>OY743156.1:17648618-20048618 GCA_963555695.1 Dasypolia templi | reverse complement strand
CATAAAAAAACAATCTCTAAAAAAAACAAATTTAAATAAACTTGTTACCTACTCACTTAGAAGTCGTCACAAGGTTATCGGTTTCCCATCTTATTCCAATACAATCTATTCTTGTAAATACACAAAATCTTTCAGTCACTTCACTTTAATAGCTTATTGGGTAATCTCAACCTGAACTAGCCGTAAAGCAGCATAAGATATGCTTGTATGTTAATTGGCACGTATCTCTGAAATTGTTCTGATACCACATTAGAATCTCACCACCAATTCAAGAGGATTAATTAATTAAGATGGCATCAATAGTTAGGTAGTTGGTAGGCGTCTAGAGGTTATTTGCGTCGTAACATCCTTAACAGTTGATAATGACACATTACCATTTTGTTACAATGACAATGTTGAAAGTGTCTAATTGTTCGCACATTACTTCAAAGCGGTGCAATGTTGTGGTTAAAAATGTGGCTTAGAATGGTTGTAATGGAATGATCGTTTCTTTTTTATGGGATGAAAAATTACAAATGACTTGTCTACTTACGCCATCTAGATAGAAATAAAAGCGCAAATTTTTCTCATTTTTTTATTATATTTTTCTACGTCATCTCCTCTAAGGTTCCTACACTTTTCCCAATGTTTATGCCACTTCTGTAACCCATTAAAAATACTACTTGTCCAAGTCTCCGAAATATGCTTCTGTCTCGGCAATCACTTCAACATTTGTGCTATTTCTATCTTTTTCCCCCAAGCCATGTTTTCATGCTGAGGAACAGAAGGAAGTCACAGGGAGCTAGGTCAGGCGATCAGAGCGAGTACGATGGATGCAGAAGCAATTCGTAGCGCAGATCGAGCAAATTTTTCACGACAATTCTGAATGAACTGGTGCGTTGTCCACCGTGAGCAATCACGGCACCGCCATCCGCCGGCCGAAACCTTTTTCGCACTAAGCCCGTCATTTAAAATACTTATTGATTGCCGTACCATGTCTACTGACTCCGCAACTTCGCGCACTTTAGTTCGGCGATCAGCCAGAATCATGTCATGGACTTTTTCTACGATTTCTTTGGAAATCACATCTTTTGGGAGGCCAGTACACCCACACACACACACACACACAAACACACAGAGTCAATCCCATTTACAATCAATGTCAAAACCTTGTCAAAAATGTATGTAAATTGATTGTGTTTTCGGCAGATTTAGACTGAGATTAGAATGCGAACGTTCTTCAAATTACGGAAATAGCCAGTCTACGTATGTTTTACGACCACGTTTAAATTCATTAAACCAATATTTCATAGTTGTCAAAGATGGCGAAGGGTTCCTATAGAAAAGATCCCATTTCAATTTTATTTGTTCACATGTTTTTCCATCCAAAAATAAAAAGCGAATTACGGAGCGATACTGCTCTTTTTCAATTTCATCAAGTTACATGAAACACGCATGATAGAATTGACTGCCAAATAAAAACGAACCACTGAATCAGTCTGTGTCGTTTGACAGATGACAGTACATAGCGGGAATGTCAACTTCTCTTAACAATGACATCTATCGTCAAACACGGGTTTAAATTACTTAGCATTACTAAATATCATTACGAGACATAAATTAGAGAGTTTATTTAATAATTACAGGGTGGCAGGGGATATCGACGCGCATACAGTAGCCATAAATTCAGCAAATGAACCTAGGATCATTTAAATAAAAAACTACAATAGTCTAGACTATCGTAGAAAGGAGAATGCCAAAGTTTCCCACAAGACTCGGCCAGAACCGACAAAGATGAACTATATGTCAAAAAAAGGAAAATAATTATAGAATTACATGGTATAATTAGTTTTCTATTAGAAGAACACGAGAACACGTGCACGAGGGCTTTTGCCTCCAGATCCCATGGCGCGACGCTTTCCCTGAGGTCACTCAATAGGCGGGCAGAGTGGGGACTTTAAGCGATCTCACGACACCCGCGTAGAGGCGGCGAACTTCTTCTCGAGGTCCACCGACATTGGACAACAGTCTGTGCAAACACTCACTGCCTTCCCGACGCGGGGAACCAGGCGCTCAAAGTGCTCTTCGAAGCCCCACTGTTAGAGACCTAGTCATAAGCCACATAATAATATGGTCATAGTCTTTGGATATTGTAATGTGATGGCTTTTGGCGAAATAAAGAATTGATTTATTTATTTGTGGCAACAGGTTGTGCATAGATTGTCCCTGCTACCCTGTAAACATTGCTTTAAGTTAAGTAATGATAAGCGATTATATAACCATACATTTTTGACGTTTAAACGTCTCTTATTTTTAAGCAACGTTTGTAGGTATATTTATAAATATATATGTATTATATTTTTAGTTTTAATAGGTTTATGCGTATCCTTATTTTAAAATATTTATTACCAAATGTTTTTTTCCACTGACTGGTAGAAAATGCCTATGGCATTAAGTCCGCCTTTGAACATTCATACGCGTAAGGCATTAAATAAATAAATAAACCCAATATTATGTACAAAACACATTTGACAAGATAATCTTAATTATAGATTGCATAATATATAAGTCACAAATAAGCCAATATCAGATCCGATATATAATCCAATATATTTAAAACTCACTTATGCCTGCCTTAATTCTCAACACCGCACAAGAAAAATTACTATTTTTCCTGACATCGCCAGTTCCTTACAAGGCCGTAACAATTTCTGAAGCCTATAAACCTTTATTTTAATCGCTCGTCCCATAAATGCTTATGGCAACGGTTCACTACATGTTTTGTGGCATTTAAGGGTTATAGCTTATTACTTATGGGCTGAAGAAAGTGGCGTATTTAATAGGAAATTGGACGTGGCACCTTTTGTTTTTTGGGTAATGATGTTTTGTTTAATTTAGGGTGAGTTTCTGCTCCTCTGGCGGTACTAAACCTAACTGTGCATTTAAATGCCTCTCCATTTAAATGTGCGTCCCCCGAAGTATCCAGCGGTCTAATTGCGTAACAAACTAACAGTAGCAAATGCTTTCATTTAGACAGTTCAACAACATTCATTGCGTTATTTGCGTTGCTGAGCAGTTCTTTTTTTCAAACGTGTGAAGCAATGGATCAGTAATATCCTTCAAAATGATTCAGATTGTACTTCATTGTGTGTAACCAATCAGCTTCGCTACCACCTTGCTGATTGGTTATCATTTCTACCACGACATGATTTTGACCACGTCCGCAGGAACGTAAAATTTCGCGGCGGAATTTTATCGGCCACTTTATTTACCGCTCTCGGCCACCGAGCATTGAGACCCAACAGAGCGCATCGAAGGCAAAGTCTTTATTTCAAATAGGCAATAATCTCACCCATAAATCTCATTCACATTCAAATAGAATTGATTCTAGTCGTCCTTTCCAAACGGTAGTTTCGTATAGAGAAGAAAATTTTGGGCAGGCGTTTGTATTTATGCTTTCGCGCTTGCACAACGACATGCTTTGATTTGCTTTGCATATAGAATAGATGCAGGCATCCCCTGCCGTCTCCTTCAGAGGCAGTAGGGTGGCGGGTTATTGAGGGAGAGCTCTAGAGTCGTGTAGATCCTCAAGGCAAGTCTTGCGGATGCACGTTCTCGCGGTAGCCTGTTAATTCTTAAGAAATAGACGTAACAGAAACCTCCAGGCGCTTATAGTTTGCGACTTTATCCGTATGAACAGCCCATGCCAAAATTGTGCTTGTCCCAAAAATGTCAACCATAATCGGTAATATATAGGCTTCGTCTTGCATAGGGTCGCAGCATTATGCTGAGCGATAGCCGGTATGCGTGGATATGACGCATGTTTCCCACAACCTTTTTTTTTTTTGAGTATTTGTTCTTTTTTTGCGTCATGTTTAAAGTAAATAAACGTTTTTTCTTTCTTTCTTTCTATATATTATTTTATTTAAGTATGTACACCTTATAAATAACAGATGCCAATGGTTAAATTTTACATTGGGTGACACAATGGACGGTCTTATCGCCAAAAGCGATCTTTTATAGACAACATTTAGATGGATTTAATGAAGAAGGAGGTACAATACCGCAGGTAGTCAGTGGTTTACCATTTACATATACATTCATATATGTATCTCCATATATATGTCGTGGATGCATGGCGCATCAGTACAGCGGACAGCGCCATGAAACAATTTGAATGGTCATGTGATCGGAAACGCAAGCGAGCCATACCGCTTGGACACGATCGTCGGTAGAGGGGATGCAGTGAGGACTGGTGGAGAGACCGAGGGTTGCGACAGTCAACAGAATACGGTCGAGTTTGGACAGTCTTTGCAAACGCTCGGTACCAACTCACGTGTCTGTTTCCGTTGCACGTGTTTATTTCGTTAGCCAGTGTATTAGTAATTTTAATTCGAATTATATTTTCGTTCGAGTACCCACTACAGTGCCCACACTAAAATGTGTCGGATCGTGAAGAAGACCCGATGTTTCTCATCCCGGCCACCCCTGCTTCGATATATATGTATATATAAAATAATAAACACGAAACAAGAGCAAAGAAACTATGTGTTATGATGATGTTTAAGGAGAGAGGAAGTGTTAGTGGGTCTCTGTTGTAAGGATAGTTATATTTTCGATAAAAAAATCGTTCGAATTTGCCTGAAATCGCCCCAAAGTGTTAAGTGAATGCCCGTTAGTATGTGAAACTAGTTGTAATGTACACACAGATAAAATGAGGCACAAGGTTATCGATTCACCTACTGAATAGAGAGAGATCACACAAAACCATGGAGATATAAGCTCCCAAAATGGCACTGGTTCCATATTCCCCGTTACAATAAACCCGACGCCACATCTTACTATAATTGGGTAGTAAAACTATCGGAAATATCCGTTTTACTGTCAGTATTCTCTTCCGAATCTGCGAGAACGAAGCCATTAAAGTTCTAATTTTATCAGAGAATTTCTTGCTTATACAGCGGGAATTAAATGGCACGCTATGGTTTATTAAAGTCGCTGTCATTGACTTGAAAATTACCAAAATTTATCTGTGTATCGTAAATTTATCTAAGTATCTTCGTTGACGGACTTTAAGAGTAGGCCCCCAGTAGTTCCGAAGATAACTCCCTACATACAAACTCCCAAATAGCTCTTTACAAATTTTTTGTTTGTCGATTTGTAAAAAGCATAAGGTGTCGCTCCACAGCATCCCACTATACTTAGATTCGCTTTCTATGAAAATGTAAGCATGATCGTGAAACAAATGAACGCACATCTAATGCTCAGTAAAAACGCTCAGTAAACTGTCCGTACACAGCCTACGTAGCAGTGGACGGTTGACTTTGTTAATTGTCAAAATAAGACGAATACACGCTATGGTGGGTGTTATTTTAGTAACAGATGCACCGTTTTCAATTGTCTTGTAAGAACAGCTACGATAAACGATGTCTACTTATATTTGTTTGAACAAACCAAACTATATCCAGAGTCAGAATTTTGTTGTAATTTTGGTACCAGTAACATTTTGAAAACCTTGGAAGGCGTCGATGATCACGGGATGGAACGGATAATTACAAAATTACCGCAAAATGAACTGAGCCCATTTATTGTTTCTTCTATTGTAAATTTGAGTCTAAATTTTTCCATCGCGTAAGGCTCAACACAGACTAGAGTCACGACAGGTTAAAGGCGGTTAATGGTTTACAAAAATTATGAAGACGCGCACACTTCCAGCGAAACGATTCATAGAAAAAGTTGTCTAATGCCTACAAAGACTGCACGGCGACAAGTCTTTTTTATTTTGGATGGGAAATCATCAAATGACTTCTCCCGCTCTGAGTGGAACGGGAGGGCGTGTCCCACTTTTACTAGCTAAAACCCACACGTGTTCCTTCAGTTGCCTGTGCCAGGGCTACGGTATCTCTTTCGAACCTCCCGCGACCCTGAGGCATCGGCCCTATCCGACCCCGTCACTGTGTGCTAACATCTCTTTGAGGCGCGCGTGGAACACGACTCGCCGTCGAACCGGGCCTGGTCCTTACCGCACGGCGAGCTACCCATTCCTCGCCGTCACGACGAAAAGTCTGACTAACGACTGTCGGCTTCCCTTTAAAATGAATGCGAGCGAGCACACCGAAGACAAAACTGTCTAACGACGTGCCACCTCTATGTTCTATGTTAGAGAATTTGTTTTCCGCACTTAGTTCTTCAAGAGCACCATCTCTCTTCTAGTCTTTTAGAACCGAATAAGTTTAGGTAAAGTTCTGCTTTTTTAAATACAATACTCAATAGGTTTTTAATTTACCCGAATCGTTATAACAAAATTTGAAAATATGTGTCTTGATAGTTATAAGAGGTGGTCCATCAATTTCAATAAATTATGCAAGGTTCGCAAATACCAGAAAAACTTTCAGTGGTGGTGCCTTAACAATACAGCTAATAAAAATCCTTTTTAAAGGCGTTTACACGCAGGCTGTCCCGTAAGTCGACGTCAAGCCAGAGTCGGGTGATGATAGGTCGGGTCATAAAAGTTACAGACAAAAAAAAAAAAAAAGTGAAAAAGAGTTGACGCAGACAATGAAGTGCGTCGCGTCTAAGACAAAACAGTTTCGTTTCAGGTGGTGTGTGCCGGTTGACAGAACCGTTTCTTTATCATTTTTAAGCAGACTTGCCTATGTGAGAAAAGTCTGTCTTAAAAATGTCGTGACTCTAGTCAAGTTTAACAACATTGCAAAATTTACCCTGAACTTTCTAGTTATGGGTGATATTGAACGGCAATTAAATAATTGAGTGTTATAAAGCAGCCCTATTTCCAACATCAACTAATTTATTGGATTTATTTTATTTCTCAGAAACCATCAACATTTTACGTTTCGTTGTTGAGATATCACTACAGTCGTTCACTAATACTTTATTTTTCTTTACACATAATTTTAAAAGAAACACTTCAAAATAATTCAATCTAACCCCGTTACTAAGCTACCGACCATTGTCTTGTTTTCAAATTTTTATAGAAAAATTTAAGTAGTAAGCAGGCAAGTATTTTCGCAAAATTTAATATATACTATAACTTTATCCGCTGACCACACGTCTATCATCAAAAAACGCCCCCTATAAATCAGACTAAAACTTTTGCTTCAAACTGAATATAACTGCACAGTCCAACTTCTGTTTATCCGTACGTAACGATTGAAATAGTTCACTGCAGTCAAAAACGCTGCTATTTCAGCCTGGATTTATACTTGGTCTGTTTTAATATCGATTTTCTGAAGGGGGTTTGTGAACCTAGTTCGGAAACTGTACCTACCTAATAAGAGCGCTTGAATAAGTTTACACATTTATTCATGCACTAATGTGTGTATGTGTTCTGTTAAGGGTTTTTTTTTGTTTGTTTGTTTGGCCTCTCGCAGGTCAACCTATGCGGTTGTCGTCTGCTTAAGCGGACTTGCCTGTGGATTCCCTAATAAATCAAGGCCTCCAGCCAGGACTTAAACTTATATACTAACTAAAACTAAGCGACAACGCTAAGGGCACCCCCTGTGGGGTACGAACCTCGGCTTAGGGCGTCGCTGGAAGAGGGCAGCAAATGACTAGCTGGATCAGGATTGGTATTATTTACGGACGAATTTAAAGCTACAGGCTCAGCGGCGCGGGCTGGCTCGAGCAAGGGTCGGGAGGGGCGTCGATTTGGGCGTCGCGGCGAGCCTCGGTGGCGAGGGCGGTAGGACGGCAATCGGGTTTAGGGCTTATGTAGCGTGCTAGTGGCCTTACTACTCTCCTGGAGGAGGGTAGTGGCGTCGTCGGGGTCGATTAAAGTATGCCTTGGTCGGCGAATACTGCTAATGCGAGAGGGAGTGTAGCGGGCGGCCGCTGTAATCAAGGGGTTAGAATGTTTGATGCCGCAGTCGAAGAAACGCTTTGATAAGCGTTTCATGAACTGTTTTATGGTTAGCATTTTGAGGTCGACGTGAAGATCGATATTACGGACATAGAAGGGGGCACCCGTGACCCTTCTGAGGAAACGGTTTTGGAGGGTCTGCATCTTATGGAGATGACGTGGGTGAGCGTGCGCAAATTCAACGCAGGCATAGGTCATGATGGGACGGATGACTGCGGTATAGATGCGGAGCTTGCATTTGAGGGACAGTTTACTACGGGCTGTCAGTACGAATTGGAGCCTGCTAAGAGCGAAGGAGGCGCGCGCGCGAACCGCCTTAATATGAGCCTTAAAGGTAAGGTTTTCATCGAGGATCACGCCTAGGTATTTTGCTTGCTTCTCCCAAGGGATTGGCTTGCCGTACATAGTGATCGGGCTGGGAAGTGGGGGAGGGAGTCGACGACGTCTCGAGAAGAGAACCGCCTGACTCTTATCGGGGTTGACCTCGATTCTCCATTTCCGGAACCAAGCGCCTAAGACGTTTGCGGAGGTTTGGAGAGTACGAGCTATAGCGTTGGGACAGTGACCGGTATAGTAAACGGCAGTGTCGTCGGCGAAGAGAGCCAACTGAGCCTTTTTACTTTTTGGGATATCGCTAGTGAACAGCGTGAAGGCGAGAGGAGATAGTACGGAACCCTGAGGGACACCGGCGCGAATAGGATGAGGGGACGAGAGTGCTCCCTCGACGCGATAGCGAAAGGTCTAGTTCGACAAAAAGTCTCGTAAGATGAGCACGAGACGATCTGGCACTCCTTGTTGGTAGAGCTTGTATATCAAGCCGTTGTGCCAGACTTTGTCGAAGGCTTTCGCTATGTCGAAGAATAGCACACCCGTCGTCGCGTTACGCTGCAGACCAGCGCATAAGTGCTCTACTATACGGTGGACCTGTTGGGTGCCCGAGTGTTGGCTACGGAAACCAAACTGCTCGTTTGGTATGACTCTCTTTGCTTCGGCGTAGTCTTTGAGACGCTTATAAATAAGCCTCTCGTAGATTTTGCCGAGAACATTGAGTAAGCTAATAGGGCGGTAGCTGGAGGGCTCAGACTTTGGCTTGCCTGGCTTTGGGATACCGATGACGGTGGCTTCTTTCCATGCTTGTGGGAAAATGTTGTTGCTCAAGGCGCCATTGAAGATGGCGGTCATAAGCATTATTAGCGGGGCAGGAAGGAGTTTGTATACCTTATTGGTAATACCATCCGAACCGGGGGCCTTACGAGCGTGGAGCCCTTTAATGATGTCGTGCACTTCGTCTGGAGTGACGGGAGGCAGAGGATCATCAGGGTCTTCGACGGGAGGGAGGGAGGCTCTTCGTTCGACTTCAGCGTCGACCTTGTTCAGGTGAGCTTGGTCTACTGGTTGGGAGCTGGGAGAACATTGGGACTCTAGGCTGTCGGCAAGACATTCAGCCTTATCGGGACTGTCGAAAGCGACACTATTGTCGGGGCGGATGAGAGGAGGCATAGAGACCTCTTCTGATTTACGCAATTTCCTCTGTAATTGCCAGAAGGCTTGATGAGTGGGCTCGAGTTCGCTGAGCATCTTGTTCCAGCCCTCAGAGCGAACCTCCCCTATGCGTTTCTTTACAGCACGCTGTAAATGGCGCATGTGGGCTTTGTTCGCGTCACAAGGGAAGGAGTCGTAGGCACGGATGGCCGCGTTCTTCTCGGTTATCAGGTCACGTACGTCAGTAGGTAGTTTCCAGCGATGGTCTCCCATTACCAGAACTTCCCGTGACCAATCCGTCAATACGGATTGTACGTGCTCTGTAAACGAGTCGATTGCGGCCGTCGTGTCGGCGACTGACACTAAGTGATCGGGGATGGTGTCTAAGTGAGGCGACGTGGTGGATTTCAGTCTTTCGCTTACTTTCCTCCAGTCGGTTATCGTCTGGGTCTGAGGGGGGCGGTTGGGGTCGATCGGGCCCGAGTAGGGTGCAAGATGCATGACTACAGGGCGGTGGTCAGAGTTTAGCTCGTGGAACGTCTCAATCGATTGCAAACGGAGGTTCACATTCTTGAGCAGCGCTACATCGAGAACATCGGGAAGGTGATTAGGATTACCTGGGAAGTGAGTCGAGCTCATTGGAGCGATGACGTCAAAGTTAAGGGATTCGCCTAACTTGGAAATGATCCGACCTCTGGTAGAAGTCGTACTACTATTCCACGCCGGGTGTTTGGCATTAAGATCCCCCGCCAATATGACGGAGTCACTCATACCGAAGAGGGCGGTGAAGTCCTTTTGGAGAGAGATGGGATCCTCCGGACCATTGTCTGGTGGAATATAAGCAGAGATGATGGTGATCGGTTGATGACCAGTCATGCCGAGCCGACAGATAGAGGTCTCCAGATGGGAGTAGAGAGAAGGTGGGTCGATAGGGATGCAATACAAAGATTTCCTAAAGTATATTAGTGTGCCACCCTTGTGGCATCGAGACCTGTCATTGCGAACTAGTTTATAGTTGGCAATATTCGGGTTTCGGTGAAGCGGTTTTAAAAAGGTTTCCTGTATGAGGAGGATGTCAAGCTGATGGTCGCGGAGGAAAGCGGCGATCTCATCGCGTTGACCTGAAACGCCATTTGCGTTGAAGAAGCCTAATTTAAGGGATCGGGGTTTGTTACTGTTTACTCTCGTATTATCCATTGAGAATTAATATTTGAGTGAGTGTAGAACTTGCGCGATCTCGGGATACGCGCTGAGAATTTCCATAAGGCGGAGTGCGTTGCCGTTTGCAGCAACGATTTCTTCCGCCTTTTTGTCCGCGGCGGTGGTGAAGAGAGCCGCGTATGTACTTAGTATAATTTGGGCGCTGTTTCGGCCCTGGGTTCCGTGAGGTTTCGCTGGAGAGGCCGTAGGGGCCGTGGGGGCTACCAAAGGCGCTGGGATGGCGGAAGCGCTGGAAGTTGAGCGGGTTGCGCTGGTTGCGCGGGAATAGAGGGCACCGAAGCTGCGGGAGCCTTCAGGTGATTTAGGTTAGCCCAGGGAGACGGCCTCCTCGCAGCCCGCCTCGTCGGCCACTTGTGCAGAGAGGGGCCGGACCTGGACGAAAGCCAGTTCGGCTTTCGGCATGGGCGCTCTACCATCCACGCTGTGTCGAGGGTGAGAGTCCTGGCGGAGGAAACAGTGTCCCGGGGCGGGGTGGTGGTGGCGGTGTCCTTGGACATCTCCAACGCCTTCAACACCCTGCCCTGGAGCTGCATACGGGAGGCACTACGTTATCATCGGGTGCCTCTCTACCTCCGCCGCATCGTTGGGGCTTATCTGGCGGGGAGGTGTGTCACCTACATGGGACGTGATGGCGGAAACCAGCGCCAAGTGTCGTGCGGTGTTCCACAGGGATCGGTCGTGGGACCGCTCCTGTGGAACATCGGGTACGACTGGGTGCTGAGGGGCGAGCTCCCGCCGGGCGCGGACCTGACGTGTTACGCGGACGACACGCTGGTCACGGCCCGGGGGAGTTCGCACAGGGAGGCAGCGTTGCTCGCGACGGCGGCGGTCTCACTCACGGTGAGCCGCATACGGCGCCTCGGCCTGGAGGTGGCCCTCAACAAGTCGGAGGCCATGGTGTTTCATGGCCCCCGGCGGGCGCCGCCGGCCGGATCACACATTGTGGTCGGGGGGGTCCGGATCGCTGTCGAGCCCACCATGAAATATCTGGGATTGGTGCTCGACAGCCGGTGGGACTTCGGACCCCACTTCCGGCGGCTGGCGCCCAAGTTGTTGGGCGCGGCCGGGGCGCTGGCAACGCTGCTTCCCAATCTGGGGGGCCCGAGCGCCGCCTGTAGGCGGCTCTATATGGGGATCGTGCGATCCATGGCGCTCTACGGAGCGCCGATCTGGGCGTCTGACCTGACGGCCGGCAGCATAGCTGTCCTGCGCAAGCCGCAGCGGGCGATGGCCGTCAGAGTCATTCGGGGGTATCGCCCGATCTCCTTCGAGGCGGGTTGTGCACTGGCCGGATCACCGCCCTGGGACCTGGAGGCGAAGGTGCTCGCGTCACTGTACCGGTGGCGCGAGGCAGCGCGGGAGCGGGGCGAGCGACCGATGCAGCAACAAATCGAGCAGCATCGGTTGCAGCTCCGCGAGGTCCTGGTGGCGGAATGGCGGGTGAGGCTGTCACGCCCTACCGCCGGCCTCAGCACCATCGAGGCGATCCGGCCAGTGCTCGACCGCTGGCTCGGGAGAAGGCACGGCTCCCTGTCGTTTCGGGCGACGCAGGTGCTCTCGGGGCATGGTTGCTTCGGGAAGTACCTGTGTCGCATAAACAGGGAGCCGGACGCCCGGTGTCACCACTGCGTCGACTGCCGGGAGGACAAAATCAAAATCAAAAGTCATTTATTCAAATTAGGCTGAGAATCAGCACTTTTCGAACGTCAAAATTACATAAGACAGTCCCCCAAAAAGCCCGCCCTTCACCACTTCCTAGTGCTTTAGCTGGGAAGAAGAAGTGGCGCAACAAACTCCCCAGCAGCACAGCTGTCTGTTCAGTTAGAAGAACTTGATTCTAAACAATTGCAAGTAATTACCGAAACGCCAATGACAGAAAAAAAGAAAAAAAATTGCATGTAAATAACACAAATACATAAATAAAGCCTTCAGGCCTAAAGTCATGCACTTTAGGCCTGAAGGCTGCAGCTTACATATGCAATACTGAAATTACTATACAACAAATAAAATAAATAAATGATAAACTAGGACCATCAAAGTAAAATAAATCAACAGAACAATTACTGTAACAATGATAAAACCAAAGACAGCAAGCAGACACGGCGTGGCACACGCTGGCAGAGTGTGCCGCTTGGGAGGAGCCGCGCCGTGCCCTCATAACTGAAGTAGGCAGTGACCTGTCGCTGCCGGCCGTCGTGAACGCGATGGTCGGCGGCGCAGAGTCCTGGGACGCAGTGGTCTCCTTTTGCGAAACGGTCGTCTCGCAGAAGGAGGCTGCGGAAAGGGAGAGAGAGATCTCGACTCTCGACCCGGCCCGCAGCAGACGCACCGGGCGTCGGAGGAGGGCGGACAACGCCCTCTTCCGGCCCCCCTAAATGGGTCCAGGGACGACGGATTCGGGGACATCCGTCGCCCCCCAACATCAGGACCCGAGAAGGCGGCGCGCGTAGTGTTCCGCGTGCGCCGCTCACAGACGTTGCGGGGGGAGTACACCTCACTCCCCCCGCCCGAGACGGGGCCCGCGCAAGCGGGCCGGTACCAGCCGGAGTTGTGGAAGAATAATGTGTTCCCGCGACCCCGGCGTAGGTGTGAGATGGAACACCGGGGTGGTTTTTAGTCAGTAAGAGTCTGACAGACCCCTCCGCCCGCCCCAGGGCGGAGGACATCCATGAGGATTTTCCACCCCGGGAACAAAAAAAAAAAAAAAAAAAGGGAGTCGGCCTCTGCGGACTGAGCCGCTCCGGCATCAGCGCGGAAGGAGGCTTTCCCCAGGGGCTTTCCCTGTGCTGGCGGTCGCTCGCGCGTTTCGCGAGTTTGGAAGAGGAGGACTTCGGGGCCTTAGGACAGCCCCGGTAATTTGCCGGGTGTCCCGATTGGCCGCAGAGTACACAGCTGGGAGGCTCTAAACATAGTTCCCTATCTTTAGGGCGGGTACAGTCGGCGGTGCCATGCTCTCCTTGACACTTGACGCATCTAGGGGTGGCATAGCAGTTGGACTGCGAGTGACCATATAATTGGCAGCGATGACACTGTCCAACTAATTGAGCTCTGTAAGGCTTCTCTATTGAGATGCCTGAGAGCGAACACACCGACTTAACTTTAAAAATCGGGTGGTGACCGTCTGTGGGGTCACAGATGACCAGGACCATGTCGTAGACTAGGCCCTGTCTCGCTTTATGTAAGCGATGGACGGCGGAAACTGGTATGCCTTGTGAGACAAGGTCGCTCTTAATCTCCTCGGTGGAGATTTCCTGTGGAACGTGCCTAATAACGACGCGTGTAGGGGTTTCCTCCGGAAGGGAGTAAGTGTGAAAGGAGTAGTTCCTTTCACGTAGGGCGCGGGAGAGGTCCCTAAAGTCCGCAGACGTGGGGACCGTAACTTTGATCCCCTGGAGGGTGGATCGGGCGTTAGTATAGTTGATCTTGCGATCAACACACATTTTAGAGATTTCAGTCCATTTGGACTTTTCCTGGACGTATATCGGGGGAGGGGGCTTCTGCTTCCTCGCGGTAGGAGCGGGTGGGTAAGCCATAGGGCTGGCGGGGCGACTGGCCCGCGGAATAGGGGCGGAGGTAGGGCTGGACGATAAGGTATTCGTCTCTTGTTTCTGGGCCTTGGTGACCGGGCCAGCGGGGGCGGAGGATTTAGCCGCCTTCCTCTTGCCTCCTTTGACCACGACTTGGAAGTCGTCATCGCTGGAGGAGGAGGTGCGGGCTTCTTCCTCGGAGAGTGGGACTGACGTGTCCATGCTCTCCGTCGTATTTGTCACAGCGGCGCGCAGCTGCGTTGTCTCTGAGACAATGGCGGCCGGAACAATGGAGGCCGTGACAATGGCGGCAGGGACAAAGGCGGGCGAGACAATAGGGGCCGGATTAGCGGCCGGAGTATTGTCTACCGGAACAAAGGCGGGTGTAACAATGGGGGCCGAATTAGCGGCCGGAACATTGTTTGACGGAACAAAAGGCGGAATGCCTTGTTCGCAGGCAGGTGGCGATAGCGGGCTTTCCAATGCGTCACTGAATTCGCCGAGTGCGCCTTGGGACGGAGTAGGGGTGGAGCGATGACGTAACTTGGCGCCATATTTTGCCAGGAAATCGGGGTCCTTGAAAAGGACCTCTTTGAAGAACGCCACAATATAGGCGTCCTCCATGGTCGGAGGAGGGGGATCTACTTCGGGGACGGAATGTTGGAAAATAAATTTCCACTATGCCTAACCCTATACCTATCTCCCCGGGTGGATGGGCCCGGGGATGTGTGACCCTCTCTGTCGGGTGTAGACAGAGAGGTGAGTACCTATTTGTGAGCCCTAAGCTTGTAACCCGTCGCCAGTCTTATTGTGCGAACGGGGCCCTGACCAGTCTAGCGCGAAGGGTGTAGACACACCCTAAAGACACTAGGTGAGTAGCTGGAAAGCAAAACTGTCACCAGAGCCGACTAGGAGATCCCCCAAGGCCGGTTATCTGGGACCCGTCCAACTAACTGCCTCGCCCTGAAGGGGTTCGGCGGGTGTGAATTGGGTCAACACCCCACTCGGCTTCGTTGACACCGTAAGGTTTCAACCGAGGACCACGAAACTGTGGTTTTACCCAGAAGGGGCCTAGTGAAGCTACTCACGAATGACTGATAAAGAAAAGAGATTGCCTTGAAAAAGGCACTTTTTGATTGGTTAAAATCAAATCAATTTCTTGATTTGATTTTAAATCGGAGTAGTCGGGGCGACTACGATGACGTCACGTGGCAGCGACGAATAATAACACGAAACACAACACTGGAGCGGGAGAGCGCACAAATACATCCGTCCGCGGCGAGAGTCGAGCGTCGAGTGTCCTGTTCTGTTAAGGGGCAGGCAGAACTGTATTAGTACAACCACATTTCGCCAGTTACGTTTAAGTGCAAACATATACGGCAAAACGGATTTAGGTTTTTTGTTTGTTTTTGTAAATTGGTTTTAACATACAAGTTTGAAAGTCATAAAATATTTGAATAAAAACGAAAATAAACATTAAAAAATAACTTTAATTTCGTCGGTCTCTTTGGTTTTGTTTAGTTCGTTTTTGCCACGCAAATTCGTATACCTTCACTTGCTAAATAAATCACAGTGACTGGAAGTTATTAAAAACTCTACAATATATGCTAAGTGGGAAAAATACGTATTATTAAAGCTAACTTAAAAACTTCTCAACAGAACTTGACGAAAGGACAATGTTAGGTTTCGGTCTACACAATTTTTAAAACTTAATTCAAACGGACACAAATATTTAACTTACAACAATTAAAATGTAAAATTCCAACTTAGTAAACAATTATATTTGTTTTCGAGAAATTTTCGAAAAGAAAATCATTTTAATATGTAATCATTTTATTACTAATGTTCTTGAATGACAGGGATTCTTTTTAAATAAAAAAGTGTAACCTTTTCTGCCACTGTAATCGATTATTGTCAATGAATAGCGATTTACTCTTTACTTTTTATTCACCACCTTACAATTGTCTTTTATTATTATTGTTTTTACCTTACTTATATACGTTCACATTCTTTAAAATATATATAATAGTATATTTTAAAGAATATAAAACGAAATTTAAGAAATCGATATTCCTGATCTGTGTTCGATAACTTAATCGCCATGTAATGGCAGCCCTGTTAGGTTACGTCTTCTGCAGTTGTGTCAAAATCGCGCGCGCTTAAACTGACAGTGAGTTGACGATGACAAGATGTCAAACATCTTTGTTGTTGTCGGTGTTTTTCTATGTGTACGTTTGTTTCCTTCTCGAATTCCTCTGCGTTTGCGTTATAGCCTTACAGTGTTTTATTCATACAACACATTTTGTAACTATGTCTTATCAACTATCTGTCAACTAACTGTCGTATCGTGTTCCCGCGTCGCTCTGCACGAAATAAAAATATATTTCCGTCGCTTTTGTTAGACACGCATCATGCGCGTGACGTGGCCGGTTTATGGCATTGCTAAAATACGAGTTAATCTAATATGAGCTGGTAGCAGTAGGTGCCAAGCGTTGGACTGAGAAGTCGCCGGCTTAGGTTCTGATCTCATAAGAGCCAGCGCAGTTTTATTGCCAATTTTTTTATTTTGGTTTGAAATAATATATTCAAAAAAATTACTGTTTTTACATTTTTGTTGTTATTACAATAAAGGGTACAAAAAAAATGCGTTAGAAGACATTGTCAGAATGTGCAATACTATTTCAAGGAACTTAGAAGCAATTTGTTTTATTTAAACATTTCAGATGTTCAAAAAAATTGATATGTAGATTTATTTCACCATAAACAATTAAGCTTCGATCATGAATTTTTAAAATAAGTTATTTAATTAAGTGGTTTTGTATGGCAGTTTTTTTTACATTAAGTATTTCACATTTTATTTGAGCAGTGGTGGCCCAGTGTTAACGGTCCCGACTTACGAGTTGTAGGTCGTGAGTTCGAACCCAAGCAGGCGCTTTACTTTGTGTAAATAATTTCATCACCACTGCTCTCAAAACGGTGAAGGAAAACATCGTGAGGAAACCGGCATGTCTTAGAACCAAAAATTCGAAGACATGTGACATCTACCAACCCGCACTGAGCCCGCGTGGTGGATTACGGCTCACTACCTCTCATAGAGAGGAGGCCTGTGTCCCAGCAGTGGGAACGTTATAGGCTGATTATGCTATTTTATTTGGCTTTAGTGAATACAGGTAACATATTGAGGATAGCTTAAGTTTTCATATTCATTTTCGTTCTGTGAAAAGATGATTGAAACTAAACCTCAATTTTTATAATTAAGTATACAGGACAAACTATTCCGGAACTTAAACGTTCTTGTTTATTACGTTATTATTTGCAGGGCTTCGGTGATGCAACCTTTTTAGCGCGGAGTACACGGCTAACAGTTTTTAATGATGCTTTTAAATAATTCAGAAAAATGACCGGTTGGTATGAAACCATTTGTTGCATATTCATTTAGCTTGTGTGGGCTTATTTAAATAAGCATCCACTTCATAAATAAGCGCTCCAACTATCTAGAATTCCTTCTTCCTCACATCTCTTAACCCACAGACTCACAGTATTTGTCTAGAACAAAGAATGTGATACTATTAGACATCTATAGGCAAAATTTATAATTATAACATTTTACTCGTCACTCACTAATTTAAACAAATAACAATTTAAATTTAGTAAAGTACGAAATATTTAAATGATAACACTCACACTTAGTCCGGTTTCAATATATATTTGTGTTATCACATCATTTCCATCCTCTTTTACGCAGCGCAACAATATTTTTCAATACTTTAAAATTTGCACAACACCGCTAATTAACAGATTTAAACATTCGTCATTAACCAACAACGTTCAATTAGGTGAATTAGTCGTAACGAATTGTATCTACCTCACAGAAATCGAAATAATTTACTCAGTTTTCTGTGGCCTACCTACAAAAATTTATTATTTATGGAAACAAGATGAACGAGACAAGTATCGAATGATTATCGAACCACTTCAAGTAATTTCATTAAAACAAACAAAAATGGATCATTTTAGGTATTATTAATAACATATCAAAAACTTGAAACGGATATTATTAGAAAATAACATCACGCAGGCGCAGATGAGATTCGAACTCGGGGCTCGCCATAATCGCTGCGCTGCTACCCCAGCACGGTAACGACTAAGCTAGCATGCCATATGTTAAGTTGGTTGAAATTATGGACTACTATCAATTACAGACCAAGTGAGTGTGTGTGCGTGTCTATAGTATAGAAATAACTAATGGAAGAAGGTCGTAAGTGAAACCGAAGCGTAAATCTATTGCTTTGTGAGATTGCTTATGGACTTTTGAGCGCTACTGTACATGCATGAGTTAGTTTTTGTGTAGCTCAACTCAGAACTTAAGGTGCTCAACGACTAAATAGACTCCAACAGAGATGATGCCTTGGATTATTTCCCGATAAAGAAATAATTTACATAATATACAATGTGGGGGTACACCTCTGCCTAACCCTTCGGGGAAACAAGGCGTGATGTTATGTTATGTTAATATGCAAGATAAACACATGGAACTGTGGGAAACAGCTAGAAAATTATAATACAGATGTCCCTGGAAGAGTGGATCAAACTTTTTAACCCTGATAATGTCGCATGTCGGTGTAATTTTTTACTGTTCAAAGTCATGACCAAAAGTTTTATTTAATGTTTCACTCACTCACACACGAGTGCAAAAGAAAAGCAATGTATAAGCTTGAAATTTTGGAACTTAGAAAATTTAAAGAATGCGACCTTCGTGTTAATAAAATTCTCTAACATTTAAACTAACAAGACTATCACTCCGAGTGTTCTCCAAAGAATCTCTATGACTTGTAATCGCTCTAAAATTTAGTAAATTTTATTGGCAGACCGAAGCCGCAGTAAATGTTTTTTTCTTATTGAAAACATGTTTTCAACCTGCGGCACAGGACTGGCCCACATTTCTACAGTCATGAAAAAAAAAATTGCCTTGAAAGTTTATTATATTTGTTTTTTTTTCTATAAGCACCAAACGAAGTGATTGAAAAAAAAATAAAAAAATTGAGCATAACTTTTGAACGGCAAAAAATTGCACAGACATTCCCAGAGTTAAAAAGTTTGGAAGTGATTTTGCTCACGACCCTATTCGATGTGATCCATACAATACAAGATAGAAACATTATACGGAGTGTCCCTGGAAACACTCCGTATAATGTTTCTATCTGAAGTGACTCAACTAAAGTCCATTTCATACCCAAAACTAAAAGAAGGATGCCCGCTCCATCCTATTCTCATTTAAATCTTCTAACACATTCTAAATGAAGGTCCGAAACTACATCAAGACATTCCACTCATTCAATTCTTTACAAAACTGGCTTAAGTCCAGATAAATATCCTCCAAAATTGGGTTCCATTTCCTAACGACCCCCAAAGAAAAGGACCTCCTTGTATAATAAAGAATCCTCTTAAATGGACTTGAGTATCCTACCCTAGTTATGTCAACTGAATATTTTCTCCTGAGGGTCAGCTTTTGACAAGCTCTCCGACCCATTACAGAACTTAAGTAGGGTTTAACTGTCTGATGAATAAAATAATGCTTACATTTCATTTATTTACGAATAGTTTTGTTGTTTAGTTACATGATGTCAACTTTATCAATGTTTATCGTAATTTATGGCAAATTATCTATATCTATAGGTACCTACATGTTATAAATTAAAGTGTCTTTTTTTATCGGTCTGAGTGACGGTCTTGTTTTTTAACTACGCAACGATTTTTGATGTGGTTGTTCAACATCATGCATGGTGAGATTTTTTTCCGGAAGGTTTAAAATGTTTGGAAACGTTAAAAAACCTGCGGGATCGGGGGATACCCGCTTTTTCTTCAATTACGAATGTAATTGACTTCACTATCGGCTGTATCACCCTCGAAAACCATGAAAACGAAAAACGTAATTAAATATTTGCAAATTGTCGTCATCTGGGATTTTCATTTTAACCTCACTTTTGAATTAAGAACCCTCGAAAACAATAAAAACGACACCCATGATAATATATAATAAAAATTTGCAAGGGAGAGTAGATTCATTATTTCAATCCAAGATGGCTAATGAGGCTTTTTCGATACGTGTAAATTTCTAAAACTTTTCAATAATAAACTAACTTAGGATAAAAAAAAACTCGACGTTTTGTCTAACCTAGTCTAACTAGTAAAACCATGCGAAGCAGTAGCGGATTGCTTGTTTGGCAGAACACTTAAAAATGGTTATTGTACAGCAGTGTTGAGCTATGTCTCAAGTTAGTTATTCGATTAATGAGTATTTTAAAGGGATCGACAATCCATAAAATCCATATCGGGTGTAAAAAGACACTTAAAGAAGCCGAGAGTCACTTGTAATCCCCGTCATTGTATTTCTTTTTAATGTACTGGACCATACCTAAGAACCTTCTGGTTATGGAGATATTGAAGGTCAAAACTCCGACTGTTAGTGACGTTTTTTAAGAAAACAAGTTTTTAATGTTGCAACACAACTTTAAATACTCACGACCCCTGTACCATTGCATGCACCCACAAGCACAACGCTATGAGTTTTACTTTGCAAACCGCAAATTTACACACCCAATTGTGCAATGTTACTTAATTTGATGGTCAGAATACGTAGTTGACAGCAACGGTGATGGGTCTTTTTACACTCTGCATATCATTTAACGTTATACATTCAACCGCCCAATAGTGATAATACTCGCACTACGAAAATCACCCTTACTGCTACTACATAAGGGCGTTATCAATGCTAGATTCCAAGATGCCAAGCTTCACAGCATAGCCGCAAGGTTGCCTGCGGTCTTCTATAGACTGTACTTCGGTGAGTGTGCGCAAGAACTCCACGACCTCATCCCACCTGCCTCCTTCTACCATCGGACATCTAGACGTACTGCTAATACTTATACTTAGTTGCTATTCCACCAATTCGCATTAAGCGCTTCCAAACATCCTTCAAAATGCGCACGGCAAAAGAGTAGAACTCACTACCTACGTCTGTGTTCCCGAACGCATTCAACCCGAATCTCATCAAAGTTAGAGTGAACAGGCTTCTTCTGGGTAAGCTCACTCTATCGTAGACTTTGTCTCTGTCACTTCTGACCTAGACTAGGGTCAAGAGCAAACCCATCTCAAATAAAAATAATAAAATAATGTTACTAGTTATACGTTGACTGTACCAAAACGGTTGTTGTTTTTTATGTGACAAATCCATCAACAAACATAACCGTATCGCGGATGCGAAGCCCGTGTAGAACCGTGTTCCGGATGAACGGACACCTAGCTTGGTACCTATATGTCTATGTACCTACATAAACACCTCAACTCAACTACAACAATACAACAGCCACAAAAATCAATTTAACTAAGAACCTAGTAAATGCACCCACCATATCGGATAATTTTCTAGGCAAAGTTTTCAACGAATACTTCAAAACAAATATTTGTTTGTCTGTGCATTCGCCTAAAGCTTCTAAACTGCGTGAAGCATGAACAACTTTTGCCGACGGAAGTATAAACAAAATGACTGAAAGAGTACTCAAAGTGACAGATTTATTTTATTCATCTTTCACTTAGTCTATTCTTTCATCGACAAAACTCGTTTCTATGGTAGTCACCATATGCATGCTGCTTTGATGCTCTTTCTTAACACCAGCATTTAGAGAAGGGAGAATACCCATTTTTGACCTAACTATGTATAGAAATGAAATAAATCTTAAAATTCAGCTAACTGAATTGTATATTAATTACGCTAATCACAATGTTAAAAGGAACGCAGGGAATACTATATTTTTTTATTTCTTTATGTTTATTCTACGTCAAGGGTAAACGTATGTAGATATATGAAGAACAGGGTGTAAAGTTCACTCATAATCTAGGAAAAGGGAGGATCCTCCGACCAGACTGGTGATGTGGCTGGTGGGCAACTGCCCGACGATTGATGTCGGGACGGTGTATATATGCTAGTTGCGCGGTAAACTCTGCTTGCGCGATGCAGGATTTTGAGTGACATCAGTGTGATGCATTGTTCGCATGTGACGGTGTAGATGGTGGCGGCATCTACACCGTCACATGCAAACAATGCATCACACTGACATATTAGCATGTTTTGAACGCATCTCAACTTCCCTTTTTTACGACGTTCCATTTTTCATAATCACAGAGCATCATTATAACACTGGTATAGAGTGCCATCTCAAGGGATTTTTATGCCAACCTGTCACAAGTAGCGCCACCTGGATTTCATGTTCCATAACTAACCATACTATTATCCTTTTATATACATATATTACTTGTACTCTATACTATTTTCATGTCATTGCTTTTGTATATGTTTTCCGTGGTTGTAGATTGATTCATGTAAAACAATGTTTGGTAGCTTGAAATTAATTTTACAGTAGTTTGTAAATAAAAACTGCTCCACATTAAATACAATCAATGTACAAGCATGGAAAATGTGCACATTTATTCTTTTAGATAGTTTGTAAAGGTTAATTTAGTTTTTAATGAAACAAAGTTGCTTAAGAATATTCAATACGAATATATATTCACGTTTGCAAATTACAAAACGTATCGGCAATTTTTTGCTTTCTTTTGACAGTTTCGAATTTTGACATTTGGATTTTTTTATAGCAATCGATTAAATGAATCGAAACACCCAAAAAGATGCATCTGCCTGTAATTTAAATTTAAGTCTTACATTTAACTTAACAATTACAATTAAACTTATTGAAAATAAATAAGAAATCAAAATAGCAATTTTAAACAACAAGTATAAGTCGTTTTGTAGAAACCTCTATTGAGTGCTTTGTGAATTATTTGGCTTAAATTTACAGAACCAGATTACTAGATGGCGCACCTAAAAAAGTTGCTGTGTACGTGAAGGCATCTTTACCCCCCCTGTACATAATGCTACTTGACTTTATTCAACTCTGAGTTTCTTACATTATTTTACGTTATAAATAATCAGTAAGCATTTGAAATAGTCTTTGTATAATACAGATTAATTAAAAATAACATCAAATTTAAATTAAATAATCTTGCAATATGTAATTGAGTTCGAACAATTGAAACGGTTTTTTTTGACGTTTGACAGTTACACTCAATTTATAGTGACAATCATCTAGAGCAGGGATGGCGAACCAACAGCACGCGTGTCATTAGTGGCACGTAACGAAATAATTTGGGCACGGTATATAGTCAGGAACCAAGGGACCTAAGTCACTCCATTTAAATAAATATAAAACTGTTAATTTTAATATTAAGGCTCCCACAAAACGTCGCTACGCCACAGCGAGACACAAAGGCACCGCCAGTATGTACGACCCTTTACTAAAAAATAGTAAAGGTATAATTGTGGAAGTACCTTCATAGTTGCAAATAAAGAGCATTGTTGTGAAAGTAGGTATATGTTTTTTTTCCAGTAGTCACTAAGTCAAGATTGTTTGATGTCACGTCATGGCTACATTCAACATTTTTGTAGATGTAAGGAGGTTCGCCATCCCTGATCTAGAGTCTAAGCAGTGACCTATGGGCAGTTGGTTTCAAGGAATCCACAAAGTAAAAAAGTCGCTGAAGCGCATAGATTGGTATTATTAGGTAAGTATTCGTATTTTAGACTAAAAATTCGTAGCACATTTATTTCTACAAAACTGGTAACGGCAAATCCTAACCTAAAAAGTAAAATTAATATTTTTTGGACTACGTAGCGTATTAATCGTAAAAATTACAATATGACATTATTTTCTTAACACACACAGGTAGTCTTTCTACTATACCTTATAACTTTAAATAAACTTTCATTATCAGGTTTTTAAATGTATGGGAAGTGGGCATTGCTCTTTTTGAGTAAGGTTTATGATAAATTTACTTGTAATGACGAGATTGTAGAGATATGTCGTTTGTAAAATTGCACTTTTTTGCGAAGCTGGTCCGGCTCCCCAGTTTTAACTAAAAGGATATTAGTCTCGTGTTCACTCACAAGAGCTACTGTTGAGCATGAGGGTTTGATTCCCAGGTCGTCATTGGGGTTTCCATAGCAGCCCGGTGTCTAGATTTTTGCCCGGTTGATGGCATTAGGTTCACCCCCTGCAACATGGGACTTAAACATATCTGGCGAAATGTTGGTGTAGGTACTTTACTTTAGGTACACCTCTGCCCAACCCTTCAACAACAAGGGGAGAATGTTATGTTGTGGGGACATTTAAACCGCCATATGCAAACTACGTATCACACTTACGTCGTTTAAAATCCTGTCAGGTCTATTAAATTGTCAGGTCTATGACGTCAATCTAAGACATTATCGAAGCTTAGCTTCGATAATGTCTTAGATTGACGTCTTAAAACTGACAAAAACCGGTGTCGCTTCAAACTTTTCAATTTGCTAGATCTGCGTCACGTCACCACTCTAAAAATAGAGCTACGATGACACTCATGTCCGCATACCCATTCCATTCCTTTCGTTCAATGCAGTAATGCGTGTGAATCGTTCACTCATGGTATTCATTTGTTCACGAGTTCATTCACTTTACGAATACACTGCAACCAGGAACTATTTGCGTTTGGATGACCTTGTCAGAGGGGCGCTATTGGTAAAAAATTCTGCAATTGTTTTGCGAAATGTATTAAAAAAACAAGATGGCGGCGAAATTTATTTTACCTCAAACCGCAGCAACCATATTGTGATTTTGACAGACTTGTCAATCGCAGAAATCCAACAGCAACCTTATTAAGACGACAATAAAGATCACAGTGTTTTTCACAGGCATTCAAAATCAGACGTAAAATAACTGTAGAAGAAATTTATACGGTTTTCGGCGTACAATGGATATGAAAGATGTATAGGAATATTTTGCCGGCAGTCAATGTAATATCGTGTCAGCTTGGTAAATTGGATTTGAATTGTATTTATTAACCTACAGTTATCCTGAAAGGGGTTTAGTCCGACTTCTGAGAGGAAGCCTTCCATTCTTTTTTTTAGTTAGTCTTATAGACAAATGCCATTTATACATTGTTATTCTACAATAATATCTAAATATTGTTATCTATTGATAACCGTTCATGGTTGAAGGAAATTTATTTAGATATTTCGTGCCTTGGCGGATGCTTGTCAAACAGTAACACTTTTAATCAATCGACTACTACCCCCAAGTTAAAAAAGAAACATCTTACAACTATCTACGAAATGCAAAATTGACTTCGTTCTTGCAGTCCCCAGCGCATTCAGTCTACTGCAGGGTTCTGACTTTGAATCATTTGTTCATTCAAGCGTCTAGCCATTCATGTATCTTTCATTCATTCACTCGTTCTTTCATGCATACTAAGACACTCGTTCGTTCGTAAACTACGCTAGTATCCGATGAGGCGTAGGGGAGCGTTTATCACGGCAGGTTTTGCTTGAAAAGAAGGGTACTACGACTATTCTCGTCTCGACTTGAGATATCGGTACGTGATAGCTTATTGGCCGTGAGAAAAAGATACAGATAGTTGTTACGGGTAAGACTGTTTGCTTTCCTGTAAGATTTATGTGGGTAACCGCACCTACGACACCGATGGGAAGAATTCTTGTGAGGAAGCGTGGTCTGCTATGTTACTTATTTTGATGTACAGAATGCGTAGTTGACGGCGATGTGTTTAACACCCTGTATGTATAGATATACAGGGTGTCGCAGAAGTCGACGTCAAGCTGAAATCGGGTGATAGGTCAGTTCATAATAGTTAACAGTATTTTTTTTTAAAAAAACTACTGCCTGCCCGACACTTTGTTGAAACTTTTTATCATACATAATCACTTAACAATTTTTTTCTGTTAAACGAATCTCGCTATTTAAAAATAGGAATAGTGACTATACATTATTACCATAGACTATAGAATATACATATGATTTAAAATCTGTCATATGATTCAAAGTTCTATTTAATGGTTAAGATTCGTATAGTACACTGCTGCAAAAACAAAATTACCTTAATCATCATAATAACCAGCCCTTGATGTTCCCACTGTTGGGACACAGACCTCCTTTCGGTGAGAGGGAGTGGGCCGTAATCCACCACGCGGGCTCAGTGCGGGTTGGTAGATGTCACAAGTCTTTGAATTTTTGGTTCTAAGACCTGCCGGTTTCTTCACGATATTTTCCTTCACCGTTTTTGAGAGCGGTGGTGATGAAGTTATTTACGAACTTCGACTCATAACACGGTGCCTTTGCCACTGGGACGCCACTCCATAAAAACTTTTTGGATATTCAGCTACTTTTACAATATTTGTAAATTTGTATTTGTTGTATTAATATTTGTATCTACGAGTATCACATAATTCTGATCGTAAGACACCGGTATACGCCTGTTTTCTGGATCTATCTAAGGCCTTTGACCTCGTGTCTTACGAGGTGCTTTGGAGGAAGCTAGGAGATAGTGGTATACTAATCAGACGAACTGTGTCAAATGGTCAGGCACTCTTTCCGATTCGTACAGGCTGGAGTGCGGCGTGAGGCAGGGGGGGTTATCATCTCCAAAGCCTCCTTCAGCCTGTATGTAAACGATCTCATAGTGGAACTCAGCAGCATGCGTGTTGGATGCCGGGTGGGTGGTATTAGTGTTAATAATATCAGCTACGCGGACGACATGGTGCTGCTGAGTCCTACTGCAGGGGCGCTCGGAGAGATGTTGAAAGTTTGCGAAGCCTATGCCGAGTCACATGGACTAATATACAATACCAAGAAAAGTCAGTTCATGGTCTTTAAGGCTGCCGGTAAGTGTCCTGAATCTGTTCCACCCATTATTTTGAATGGTGTTAACTTAGATAGGGTGTCGCAGTTTAAGTACCTTGAACATTACCTCGCCGACGACCTTAAAGATGATGTTGACATAGAGAGGGAGCGCAGGGCTCTGTCAGTCCGTGGCAATATGCTGGCCCGTAGATTCACCCGCTGTGCGAACCAAGTCAAGATCACGCTATTTAAAGCGTATTGTCAGGGTCTGTACACGGGTAGTCTATGGGTTAGCTGTTCCAAAAAATCCCTGGACACCTTGCGCGTCCAGTACAATAACATTTTCAAGATAATGTTGGGACTTCCACGTTTCTGCAGTACTTCCGAGATGTTCGTGCAGGCTCATACTGATGGTTTTAATGCAGTATTTCGGAAGAAAGTAGTGTCACTTGAGGCATTTCGTTCGTCTGGTGATCCTTTAGGGAGGTATCTCCCTATTTGTTATCTTGACGGGGCGGGATGTTGCAGCACAGGGGCATTTGTACAGATGTTTTTAAAAGAAAGATGTATGAGATGAGTGTTGTCCTTTGTAATTGTATTTAAGTACTAACAATAGTTTCTAAGTTTTTGTATACTAACCTTTTGGACCTAGTTATCCCAAAATAAACAATTTATAATTTTGAATTTGAATAATTCATTTAACCTGCCATTGCCATAAATTTATTTATTTGGAACTGTTATGGTATAGTATTTTTATTCTAGGTGCATCGCATCGTCTTCACATAAAATTAAATAATTATTGTATACGTACAAAACATTGTAAAACATTTTATTAGATTAGGAGTTTCTTGCCCATTCTCCTCCATACGAAACTACCGTTTGGAAGGGGAAACTAGAATAAATTTTATTTTTTTATAAATGTTGACGTTCAAAAGTGCAATTTATATGAATATTGAAAATAATTGATTTTACTTTATTTTTAAACATTTCTTTTTAGGCATCACATAAGTACTAAATCTGCATTTATACGATGAAAATTGCCACAGTCACTTGTGACGCTGACGTCAAACATCTGTCATGTACCGGCCCGCTTCAACTGTCATGTGCGAGGACTATTTACATTTAATAGTATGCTCTGTTTATTCAAGTACCCAAAACTGTTTGCGTTAGGTAAGTAAAGACAATAGCGGCCCGCTGGGGCTTGAAGGTATGGGCGAAAGGCAAAGGAGTATAATTAAATTGGATAAATAAATTACCGGTCGTGAAATTCAGCACCCTAGTTGCGTGACACACTTTCATTCAAAATCCGAGCGTTTGAAGGATATTCCTCATCCATCGCTTCATAGGTTCGAAAAATTTGTCTGCTCAACAACGTACCGAAATAACGCCACGTGTCTAAACTGTCAAAATAAAAGGCATAGCGATCGATTGTTTGCATTCAAACTCAACTCAAACTCAAAGCATTTATTTCAAATAAACCAATTACAGGCACTTTTGAATTGTCAAGGTCGGTCGGTCAGTAAAATGAAGTTAGTTGCCCATTCCAAAGCGTAGTAGGTACCTATGGAGAAGAACGGGCGAGAAACTCCACGGACACTCTTTTAAATCAAATTATGTTTACAATAGATTGGTTACATCATTCATGTTAAAATTATGCATGTGAGAACGATGCAGAACGTTAAAAGCGTCCGTTATTTAAATATGAAAACAATTCGAAAATAAAATTTAATTAAAATACGCCGTGGCAGCTAAGAGATGACCAGTCTCAACTGACGGCGCCCGTTCACGAACATGACGCATGGATTAGCACCATTCAACTCAACCATTTTGAAGGGAGCTAAATGATCCAACACACGCGCCACCATCAGCGAAACATTAAAGTGAGCATGACATACTCTCAGCCGCCAGGACACATTCAAGTCAATGAAAGACGTACCCTGTAAATGGTAGCTTTAAAGCATGTACATAGTACTCACATATGGCATATAGCAATTATACAGTACTAAAAAAATTGAGTTTATACAATGCAAAGATTCTTGTTTTTAATCTTCAGCAGCTCCAACAGTATTTTTAAATGCTAATCAATTAGTTGATGCGTCCTTGAGGAGCAGGACCAGCGATTAGCCAAGCATTTTTATCAGCAATGTAATCCCCTAACTTATAATATGCTCGGCTGCATAGTGTGCGTTTTATACAAGATTTAAATTTGGTTTCATTCAGTTGATGTATGTGGGGAGGTATTTTATTGTAACATCTTAAACAGTAGCCCATGAAAGATGAGTCTACTTTAGCCAGCCTGAAACCTGGTTGAACTAATTGGTCCCTATTTCTAGTGATATAATTGTGTCTTTCACCTCTTTTACTAAAAAGATGTAGATTTTTCCTTACGTACATGATGTTTTCATAGATATATTGACAAGGTACAGTCATGATGTTAATATCTTTGAACAATTCCCTTAGAGAGTCGCGCCTGCGGAGGCCATATATGGCTCTGATGGCTCTTTTCTGCAGAATGAAAATGGACTCGATGTCTGCAGCCCGTCCCCATAGTAAAATACCGTACGACATAATACTATGAAAGTAACTAAAATAGACTAGTCTCGCGGTATCTACATCAGTAAATTGACGGATTTTTCTCACAGCATATGCTGCTGAACTTAGCCGTCCTGCAAGGGATGTTAAATGAGGATCCCATTGAAGCTTTGAATCGAGCGTGATCCCCAGGAAAACAGTTTTATCGACGAATTCTAGTTTCTCTTGATTCAATACTATCTCACAATTAGTACTTTTGACATTTGGTAAAGAAAATCTTATGCGCTTAGTTTTTTTCCCATTTAATACCAAATTATTAGCAGTGAACCAATTTTGGATCTGCAGTAAGGCGTTATTCACGTCGTCAAGATTTAATGCACGCCTATTAATTTTAAAAATTAACGAAGTATCGTCAGCAAATAACACCATATGTGGTTGGCTTTTATTCATTGCATACGCTATTACCCTGCGGGCTTTACGGTCTAGCTAATCTTTCCATATGAAGCATAAATTATCGTCACGACAAAATAAGTAAAATAAAGTTGTTTTATATAATACTAATTTATTTAATACAAGTATCATGGTATGAAATTCTCTTTGGCAGAAGTCTTCTGCAGCTAGAGCGTTTTGTGTTGACTTTTATGAGGTGTAGAAGTGACCCTAGGATGAACAGCTGACGTGCGCGTAAAACCCTAGATTCCGAATTTAACTAATTTCACATCTGAAACAAGAAAATTAAGAACACTTCTTTTCTTAAGCCACAGAAAACTCGATAAATAATGTTCTTCTTGCCATTACCCAGTTAAAAAGATAAATAAGGAAGAGCTAGACTTTATCTTTTAGAAAGATAAATGATATCTTGTGACTACTTTGCCGCGAGGTCCTAAAGGCTTTTTGTTTCACAATTTCTTGTGAATTTTGTATGAAATAGGGTTAAACTTTGCAAGAACTGTTCACCTTGTATGTCTTTCTTCGAGATATTTCTACGGTATAAAAAACAGAAGGCAAGTTTTTGTATCTAGGTGTTTTTTTTGGTACTTAACAGTTGTTTTAGCTTTAAATCCTAAATGGTAATAGATTTGATTTCTGGAAGGGCTACCAAATCAAAATAAGTATGGCTGTGGAATCGTGTGAATTGGATAGATGCTTAATTATCAGAGTAGAAACCGAAAGAGCAGTGGTGGCCCAGTGGTAACAGCCGCGACATACGAGTTGTAGGTCGTAGTTCGAACCCAGACAGGCACTTTACTTTGTGTAAATTATTTCATCACCACTGCTCTCAAAACGGTGAAGGAAAACATCGTGAGGAAACCGGCATGTCTTAGAACCAAAAATTCGAAGACATGTGACATCTACCAACCCGCACTGGACCCGCGTGGTTTATTACGGCCCACTCCCTCTCACAGAGATGTGGCCTGTGTCCCAGCAGTGGGAACATAATAGGCTGAATATGCTAAACCAAAAAATGTTTAAGGGTCATAATTGATCATGTCTTTTAAGCTCGTTCTCGCAAGTTCATTTAAACTCAGTGCTCCTAAGAACTTAGGTTTATAGGTTTACACCTCTCTATGCCAATCTGTCCTACAATACTGTGTAAGTGTCTGGGGCAGCACCGTCAAGACATGCATGTTGGAGCTGGATCGGGCCCATCGGGCTGTCCTCAAGGTGCTTCTGGGAAGACCGCGATGTTTGCCGAATCGCGTACGGATGACTTTTACGCAATAAGACGCTGTTGGGCACGGTACGCGGCAGCAGCAACGACATTCTGAGGATGTTACGAGTTAATATCACTGTCGTGGTTCAGATGGTAAAATAAAATGTTTTAATTGACATTCATGTTTTAATTATTTACCTACAAGCATAGTTTAAAATAAGCTCCTTTTGTTACTTACCATAATGGATCATGGTATCTGCCAATAAGTAAAAATAATGATGGTTAAAATGTTTTAAAAAAACGTACGGTGTACTCATTCTTCAGAAGAAGTCTAGTGATCTAAACCACATCTACCCCCCTGTTTAATGACATGATATATCAATGAAAAAATACGTATGTATGAATGATAAATCAACATTGTTTTCAGTCTGTCTAATCCTTAAAGTAGTTAAAGTTTGATGAATGACCTCACTGATGATTTAAAAATTAATTAGTCGGTCAAAAACTTTTTTACAAAAAAAAAACTACAAAGTGAAAATGAAGTCGGTGGCAAAAATCGAAATATTCTAAACCAAAGACACCGACTTCCGAAATGATAGGAACATTTTATTTCGTAGTGTTTTTCTTTGAAGTCGGTTGTTTTTATTTGTAAAAAGTTTGTATTTATCACGTTTCAGTTGTGGTACCTGCCCACACTAATTCGTATATAACTTGCTATGTAAATAACATTTTTTTTTTTGGGAATGGCATCTCGCAGGTCAACCTATGAGGTTGTCGTCTGCTTAAACGGACTTGCTATGTAAATAACAGTGACAAGAAGTTATTATAACATCTTCAATGTGCACACTAAGTAGAAAATACGTATTACTGAAAGAAACTGAAGAACTACCCAAGCAAAGATAATTAAATGTATATGCTGCTTTTATATCCTGAATACGAGGCCTTTAGCTACTTTGTATGTGTGTAATTTTTATTTTCTAATATGCGTTTTGTTTGTGCAGAATAAACAATTTTTTCAATTTTTTTCTTGTGGTCTGGTAGAAAATGCCTATGGCATTAAGTCCGCCTCTGTACATTCGTGTGCGTGAAGTATTAAATAAATAAATAAAATAAAATATATACTGATAACCATTACGTCTGCCGAGTTTTTCTAGCTATACACCTCGAGAGTTTTTTTTTTTGTACTGTACTTTATTATTGTTTAAACCACATTTTACAACAATAAATGATATTGTACAAAGTCAAAGCATTTATTTTAAATCGGCACATAAAAAGGCCCTTTTGAACGTCAACATTTACATTAAATATAGACCTGAGTCTAGACGCCCCTTCCAAAAGGTAGTTTTGTATGGAGAAGAAGGGGCAACCGTTACTTTCAAAATGTTTTACAATATATTGTATACATTGATTATATTTTTATATGTGAAGACGATGCACCAAGAATAAAAACATTAATAAAACACACAATTTGTAAAATTAACTTATGGTACATTGTGCTCACATATTTACAAACATAGTAAAAAATAAATGATTTTCCTAAAATATTAACTAGGAATAAGTTAGTGTGTGAGTTGAGTAAAATAACAAATTATACAATTAAATTAGCAACCAGTATGATTTTTTCCGTCTTGTTAGTCTATTAATAATAGTTTTATGGATCAATCTTGTATATATCAGCCTTGCCTTTTCCCTCTCCTTGTTTGGGTCAGCTTCCAGTCTACCGGACGCAGCTAAATACCAATATTTTACATGGACCGACTGCTTCTCTGACCTCCACAACCCAGTTACTGGGTAACACGATACCCCTTGGCAAGACCGGTTGTCAGACTTTCGGGCTTCTGACGACCCGTAACGAGGGTAAAGATTTATTGACAGCCGCGACCAACGGTTTAGAGTATTGTTCGAGGTACGAAAGGGTATGTTAAGATGGTAACCCATCCACAGACCAACCGCAGCAAGCGTAGCCTAACCTGATCGATCGAAACGTCCTGCTGTTATAAGCTGTTAAAAAGTTGTACTATTACACAATAAAATATTGTTAATGATAAGCTGCAATGGCAAAGATTCAAAAGTTAGAAAAAACATTTTCTCTTGACAAATAAAAACCCTAGCATACCCAAAAGTTCTCGAAGTTTCCCCAACCAATGTTCATAAAATCTCGCTACATTTCACAAACTGCAGTGAACCACATCTCAAGGTTACTTCAACGTTTTTGGTACGTTCAACTCAACTATATTCCGTGGCAAGCAGCTGTTACCTCTGAATTATAACTTGTAATAGGTTTAATGTATAGCTATGCATGTTTATAATATGAAGATGGAAGGAGGTTGGAAAAAGATTTTGGATGGAGCAGTCTTTTCTGAAAATAGAAAATGGTTTAGACTCGTGTGCACCTAAGATTCGTTAGAGTTGTGGTGTGCTGATACATTTTTTAAGGATCATGTATTCAAATTATAATTCTTATTTTACATTTAATTTAAGATATCAAGGACTTGACTTCATGGTCTGAAATCATTAAAGTTTTAAGAAACCGATCGTTTTAAATGCACGTTCTTCTTTAAACAGCGGTGAGGGGTGTACACACGGTTACATATCAAGCTACACAATTCCAGTATAAGCTGACCTGTCATTGTACAGAAGTCCTAAACAATGCGAGATTAGCTTATACTGGAACGGTACAACTTGATATGTAGCCGTGTGTACACCCCTCATCGCTGTCTAACCCTGTAGAACCAGTAGTGTAGGTACTGCTGGTTCTAAAAGGTTAGACATTTCATTTCGATTTCAATGATGTGGATTTCTGTGACGTCTTGTTAATTGATGAAACTTGTTATTGTCTTTTTCATGACAACCTTATTTATACAAGATGTCGTTTTGCATCCTCGTCAAATTCACACGAATCAATAATAAAATAAGAAGTCTAACTTTTCTAATTTCGGAAATCGGCTTGTGTGGAACGCGCTTGTTAGAACGCGACCCGTGTGATACCGAACTGGAACTGGCCTTGTATGCGACATAGAAGTGCGACACTGCCTACTACATACGCAGCGGGGCGATGCTGTTCTTTGAAAGTGGTTTATTCTGAAAAACTTAAGTAACAAAAGAAACAAGTATGTTTTAATTATTGAGCAAGTATCGTAATTTAATTTGATTATTTATGTTTTTCATAACAGCCTCCTGAAATTTGACGAGGATGCAAAACGACACGTTGTAATTACTTCGCGGACAAAAAATATGCTTGTCAGCTCCGAAGCGTGACTGGAGTTTACTCCTGAAAAACCGCATAATCACCCTATAATATTCCCACTGCTGGGTCACAGGCCTCCTCTCGGTGAGAGGGAGTGGGCCGTAATACCCCACACGGCCCAGTGCGGGTTGGTAGATGTCACATGTCTTCGATTTTTTGGTTCTAGGACATGCCGGTTTCCTCAACATGTTTTCCTTCACCGTTTTGAGAGAAAACGTTCCTGAAAAACGATTGTCTTAAAATATATACTGAGTATAGGCAAAGTATAGAAAAATAAATGACTTATATTATATCACTAGCTGACCCTGCAAACGTTGTTTGGCTTCTTAATTATTATTTTTTGAAAAATACATGTTGGACCTACCCGATATGCACACAAAATTTCATACAAATCGGTCCAGCCGTTTCGGAGGAGTTTGGTAACAAACATTGCGATACTTTCGTGAATGAATAAAATAACTTCATTATTAAATACTGTGACAGTAGGTTTGTGTACACTAAAATAGTATAAATGAACGTCAGACGTAACATGAGTTACGATTCGTGAAAACTTGTTGTACCATATCTAGTTGTCCCCAATGTTCTACCAGAAACTAGATTTAAATAAAGTTCTTTTTTGCATCCTCGATAACCATAAAATCGACACACATGATTTAAAAAAAAAATGCAGCCGCCATCTTGGATTTTTATTTTTACCTCACTATCGGCTTTAGCAACGTCGAAAAAAAATATGGAAAAGGGTATGCTTAGACGGTTTACTCTTTTTGAAAGGATGAATGAAAGGAGACTAACAAAAGGTATTTACAAAGCAGATGTGAGTGGAAACGCCGGGAGGGGACGCCCTAGGAGGTCATATAGTGACATTATTGGTGATGTTCTTCAGAAAGGTCTTCACAACCGGCGTGCGTATATGAGCAGATATATGAACGTAAACGAGGCAAAAGGAGTATGTAAGGATCCTTCTGAGGTTTCTGCCTACCCCCATGGGAAGAAGGCGTAAGTGTATGTACGTATGAAAACTAATAAACAAAAAAAGAAAATTTTGTTACTTGGCGCTTATTTTGTTGCTGGCTTATTGAACATAGTTTTATTGTAGTCTTAGGACGAAGTTATAGTGTGGTTTTATACTTTGTGTCTTGGGACGAAAAGTTTAACAAAGGTTAGGTTAGTATTACAGGAGTTTTCTCATAAAAAAAAGTCTTATGCCGAACCAGTTGAAACAGTTATTTTTTTCTTGCACAGCAAATATATTTCGGAACCTGATTACATTTTTGTTAAATGAATTACAATTTACAAGTTAACAATAAATATATACATTATGTACAAGTGTGTCATAAAAAGGGAGAAAGAGCTCATACGGCATCAAAAAATTCGTCCGCATTGCCATCAACGGGACAAGTGCCCAAAAGGGCAATGCTGAAATATTCGATGAGCACTCTGACCCCAAGCTTTCAACCTCAAAAGGGTCAAACATAGTTATAACGGCTCAAACGAAAGCTCACATTACGATTATAATGATTATGATAATGCGTAACGTATATGTTGTTTAAATCGATTTTTAACAATTATAAACTACACCTAACCTATAATTAATGTCATCATTGTTTTAAGATTTTAACAGAAACCGCAAGTTCTACTGGCATTAGGACAAATTATTAGTTAACAGTAATAAATAAGCTTTAAGATGCTGCATATTGCAGGCTCGTAACTACCTCGCAATGTTTTATAATGTAGGTACCTGTGTAAACTGTGTTTTTATAAATAATCATTTACTTTGTATAAGTTAGTTGTAAGATTGCTTAAAGTGTTTCAACGTCCGGACAAACCTATTGAGGTTTTGTGATGTTTCGGTTTATATTTTGTTTTATTCCATAATTAATAAAAAAAAATAAAAAAAGATTTTTTGATTTCAGTGGGGCTAAGTTCTATAGAGTTTCTGGCATTGTCCTTTCCTTCTTACTGATAAGTAATCAAAAGTATAATTTTCATTACAGCTTTGATATTGACAGCCAGTTTTGGTTTTCCAATATATGAAAAAGACATTTATTTATTAATTTGATTATTTATGCACACACAGTAAAATCTACTAATAAGAACAATAGTGCATTGAAATCAGACCCCGTCCTATGGTTAGGCTCATTGATCATCAATTCACGTTACTATCCAAGCTTATTGATACTTCTTAGTCATACAAAATCATGTCGGCCCTGTAAACACAGATAAATCGGTGCAAAACAACTCGCGAACTCTAGCAGGAAAAACAACTCGCATGCAAATGCATAATCTCCTCCTATTTCGGGATAAATCGGTAAAAATGGGCACCTATCCAATACCCAAATATAACAACACCCCAAAAGACACATAGACCAAAATTCAAAAATGAAACTACCCTCAAAAAGTATCCTAACCTCTTTCCAATTTCAAAAACACTTCGGTTCCTATGAAATATCGTCTAAACATTTTTAGACGAGCTCCATCCTTCTTGGCTCAGACTAAAATATATTGGTAAGCTGAATTTAATAAAACCAAGTTGTTTCTGTTGGAACGTTGCCAGGGGACAGATGCTGGTCCATTAGAAAAACATGATACCGGTGTCTGTAATAAGTTAAAGGTTTCAGGAAAACATGCTGATGCAGGGAATTTGGTGACTGTAGGTGGTGGTGGGTTGCATGTTCAGGTAGGGTGAGGTACCCCGTGGAAAGGTATGAGTAAGAGCTACGCTAACGGTTGGCTATGTGAGACGATGTGATTGTGAGGGTATGGAAGGTCGCGAAAGAACCGGAGTTACCGACATAGCTTGCAGAGTAAGCAAACTGAAGCGGCAGTGGGCTGGTCATGTGTGTGGAAGGACCTACGGCCGGTCCTGGAGTTGGGACCGCGTTACGCCAAGCGTAGCGTAGGACGTACCCAGACCAGACACAGTTGGACCGACGACCTTAAAAGGTTGCTGGGATAGACTGGACGCGGAAAGTGGAGGGTGTTGTGCCTATGTCCAGCAGTGGGCTGCGATAGGCTAAGTTGTTTGATTAATTTTAAAGATTACGTATATTTTTCGTGTAATGGGGAAGTGCTAGGGTATATATATCATTATATTACCAGCCTATTATTGTCCCACTGCAGGGCAAAGGCCTCTTCTCACACAGAGAAGGCATGAGCATTGATCACAACGCATGCTCTAGACGGGGTGGCGATTTCAGATTTAAATAAACTATATCTCTAGGTTTCCCTTCACCGATGTGATGTCCAAGATAAACTCAGAAAGTGCATACGAATTGAAAAAGTCACATTGGGACTTGCCCGGATAAGAACCCACAAACGTGCATGAGAGGCGAGGATTATACCACTGAGCCATCACGCCACACGAGTAGCACACGAAATAATTTCTTATGTTTTTTTTCCAATTTGCAAGTCAGTCGTAGGTTGTATGTGCATGATTCGAGACCGCAACAAATATGTGTTTACAGAATTATCTAATAATCATTAGAATCAGTAATACAACTCAAGTTAGTATAATCCTTAAATGTCAAGATTTCATGGAATGGTCATTCAATGCTATTACTTGGTCTCAAAGAGATATTGATGACTTTAATGATTACTTAAAATTCTGTAAATATATACTTGTTACGGTTGCGAATCGTATTTTTATCGACATACCACCTAATAATACTGACTAGCAAATTGCAAAAAAACTTAAGAAAATTTGAATTTCGAAGACCACCCAGGCGCTTTCAGTTTAAAAAAAAAAACCTTTAAATTCGTTCGTTTCTCAACAGACTGTCACCAAAATGTATGACACTGTATAATTGACATCAGTCATTCCCATGACATCATGCCTTATTAAGGTGTGTCCAAAGATTGAGTAGCAATCGGAATCAGCTGCCGCGCTGTTATTGGACGACGCGCGAACACTTCTAATTAACATTTTTTTTTAAATAAACATTCGTCAGTAATTGTGTTCGTACAAATATGAGGATCAACCAGCCTATATAAATGTTAAAACTCCTTCAAGGATAATATTAAATACTGTGATGTTCGGTAATGAATTTCGTAGTTTATTAATTTAAAATTCTGTAACCGCCGCAGTGGTTTCATCCAGCATTTCCTTATTCAAGGGTCGGGGATACAAAATCGACTAATTTATTACTAAACATTGCGACTATCTGAGTTTAAATATAAGACATGGCTCCTAAATCCATACGGACACTAAGAATGGAGATCAAAGGAATACAAGAGAGGGAGAAAAATAATTTCTCGGCCGTAAATCTCAGACACATTTCAAAATACAATTTGTCAAATTATTTTCTGTCAATTTAGCTGATGTGATAATCGACTATATATATAGTCGATGTTTTAGAAATTTATCTAATACCTAAGGGAGGAACCCTTTTTCTTTCTAACAGTAATATGTCTACCAGCCATCATCAAACGTAAATAAAACTTCCTCAACTAAGTTCTATTTACTGTTAGAACTTCCGAAGGGTGGGGAAGTAACTTAGGGAAATAATGAGTAGTTAAGTGGGATAACTTTGTCATTCCCCTCCTACTTACATGAGTTGAGCAATAAGTATTGCTCGCGTATGTCTATGATTGTAATCGTTTGTCGTGATCGAAATTTTTATGTGTTTTGGTGGAGGTGAATTTCTGCTGAGCAGTGGTGGCCCAGTGGTAACGACCGCGTATAACGAGTTGTAGGTCGTAGGTTCGAATCAAATCAGGCGCTTTAATTTGTGTTCATTATTTCATCAATTCTCAAAACGGTGATGGAAAACCTCATGAGGAAACCAGCATATACTAGAACCGATAGTTCGAAGACATGTGACATCTACGAACCAACACTGGGCCCGCGTGGATAACGACTCACTCCCACTCACAGAGATAAGGCCTGTGCCGCAGCACTATAGGCTGATTATGTTATTCTGTAATAACCTCAAAGGGTAAACTTAGGTGCTGTGAGAAGTCAATGGTGAAATGAACATTCACATGAAGCTGACTTCACTTACGGGGTTATATGGTGTAGCTATGGTGTAGCTATGAAAGAAAAAAGACAGAAAGAAAAAGTAATTATTATGACTCGCACAAGAATACGTAGTACGTAGTGTGTGTACTAACACACTCTTAAAACATAAAAAAAACTAAAACAAAAGTAAAATGATAACAAAACAAAGTCCTATACGAGGCCAAAAGGCCCCCCTTATCTCAGCATAATGTTGTGACACTTAAAATAACACAGCGCTGTTATGATGATAGCGCCCGCTGTGACGGATTGAGAAATAGATAATAATACAAATTAGTATAATAATAATAAGTTATTTTGTTTTTTTGTATGGCATCTCGCAGGTCAACCTGTAAGGTTGTCGTCTGCTTAAGCGGACTTGCCTGTGGTGCCCTAATAAATTAAGGCCTCCAGCCAGGACTTAAACTTAAATACTAACTAAAAACTAAGTGACTACACGCTAAGGGCACCCCCTGTGGGGTCCGGACCTCGGCTCAGGGCGTCGCTGGAAGAGGGCAGCAAGGGACTTGCTGGATCAGGATTTGAGTGATTTAGGGACGAATTTAAAGCTACAGGCTCAGCGGCGCGGGCTGGCTCGAGCAAGGGTCGGGGGGGGGGGAGGGGATAAAAATAAGTTACAAATGTAAAGTAACTTTAAAGAAGGAAGGTCAGTTTTATTCAAAGCTAAGGTTAACTTTTCTTTAGTTATTTGGAATATTTTTTTCTTTTTCTTTATTTACTTGGGATATTTTTTTCTAGATTTGGAAATCTTATCGGATCTAAAAAGACACTTGACGCAGCCGAAGGTCACAGTCATGTTCTTCCCATCATTGCGTTTTTTTATACTAGACCATATCTAGTTACGGGGATATTGAAGGCAAAAGTTCAGACTTTATAAACGTTGTGTTTTCTAAATGTTATAACCATTCTAAGTGCCGATTTCACCAAAGAATCGTTTAATCTTCGTTTTACGCCGCTTCACGAATGATTGGTGCGTTATACGTTTAATTATGACACGTGACATCTACCAACCCGCACTGGGCCCGCGTGGTGGATTACGGCCCATTACCTTTAGCAGTGGAAACATTACAGGATGATTGTGTGTACCCATTTTTTATTTCATATTATATTTTACCGAACGATCAGTAAGTAGTGATGCCACCCAGAACCAGTGAAGTTATCAAACTCAAACTCAAAGCGTTTATTTCAAATAAGGAAGAGAACGGGCAAGAAACTCAACGGACACTCTTTTATAATAAAAACAAGTTACAAATAATAAATTTAACATGAGAGAACGACGTAGAAAGACGTGCGTAATGACTTATATACAAAACAAAATAACAATTCAGAAATTGAAATAAGCCCCTTAGAGATGCCCCGATTACGCTCGACAAAAGAAAAAAATAGTATTGATATCTTCTATTCCCGTGCTTCTGTTTTCAGAAGAAATGTATGTACTATTTCTTTTTAATAGTGTTACGCTTTAAATACAGTTTTTCCATAAATAATGTAAATTTGTCTCTATTATGTACTTTACCGGGGTGTTGGTCTCTGTTTGGTCTCCTACTCGTTCCCTGCCTAAGTAGAAGTGAGTGGGTTGGAGGGCAGACGCACAGATCTTGTTCCTGTATAACGTTGTGAACTAAGCTTTTTACTGTTGTTGTCATCATTGCTATAGTTGTTGCTGGTCATGTTGTGCGATTACGCTTTGGTGATAATCAGGTAGAAACCTATAACGTGAACCTAGTGATATATTGTGATTATCACCTGTTGTAGTTGCCTTGGGAATAAATAAATAAATTATGGTCCATTTTCAACTACCAGAATCTTGGTCTTTGGTCATTTTTTCTTTGTCCATATGCAACCCATTGTTGCTAGGTGACTTTTAATGAAACTTGTACCTTATTTGAAAGTTTGTAAACTGGAAACTTTGACCGATCGGATCATTTGCCTGCCATTTGATGGGTTGCTTTTATCATGGGAGAAATTTAACAGCAAATACATTTTTTTTAAATTTACAGCTGATACTAGTTCCGAATTTAAGAACATACTAACTTCTGTCTTCATCTCTTCGTCTGCGTGAAATTTCTTGTCCCACCGACACACGCTTACACCTGCGTCGCATCACCTGCCCGCGCTTACACTTCATTTTCGGTTAGCGTCCCTTCCGACTTTTTTTCTGTTTGCTCTACTCCTAAGGGTCATGGCGTGATGTTACATTGCCTGTAGCATTCGTCAAGAATTGGGCTATTAAATGCAAACATAATTTTTCGTCTGTTTCAGAGATTACCCCGTACGTACAAAATTCCGAGCAAACAAACAATTGTTTCCTCTTTATCATTGGCCCTGACCAGATACCAGTGGCCCTAGTGTGAGTTTATTTTAGCCGTCTCGAATTTACGCGTCGGCCGCGTTCGAATGGTGAAGGGCCAATCGGAGCGCCGAACGCGGTCGATGCGTAAAGTCGAAATGGAAAGAAACTGGCACTTGGGCCTCAGTAGGTATAGATAAGATTACTTCCCGAAGGGTGAGGCAAAGGTACAGTCACATTAAGGGGGCGATCCTATTGCCAAAAACCGGGCAAAAATCCGGACGACGGGCTGCTACTGAGAAAGCCCTGATGGAATAACCCAATAAAGACTAATATTGCCTGTTAAGCCTAACCATACACATTGAACACCTAACGAAATATCTGCTAACTGCCAAAAATAAAATCCTGTAAATCTACCTTTAATCGTGGAGGGGCGTTTCCCTACAAATCAGCAGTTTGTACGAAGCTGTGTTCAGATGTTCGGGACTTATGGCTTACTATCGGAGTCCATCGTTGAGGGCGTGTCCATCAGCGATTCATTTTGATAATGGGGATCTTTGATATAATGTGATCTTGTTAAAATGGTTCGAAAGTACAACATTGGTTCTGTGGGTACTTTTTGTTCCTGCTGATGTTTTAGTATATTTCTTGATCAATCATGAGTTGATCACCTATGGATGGCTTGTTAATAATAAACAGCTGAACATGGAATTTCATAGAATGAACTGACCAAAGCCTCCAAGTTAACCAGCCAGAATCAAGGGATGGATACTTCCAAAAGAAATTATAAAACTCATAAATCCCTCAACTTGTTCATTTAAATCCGACGAATAAAAGGAGGAGGTTCTCAAGTTGATAGATAGATAAAACATTTATTCGGTGCACACAAAGACGCAGCACAATACACAAGAACATAATAGAATGTAAAAAAATTACAATAATAAATAAAACAACGTGCCATTATACAAAAAAAAATAAAAAATTAACAAACCCAAAAAAACTAAGTTCAAATTAGACGATCACAGTGCGGTGTGCGTCCCAAGGTTGCACCAAATGGGAGGCCAGCTCAGCATGTGTCAGGCAAATATACTGACGCTGATATTCTGCTGGATCTCTGCAGTGACATACGACAGTGGAGTGAGATCCCTGCAGTCAATTCTCATTTTTATTTGTTTTTGTATGAGTATGACTTTAACAGAGCAGTCTGTTTTTTTTCTGTTTGTGTTCGTTCTCTGCGTCATGTTTACCGCAAATAATCGTCTTTTCTTTCTTTTATATGATAGTGGTGAACGTTCACACACTAAGGACAGTTTAAATAATAATATTTTTACCACCCATATTGTTAAATACGGGTTAACATACCAAATTTGAATGCCAGTCGTTTTATGGAGGAATCGCTTTCCTAGTAAATCCAAGTCTAAACGTAAAACTTGGCGCTGCAAAAACTTAAGACACTGTACAACGTTCAGGTTTTTTGTCGCACAGTTAGATGTATTGGTACATATTAAAAGCCAGGAGAAACAATTTAATATAAAACTTTTTCATAAAAATAAAATACTCTAAAGTAAGATCAATCGTAAAACAGAGTTTAAAAAAAATGTCGCCTAATGCTCCTGGACATTTTCGGCATTACAAAGGGAATTCAATCATCTAAAGAAATACCTTAAGTATATTCCACTGAGCCGTGCATTTCCTTTTTTAATTTAATTAAAACGGCAAAATTACTTTTATTTTGGTATTAATTCGATTCAACTAACATGAAACGCATAGCTGTTTTGAGTTTGATTAATTCATGCCTTGACGCTATTGTCAATTACCAAAAGATTTGCGAAGCAAATCTTTATTCATTAGTTTTTAATTTCATTAGTTTTAATTGTTTTTTTTTTTGTAAAAGTAAGTAAATAAATGTAGTTGGTCTTCCTAATTATTAATAAAAGTGTGAATTCATTTGTCTGTTTCATAATATCCCTTTCCAAAACTACTTAGCCTGAAGATAGTTTTGGTTCCTAGTCCTTATTTTCTTATCTCACTAACCCTATCTAAAAACACTCCATCTCAAACGTGGAACACCCCGTCCAATCCTCACTCTTTCCCTCTTTCAGCAGCAAACGTCAGCATTTAAGTATCACTCAAGCTAACAATAACATAAACATAACAACACGCCTCTATTCCGCGAAGGGAACTTTTCGCCAGTTATGTTTAACTCCCAGGTAATAGAATAGAAATAGTCCAGATAATAGGTTGCCAGCCTATTGTCATCAACCAGGCACAAATCCAGATTCTGGGCTGCTACTGAGAAATTTCAGATGGGAAAACCCAATAACAGTTTGCCCGACCTTAATTGCACCTAGGACCTCATGCTCAGCAGGAGCGCTTGCGACCACTAGACCAACCCGGCTGTAATTTTTTTAATAAAGTGCATTAATCTATTAGCCAATGGGTTCTACGCGTAAATCCTGTTAATTTAATTTCAAAAAAGAACGCTAGCATAAGCATAATCAGCCGATAACGTTCCCAGGACTCCTCTCTGAGAGTGGGAGTGGGCCTTAATCCACCACGCGGGCCCAGTGCGGGTTGGCGGATGTCACATGTCTTAGACTTTTTGGTTCTAGGACATGCCGGTTTCCTCACGATGTTTGCCTTCACCATTTTGAGAGCAGTGGTGATGAAATTAAATACACAAAGTAACTGGTAAGTCGGGACCAATACCACTGGGCCACCACTGCTGCTGGGACCTTACGTATCCTAATATGGAACCTTAAGTATCCAGTATATTTTCTTGAAATTAATTAAGTGTCTGCCGATCTATACTGCAGATATCTTGAAGTTTGTTAAAGTGCATAACATCAGGTGGCGCGACAAGTCACTTCAAGTTCTCGGTTCTCACGGTAAGTTTTTTTTAATAATAGACATGCACGCGTAGCAAGACCAGAAAAAAACGAGTTTTGTCAAAATGACAGATGAATAAAAGAACACTGTCATTTGGTCTATTCTATCTGTCATTTTGTCTATTCTTCTGTCAATGAAACCCGGTCATGCAAGGCGTACAGCTGTTTGTTGATCCGCCAGTCCTTCTTTTCTTATCTCACTAACCCTATCTAAAGGCACTCCGTCTCAAACGTGAATTAGCCTTTCCAACCCTCACACTTTCCCCCTTCCGGTATCAGCAGCTAAGATCAGCACAAGTATCATCACATATGCTAATAATATACGAAGTTTATAGTTACCAAAACAAATAAATATACCTGTTAAGCCATTGTTTCACCTGCCCCTATCTTGCGTAGTATACTACTTTCGAAGTTGGCCCCAAGTTTACTTGGTAGGCACATTTTATTAGTTCCAGTTTGGCTTTTAGAAGTTTTGGATATGTTGGAAGTTGGCAAAATTCATCGTAATGTATGGTTTTATGAAGAGGGCTTTGCAAGATATGAGTATCTACGTTCCGCGATAGCACGAAAATTCTGGTTCACTAAGTCTGAATTTCAATGTTTACAGTAACCTCAACGTCTTACGGCCGAACCCAATAAAGAATCTTTCACCAATTCTGGCGTACTTGAGATGGGAAATCTCTGTGTTTAACGTCCCGATAAAGCCAAAGTATGCGTCCCTTTATCATGTTGACAGCTATTTGTTTGACAGGGACAGATATACAACCTATCATCAACAGCGAACTGTCTTTCACTAAAATAGGACGTTAGTAAATAAAATGGTTACTAAGTACAAAATTAAATTCTTCGGTAGACATTTTAGATGCTATATATTATTAACGCCAGTCTGTTAATGTATTTTACATAATTCATTTGATTATGGTGAGGTATTCTCACACTTAAAAAAAATCTGTGTATGTACACATACCTAAATTTTTACAATTAATTACATTAAGTAAGTTGTTTATACATAGTTAATATGAAAATTTCTAATAGTATTCTTCGTCTTCGCAAATAAAAAAGTGTATTTTTATTTGCGAAGACGATGCACCAAGAAAAGATATAAGTAAAAGTATATAAAATGACGCAAACAAAATGTTTAAAAAATATTTTAAAGAGTAACGGTGGAGTTTATTGTCCATTCTTCTCCATCCGAAACCACATTTTGGAAGGGGCGCCTAGAATCAATTATATTTAATGTAAATGTTGACGTTCAAAAGTCCCCCTTTATGTGCCTATTTGAAATGAATGCTTTGACTTTGACTTTAAGTTCGGAGAGGTTTTTACTAAATCTAGCAGTTCAAGCGCTCGAATTCCTGTGCTCGCCGAGATGCACTACAAGAGGGCCTTACATCTAGTTTATCGTTATTGTAAGCATATGCAAAGCAGTTGGTACAATAAAAAATCTCATGTGCCTTTTATTTTACATATAACACCTACTCACATCTTAGAAACCTTAACACAACAATGATGCTTTACAACAGAAATAGAAGAAAAACTATGTTCATTTACACGGAGGATCCTCCTTCTTCTATGGAGGATGAGTGAACTATACACCATCATGCCTCTATACGTTGCCAGCACCGGGCGCGCGACAGGTACGTCTCGGGGACGTATGACACGTAGTTCTTATGCAGGCCGTCAAACCAACGCAGCACAACGGCTTCGGAGTGGGTCACGCAGCTGTCCACGAAGTTTATAGTCCGTCGGGTGAGACGAAGTTCGACTTGCATTTAACAGTTGTCATCTACAGATGAATAAATAGATCAATCAGACCAAAGATACAAGTAGAATCTTTGATAGAGCGAGAATCAATAGTAGGAAGACATAACATAATAATGAGGAAACTGAAGAAATACGTACCCAATTTTCAAAATACAGTGTATAAATTTCACAAGAATACAGCTGTGATATATTGGCTAGGCTTAGGATATCAGAGGTGATTCAAATATTTAAATATTTCTTGGATCAAATTATTTAAATACTTACATCGTTGATGGGATCAAATTCTGCAATTACATACATCTTCGCCAAAATCGATGATTAAAATTCAGAAATGAAACATTGATAGTTAATTTGCTCAAACAGGTTGTAATACAAATCATGATGAAGGTTCAACTGTAGTGGATTACAGCTACACCCTGCAGTAACCCACTATGCGTTACACAGTGGCCATTCTACACCACTGTGTACACAGCCTTATTAACCACTTGGCACACTAAATATATTTCATAAGAAAAAGGGTCGGAAAAAATCACAGTGAAAAATAACAGTTACAGAGAGCATTATTGTAGTAATAAAATCCGTGTCGTAGTTATGTAGCGTTACCCTTGCGATGTATTAGGTGATATATTATCATTAGTGGAGAGCCTAGCGTAACATAAGAATGGAAGCTATTATCCCGACTCAGATTTTTATTGTAGGCATATTTTTCGGAACGCTTTGCGTGTTATTGTTCATTTCAACGCTTTATCTTTTGGAGCTGTTATATTTTCTATTATCAGTTACTTTCTACGCTTATCTAAAATTTATTGAATTTATTTTTTGAGTTTTCAATTTTCTTAATTTAATATTTTATTTATAATGTCAGTGGCATCATCGATCACAAATCATCGCTTAGCACACGACAATTTATTAAAAAAAAAAGATCGAATAAACGGTTTTATAATACATTATTTCACAAAAAACACTAAGTTCACAATGCTTGTGCAAATTCAGCACACAAACTTGTCCATACCGTAAGTAATAGAAATGAATATCTAGCCTTTTTTATTGTCCTCTACAGAGTACAGAGGACCAGAGGAGTGCCATTGAACAGCCGTTTTGTTAGATCATAGATTAGAAATTTTCTTAGAAATAGGAATGTAAATGTTTGTAGCTGTGTTCAAATAGAATAAGTTTCGTGGTTTGATGCAACAGTCTAAAATTCTTCATTTCTTTAGAGTTTTATTTGTGTAGTGAGTTCTAAAGAGAGTGCATTAGAAACTAGAGCATTGCTCGACATCACGCTCGTTTTATCCGAACGGGACACATGCAGAGGCATAGTATTGTATGTATGGACTATAAATCTCATTATCTTATGAATTTAGACACCGGTGAAACATTGAAATAATAATTTCCTAGCTTGTGCAAATTTGACTTGCCAGAACGAATTTACTTTTAAATACCCAGTCACAAATAATGAAATAGAGTTGGCATAGTTAAAATTATAGACCTATGAGAGGGTTAGGTCGCACCTTACTTTTTTGGAGTTTTTCGGTAACTGTATGCAATCGCTTTTTTTTTTTGTTATCACGTTTTTGTAGACTGTAGAGCACCAAAACGACCTATGTGAAACGACCCTCTCCCATGCTGTTGGATTGGAGATGTTTTCATTCATACATGTAATACAGAGCACTCTAACTCCAATTATGTGAGGAGTCTCATGTAGGTAATTGGGGTGACTTTATTGCCATGAACCGGGCACTAAAAGGCCTCGAGGGAATTTACCCGCCCCGGGTATAGAACCTAATAAGCTATGTAGTTATGCTGAGCGTTGGCCGTTTTGCGTGTATGGGACGCATATTTTCCCCCAACTTGTTATTTTTTTTGTTTGTGTTCGTTCTCTGCGTCATATTTACTTATTGCAAATAAACGTGTTATCTTTCTCTTCTATTCTAACAAACTCAGAAGTCATGTAGTTAACTTCTTATTAATGTATGCAAAATTAAATCCGGTGCTAGTGTCTGCAATGTTTGTGTTACTAGTTGGAGTCACCGCTGTCGTCTTGTGGCATTTCTTGCAGATTAACTACACGGAATGTGTTCAATTGAAAGCTTTAGTGCAGTTAAGTGTTTCATCTTGGTTAATTTAGTTACGTGTGAATTATGTAGTGGTGCAATTTGGTAAAATGTTTGGGGACCCCTGCACTAGGGGATTATTAATCCCCTAGTGCAGGGGTCCCCAAACATTTTCAGATCGCGGCGCACTTACAATTTTCTTATTGGTCTCGGCGTCCTAGCTAATCGAAATAGGAACAATCACACTAGGTTTGTGTTTGTGTGTGGATTTTAAATTGTTGTGCCTATCTACCTAGACAGGTACAGCTATTAATAATCCACAATAGGAAGACGAGTTTTTATGTTGACACACAAGCCAAATACTGCTCTATTTCGGGTCTCTAAAACGTGAAAACAAATAAACGGCACTGACTCTTTTCTAAAGGACCTGCCGTTTTAACACGTCTAAAATTAAATTATTTTCGTTAGGACTAAAAAGGAGCATCCATTTGACACCTTAATTCAATTCAAATGATCGATATAAATGGATGCAGTTCTAAGAATTATTACAAAATTGAGTCAACCAATCTGCCTAGCCTTTTAATAATAATGCTTTTTTTTTTTTTTTGAATGTCATCTCGCAGTTGAACCTGTTCGGTTGTCGTCTGCTTAAGCGGACTTGCCTGTGGTGCCCTAATAAATTAAGGCCTCCAGCCAGGACTTAAACTTAAATACTAACTAAATCTAAGCGACAACGCTAAGTGTCGCTGGAAGAGGGCAGCAAGGGACTAGCTGGATCAGGCTTTATTTGATTTTGGGACGAATTTAAATCTACAGGCTCAGCGGCGTGGGCTGGCTCGAGCAAGAGCCCGACCCTTGCTCGAGCCAGCCCACGCCGCTGAATTTGGGCGTCGCGGCGGGCCTCGGCGGCGAGGACGGTAGGACGGCGATCGGGTTTTGGGCTTATGTAGCGTACTGGTGGCCTTACTACTCTCCTGGAGAAGGGTAGTGGCGTCGTCGGGGGCGATTAAAGTATGCCTTGGTCGGCGAATACTGCTAACGCGGGAGGGAGTGTAGCGGGCGGCCGCTGAGATCATGGGGTTTGGGTATTTGATGCCACAGTCAAAGAAACGCTTCGATAAGCGTTTCATGAACTGGTTTATGGTAGGCATTTTAAGGTCGAGGTAGAGATTTATTTTTCGGACATAGAAGGGGGGCACCCGTGACCTTTCTGAGGAAACGGTTCTGGAGGGTCTGCATCTTATGGAGATGACGTGGGTGAGCGTGCGCAAATACAACGCAGGCATAGGTCATGATGGCACGGATGACTGCGGTATAGATGCGCAGCTTGCATGTAAGTGACAATTTACTACGGGCTGTCAGTACAAAGTGGAGCCTGCTAAGAGCGAAGGAGGCGCGTGCGCGAACCGCCTTAAAATGAGCCTTAAAGGTAAGGTTTGATCGAGGATCACGCCTAGGTATTTGGCTTACTTCTCCCAAGGGATTGGCTTACCGTACATAGTGATCGGGCTGGGAAGGGATAATAATGCTTAATAATAAAACATTTATTTAAGGCTAAAGTACCCATAGACATATTCCTTACCAACTAACATATATAAAGTATAAAACAATTTTTTTATTGCTATTAATATATTTTATTTATATAGCTTAAAACTATGTTAGTAGCACTTCCCTAGCTTGTTCTTGTGCTGTCCTGTGATACTTGTCCGCGGAAGCGACGGAACACACATCATGCGGCCAAAAGCTTCCAGTCTAACCTGATGACCTTACAAACAATAACCTTACAAAATTGAGTACACAGTAAAATTGTACCGGTCGATTGTGGCATCTTTACTTTCCATAGGCAACATTCCCCATGAGTATTGTATTCATATATCTCTCGATTACTAAAATTCTGTTGCCTTCATTTAATATCAAAGTGATAAATTGAAAAAAAAAAGTATATAATTGTTTTTTTTTTGAGATATTTAAGTACTACTCTTAAGTTAAGTTGCACATAGAAAGTAAAGATGCCACAGTTGACGGTATGTAAGTAGTATGTCAATTTTAGGAAATATATCTAGCACTAGACTGCTACAAGCTTAATCTTTACTTTTAAACATACAAACTTCTCATATGGACACAAGCAATAAGACTTTTCTCCGTCTTTTTTTTGTTGTTTTTATAATAAAATAATATTTATTTGCTAGAATTGATGTCATTTCAGTTTCAGCATATCCAGCCTTAAATAGGCGTGCAAATAAATTTCATGTCAGTGACAAAGTCGTCATGATTACTATGATTATTACATTTTTACATTTAGTAAAACTCTTATCAGTAAATTTAGTTCAAAATATTAAACATGACTGTTCATTGTTACTCTCAAAACATTATTAACAAGATCTTGCTTCAACACAAAGCTGAATAAATCTAAATAATTATTAACAGTACACAATGAAGCATGCAACTGAAATACAAGTTTATTTTGCGTTGCCCAAAGTTGGATTTTGGCTGACAGGAAACTTTTTGCTGACCCAACTTTCAGAGTTTTAATTGTTAATTCAGCATTTGAACGGTTATTATCTGATTTGCATATTTTTAAGGATATTGCGTGAGGAATCACTTTTTTAGTGTCCTCATTTAAATGAGAGGGACTTAAGTTTGTAGAAATTTGTTTTTATGATCTTACTCTTGAATTCTTAATTTTATATTTTTTTGGGTTTTTCTATCTAGAATTTCTCAGTAGCAGCCCGGAGTCTGGATTTATGCCCGGTTGATGGCAATATGCTCGCCCTACTATTACATGGGACTTAAGCATAACTGGCGAAATGTGGGTGTACTATATGTACAACTCTGCCTAACCCTTCTGGGATTACAGGCGTGATGTTATGTTATGTTATCTTTTATCTTTAAGAACTTAGTTAGAAAGTGTTTAAGCTTTAGGAGGAAACAAACTACTTTTTCTAGGTTGTGAGATTCTTCAATGCTGAAATCATAACAAATTGGTTGCTCTAGGTACGAAAACGCTTATTTATCTTAATGATAAATGATTTTATTTCTGTAAGTAGGTGTCTACAAACATACCACAATAATATTTTAAAAACTAGATGAGAGGCGTTTCCTATCTGACTATTCTGAGAAGAAACCGAAACAAACGTAGAGGTCAGAGTCTCTTTTAAAGTCCAGACATAATCATGTGAGGACCATGTAGATTGGTATCTGGAATGGTCTTTTGAGGTAAGGAGCACACAGATTGAGTGGACCTGTCCAGTGCACGCATTTGTCAGTAAACTCAGTACTTATCGAGCTCAACAATTCGATGAAAGAAAGTGCATTTGGGAAGGCTGAATATACTAGTAGTACCTACTCAACTCAAACTATGATTAAATTATATTAAAACATACTAAATTAATTACACATACTTGGTCTTACAATGGCATAAATTAGTAAACAAGTCACGTTATTTGTTTAAGTAATGGATATTATACAAAACAACAATGAATGAACAGTATTTCGTAATAGTACTGATAAGATTTTGATGAGAAACTGTTGAATGTTGTATAACACACTTAAACAAGGTTATAATTTTTATAGTGATGTTTGTATTCGTGCTCAATTAAAGAAACATACTTTAATTATTGTAATGAATAAACTGAAATTATCCGCATAATCTATCACGTTCATGAGGAAACGCGTGGTAAGTTTAAAATTATTAAAATTATTTTTGTCATATGAGGTAACTAAAAATTTTAGGTTTTCACAATTTTTCCTTTATCTATGCTTCGACGTTGTTTTGTACCAAATTTCAAGATTCTGAATTCACGGGAAGTACCCTGTAGGTTTTGATGCCTTTGCGAGTGTCGAAAATTTGCGGCATAAATTACAGCTTGATACCTCCACGTGTTTCTGAGAAAAAGGGTCTTGATAAACAGACAGACGGACGGACGGACAACAAAGTGATCCTATAAGGGTTCAGTTTTTTCCTTTCGAGGCACGGAACCCTAAAAAAGAAAAGAAGAAAGCTTCCTCCTCACTATGCTAGGGTCGGCTTCCAATCTAACCAGATGCAGCTGGATACCAGTATTTTACATGGAGCGACTGCCTTACTGACCTTCACAAACCAGTTACTGGGTAACACGATCCCCCTTGGTAAGACTGGTTGTCAGACTTTCGGGCTTCTGACGACCCGTGACGACTGTCAAAGGTCCACGAATAACAGCCGGGACCAACGGCTTAACGTGCTTTCCGAGGCACGCAGGATGGTCACCCATCCACGGCCCAACCGCGGCAAGAGTAGCTTAACCTGATCGATCGACCCGTGCGGCTGTTACTACTTAGCCACATGCCCTTCTCTATCTCAGCATAATGCTACGGTGTTTAAAAATATATACCGCAGCGCTAGTATTCTGATAGTGCCCGCTGTGATGACTGATGTGGATACCTATGGACATATAGAAATCCCACCAGGGCAGGGGTTCCCAAAGTGTGCGCCGCGGCGTCCTGGTGTGCCGTTGAGAGTAAAGTGGGGTGCTCCTGTGTATTATTCTCCGGAAACGACACCTAATTATTCGCGGGTACAAAATAAACAATTCAAATCGCCCATGCTGCATGCGTCGCTCAGCCTATAGGTATTTACTCTCGAAAATCGACGATACTCCGTAAATTTGTGTGGAGATCGTCACGCTCATCCGTCACATTGACTATGTTGCCAATGTTTGGGGACCCCTGCACTAGGGGATTATTAATCCCCTAGTGCAGGGGTCTCCAAACATTTTCAGATCGCGGCGCACTTACAATTTTCTTATTGGTCTCGGCGTCCTAGCTAATCGAAATAGGAACAATCACACTAGGTTTGTGTTTGTGTGTGGATTTTAAATTGTTGTGCCTATCTACCTAGACAGGGACAGCTATTAATAATCCACAATAGGAAGACGAGTTTTTATGTTGACACACAAGAATACGAATATTATTATTAAAGAAATGAAGGAACTAAAATACAATTCTCATTCTAAGGCTCATTTTAAGGCGGTTCGCGCACGCGCCTCCTTCGCTCTTAGCAGGCTCCACTTTGTACTGACAGCCCGTAGTAAATTGTCACTTACATGCAAGCTGCGCATCTATACCGCAGTCATCCGTGCCATCATGACCTATACCTGCGTTGTATTTGCGCACGCTCACCCACGTCATCTCCATAAGATGCAGACCCTCCAGAACCGTTTCCTCAGAAAGGTCACGGGTGCCCCCCTTCTATGTCCGAAAAATAAATCTCTACCTCGACCTTAAAATGTCTACCATAAACCAGTTCATGAAACGCTTATCGAAGCGTTTCTTTGACTGTGGCATCAAATACCCAAACCCCATGATCTCAGCGGCCGCCCGCTACACTCCCTCCCGCGTTAGCAGTATTCGCCGACCAAGGCATACTTTAATCGCCCCCGACGACGCCACTACCCTTCTCCAGGAGAGTAGTAAGGCCACCAGTACGCTACATAAGCCCAAAACCCGATCGCCGTCCTACCGTCCTCGCCGCCGTGGGCTGGCTCGAGCAAGGGTCGGGCTCTTGCTCGAGCCAGCCCACGCCGCTGAGCCTGTAGATTTAAATTCGTCCCAAAATCAAATAAAGCCTGATCCAGCTAGTCCCTTGCTGCCCTCTTCCAGCGACACTTAGCGTTGTCGCTTAGATTTAGTTAGTATTTAAGTTTAAGTCCTGGCTGGAGGCCTTAATTTATTAGGGCACCACAGGCAAGTCCGCTTAAGCAGACGACAACCGAACAGGTTCAACTGCGAGATGACATTCAAAAAAAAAAAATAAGCATTATTATTAAAAGGCTAGGCAGATTGGTTGACTCAATTTTGTAATAATTCTTAGAACTGCATCCATTTATATCGATCATTTGAATTGAATTAAGGTGTCAAATGGATGCTCCTTTTTAGTCCTAACGAAAATAATTTAATTTTAGACGTGTTAAAACGGCAGGTCCTTTAGAAAAGAGTCAGTGCCGTTTATTTGTTTTCACGTTTTAGAGACCCGAAATAGAGCAGTATTTGGCGCAACATTTTTTTATTTTCACTAGACCTTAGAAGTGTGACGATTTAGGCTCGTTCCTAACCGATTGAACGGAGACGGCACAAAATAAAGAACAGTGGAAAAATATGGGGGAGATCTTAGCCCAGCAGTGGGATAACGTAGATTAACTGAAAAAAAAAAAAACTAGTTTAGGTTTTCCCTCGAGTTTTATAACTTAAAACGTGCAAGCTATGCCACGAATGTAGGCATCGTAAAACAATGCATTACTTACGTTGGTGCCCCAGTAGCACAAAAATCAATAGTCTATATAATATGGCACGTCAAGGCTTAATAGGCCTGAAGAATTTATGTTGCTGTTAATTTTCTGTCACGTAGGCATGTAATACTTGAATTCTTATTATTACGACGTCAAGGTCTTGTTAGACGACCGAGATAAAATACTTTGTAAAATGCAGAATGATTAATCAATGATAATAAATGTAATCAAACATAATAGAAATCTTAAGTAACTATTTAATAAAGGCAGGACTTACCAAGGGCGAAGGAAAGCACAAGAAGTGCCGGCGATGTCATTGACCTGCCGGCCGGAGGGGCCGCCCGCCCGCATTCGTGATGACGGTGGCAAAATCATCAATATCACCACACTAGCAAATCATTGCTATTGTCACTTCAGTCACTAATACGTTCTTTATTACTACTTTTAAGTTTTAACTGACAACTAAATTATTTTCACTGTTTTATTTTGGAATACTTTTTTGAAACTGTTATATATTCACAAGTATTATTTTTTTTACTTTTTGGAATACAGTCACTTTTCACTGTTATTTATATGCACTTTTTCGGAACACTGTTATTTACGGCAATTTTTTTTTCAACATTTTATACACTTCTCTATTACACTTAATTTTTCCTAACCTTTTTAAAACTTTGACCTTACTTTTAAGGTAAGTTATTAAATTAATTACTTAATTAGTCGCCACTTTACAAAATCTTAATTAGAGGCACTTCTCGGCTAGGTGACCTGTGAACAAAGAGAAAATTGCAAAATTACTAGGATCTCGCAATGTCTTATCATTAAGATTTTTTATACTTAATTTCTACTGCGGAGAATGTTATCAAAGTGATGTTCATTACTTTGACGTTTGTTAGTAAAATAATTCTAGATTTCTGTAACCAACGCTGGAAAAAACACATCGTGAGGAGAAAATCAGGCCTATCTTGAACCGGCAACGCGCAGCTAGCATAATGACCAAGGGTAGTTCCTCTCTGTGCTCGAGGAGGCCCTACAAAGTGACCCAATAACAGACCTACACCAATTACTCTAACAAACAGTCCAATGAAATTAATAGCAAATCGACAACTAAGGAATAAACCGGGTTCCAAGTAAGCAATACTTCTGTAATCCGATTACCTAATAACTCTTACAAGTCAGCGCTCTCCAAAATATGAGTGAGTTCAGTAATTTATTTATGAGTTGCTGGGCCCCGAATTATTGGGAAAAGAGGGAACTGGATAACATTGTTTTTGTAACTAGGGTCACACGAGGATGCTTATCTACGAGTCTGCACACATATCTATGCAAATTATAATTATGTTAGCATTGATGCTGACGATGAATAAAAATAATTACTATTTTACCTTAAAAAAACACAAGTTGAAAAATAATACAAATCCAAAGACACCGAATCTTTGGATTTGTATTATTTTTCAATTTGTAGTGTTTCTTGTTTTGGAAGTCGGTTGATTCTTTTTTTGTAACAAAATTTTAACTTTTGAATTTTTCAGCTGTGGTACCTACTCCACACAAATTCGTATATCTTCACTTACTAAGTAAATAACAGTTACAGGAAGTTATTATCACATCATCAATATACACAAAGTGGATACAATACTTTTATTTGAAGCTAACTCAAAAATCACTGATCAGATTTGATCAAATTTAAATGGGACCACTCGATAAGTATACTCTTTAAAAAAAAAAAAAAAAAAACAAATCAGTTTATAAATGACGTAGTTCTGAGGTAACAGACATAAAAACTCCTCCTTTTTTGAAGACGGTTAAAAATAAGACACCATAGTTACAGACATTACATTTACTCGTACAACACCTCGTCTTAAACAAAAGCTCCCAAACAAAATTTAATTTATTATACAAGTAATAAAACAGATAACCTATACAGAGTTCTTAAACAATATAAAATTGTAGGCTATTTACAAGTTTCCACTGATGAACACTAAAAATAAAAATCTGTACAGAATACCTACAACATAATTTAAGAACTACATCGTACACGATCGACCAATACAAATGAAAAATAATTTAAACAATTACTTTCTCGTTAAGAAGCTTTTCACCAACAAATGCCTAAGCCAATAGAAAAACAAAGTTTTTGTTTCTGGGTCAATGACCACTAGTTGAGTACTTGAAGTAGTTGAGAAAATCTGTTTTATTTTCTGAGAGTTCGAGTTTAGATATCGATACCCATAACGTCTGTGAAGTTTACACAGAAATAACTAATTTTGAAACTGATATTTCATGTAACTAAAGTAAAAACGATATCTAAAAATTATGTTCTATCGTATTTAGATATCGTTACCCATCACGTCTGCGAAGTTTCGCAGTTCAAGTGAGAGCAGTGGTGGCCCAGTGGGAACTTACGACTAGTTGTAGGTTTGCACCCAGACAGGCGCTTTACTTTGTGTAAAATTACTTCAACACCACTGCTCTCAAAACGGTGAAGGAAAACATCGTGAGTGAACCGGCATGTCCTAGAAGACATGTGACATCTACTAACCCGCACTGGGCCCACGTGGTTTATGATGGCCAACTCCTTCTCTTCGAGAGGAGGGGTGTGTCCCAGCAGGAGTTTCGCTAGTTAATTAATTTGATCCTGTATATTGCTCTAGAAAACCATTCGATTATTGACGCCTCAGGAATCTTAATTTAATCTTCTTAGACGAAGGAGATTAGTCTCCATGACATAGGGAATACTAGTGAGGACGCCAGTGCCATTGAAATTTGCCCTCTTGAACAATAAAGTTTTTTTTCCTTAAGTCTGTATCAATAGTGTAAATCTGTCGAAAGTGTTAATCTGTCAGTCGTGTCAAATTTCAATAGTGTCAATCTGTCACTAGTGTCAATCTGTCAACAGTGTAATCAGGTGGTATCACAGCTCACTTCAAGCCCACTTCCCCTAAGTTTTCACGGTTAGCGTTCTCCAGAAGAGACTGTCTGTTCAGAGTATTTTTGTGCTGGTAATGATTAAATGACAATAAAACCCAAAACAATAACTTTTTAAACAAAAAACTCTTTCAAACATAAACATACCCCACATAGTGTTTGTGTTTAAAAGAGTTAAGCTACAAACTCCTTAGAACCCCGTTAAAAACAAAACACGACACTAAATTCATATTTTTCTATAAATATTCCCTCGCTGGGTTTAAAACAAAGAAGCAATATGTCATAGTAGCGAGCGTAATGGCCACTTCACACACACAAGTGCCGTGCGAGTGTCAGAAGTACCGTCGAGTACCACCCAAGGGCGAGAACGGCTGCGGTTTTAAAAGGGACGGGGCGTTTGTATGTGTTTCTTTATACGATGATATGGATTTCACAGATGAAGTTCTTTTTTTGAAATTCTCTTTTTTTCATGAAATCAAGTCTATGATTTTGTCCGTAAACGTAATTATAACGACATTTCCCAAAACATGAATCATAAATCAAAATTACAAAAGCCCTGTTACTTTTTCAATTGATTTCTACACTTTTTCACGTATAGAGAATATTTAAATTATGGAACATCACGCTTGTAAACCCCAAAGCATTAGGCACAGATGCACAATAGTAAGACCAACATTTTGTCTGTTATGTTTAAGTCCCATGAAATAGAGAGCGACCCTGTTGACAGCAGCCGGGCACAACTCCAGATATATAAACAATAATGAATAACTGAATTTCAAGCAAACATTCTGATTCAAATACCTTCTTATATCAAAATAAATGGTTTATACTGGGTACAAAATTCAAGAATGGACTTTTCAATCACCGACATTTAGTTAGTGATTAATAGACTAGACAGATCCACTCCATCTGTGTGGTTCTTTCCTCAAGAGACCATTTCTGACACCAATCTACAAGGCCTTCAAATGATCTGATCATAATTTTGTCTGGATTTTAAAAGAGACTGTGACCTCTGAGTTTGTTTCGACCTTTCTTCTCAGAGTAGTCAGATAAAACACGACCTCATCGAGTTTTTTTTTTAATTTGATTGATATGTAAAAGTTTGTACAAACCTACTTACAGAAATAAAATCATTTATCATTAATAATATAAATATTATCTTACTTTTGTGTTACCTAATGCAAAAGCTCATGCTCAGGGCTAAAATATATATTTTGCACAGTATATCCGTCGTACAGTATATCAGTTGCACAGGTAGATCGAAAATCACGGAGTGGTTTCGATACGTAATGGCTAGCTAGCGTTAAGCGAGAGTCAAAGTCAAAGCATTAATTTCAAATAGGCACATAAAAGGCAAAAAAGGCATAAAAGGCTCCTTCCAAAAGGTTGTTTCGTATGGAGGAGAATGGACAAGAAACACCACCGTTACTCTTTTAAAATATTTTGTATACGAATAAAAATACGTGATTCCATGTCCGGTGAGGACCTGTGTCAGGCGGAAGGTGAGGATGCGGTGGGGCCTCGCCAACCACTCCTCAAAGAGTGGACTTATCGCCGCTATTGTGTGGCGTGCCCAGCCCTTTGTGTCACCTAATGACAAATGTCTACATTTATATCTGTAATCTGCATGGTGTACATAATAAGTAATCTATCAACCCATTATCCTCTAATTTGTAATATGCTTGTTTACTAAGTGTACTTTGGATATGGGTTTTAGCTAAGCTAGCCAGCCATTACATTTCGAGACCCCTAAGTGATCTCCGTGCCTCGGAAAGCTCACTAAGCCGTTGGTGCCGGCTGTCATTCGTAAATTTTGACAATTGTTACGTGCAGTCAGAAGCCTTAATGTCTGACCCCAAGTCGTATAAAGGTGTATCATGTTACCCAGCCAGGTCAGTTATTGAGTCGCTCCTTGTAAAATACCGGTATTCAGCTGCATCTTTGACAGATAATTGTCATTAGCGTTTGGTTATAAGAAAACGAGGAAAGCCTTCCGCTATACTTGACACAGAGCACAACGCTCCTGACTATTGACGGCTGTTGACCCTTAACTGACGCACCACATACTGAAGCCAGAACCGTAAATACTCACAGTTCATTATCATTTATCATTTCAGCCGAAATACGTCCACACCTGGACATAGGACTCCCCAAACCACCGCCACTTCGACCGTTTCTATGCATCCCACATCCAGAGGAATTCGGTGGCCTTTGCAAAGTCATCGGTCCACAATACTCACAGTTCATCTTAATCAAACTGGGCTATAAAGCCGATCAATAATTGCATTATAAAACAATCGAACGTTAGTGATGATTACTGCTTCCGAAAATTTCTGGCCACAGACACGTTGCGTGAGGCTTGTTGTTTGCGCATTTCAGGGAGGCTTCACCAAGCTGCCCAAACAGGATTGTTAGTCGTTCTAAGAAAGTAACGTAAAGGAAAAATAATAAGTTTCTGAACGGGGATCTCTACGATCCCCGTTCAGAAACTTATTATTTTTCCTAAAAATCATTTCCGAGAACGGCTGAATCTTATCAGCAAACACAAAAGTTTCTCTTTTAAATGATAGCTCTCTTTAACCCAAAAAAAATATTATCTTTATCAATATTTATTTATGTTTACTCATGAAATACGGAAGAAAAACAAGGAAAATAAGGATAATTGGTTGGAATGTCATTCTGATTTCTTATTGATAGGTAGGGGAGCAAATAATAGGATTCATTTTATTTGTTTTTTGATTAAATACTGCTCAATTGGACGGAGGGGATTGATTCACCGGGTTTGAGTACCTTAAGCTTTTCTCTATTGATTTGAATAGCTTTTATATTTGGACATTTATTTCAATTACAAGTCGAGCTGTCGCACTTAGAACGTCACTTAATAACATTTAATCATAGAGCAGTGGTGGCCCAGCAGTACCGGCTTACGAGTCGTAGGTTGTAGCTTTGAACCTAGGAAAATAATTTTATCACCACTGCTCTCAAACCGGTGAAGGAAAACATCGTGAGGTAACCGTCATGTCTTAGAACCAAAAATTCGAAGACATGTGACATCTACCAACGCGCACTGGGCCCGCGTGGTGGATTACGGCCCACTCCCTCTCACAGAGAGGAGGCCTGTGTCCCAGCAGTGGGAACATAGTAGGCTGATTATGTATGTATGTTATGTAAGTGTTAAAATGGTTTGCTGACAATTGAAAGAAGGAAGGCGAAACATTATTAAGTAAGTACCTACTTATTTTCATGTTCAAATGCCTAACCTTCTCCAATCTATGTTTGGGGGTGTATACAGTATTTTACATGGAGCGACCAAATATCTGACCTCCACAACCCAGTTACTGGGCAACACGAAACCCCTTGGTAAGACTGGTTGTCAGACTTTTGGGCTTCTGACGACCCGTAACGACTGTCAAATATCCACGAATGACAGCCGGCACCAACGGATGAACGTGCTTTCCGAGGCACGGAGGGTTCTTGGTATGTAAAGATGGTCACCCATCCCCGGACCAACCGCAGCAAGCGGCCGTTATTACTTAGCCACAAACCCCACCTGTTTGTTAGAAAATATCTTATGGTACTTTCTTAGTTTGTTAGAAAATATTGTAGGAACTGAGTTGATTTGAACACTAAAGACAATTTGGCAACTTGCCAATAACAACTTTAGGTACCTACTTTCAAGTTCGTGACAGTATTAAAACTGTATACGTAGCTTTTTAGTGTTCCGTAAGAAAGAAAGAAAGAAAGAAAATTTGTTTATTCTGCACAAACAAAACGCACATTCCATTTTTACATAAATTAAACATTTACAAAGTACCAAAGGCCTCGTATTTAGAGTTCAAAAGTTTTACAAATTTGTCCATTGCTTGATGTCACTCTTACTGAGCACCAGAGACACATTACCGTACCGTAGTGTACTGTCCGTCCGACCGTCTTTCTGTCAGCGGGTTTTATCTCATGAACCGTAATAGGTAGACAGTTGATAATTTCATAGAGGGTGTATTTATATTATCGCTATACAAACAGAGAGAGTTAAAAGAAACGTGTAAAAAAAGTGTAGCGTTATATATTGTACGTTGGTACGGAACCCTTTGTGTGCGTGTGTGACTTACTTACAGTTGGCCGGTATTTGAAGTAGCTGCGAGTAATTTAATGTTTAATGGAACTTTTTTTTAAACAACGTACCATTCAGTCAAAAGCATAATTTTCATTAATTTTCCTTCAAAAATTTCAGGATTCACACGAGAAATTATATTTATTTAACATAAATTTATTTACCAATCAAACACTTTCGCAAAACGAACATTTTCAATAAAATCATCTTATTTTTTTGTTAAATTTTGTTTTTCATCAACACAAACTCAGGAGGAAGGAACAACGTTTTTTATTTTAAATTGGCCATTTTTTTAATAATGATTTCAAAGAGGGTTTTCAACATTAGAAACAGACGCTTTTTTTCCCCTTTTGACTGAAATGTTGGAGAAAATAAACCTTTATTTCTGCTACTTTTCACACTTAGAAAGTACAATTTTCTCTTCGTTTTTTTTTTGTTTATTGACATTTTCCTAATGAAATGAATTATAAGTGTTGGATGGAAAGAGTTACCCTGGTTAGACTGGTTGAGATTTTAATTACAACATTAACAAAAACAATTTTGAGTTTTTTTTTTTTTACTTTTTGCGTGTAGTGGCAATCTAGAGTCTAATAGAGTAGGCCCACATTTGCCTACGAGTTTGTCACCTTCAAAAGCGTCCATCAGTTCCGTTCCTGTCAAGTGCAGACAACAGGGACACGCTGGACCACAATTTCACTAACCACACACTTACAAAACCAAAAAATACAAACCGTTGACAGATACTAAAAAACAACGATTTAAATCATTATTTACGTCCTTACTGCTTACCCTACAAGCAGTATGACACTTATCACTGGCATGACACTTAACACCAAAATAATGTAAGAACATAAATCTAAAGCTTTTGCTTAAATCAACGTGTTTCAACTGAACACTTGAAATGTGACAAGTCTATTAATTAGGGATTAAATCTAATTTGTGTTGCTGAATAATTAAGACGTTTGATTTATTAAAGCGTTGTTGTTGTAATTATCGCTTGTCTCGAAGGAAAAATAATTTACTTTATTTATTGTTAATTTACGTGTGTATAAATATATTTATACAAGCACAATACTTTTCATTCGTATTTTTAGGGTTCCTTACCCAAAGGGTGCCAACGCCAACGGAACTCTATTATGTAGCCTCCGCTGTCCGTCCATCCGTTCATCTGTCTGTCGGTCTGTCAGCGGGCTGTATCTCTTAAACCGTACTATGTAGACAGTGGAAATTTTCCTTTATTACCATAATCCTAGTGGCATTATGGTAACAAAGGAAAATTTCCACTATCACCGAACTATACCAGTAGTCGTAATCGGGTGATTGGTCAAGTCATAACAGTTTTTTAATTTTTTTTTTTTAATTTTCAAAAAGAAAATTAAAAAAAAAACTTAAAATTTGTAGCAACAGGAGTATACAGACCGTCACAAGCAGTAGATTTACAGTTTTTTTATTTATAAATGCCCGTAATTTATAGAATACATAGCAAAGAATTTTATATGTTTTTCTGTTAACTACGAGTATTATGACTTGACCTATCACCGTATTCCGGCTTGCCGTCGACTTTTGGGACACCCTGTGTGTTAATAAATATTAGTGGTACTAGTGAGACTGTTTGCTCTCAACCTTTGTTTAATCAAAAAAAATTTTTTTGTGTATGGCATCTCGCAGGTCAACCTGTAAGGTTGTCGTCTGCTTAAGCGGACTTACCTGTGGTGCCCTAATAAATTAAGGCCTCCAGCCAGGACTTAAACTTAAATACTAACTAAAACTAAGCGACAACGCTAAGGGCACCCCCTGTGGGGTACGGACCTCAGCTCAGGGCGTTGCTGGAAGAGGGTAGCAAGGGTAGCTGGATCAGGATTTATTTGATTTCGGGACGAATTTAAAGTTACAGGCTCAGCGGCGCGGGCTGGCTCGAGCAAGGGTTGTTAGGGGCGTGGATTTGGGCGTCGCGGCGGGCCTCGGCGGCGAGGACGGTAGGACGGCGATCGGGTTTGGGCTTATGTAGCGTGCTAGTGGCCTTACTACTCTCCTGAGGAGGGTAGTGGCGTCGTCGGGGGCGATTAAAGTATGCCTTGGTCGGCGAATACGGCTAGTGCGGGCGGGAGTGTAGCGGGCGGCCGCTGAAATCAGGGGGTTTGGGTGTTTTATGCCACTGTCAAAACGACTCAACCAGTTTATGAAGCGCTTGGATAAGCGTTTCATAAACTGGTTGAGTTTTTTTTTTTAAATCAAAATTCAAAATCAAAATATTTTATTTCAAATAAAGCTACATGGGTACTCATGAAACGTTAGAAGCTAGGTGTTCCCACTAGTACCTCCGAACTGAACCAACGGTGTTACTAGCTTGAAATCTCGTTCTCTTCCAGTGGTGGTCTCCATATAAAAAAACGTGTTTTCTTCGGCGTTTTTTGCCTTGTGAATTAACCCTACGCGTTCGAATCCGACTCGCACTTGGCCGGTTTTTTGTCTCATCTATTTATACTCAAAAGATGTTTCAAAATGGGCCAGCTTTATGTAAAAGAGAAAAATCTGTAGAATTCGGGAAAAATACATTGATATTATTTTTTTAAAACGATCAACATTGGATTTAGTTACTCTGAACTTTAAAAACACTGACAGTTAACCATAGTTCTAGCATTGCACACACAGAGAGAGAGAACTGTCAGCTACCACAGCAGTCTTATTTCAGGCACTTTCGTAATGTCAAACAGCTAACCGCCATGACGGGTTTTCGTTGAGTGTTCACTCCTAAATCACAGAACGGATTTTGATAAACTTTGGCAAGAAGATATAATGGCATCCTGAAGAAGGAGATGGGCAAATTTTTGCCCCGGAAGCAGGTTCTCGTGGGATAATTTCAGACTTCTTCACCGCGGTCAGAAACTAGTAAAATATATGTACAGTATTCCAACTAATTCAACAGATTAAAGCCCTTTTCATCTCTCCTACTTATCTGTGCCCCCCAGGGTCCACAATGATCATGTTTTTGTGAAACCTTAAAACCTACCACCTCAGTAAGTTTTTGTGAAATGCAGATAAAGGAGATGTTCCTAAATGTAAGGAACCTGGGCCAAGTCCCAGAAAACTATTATTAGAAATAAGGGAAACACATTTTAAACAGTTCTGAACTACCTATCGAGTTAGCAACGGTGATGGAATAAATTAGGTACACAACGTTAAATGTTAACTATCGATTTTAAGGTAAGTTTGGCAAGCGAGATGTCATGTGTATGAGCCCAACCCACTGCACTACTGTATATTGTACTATCATAAAATATATACTGGCACTTGGCAATGTGATTTCCATTAGTGAAAGAATCGGAAGAAGAAGAAGTCGGATTCGTATATTAATCGGACCGATTTTGTGTCGGCGCCGACAAGAAATGTCGGTTACATCAAAAAAACTTCGTCGACGCCCATCGTGCACAGTCGCCTCGCAAAATGCAAACAATTGGCACAGCTTCGACCGTAGCCGACAACCGATTATTAACCGAAAGTGTGAACCAAGGCGCCGACATCCGATTAGTATACGGATCCGACACCAGACAAGTGGAAACGAGCTCAGTCACTTGCGGAATGACTGAAAGCATTAAAGTGTACCCACTGCCACCATGTAGCCTAATAAACTATTTTCCAAACCTAACCTAACTAAGCATTCCACACATGGTGACAGTAAATCGAAAATGGCCGACCTACTCGTCTAGACATAGTGGAATGCTGTCACTTGGCAGCGCGCCATTAGTTACTTTTAAACTTTTTCGCCACTTCACACATTTGCGGGTTACGTCATTCTTCCGAGAAAATATGATTTAACTACATAGTCAGTTTTTGAAGTAAACAAATTGTTTCTGGTATAAAGCATTTTATGTGTGGTTTTGGTACGTTTTAAAATATGTTTGGAAACATTTAGGACTCGACGATTGTCGCTAGTTTTTCTACACGGTAAAATAAAATAGCATCTAACAAGATTGCTGCTCAATCTGTACATCTATACATATTATTATAAATTAAAGTCGCTTTTCGTCTCTTTTTTTTGTGAGCAGTTGGATCTTTTGAACTGCATAATAAATTTTGATGCGGTTTTTACTATGATTTAAGTAGAGCATTTACCGGAAAAGTTTATGTGTTAAACACGTTAATATTTAAATATATCTCACACAAATCTCGATGTTTTGACATGTCTTCATTGCACCCATGCAAAGCATATATAAATAAAATTAAAATCAATGTTGACTAGTGGGAGATCAACGAGTAAATACTGCAGTTACCGTTTTCGGGCGAATTAAATAGTACGGTTAACCGAACGTCTCTACGAAACTACACGTCACATGAACTACTAAACTCGCCCTCACTGCTTCCAAGGCGCTGTCAAAATCCGTTAGTGACTTGGTTAGTGACTTGGCCAAAATAGGAACTAATACAGCTATCTTGTGGTCTAAATACATTTCAACTGACATGTTTTTTTTTTTTACAAATTACAATTTCCTTAAAGTTTAACAAGGCACACAATCAGACCTCTGGGGTCTATCTTAGCATGCCATTACACTAACAGCACCCCCCTTACAAAGATCCTTGCAGCAGTGTTACTATGACATTGTCAGTTAACAAAACAAATAACCATCTAGGCATATTCACCCATCCTCAATGACTTCCTTTGTCTTCGCTAGAAAATTAAAAAGAAAAATCGGGCAACAACCCCACTTAGTCCATAACGCTCACAGTTTAACTTTTTTCTACGACTTTTGTTCACATGTTGATATTTCTGCTTTCAATTTTTTTTTATAATATAAAACAAACTCGCATTTTTGTCCGTCTGTGTGACCACGGTTTTCTTCTTATAATGCGGGTTTCACCAATATTTAAAGAATATATTCTGGAAGGTTTTTATACAGGGTGTCCATTAAGTAGCACAATTACACGATTTACAGTTTTACAAAAAAATATCCGTTCGTGTTTCGTTCTGTGAAAATTTTAACAAAAAATACTATTTCCTGAAAACATTCTTGTTTTTGATAGAAAAAAGACTTATCAATGTGTAAAGTACTATGTGCAACCAACCGTACAATGTGTATTATTCACGAATAATTTATGTAAAAAAAAATTAAAAGTAATTTTTCATTCCGAGATGCTTAAAAATCTGTTTCAAGGTAGAGATTTATCGATATCGATATTATGGAAATTTTTGTAAAACTCTAAATCTGTGAGATTTTGCTGAACATTTATTGTGTTGTTTTTGTAGTTATTGACCCAAGCTATCACCCCCTGCAGTATGCCGTGCTATTTACTGGATAACCTGTATATAATTATAAAGAAATCTCGATGTTTTGTCAAGTCGTTAGAACAATGCGGAGCGGACGGATCGCTATTTTTCAAATATAGAATAATTTAAATCACAATCTTCTGTCTACAGCTTTGCACAAGTGAATTTTTGGTCTAGATATTATAAAGGCAATAGACAATTTTGTATGGAAAGTGGACCATTAACGATCAGAGGCGTGGTTTATATGTTTTTATTTATTATTTATTAACACTTTATGCACAAGTAAAAAAATACTGTACAAAGGCGGAATTAATGCCTGAGGCATTTTCTACCAGTCAACCTTAGGGTGATGCAGAGACAAAACATGGCAGGTGCAACAAAAGGGATAGATAACTCGAACATTAATAAAATAATAATACATATATACTTAAATACATACATATAAACAAATTACTTTGTCAGGAGAAATAAGGATAGGTAGAGAAGAAAACGAATCCAGCAAATCAGCGCTGAGATGATTTTATAAACGTCTCACGAATATGGTCACAAGCCTTCACTTTAAAAGATAACCGACTGGTTGCCATCCTGTTCAGAGGGAGCGCATTCCAAAGAAAGACCGCTTGGACAAAGAAAGAAGAGTGAATAAAACCAGAGCGGTGAGAAGGACATCGTTGAAGACGATTGTTGGTGGAACGAATATTTTTACGATGGGCTGAGCATAAGTATTGAACATGGGGGGTCAGGTAAGAGGGAGAGGTAGATTTTTCGAGTATAGAATACAACATAGACAGAGCCCTCAACTATCTACGCTGACGTATGGGTAACCATTTTAAAAGCAATCGGTGCGCAGACACATGATCATACTTACATAGATTGAAGACAAATCGAATGCAGTTATTTAGAAGGTGGTCAAGTTTATTGAGGAGATCTGCATTCAGGTCATAGTAACACACATCACCATAGTCTAATATGGAAAAGATTAGGGACTGTACAAGCATAGCCTTTATGTGTGATGGGAGGAGGTTTTTCAAACGATATAGTGACCGCATAGTTCCGGTGACTTTTTTACTTTCAGTCGTGACCTGCTTTCGCCAGTCAAGACATGTGTCGACATGCAGACCAAGATCCTTAACATCGGAGCTAAACAGGATGACTGAGTTATCAAACATTACAGGTGTAACAGTAATGCCTTTCACTTTCCTCATACTGTAGGGGCTCCCTACAATGATAGCCTGACACTTGGTAGGGTTTACTGCCACCCCAAATCTATCAGACCAGTTTATAACTACACCTAAATCCCGGTTAAGCTGCTCAATCGCATCGGATATGTTGTCCACACTTGCCTGGTAGTAAAGCTGCAAATCGTCAGCATAAAGATGATACGCAACCCGAAGTTCGGTGGTTATTAGATTAATAAAAATGGAGAACAAAAGAGGAGAGCTTTGTTTTGAAAGTACACTTGGGTGCGATTATTCTTTATTGTTACGCTATCTAACTAGGACTTGGCAGTTTCATGAAAATGATGCAAAAAAATATGATAAATGATTTAACTTTCTGCAAATAGGTTTGTACAAACACTTTTACACGTCAATCATATTTTAAAAACTAGGTGAGATCGGCATTTCCTATCTGACTACTCTGACAAGAAACGCCGAAACAAACTCAGAGGTCACAGTCTCTTTTAAAGTCCAGACATAATCTTGGTCAGGTCATGTGAAGACCATGTGGATTGATATCTGAAATGGTCTTTTGAGGAAAGAACCACACAGAATGAGTGGACCTGTCCAGTCAGTGCACGCATTTGTCAGTTGTCATGCAGCTCAACACAGAACTAAAGAAGCTAAACGATTCGACGAACATTACCAAAGAAAGGACATTTGGGTAGGCCGCATAAATTACTCAAACTGCCAGACCATGATTAAAACTAATCATAATAAAAAATGCATTAAAAAACAACAAATCCACAATGTCTTCACATTCACAATAATTAAAATAGTATAATCCTTTACAAAGTAAATGTCATTGCATATATAAAGTGCATCAATGTCAAAGTGTAAATAAAATTTGAAAATAATCTTGGTCATATCATATGAGGACTATGTAGACTGGTGTCTGAAATGGTATTTTGAGGAAAGGACCACACGGATTTGAGTGGACCTGTCCAGTCAGTGCACGTATTTGTCAATCATCGTGCAGCTCAACTCAGAACTAAGGAGCTCAACGATCCGACGAACAATACAAAAGAAAGGACATTTAGGGAGGCCGCGTAAAGTACTCAAACAGCCAGACCATCATCATTAAAAGTAGAAAAAAAATATGCAATGACCCACCTAGTCCTCACATTCACAAAAATAAAAACAATATTATACTTTACACAGTAAATATATACATGTCATTGTTTAGATAAAAAGGTACGTATATAGAAAAAAACATTAAAAGAAAAAAAAAAGAGAAAATAGCAAATTACACATCAATTATGTCTGTGTAAACTTATTGGAGCAGCTCAATCCCAAGCCTTCTTGTCCTCAACATAGTCCTTGACAGTATAATAGGCTTTCTGGCATAATTTCCGCTTTATAAAAGATTTAAATTTATTAAGGCTTAGTTCTTGAATGTGGCTAGGAAGTTTATTATAAAAACGTATACATTGACATTTAAACGAGCCACCTATTTTCTTGAGCCTGGTAGTGGGAACAACAAATTTGTGTTTATTCCTAGTATTTTTGTTATGGATATCACTGTATTTTTTAAAGAGATTAATATTTTTATGTGCATATAAAAGATTTTCATAAATATACTGAGAAGGCACAGTCATTATATTAATCTCTTTAAAATTTGTCTCTGAGGGAGTGTCTGGGACTTAATTTATAAATTGAACGAATTGCCCTTTTTGTAAAATAAAAACTTTTTGAATATCGGCGGCATTTCCCCACAAAAGAATACCGTACGACATCACACTATGAAAATAACTAAAGTAAACTAAACGCGCTGTCTCTAAATCAGTTAAATTACGAATTTTTCTAACGGCGTATGCTGCAGAGCTTAAATATATTGGGTAGACATTAAATAAAATGATGAATAGTTAATATACTTTGATTTGCTACATTACCTTTCTTGCCTACATGTAACATTGATTAGCAAAATAACATTTTGGAACCGTAATACAGGATGTTATTAAAAAAACATTTCGGTGACCTTATTATATCCGACTTTATATTTTACCAAAAAATATATACTTCAAGCCTGGATGAGGCAATTGCCATAATGAGACATAAAATATGAGGTTTTTCCTAAGATATAATTACTGGTCTAGAAGTGACACATCATATTGACAATTTATATGAGATATACTGGGGTGTGGAGTTCTGAAATACAGGCCAAGCCTTTGTTTAGACTCCAGATCTCCCACAAATCACTATTTTTTTTTAAATCTGTTAACCTAACTAGTATTAGAACATAGTTAGTGGAGATTTTATTATCATTATTTATGTTTAGGCGATCATGTCGTAACTATCAAAACACTAATTGACCAATTGGCAATTTAGGGCATTAAAAAGCCTTGAGATATTTTTGTTCAGATGAAATACTCCAATTACCAAAATTACATAAGCTTTAAAAAATTAGAGCTCACAATTTATTTTGTTGAATGTCTTTAGATTCGATCTTTCTTTCGATAATAAAACCGTGACGACCTGTGAAGTAGGTAGATCTTTCACCCTAAGATAAATGTTAAAACTCCCACAAACTACGGTTCGGTATCACAAGATACCACGCGCAGAAACTTCCATTAGCCCGCGATCTGTACAAACAATTTCGTTATTACGCGGTGTGGTCGTAAATTTTTATAAATTTTGATATATAATAATATTTTTTATGTTATTTTCGATAATTTACGGTTGTCGATACCGTCTCGTCATTTACGGTTGAGACTCGGTAATTTTTAATTTATCGTTATACGATAGAATACTAGGGGCTTTTTTGTGGTTATAATAATTGTGATTTATAATGCGGTATGGTGCTTTTTAAAGCTGTTACGGTGGGGTTAATGTCCCATTTGGTAAATGGTTTTGCAGTAAAATGATTTTAAAGTGCTTATACAAAATGGCGCCGATGATACAACATTTTATAAACTACGTTGTTTTTTACTTCTGCCTGCACATATATTCTAGGATCATATTTGCACGTGGTGGAATGAAAGTGGACCGTATGACCCACAGAATAGAAAAAACAAGTGGAAGTACCCGTCAGTAAACAAAAGCAGCGTGGGCACTTCCACTTGTTTTTTCTTATCCTAGATTACTAAACTATCGTCAAAATTACGACTTGTATTAAAAACAAAGTAAACGTCTTTTCCGCGTCCCCCGCTTCACTATACCTTCCTAATTAGTTCGGTCAGTGTGCACCTAGTGCTGTCATTGTGTTCCAGTGTCATCTGTGTTAGAGTTCTCTACGACGTAAAAATATAGCGGTGGGATTCAATCGCGCACTGGATTATCAACTTTCGGTGTAAAGCCGAGCGTTGAGAATCTAACAGAGTGCATCCCAGCTCGACGAAAAAACACACCATTGGATTTTCAACTCTCAGCGCTATGCAGAGTGTTAAAAATTTTGTGTGCAATAAAATCCCGCCGCGATATTTTTACGTCCGTGCGAACGTGGCCTTAGACAAGAAAAACTGATAATAAACAAGCATGAAGTGGAAAAGAGCCGTATTAGGGCGCACAACATGAATTTGTTCGAACTGTGTAGAGTAAAAAAATATTGACCAGTATCATTTTTATGTGATATCTCAAACTTTTACATTTAATATATTATATATGTAACTATGAATTTAGTACACGACTCTAGACCCTTTAGCGTAGAATTTTTTAATCGGTTATAAAAAAAATATCTACTGTTTCATAGAATGTGCAATAGCTACGCGGTCAAAATGTACTGAAAGCAATTTTTATATTAACGGGCAAAAATCAACGCTATAGGGTCTAGAATCGTTTGCTGATTTCGTGGTTACAATGTGCACATTGTTTAATAAATTACCCTGTATACTATGTTTCATGGCATTAAAATTCTGAAGTTTCAGACTGCTGAGCGAAGGATTTTCAATCTTCCTAATTCTGTAAAAATCTATAATTATTTCATGAAATTCGTCCTCGACCGTTAAGAACGATTACTTTAATAATACAAAAATGTTTAACCAAAATTAACCACTCAATGACTCCATAGATTTATAATTAAGTTAAATTATCCACTTACTAAGTAATTTATAACTTTCATATTTAATCGTTTCAGTTTTATTTTTACGGTTTCGCACCGATATGATGCCTGTAATCGTTTTTATAACCCTACATCGTCTTTTCGTCAGTCTGTATGTCTCTCAGGGCCGAGCTGTGTTGAAATTTTAAATTTTCACCGAAAACGTATCACCAAATCACTTTAAATAATAAAACTACAATTGTCTTAGTGGTACAAAACCCGTAGTGCATGAATCCGACTCGCTCTTGTCCTTTTTTTAACAACAGCCTTTATTACCCAAACGAAATACCAAGGTAGACCATAACCAAAATTACAGAACACCACACCAATTTCTGAGAACCTTATTACTTAATAGATTCATGGATATTAAAAAAAAGGTCGGAACATAAAAAATACCACAGGAGTTGTCTCGTAAACCGAGAAATGAAGATGGCTGTATTAGGCTGCTGCTCACGTATCTACTTTATCTGTGGCAAGCGAGATTTACAGCCGTCGATCGCGACTTAACGTCCGTGTGTAGACGGCCCAAGGGTGCACGCAGTGTAGTAGAATGCAGTAAGACAAACAGTTGTACCTACTTTTAAAATTAAACAGTGGCCAGTGCCACAAAAGCTATAGATAAAATGCTATTGATAAGCTGACCTTATAAAAAGTTGCTCGACTTACAAATTTTTATCTTCATGGTTCTATAGTGTACTGTCAGTGATAATGATAACCGCACACGTTGTAATAGTCCGAAATAGAATTGCAATATTTTATCAATAAAAATTAACCGGAAATTTTTAAATTTCGTGTAAAATTGAACGTCCTTTTTTCTTTGGGATTGTTGTACGAATTATTGAAAATTTGACTGGAAAACGTCTGTCGGGTCAGCTAGTATATAATATTTCACAATAATATTACTTACCTTACTGTCCTTTTCCCATAAACACACAGCCGATTAAAACACAGGTAATAAAACAAATAGTAGCCTCATAAAAAGTTAGCTTACTGTTGTTCCTGCACTGTGTAAGATAGTCACAGTTTTACTGGTACGCTATAAAATCGAATTAGAGTATAAGAGAGGTATAAAGTAGAACGATTGTTTAGCAAGCATGAAGTGAAGCCCAGTTTGTTTACTTACGTAGTTAAAAGGTAATTGTGTATACATAGTACTCACATTAGCGGCGCCCCCATTCTGCTACTGAGAAATTCCCAATAGGAAAACCCAATGACAATTCCCTCGACCGACCTGGAAATCAGACCCAGGACCTCACGCTCAGCAGTCATGCTTGCGACTATGTACGAGTAGTAGTGGAATTTCATGAAGATATCTCAGGCAGTAAAGGCCAACATTAGGGCCTAAACAAGAGACAATCGCTTTCAAAGCATTTCGTATTTCTACTACGACCATCACTTATGTCAATCTAAAACGTTTTTAGCTTTTCGTCATCGTGATGGCTGACTAAACCTCTGTCTATGAAAATGATGTGAAATTAAAGGAGTTGTAGTAGTGTGGGCTTCTGGCAAAAGGCCTTTACGAGAAACGATACCTCTTAGACAGGTCCTAAGTTATATGTAGAAATGCAATGAAGAGATATTGGCTAGCAGGCAACGACATGGAGTTATGAGGAATAGCTTCAACATGAAAGACTGTGATATTTTCCAAGATTATCGGATAAAATGTAAACAAATGGATCAAAAAACGTACTTGTGGATGCCAATATGTAGATACTTACAAATCGAGTGATTTGATTCGATTTTTTGAATCGTTGAACCTGAAATTCTAATTTTAAATTGCCTTTAAATTTGTTTATTGAAAGTCATTGCTGGCAAAAATAGTGAGTTATAACATGTTAAAACTTTGTTAATACATAATTCATGTGTTACTTATTCCCTTGCCCAACAGATCGACAATATAGGCCGGTATTATTATGATGTACTTTTTTTAAACTTTCGTCGAATACTGTTACAGTAACTCTAGATTATTGTAATACATCGTTCACCACCCAACTACTTAGCTTCATATTTCTGACAACCCATTACAACGCGTCCAGCTTATTACTTGATAAATTCAATACATAAACATGCGGTTTTCCTTTAAAAGCTGGAAAAGTTCCAACATCTTATAAAGTGTAGTGGCCTCTTTAAAAACGCTTGTTTGCACTGAAAGTTATTGTTTCCCAATAATGGATGTGTTAGTCGCTTTGGCGGTGGTTTACGAATATAATATATATTGCAAACTACCTACTGTAGCTTGTGAGTTTGTTTGTACACGAACTCCGGTACCTCGTTTGAATCGAAAAATCGTTTCAAATCTTTTAAGAATAACGACTATGCATTTTGATTGACACATCTTTAGTGGCGTAGCCTGTAAATTGTTTATCAGTGAAATAGTCAGTCAAGCAAGGGATAACTGATGCGAATACTGTATAGATTCTGTTATGTCGTTTCAACCAGTATCGAAAAATAATAAGCAAATTTAATTGTTTGTGTAAGTCATCAGTAGGGTTACATTTATTACAATTTTAATCTATCAAATGTTACTGCTGTTTCACGCTAGAGTATTGAATTAAATTATTTAAGTACAAAAAACAAAACTTTGGGGGTCGGCGGACCCCCGTCAAGAACCAAGTTGAGAACGCTTTTTCTTTAACTCGAAAAATGAGAAAATTTACGCATTACATTTTGGATTAAAATTTTGACGCCGCCATCGGCTTCATCACCGTCAAAAACCATGAAAACGACACCCATGATGAAGATTTGAATAGTTTTTTGCAGCCATAATGGAATTTAATTTTGACCTCACTATCGCCCTCATACTCACTAGGCACCCTCCAAAAGTATGAAAACGTCACCCACAATGAAAACAAAATCAGCGCCATCTTGGATTTACATATAGTCTTCATTATTGGCTTCAGCGTCCTCGAAATCATGAAAAATAGCAATCGCTATATATATTATAAAGTCACATTGTGGGGGCATAACGCTATTTCGTTATGTGACGATTTCCAGAAAAAAAAACTCTTACCGCAAGCTGCGTTAAAGAAATTCGTTCCAAAACTTCGTACCAAAAAATGGGCGGTCGTTGATATGGTAAAACTTTTCCAAACTCGCATGAGTGTACGCATTTATTCTCTTCGCATTTTCAGTTTAAAATGCTGGTCACGAAAAAAAAATCAATTTCACCTACGAACAATTTCAACGGAACGAAATTTCGTGCCCTCGAAGTTCAAAGAGCAATCACGCCCCAAACTACGTCATCGAAACCGCGTTTCAAAACTTTTAAAAACCGAACACGAAACGGCGTACTCGAACCCGAAAACTCGTTTTGTTTGACTCCTATAAAATTTACAATCGCGTTTCATTTCATTTGGCGCTTAAAACAACTCTCGCAAAGAGGTTTTTCAAAGTTTAAAAAAAAACTTTCTGAGGCAATTTAGAGGTACGCGGAAACGCTAACAGGCAATTTGTGACATACAGACGTTAAAGGTTGGCGAGTTTTCTTTTCAAATTCAGGTAAATGTTTTAAGTTTCCGTTTGGGAGTAATGTAGACTTATCCCGTTTTATTAAAATCTTAAGTTTTAGGAATAGTTTTAAACTGCAATGGCTCTTCTTATTTTTGTCGTTTAATTAAAACCTAACGTAACATCACATTTTTACTTCCAGAAGGGTTTGGAAGATGTGTAGTCTTACACGTACACCCACATTACGTCAGTTATGTTTAAGTCCCATGTATTAGAGGGCGGGCCTTTTGCCATCAACCGGGCAAAAATCCAGACTCCGGGCTGCTACTGAGAAATTCAGATGAAAAACCTGATAACCCTTTGACCGATTGGGAATCGAAGAACACATGTTCAGCAGTAGCGCTTATAACCAATCTACCAACGAGGCGTACTTTTTGTCGTTTAAAAAAACTATTCTTCTTTTAATCATTTATTCGTTTCGTATGTATCAGCTGAAAGTTTTGAAATTAATAAAGTTTTTCTTTTAACTTTACTCAACGCTTCTGTTTGATCCAAAACGACAAATACTTTTTTTCAACTAAAATTACAAGCGGAAACAATCCATCAGAGTGCTGTGAGATATTAATTAATGTAAATAAAATTTCTATGATTTCAGCTTGTTCTACATTTCGCACATATTTGTTACATATTCCTACTAGTTTCTGTCTTTTTATAAAACCGCTATTTTTAAATTTTGAATCATCCTCAATATGAGTGATAACGCCAAGCGTCATTTCACCCAAAATTCAGTAGGAAGATTCAAGCGATGGCCTAAGTATTAAAAGTTATCATATTGTTTTATTACAGCTCAAAAGGTAGTGAAATTGATGTGATTCAACCAATTTGATCGTTATAGATCATTACTGATCTTTCTTTGGAATGCACTCCCTCTGAACATCAGGATGGCAACCAGTCAGTTTTCTTTCAAAGTATAAGCTCGTGAACATATTCGTGAGAAGTTTCTAAAATCGTCTCAGCGCTGATTTGCTGGATTCGTTTCCTCCTCTACCTATCGTTATTTCTCCTGACAAAGTTTAATATGTGTATATGTATGTATGTATCCATCTATGTATTAGTGTTTTATCTTTTTCGAATTATCTATCCCTTTAGTTGCGCCTGCCATGCCTGTCTCTGCATCAGCCTAAGGTTGACTGGTAGAAAAAGCCTCGGGCATTAAGTCCGCCTTTGTACAGTATTTTTTACTTATGCATACATTTTTAATAAATAAACAAATATGATAGGGTTACACGTGTTTACAAATGAACATCTGATTATGCTCAGCAAATAGCCGAACCATGTGTCACTAATCGAGACAATTTCTGTGCTAGTAGTAAAGTTCTCGAGTTAAATTCACAGGTCAAAGAGAATTTGTCGCGACAGAAAATCTTCGAACAAATTTTACTTAATTTACGTATTTTACATCGGAATTCTAGTATTCTCCTCACTGTTTTATATTTTCTGCTGTTGAAGTAGTTTTGTTTATTATTCAATGGAAATCGTTATGGCTTTAATGTAGAACATTCAATTTTACAATTTGCTCGCGCCATATAATTTGTTTACAATAATAATAGTATACGTTATTTATTGAGAGTAATCGGCGCGTGTGTGACCAGATGTATGAACGTAAACTAGGCAAAAAGAGTATGTAAGGATAGTAGCACGTGGCTTTCTGACGTTTCTGCCTACCCACATGGGAAGAAGGCGTGAGTTCATGTATGTGTGTTTGTATGATAGTAACCATGAGACTCATACAGTGTTAGTAACAATAAAATAAATTATCACTGCTTCAGCATTACAGCTAAGATACTGGAGCAACGACTTACAATACAGCAGTCCAGCCTTTCGGCAATAACTCCCAGGATGCTGTTGGATCTGACTCGCACCTTGCGCTACAAGGACGCACATCTTTTACGCATTCATAGATAAACGCAATCAACACGCAAATCCCCAAACATCCCTGACGCGGTACAGAAGCGAGGCAGCCCTATCAACACCCTGAAAGCACAAACATCGCTACCAGGGGCATACATATCTAATGAAACGAGGTTAACTCCGTTTAAAAAAACTAGCACACACTTCTTATTCTATGCATACACAATGTTGGAAGTCTATTAAACAACAGTCTCCAACAGAAATTGAATGAATGTATGCTGACATATTTTATTAATCAAAAAGCTGTGGTCATATTTAGGTGTACATTCATTCATTTAATAGACCATCAAACTGATCAATTTCCTCCATGGGATCTAAATTGTAATCGCGAAATAATACCCATCAGTTGATAACATAATAATATTAAATGTATGGGAAAGGCAAACCTTTCTGATGCATGCTACCTATATGCTTTGTCGAACCTTCGGTCTGTTTTTGTATGTATCTTTACTTGTTTTGGTTTTAAGGCTGACTGCCCAGTTTGCGCTGGACCTACGTCTTATACAAAAAACGTGTTAGGTCAGGGGTTGCCAGGTACGCATTTCCGTACACTTCTTTTCAACTCAGAATGTAATTGACTTCACTATCGGCTATACCAAACTCGAAAATCATTTAAATGACACCCTCAGAAAACCATGAAAACGACACCCATGACACGAAAATTATAAAAATTTCGCAGACGCCATCTTGTATTTTCATTTTCTACTCACTATTGGCTTCAGCACCCTTGAAAACTATGAAAACTATCTGTCTATTTCTCATATTTAATAGAAAGTCGCATGTCATCTTGCAATATCATTTTCATTATTTCAATCCAAGATGTCGCTAACGATTTTTCGCTTAGTAACGAGTTCTACAAATTTTACTCCCACAGTAACCTTTTTTATATTTATGTTTAATAAAATATAAAAAAATATTTTTGATAAGGTCAGTTGTTGTAAAAAAATTAGATATTAAAATACATCAAAAGGAAAAAAAAATTGTGTATTCTATTTTTTGCATCAATCCATCCTCAACATGCATTATAGAACTTCATTTCAAAAAGGATTCCAAAAACGAATTGATGGCCTCCCCCTCTTTTTAACCGCCTTCACAAAAAGGAGTTCTGTTTTTTTTCTCAGAACTACGTCATTTATAAACCGATTTAATAGTTTTTTTTTGTTTGTAAGGGTATACTTGTTGAATGGTCTCCTTAAAAGGACAACTACTGATGAGTGGTTTTTGAGTTAGCTTCAATAATACGTATTTTTCCACTAAGTGTATGTTGAAGATGTTATAATAACTTCCTGTCAATGTTATTTACTTAGCAAGTGAAGTTATACCAATTTTTCTGGGGTAGGTGTACTATTTGTACCACAACTAAATAATAACTTTAATTTCGGAACTCGAAAAATGAAAATACTAAACCGAAGACATCGACTTCCGAAATCAAAGTTATTTTTTACTTTATAGTGTTTTTTTGGAAGTTGATTGTTTGAAGTCGGGTTAAAAAACACCGCCATTCATAGAATTTATAAAAGGAACCACTAAAGTAATATTTCAGCTGTAGAAATAAGCTTGGTGATTCCGTCCATAGACGTATTCTTCACCTAAAACCCCTCAATAATACTCACTAATTAAGTTGCTTCTTCTGCCAAATCTGCTGGCAAGCTGTTCAAGCTTCAACCTTTAATTTGTAATTCTAAATGTTTTTTCAAACTGACATGTAACTATTTGTTAATGGTGTTTTATTGTGTTCCGTGCTTATGTCATATTTTTTTATTATTGTTTCTCGTTTAGATTTATATTATTTTTGACATAATGACTTAGTGTTTTGTGTTTGCATGGTATTTTAATCTAAATAATATTTTAATTTTTTTTTTTAATTGCGTGTATTGTTTTTGTTATTGTTTCATTCTGTTTAACGAACGCAATATGAATTGTTACTGAATAAATTGAATTGAAAGAATTTAATTTATAAATATTGTTCATCATCTGCCTAGCGTTTTCCCAACTCTGACGGGGTCAGATTCCAGTCTAATTCCCTATCTGATCTCCACAAACCAGTTACTGTGTATTACGATACACCTTACGGCCAAACCCAATAACCTAAGACAAATCGCTACTGATGATAGACAGTACAATTCTATCTATCCCTGTCAAACAAATACAAATACATTGGCTTTATTGGGACGTTAAAACCAGAGATTGATAGGTTTTTCTTTCTCCAGTACGCCTTAATTGATGATAGATACGTTATTGGGTTCGGCCGATAGAAATGACTGGTTGTCAGACTTTCGGGCTTCTAACGACCCGTAACGACTGTCAAAGATCAACGAATGACAGCCGGGACCAACGGCTTAACGTGTTTTCCGACCCATTGAAAACCAACCTCGGCAAGCGTTCCTTAATTTGCAACGCTTGTTGTGCAAGTTGCTTGCGGCTGTTACTAAGACACAAGCCTGTGGCGGCATCTACACCGCCACATGCGAACGACGCATCACACTGACGTCACACAAATCCTGCATCGCGCAATCAGAATTTACCGCGCATTTAGCATATAGACAACTTCCCGACATCAATCGTCGGGCAGTTGCCGACCAGATACAACATCCATAAAGTCAAAGTCAAAAGTTTATTGCGAACTAAGTGTACAATGTTGATGTTATTTTATGATAGCACTTATGACTTAGCAGCCTTTTACAAGCATTGCAATTTTATCATTCGCCTGCCCTTATCATCCTAAATTGGCATGCATTAAACATTATTATATCATAATTATTTCCTTATATTAGTATAATTCGTTTGATAAATTATAGTTATGTCAAAATTAAAAGTCAATGAGTCTAATAAAAAAACAGCAATATTTATGTCATCCTCTTCAGGTAGTGTAAATTAAAAATATCTTAAGAAGTTAAATAGGATAGACTTAATCTTATTGTTTGTATAGGACAGATCGCCACTTTTGTACATGAGAGAAACACGTTATTTTAAGCTAGACTCTAAATATTCTTTTACTGAGTAGAAACATTTTTGGATTAGGTATAGTTTTAGTCTTTTTTGGAATAGTATTACAGATTTTTCAGTTTTAAACATGTTGGGCAACTTATTATAAATTTTTATTGCCATATAATACGGGCTATCACTTAACATTTTTATTCTTGTGGATGGAGCGCATAACCTCTTTTTATGGCGAGTGTTGACGTTGTTCGTATCTTCTACTCTGATGAACTTGTCAATATTTTTAAAAACAAATATGCAAATGTCAAGTATGTATATTGACGGCAGAGTTAGAATTTGAAATTTTATAAAATATGTGTGTTATCTATTTGGGCCAGAATTCTTATACACTTCTTTTGCATTATGAATAGTTCATCTACGTTAACACTATTTCCCCACAGCATGACGCCATATCGCAGCCATGAGTTTGCGTATGCTTAGTAAGCAGCCATAGCTGTTTGTGTGTTAGTGCCCCATCTGGTCGGAGGATCCTCCCTTTTCCAAGAGTATGAGTGAACTTTACACCCTGTTCCTCATATCTCTATAAGCCCCTCAATAAAAGTTACACTCACTAATTAAGTAAATTTTCCTTCAAACTGCCACATTTGTTGGCAAGCTGTTCAAGCTTCAACCATTACGAATATTGTTATGAGCTCGAAATTGCTTTAAAATGAAGCTGGATACTCTTATGAAAGTCGGTGAGGCAATTCCAGCTCATTTGCTTAAAGCTTAGTTAGTAAGTGAAATAAAAAGCGTTTTTTTTGGCGCCGTTTGCGGAGATAAGTTTATTCTGAATTAGCTGGGGTTTTCGGTGGTTTTGCTCATCAAATTTGTCACAATCCATTTGCGATAATTTTCGTTCGAGAAACTGGACCTTAGAATGACAATGTATATAGCGGCAGAGCCAAAAAACTTAGTTAATGGCTGCGCGAAAAAAAAACACACACTAACACACTAAGTCCTTATTCGAGGTCAGGTGGACCTCGAATTAGGACTTAGTGTAGCGTGTAGCGGTGTGCCAAATTCGTTCAGCAGTTCTGTACAAAAGTAATAATTTTTTACTCTGCAATCGGCATTTTGTTTGTTTGATTATTTAGGCACATAAGCATAACCAGCCTATAATGTGGCCCCTGCTGGGAAACAGGCCTCATCTCTATGAGAGGAAGTTTGGATTCTTTTATTGTTTTCGTTTGCCAGTGCAAACACAATACGCACTGCTCTGTGTTGCGCACAGAGCAATGCGCATTGTCTTTGGTCCCTGACCCAGACATCGAGCAATGATCAAAATTGTCAAACTTTTATTGCACGACTATCACTGCTTGGCTTTTGACTGTACTTGTATGTGTGTATTTATTGTATGTTTTTTTTATAATGCGCGTTTTGGTTGTGCAGAATAAAAAAGGTATTTTTCAATTCCTTTTTTTTCGTTCAGGTGTGATTGAAATACATCCAAATTCACAAACACACATAATTAGATTATTTTTAACGTTTTTTTTATATATTTTTTTTACTTTCCAGCCATAATTTTTTAAAGTAATACTGCGTTGTCTATGCCAATATCATATCGTATCCTAGATTAAAATGAGGTTAGAATTGCTCAATTCCAGAATATCTTCAAATGATCCTATAGCATATCGGAAAATTACTCGAAAATTACTTACATCAAGAAATCATCTTCGCCATACAATGTACCCAACTTACGAATAAAAGCTGATACAAAAATCTCACAGCTAAATGTTTTTATTAGACCACGCCCCTCCTTGACAAGTAATCAATCAATCTACGTAGCCTAAGCCATACACTTCGATCATTATATGTAAAGAAACAAAATCCATTAGTCTTAGTCCATTTAAGTTTTAGTCCGGTTAAGTAGTCACGACATCTCAAGGTCAACTACGAGATGCCATACACAAAAAAAAAACGACAAAACACTACACAAGGTGGAGCCAATCATACCGACTATACACGAATGGGTTCGGGGGCTCGAGGCTAAGTGATAACGATCGATGGATCAGGTTAAGCTTCACTTGCCGCGTTTGGTGACCATCTTTACATATCGAGGCCCCTCCTTGCCTCGGGAAGCACTTTAAGCCGTTGGTCCCGGCTGTCATTCGTGGATCTTTGACAGTCGTTAAGGGTCGTCTGAAGCCCGAAAGTCTGACAACCAGTGTAACCAAGGGGTATCGTGTTACCCAGTAACTGGGTTTTAGAGGTCAGAAAGGCGGTCGCTCAGCTACATTCGGTTATACTGGAAGCCGACTGCAACGTAAACTCAAAGAATTTATTTCAAACAAACCAAGTGCAGGCACTTTTGAATAGTGATGATGACTAATATTAGAAATGTTCAAACCAATTATGTAATTTCAAAGCAGGCATTTGTAATGAGATAATTGAAAAAAAAACTAGCTACACGCTTGAAAAGTTTTTGGAGAGGATTGTTCCCATCCTTGTCGCGCGGTACGGACAATGTATGGCGCTAGTTTAAAGTTACATAGGTGCATGGTGCTGTCTTTGTCCAACAGTTTATTTTTAAACGTTTATAACTTGTGCACTATTTCCAAACAAACATTTAATACGGTTAAAAAAAAGTGTCAAGGGTCGGTCGGTCAGAGATGAAACTGCCTGTTTAGTCTGCCATGTTACTAAGCTTGCAAACTTAGGTACACTCAGATAAATTAACATAACATAACATCACGCCTTGTTTCCCCGAAGGGTTGAGCATAGGTGTACCTATAGTACACCCACATTTCGCCAGTTTTGTTTAAGTCCCATGTAATTGGGGGCGAGCCTATTGCCATCTACCGGGCACAAATCCAGACTTCGGGCTGCTACTGAGAAATTACTTGCTAAATTAATTGTAAAGCAAATAGACATGCTACGTCAATTTGCCGTGTTAAAGTCATTTCATACAACTGTCAGATAATGACAGTTTTGATTTGAATATGCGGACAGTTTAAGTTGGTAGTCAAACTGCATGAGGTGAATCCTCCGCTGTAGCCCGCCAAAATAAAATTTTCATTGGTTTTTGCAACTGCAATTTGCCCTTTGGAAATTTGTATGAAATTGATGATAATTATTCAGTAACTTTATCATTCCTACAGTCGCGAATCGCATTTTGATCAACAAATGACGTAAAGCAGAGCTGCAATTTGCTGATGACCCACCTTAATAACTCATTTCCCTGAATATTTTTTCCCCGGTTTAAGCTATCTTTTTCCTGTATTCCTTGTTCTTACAAAAGATCAAGGAATACAGGAAAAAGATAGCTGAAAAAGATACCTGTGTAACGACTTAGATGAATGTGGTCCTATAGTTAAAGGTATATCCAATATATATATTACTTTCAGGTATATTAAGTTCAGCTGCTGCAGTAAGAAAAATAAGGCAGTTGACCGATATAGCCGCAATTAGGTTAGTATACTTTGCTTATTTCCACAGCATTATGCCTTATGGAATTCTGCTGTGGGGAGCTGACATAGATACAATTTTAATTTTACAAAAGAGGGCAATCCGCGCGATCTACTAAACGTATCCTCGCGAGTCTCTTAGAAACAAATGCAAAGAAATTGATATACTAACGCTACCTTCTTTTTTTAACCTAGAAAGTATTTTGCATGTTCGCAAAACCTTAGGACTTATTAAAATAAAAAGTTTTGAAAAGTCCTAAGTTTATTTCCATAATTTATATACACATAGTTACAAATGAAATTGTGAAAACCGACTTTGGGTTGCAGAACTTAGTGATGGAAAGTTCAAAACCCACATCAAACGTGTCCTTATCAAAAAAGCATATTGCAAGATTAAAGACTACGTCGAAGACAAGGAAGTTTGGCAATAATTCCTTCTGCACATGTGGCTTCCCTGGTACCTCATAAACGGCATCACTATGTAAATTTCTTATGCTCTGCTCCCCAATTACGGTGTTTTATTTTTATTTATAAATATTAAATAATACATACGAGAGGTTTAATCTAATATTCTCATTTACTGACATCATATATTATATTAAATGTATATTATTTAAAAAAAAAAAAATATTATACATTTTTTTCTATCATAATTATATTAGTTAAGCTATTTTGTAAAGATATTATAGACTAGATTATGCCCGCGAATTTGCCCACGTAGTAGTCAACTGGTTTCTGTAACATCCCCATAGCACTCCGCAATTGTGAAGATTTCTGCCAGTGAAAGAATTTACGAAATCGGATAAGTGTTTCAAAAGATTAACTCTGTTCACACACATACAATCAAATCACACTACAACGTCGTCAACGAGCGACGGGACCGGGGATGCAACAGCGTCGCGGCATTGGATCGTCCGAAACGACTGCGCTCGAACGTAGACCTTCTAAGAGTTGCTATAAGATTGTAAAACATCGAATAAACACTTTTATGATACAGTCCACGAGCTTTCTTTAAATCTGGGCTTAAACAACCTCCTTCATCCAAACATCCAAACTTTACATCTTTATAATATTAGAGTAAAATTACCTTATTTTCTTATCAGGTAGCTTCCTCCAGACCTTGGACGAAGGAGGGGTAATTTAGAGTGGCGTTAATGTGTCCCGTGCCTTATCTGAGACATTATATAATTTCGTGCCAAAAGCCTTATTATGGCTTCGGTTCTGCAATTTTACTTCCATAATCAAGCACTTCAAACGTGTTAATTTTGGGGGTAGGCAGAAATATAGAGTTCGTTCTGAAGGGATTTTTGCTGTGACATAATTTTGTCATGTTTTAGATAAGGGAAGAAAAGTAAACGCACCTTATAAATTACGTGTAGACTTCATACATCTTTGCGGAAGGGTCAGTCACAATTTTGAAGAAACATATTTCTTCGTTCCTTTTGCTGAAAAACTTCTTTCAAAACTGCTCGAGAAATGTTTTTGATTCCAAAATCGAACATAGAATGCCTTTTTTTTTTTTGCAAGCTACTATTGTTATCTGATCAAGACAAGACATTAGTCAACCCAGACTAACATTTTACTCATGCTATTTTATCAGACCAAAACATATTACCAGAAAATTAGGCTTTCTCACAAAAGAAAAAGGCTTTCTCACATCCTCTCACATATATCATTAATTTCACTTATACCCTCGAAAAACTCAGCGATAAGGAGCGAGCAGATGACTTATGTGACTTTCCCATTGTCATCAGAACGTCCCTAACATTATTTATCTGCCCCTTATACCCCGGGGGTGAAAAATAGGGGGTGAAAAAATAGGGGGTGAAAACTACCCCTTGAACGACATTTACAGTGCAGTTGGGTATAACAACACCCATGGGGGCGATTTCAGGATTGTGTCAAATATTTTCAGGAGTTTTTGTAATTTTTATTATTGCTTTATGGGGACTTTTGATGGCTGTTTTCCGGATTGAGTATTGTCTGGTTGGTCTTAAGGGTGCTGTTAACGCTATGGGTTAAAGTTAAGTGGATGGGATGTAGTTTAAAACTCATCTACAACTGACCATAGAGACGGTCCGTGAAGACCGCGGATCGGCAAGCGTAGAATGAGATGCTCCCCAGTTAGATGGACCGACGACTTTAAAAAGGACACAGAGGGACAGACGGGATGCGGAAGCTGAGTTTGATTGATTGAAAACTGACTATCACAGCCTAATTTTAATGAGCTGTGGTCTTATTCTTCCATAAATAATAATGTAAGCAAATTGGGCATGTAAATGAAGACAGTTGCCTACAGTAATGTTAGTTCTCGAAGACGATAAGCGGGTTTATTTAAACTAAGACGGGTGGAAAGATATTTTATAGTAAGCCGTAGCGCTGTGTACAAAGTGCTGAAGAGATTCTTTTGAAAATGTTGCGTCTATTGCCATTCATAGACTAATTGCAGACTGCTATATAAGAAAGCATTATTATTTATTCATCTGGCAAGGTAAAATCCTGGCCTTTGACACTTCAGCAGAGGTCCAAACTCGAGGTTTACCAGCCAGCGGATCGCAGTATCTTGCGAGTAGGTAATTTCGGACTTTATAAATAAAACAACACGCGCGCCAAAACCCAGATCACTGACGTTACCCAGAAAGCCGCTCAGTTTAAGTGGCACTGGGCCGGACTTGTTTGCCTCATTACTGATGAAAAATAGGCTAAGAGAACCACATATTGGGTCCCACTAACGCACGACGTCTTCGCGGCAGGCCGAGACAAACATGACGGGGTGAGCTTGACTTCTAAAGAAAGAACTGGCTGGCAATAGCAAAAGATAACATTGTGTGGAAAAGGGATAGGAAGGCCTTTGCCCTACAGTGGGTCAATATAGGCTAGTTAGTTAGTTAGAGGAAAAAAACTAACATGACCTAAGTTTACCTATAAATAGTACGTACACCCTCATTTCGCCAAAGTTGTTGCCCACCTGATAATGCTACTGACCACCATCTTCAATGGTGCTCTGAGCAACAACATCTTCCCACAGGCATTCAAAGAAGCCACCGTCATCGGTATCCCGAAGCTCGGCAAGCCAAAGTCAGAGCCTAGTAGTTACCGCCCCATCAGTCTGCTCAATGTCCTCGGCAAAATCTATGAGAGGCTTATTTATAAGCGCCTCAGAGACTACGCCGAGACAAAGGGCCTCATCCCCAACGAACAGTTTGGTTTTAGAACCCAACACTCGTGCGTACAACAGGTCCACCGTATAGTCGAACACATCAACTTCGGTTTCCAACGAGGTTTGATGACCGGTGCTGTTTTCTTCGACATAGCGAAAGCGTTCGACAAAGTCTGGCACAACGGCTTATTATATAAGCTGTACCAACTCGGTGTGCCAGATCGTCTCGTGCTCATCTTACGGGACTTTTTGTCGAACCGCACCTTCCGTTATCGCATCGAAGGAGCGCTATCCTCCTCCCACCCTATTCGCGCAGGAGTCCCTCAGGGCTCTGTGATCTCTCCTCTAGCTTTCACGCTATTCACCAGCGACATGCCAAAGTGCAGCAAGGCGCAGTTGGCCCTGTTCGCAGACGACACGGCCATCTACTACACCGGCCGCGATCCAGACTCGATATCTCGCATTCTCCAAACCCAAGTCAACAAGCTTGGCGCCTGGTTTAGGAAATGGAGAATTGAAGTAAATCCCGACAAAAGTCAAGCGGTTCTATTCTCGAAGCCGCGTCATACCCCCTGCCCCCCTCGACCGATCACCATGTTCGGCAAGCCGATCCCTTGGGAGAAGCGAGCCAAATACCTGGGTGTAGTTCTAGATGAACACCTTTCATTTTCAGAGCACATTAAGGCCGCTCGTTCGCGCGCCGCCTTCGCTCTAGGTAGACTCCACTTCGTCCTCAACGCTCGTAGCAAATTGTCACTTAAGTGCAAATTGCGTATCTACACAGCGTGCATCCGTCCGATCATGACCTATGCCAGTGCAGTCTTCGCACACGCCAAGCCCGTTCGCTTCCATAGAATGCAGACCCTCCAGAACAAGTTCCTCCGTAGGATAACAGGCTCCCCCTGGTACGTTCGCAACGAGATCCTTCACGTTGACCTCAAGATTCCCACTATCCGTCAGTTCATGAAACGCATTTCAAAGCGTTTCTTCGAGACCGCCGCGAATCACCGCAACCCTCTGGTTGTGAAAGCCGCTAGTTATATTCCCTCCTCCATTAGTCATGTCCGCCGTCCCAAGCATGTCCTCACCGATCCCGATGACCACATAACTCTCATTCAGGAGAGCAGTAGGGCCACCAGTACAGTGCACAAACACAGACCGACATTCCGACCTCGCCGCCGAGGTTCCTCGCGAAGATCCCGACGTAATTGTCCCCCCCGACCCTTGCTCGACGAAGTGCCAGCCCGCGCCGTAGCTGAGCCTGTAGCTTTAAATTCCCCGATTAATAATAATCAACTAAACTTGATCCAGCCTGTCCCATCTTGCTGTCCTCCCGTCAGCGACGCCCTAAGCCGAGGTCCGTACCCCACAGGGGGTGCCCTTAGCGAGCGTTCGCTTAATAATATAAGTAGTAGTTTTACGCCCCTGGCTGGAGGCTTTGAGTCCGCTTAAGGCAGCCACAGGATAGTCCGGTTAAGTAGTCACGACCTCTCAAGGTCAACTACGAGATGCCATACACAAAAAAAAAAAAAAAAAAACATTTCGCCAACACTCGACGCTCGACTCTCGCCGCGGACGGACGTGTTTGTGCGCTCTCCCGCTCCAGTGTTGTGTTTCGAATTTCTACTCGTCGCTACCACGTGACGTCATCGTAGTCGCCCCGACTACTCCGATTAAAATAAAATCAAGCAATTGATTTTATTTTTAATCAATTAAAAAGTGCCTTTTTCAAGGCAAATCTTATTTCTTCATCAGATTTTCGTGTGTAGCTTCACTAGGCCCCTTCTGGGTAAAACCACAGTTTCGTGGTCCTCGGTTGAAACCTTACGGTGTCAACGAAGCCGAGTGGGGTGTTGACCCAATTCGCACCCGCCGAATCCCTTCAGGGCGAGGCAGTTAGTTGGACGGGTCCCAGATAACCGGCCTTGGGGGATCTCCTAGTCGGCTCTGGTGACAGTTTTGCTTTTCAGCTACTCACCTAGTGTCTCTAGGGTGTGTCTACACCCTTCGCGCTAGACTGGTCAGGGCCCCGTTCGCACAATAAGACTGGCGACGGGTATACAAGCTTAGGGCTCACCATTAGGTACACACCTCCCTGTCTGCACCCGACAGGGAGGGAACTCATCCCCGGGCCAATCCACCCGGGGAGTTAGGTATAGGGTTGATAGGCTCTAAGTGGAAACTTAATTTCCACCATTCCCTCCCTTAGGCCTTCCCCCCACTCCGACCATGGAGGACGCCCTTATAGTGGCGTTCTTCAAGGAGGTCCTATTTAAGGACCCCGACTTCCTCGCCAAGTATGGCGCTAAATTCGCTGCACTGCAGCAGTCCGTCCCCGGTCCCTCTGACCTAGTAGGCACCGACGACAGCTCTGATATCGCTACGTTTAGCGATGCCCTCGAGCCCTCTCAGTCGCAACTTCTAAGTTGCTCGCCGCCGGCTGTCCACATGGACACCAGCGAGCCTTCCCCTCGCCCGACCTCGCCGTACGTAATATCGAGCGACGACCAGAGCTCCTCCCCCTCTTCCGACGAAGGCGTCTTTAAGACGGTCGGCTCAAAGAAGAGGAGCCTAAAACCGAGTCCTGACACAAGGAAGAAACCGAATATCGAAGCCACCTCCGCTCCCGTGGCTCCATCCGCCACCGCCCCCTCTCAGGCCGCCTCGGCCTCAACCTCTTCACTCAGCCACAGTGCTGCCAAGCCCGCTGCCCAGCCTTCTGCGGCAAAGAAAATCGCCCCCCCTCCCCCTGTGTACATCCAGGACAAGGGGAAGTGGACAGACGTGTCCAAATGGTGCACCGACCTGCGTATTGGCTACACCAGCGCGAAATCTACCCAACAGGGTATTAAGGTAACAGTCCCGACATCTAACGATTATAGAGAGCTCACAAAGACTCTCCGCCTTAGAGGTGTGTCCTTCCACACCTACGCCCTCCCCGAAGACCGTCAAGTCCGCGTCGTGATCCGTAGGATCCCGAAGGAGATACCCGCGGAAGAGATAAAAGCCGACCTTCTGTCGCAAAACGTCCCCGTTGCGGAAGTCCACCGCATGCACCGCGCCCGAGGCAGGGTACCATTCGATATGGTCCTCGTCGTCTGCCCTCCTACTGAGGGTCACCACCCTATCTTTAACGTCCGTTCCGTCTGCAACCTCACCGGCTTGCAGATCGAGAAGCCTTTTAAGACCGGTGTCATAGGGCAGTGTCACCGCTGCCAACTCTACGGGCATTCGCAGATGCACTGCCACGCGAAACCCAGGTGCGTCAAGTGCCTGGGCGATCACGGCACTGCTGACTGCAGTCGTCCATAGGACCGCACCTTATGCACAGAGCCGCCTAGCTGTGTGCTATGCGGCGACTCTGGCCACCCGGCCAATTATCGTGGGTGCCCCAAGGCCCCTAAGACATCATCTCCCAAGCTGACGAAGCGTGCAGACGCCCGTCAGCAAAGGGAAAGCCCCCGCTATGCCCACGCGTGGCCTACCACTCAACATCAGGAGCGACTCAGTCCTCAGAGGCCCTCGCCCTGGAACTACCTCCACCATCAGCAGGCTTTTCCAGCCTTAGCACCTAGACCCGTTCCTGCGGCCATCCCTCCACTTATGGACCCCCGCATCCGCGTCAACGCGCCCCCAGGCATTCCTGTGCCTCTAAATAAAGCCGCTCCCGCCGCTTCAGCTCCACCCGCAGCCACCCGTATGGTCGGCCAGAATCCAATGGACGCCTTCAACGTGATCTCGAGCACGTTCACGGCCTTCCTTACCCCTCGCGCCAGGAAAATGGCAAGTGAAATTGTTGCCGCCAGAAATGCCGGCAACATTTATATGATCCAAAATATATACAATGCGTACCCGGACATTACGCAAGCCCTGATGTCCTTCAACAACCAACCCAACCCCAATCATGGATAAAGGAATCCTCGCGCGAACCAAACCCCGATCCCTAAAGTTAGGTTATTTCAATGCCAATGGCATCCTGCGACAACGCGCTGAAATCAGCGAGTTCCTCCGCGACCATCACATCGACATCCTCCTTGTTCAGGAAACTTTCCTTAAACCGAGTTACCGAAATCCGTCAATTGCAAACTATCGTACAGTTCGCAATGACAGGACGCGTTGCCATAAGGGCGGTACCCTTATCTATTACAAAAAGGAGCTATACTGCATTCCCATAGACCCTCCCACACTCTCACGATTAGAAGTGTCTTGCTGCCGGCTTGGCATGACAGGTCATCAACCGATCACCATAGTTTCGGCCTACCTCCCCCCCATTAATACTTCGGAGAACTTCCAACTCCTTACTGAAGATCTTTCTGTCCTTTTTAGCCTGAGTGACTCCGTTATCATAGCGGGTGATCTCAACGCAAAACATCCCTCCTGGAATAGCACCAGGACCTCTTCCAGAGGGAGACACTTGTTCAACCTCTCCTCCTCTCAGAATTTCGATGTCATCGCGCCGATGACTCCCACTCATTTTCCCCCCGATCCCAATCACACCGCCGATGTACTCGACGTGGCGCTCCTACAGAACGTCAACCTACGGTTGGACTCTATAGAAGTGGTACAAGAGCTCGCTTCCGATCACCGTCCAGTAGTCATGAAACTGGTCCCCCGCATAGGTCTGCCCGATTCCACCCAACCCCTTCTCAACAAAGTGGTAACGGACTGGAGGAGAGTAAGCGATCGCTTAAAATCCACCACGTCCCCCCACTTGGACCCAATCCCCGATCATTTTGAGTCTATCGCTGACACGACGGCCGCGATCGACTCATTCACAGCTCACGTACAATCAGTCCTGAACGATTGTTCAAGGGAAATTCCAGCGACGGATGACCGTCGCTGGAAGTTGCCGGACGATGTACGCGAACTGTTGAATGAGAAGAACGCGGCTGTCCGTGCCTACAGCAACTTCCCCTGCGACGCGAACAAAGCCCATATGCGTTACTTACAGCGTACTGTAAGAACACGCATAGAGGAGCTGCGTACCGCCGGCTGGGACAAGATGTTGAGCGAACTTGAGCCCACCCACCTAGCCTTCTGGCAACTCCAGAGGAAGCTCAGATCCGGAGAAATAGTCTCCATGCCCCCCCTGATCCGTCCCGACAAGACCATCGCCTTCGATGATGTCGACAAGGCTGAGCTTCTAGCCGACACTCTAGAAGTCCAATGCTCGCCTAGCTCTCAACCAGTAGACCAAGCTCACCTCACTGAGGTCGACGCTGAAGTCGAACATAGAGCCTCCCTCCCTCCCGTCGAAGACCCAGAGTATCCACTGCCCCCAGTCACGCCCGACGAAGTGCACGACCTCATCAAAGGTCTTAAGGCTCGTAAAGCCCCCGGCTCAGATGGAATCACCAATAGGGTATTCCAACTTTTCCCTGCCCACCTGATAATGCTACTGACCACCATCTTCAATGGTGCTCTGAGCAACAACATCTTCCCACAGGCATTCAAAGAAGCCACCGTCATCGGTATCCCGAAGCTCGGCAAGCCAAAGTCAGAGCCTAGTAGTTACCGCCCCATCAGTCTGCTCAATGTCCTCGGCAAAATCTACGAGAGGCTTATTTATAAGCGCCTCAGAGACTACGCCGAGACAAAGGGCCTCATCCCCAACGAACAGTTTGGTTTTAGAACCCAACACTCGTGCGTACAACAGGTCCACCGTATAGTCGAACACATCAACTTCGGTTTCCAACGAGGTTTGATGACCGGTGCTGTTTTCTTCGACATAGCGAAAGCGTTCGACAAAGTCTGGCACAACGGCTTATTATATAAGCTGTACCAACTCGGTGTGCCAGATCGTCTCGTGCTCATCTTACGGGACTTTTTGTCGAACCGCACCTTCCGTTATCGCATCGAAGGAGCGCTATCCTCCTCCCACCCTATTCGCGCAGGAGTCCCTCAGGGCTCTGTGATCTCTCCTCTAGCTTTCACGCTATTCACCAGCGACATGCCAAAGTGCAGCAAGGCGCAGTTGGCCCTGTTCGCAGACGACACGGCCATCTACTACACCGGCCGCGATCCAGACTCGATATCTCGCATTCTCCAAACCCAAGTCAACAAGCTTGGCGCCTGGTTTAGGAAATGGAGAATTGAAGTAAATCCCGACAAAAGTCAAGCGGTTCTATTCTCGAAGCCGCGTCATACCCCCTGCCCCCCTCGACCGATCACCATGTTCGGCAAGCCGATCCCTTGGGAGAAGCGAGCCAAATACCTGGGTGTAGTTCTAGATGAACACCTTTCGTTTTCAGAGCACATTAAGGCGGCTCGTTCGCGCGCCGCCTTCGCTCTAGGTAGACTTCACTTTGTCCTCAATGCTCGTAGCAAATTGTCACTTAAGTGCAAAATGCGTATCTACACAGCGTGCATCCGCCCGATCATGACATATGCCAGTGCAGTCTTTGCACACGCCAAGCCCGTTCGCTTCAATAGAATGCAGACCCTCCAGAACAAGTTCCTCCGTAGGATAACAGGCTCCCCCTGGTACGTTCGCAACGAGATCCTTCACGTTGACCTAAAGATTCCCACTATCCGCCAGTTCATGAAACGTATTTCAAAGCGTTTCTTCGAGACCGCCGCGAATCACCGCAACCCTCTGGTTGTGAAAGCCGCTAGTTATATACCCTCCTCCATTAGTCAGGTCCGCCGTCCCAAGCATGTCCTCACCGATCCCGATGACCACATAACTCTCATTCAGGAGAGCAGTAGGGCCACCAGTACAGTGCACAAACACAGACCGACATTCCGACCTCGCCGCCGAGGTTCCTCGCGAAGATCCCGACGTAATTGTCCGCCCCGACCCTTGCTCGACGAAGTGCCAGCCCGCGCCGTAGCTGAGCCTGTAGCTTTAAATTCCCCGATTAATAATAATCAACTAAACTTGATCCAGCCTGTCCCATCTTGCTGTCCTCCCGTCAGCGACGCCCTAAGCCGAGGTCCGTACCCCACAGGGGGTGCCCTTAGCGAGCGTTCGCTTAATAATATAAGTAGTATTACGCCCCTGGCTGGAGGCTTTGAGTCCGCTTAAGGCAGCCACAGGATAGTCCGGTTAAGTAGTCACGACCTCTCAAGGTCAACTACGAGATGCCATACAAAAAAAAAAAAAAAAAAAAAACATTTCGCCAGGTATGGTTAAGTCCCAAGTAAAATTTGCAAAACTAAACTAGTTAAATAACATTTAACAATCGTAAAATGAATCGACTACTGCACTCAACACACCCCCTTTACAATAAAAGTATAAATTCATCCATCGAAAACTCATTCATCTTGAACAAACACACCAAATAGAGGGTAGAATGGAATCATAACATCCATCCCTTACCCGGATAGATTCGGTTTCATCCGGTTTTATCCGGATAATCTTGAAAAATGCGACTTGTATACGAGGTTATGGCGGATAATAACGGAGTAATCCATGGGTGACATTGATTTTGTGTGAAGATATTATTATGATGTATTTATTTTGGGGTTTGAGAATGTGATGGCGCATATTTTTGTTATGTACTATAAGGGTATCTTTCACTGTGCCCGAGGACCGAATCTTTTTCTAAGAAATTATCGGACGTATAGTTCAGAACCAAAAAATCTACGACATGACTGTGAATTATAACCTACCAACCCGCACTGGGCCCGTGAGGTGGATTGTGGCCCACTTCCTCTCAAAGAGATAAGCCTGCGTCCGTGCAATGAGAATGTTATAGGCTGATTCTGCTATGTTCATTCATCAGCCTATAATTTTCCTACTACTGAGAGCAGTGGTGATGAAATAATTTACACAAAGCAAAGTGCCTGTCTGTTTTAATAAAGTGCATTAATCCATTGGCCAATGGGTTCTACGCGTAAATCATGTTAATTTTATTTCCACAAGGAACCTTGGCATAAGCATAATCAGCCTATAACGTTCCCACTGCTGGGACACAGGCCTCCTCTCTGAGAGAGGGAGTGGGCCATAATCCACGCGGGACTAGTGCGTGTTGGCGGATGTCACATCACAAGTCTTTGATTTTTTGGTTCTAAGACATGCCGGTTTCCTCACGATGTTTTCCTTCACCGTTTTGAGAGCAGTGGTGATGAAATAATTTACACAAAGTGAAGCCTGTATGAATTCGAACCTACGACCTACAACTCGTAAGTGGTGACCATTAAGCACTATATATTCAAAAAACTGAATCAGACTAAAAATATTACTATCTCTTTTTGCTAAATATGTAAAAAGGAATATACCGAAAATAAGCTAATGGCTCGTCTTTCGTCAGCTCTAATTAGTAAGATTGTTGTTAGTTACCTAAATTTGCTTGCTAATTAGCAGCCGTATCACTATTCCACTGGTCTTGCTTTATTTCGTACCTGTAAATAAAATATTTTGTTAGCAACATAATATCAGTTTATGAAACTGTTAAGAAACTTTGTTAAAACATATATAAGACTGCATGTTCTACATACATTTCAAACCATTACGCCTGTATTCCTTCAAGGGTTAGGCAGAGGTGTACCTACTGTACCTAAAGTACACCCACATTTCACAAGTTATGTTTAAGTCCCATGTTATAGGGGGCGAGCCTATTGGCATCCAGACTTTCTAGATGGAAAAACCCAAAAACACCTTGCCCGACTCGGGAATCGAACCCAGGACCTCATGCTCAGCAGTATCGCCTGCGACCCCTAGACTTACGAGGTCACAGTCAGTCGATGTATTTTTATTGTACATACATACATACGTAAACGGATGCCTTCTTCCAAAGGCTGAAACTACAGTCTGCTACGGTCCTTAATGCACATGCAGCGTACGCGCACGTACCGTTCACTACGCGACTCTCACGGGTATGACGCATCACACTCTGTGCACATACGCTCACGTCGCAAACAGCTTACACGCAGTTCGCGAGCATTGATTTTTATGAATTGTTTGTGCTTCTTTAACACTTCACTAAACCACGAATGTGTGCACGTAGTGAATATTACAACTTGCACTCAAAGTTCTTGGGGTCCTAAGACCAGGGCGATTTCCCTGGTCTTGCACCTGCGCAGTTGTGGATCTGCCTCATACTCCTTTTGCTTCGTTTACGTTCATTCATTCATCTGGTGTAAAAGTTTTTAATTTTATAAATCCAATCTAAATCAAAATATGTTATTTCACATAAACCTACATGGGCACATATGAAACGTCAGAATCAAGGTGCACGGTTCCAATTAGTCGTTTCCTATGGAGAAGAGCCGGCAAGTAATGTAATCAAAATTGGTTTAACTTTTTTGTTGACTTTAAACACAAACAAAATCTATTTCCTCTTTGAAACATTTACAGGATCAGTTAAAAAATTAAGTGTATTTTATTTTAGCATATCCAATGTTACGAGACGAGTTACGATTTTCGTTCCATATTTAAAAACAGATTCTGTTCTACTCTTTTTAAATTAGGAATCGGGAATAAAACCTCATTCATCACAGAGTACAGACAAAACAGCTTCACCGCCATCGTATTGATTTCCACACAAACACGTTATTTCTAAAAATAATAAAAAAAAAATAAACGTAATAATAATGATTGTTATGACAAGCATAAATCTCCGCGAAACGCAATAATAATGATTATCATAACAATGATATCGGATATGTAGGGGAGATAAGGATAATAATATGTTCACACGAAATAAGTAGAGATTTTCTGACGGTATTGTAAACATAAAAGATGGAGGAACGATTTAACATAAGTTGACTGGTACCTGATATAGATGAGTGATATGTAAAATCTATGAAGTAGGATGAAGACATTTAATTACCATAGTTTCTTTCTTACTTAACAATTTAAATGAAGTCAAAAAACTAACTCGACTAACTCGAACAAAAACAACAACAACCAACAATCGTATCATAACATAACATAACATAACATCACGCCTTGTTTCCCCGAAGGGTTGGGCAGAGGTGTACCTATAGTACACCCACATTTCGCCAGTTATGCTTAAGTCCCATGTAATAGGGGGCGAGCCTATTGCCATCTATCGGGCACAAATCCAGACTCCGGGCTGCTACTGAGAAAAACCCAATAACACGTTGCCCGACCTGGGAATCGAACCCAGGACCTCATGCTTAGCAGTAGCGATTGAATAAAGTTAAAACTATGTTACTAGTCCTTGTGCTGTCCTATGGTACTTGTCCGCGGAAGCGACGGAACACCACGTCCTGCGGCCAAAAGTCTTCTTCCATGACGATGGGCAGAAAAAAAATCGGTACGTGCACCACGAATGCCTTGAAGTTGTCGTTGCGGTGCGACTCCAGTAACTGCACTGAGTTCAGGCTTCTTTGGAGCTTTCCGCAGCGGTTTTTATTCGTGCGCGATCGGCGCTTCCTCCTTTTACCGTCACGAAACCCTCAACCTCCCTCCCTCGATCTTATAGAATATTGTTTAGCTTACATTGAACTTGGCTAATATAATTTAACCCTGTGTAGAGAGTAATAGCACACAAGACCGCATCGTCCCAATGCAGTGTTCGGTAAAACAGGCTTTACAATAGGCAAGCATACCCCTTACGCATAGAATGTCAAATAGCTTCACTGTTTATGTACGTATTGTGCAGGCAGTTTGGGAAACCAGGAATTCTGTTAACTACCAGAATTTCTTGCTTATATAGGGGTGAATGGCAAAAGGGATGAATTTCTAAACGAATCCATTGTGTCGACGAACGATAAGCTTTGGTTTCCTAAAAGAGCGGTGGCCGCCACATAGCGTCATTAATTTACCGGCGAATGACGTCACTGAAACGTTATTTATGAAAGTAAGTTGGTGTGCTTTCATGAAGAGCGTTTTTTGTCACCGTAAAGTTAAACCCCGTTGTTATTATTTTCATGACAGAAGTCACGGCGGACGTAATGTAGTGGTCAACGCTCTTCTAGGAAACCGAAGCTTTTGTGTCATTCCCTATGCCACATGAGAACTACGCTTCACACCTGTGGTTTTACTGTCTAATGCTCGGTTCCTATAAACAAAAACGAATCGTTTTGCTTACCAATGGCAGCATTTTTTTGCCAAACTAAGCGTTTAATTATATTCGTACGCTTATTTTACCTGTGATAGCTACTTCCATATGGGAGGGTCTACTATGCGAAGCTATGAGTTTCTCGATTCATTATTGGTCAAGATTTTCTTTTTTTGTTTGTTTGTTTGGCATCTCGCAGGTCAACCTATGCGGTTGTCGTCTGCTTAAGCGGACTTGCCTGTGGTTGCCCTAATAAATTAAGGCCTCCAGCCAGGACTTAAACTTAAATACTAAGCGACAAAGCTAAGGGCACCCCCTGTGGGGTACGAACCTCGGCCCAGGGCGTCGCTGGAAGAGGGCAGCAAATGACTAGCTGGATCAGGATTGGTATTATTTTGGGACGAATTTAAAGATACAGGCTCAGCGGCGCGGGCTGGCTCGAGCAAGGGTCGGGAGGGGCGTGTATTTGGGCGTCGCGGCGGGCCTCGGCGGCGAGGACGGTAGGACGGCGATCGGGTTTTGGGCTTATGTAGCGTGCTGGTTGCCTTACTACTCTCCTGGAGGAGGGTAGTGGCGTCGTCGGGGTCGAATTGGTCAAGATTACAATAAGAGTTAGTTTTAACCAATAACGGTCCGTAAATTATAGGAATCGGCCATTAGTTCGTCAACGTCATAATCGAAAGTAGTAGATCAGTCAAAACAAGTGTATATTTTTCATCAAACGGGAAATATACATCGGGAGTAGGGACAATTACTGTCAAATCGTGTTGTTGCTTCGAACTAATCTTATGTCCGTAAGTGATACACGGAGTTGGAAACTACGGACCTTTAGCTTATAGAATAGACGCCCTGACGTATCACAAATCATGTTCTTGAACGAGCGCCGTCTGTTGGGACTGGTAATCTCTTAGCTGCCACGGCTTATTTTAAATAATAAATTTATGGATTGTTTTTTTTTCTTGCTGTACTCTGGGCGCTTTATACGTGTTAGTCATTTTTACATCGTTCTCATATATAATTATAAGTTCAACATTAATGATGTAAGTAACTAACATTTTTAACAATATTATTTCAAAGAGTGTCCATGGAGTCTGGGCCGTTCTTCTCCTTAGGTACCTACTACGCTTTGGTATTGGCAACAGTGCCTTTAAATGGCTAAATTGAAATAAATGCTTTGAGTTTGAGTTAAGTTGCAAATCACAGTATAATGTTAAACACTAGTATTATCCAAAGCTGCAAGTAATAACTGAACTAAAGCTCTACATTTTACTCGCGTCTAAAGCTTATTACGTCTGGACACGAAATAATCCACTTTTTGTATAATCAAGCCAGTTTGCAAAGAACTCTTGTCACGATGCGATTTGAATAGTTGCTTTATATTTTGTGGGAAACTAATAAAATAACAGGGGCCAATGCAAAATGGTGGTATACACTTTGATATAACATTGAAGGATCGGTTACCTAGTTAATGAATTATGCTTTGTTTTCTAGGGAATTTATTTAAATATATCCAGTAACTAGGTCATCTTCTAGACATTGTTTGTCTTCAATTATGAAAATGACATTGAGAGTTATGTCACCAAAACCGTCTCGTCTCATAAGCTCACGGTAATAAATTCAGCCATTTCGCAGAATCAGTTATTTGCCTATTCCGTTCAAAACGTCGTCTTCGTTTTGTTCATAAATAAGATAGCACCATTATAAGTTACATTATATTTTCTAGGGAATTTATTTAAATATATCCAGTAACTAGGTCATCTTCTAGACATTGTTTGTGCGCAATTATGAAAATGACATTGAGAGTTATGTCACCAAAACCATCTCACAAGTTCACAATTATAAATTCTGCCATTTCGTAGAATCAGTTATTTGCTTATTCCGTCCAAAACCTCGTCTTCATTTTGTTCATAAATAAGATACCACCATTATAAGACACAATATATTTATCTGGACGGACTATTTTGGTGGTTGACTTAAATGTCTCTGAATAGATTGCAAACAAGTCAGCCGTAGCAAAGACAATCTCCACAGATGAGATTTAAGGACGACTCAGATTTCAAGTGCGTATGCGGCATCACTCCACAGGATAGCTCCCACCTTTCATCCTGCCCCGCATGCCCAGTCACTGGGGCACTTGATGACCTGATGTATGCGTTAATTAACGAACCTCGCGCATCGGAATATTGGACCAAACATGTCAGAACTTTTTGCCATCGAGACCTTAGAAAAAGAAGACTATGGAAAATTGTGGACTGTTTCAAGGGTACAACAAAATTGCAGCAATAAAGCATACTCATTGAAGAGACCGAGGAACTAAATACTTTCCTGTAACAAGTATTTATATTTCGTCATTTGCTCACAGGGAACACATCCAAGCTTCTATTTAACGAAACTATCTCCCTGATTCCCCCCTTTATATTCATTTGTTAGTAACACAACAAACCAGGACAACGATACATCAAGACAAGCGTGTTACTGACGCGATGCGAAAGATTAATCGCTTTGCTACTAATGGGTGTCGCACCTTTAAAAGAGTTGGGACTATCTCTGATTGGTATATGAAAGGTTGTGTGTTCAGGGACATAATACACCTTCATAAAATGTTACAAAATCATACGTGTTACATTTTGAATTGGTCATAAAATCAAATATGTAACACTTATAAATGTGTTTTTAATATGGTAACCCTAAACACTTACTTAACATAACATACATAACATCACGCCTTATTTCGCCAAAGGGTTGGGCAGAGGTGTACCTATAGTACACCCACATTTCGCCTGTTATGTTTAAGTCCCATGTAATAGGAAGCAAGCCTATTACCATCAACCGGGCACAAATCCAGACTGCGGGCTGCTACTCAGAAATTCCAGATAGAAAAACTCAATAACACGTTGCCCGACCTGGGAATCGAACCCAGGACCCCGTGCTCAGCAGAAGCGATTGCGACCACTAGACCAACGAGGCAGTGAAAGTGAACCAGTAATATCTTTGACACATATAAAAGTGTTATAAGTATAACAGGTAAACGCGGCTTTTTGGGCAATCAAAGCCGCGTCTATCGGTACCGTATTATAATTACAGCTTAAACTGATTATTTCTGTTACAAATATTAACACATAAAGTCCGGAAGGTAGCGTTGCAAATGAAAGAAAGAAAGAAAGAAAAATATTTTATTTGGGACACGCACAGGGAATACAAATAGTAAAAAAATTAAAAATAACAAACAATGTATAAACTAACAGAATAACAACAAAAAACAGTAAAAAGGCCTGTACGAGGCCAAAAAGGCTCCTATCTCAGCATAATGCTGCGATATTTAAAAAAAAAATAACGCAGCGCTGATATTCTGACAATGAAAAAGTCAAAGTAAGCCGGTTGAATTTGACATCGATAGTTGATCTTATATGACTTAATAAGTAAAACGACAGTCAGCTGTTCAAGTAGCAGAGGGTGTGGATGTGGGTAGTTAAGGAAGTGGTATAAAAAAATGTCATATTATGCCGGTAGTTTTTTTGACATCTAGTTAAGACAGATAGTTGACATCATACAGAGCTGAAAAAAGAAATCGTCAGCTGCATGGTGGAGGGGGGACTATGCGTCAGCTGCTCGCATGAACTTAAAAAACAAACGTGTAAAATGAAGTACGCCGAATTCTATTTGAATATGTGATTGTTGTATGTGTTGTTTTGAGAGCAGTGGTGGCCCAGTGGTAACGGTCCCGACTTACGAGTTGTAGGTCGTGAGTTCGAACCCAAGGAGGCGCTTTACTTTGTGTAAATAATTTAATCACCACTGCTCTCAAAACGGTGAAGGAAAACATCGTGAGGAAACCGGCATGTCCTAGAACCAAAAATTCGAAGACATGTGACATCTACCTACCCGCACTGAGCCCGCGTGGTGGATTACGGCTCACTCCCTCTCATAGAGAGGAGGCCTGTGTCCCAGCAGTGGGAACGTTATAGGCTGATTATGCTTATGCTATGTGATTGTTCTAATTATTAAAAGTACTAAAACTACAATTAGCTTGTGGGTAGCGGTGGAAAGACCGTCAGCTGTGTCACGGAGTAAAGATACATATTATTCGGGAAATGGACAGTATCTTTCAGGGTCCGTCTGACAGAACACCCCAGCCCACACTCAGCCGGCTGATTATTTTGCAAACATAACTATTAAACTACCATCTTGTCACATTTCAACAGGCGTAGAGACAATTTAATGATAAACTCGAGAAGTGCATAGCATGTGTAAAGCAATATCGGACATAGTAATACCATATCGAAGTTTTCTGACCAGAAGTTTCAGCCGCCGTACTACAACATTTTTTTTATCACTTTCTCTAACCACCTATGACCACGTCCACCGCGGGTGCATCGGCTGACACTCGGTTCACTGGGTTTATTTGAGATCTATTGAAAAAGATGTCAATCGATCGGCGTAAAAACACTACCTAAAATGCAACGCTACCTCCCAGGCTAAATAAAAGGTTACACTTTGATTCTGTTACATTATTGTATCTGTGAGAGCAGTGGTAGCCCAGTAGAGTAACGGCCGCGACTTACGAGTTGTAGGTCGTAGGTTCGAACCCAGACAGGTGCTTTCCTTTGTGGAAATTATTTCATCACCACTACTCTCAAAACGGTGAAGGAAAACATCGTGAGGAAACCGGCATGTCTTAGAACCAAAAATTCGAAGACATGTGACATCTACCAAACCGTACTGGGCCTGCGTGGTAGATTACTGCCTACTCCCTCTCACAGAGAGGAGGCCTGTGTCCCAGCGCTGGGAACATAATAGGCAGATTATTGTATCTGTAACATGTATGTGTTTTTTTTTAATAGGGTAAAAACACTCAATACTGTAACAGTTTGAGTCCTTGTGTGTAATGCTTAGTTTTAGAACGGTAAAAGCCCGGAGTGTATTTAAACTCAAAGCATTTTTTCATTATTATTGTCAAAGTCGGTGGGTCAGAAACATGATGCTAGTTGCCTATTCCAAAACTTAGTAAGTACCTATGAAGAACAAAGGGCGAGAAACTCCATGGACACTCTTTTAAAAAAAAAATGGAAATGAAATATTGGTTATATCATTCATGTTGAAATTATGCATGATAATGATACAGAACGTTAAACGTCAAAAATACAAAAGACAAAAACACAAACATTAAATTCAAATAAAATAAGCCGTGACAGCTAACAGATGACCAGTCCCTACTGACGGCGTCCGTTCACGAATTCTAAAAGATTTTATAATTAGTGAAAAGTTCGTGTACAAGACTCTTGTGCCTGCCCCTGTAGGTGTGATGTTATGTTGGGACCAGTATTTAAATACTGGTCCAGATAAGGTGTCGAATTATCAAGTTACAAGTCCTTACTTCGATGGTTATATAAGGTTCACGTCAAAAGTGCAACGGTTGGCCCGTGAACTTTATCTTAGAAAAAACTCTCATCAGGGCTATTAATAGACACATTCGTTTTGATAAACGTTTTTTTTGAGTGCTTAACTCTGAACTCATAAAGTGTCAATCGCGACAGATAGATTTGTAGGTCGTAGGTTCAAACCCAGACAGGCACTTTACTTTGTGTAAATTAATTCATAACCACTGCTCTCAAAACGGTGAAGGAAAACATTGTCAGGAAACCGCCATGTCATAGAACCAAAAGTTTGAAAACGTGTGACATTTACCAACCCGCACTAGGCCCGCGTGGTGGATTACGGCCTACTCGCTCTCTCAGAGAGGAGGCCTGTGTCCGAGCAGTGGGAACATTATAGGCTGAATATGCTAGATGCATGATATGCAATTAAATGAAAATATGTGTGACTGAACAGTGTGGCTTCAATCATAGCAAATTGAAATATAAAAGTCTATCCAGATAAAACCTGAAAAATAAGCATTTTGTATAGTACAGGAAACCTAGATCGCGAGCCGGTTCGCACATGCCCGTTTTCAAATAGAACCCTAATTAAAACAAACACTAGAATCTGTCGTTATCAATCAACTGCTGTCATTCTGTTCTTGGATCTCGTTCAAATCATTTGATTAGTCAAACGGGTGCGAGATGACTGAGTAATGAGTAATGATTTATCTTTATGTTAATCTATCTTAATATTGAACTAACTATTGCCCGCGACTTCATTTGCGATCCAGGATAAATAGTAGCACATGTCCTTCTCCAGGTCACGGTCTACATACGTGCCAAGTTTCATGTAAATCAGTTCAGCCGTTTTAGCGTGAAAACGTAACAAAGATAGTAACTCACTTTCGTTTGTTTGTTTGTTTGGTATCTCGCAGGTCAACCTATTGGGTTGTCGTCTGCTTAAGCGGACTTGCCTGTGGTTGCCCTAATAAATTAAGCCCTCCAGCCAGGACTTAAACTTAAATGCTAACTAAAAACTAAGCGACTACACGCTAAGGGCACCCCCTGTGGGGTACGAACCTCAGCTTAGGGCGTCGCTGGAAGAGGGCAGCAAATGACTAGCTGGATCAGGATTGGTGTTATTTTGGGACGAATTTAAAGCTACAGGCTCAGCGACGCGGGCTGGCTCGAGCAAGGGTCGGGTTTCGCCTAATTATACTAGTTATAAATACTAGAAAAAGTCTGACGAAATGCTGAGCTTAATGCTGGTATTTTTTTTGAGATGCCATCTGTCTCCTTGCCAAATTCCTTAGTGAAAAGGTAACATACAGACTTAAAATAGTATAGATTTTCTTTTCGTCTTTTCGTTCTCGTTGGTCTAGTGGTCGCAATCGCTACTGCTGAGCATGAGGTCCTGGGTTCGATCCCCAGGTCGGGCAACGTGTTATTGGGATTTTCTATCTGGAATTTCTCAGTAGCAGCCCGAAGTCTGGATTTGTGCCCGGTAGATGGCAATAGGCTCGCCCCCTATTACATGGGACTTAAACATAACTGGCGGAATGTGGGTGTACTATAGGTACACCTCTGCCCAACCCTTCGGGGAAACAAGGCGTGATGTTATGTTATGTTTCTTTTCGTGCGATGTCTTGAGTATAGTATACGTATATTAATTAACATAAACACTAAAGTTAATTAGTAGATGATAGAAAAAAAAAAAAGATTTGTAAAACTAGCGATTATAATTATCACTGATGCTGATGGTGGGCTGCAGTTTTGTGTATTTCTTATTTCTATGTTTGTGGACTTCTTTGATTTGATATTTAAAAAAAAGCTTACATAATTGTTAGATTGTCGGTTTGTCGAGTGGCATGTCATTCGGTTTTATTAAATAGGCTTTACTTGTTTTCGTGCCGCTTTCGATGGTCTAGATCTGATCCATCCGTCCTATTCGTGAACGGGCGCCGTCAGTTGGGACTGGTCATCTCTTAGCTGCCACGGCTTATTTTAATAATTATTTTTTTGGATTGTTTTTAATTATGTTTTGCTGCACTCTGTACCCTAATTGCGTAATACACAGTCAATCGGAATCTGAATCGTTTTGAAACAGATTGCTAATCCATTGCTTCATAAGTTCGATACAAAATTCAGCTCAACAATGTAAATATTTCAATGAATGTTGTTGAACTGTCAAAATCAAACAGATTAATCGTAATCGTTTACGAAAATGTGTTACGCAATTAGGCTGCTGGACGCTTTTGTCGTGTACGGTTTTTGTACATCGTTCTCACTTATAGTGTCAACATTAATCGATGTAACTAATATATTTGTAACAACAATATTATTCAAAAGAGTGTCCATGGAGTTTCTTGCCCGTTCTTCTCCATAGGTACCTGCTGCGCTTTGGAATGGGCAACTAGCTTCATATTTCTGACTGACCGACCGACAATTCAAAAGTGCCTGTAAATGGTTTAATTGAAATAAATGATTTGAGTTTGAGTTCTAGTGTTCGCAAACTCGACTAAGACGCGGGACGCGACTGCGTGCGTCTTTTGTTTTACGGCCGAACCCAATAACGTATTTATGACCAATGACCAACGTCCCAATAAAGCCAATGTATCCTTTCATTCGACGGCGGCGATTACGCTATTTTCGCACTACTTTTGAGTGGTCGCGCGCGAAAACGGCGCGTTGATTAAAACGACGATAACTCCTTAGTTATACGTCGGTGGCATCGATGTGTGTCCCTTTAAGATGTTGACAGCTGTTCCTTTGGTTGACAGCAACTTGTTTAATAGGGACAGATCATCAATAACGATCTGTCTTTCACTGAAAATAGGTTATTGAGTTCAGTAGTAAGCACTTCCATATAATAAGTTAGTTGATCAATTGGTACGAGGAAATTTTGAGCGCGGGTTTGTTTCAGTTTGGTCGGAGCTCAACTGGCAAAATGGTGGAGTCCAAATCGACCAAATTGAAGAATATAGGCGTAGTGTGTTCTACATTTTTTGTTTGAAATTCCATCTCCTTTAATAGGTGAACGGTATGTCGGAATGTCGAAACCTTACCGTCTGAAATTGCGAGGAGGCTATTCTCAACATATTGGAAAGCTTTGGGATCTCCGGTTAAACGTATTCAGTGAAAATGTGTACAATGTCCTTTGAATTTTTGAAAATGCTGATTGCTGTTTCAAACTCTGGAACAATAATTGCCAGCTGCGTTAAAATGCTGCTTTTATTAAAATTTCTAAAAGCTAGAATTCAGTCTAGATTGTTCAAACAAGCCAACATTTTGTTAGACCCATTTCAGTTCCTAAAACTTTTACATTAGCCGTTGAGTTCAGTTCGGTATTTGGGAAATTTGATTTAAGCCTAACTTTGTTCGAGCAGAACTCGTAATTATATAATAATAATAAAAGTAACCAAGACGAAGTCGTGTCAAATTGACTACATATATAAATATTGAAATCACAACTCTCACCATTTGACGGTTTGACGGAAAATTTACTAAGGGTGCGAAATCTGCTGAAAAAATAATTTCCCTGACTGTATAATTAGAAACTTGCTTATAATATGGTGGTTTATATATTTATTTGTAGATGTATGAGGCACAGGGTGTAAAGTTCACTCATACTCTATGTCAAAGGGAGTATGCTCCGACTGTGTTATGACTTGTAGGCAACTGCCCAACGATAGATGTCGGGACGTTATATACTGCGGTAAGCTCTCGCATAGTCCGGTTAAGTAGTCACGACCTCTCAAGGTCAACTACGAGATGCCATACAAAAAAAAAATATGCTTGCGCGAACCTAAATCCACGCCCCTCCCGACCCTTGCTTGAGCCAGCCCGCGTCGCTGATCCTGTAGCTTTAAATTCGTCCCAAAATAACACCAATCCTGATCCAGCTAGTCATTTGCTGCCCTCTTCTAGCGACGCCCTAAGCCGAGGTTCGTACCCCACAGGGGGTGCCCTTAGCGTGCAGTTGCTTAGTTTTTAGTTAGCATTTCAGTTTAAGTCCTGGCTGGAGGGCTTAATTTATTAGGGCAACCACAGACAAGTCCGCTTAAACAGACGACAACCCAATAGGTTGACCTACGAGATGCCAAACAAACAAACAAATGCTTGCGCAATGCAGGATTTTGCGTGACGTCAGTGTGATGAGTAGTTCGCATGCGGCGGTTTAGATTTGTAAGATAAAAACAAATCATATTATAGCCTCCTTACGTGTAATGTAAGTGTTTTCGTAACTATGAATAAATTTGAAGAAATTTACAAAGAAAAGAAAATATGATTGGTTTTTTAGTTGAGTGTTTTAGTTTTGACTAATAACTAACGAATGCCTCGTTGGTCTAGTGGTCGCAAGAACTACTGCTGAGCATGAGGTCCTGGGTTCGATTCCCAGGTCGGGAAAAGTGTAATGGGGTTTTTCTATCTAGAATTTCTCAGTAGCAGCCCGGAGTCGGGATTTGTGCCCGGTTGATGGCAATAGGCTCGCCCCCTATTACATGGGACTCATGCATAACTTGTGAAATGTGGGTGTACTATAGGTACACCTCTGCCTAACCCTTCTGGGATTACAGGTGTGATATTATGTTATGTTATGATAATAACTAACAGTTACATAATAAAATACATAGGAACATACATGGCGAACATTCTCTAGTTTTATCTTTTTTTTAAACAGGTGGCCAGGTACATCGAAGGCCAACCTGGTATCGGGATTCAGTGCATGATTCTGAATATAGATTCATATATTTGGATCGCGTAGGTATTTAACTTTTCTATGAAACAGCTGTTTCTATTTTTTATTTGGATCACTTCGTTGTCCGTCTGTCTGTCTGTTAGTCTGTCAATACGCTTTTTCTCAGGAATGCGTGGAGTTATTAAATTCAAGTTAACATCAAATACGAAGGTCTACGGTCCCATAGAGCTCAAAAAATTCAAGCTTCTATGTCCACGCAATAACAAATACGGCGATTTATGCGACATATTTTGATATTGGCATATAAATCAACACCTGTACTTCCCGTGGACCGAGAATCATGAAATTTTACAAAAAGCAAGGTCTGACAGCACAAGTAAAGGAAAAACATAATTGTGAATTTGGAGTTGTTTATTTGTTCATACAAATAAAAGTGTAAAAAATAATAAATAACATAATATGATTGATTGTAAATAATATGTGTGTATGTGCGTGTGTGTGGTGGTATAACATGACAGTATGTGTGTGTAGTTTGTGTGTGTTTAATGTTTATATGTTGTTGTTTGTTTAAAATGTTTTGTTTTGTGTCTTTTTGTTACTATAGGTACACCTCTGCCTTACCTGTTATGGAGTTACAGGCGTTATGTTGAAACCTTCATTGCGCGTGATCCGACACTCACTTGGCCGGCAATCGTTTGTTCTAAATTCTGAACATAAGTTAACAGTTTTCGCGTCGATAAAGTGGCCACCCTGTATAAAACTACCCCGCTTTTGCTTGGCACGGGTACCATGTACCTACCTACTGATGTGGCGACATGTCAAAACATCGGTAATTCTGTTTATTGTTGTTCACACTTATACCTTAGAACAAAATGCTTTAAATAATGGTGGAATCCGCATCAAAACATCGCGCTCACACCGACATAAACGAGAAGCTACTTTTTTTTTTTTGACAACCATTGATCCATTTCAATTAAATTTACATTTACATTAATACCGTTAGTATGAACTTAAAGCTATGTTAGTACCTAATATCTAAGAGGGACTTAGTTCTCTGGGTGAGGTTCCACACCAGTTGGCTGTCCAACTTATTGACTATTACATTCAGGATGCTGTTACTGCTCCCACGCAATCTGCTTAGCAGTGAGGCTGTGAGTGTGTGTGTGAAACGTTGTTACGGCAGGTTCCGACATGCGGATTTAGAAAAGAATTATTTTATATATCCCTATCCTATCCTATTTTTATTTCCCCGACGACGCCACTACCCTCCTCCAGGAGAGTAGTAAGGCAACCAGCACATTACATAAGCCCACAACCCGATCGCCGTCCTACCGTCCTCGCCGCCGAGGCCCGCCGCGACGCCCAAATACACGCCCCTCCCGACCCTTGCAAGAGCCAGCCCGCGCCGCTGAGCCTGTAGCTTTAAATTCGTCCGTAAATCAAAGAAATCCTGATCCAGCTAGTCCCTTGCTGCCCTCTTCCAGCGTCGCCCTAAGCCGAGGTCCGTACCCCACAGGGGGTGCCCTTAGCGTTGTCGCTTAGTTTTAGTTAGTATTTAAGTTTAAGTCCTGGCTGAAGGCCTTAATTTATTAGGGCAACCACAGGCAAGTCCGTTTAAGCAGACGACAACCTCATGGGTTGACCTGCGAGATGCCATAAAAAAAAACTATTTTTATTTTATTATATTGATATCTATTTCTGTATCTGTCCGTGACATCACAGCGGGCCCGATCAGAATACCAGCGCTGCGACACTTATTTTTAAGTGTCGCAGCATTATGCTGAGATAGCCTTTAGGCCTCGTACAGGACTTTGTTTTTATTTTCATTTTACTTTTACTTTTGTTTTTTTATGTATACAAGAGGATTTGTTTTTATTTTGGTTTTAATTTTGTTTTATTATGTTTGTTTTTTGCGAATCACACTAAGGACTTCGTAATCCTGTACGAGTCACAATACTTTTTCATTCAATTCTTTCTAAAACGTTTTGTGTGGCGCGGAAGGAATGGTATACCAATATAATAAATATAGACTAATAATCCATAAACATACCAATAAATAAAACAGAAGTGTTTGCTTGTAATTACAAAATAACAGCTTTTTACTAAATGTATATGTCGGATTATGCCCAGACATCAGAAGTAAGACTCAGGTATGACAATACATTTTCAATTGAACAATCAGTTAATAAGTATCATGAATCTCAAAGTACAGAAATATAATTAAATAACTAATAATTTTAGTGAGGGCGGTCACATAGGGCAGTACTGACTGTTAGGAACAGTGGTCCATGCACCCACCGCAATAAGGACAGTACTAATTGTCAGAGACATCGTTCCACGTCCAATAACCGGGCAGTACTGACTGTCGAGAGACAGTGGTCCGTGCACCAAGACGCATCGCTTGACAGCGAAACGTCACAACATTTTATTAGATTGGATTCAAGTCTATTAAGCCAAATGATCTATAGAGTGAATGATTTCTTTATGATGCGTCTGGTGCACGTTCCACTAGCGCCATCTAGTCGCCGTCTCTCGCAGCTGCTAATCAATATGGCTGCCGTCACGGCCATTCTGACAAATCACTCGTCCTCGAGTGCATTCAGGCATCTAATAAAAAAAGACTCATTAATTCATATCATCACCATCGTTACATATCAAAATAGAAAATATCACTGGTCTAGGTATTTCTTTATAAAAGAAAACCCCTACAGTTTAAATATGCTGGTCTAAATCGTCACCCACTAAAGCAGGTGAGATTCCTGCAGCTCATCACAGATGTCACTGGTCTAGGTATTTCTTTACAAAAGAAAACCCCTACAGTTCAAACATGCTGGTCTAAATCGTCACCCACAAAAGCAGGTGAGATTTCTTCAGCGCAACACAGGATCATCATCAAATAACAGCAGGAGTGATCTTAATATTTTTTTTGCAGAGATGATCGTCTCCCACAAAAGTAGAAGAGACCATACTAGTTGATCATTCCAAAGATTCTATTATAGCTTCGGAATTATCTACACTTAATGTTCGAGAGCTAACATATAAAGTTTCTTCAGAGTTATTTAAATCATTTGCACTAAGGGTGCGAGAGCTTACAGAAAGTGTTTCCTCTGAATCATCCGCAGTCAATGCACGAGAGCTTAGAGTACGAGTTTCCCCTGAATCTGAGGTCATGTTATTATTTACAGGTACAATAGACATACTGAACTCATTATCTGCCACGGTTCGTTATGATCATCATCACCATAATTTTCGTCAAAAAGTGACTATTTTATAAGGCCACTTATTTTTAAATCTAAATTAATTTGATGTCTTTCTTCGCAATTTACAAAAAATCACCTGCAAAAGGTTTAATCCGGGCTTTTCCCTTATTAAACCTTATAGTGTCAGGTTTAGTCACTCTTATTTTATGATGCACGATGAACGAGCAGTTTCAATTTTAAATTTACAGTTGTTTCAGAAGAACTAGGCGTTATTTTAGCTAGATTAAGTGAGGAACCCCGAATGACAATTAGAATTACATTCTCTATAAGTAAAAAATGTTCTTTAAAGTTTGCATGATCCTCTCAACCTGACCGTTAGCTCTACTTGAACCGGTTGCTATGAAAGGGAACTCTATTGTATTATCATTACAAAAGTTTTTAAACTCACTGCAGTCATAACAACGTCCGCTATCTGCGATAATGCGCTTTGGAGCACCAAAATTTTTAATTGATCTTTCAGCGTATGAAGAACTCAGACCAGAGTATATTCCAGCAATACAAACTTTGTAAAGGCGTCTATTAAAACTGGACAACATTATTTTCTACCACTTTTTCCCGAAAGTGTTCCAGTTAGATCTAAATGAATTGTGTACCAAGGGATTGGATGTTTTGGAATTGAATGTAACTGCACTTGCTGTACACCTGAAGGGCCTTTGGAAGTTTTACATACTACACAGCAAAAAATAAACTTTTTACAAATTTTGCCATGTCGAGAAACCAATAAAATTCGTAAAGTTTTCCTAAACTCTTGTCAAAACCTAAATGTTGTATTTCATTATGAACATGGGCAATTAGGGACCAAACCAATGAACGATAGGTAGCCAACTAGAAACTCCTCTATGTTATGTGGCAGCACGCACATTTTGCGCGCGCGCCCCGCGACATCACACTGGCGCTCAGCTGTGTGTGACTCATATTTATAACCTCGGTACGTCTAATTAAACCGATATATTTCTGATTATACCTTCATCTGGAGTTATCCCTCTACTGCCTAAACGCCAAAGTGGTGACCCCGAACGAAGTAACCGCAAGAAAACTATGCAGCGTGACATCGAACAACCAGACATGAGATTAGCAGGAGCAAGCCTAGCGAACTAACTCACAGGACGTTTCGCTATCACCCCAACATATCCGAAATCTCGCTTACCCTTCGAGTACCACCTTTCTGGCGCGACAAACCCCGATTATGGTTCATCAGTTTCGAAGCAGCTACGCGTGATCTCAAGACAAGGGAAACACAGAAGGCAAGATGGTCATCGCTCAGCTACAAAAAGAAGACATCGAGCAAATATGTGACTTATCAAACAATCCGTCTGCCGATCGTCTATATTCAGTCATACAGAAATGTCTTATTTCTGTGTACGAATAATCTGATGGCGAGCAGCTACAGAAGCTACTTTCGGATATGGAACTAGAAAGCCTAGCCAAATACTACGTCACAAGCGCAATCTCGCTCACAATAAGGCGCCAGATTACACACTACGGCTCATGTGGATGAACTTACTACGCGCACGTCCGATCAGTACTTGTAGTAAGTGACACAATAAGCAAGGATACAGCATTCGATGAATTAGCCAAGCTCACCGAAAAAAATGCTTCAACAAGCAAGTGAAATTTCCGCAGTATCTGTCACATCAGCGTCAACGTCCCAGCAAAACCCACCTGTGAGTATACAAAATCACGTCGAAGAAATTAGAATTGCACGTCTAGATCGCCGAACTGAAGAAGTCATACCGCCACAAGAACCACGACCGCTCGCGCTAGCCACCACCGCGACACCACAGGCGCAACTCGTACCGACCGCGTTCGACGTCACGCCTCCGCTCTAACTATACCGTCAACGCATTCAATTTTAACAAAGCAGGGAAGACGGAAAACTAAAGGAGGCCTGGTTCTATCTTCCTATACAATATTCCTGGTCTTGAACCTTGCGTACGTGATATCTCGACAGGTAATTGATTTATTTAGGAATTGTTATCATTTCAAAAAGTACCGAATCGCGCTTCCGATCTTTGTCTAAATGTAAAATTTACTTTACGAGGTATAGAACTATTTGTGTTTGATAAATTGCGAAACAAGAAATCTGCATGAGGCATCTTTCGACCTTCTTCGTACACGATATCAAAGTCCTAAGCCTGCAATATAGCCCCCACCAACGGTGAAGCCTTGGAGTCAAATAACGTTTTGAATGAGAAGCCTTATCTATGGGAGTTCGGTAAATACAGTGAATTTTCGTCCATGCAAATAATAAGCTATAACTTATGCAGTATCATTATATTTTTGGATAAGAACTGCACCATATCCCTCACTACTTGCATCGGTATAGAGTTAAATGGGCAAGGAAGGGTCAAAAACTGATTCGGGCCTTAAAATGTGGATAATTTTTGCGTGTATTTAGTCATGCTCTGGTGTCCATTTAACATTGCCTTTACCCCGGCCGAATTATTTGGAAATTCAGTAACAGAGTTGGGACATTAATTAAAGCAAACTATTATTTTATTTTTTTGATTTGGTCTAATCACCCCAGCTATTCAGCTTGGACTTTCAGAAACTGAACACTTCTTAAAATTAAACAGGAACCCCGCATTGGAAAGGTGGAGACGATGTGGCCTGGCTCCCCGCAGACGTAGCATGTCACTTGTGACTTTTGGTTGACACGTTTATACGCAAAAATAGAACGATTAAATGGCGATGCCCGGTCCTGCCACGTACGTTGCAGTTGCCACGTAATCCAAACGTAGCACGAGGGCGTTTGACGTCAGAATCGTTTGACTCGGGCAATTCTGACCTTCGTTTGAGGATATGCCTCGCAGTATTCGTAATAGCTAAGATTTGTTATTTATCACAGTCGATCTTAATTCACGACTTATTTGAACATCAGACATATATGGAAATGGCAAAACCCGACACAACCTTTTCAGATAATCTTGCGTCCGGGATTTGGCAAAGACATTAACATGCCTGAGCGGCGGTCTCAGTAGAAATAATTTGAAATTTTAAGTATATTGTCAAAGTGATCCTGAATAAGAATAGGGCGAGAGAACCGAGCTTTAAAAGTCTCCTGGATATTTTCCTATTAATATTGACCTATGATTTTGGTCAGTTATGTGGCTGCGCGCCTTGAAGACAATAGGTCAACCTCATGATTAAATAGACACTATTCAAATTTTTGCTCCTAATTATGGTGTCTGAAAGCCAACACCAGCCCCCTATGTCTGAATTGGGGTCGTCAGGATCAAACGGTACCAACGCCGTGAAACGTTGAGGTGGTGCATTGGACCGGGGCAGCAGACATCAGTTAATTTTGCAAGATATGCTTCTAAACTATTTGAGGGTAGCGGAATATTTTCCTGCATGTTTTGTGATGACGAATTGCCAGAGGTGGGCGAAAATCCGATCCCACTTCTGATGTCGGATTAAGCCCAGACAACAGAAGTAAGACTCAGGTATGACAATACATTTTCAATTGAACAATCAGTTAATAAGTATCATGAATCTCGAAGTATAGAAATTGAATTAAATAACTAATAATTTTAGTGAGGGCGGTCACATAGGGCAGTACTGACTGTTAGGAACAGTGGTCCATGCACCCACCGCAATAAGGACAGTACTAATTGTCAGAGACATCGTTCCACGTCCAATAACCGGGCAGTACTGACTGTCGAGAGACAGTGGTCCGTGCACCAAGACGCATCCGTTCGAAATGCGTGCTGATTAAACAGCGCAGCTCGTTTTAAAGGCGATCGCTTGACAGCGAAACGTCACAACATTTTATTAGATTGGATTCAAGTCTATTAAGCCAAATGATCTATAGAGTGAATGATTTCTTTATGATGCGTCTGGTGCACGTTCCACTAGCGCCATCTAGTCGCCGTCTCTCGCAGCTGCTAATCAATATGGCTGCCGTCATATATTATGAAAGTTTATAAATACGGTAATAATAACAAAACAAAAAAAAAGTCTGTCTGTTTGTTATATAGGACCGATTTTAACAGAGCTTACTGGCAGGTAGCTGATGTTATAGGTAACATTTTGTCTCGGTAGCACGTTTTCGTGGGGTTAATTCTTACGTGGGAGAAGCCGCGGGCAGCAGTTAATAAATAAATAAATTGGACAAGCTTCTTGGTTTACCCGGATCCTGCAAATCAGAGATATACCGTAATCAGTCCCACTGCCGGGACACAGGCCTTCTCTCTCTGAGAGGGATAGTGGGCCGTAATCCACCACGTGGGCCCAGTGCGGGTTGTTAGATGTCACATGTCTTAAAAAAATTGATTCTAGAACATGCATTTCCTCACTATGTTTCCCTTCACCGTTTTGGGAGCAGTGGTGATGATATTAAATGTTATCTAACTTCATTACTGTATTATTTTGTTTCTCTTCTGGTATACGGCATTCTTAAAATTTAACTTCCCGTGATATGTTATTTTTATTTTATTCTGCCATACATTCGGTAATTTTCATATTCATAACCCAACTGACAACATCTTCATAATTTTCTAATCAAATTTCTTTCTCTTTTCTTTTATGTAGGTGTACATATCCATTTAGACAAACAAAAGCGCCTGTCTATGTTTGAACTTACGATCTACAACTCGTAAGTTGCGCCCATTACCGAAGGGTCACCACTGCTCATCAATCTGAGACATACTAAGTAAAAACCAACTGCTCCTCCCTTTTGCCAGTCGACTCCTAAAATATTCAACTTTTTTCCCCTCATTGAAACCCTAATGTGGTGCAGAGTTGATTCTTGTGGCTGTTTGATTGCAGGGGTAGAGCTCGGAACTTGAATAATCACACTTAATTTTAGATATTACATAAGTTCTGTCGTGAGAGAGAATGCGCTAGCAAACTCTGCAGCCTTGGTCTAATGGTGAACAGGGTGAATGGTCTTGGTGAACAGACTGCAGTAGATTGATCGACTATTCATTAGCCTTAGTACAACTGCGGAGTGAAGAAGACTGCCCATTTTTCACCTGACTATGTATAACCATGAAAGAAATCTTAAAATTCAGCTAATTGAATTTTATATTAATTACGCTTATCACAATGTTAAAACAAACTTTCTTGAAACATATTCTACGTCAAGGGTAAACTTATTACCACCATGTTTTAAACCCATCTCAACTACTTGCATCTTTTTTTACGACGTATCATTTTACCTACTGCTACTTGACTTTACTGAGTTTTATGCATGATTTTACGTTTTATTTAACCAGTAAGTGTTTCTTTGTTAGTCTTTGTTTAATAAGATTATTTTAAAACTTTTTAATTTAATTAATTAATCATGCAGTATGTAATTGAGTTCGATTGATTGAAACAGATTTTTTTTGACATTCGACAGTTAATGCTCGATGATCAATTTATAGTGACAATCATCGAGAGTCTAAGAAGTGTCGTAAGGGCAGTTGGTTCATGGAATTCACAAAGTACAAAAGACGTTTTAGACCATAGTTAGGTGAGTATTCCTTTTTGAGACTAAACTTCGAGCGTTAAATTATTCCTTCTAGCACATTTATTTCTTTATACTTGGTAACGGCAAATCCTAACTTAAAATGTAAAATTAATATTTTTTGGACTTCGTAGCGTTTAAATCGTAAAAATTACTATAAACTTTTATATTCTAATACGAGACCTTTGGCTACTTACTGTATGTTATTAGTTTATGTTTTTTTTTGTAATGTGCGTTTAGTTTGTTCAGAATAAACAATTTTTCTTTCTTTTTTTTCTTTATTATATGACATTATTTTATAAACTTACAGGTTTTTTTTTTGCATAAACTTTCATTATCAGGTTTTTAAATGTACGGGAAGTGGGCATTTTCCTTAATGTAAATTGGAAAGATTTTTGAATCGAAAGTACAAAATGTGAAGTAGTAGTAGTATCGCCCATAGTTATGAATAAAGTCTCCAAACTACTTTTTTTTTTTGAATAAATGTAATTTGGAATTAAAATTTTAAATGACAGTAATTCATATTTCTATTGAGTAATTTATTTAATGACTACTTTAAATGTTGACGAATATTATCAAGTTTTATGCACTATCACTTCCTAACAATTTGTACGCCACGATATGCGGCTGAACATGTTAGAACTTTTCTGTACCTGTATTATCTTGCATGCAATGTATCATGTACACCATGTTTTAACAAATAAAAACCTTACTTATTATGTAAACATCATAGTACGACATGAGAAATATAATTAAAAAATCGAGCACCTAGTTCGAATTAACTTTACATTTTAGTGATTACGGTCTCTCGACGTCAACTGTTTTCAATCGACGTCAATCAGTCATGACGTCGAAAGCAGTTGTGGCCCAGTGATAATGGCCGCGACTTACGAGCTATAGGTCGTAGGTTCGAACCCAGACAGGCGCTTTACTTTGTGTAAATTATTTCATCACCACTGCTCTCAAAAACGGTGAAGGAAAATATCGTGAGGAAACCGGAATGTCTTAGAAACAATAATTCGAAGACATTTGACATCTACCATACCGCACTGTGCCCGCGTGGTGGATTACGGCCCACTCCCTCTCATAGATAGAAGGCCTGTGTCCCAGCAGTGGGAACATATTAGGCTGAGTAAATAGTCATGACGTCGTAGTTTAAAGTTTCAAAATAGTTTCTAGCAATATTTTGAAACAGTGCCCAGATTTTCTTGCCCGTTTTTCTACACAGGAACCTACCATGCTTTGGCATGGGCAACTAGCTTCAACTTCCAGACTGGCCGACTCTTTGTCAATTCAAAAGTGCCTGTAATTCGTTTAGTTGGAACAAAATGCTTTGAGTTTGAGCTTCTAGCGACTAAAATCACTGGCCAACAGTTTGGTCACTAAACTTCACCATACTGCATTATGCATTTTGTGCACTTATTGCTAGCATCACACATTTCTCGTTCAACCTTTACCACGACTTAAAACGACCACTGTCCCAATCGCCTTCTATCTAATGACCAGCGAATTTCAATTCTGCCCGACGATGTTACCACGTTGTAGACAAAGTTCACAATTTATGCTAATCAAATACTCAATTGGGTTGCTATGGGAAAGTCTAATATTTTCGTTAGTCTCCTTGAGAGAGAATTTAACCGATTACCACTGTGGTAAAATTTTGTGGAGTAGGTAATTTATTTAGGTCTTTCTAAGTATTTTAATGGACTATTGCCCAAAAGGCAGGACACAGAGGGCTGGCTCAATACAACAAGCGAAAACAGGCCCACGCACATAGACATATACGTACGGTGTAAACAAACCAGTCGCCAGAGAAGTGTGTCTAAGGTGCTGCGTTTTGAGGGGTTCGTACCTATAGAGTGCCAATGGAACCCTATTACTAAGTCTCCGCTATCCGTCCGACCGTCCGTCCGCCTGTCACAGGGCTGTATATTTTGAAGCATAAGAAGTAGTCACTTGAAATTTCCACTGAGTGTTTATGACTATGTCCGCTATAACAACACATAAAAAAAGTAAAAAATTAAGTGGGTCTCCCCCTGTACATACATAAAACGAAGTCGTGTTCGAGTACGAGTCGCACTTGGCCGCTTTTATCAAACTGTACCTGTCTTTTAAGGCACTTGTGTTCCATTAAGTGAAGTCCAAAAGCTTATTATCCCACGTTTTCTCCTCATTTCGTGGTCTAGGCCAGTATTTTAATAGTACAGTATATTTTTTAAACCTAATCAAAAGACCAATTTATATTCCAAACCACCCAGTCGCATCGCCTTGCCTGCCCGCGCTATAACTTCATTTTCGCTTATGGTTCTTTTTTCTTTTATTTTTGCGCGTCTCCTAAGAATACTAGCGAGATGTTAAAAGAATTTTTCAAATCCGTCTGGTCCTGAGCTGGTAGTTCCAGGGATAGCGCTTTCAAACAAGCAAATGAACAAAGTCTTCAGGTTTATTGTTAGCATAGATATTTCCTTTGTAATCTCGACCATTACCTACGTCAGTTGAATAAACAAAAACTGAACTTATGATGAAGCAAAGCTGTTCTTTTGCTGTTCGAAGAAAGAAAATATTCAAAGGATTTTATCATAACAGTAACTTGAAGATAAGTTTCTTGTAAGTGCATTGAGACAATGTAGTGCTACCGACAACGTAGTAGAAAGAACTGACTATGAAAGGATTTGTAAAATCATTAAATGTTTTGTATATACACCTTTAATGATGTTTTTGTTGTTGGCTAAGGAAATTTTTCAAATATCATGTGATTGCTTCTATAATAAATAGTAAAAAAATATTGTTGTATATTTAGAAAACTCTTCTATAACATGAATTGAAATGATAAATTAACTGTCAGATAACGCACAATAAAATCATTGATTGGTGACACAGGAATGATTTTGGAAAATTGATCTCTTAAAGGGATCAATTTAAAAATAAAAATAGGCGATAAAATAGATTTTTGCCTACGGGAAGTTTCATCGAACCCACAGCTTGTGTTTTATAACAATAATAATTATGTTGCAGTGTGACACACTGATCCGCCGTCATTATCTTTTGTAAGAAACAACCAGAATTGAAACAGCAGGATCGTTATGTAAGCGTTTTAATGTAGACAGACAATAATCTCACTTTATAATAAAGCTTAACTTTTAAAATAAATGCTTATTTCTAGGAAAATCTAGTCTAGCAAATAATAACGTGTCGACCTTTTAAGGAGTGACTGATCGCCATGGGCTCAAGAATAACTATGATCTTGGAAAAAGACTCGTTGCTACCTGGGCGTAGACTAATCCCCACTCAACCAACGGAACTTCTGACTCAGTGTTGCCATTAAAATAATATAGGATGTATCAAGTCTGTTATAGCCTCAAAAGTTTACACTTTTATTATTAATAATGTTTTCTGGTTATTATTAACCGAAAACGTCAAGAACTACAGTTGGGTGAGGTCGATATAGGAAGTGGTAACACTGGGTTGACGGCTGTCACTTGTTGTAATGTTAGACGTTTGAGCTCACGGAGCTTTTGAATCGAGATGCGCTTGCTAAAGCTTGTCTTGCGATGCTATATCGAATTCACAGCGTTTCCTTATTTTAATCTGATTGCATCTGCCTAATCAACATTTTTGTAATTAGTGAACTCAAGTGTATTAAAAGACGTCTGTAATTGATATTTTGACTATTATTTTGGTTACCCATCATGTCAGACCATTCTGATAACGAAGAAAACCAAATTGCCATAAATATTTAAAATCATATTTCGCAGCCTGTCAAATAAACTGATAAAAAACTTAGTTTCTCAAACATGCTTGTAGCATTATTTTGACATCCTTCTTCGAGATAATTCGAAAATGCTGTACTGGTCAAATACACGCGAGCAACGCCCGGCAATGTTAAAATCCATATCTGTCGCGTAATTTGTAAATGGAAGGAACTTTTTATTTCGACTGCTGGCAACCATGGACTTATCAAATAAAATATTTAAATGTCGAACTGGGTTAGCAAATACAGCCTTGTAGAGTGAAAACAAAACAAGTGAACATTTGGCGCGAGAAAAGTTGTTCGTAATTGATTCTGGAATTTGTAATTAGTTTATTTAGTTTGAATTACCGCGCTATATTTGAGAAAAGTAGGTACTATACTAGCCTTGGCCGCAAAAAGCATTGATGGATGTACGTGAAAACGTGGGCCGAGGCGAAGCCGAGGCACACATACGTGAGCCCATCAATGCCTCGTTGCGGCCGCAGCAGTAATGTACAAGATACAATGATAATGTAACAAGAACGCGAAAGCGAGAGAATTCAATTTAAATTCCAAATTTAGAAATACGCTAGAATACTCTTTAATTTTTTATTTTGGACGATATTGACCTGGGTTTCAGGAATTCGGTGACAAATTATTTATGTTTTTTAAAGTTCTTACAGGAATAGGTAATTTATTATTATTATGTCGTTTATTTTATATTTAAATAAATTTAAAAAACATATTAAAAAACATTTGAAAACATAAAAAAATTGTGGTATCGGGAGTATCGGGAGTAGGGTCCAAGCTACCGGTGATTAGGGCTACTGAGACAGGTATCTCCTCAAAATGCAGGCCGTATCGAGGAGTACTGCTTCTGAATCAGGCCCTTGATCGAACCACATAACGAAAGCCTCGAGAGACGTTGACCGTGGCTTTCGGCCATCAGGCGTTGACCGATACGACAATCGGCACATTGACAGCCGAGCTCACATTCCACATGTCAACAACCTCGTGTGCCAAGTCGAGATATTTAATTTGTTTCTCTTTCTCAGCTTTCACGAGGTTCCTGTCATGTGGAATGTTAACATCGATAATCATTGTGCGGCGCGCTAAGCGATCTATCGCCATTATATTATAATCTTATTTATAAAAGTTGCACCTTTTTAAGTAATAGCATAATAAAATTACGAGATAAACGCTAATACGAACAATTTTTTTTTTTTTTTTTCTGAAAATTGAATCTGAAGAAGGTTTGATGTACTTCTCCTACAGTACCTATCTGCATATATCGTAAAACCTACTATTTTAAAAATAGTTGAACATTTTTTTTTTTGCGTTGGTGTGTACATGCATAATCAGCCTATAACGTTCCCACTGCTGGAACACCGTTTTGAGAGCAGTCGTGATGAAACAGACTCAAACATGCACAAAAATTCAGACCTAGAACAACTTTCTGTAGGGCATGCAAATATTTATCGTGCGGAAATTGTTCTACCTCCCGCGAGCGTAAAATTTATTTGTTCAGAAACTGCTCCATGCCAGAAACGCATATAACTACAGTGAATCAGAAACCAGTGAAGCCAGAAAGTGAATATTCTTAATAACAGTAAATATTGGAGCAATGGAAATTCAGGCAATATCTAGACAGGCGCAAACAAGGGCTATCTTCAGAATAGTTAGTTTTTAAATGTGGTGCAAGGTAGAGCTTGGAGCGATTTTGGATAAATTGTTATAGGTAATTTATATTTTTTTTTAATATTTAACCATTTATGCACACACATAAACAGACAAGAAGAAAGTAACAGAAAAATACGTACTAAGGTGATGCTTATTTCTAAAGAAATATCCTCCAGCATACCTGCGATAGGAGAGTATATAATAGATGTAGACAACGTATAAGAGTAGAAGGGACAAATAATACATCAAACGAAAAAAAAATATTCTAATTGAAGTATAAACATATGTATGAAAATAAACTTACATACACACTTATTAAATAAATATCACGAAAATATGTACAAATATAAAAAAATATGAACGACGCAAATTACTGTCGACTTTCGATATTTAATAATTGATTGTCACGCGAGGAAATTTGCGATAACCTAAACTTTTCTTGTTTTAAGAGAAACATCTTTTTGTACTAAGAAATAAAATCCGCAGATCACCACGCATGTCGTCGTAAAAATGCATTTTGCCAAATACACGAATGTCCTCGTAAAAATGCATTTATTTTTATGACGTTTTCCATAACCAGATGATAGTAAGTCAGTGACTATGAATGTACCTACGTGTTTTCAGACGTTAAAAAAAGTAACAAAGCGTCTATTTTCCTACTAGCAAGTCTGTAATCAGATCACCACGACACCCGAGGGCGTTTTCAATTTGATTTTCGTCTGCCTTATCCTCTAGGAGTATCTCGTGGTCACCTTTACATGAAATCAAAGATTTAAAAGGCTCAAAGATTGTATTATTTCCAAAGAAATAATACAAAGGTAGTCGTTGGTCGCAAGCGTTACTTATGAGTTCCTGGGTTCCATTTCCAGGTCAGGCAGATTTATTTTATTTATTTATTTATTTATAAAACAATTGCTTGCTGCACTTACAGTAAATACCAAAGCGTGCAGCAAGCCAACATTTATAACAACAAAACAAACATACAAACATTTAACAAAAAAACTTCATACATACATTAAACATAGATTTACTGCCATACAAAAATATGTCAACATCTGGCTCCTGAGCAATCAGGGCGCTCAGCAGGTTGATTGCCTGAGTTGTGGGAGCACAGGCGGAGCCGCGAACAGGCACCGCGAGGCACAGGCGCGCGACCGCCGCAACCGGTCCGGAGCAAACAATGAATAGCGGGCTAGAGTAGTCGCGTCATCGATAATTTTATTAAGAAATAGGTAGTAGTGCATCAACAGCGCACACTTAGATTTATTGGATGTAACCATAAGCATTTCTCAGTAGCAGCCCGGAGTCTGGACTTGTACTCGGCTGATGGCTATTGACTCGCCGCTTAATACATGGGACTTAAACATAAGTGGCGAAATGTAGGTGTACCATAAGTATCCCTAATTCTAATCTTTCGCGGATTACAGTCGCCATGTTATGTTATTTGATGTCAAGTCAGTGTCTCGCTTCATCTCATTCCTTGTACTACCCTCACTTCAACTGCTAGACCAGCCCGCTGTTGTTTTCTAATTATACAAGTTGCTTCACTTGGCTGCACCTTTTAAACTGCAGGCGCTTCCGGGAGGCGCGAGCTGGATGCTCAGAGAGTATCATAAACTTTAGAATGGCATTTGCTTCTTAATTAAGTCTAGTTTTTTAGTTAATGTTGTTCGCGTAGTATCTATCTTGGATGTTTATGAATGTTAGCTGGTAAGATGTAGCTATAGGGTAATGTAAAATTTAGCTTTTAAGTAGTTTCAAATTAGATTAGGTAGTGAAACTTCACGTGATGAGTATCGTTTGTTTTTTGTTTTTTTAATAAGATGGATCTATGTCTTGGATAGATAAAATATTTATTCAGTGCACATATCACAGAATCAGACGAACAACACACAAAATCACAAAAAAATGGTAACAAATTAAAAACAACAGTGCTAATTTACAAAAAGAAAAACAATTAAATAAATGAAGCGACACAATGACTTACTTTAAATCAAATAACGAGCAAAGTGCGGTGTGCGTCTCAAGGTTGCACGAAACGGGAGTCTGGCTCAGCATGTGTCAGGCAAATGTACCTAACGCTTATATTCTGCTGGATTCCTACAGTGACATACGGTCTTGGAGCAGTCCGGATAAATTGGTGTTGTAACAAATTGTTTAAATGTACCCGCAACTTTAATTATGTAGCCTGCATTCTGTAGAAAGTTTTGCATTGGGAAAGATTCGTATTCGTTCATGTGTTGATTGTGTTGTGGAGGCATCTACACCGCCACAAGCGAACTACGCATCACACTGACGTCACACAAAATCCTGCATCGCGCAAGCAGAGTTTACTGCGCAACTAGCATTTATGCAACTTTTGGCCAGTTGCCCAAAAGACATGGCACCCGTCTGGTCGGAAGACCCTCCCTTTATTCATAGAGTACGAGTCAACTTTATACCCAGTTCCTCATACCTCTAGTGTTATTAACTGTTTGCACGTCGATATCGGAATGTACCTATAATAAAACCACTTTACTTAAATGTTATAATTTACTAATATCAACATGTACATATACATTAGATATTCTAATCCGTATAATATAACTTTGATATAATAAAGAACGTATTACTAGGTCGACCGCTTAACCGAACTGAACGAGCGACTCCAAGCGTGAGGCTATTTTTCATTTCACCCCACCATCATGCTATTCAAACGGCAAGGCGGTTGGCTGTGTTGCCAGTTTAAATAAATGGAATTCCAGTACATAATATTTGACTCGACGCTCGACTCTCGCCGCGGACGGACGTGTTTGTTCGCTCTCCCGCTCCAGTGTTGTGTTTCCTGTTATTATTCGTCGCTGCCACGTGACGTCATCGTAGTCGCCCCGACTACTCCGATTTAAAATCAAATCAAGAAATTGATTTGATTTTAATAACTCAAAAAACTGCCTTTTTCAAGGCATCCCTGTTTCATTAATAGACGTTTGTGAGTAGCTTCACTAGGCCCCTTCTGGGTAAAACCACAGTTTCGTGGTCCTCGGTTGAAACCTTACGGTGTCAACGAAGCCGAGTGGGGTGTTGACCCAATTCACACCCGCCGAACCCCTTCAGGGCGAGGCAGTTAGTTGGACGGGTCCCAGATAACCGGCCTTGGGGGATCTCCTAGTCGGCTCTGGTGTCAGTTTTGCTTTCCAGCTACTCACCTAGTGTCTTTAGGGTGTGTCTACACCCTTCGCGCTAGACTGGTCAGGGCCCCGTTCGCACAATAAGACTGGCGACAGGTTACAAGCTTAGGGCTCACCAATAGGTACATATCTCCCTGTCTACACCCGACAGGGAGGGAACTCATCCCCGGGCCAATCCACCCGGGGAGTTAGGTATAGGGTTTAGGCTACGTAGGGAAATTTCTCTTTCCACCATTCCTTCCCTAAAATAGTTCCCGCTCCGATCATGGAGGACGCCGTCCTCTTGGCGTTCCTCAAAGAGGTCCTATTAAAGGACCCCGAGTTTTTGGCGAAATATGGCGCCAAAATAAGCCAAGTCTCCAGTCCCACTCCGTCTCAAGGCGCACTCGCTAACTTCAGCGACGCGCTTGAGAGCCCGCTATCGCCACCTGCAAGTGAACAAGGCATTCCGCCCTTTGTTCCGCACCACAATGTTCCGGCAACTATCTCGGCCCCCATTGTGTCACCCGCCTTTGTTCCGGTAGACAACACTCCGGCCGCTAATCCGGCCCCTATTGTCTCGCCCGCCTTTGTCCCTGCCGCCATTGTCACGGCCTCCATTGTTCCGGCCGCCATTGTCTCAGAGACAACGCAGCTGCGCGCCGCTGTATCAAATACGACGGAGAGCATGGACACGTCAGTCCCACTCTCCGAGGAAGAAGCCCGCACCTCCTCCTCCAGCGATGACGACTTCCAAGTCGTGGTCAAAGGAGGCAAGAGGAAGGCGGCTAAATCCTCCGCCCCCGCTGGCCCGGTCACCAAGGCCCAGAAAAAACAGGACGACTTACCGTCCAGCTCCACTTCCGCCCCTAGTCCGCGGGCCAGTCGCCCCGCCAGCCCTATGGCTTGCCCACCCGCTCCTACCGCGAGGAAGCAGAAGCCCCCTCCCCCGATATACGTCCAGGAAAAGTCCAAATGGACGGAAATCTCTAAAATGTGTGTTGATCGCAAGATCAACTATACTAACGCCCGATCCACCCTCCAGGGGATCAAAGTTACGGTCCCCACGTCTGCGGAATTTAGGGACCTCTCCCGCGCCCTACGTGAAAGGAACTACTCCTTTCACACTTACTCCCTTCCGGAGGAAACCCCTACACGCGTCGTTATTAGGCGCGTTCCACAGGAAATCTCCACCGAGGAGATTAAGAGCGACCTTGTCTCACAAGGCATACCAGTTTCCGCCGTCCATCGCTTACATAAAGCGAGACAGGGCCTAGTCTACGACATGGTCCTGGTCATCTGTGACCCCACAGACGGTCACCACCCGATTTTTAAAGTTAAGTCGGTGTGTTCGCTCTCAGGCATCTCAATAGAGAAGCCTTACAGAGCTCAATTAATTGGACAGTGTCATCGCTGCCAATTATATGGTCACTCGCAGTCCAACTGCTATGCCACCCCTAGATGCGTCAAGTGTCTAGGAGAGCATGGCACCGCCGACTGTACCCGCCCAAAAGATAGGGAACTATGCTTAGAGCCTCCCAGCTGTGTACTCTGCGGCCAATCGGGACACCCGGCAAATTACCGGGGCTGTCCTAAGGCCCCGAAGTCCTCCTCTTCCAAACTCGCGAAACGCGCGAGCGACCGCCAGCACAGGGAAAGCCCCTGGGGAAAGCATCCTTCCGCGCTGATGCCGGAGCGGCTCAGTCCGCAGAGGCCGTCTCCCTGGGCTAACCTTAATCACCTGAAGGCTCCCGCAGCTTCGGTGCCCTCTATTCCCGCGCAACCAGCGCAACCCGCTCAACTTCCAGCGCTGATGGCTTCCGCCATCCCAGCGCCTTTGGTAGCCCCCGCGGCCCCTACGGCCCGTCCAGCGAAACCTCAGGGAACCCAGGGCCGAAACAGCGCCCAAATTATACTTAGTACATACGCGGCTCTCTTCACCACCGCCGCGGACAAAATGGCGGAAGAAATCGTTGCTGCAAACGGCAACGCACTCCGCCTTATGGAAATCCTCAGCGCGTATCTCGAGATCGCGCAAGTTCTACACTCACTCAAATATTAATTCTCAATGGATAATACGAGAGTAAACAGTAACAAACCCCGATCCCTTAAATTAGGCTTCTTCAACGCAAATGGCGTTTCAGGTCAACGCGATGAGATCGCCGCTTTCCTCCGCGACCATCAGCTTGACATCCTCCTCATACAGGAAACCTTTTTAAAACCGCATCACCGAAACCCGAATATTGCCAACTATAAACTAGTTCGCAATGACAGGTCTCGATGCCACAAGGGCGGCACACTAATATACTTTAGGAAATCTTTGTATTGCATCCCTATCGACCCACCTTCTCTCTTCTCCCATCTGGAGACCTCTATCTGTCGGCTCGGCATGACTGGTCATCAACCGATCACCATCATCTCTGCTTATATTCCACCAGACAATGGTCCGGAGGATCCCATCTCGCTCCAAAAGGACTTCACTGCCCTCTTCGGTATGAGTGACTCCGTCATCTTGGCGGGGGATCTTAATGCCAAGCACCCGGCGTGGAATAGTAGCACAACTTCAACCAGAGGTAGGTTAGTTTTCAAGTTAGGCGAATCCCTTAACTTTGACGTCATCGCTCCAATGAGCCCGACTCACTTCCCAGGTAATCCTAATCACCTTCCCGATGTTCTCGATGTAGCGCTGCTCAAGAATGTGAACCTCCGTTTGCAATCGATTGAGACGTTCCACGAGCTAAACTCTGACCACCGCCCTGTAGTCATGCATCTTGCACCCTACTCGGGCCCGATCGACCCCAACCGCCCCCCTCAGACCCAGACGATAACCGACTGGAGGAAAGTAAGCGAAAGACTGAAATCCGCCACGTCGCCTCACTTAGACACCATCCCCGATCACTTAGTGTCAGTCGCCGACACGACGGCCGCAATCGACTCGTTTACAGAGCACGTACAATCCGTATTGACGGATTGTTCACGGGAAGTTCCGGTGATGGAAGACCATCGCTGGAAACTACCTGCTGACGTACGTGACCTGATAACCGAGAAGAACGCGGCCATCCGTGCCTACGACTCCTTCCCTTGTGACGCGAACAAAGCCCACATGCGCCATTTACAGCGTGCTGTAAAGAAACGCATAGGGGAGGTTCGCTCTGAGGGCTGGAACAAGATGCTCAGCGAACTCGAGCCCACTCATCAAGCCTTCTGGCAATTACAGAAGAAATTGCGTTCCTCAGAAGAGGTGTCTATGCCTCCTCTCATCCGCCCCGACAATAGTGTCGCTTTCGACAGTCCCGATAAGGCTGAATGTCTTGCCGACAGCCTAGAGTCCCAATGTTCTCCCAGCTCCCAACCAGTAGACCAAGCTCACCTGAACAAGGTCGACGCTGAAGTCGAACGAAGAGCCTCCCTCCCTCCCGTCGAAGACCCTGATGATCCTCTGCCTCCCGTCACTCCAGACGAAGTGCACGACATCATTAAAGGGCTCCACGCTCGTAAGGCCCCCGGTTCGGATGGTATTACCAATAAGGTATACAAACTCCTTCCTGCCCCGCTAATAATGCTTATGACCGCCATCAATGGCGCCTTGAGCAACAACATCTTCCCACAAGCATGGAAAGAAGCCACCGTCATCGGTATCCCAAAGCCAGGCAAGCCAAAGTCTGAGCCCTCCAGCTACCGCCCTATTAGCTTACTCAATGTCCTCGGCAAAATCTACGAGAGGCTTATTTATAAGCGTCTCAAAGACTACGCCGAAGCAAAGAGCCTCATACCCAACGAGCAGTTTGGATTCCGTAGCCAACACTCGGGCACCCAACAGGTCCACCGTATCGTAGAGCACTTATGCGCTGGTCTGCAGCGTAACGCGACGACGGGTGTGCTATTCTTCGACATAGCGAAAGCCTTCGACAAAGTCTGGCACAATGGATTGATATACAAGCTCTACCAACTAGGAGTGCCAGATCGTCTCGTGCTCATCTTACGAGACTTTTTGTCGAACCGGACCTTTCGCTATCGCGTCGAGGGAGCACTCTCGTCCCCTCATCCTATTCGCGCAGGTGTCCCTCAGGGTTCCGTACTATCTCCTCTCGCCTTCACGCTGTTCACTAGCGATATCCCAAAAAGTAAAAAGGCTCAGTTGGCTCTCTTCGCCGACGACACTGCCGTTTACTATACCGGTCACTGTCCCAACGCTATAGCTCGTACTCTCCAAACCTCCGCAAACGTCTTAGGCGCTTGGTTCCGGAAATGGAGAATCGAGGTCAACCCCGATAAGAGTCAGGCGGTTCTCTTCTCGAGACGTCGTCGACTCCCTCCCCCACTTCCCAGCCCGATCACTATGTACGGCAAGCCAATCCCTTGGGAGAAGCAAGCCAAATACCTAGGCGTGATCCTCGATGAGAACCTTAACTTTAAGGCTCATATTAAGGCGGTTCGCGCGCGCGCCTCCTTCGCTCTTAGCAGGCTGCAATTCGTACTGACAGCCCGTAGTAAACTGTCCCTCAAATGCAAGCTCCGCATCTATACCGCAGTCATCCGTCCCATCATGACCTATGCCTGCGTTGTATTTGCGCACGCTCACCCACGTCATCTCCATAAGATGCAGACCCTCCAAAACCGTTTCCTCAGAAGGGTCACGGGTGCCCCCTTCTATGTCCGTAATATCGATCTTCACGTCGACCTCAAAATGCCAACCATAAAACAGTTCATGAAACGCTTATCAAAGCGTTTCTTCGACTGCGGCATCAAACATTCTAACCCCCTGATTACAGCGGCCGCCCGCTACACTCCCTCTCGCATTAGCAGTATTCGCCGACCAAGGCATACTTTAATCGACCCCGACGACGCCACTACCCTCCTCCAGGAGAGTAGTAAGGCCACTAGCACGCTACATAAGCCCAAAACCCGATCGCCGTCCTACCGCCCTCGCCGCCGAGGCCCGCCGCGACGCCCAAATCGACGCCCCTCCCGACCCTTGCTCGAGTCAGCCCGCGCCGCTGAGCCTGTAGCTTTAAATTCGTCCCTAATTAATACCAATCCTGATCCAGCTAGTCATTTGCTGCCCTCTTCCAGCGACGCCCTAAGCCGAGGTTCGTACCCCACAGGGGGTGCCCTTAGCGTTGTCGCTTAGTTTTAGTTAGTATATAAGTTTAAGTCCTGGCTGGAGGCCTTAATTTATTAGGGAATCCACAGGCAAGTCCGCTTAAGCAGACGACAACCGCATAGGTTGACCTGCGAGATGCCAAACATACAAACTACATAATATTTACAAACAAGAAATCATGACATACCTGAAGAAGCAAAGAAAAAAATAATTTAGGAAATCAGGGATATTAATGGTTACATAATTTGACACCCTACGTCAATTTGCTCTGGTAAAGCCATTTCCTAAAATTATAACTGTCAAAGAATGACAGTTATAATTTTATTAGAGACACAATTGAAGTTGTAGTCAATTTGCTTAACAATCCCTGACTTTACATGCATTCAACTTGGTACAATTACGCTCATCAATTTCAAGTAGGACAAGCTTCGAACCAGGATATCAAAATCTAAAGTTAACATCCACAATGTAGTCAAAATTTACGAATGTGAACGTCCATCCGTGACGGTGGTAAATGTGGTAATGTTTTGGAAATGTTCCTGCTTTAGTACTCGTCGTAAACGAAATCTGATGCGTTTTCACACAGATGCGTTTGGCGAATATGTTGTTATAAATGAATATAGCAGAGTACCAGTAGAGATTTTTGTGAAATAGTATTTCGGATCAAAAGCGGATTAAATCAGGATTGTTCAACTAGTCAAAGTTGTTTATAATGTTGAATTCAGTTACTTTTTTTCAAGTTTTCAATTATTTGTGTACATGAGGGACGGTGATTGTTTTATTATTTTTAAATCAAAAAAAATTTTGTTTGCAAATAGTGCAAACAATATTATAAAAAGTGTCGCCAAGTCAAGTTATAAACGTTTTAAAATAATTGTTGGACAAAGACATTACTATCGTATAAGTGACGTTACGTCTATGTAATGCGCGCCATACATTGATAACACCGGGAATAATCCCGTCCAAAAACTATTAAAGCGTGTAGCTTCTTCATATTTCAATCGATTTACAGATTTTTTCGATTTTTTCATTTTCCTATGAATTCTTTGAAATTACATTATTTGTTCACTATATACTATATAAAAATAAACAGCCTATAAAAAGATATCTGCTATATGTTTCACGTTCGTCACTTATTCAAAGTTTTTTTACATATATTTTGTTTGGGCTGAAGGTCACTTAATGATGAGATATTGAAAGTAAGTAAGTGTTATTGGTGATGTTACTGCTCAACAACTGTCCTTAATGTTGAGTTAAAAATAGCTAGTTAAAAATAAGCGTACCAAAAACTCACAAACAGCATTGTAAGTTATACTTTCAATAAAAATCCTGAAGCAACCTTTTCTCTTAAAAACTACAAAGTTGGCAGTTCTCTAGAATGTGAACGTTTTGCGTGTCAACGGTAATGTTTTGGAAATAGCTTCACTTTATAGTGCTCGTAAATGATATCCAATGCGTCTATCAGTTTTATTATAAGCGTTCTTGAATGTCTGCATCGCGAAGTTCCTTGTAAATATTATGTATTTATTTGTTTATAGAATATTTTATTAATGTTTCACAAGATTGCCATGGCCTGGTTCGTATCAAGGACATGGTTCTAACGTCTTCATTATTGCCAAGGTTAGTTTGATGCGTTGCCAACTGAAGAAAATCAGTTAAAATCTATTTACTTATAAAACAGTTCAGTGACTAACTCATAGTAGGTAAAACTTGTATGAGCCACTGAAAACACATTATGACGTTTGAATAATGTCCAACTGTTCCTACCACAGAGTGTTTATATTCGCAGTAAGGATTTTTTTCCCGAAAACCGGAGGCGAGAGGGGTTGGAAGTTTGTTAGCGAACAAAATATTAGAATCTCATATTATGCAAAGCCTGAGGCAGTTTGAACGTATGACCTATATTAATACTAATAACGATAGTTCCTTAGCAATCGATTTATTCAGTGATTGGCAGTTGATCTTCTCAGCCGCATGGATCATGAAAGCCTGTTACTCGTACTAACGTTCAGTTGTTTAGAAGCTAATCCAGTGAATGTAGCTTCATCGTGTTACAGTAATATTAGTCTTTCTTTCATGTTTTAAAGAACTCTTAGACAAATGACATTCGCTTCGGAGCGATTATATTTCTACAATCGCTATCGCTTCACTTATTATACTACTCTATGACCTATGATCACGTGACATTTCGATAGCTTATGTCAACCCCATTAATTTTTTGGCGTTTCTACTAGCGTCATCGCTAATCGATTGTTGCAAATGTTACTTTTTCTAGTTTCTCAGTACAATTTGAGAAACGCAATGGCAGCCTCAACAGTATCCTGAGTGCGTTATTATACTGGACACGTAGATCACTCAAAATTTAACTAGTCACGCAAACTTTAACTAGTCCACAGGCTACACGTGTAAAATGACGAGCAAAAAGATTTAAACAAAGTAATCTCGACCGCCTCCGTACATCGCGCAAACCTGCGGGCCAGCATGTTGCAGCTTACCGACGATCGTTCCCCGTATATGTCCATATTATCGCAACCCAATGACCCAAGTACTTAAAATTCGTCACCCTATTTAAGGGTGCTCCGCAGAGCAATATCTCTGGTATACGCTGGTATATCTCTGGCACCGGCTTCAAAAACCATTATTTCGCTCTTATTGGCGTTATTGAGTCCTTGAGCTACGGCGTATGCTTCACATATTGACACCAGTCGCCTCAAGGCACCAATCGATGGGCTCAGCAACACCATATCGTCGCGGCGTCGCCATAACTAATGTTATTAACGCACACTCCGTGTAATTGACAACCGATATTAGTGTTGCTGAGCTCAACGATTAGTCGATTCATGTACAGATTGAAAAGTCGAGGTGAGCTCTATCCCCCCTGCCTCACCCCGCACTCCAACCGATACACATCAGAGACCGACCTCTCCATTTTAGAGAGACAGTGGGGCTGTAAATGATATTACCCAGTAACTGGGTTCTGAAGGTCAGATATGCAGTCACTCTATGTAAAATACTGGTATCCAGCTGAGTTCAGTTAGACTGGAAGCCGACTGCAATCGTTGGAAAAAGGCTACGCAGATGATAAATAGCGCTGATAATGATTGTGACCCGACTTAACATGAGCAATTAACAGAATCGTATCGTTTACTAACAAGAAGAGTGTCAAAGAGACAAAACAGAAAAATCTTTTTTTAGCAATGAAACGGTATCGTGTTAACACCACAGAACGTGTATCGGAATATCGGCGCTGTGACATTTATTTGTAAGTGTCACAGCAGTGGTATTCTGGTGGTATTCAAAATTATCTAAATACGAAATATTGGGTGAAGTGCTGCTTTTCTAGCTAGATCACTGATTATGGCTCCTACAAACAGTCGCAACGCCACAGCGTGACACAAAGGCACCGCTCGTCGCGCGACACGCAGCGCCTTTGTGTCGCGCCTATTTGTGGAAGCCTATAATCTGTATTTACGAGCGACAGTTTCGATTCCCTTGAGTATCAAAACTTAATACAGATGTTCAAACCATTCTTTCAAAAATCTCACACTATTTAACTATACTATAGAAAAATCATACCTACATGCAGCCGAATAACATTGGGATGAGACCGAGCATCGAAACTGGCACCTTGACCGGCGCGCGCGCCGCTTGCCAACTAGGCGAGGTCGTGACCACCGTTCGGTTACGACCGACGTTCGTGAAATTGTATACTTTAACACTCGTATTTTTCTGTCATAATTAAAAAGGTGACTGGGATTTGGCTGGCCACATAATTAAAATTTGTATATGCAGTTGGGCGAAGATTCCGGCGAAAATATAATCACAAAGTGCCTCTGACTGAAGACAAAAGTCGTCTCTGAAATGTGCTAAAAACGCGCAGACGCATGGCAGAGTTTCACACAAATACACTAGAATAACTGATAATCTTCTTAGGGCTGATATTTCAATAGTTAGATAACTTTTATGTGAGAAATATATATTGGGGTTTGACCACTTTTGTATAGAAAATATGTCAAACTGTCAGATTTATTCTTCAGAGTTGCCTGACTGTTGAAAATCAGCTCTTACTCATTTATTCTAAGTCAAAGTCAAAAGTTTATTGCGAACTAAGTGTACAATTTTGATGTTATTTTATGATAGCACTTATGACTTAGCAGCCTTTTACTAGCACTGCAATTTTATCATTCGCCTGCCCTTATCATCCTAAATTGGCATGCATTAAACATTATTATAACATAATTATCCTTCTATTTTAGTACAATTAGTTTGATAAATTATCGTTATGTCAAAGTTTAAAGTCAATCAGTCTAATAAAAAAACAGCAATATTTATGTCATCCTTTTCAGGTAGTACAAATTAAAATTATATTAAGAAGTTAAATAGGATAGAACTAATCTTATTCTTCTCACATCATGACACTGAGTATATTAGAATGGATTATGCCGTAGTTAAAATATTGTGCAGTCAGCTTGCTGTAACACGAGTACTCGTGTACTGAATGTTATACGTTTATAGACATAGATCTACGCGCCATTTGAGTACGGTGCTCAAATACACGAACTGCACGTTGTTTGCGGAGGTCGTCGACGAGTGTCGACGGCTGCCGGACACGCGTGCCGCTCGTGTACAAGCACTAACAACGAATCATCTATTCAGGCGAAAGACGTTCACTACTGGACATAGATCTCACCCAAGCGTCGCCACACGCGTTGACGAACGCGTTTCGTAGCACATATTTGGCATATTATTAGGGCATCATATAATAATGCCAAATGTGTGTGTGCTGATTGTTGGCTGATCAACAATCAGTTGTGGTCTTAAAACATTCGCATGTGTATACTAATCTACATTATATTTAAAAAAAACGCAAATCTTTTGTACTAAAGACTAAATAAGGAAATTAAATTGTGGGATGAGTAATTTCATAATTAATTTTTATTAAAAAAACAAAATTGTGGAAGCACTCCTGGCCCAGCGATAATGCACGGCGAACGATTTGTAGGTCGCAGGTTTCATCACCACTGCTCTCAAACCGGTGAAGGAAAACATCGTGAGGAAACCGGCACTCTACCTCACAGAGGCCTGTGTTCCAGAAGTGGGAACATTATAGGATGATTATGTTTATGAAAATTATAAAGAAAACCTAAGGAAAAAAAATAGGAAGGTTTTGAGTAAACCCTTAGGTACGATAAGTATTTCTTTTTAATCCACATAAACAATATGAAAACTCTAAATAAATAATGACTCAGGATTCTATGAGTGGATTGAACTGGCGGCCTTTACAGTGGAATGCTAAGCGCCACTACGCTATTTGGGACGTCTGAAGCCGTCTAGAAAATAGCTATTGTAGTAGTACGTGTAGATTTAGTAGATAGCTGTCTAGGAAATGGCTATGAATACATTTTGATGAGTGCAGCTGTAATAAGATTCGTATTGTCTCCATTCGAAAGAAGCTAACACTATCAATTTCGCTATACGACAGCAACACACAGCTACACAACACACAACAGCCTTGTTGTTTCGAGACAACTCGGGTAGCACGTTGTTGGTGACAGTTCTAACCTAACCCCTTTTTGTAGCTTAGTTACTACGACCAACTCGGCTCGGGCGTGATTGGCAACAGTTCTTACTTGACGCATTCGGTCTGGGCCCGAGTTGGTCGCAGTTACTAAGCTGCCCTAGCGGGTGATTAATCACAGTTCTAATTCTATAGAATATAATCTATACCAACAACCAAGAGAAACTGTACGGTTATTCTTTTAAAAATTGTAAAAGCTAATTTTTAAAAGAGTTACCGTGGAATTTCTTGAAGTACCAGATAAGTAAAATGGCCTACAAATCAAAACATCTATGAGTGGCGACAACCAGAAAAAACGCAGAGACAATAGAGCTTTTCAAGTCCCAGAGAAAAGATTTAACTGTCTTGAATCTAAATTATTTAAAAAAGATTTTTTTTTCCCACATTCCTCCATATTATTTAGCCGAAAAAAGGCTAGGCCTTTGGCGCAAAAACCCAAAAAGTTTCTGAAACTAACTCAGAAAAAAAAAACATTCATCCATGAAGTAATCTAAATCTGAAGAAATAATCAAAAATATATGGATCCAAACCTGAAACAATCACAAAAGTTTTTCAGAAGAAATCAACTCACAAGATCGAGTCAAGGATTCTTAATAAAACTTTAAACTAAATTCGAAATAAGTTTTTGACCCAATCCTATTTGACCTCCAGCTTTGGGCAGCAGAAATAAATAAGATAAGTGTTATTATTAAGTGGCTTGGTACTGCGACTGCGACTCTAGTGGATCGCAAAGTCAATAATATCCTTGGTGAAAGAGAAAAGCAAAAATATAGGATAAGGAAGTGAAATGTCAAGTCGTAAGACAGATCGCTTGCGGGGCGTAGGGTTTATTACGTGTCGTTATAGCATCTAATGCCTACATGGCTGGTTTACATACTTTATTTGACCTGCGCAGGGCAAACTTTATTGAGAATAAGTAGATTGGTTACAATATTTGCAGTTGAAAGGGTGTCCGTGGAGTTTCTTCTTCTCCATAGGAACCTACTACGTTTTGGAATGGGCAAATAGCATCGTCCTTCTGACTGACTGAATCCTTGGCTATTCAAAGTGTAGTATTTAGTAAGTAGGCTTTGAGTAAAGCAACCAAACAACCGTTCATAATATAAATACCAATAATAAACGCACGAGGAACGTTTATTATTGGTATTATGAATGGATTATAGCAATGTATGTTTATAAGAGAAAACTGTTTTAATTAAAACACTTGGCAAGCGACTCGGTAATGACAGTTAGCAGTCAGAAAAATGAAAGACACTGACGCCTGATGCCTTTTCTCTTGAACTATACCTTTATTGGTATTTTGCCAAGATAACACCCACCTTATACTAATGGAGATCTTTCCCAGTAGTGGTGGTAACAATTGCAATAGAAAACTGCCCTAACTACTGCGACTGTACAAGCATAATAATAAAATTCATTTCAAATTTCATCGCCAATCTCTATTGCCATCCACTTTCACACAAAACTGGGGTAAGTTTGATAAATGTCCTGACCCCATCCCGTCTACTAATGTCCCCTTATATCGATATATTTGTCAAAATAAACTCAGCTGAAGCAAATATATCGACAAAATATGTCTTCCATAATTCATCAGGTATAAATTTTACAACATTGATTTTCAAATGAAATATGATCAAAGAATATATTCACGGAAATGGATGAGAGTTTGTACATGGTTCATTTTTGGGATCCACGCCAGTGAAATATTATTCTTCGTTTTTTCTTTTCCAAAAAAAAAAACATAACCAGCTTTTAAAATAAACTCTGTCCTGCTCGTCTCTGAGTTTTCAATTGGTTATATTCATGTGCATAGTTTGATAATAATCTCACCCAAGAAAACCGAGGTTCATGGTCATATATTTTTATCGGCCAAAAATTGAATAGTGACAAGTACGTAGTTTTGGTTACAGTGACTTAATCCCCTCTAATTACATGTTCTAAATCTATAAACGTTTTCTCACAATATTAAATATGCTAGCCCACGTAGGAGATGGCAGGACGAACGGGATAGACTGCCTCGTTGGTCTAGTGGTCGCAATCGATACTGCTGAGCATGAGGTCCTGGGTTCGATTCCCAGGTCGGGCAGTGTTATTGGGTTTTTCTATCTGGAATTTCTTAGTAGCAGCCCGGAGTCTGGATTTGTGCCCGGTTGATGGCAATAGTCTCGCCCCCTATTACATAGGTCTTAAACATAACTGGCGAAATCTGGGTGTACAGGTACACCTCTGCCCAACCCTTCGGGGAAACAAGACGTGATGTTATGAACTGGATAGGTACTGTCAAAATTAGAAGGAGGGCGCGCGACCTCGCGAAAAATGGAAGCAGTGATAGTAGGCCTTTGCCCAGGACTGGGAATAAGCAGGCCAAGAAAAAGCTAAGTTAGATTTCACTCGAGACAACGCCATTATTTCAATTAAACGTTTACAGGCACTTTTGAACTATCGTCGATTCGGTCAGTCAGAAATATGAAGCTAGGTACTTGCTGAAAACAGTAATGTTGACGATAGGTTCGTCCGAAGTCATAGCGTTTTGCTGAGCAACGACTTGGTCTTGCACAGATGCGACACACGGCCTAATAGTTCATGGTTAATGTTACAAAACTAGCTATTTTTTGACTCTGCAATAGGCATTTAATTTTTGTTTTGATGGTTTGTTTGTTGTCATTTGTGAGTGTTTCATTTACGCAATCGATAGATAGATAAGATTTATTTGCTCAAACATGTGTACAAATACAAGAATAAAAACGTGCATGCAGGATAACATAAAGAAATAAATACAGGTTCGGACATACTACTCGTATGGCGTCTCGAAGGTTCAAACTCCATGTGCCTCTCGAAGGTTCAGATGTCCACAGCTATCTAGCTTTTCCCCAACTATTTTGTTGGTTTCCAGTATAACTGAATACTAGTATTTTAGATGTAGCGACTGCCTCCTCTCTTACGGCTAAACCCAATAACCGAAGACTGATCGCTTATAATGAGAGACTATACAATTCTATCTGTCACTGTCTATACAGGGACGTTAAACCAAAGATTGAAAAGTTTTCTTATCTCCGGTGCGCCACAATTGGAGATAGATACGTTATTAGGTTCGGCCGTTAGAGCAGTGGTGACTCACGAGTTGTAGGTCTTGGGTTCGATCCCAATCAGGCACTTTACCTTGTGTAAATTATATCATAATCACTGCTCTCAAAATGGTTAACAAAAATCGTGACAAAACCGGCGAGTATTAAAAATTCGAAGTCATGTTGCAATGCGCACTGGGCCCGCGTGGTGATTATGGCCCACTCCCTCTCACAGAGAGGAGGCCTGTGTCCCAGCTGTGGGAACATTATAGGCTTTTCATGCTTCCGTCTAAAATAGAAAGTTCAAGTTAACCATTTAAACAACTTTCTTGACTTATCTTGAAATAGGTGATGGCATTATTTTGATGTCGGTTTACATTTTTATTTATATGACCTCAACAACCCAGTTAATGGGTAACACGATACCCGTCAGCAAAACTTGTTGGCAGACTTTCGGGATTCTGCTTAACGTGCTTTCCAAGGCACGGAGGGCTCTCGATATGTTATGGCTGCCTACCCATCCTCGACCAACCTCGGTAAGCGGTACGTAACCTTGAAGATCACGGCTATTACACCACCCAGATATCAAGAAAAATAATCGTACCTGTCCTTACGTTACTAAGTTAAATCTAAGGTTTTTTCGTTTTTCCTCTCATAATCAAAACAAACAACATCCCTTGATTAGGATGTCAATGCTAGGAAACACGACACAGGCTCTGTTCGTCAGTAAGATTGTTGAGATGTCACATTATGTCAATTTTCCTTGTTCTTTCGTTGTTAAGAAAAATAATAAAATTTTCTTTAAAGAGAGTAGGTAGTCAACAAGGAACTGTTATAGTTTCGCCAAGTCCGTCCATTCCTCCGTCCATCCTTCTGTCCACAGCATAGGTCAGAGTTCTCTTAGTACTAGAAAGCTGGTTCACTTAAAAAAGTAAGTGAATGCAGTTCGTACAGATGCCCAATTGCTCAATCGACCTCATTGGGTCCTAATGGGTGTATGGCGTCATTTCTTGGTACACTTTACAGTAGAGCAAAATGTGGCTTGTTTTACAAACACGGTAATTTCTATCGGAGCTTGTATGGTTTGCCTGGGGATAGCGTCTGCATTATTTTGTTGTATGCATCCCTTTTTATTGATGTCGTCGAGCTCTCTTTGTTCGGAGAGGCATCGGCATGTTGGTTTGGTTTGCTTGTTTTCTTTATCACTGATTCCGGTGCAGTGAACATATTTAGAGGAACTGGATGAATTGTTCGAAGCCGGGAAGCCTTATTGGATTTTTCCTCGCCTCCATTTTATATTTTTATTAAACCATAATATGGTACAATAAAAAACAAAAAATCTTTTTAATGGTACCTCCCTACACGTACATTTTTAATTTTCTCGTCCATCTCATGGTGTGGGGTGTCGTTGGAAAGGTAGTTCAAAAATATATAGCGGGTGAGAAAAATCCATTTTTCGATTCAGGTATCCGTTTAAGAACTATTATGCTTTGAAGTGCTTATTTTTGTTAGAGTCAGTTCAGGTGTAGGGGACACCTCCCACCAGCCACGTGCTTGTTTTTGGGTACATGTTTTTTTTTTGGCATCAGTACTTATTGGAAAACATCTATCTTAGTTAAAAGGAAAACTATCACAGCTGAGTAGACTTTACAGGTAAACGAATAATAGTCGACCAAGTTACATCTGCAGTTGGACTGTAAGGAACAACACGTTTTTCAACAACAATATTAAGTTTGTTTTTGGCATAAATTAGTTCAAACTAGCAACTAAAATAGAGATCACAGACACCAACTTTTCGTAAGTCGGTGTCTGTGGATCTGTATTTTAGTTTGCCCTTGTACTTTTTGAATTCTGTTGTTGTTTTTTAAAGTGTTATACTAGAATGTCGTCTGCCATTTCGCTTGCATCGATTTTGGATTGACACCCATAGAACACACGCACGGAGCACAAATTTTCAACAACCAAAATCATTCCACAAGCCGTACGCGCGAAGTAGTTAGCCTATCTCGCCATTATTCACCAGAATTAATGACCTATGGGTCCGGGTCCCATTCAGCAGGACCTTGCATTATCCGTGCGAAAGGACTCTGTTTACAGAGAGGGCTATTTTAAATGGATCGCGTGTTGAGGGTTCCGCACAAAGGTTGAAACCGGGATTATATTACTAAGCCTATGGTGTCTGCCGTTCTGTGCGTTTTCCTTGCTGTCTGTTTAAAGAAAGAAAGAAAGAAAAACTATTTATTAGGACTCGCACAGGAATACACAATACTTAGTTCAGAATAATTAGTTCACACTCATAAAAACATAAACACCCACACACACCCATCACAGATAAGGTAAAATTTTAGGTCATTCACGTAAATATTTGTTGTTATTATTGTTTTATTTTGCTTTATATTATTCACATAAGTATGCATAAATTGCAGTATAAAACTGATTTTCATCTGTCACCTTACATTTCAGCATGTCAATTCTGATACAAAAGTGAGCTGACAGTGTCATCCCGTCTTAGTCAATCCCTATTATCAGTGGCACTGACACCTCACTCCACGCTCACTTCACTTAAGTTTTCACGGTGAGCTGGTTACAGAGTAGCACTACAGGTCTATTTGAAAACCGGCGTCAGGCACTAGTTGTCTGGCATTTTTGCTGAACTGGGTCTTTTTGGCGCAGCTGCGATGCACACTTTCCTGCAAATTTTTCACAACGCTCTTTTTTTTAAAACTCGTAGTATCATATGTTGGGTTTATGTGCCGTTCATTCTGTCCTAAATAATTGTATTTTCTTTCTTTTGTCTTTCTGTCTTACTCTTTTTTATTTATTTCTTTCTTGAACTGAGTTTAGGACAGGGGTTGTATAGACTATAACAGGTTGCTAGTTTTCGCAGAAAACTACAATCTTCATAGACATACTCGTGGACTTTGCCTATCATCATCATGATCATCATTATTCTCCTGCCCTTACTTTTTTTTTTTTTTAAACGTTGCCCCACATTAGGAATTACTCCTGTATCGTGGGTGCGTTCACAAACATGAAAACTCACATACACAAGACACCCAGACCCGGAACAACTAGTTTGTAGGTCATACAAATATTTGTTCCGTGCGGGAATCGAACCCGCGACACGCAGCGCAGCAGCCGATCGCTCAACCACTGCGCCAACTGCACCAACTCCATTTATTTGGGGTGGGCGCAGCAACATGTCTGTACTATGGCCCCTATCAAGGTCAGAAATAAAATAGCTTTGATGGTACGGAACACTTTTTGCGTGAGTACGACATACACTTGGCCGTTTTTTTCCAAGACCTCTATGAATAAGTTAGAGGGTAGTTTTGTTGGATTGATTAAGAAGGGGTTGAAATTTGAAAAAGCGGTGCAATAAAGGTGAAATTCTGGGTAAAGCGCAGTAAATAAATTATGGTTTGAAAAACAGGTTGATTTGGTACACAATTGAATAATTTTTGTAGCTCAACTTAGCCGTCACGTGAAGTTGATTAAAAAAAAAAAACAATCAAAAATAAGGTTTAATAATCAATAAAAGTATCTACTTGGTTTTCCATGTTCATTTCTACATTTCAGAGAAAACTGGTAGCCACACTGTGAAACTTCACACATATTTTACAAACTACCTGCGCCCCGCGGTTTCACTCATGTAAGTCTCGATCCTGTAAGAATATCGGAACAAAACGTATCCTATGTCTAAAATCTTAAAAGACTTTATGTTTTTAGGACAGGAATAAACTAAACACACTCTTGTTTAGTTTAATGTGTTAGATATTCCTGTGCGAGTGCCAATAAATACTTTTTCTTTCTTACTTTTGAAAGAGTAACAAACAAACTTACAAAAAATCAAATCCTTTCGCTTCATAGTATTAGTTTAGAAGAACATTTTTTATGACTTCCAATAACTCTTCCTGTTTATGTTTTAGATACTCTGAGCAATTGATCATTCATTATTACATACCCACTAGTTCCTTCGGATATTTGGTTAGTTACTTTACGTAACATAACATCACGCCTTGTTTCCCCGAAGGGTTGGGCAGAGGTGTACCTATAGTACACCCACATTTCGCCAGTTATGTTTAAGTCCCATGTAATAGGGGGCGAGCCTATTGCCATCTACCGGGCACAAAATCCAGACTTCGGACTGAGAAATTCCAGATAGAAAAACCCAATAACACGTTGCCCGACCTAGGAATCGAACCCAGGACCTCATGCTCAGCAGTAGCGATTGCGACCACTAGCTTATTAATACTAGCTACTGCCAGCGGAAACATGCTACCGGGACTAAAAGTTGCATTTGTTGCTTTCCCCAGGATGCCTTTCATATACTTGACAAATAAAATCACAATCGTTCAGTGGTTTAGACGTGAAATGGTGACGTCCGACAAAGTTACTTTCGAATTTACAAAATTAGTAAAGACTAGCTGCTCCCCGCGGTTTTACCCGCTCAAATCTTGATCCCGTGGGATTATCGGGATAAAAAGTACGCTATATGTCAATCCAGGCTATAAACTATCTGTGTGCCAAATTTCATCCAAATCCGTTGAGTAGTTTTTACGTGAAAGAGTAACAAACATCCATCCATACTCACAAACTTTCGCGTTTATATTATTAGTAGGATTAGTATGGATACAGATTACCCATATCCCACTGCTGGGATCCTACAGACCTGCATCCTTAGCGTAACGCACTACCAATAACAATTTGAATAATTTTGAAGGATATTGCTAATCCATTGCTTCATATGTTCGAAAAAAATGTCAGCTCACCAACGTAAATAACGCAATGAATGTTGTTGAACTGTCAAAATGAAAGCCATTTTAATGATAATGTGTTACGCAAGTGCCACGCTGGTCTCTTTAAGAGATCATATTAAGAGATCATACCTTTATCCAATATCGATAACATAGGTACCCAATACATTGTTCATCTACCCTCACACCCAAACTGTCCTCAAAAATTATAAAGCGCTTCTGCAGTGCTTCGCAGGTGTTCGCGGAAGCCCGTGTTGATGATCTCCATGCCATAATGAGAAAAAGGGCGGCGTCAATAATGGGTAGGTTGCGCGGAAGCTCCAACAGCATCCTAAAAACATTGTTTGACAAGGTGGACAGCCCCTTTATTAGGCATTGGGTGCAGAGGCACATGCCAACTTGTGTTGAGCCACGTAGATATTAGTTGTTGTTAGGTTGGTTTGTAAGTTTTATTAATATAGTTTTTAAGTCTTTGTTACTTAAACATATGGATTGTGTGTTAATTAATGAATGATCCAAAATATACGTAATATATATTTAATATCAATTACACCACCAATCTATTAAATACATCGTTTTCAAATAACTTAACCTAATTTATCAAGTTCTAGCGATATAGTTTAAAAATTAAATGGACTACCTTTAGTCTTGCCGCGGCTGCCTGATGTGTGTAAACCGTGAAAGGGTAAAAATTTAGTATCGTTTGGCAGGAAAAGGGGGTGGGGGGGATGGGGGGGGGGAGGTGCTCAATCCCCCCTAGTACCACTCCCATGAAAAGGTAACGCACCGTTCTTGAGAAAAACTAATTATTCTAACCTAACCTCAAAACTCTTAAATGTCGCTTCTGCAACGTCTCCGGTGCTGCGGGAAGTGCAACCCCTTCGCCCTTACGTAACAAAGGATAGGCACCCACGGCATACAGCGGGCGGGGGTTGCCCTCCCTCCGCGCCTCCGGATTTTTATAAACACTCTAGGGGTAGGAGCCAAAAGACTACGTGGAGTCGGGGTGCCCCGATTCGGTTTTGGAACAGTGTCGACCTATTTTAACCATGAAGTGTGGGTACACTCATTTCCTTCTAAGCAGAATTGTCCAGAGTACAAGCGTAGGTCAAACGTGAAGGCAAACAATCAAAGTCCAGAAGGTAAGCCAAAGTCGTCGAAGAAATCCACAACATAAACAACACGAAGCACAGCAAACACATTTACGCAACTCGGGGAAAAACCGAATGAACGTAAACAAATAACACTGACACATGACACAAATATTTTTTTTTTTTTTTTTTACGTTCCGTTTCATCGATTTTGCACGACATTTGACACCACAGACAACACACTAGTACAGATTTGGTTGTCAATCGACGATTTTAACGTTTCGTAACGCTGTTTATCTAATTAGAGGTTAGAAACATTTTTTTTATTAATTTCTCGAAAAATACGCATTACCTTGTAATAAGAGTGGTAGCGTTATAATCAGGGAACCCACCCCTACCATCTTCAACCCTTTTTACCCCAAAACTCCTGCCAAAGGATACTAGATCCAAGCCCGTGTGAAAGTTGAATAATATGGAAAGAAAACTTTTGTTTATAAAGTTGACCTTAGTACCGATGTGCTATGTATAAATATTATAGTTTGCTTATACTTGTTCGTCTAGCAGCAAACAGGTTTAATGCCTATAATCTTTACCAAGTGTGTTCTCCTTATAAAGACGGTGGTGGTGCTCCGTATTCGTCTGTCGGTTATCAAAAAAAAACTGCCTTTCATAGAAAAGTGCAATACCTACGCGGTCAAAATTTATGGCAGGGCATTTTTCTTTTAAATTACCGTCAAAAAATTTCAACGCAGGGGGTTCAGAATCATATACTGGGTCCATGGTTGTGCGTCGATGTCCCTTCCACCCTGTATAGTCACGATAACTTGTCAGTCAATTTGTAACAATTTTTTCAGTATAAAAGTAATTCTTCAGTTATCGTTGACAACTCCTATTTATAGGAGCCCGTATTAGGTTGCATGGCCAGTGAAAAAAGACAGTTTTTTTTTGCAAGTCACATAAATGGCTTAGAATAGTGCTGTACCTATCTGTGTAATATGTTTATTAGGTAAGGTCGGCTTATAGTAACTTCAGTTTAAAAAAAAAATGCGTAAATATTTAGTAAAAACTAAAAATAAATTAACAGAATAACGCCCTAAGCCGAGGTCCGTACCCCACTTGCCCTTAGCGTGTAGTCGCTTAGTTTTTAGTTAGTACTTAAGTTTAAGTCCTGGCTGGAGGCCTTAATTTATTAGGGCAACCACAGGCGAGTCCGCTTAAGCAGACGACAACCTCATAGGTTGACCTGCGTGATGCCATAGCCGAAGAAAAATAAAAGTGCCGTACGTTGCGTACTACCGTAAACAGCGATTTTAAAACCAAACCCAAGAGATAATTTTTGTGCAATGTTACTTAGTTTTATGTACAGAATGCTTGGTTGACGGCTATATATACCATACCCAACCCATACCTACACTGGACAATGTAAGCTTTACAATGTAGGTATATTGCTTACCCGTGCTTTCAACTTCAGTGGGACGTGACCTTAAGAGGATACGTGCGAGGGTCAAAATAGTCCCAATACAAAACTTTCATATGGATACGAATACGAACGAACTATTTACCACTCCAGAGAAAACAACGAGGAAAACGAATAAAGTAAAATAAAGGAATTTATTTTCACATTATGTAGTGCTTCTACACTTTTAAAAATATACAGATTGGTAATAACAATATTATTTAAAAGAGTGTCCATGGAGTTTCTTGCCCGTTCTTCTCCATAGGTACATACTGCGCTTTGGAATGGGCAACTAGCTTCATATTTCTGACTGACCGACTCCTTGACAATTCAAGAGTGCCTGTAAATGCTTTAATTGAAATAAATGCTTTGAGTTAGAGTTTGAATTTGACAGCAGTACATAATGTCGTCTTAAACCTGACGACTCATGCCAACCGATATTTAAGAAACTTGGTTTGGCACTTAACAATTACGAAAAGTGTGTTTGTAATTAAAAATAAACAATTATTAAGAGTAATGTTATTCCTAGGAACAGACGAGATCCTCATAAACTAGTGTTGAATAATGATTTACCTACACTAGTTATATACAATCATATTTGCCTAGCGATGTGTGTGCGCATCTATAACAAAATAACAAAGGCACTACAAGATTTTATTTTTATTTTATAAATGGTTACTTGAATCATGAAGCCGCAACTCGAACAAATAATAATTAGTCTTGAAAACAACAAATCATAGATGGCAGCATAGGTAACCATTATGAAATTAGCAATGACTAGAAAGCGTTAAACGACAGAAATTTGGCTGAAGTAAGATGGTTTAAAATCAAAACTTCCTTGTTTAGTGCTGATTTATCTATTTACACTCATAACGCACGTATTTGCAACCAGAAACATAAAAGCCTTTCACTTCAATTCGAACCCTAGTAATGTTAAAAGTAGCCATCTGTTAATCATTTTGCTTCGGAATTAGTCGGCGCTGGTCACCAGCTTTCTACATGAATGCCCTGATGCAGCTGAAAACGGATTTCTATCCGTTGCCCTTTGCTTGTGAAGGCCGGACGCTCTCAATCGGCTTAGAGGCATATAGAGTTGTTAATACTCTTGCATCTTAATATAATTAATTAAAAATGCGAGGACAGCTGCTAGAGTCGCAGGCACGAGGGGTTTCCAAGGGACATTAAAAAAGTTGTGTTGGTACTTGGTAACACGAAACGCTTTGGTAAGGCTGGTTGTTAGACTTTTAGGTTCCTGACTAACCGCAACGACTGTCAAAGATCTACGAATGACAATTGGGACGAATGGCTTCACGTGTTATCCGAGGCACTGAGTCTCGGTATGTGCAGGAACACATAAAATGTGTAATAAATAAACAGTCCTGAATGTGAACAGCGAATTTTCTCCAAACATACAATTCACTCGAAAGACACTTTAGCCAATCTCCTCGTCCAAAAAAATTATGAGACCATCCGACCACGGAAAATGCTAAAGATAACCTTACTTACAAAAAAAATATACATTTAAGCCCACACCGTCCTAACGAGCACCCGAAGTCAAAATATGGGGATTTAAATGTCTCTGACAGGATTCTTTTGTCAAAGGTCGTTATAAGCATTGTGATAATGGCATGGCAGTAGTTGTGTGGTATTTTGTTTAGATAAGATTTGGTTGGCTGTTATTTTAGTATTCCGTACCTCATAAGGAAAAAACGTTACCCTTACGACGAAGTGATCCTATCACTTCGTCGTCCGTCTTTCTTTCAAGACCCTTTTTCTCAAGAACGCGTGGAGGTACCAAGTCTATGGTCCCTTGGTGCTCTAAATAAATCAATCTTCTAAGTTACCGCAATAAAAAAAACGGCGATTATGTTACATAGTTATTGATACTCGCAAATAAATCAAAACCTATAAGGTACTTCCCGTTAATCTAGAATCATGAAATTATGCAGAAAGCAAGGTCTTGTGAGCACAAGTAAAGGAAAATGTCCAAAAATCGTTAATATGTTGTTTGATCACATTAAAAAGTGTTTTTATTTCGATCACAAACTTACATTTGCAGTTCGGGAATTGACCGTGACGTCTATCGTGTATGGGAGATCATTATTTTGAACTACTATGTTAAGTTTGTTCTTGGGATAAATTCATCCCAACTGCGGAAGACGGTTTTTTTAAGGCGTTCGTGGTGCGCGTACCGAATTTTTTCCTGCCCCTTGTCATGCAAGAAGGCTTTTGGCCGCAGGATGTGGTGTTCCGTCGCTTCCGCGGACAAATACCACAAGACAGCACAAAGTCTAGCTAGTGCAAAGTGAAGTGCTACTAACATAGTCTTAAGTCTTTTTCATTAACACAAGTTTTGTATAAGATAAATACATGTATGTTTAGGTTAAGGTGTTTATCTATGGGCCTGTGGCGCCTGAAAATAAATGGATTATTATCTTTAAGGAGTATTTCGTACATTGATGAAGGAAAAACATCGTTAGGAAACCTGGGATTAATATAAGTTAGTCTGAAATCGCCAACCCGTATTGAGCAAGTCGTGTCTTATCTGTATGAGAGGAGTCCTTCGTCCTGTGAAACAATAAAAGGCTGTATTATTTTAGGGTATCAAGGAGGTTGTTTTTCCGGCTAAAGTGGTGTCTAAGGTATGATTTTTATGAATAAGGTAATGGTCATTAATTATACCAATTGGCTAACCAACGAATCCAATCATGTCCTTTGAATATCCTTAGCGTTCCTATGCTACTCGGGATACTTTCTACGTCTAAAAGTTTAACACAATACAGTTAATCAGCAGTGATCGGATAATCGGGCGCCAATACGAGGGTGACACTGAAATTTCTTAGAAAATCAAAAACTGAAAAAAACTAGCAAGTTATTAGTTATATCATATCTTTTCAAAATAGTCTCCATTTACATCAATACATTGCTGCATCCGATGGAACCACTGAGAAAAGCACTTTGTTTGTATTGCGATAAAAACTTTTCATGTATGAGAGACTGGCCAGTTATAGTCTATTTTGAAAATATGATTATTTGTTAGTGAAGATCGGTACGTTCCAATTTCAGAATATCCCCCCAATTACACATTAATTTAAAATATCGTTTCTAAAAAAAAAATGGATCTGCGAAGGGAACATTTTCGAGCTATATTTTTTTACGATTTCAAGTGTTACCTGAAACCGGACGAATCGTACCATAGACTTCAAATGGCATTCATGGATGAAGGCCCTTCTAAGGTAACCATGCATCGTTGGTATAACGAATTCAAGCGCGGTCGACTAACTTGAGGGGAGAGGAAGAAACAAGTGGCCGCCCTTTGCCGGCTGTTACGGAAGAAAACGTGCTAGTAGTGAAAAATATAATCCAAGACAATAGGCGAGTTACGTATCATGGATCAAGAAGCCTTCACGAAATTCTACAGGTGCATATTCGCGTGAGGAGGATAGTTCCACGCTAGGTGCCGCACATCATGGATGCACGGATCTCACCGATGCTCAGAAGCAGGCCCGGGTGGAATGGTGCCGTGATATGATAAACAAATTTGAAGCTGACTCGTCTCGGTGTGTTTACAACATCATTACAGGTGATGAGTCTTGGATTTATTTATACGATCTAGAAACGAAGCGCCAGTGGACGGTTAGGGTGTTTCAAAACGAATCAACGCCTACCAAAGTGAAGCGATCTAGAAGCGGGGGCCAGATTTTGATTGCGAGCTTTTTCAATTTGGCTGGCTATTTGTTGTCAATTCCATTACGGAACCAAAAAAGCATCAACGCTCAATGGTTGGCAGAAGTTTTCTCTGTTGTGAGCAACAAGCAACCAAACAGTGCTCCGCGGGCTACTGCGCCACCACGACAATGCGCCTTCGAACACCGCGCTCAAAACGAGGGACTTCCTGAACAGCACGACGGTCAAACTCCTGAGTGTCAATACAGCCCTGAACTAGCACCGTGTGACTTCTTTTTATTCCCGAAATTAAAAAATCTGCTCAAAGAGATACAATTTTCGTCGCCGGAAGATGCGCTGTCAGCGTTCGAGCAGACTGTGAACGAGGTGTCTACGGCGGACCAGAAAAAGCGTTTCGAAAACTGGTTCAGACCCATGAAACTTTGTATTGAGGCTGGTGGAGAGTACTTTGAAATCATTTATTAAAACATATTTAATTATAGAACATTCTGAGTGTCCCTCGTATGTACATGTACCTCGTATGGATGTACGAGTATAAATACCTATTTGTCAATTTTATAACGATTTAATGGATAATTATTTATTTATCCATCTTACATCTATTTCTGTATTTTTAACACATGCAAAAACAACAATTGATGCTTTTTATTGCGACGTATTGCGACAAAATGTGATAATCTTCATAATTTCAACTGCACAACAACAAATGGCCTCCCTTCTTTTTTGTTGGGTGGAAAATCATCATTTGACTTCTCCCGCTCTGGGTGGAGCGGGAGGGCGTCAAATGATGATTTTCAGGAGTCAGTAAAAGTCTGACACTTTTACTGACTCAAACCCACACGTGTTCCTTCAGTTGCCTGTGCCAGGGCCACGGTTATCTCTTTGGAAATACCCGCGACCCTGAGGCGTCGGCCCTATCGGACCCCGTCATTTTGTGCTGACATCTCTTTGAGTCGCGCATGGAACACGACACGCCGTCGACCCGGGCCTGGTCCTTACCGGACGGCGAGGTACCCATTGCTCGCCATCCGCAAGCCCGCGCTCACGGTGTCCGGGAATCTGTAGGCGACTCCCGACGCCCAGGGCGTCTCCTGCGGCGACTAGTGTGGGCGTGAGGGCGCAAGGCTCTCTACCTCACGCGCTCCGCCTCCTTCTTCGCAAGCATTACTGCTTCGCAGAAAGAGGTGACGGCTTTCCATTCTCTCTCGCTCCATACCATGGCCTGGACCAGGAACGGACGCGAGTAATCGCCGCCGCCGATCGCCTCCATGAGGACACTGCGGTGCTCCGCCCAAGCTGGGCAGACCTCCACCGTGTCCTCCGGGCGATCCACACAATGTTGATACCCGGGCGTTTCCTCCTGCCTTATGCGAAACAGGAACCTCCCGAAACAACCATGGACGGTGAGGACCTGTGTCAGGCGGAAGGTGAGGACACCGTGGCGCCTCTCCAACCACTCCTCAAAGAGCGAACTTATCGCCGCTGTTGTGGCGTGCCCAAACAAATTGCCTCCCTAGCATCGTCACAACGAACAGTAGTGCTACTCTGTAAACATCTCACCGTGAAAAGTTATGTGAAGTGAGCGTGGAGTGAGGTGTCAGTGCCACTGATACTAGGGATTGACCAAGGCGGGATGACACTGACAGCTCACTCCACGCAAGTCTTTGCGGTGAGATTTTTAAAAATCGACAAGCTATCCTGTGCTTTCCGCATCCAGTGGTTTCATCTCATTTCCGTCGGTCCGACGAGAGCAGGTGGGAAAAAAGCGACATCGATCGTAATAAAATTAATATTAATACTCAATTATATAGGACAGGCACGTCATGATTTATTAATATCCACAGCTCTTGAATGTAAAAATAACGAGCCATGTTTTGTTTTCATTAACCAAAAAAACCTACTATGACGGTAATTTCCAGATGTTTGTCAATTACAACATTCCCAGTCCAGACCTTCACCCAAAAACGATAATATTTATTATTTCGTGTCTATGGACCGTCAATTAGCTCCGTTTGTTTTGGCACGGCCAGCTGTCTTGTCGTTTGAAGATATATTTAGTAACATATTTACTTTTTCTCTAATTGATTTATTTGAATCATTTTTGTGTCTGGGTTTATTTTTGGATGGTGATGTGTTAGTTCTTGTGACTTGTTTTTTATTTGGATTAGGATATGGTTCAGTGCAGCTGGTTTATTCTGTCGAAATCTACCAAAGGCATCGCAGGCGCGTTGTTTGAATTAGTTTTGAATTATTTATAATATTGTATGTGCATGTGATTGCGTCGTCACTCGTCCAAAAAAAAAAGATTAATATTACTTCCAAGGATGATCTAATAACACTTTTATATTAACTTACAAATGATGCGTTGAGATTATGTATCCCAAGGGCCAAGGTTCAGTGGCCTTTTACAACATCCACGGACAGAGTTAGATTGACTTATTTTTTTGCAAAAGGAATCCATTCTGTAAAAAAGTGGTTCCAAATTCTGTTTTTTTTGTTTGATTGTCACAACTGTTTTCCATTTTGCCAGTTGGAGTTGCATCGTTTATTTAGATTAAATACAGTATTGTTTTTAGTTAGATAATATCCAGTGTGTATTTCGAATGTAATATTTGACAAACACATCGAACAAACAATTTGTCTTAAATTTTGCATCTCTAATGTTACAGAAATCTTATGGTGAATCGACTTAATCAAAAACACGTACTTATGAGTGGTACAAAGCGTTCAAAAGCGGTCGAGATGTCAAGAAAGATTTGCCTCGCTCGTCTAGGCCATCAACGTCTTCAACTGAAGTTAAAATCGCAAAAGCGAAGGAAATAGTGACAAAAAACTTTCTGTGTCTCACGAGTCGATCCGTACCATTTTAAATAATCACTTGGGTATGAAACATAATGCCACTCGGCTAGTCCCAAAATACCTGAATTTTCCCCAAAAACTAAATCGCATAAGAGTAGCTGACGACATTCTAGAACGAGTCAATTCCGACCGAACATTCATGAAACGCATTGTTACTGGTGACGAGACGTGGGTTTACGAGTTTGACATGCAAACTAGTCAACAAGCTTCGGAGTGGCGCCTTCCAACTGAACAGAAACCGAATAAACAACGCCAAAGTCGATCAAAAGTCAAAGCCACGTTGAGTGTTTTCTTTGACTATCGCAGCGAAGGCGATAAAATAAATTTGGATGAATAACTAACATTTTGTGTCAAATTTTCCTTATTACTTTCTTGACAGAGTAGTTTAACAGGATCGTTGCAGATAGCGTCCTGTAGTTTCTGTCCAGTAGTTTATGGGGGTAGCCATGGGTAGAAGACGTGAGTTTACTTGTTTTAGCACATAATACATGATTTCCTACGTGATAAAAATATTCCCGTTTTTCTTACCCAAAATGAGGAAATATCATATAATCTTCATACCACAATCATTCAAGCGTAATTTCGATGATATAGGGCCCTTTTTGGCAATAAAACCAGTGTTTTACGTTTTTCTTATCACTCCGGGGCGGGTAGAAAATCCCTTTTTTGAGAAAAAATACTATTCGCTGTCGTATCTCTAAGCTTGCGTATCTTTATGTTCATTCTACTTTGCGAAAACAGACGAATGTTAGATTTAGCAATGACTTTCATGCTTGCTCATCGATTTCACGTTTTTTGGTCTTGACCTTGTAGGATATTATGAATTACCGCAAAGTTAACAAAGTTATTTTAACTGTAGTTTTTCCATTTGACGGCGCGGCAAGCGGCGCCGCCGCCTCGTTTTATTACTAAGTTACTGGTATCACAAAAAGCTTGGTTAAGTGCGAAACTGGCTGGTGACCGTTACAAAAACTCTAGCAGAGCGTCGCATCGATAGTTTGCGTGGCGGCTGGCTTCTGGTGACTGTGATTATGTCAGGGCAGCTGCATTCGTACCACGTCAGCTATATTCAGGCAAAATCCTGAGGATATAGAAGCTGCTGAACCACTAATACGGTGACCGCTTCTGGTAAACGCTATCCTGCGCTGTTATATTTATATAAACTATAACCTACACATAAGGATCACGCCTGTAATCCGAGAAGGGTTAGGCAGAGGTGTACCTTTACTTTACCCACATTTCGCCAATTATGATTAAGTCCCATGTAATAGGGGGCGAGCTTATTGCCATCAACCGGGCCCAAACCCAGACTCCGCGCTGCTACAGAAAAATTCTGGATATAAAAATCCAATAAGACTTTGCCGACCTGGGAATCGAACCCAAGACCTCATGCTCAGCAGTAGCTTTTGCGACCACTAGAACAATGAGGCAGTGTAACCAGCAGCCTAATTGCGTAACACATTTTCGTAAACAATTACGACTTATCTGTTTTATTTTGATAGTTCAACAACATTCATTGCGCTATTTACATTCTTGAGCAGATTTTTTATCGAACTCATTCTCACGACGCACTATGTGGAGATTGAGTCGGTTTCGGGTCATAAATCCATAACTTCCATGTTTTCATAGATTTGCTGCTGATTTTTTTTTTTTGTGTATTCTTGAATAAATGTACTTTTAAATAATATACAATTAATGGATATAATCATATGTCTATTGTCTAAAAAAACTTGAAATGTTGAAAAATTTTCAGAAATTTATGACTATATTTAAATAATATGACCTTAAATGCTATAATAAACACAAATTAAACTCTTAAAATGATTTCTGCTATTATTATGTACGATTACTTTTAACTTAAAAAAAAACACTGTATTATTCAACTAACTCTAAAGCTTCATCTATAAGTTCCATAGACTTTTTACTAGATGGTTTTCTTAAACTTGTTATGTAAGGGTCCGAAGTATACAAAAGTGTATGTAGAACATCTTCATTTGTAGCTATTCTAGAACATTTCCTAGCATGATGAAGTCTGAATCGTTTATAGTCTTTGTTCCTTGATTCCTGCGCATCTTCGGAAAGCTGTCCTAGGGGTAACACTGAATAATGCCGAATGACGCTTTCACCGTGAATTAGGACTTTATGGACAGATGATGGCATATAATACCACATATATTTATTAACATATCTTTGTGCTGTATCCAAAGCATACTGACCGAATTTTGTAGCGTTAATAACTTTTCCACTTGACATAACTTGAAGTAAAACATAAAATCGTTTAATTAATTCCTCGTCCACACCAGTAATATCTGCACTGCACTGATAATTTTGAAAAAATCTTCTAGCTGTATTACCGTCATTGCTGTTACCAGTACCTTGTTTAGGTTTATCTATATTTAAACCAAGTTCTTCTCTGAACCTTCTTTGTACATATGCCTTCTTTTGATGTTTCAAATCTTTGTTTTCGTTTGTTGTAGCAGACCATTTTTCGAAGCCTAGATTATAGGATACTTGTAAAATTAACTCCATAAATCGAATCCAGCAATGCAATGTCGATAACCCAAATTGATAAGCATTTTCATCAACGGGTTTATTTTGCACTTTTTCTAAATTATTCATCTCTGTTGGTCTTGCACCACAAATAGTGCACACAGCACCTGATGAAGTTTCTGACAAAACTTGAGCCACTTTCCCGTCAACCATGGTTAAAAATAATGTATGTTTAATTTCGATACCTTCTCCATTTATATTGACTAAAGTTGGTGTAAGAGCGTCCTTTTGAGCTTCAATTTCATTAACTACACTTCTTGTCTTTTCAGGTGTCTCCTTTGAAAACTCTATTAAAGTGGGCCTACAAAATCTTACTGATGATGGAACAGGGTTTTCCCACACAGTTTCATTTGTATTAATATTTATAAGTTTCAGAGGCACTAATGAAGCTATAAATAAATTAGTGTCAGAAATTAACTCACTTTCTTCAACTAAGACTTGCTTGTATTTACTTTGTCCGCTTGAACCATCACAGCCCCATTTAGAATAAAGCATTAAATGTGTTTTGCCAACTTTGTATACACCATCAATTTGTAAAATTCTTGCAATAGTGTGATCCAGCAGATCTTGAAGTTTCACCTTTGCTTTAATATTATTAATTTCTACGCTTGATCTTGGTGGGTAGCACTTTCCTTTAGCTTCCTGAATTGATTTGTATGATGGAAATAATAAGCAATTCTTCGCGATTATGTAACTCCTCATGTTTTCATACTGTGCCATATTAAGGTCCAACTCGATGAAAATACTGAGAGCTTCGTCTTTAGAGTACGCTGTTAAATGTGTCGGTTCGTTTAGGAGATTTTGACGCATATCACTTTTTTTCTCCATGGGCATTACTCGTAAAATTTCGACAATGAATGCTTCTTCGGTTTCCCCTTGAGATCTCAATCCCTGAAGATATGAATTCAGTATAAAATCAAGGCCACATGTTTCAAGCAACTCCTTGTTTTTTCGTCTTTGTGTTCTATCGGAACTGTCTTCGTAGGTTTTCGAAGGGCGTCCTCGCTTTCCTGTCGATGTCGAAGGTTCGGATTCACAAGTAAATATGACGTCCAACCAAACGCTATTCTTGTTTAAAAATATTTGCTTATTTCTGCCAGATTTTGTGTAACGTTGACGAAAGTTTGTAATAAGATTTTTTTGCACGCTTGCTACAATCTTAGCGATATTTGCCTCGGAAAATTTGGTAAAATTATTCCGTATATAACTTGTTAAAGCAATAACATAATTCCCGTCACTTTCAATTAAAACAAGACATAAGTCACGTCTGGTACAGTTGAATTCACTCATTGTTGCGAGAAGGTAGATGGTTAGGTTACTACACTTTAAGTAACGACAATGACGAACGAAAAACAGTATGTAATTATTGAGTATTCAGAATCCCTATTTTATATAAAAATATTGATTTGAAACGTGTGCAAAATTGTGGTAGAAAGAACGAATTATCATTGTGTGGTTATGCGGTTTACGATATGTATAATTGATAATTTATTATGTATGTGAACTAAAAATGGTGGGAAACACTCGATACATTATCTTAACGTAAACCGCAATTAATAAAATGTACAAATAAGACCTTTAATAAGCAAGTAGTCAAATAGCACCTACGTATTTGTAGGATTTTTTACTGTTTTATGCTATAATAGATTAACATATGTTGTGCAACGAAATTGCAACTTTTCTTTTCTTATTTTATTATAATATTAAATTTCCAATCAAATAACATAATTTGCAGACCTTCGGCAAATTTCGGCAACTGTCAAAACTCTAATTGAAAGTTTCAGGTACGCAAAAATGATATGTCACGAGATAAATATTTCTAGTAAATACATTTACACATATAGAGCATTTTTATGCATATCAGTCAAAAGTACATAGTATAAGCTTTCTGTAATGGTATAATACTTGTATAGTTTTCATTGCTAGGTGGCTAGAAAATAATCTTGAAAAAAATACAAATTCAGATCGTTTTGTGATAGTTTAGGTATGATCGTGTTTAGATGATCTTTTTTATAAACCAGTACAGACCACATACATAATTTATGTATAATATAGTAGATAACTTCTTAGCTACAGTTTGAGGTATAATACGAGTACCTGCGCCGATTTTTACAAAATGTATTTATGGCCAGGCCCTCTTAGGCACCTCCACATAGTGCGACGGCTGGACTGTTTGAGCAAAAGAGACGTTTCATTTTTGTATAGGGTTCCGGCCATAACGTGTACGCTTTGGAATAGCTGTATACCCGATTTAAAAAAAATAATTACTAGTATTTTTAGGCATTAAATAAAAACTGAAAATGTTTGACGTTTTTCATGAGAGTTACGACTCAACGACTATCGACAACCAGCCATGACAGATTGGAGGGATGACGTTTACATACATAACCAGAGTAATCAGTTACTCTGATTATGTATGTAAACGTCATCATCGACATCAACGTCATAATCTTCATTATCGAAACAAACAATATGTTTGATTTTTTTGCCCAGAAGTATATGTAAATCAGCAATTCATAATTTAAAAGTACTATATAATTTTTTAACGAGGAAATTAATCGTCACACTTTCTTAAAATAAGTCAAAAAAGTTGTCAAAGACAGCTATCTTATTATCTTATATAAATAGCCTTTCATATTTATATCCGGGTTCAGGGTTTACTGAGGCAGTTCTTGTTGTTTTTCTTACTTATGTTTTAATTGCTAGTTTATTTATGTTTTATTAGTCTAAACATTATTTAATAGGTATGTTGAAACTGTTTGTACTACCCGTCACTTGTCCATACAGGTTCATTCGAAAACCAGCGTCAGACAGCATATGTCTGGCATTAATGCTGAAATCAACCTTTTTGGGTGCAGCCGTGAGGCAAACGCTATTGTTGTTGTTATTTTAATATGTTGTCATTTGTATTTTGTGTTTCACTAACTTTGTGCACATAAATGTTGTGCTTTCTTTATTTTCTTTATATTAATAATACGCGATATTATTATGTTTTAATCTAACATGATTTCTGGACGAAAGCAATATGCAAGTATAACGACGCCTTGAAATGATCCAGCCAATAGATTATTTTGACAACTATCATTTTTTCCACGTACGAGTAATCACGGGATTCTATGGTTTATGAAAATTTATTTCACTCAAAAAGAATACTTTAATTCACTCCGATGAGGAAAAAAACATAATAATTAAGATAAGCGACGGTTTCCTTGGGTTAACAACAAAAAACAAGTTAAACAGTAAAAACATACAATTCATAGATTGTTCAGGTGGTGCTTCAATAGCCTTTTAAAAGTTGAAAGTGATTATAATTTCTTAACTACTTTAGGTATAGAGTTATAGAGTTCAGCCCCCTCATATACGACAGTCTTTCTACCGTAGTTTGTCCTCAGTGCTCCTAAAATTATATGGTTAGCTTGCCTCGTTATGCGCTTTTGGATTTGCATTCTTTTTGTAAATGTTATTTGTGCATGTATATCTGTATTAATATTTTTACGTACAAGTATGCAAGTGTTATATTTTTAAATTTTATCAATATTCATAAATTTAGTTTCTGTAAAAACCATTTGAGAAGATGTTAAATAATCGTAATTGAATAAGACTTTATTAATTATATTTTGCGACGTTTGTAGCATTTTAAGATGAGTTTTGGCAGCACTTCCCTATATTTCGATTGAATAATCGAGATATGGTTTAACCATCGAGTTATAAATAATATATCTGACCTGTAGTGGGAGACATCGGACAACTCCTCTTAGTGCACCATTCAGTGATGATATCTTTTTTCTTACTTTCTCAATGTGAGGTTTCATTGTAAGTTTATCATCAAGAGTAAGACCTAAATATTTTTCAGTATTTGTTTTTAGTATGGGTTGAACATTTATATCGGGAGGCACGGCAGTGACCCTGCTAAGTCGAGCGCGAAGCAAACACTGCCGTACCATCCTTTACTGGAACCATTTCGCCGCATTTTCAGGCCCCTATTTGAGAACCTCTGGATAAGACCAGAACGCAGAAATTTTCGTCATCTAGTAAGCTATAATCACTTATTTAAAATCCAAAATTTCAAGTCTGTAGGTCATTTAGGTCCGAAGTTAAGCGAAAGCAAAGTTTCGCATTTATGACACTCACTCACTCACTCATGATCATCAGAATAGAACTATTACATCCCATAAACTCAGACAGCTGAAATTCGGTACAAAGTTAGGGTTTAATGGCCACATAAAGGGACAACTATAAAAACAAGGATAATCGAAAATCTGGAGTACCTGGTGACCCTGAGTAGAAAACACAAAAGCCCAACCGAACTATTAGAGATCGACATACCGCCTTTACAAAAAATATTCAACACATCTTCTAATTTAATCTAGCCTATAGCGTCCCACTGCTGGGCGATTGCCTCACCTTCTGCTTTGCCCACGTTTCTACAAAAAGAAGTGAAATCCCACCAAAAACATTCTGTAAAAAACTAGCCAAGTCTCGATGGAGCTGCTTGTTTATCTCTAAAAAGTAATGAAATCTAGACAAACTCGTGCCAAGTCTAAGGTTCCTTACTGCGATTTCTTTATTATTATAGTTAATGTTGTGTGACTTGGCCGTTGAACATTCTTTATACGTTAGTGGGTACAAGTCAATTTTGTTTACAGACAGAATTGATAAGTCTATGGTATTTGATCCCGTCATGCCGTTAGAGATTTACAAAATGGTAATGGGTATGGAGAGTAAAAAGTCATTTTGACACTATGAAATACCGCTTAGCGTAATAAAAGATAATACAGACATCCTGGCACATCCAATATCTGAAATAATAAATAACTGCGCGAATGAAGGCGTCTTTCCTGACCAATTTAAGTTAGCCAGAGTTCTACCACTATTTAAGAAAGGTGTTAAAAAAGATCCAGGCAATTACAGGCCCATTTCATTGTTACCGGTTCTATCCAAACTTTTTGAAAAAGTGATCAAATCTAGGCTTGTAAGACATTTGAGCAGTCTAAAAATAATAAACCGTAATCAGTTTGGATACCAAAAAAGTAAAGGGACACTAGATGCAATAGACTCGTTAGTTAATAACGTAGTAAATAAGCTGAACAACATACTTAAAGTTGCTGGCTTATTCCTAGACTTAAGTTCTGCGTGTGATACTGTATAACATTGCATTCTAATGGATAAGTTAGAGCATTACGGCGTTAGAAAAAATGTTTTAAAACTTTTTAGTTCTTATTTAACCAATAGGAAACAGTACGTTGAAATTAAATCACTTCACGAATGTATGGAAGAAATTCATAAGTCGAAATCTTTTACTGTAACTAGAGGTGTTCCGCAGGGTTCGGTGTTGGGCCCCCTTTTCTTTATAATATTTCTGAACGATCTTACCGAATACATTAAAAACATTTTACCGGATGCGGACTTGATAATATTAGTGCTGTTATAGCTTCTGACAATATGGAGACCTTAAAATATAAATAAAATGCATTGATAGCTGTTTGTGAAAGCTGGTTCTCTATGAATAATCTTAAATTAAATGTAAGTAAAACAAAATGTATGATATTTAAATCTACAGTTAAGAACAAAGCTTTAGTAGACGTAGAATCCTTAGGCAGGAAAATTGACATTGTAGAAAGTTTAAAATTTTTGGGGGTACAAATTGATTATTTGCTTAATTGGAAGCCAGAACTAGAATCAATGACGAATACAATAAGTAGTGCGTGTTACGCTATCAGATCCTTCAGAGATATGTTATCTATTGCTCAACTTCGTACCGTCTATTTTGCACTAGTTGAATCTAAACTTAGATATAGCATTAAATTTTGGGGAAACAGCTATAAATATAATACTAAGGCAGCCTTTACTATACAAAAGCGAGCATTAAGAACCATGCTTCGTTTAAACCAGTCAGAATCGTGTAAAAAGTATTTTATTAAACATAGAATTTTAACGGTACCATGTCTTTATATTTTAGTTCTCCTTACTCATTTACAAAAAAACTTAAACGAGTTTGAAACAGACTATGAAAGAAAAAATAGAGTAAGTACTCGCAGAAAAGATCTTCCTACTGTTCTGCGGGCAAAGCTTAATGTTGTGAAATACTCGTCACGCGTGCAGTCTATCAATCTGTTTAACAAATAACCAGCAGAAATCAAGAATATTCAGAATGTGAACATGTTTAAAAATAAACTCAAAGCATTGTTAATAAAAAAAGCCTATTACAGCGTTGACGATTTTTGTAATGACAAACTAGTATTAAATTGAAGGTACTCCTTTTAATACTGAATATTTCGACGATAAATGTATTTTTGTAACTTTTTACTGAGGACTTTGTTTTGTATCTATAATAATTTTAATGTTTGTAAAGTTAGTATTTTTATTGTTTATGTTGCTTCTTTGTTGTGTACCCACTGTGCAAATATTTCGGCACAAATGTATTTTTGTTACGAAATAAATAACTTGAACTTGAACTTGAACGTAACACGTAATGTTATATCTGTTGTAACTACCTATGTTTGTTAAGCGAGATAACAGCCCGTACTGGTATTGGTAATTGGACGCTAGTATCTCATTTTCGGCTGTTGTTGATTGTGCAACACATACATTCAGCATTGACAATGCTAACTTCTGCTCTCTTCTTTTTGGAGCGTCAAATCGACCACCGATTAAACATTCTTATTATGTTACATTTTATGAATGTTTTTTTTTGTATATTTTAGAAATAATCGGTAAGACCGATATTGGACGATAATTACTCACATCTGCACTGTTCCCGGCTTTATGCATCGGTGTGACTTTGGCGATTTTTAATGTATCAGGAAATATTTCTTCTTGAAGGCTTTTGTTAATGCACTTCATTACTTCACTTCGTACATTTAATTATTTTAGTACTGACGAGGCCTATGCTCGTGTTAGTTTTCAATTCGTGAATAATTTAGAAACCTCTTTATTGGTGGTTGGTGACAATTCTGTAAGTTTTATACCAGCCTGCCTACTTGCTCTCATCCTCGAAAGCCTGTCAGTTTGCATTATTTTGAAAACATTTTGGGAAATCATTTGCTAGCACTGTACCAATTATCGAACAGTAATTATTGAAACGATCACATTTAAGTTTTATATCGGTAATAGGACCTTCAAGTTTTGTAGGGGCTAGGTTATTTTTAATTTTATTGCAAGTTAAATTATTAATCAACTCCCACATCTTATAGGTTTTACAGTACAATTTTTGAAAGATTTTTAATAAAAAGACCTCTTTGCATTCTGAACGATAGGTGTCACATTATTTAAATATTATTTATTGCTCTTTATTTCTGCGTCTTCAGGATTCTCTTTTATTTTCTTACCCAGTTATTTTTTTAATTTTTGATTATGTCTAAATATTATAATATATTTAATAAGTTTTGATTATGTCTTCGTTTATCCAATCGGTTTTAGGTGGGTTAAGAATCTTCGTATTTTCAGATTTATTTTTGTTGATCACAGATTTTCAGTATTCTTCAAGTGCCAAGTAGTCATCATTTTCATTTTCAAACTTGTTTTCTTTTATAGTTTTGTATAGATTATAATAATCAGTGTTTTTGTATTTAATCTTCTGCAGTGGTTCTGGATATATTATTTTAATTTCAAAGTAAATTTGTTTGTGGTCTGAAAACGACGACTCAATAACTGCCAAATGAAAATTGCAGTCTGTGATGTGCAGGTTAGTACTAACAAGATCTAAGATAGTGTTAGTCGTTGAATTTTCTCGTGTGCAATGTTTTTTTGCAATCTGAATTTAAATTGTGTAGCCAACTTCTTTTAATAAATATTTATAATCTTTCACGTTTCTATCAGGATAGAAGAATCAGGTTATAATCCCCAAATATAATAGCCATCTTCATCTTTTGTAAGTACGAGTAGCATGAATAGGTGTCTAGGAAACTTGTTACATACGATTCGGGTTAGTAAATAAATCCAATGTCAAGAGCAAAATTTTCGAGGTGGACCCGAAGGTTATCATCTTTAGTTTTTTCTTCGATGAAGGTTTGCTACAGAGAATTCTGGACGTAACTGGAAACCCCCCTCCGCTGATATTTGTTCGGAAGTTGTAGTAATGGATATAGGTTGGTACTTACAGTCGTTGAGCCTCTTCATCCGATTTGATCCACGTCTCGGTTAGAACTATACATGTTTAGAATATAGGAAGGATCCCGCAATACATTTTAGTTCATCATGTTTGCCTGTCTTGACAATGCTTCGAGAATTCATATAAAGGAATTATGGAGATTTAGTAGTAGTAATAATATTAGTACAGGTGTCTGTTATCTGGTAAGTGATGGTATTTTCCGTTTCTACTTGTGGGTTATTTTGTGATGTCGTTACTGTCAGCTATTTGCTTCAGCCTGGGTTATTTTTGGTCTTTTTCCGAAGTCCTCGCAATAAGTCTGATTTGCATTTTTAATGTTAACAGTCACAATTTTCAGCTGATCAACGTCAGTCAGAAGTGTATGTATCTTCTGAGCGGTGGTAATGCTGGAAATTTTAAGGTTTGATATTTCGGTTTTTAGAATTTCTTGCTCCTGAACTAATGTATTAGTGGTTGACTTAATGTCTTTTAACTGTTCATTTATGGATGCAACATCACTGCTTATTTTTATATTCATTTCCTTTTCGTTTAGTGGTGAAATTTGTCAGCAATGTTAAAATATGGCTAAAAAACTTTTGTAATTGCAATGACAAATCGTCGTGGGTTGTTTCCGTTTGTAGTTGCGGCTAGTAATATTGTGTAACTCATCCTCATTCAGCTTTAACAGGTCTGGTTGCGAACTTCCCTTCATTTCTGCTGCCACCATTAGTCGGATTAAACTCATTTGATTAATTAATTGATTGCGTATTTTTCAAGTCCGTCTGTGTACTAAAATAGTTCCGCAAGGTTATTTAACACTTGTCGTGGTAAACAAAACGCTGATAAGTTAACCGTGACTCCAAACTAAGACCGCCCACTGAGAAGAAACTAGCTTTTTGCATGAAACGCGAGATTCCAAACTAATGCCGTCTTTGTCGCTGCGTCGAATAATTACGTTGGTGTGTCGGGGATTCACTTTTTGGAATGGCCGGTAGATTAATGTTTGTAATAGTTTTATTTCGTTTCAATTTGTGTTTATTTCACTTTTTTATATTTTGCTTCAGGTTTTATAGCACTTCACTCACTTGAAACTTAAGTTTTTTGCAGTTACCACTTTTAACAATATATTTCATAAACTATATGCGTCTAGCTTAAGAAAAAGCTTCGCGCGCGAATCTTCAGGTAAGGATATTTTTCCTTAACTCGTGGCATTTTGTATTATCTCTCGTTTTTATTACCGTACGTTTTATGGCCGAAATTGAAACATCTCCTTTGAATTTTAATTATAAAACTAATTTGGAATAAGTCAGCATTAGGCCTATCTTTTTCATATTTAAGTACTTTTATCATTTGTATTTTATGCTTTACGACCTGCATGTAAATAAATATTTTTCTTTCTTTCTTTCTCTAGTAGGGGGCGGCTTCTAGTCTAACCAGATGAAGCTGAATACCAGTATTTTACATAGACCGACTGTATATCTGATCTCTACATACAATACCCTTGGTAAACTGGTTAACAGACTATCATCAGTCTTTAGATTAAACGAAACGACTGTCGAAAAAAATATTCATACTGAATGCTGATATCTGAATTTCAAATAAATCTATTAATACAACAGAAAATTCGTCCTTAACCTCCTTAGAAGATTTTTTCCATTTTCTTCCTCCACGAAAATTAAAAATAATACTAAATTCACGTTAAAAGAATATTAAACACCTGAAACACTAAACTGCGATAAGCTCAACAAAATGGCGCTCATAAATAATTCGACAAGATGGCCGCCAACATGGCGAGCAATAATAGCGCGTAATTTGTCACTTGACGGATAAAATGACACTGGATCCTAGTCATATCATTTTAGTTTCCAGTGTTTATGAGTTCCTCGACTCTCTCTTATTGATGGCTTTCGTTGGTCTAGTCAACGCTAGTGCTACTGCTAAACATGAGGTTCTGGGTTGAATTCCCAGGTCGGGCAAAGTGTTTTAGAAATTTCACAGAATCAGCATGCAGTCTGGATCTGTACCCGGGTGATGGCAATAGACTCGCCCGCAAACATACTGTGCGAATCTTATTGGATAATAAGAATAATAACAAAAATTTGTATTGATAATCTTACTCTTAATCGACATCTTACATAATACTCAGCTTAAAACGATCCCACTGCTGGGATGCAGGGCTCCACTCTGTGATAGGGAGTGGGCTGTAGTCTATCTCGAGAGCCTAGTCTAGGCTAGTAAACGTCACAGCCATTCTGTTTTTTCAATATTCTTTGTGGGCGAAGTCGCGAGCAACTGCTCGCTGGCTGTTCTAGTGAAAAATATTTATGCATCTTTAGCATTCATAACTAGCTGCGCTCCAAGGTTTTACCCGCATATTTCTCGATCTCGTAGGAATATCCTAGGATTAGACCAATCCAGGTCATGCTCTACCTATGTGCCAAAATCAATCCAAAGTTGTTCAGCCGTTTTAGGGGAATGCCGGTTATTCTGTTTATCCATTCTAAAACAGCCACCCTAGGGTGGAAACTCATAAACGCGTGATCATTCACCCCAGACGGGGTGGATAATCGAAATTCGTATATTATTTTTCTTCCGTTTTTCTCCCTAGGCTGTGCACAATCATATAAGAACAGGCCCAAGATACTTAGCAGACATTGGCATACCATACGTTGTTCTATTACACGTCTGTTGTATTAAAAATTATAAAACGATTGCTATACATTAAAAAAACGAATTTATCCAGGACACCTAATCACGTCTATTAAATAAAGAAACGAGTGTTTGTGATTTCCTGCGAGATATTTGCGTAACACACTAACAGTAGAAATGGCTTTCGTTTTGACAGTTCAGCAGCATTCAATGCTTATTTACCTTGTTGAGCAGACAACTTTTCAAACATATGAAGCAATGGATTACCAGTATCCTTCAAAATAATTCAGATTGTGATTGATAGGCAATTAGGTTTCTGGATGTATTGCTGAATTAATAAATTCCAATGCAATGCGTAATATGATATATGTTTAAGTTTGTTGTTAATACAACTTTATTGATAACTTATTAAATTGTGTGAGTATATTTACTGCTGTACCGTTGAAGATGACTGTACAAGGGGTGAAAATTCTGAATAACAATCCAAAGTGATTTACAAATTTCCACCCCAGGTGAGCACTCGTTCGCGGGCTTGCGGACGGCGAGCCATGGGTAGCTCGCCATCCGGTAAGGACCAGGCCCGGGTCGACGGCGCGTTGTGTTCCACGCGCGCCTCAAAGAGATGTCAGCACAAAATGACGGGGTCCGATAGGGCCGACGCCTCAGTGTCGCGAGTTATTCCACAGAGAAAACCGTGGCCCTGGCACAGGCAACTGAAGGAACATGGGTGGGTTTTAGTCAGTAAAAGTCTGACACGCCCTCCCGCTCCACCCAGAGCGGGAGAAGTCATTTGATGATTTCCCACCCAAAAAAAAAAAAAAAAAGGTGAGCACTCGTTTCAGGATAGCCATCCTAGGATGGCTGTTTTAAGTTGGATCGACGGAATAACACATGAAAGCGTACCAAAGAAACATACAATTTATTTTATCTTTATAATGTTAAATTTAGTTTAGGAGGTTGGATTGTCGTAACTAAAGTACTTGTATATTCTATTTCTTTTCTATGCAGTCTGACAATGACGTCACTTTAGCTTTTGTCAACCTCTTAACTAAGACATTCTAATCTTAACATCACACCAGCTATCAAACAGTAGGACTTATCACACGTTTTAACGATATCCTTTCTTCAAAAGCCAGAAAACATATTAACACGTTCACGATTCCTTCCAAGATTACTCTTAAAATAATCTGGGCAGCAATTGCTAACATGAGAAGCATTTTTTACGCCAATGATCACGTATAACATCTATGAGTAATGGTAAGTACGTGACTGTGCGAAAAGAAACAATGCAACTGTTGTTGGCTGTTTACGAAAGAGATTGGGATGTATACGTAGGAACTTTTAGAGCTTTTGGTTGTGAAGATCAAAGGGCCTTTATTTTCAGAAGAGTTAGGCAAAGGTGCACCCATAACACATTTCGCCAGTTATGTTTATTCCCATGTAATGTGGGGGCGAACTATTGCCATAAACCGGACACAAATCCAGAGTCCTGGCTGCTACTGAGAAATTCCACATGGAAAAGCTAATAGCTATTTGACTGACCTTTGTGTTTCATAATGTTAATTACTTACTTACTATTGTATGGAATCAAGTTCTTCTTACTGAAGAGACTGCTATGCTGCTGGGGAGTTGTTTGCCCCACTTCTTCCCAGCTAAAGCACTAGGAAGTGGTGAAGGGCGGGCGTTTTGGGGGACTGTCTTATGTAATTTTGACGTTTAAAAAGTGCTGATTCTCAGCCTAGTTTGAACAAATGACTTTTGATTTTGAACCCAGGACCTCATGCAAAGCACTAGCGTGTAATTATGTTGCAGAAGGTGTATTACTATTTTGACTTATAATAATACTCTGCAAAGTAATCACAATATTTCATTTTTTATAGTAGCAACTTTTCCTTTCCAAGTGCTAAGCCAAATAAGTCGCAGACTGGAACGATTTCGTAAATAACGTTGAATATATTGGACAAAATTATGCAAAAGTTTCTAGCTTTTACGTAAAACAAACTACAAACCACACAGTTCATTAACCCTACAACGCCGAGATAAGATTGGATATAATGTAAAGTCAGTTCAGTTCGTTCACACTAAAGTATGTTTGGCAGTCTGCTCCAAAGTTGGCGCCAAATAAGTTGAGAGAAATGACGAGGAGCCAAAACGTAATTTTTTTTGTTACTTGATTTGTTGACAGCCTTATGATTAATGAACCACGTGCCATGTTGGTCTCCTAGTCGCAAGCGCGAGTTCGATTCGCAGGTCGTACAAAGTGTAATTGGGTCTCACCATTACAAATTTCTTGGTATCAGCCTGGAGTTTGGAATTTGGAAAAATCAAACAAACACTCTAAACAAATTAATATTAGTTTGTGAAACCATACTCAATAAGACTATGAAAGAACACTAGATACCGTATAGTTTCTTTAATCCTCCCGTTCGTAAGATTTACGGAGTCACACAAAAATATGGCGTAAGTGTTTTTGACTGTTTTCAATCAATGTTCAGTTTTTGACATGTTATAATATTAATAAATGCAATTGTAAGTATTAAAGTAATGGTGGATGAGTTGAACATTGTTGGGGTTTCTTATATTCCCACCAAGAAGTGTGAAGAAATAACAGAGATTTGCTTAGGTAATTACTGTTCAACATGTTGTCTGGGATATTGAGTGAGAGGCTATTTCACCAGTGGGGCGTTGTTAGCAGACAGTAGCAATACCATGATTATGCTACCAAACCTAAAATGAGAAAAATGTTTTGTTAAGACTTTAAGTGAAGTTCATACCTAACGAAAACAACCACCATAGTCTTCACTAATAAATTCGTGGATGTTGTAGGCCGGTTTTGGCTTAAAGGGGAACACGAAAAGGAAAGGCCGTTTTTAGAATTTCGATAATACGTTCATTATCCTTTTTTTTTTGGATGGTCTTGTCTCAGATCCCACATCTCTTGACATCAGAGCTCCTAACAATGATTCAGTACCAAGTCTTTCACAAGTCGATATCCATGTCGAACGAATTATATTGATGATGAGAAATAAATTTTCCAGGAACTTACAAAATGCATAATATATTCATCACACACGATATGTTCTTTCTTTATCTAGATAACACTCGAGTTATTTCGCCAAATAAAACCTAAACTATTTAATAAAAGCACCTCTGAAGAAGCGTAAATTGAATTAAATTTTAAGAATACTTTTGACAGTTTAAATATAAAAAGAAATGTCAAACGTACTTTAGTAGTACGTTATTACCAGGCAATATCGGTCAGGGTGTCACGTGACCGCTGACTGGCTTGTTTGACAAGTTCATAATACGAAATTGCAAGGCAGTTCTGTCTACGCCGTATACTGCCTGGAAATAAGAGATCATAAAAGGGCCGTAGAAAGTAGCCAGCCAGCAACATTTGTAGTGGGATTGATTGCCTAAGATGCAGAGGATTAACAAAATCCCTGATTCGCATGGGCGCATGTAAACGCGCAATTAAAAATGCGGCGTAAAAAAGCGCTTCTTTTTTAACGCCCCATTTTTTATTGCGCGTGGCAAGTGTATCGATTACCATTTGTTTCAATGAAGTGCTGTTTTAAAGCGTGTTTGAAAAGACTCCATTCAATTCAGTACAAAAAGTATCGCCTTCTGTGGGGTCTAATACACCCCGAAATAATTAATAAAAGTTATTGAAATGAAATTGTTCATTCTGTAAATAGTTTACACAGGATAGTCGACATTTCCTCCTAAGAAGAAACGGGGAAACAAACTCAGTGGTCAAAGTCTCTTTTAAAATCTAGACAAAATCTTGGTCAGATCCGATCCGTCAGATTAGTGTCTGAATAGTATTTTAAACAAAGAACCACACAGATTTGATTAGACCAGTCTAGTCAGTGCATGCATTTGTCAGTAATCGTGTAGCTCAACTCATCATACCTACAGGTGATTTCATAAGGAACATCGTACCTACGTACGAACGTATCATATGTACCTTTATAAAACATTTTAAGTTAGTTAACCCCACAGTGCCTTCGAGAAGCAGGAGCATTAATGAGAAGTAAGTAGGTACCTTAACTACGTAGCTACATTAAACAAATTCAGAAGCTGTGTGGGTGGGGCTTAGGTGCTCTAACCACAGAGAATTTCCAAGTAGTAATGTGATAAAACACGTTCTGAGAAACAATACTAAGAGTAAAATGTTAAACCACGGCTAGCAGAGTCTTAAATTCTTCTTCTGTAGTCTTGGTACGTATAAAAATAGGTGGGGTGGGTGGTAACTCACACACTGACTTATTCCTTGTTAATATTCTAGGAAAATCGTATACTTTTACAATGTTTGCAAATGTGTGAGCAACATGTATCTATCACTTAACTAATTTATCTGTTTTTGCTTCATTTTTAATTCTTTTTACCCATTGTGGTATAGTAATTTTATTCTTGGGCAACGTCTTTACATGTAATTAATGTAAACAAAATATTGTAAAACATTTTGAAAGAATCAGAACTTTATTTGCTATGAATGTAGGTACACGTATACGATGTTGTACATGAACTAATGAGATCGGCGCGCAAATTATTACATAAATTCTAATATTAATTGAATACAAGCAAATGAATGTCAACAAAACAAAGCAGAAATTATAGTGAAATCATTTTAAAAGTCAATTAATAATACTATAGTCAGATACATAAGTCTTAAATTGTCAAATTTGCAATTAATTTGAACAATCATAATCTGGATAGACTCATATCATTTAGAAAGTCTTTCACAGAGTAATTTTAATTTTTAATTATGATTAAAAAATTATAGAATAAGCCTCAAAACCATGAGGTATTTTATGATAAATTACAGGTCCAATTGCGACAATATTTTTCACAACAGTCATGTTTTGTAAACCCGAATTAAGAAAGTTTTTGTATTGACATCTCAAGAGTAACGGTGGAGTTTCTTGCCCATTCTTCTCCATACGAAACTAACTTTTGGAAGGGGTTAGAATCAATTCCATTTTTATGTAAATGTTGACGTTCAAACCACACAGTTCATTAACCCTACAACGCCGAGATAAGATTGGATATAATGTAAAGTCAGTTCAGTTCCTTTTTTGTTAGGGCACATATTAGGCACATTTGAACGTCGTCAATTTGAAATAATTGTTTTGAATTTGACTTTTGAATGTCAAAATTTATCATTTGCCATGATCCATTTTGTGAAAATGTCAAATACCAAACTATAATAGTTTAAAAGATACTAGTGACGGACAGACGGATGAGTATAGAGTTACATAGTATAGTTTAGTATAGTTTTTAAATTCTCCAACATCACTTTACAATTCAAAATTAATTACAATCCCACAAAATCAACTATCTTTCTACCCTACCTAAAAAGAATTCTAACCAAAAAATGGTACAAGGTGTGATAAAAATCTTTAATTTCGTCAGCAAACAGCCGGGGACATAACTGTTGATTATGCTAAACAATACCGTGAAAACGTTCTGCATTTACATGCTTGTTATATAGGTGCGGTCACACTTATAGCGGGGAATACATTGTCCTTTTTTGGGTGAACATTGAGTATTCTATCCCTTAAAATACCAGGAACCCAATTGTGTAACACACTGTTTTTACAATTCATTACGTGATAAGTATGTGTCAAAAAATCGGCTAATCGACAACGTAAATAACGCAACGAATGCTATCGTCGAATTGTCAAAATTAAAAACATTGCAATTGTTAAGGCGTTACGCAAATACTCAATATTTGAATAAGTCTATATTACGCCTTTTAAAATTAGACTAAAACATTCTTAAAACAAAATGACAATATAACTTTTTCAAAATACTGCAAACATACTTTTCATTATTTTTCGTGTCATAATGATTATGTACATACTCGTACCTTCCTAAGCCAACACGGAATATTTTCTGTGCTAGCAACGGTGTAGGTTTTTATTTGTACCTGCTATTTTGTTAGAAGACAAAGTTTACTTGACAAAATCTGTATTGTAGGGTTGTAGTCGATTTCCTACAGATCAACTAAAACGCACGTCTCTAGTTACGGTTCACGAGAGTGCCATCCCTAAATCTTTCAAATTCCCACCACGTCACTCGGTGTCGTGGTATGGATTGGGCTATAAATATCCCTGCTGGACGCCTAACGTTCCGCGTCGGAATCCCTGACCCCTCGACTGATCACCACTTTCGGCAAGCCGATCCCTTGGGAGAAGCGAGCCAAATATCTAGGTGTGGTTCTCGACGAACACCTCTTTTTCAGAGCACATTAAGGCGGCTCGTTCGCGCGCCGCCTTCGCTCTAGGTAGACTCATCGATCATGTCCTATGCCAGTGCAGTCTTTGCACACGCCAAGCTCCATCGCTTCAATAGAATGCAGACCCTCCAGAACAAGTTCCTCCGTAGGATTACAGGCTCCCCCTGGTACGTGCGCTACGAAATCCTACACGTTGACCTCAGGATTCCCACTATCTGCCAGTTCATGAAACGCATTTCAAAGCGTTTCTTCGAGACCGCCGCGAATCACTGCAACCCTCTGGTTGTCAAGGCCGCTACCTATATTCCCTCCTCCATCAGTCATGTCCGCCGTCCCAAGCATGTCCTCACCGATCCCGATGACATTGAGGCCCCTGCCGAGCGGACTACGTGCCTACACGCGGTCGTGCTTCCCTGCGTGGTGCTGCCCACGTGGAGAGATCTCTGAGGTCGCTCCCCAACACTGCTGCCTGCCCTGTGACCTCACGCCGGACCTCGTGCTGCGGCGTAACGTTCTCTTCTACTAACTACAGTGACCAGTGAACCAGTACTCTAGAGACCTTTAAACCCACTTCCCTGAATTCTGTATCTCTTTAAATAAATGTGTAAAGTGACATTTGGTTTCATTCCTTATCTCTAGCAAGAAACCCACTTGCCATAGTATGTTCAGACAACTTCTAGAACTACTGAAATTACTGTTCAAATTAGGTCCGCAGGCTGTTTCATGCCTGAACAGAAATTGTGCTGTTTTTTTTTTTTTTTGTTACTAAACTATCGTAACTAGGATTATTTTATCTCATGAAACATCAACATTTATAAATTGTAATAATGTTAAAAGTACAGTTTTTTAATTTAGATTTTTGCTATAAAAATCACTCAAACTATTTTTACTGTAGTAATCTACCTCTCCTCTACTGCCTCATTGATCTAGTGGTCACAAGCGTTACTGCTGAACAAAAACTCCTGGGTTCGATTCCCGGGTCGGGCAAAGTGTTATTAGGTTTTTCTATCTGGAATTTCCGGATTTCTTTTTATCTGGAGTCTGCATTTGTGCCCGGTTCATGTCAATAGGCTCGCCCATATTACACGTACTACGTGGGTATACTATGAGTAGGTACAACTCTGCCTAATCCTTTGAGCAGCAATCGTGTTGTTATGTTATGATGTCATTGTGTACAATGTCTATTGAACTTGAAACACATTTCTATGTCCTTATATCATGCTTTCTCGCTCAAATTCGCACTCCGCACATTACAACATTGACGCCACAAAAGGAATGTTTATCTTTGATATTATTATGTAACATACCAATTAACCTCGTGTTTGGACGTGTTTATTTCAAGCTCAATAACAAAAGAAGGGCTTTGTACTTTCTGCATTGTTGTTGTGTTTAAGCCCAATTTACATTACGAAATTACTCGAGCAAACTTAGTTATTCATTGATAATTTCTCGTCTAAATCTATACTAAAACTAGCTGACCCCGGAAACGTTGTTTTGTTTTTTGAAAAAAAGATGTTGGCCGATTCTCAGACCTACTGAATATACACACAAAATTTCATAATCAGAATCAGTCCAACCGTTTCGGAGGAGTTTGGTAACAAATTCTCGTGTTTGCGACACGGTGTGTCGTAAACACGAGAATTTAATATGTTAGTAGATTATAAAGAGGTATTTTTTTTTGGTTTGTTTGGGGGTAATCTCTGGAACTACAAGTCGGATTTCAAAAAAATCTTTTTGCTGTTAGTTATTTAGTGTAGGCTACCACGCTATGACCCATACAAGCCGAGCAAAATGAAAAAAGTCAGAATGAACGCTAAGCGAAAACACAAGCGCGTGTCGCGACAGGGTGTGTTGGGATAACATGAAATGACATGGCCGGATTCTGCCGGCAGAAGCCATTCAGAATACATAAATGTACAGTAATTATTAATATATGAAAATTACTTTTTAAATTTACTGAAATAAATCGCAACAGTTACATTTCTTTAGAAAGGCGACAAAAATGCCAATAAAAATATGTGTGGTAATTGATTTTGTCCGGTTTTTATTTCGACATAATTTGCAAATCAACAAAACTGCGTTGCCGGTTAGAGATATTACTTTATTCTCATAAGAATACAATTCACTTACATGAGAATGTTAAAATTATATCTTAAGTACATAGTGGTGCCGATTCTCTTGTACACCGAACTAAACTAACTAAACTATCACTAAAATTGCTTACTTTTTACTATGAGAATCTTGAAGCTATTCTGCGAAAAAAAATCTCTAAATTTAAAAATATTTTTGACACAACTATAATCGAATTTGACAATCTCGAGTCCACGTGTTTTTTTTTTCTATTGGTTTTGCAATGTTAGAGCCGGAGGCAGCCTGGGGCAGCCTCGACGTGTTTTTTAACTGGAAGTTTTGACTTTTTGGATGGAAAATATAAAATAAAAATATCTACATGTAGAGCATTGAAGGTTTCTGGTTTCATAGGGGGTCGAAATTTTCATTATTTTGTGATAGGACACACCGTTTTCGAGATATAAGCAAAAAAGAAAAAAAAGTTAAAGTACCGTTTTTGCACGTCTGAAGTCGAGGTGTTGGTGTGATTTTAGTTCACGCCAACTAATTTTATTCCACACCCTTTTAATCGCGATTAAAAGTAGTCAGATTCATGTTGAGAATTAGTTAGACAATCAAATTTTTTGGTGAAAAACGTAAAATTCAGAATAGCAAAATAGCCATTCTCACCAAACTAAAAACTCAGTGCCATCTTAGTGCTGTCAAACTAAAATATAGCTAAGTTGTGTCACTTTAGTCAATTTCACAATGGAAAACCGTCATTTGACAGGATTAAACCAAATTTTAGTGATTTTTAGTCTAGTTTAGAGGCATTTGTGACAAGAGAATCGGCACCATTGTTGGGCGTTTTACAAACTAAAAATTAGTAAATTAAATAGTACAATGATTATCAAATTTTGAAGGTAGCTAAAAAATTAAAATAAAAACAACTCAATGTTCGCTTGATACACGGGCTCACTTGAATATCACATACCTACTAAAGTTAACAAGTTTTTGTTCAACACAGATAAGCGTAGCTGGATGTGGCTTGAAATTATTGTAGGGAATGTGAATTTTTAATGATGTGCTGTTTGAGTAGTTTTTTAAAAGTGGTTATGGTTTTGGATTCTGTGACGAATTTCGGTAATTTATTATACAATTTGGACCCTACATAGGCGATACTTTTTCTTCCGTAGTTTGTGCGGGGTGGGTGTAGTTTTAGTAAGTCTTGTTCACGTCTTAGTTTCATTTTGTGTATTTTTTTTTCATTTCGTGTAAGTAACGTTTGTGTAATGTTCATTAATGTGTTATTTTTCGTATCAATATGCATGTATTATAAATGTATGTTTGTGTAATGTTCATTAATTTAGTATCTTTGTAAAGTGTTAGTGTCGAAGTAAGATAATCATAATTAAATAACGTTTTGAGTAATTTATTTTGTGCATTTTGCAGTAGATTTATATGTGTTTTTGCGGCAGAACCCCATATTTCTACTAGGTAGTCAATGTGAGGCTTAACGAGTGAGAAATAGATTAAATATCGAATTTGGCGAGGTAAACAGCGAACGATACCTCGAAGGGTACCCGTAAGTGATTGTAGTTTTGACTTTATTTCTTGAATGTGTGGCAGCCACGTCAATTTACTGTCTAAGATTAGTCCTAAGTATTTTTCTTGTTCTGCTTTATTTATCTTATCATTGTTTATTTTTACTGCTGAGCATGAGGTCCTGGGTTCGATTCCCAGGTCGGGCAACGTGTTATTGGGTTTTTCTATCTGGAATTTCTCAGTAGCAGCCCGAAGTATGGATTTGTGCCCGGTCGATGGCAATAGGCTCGCCCCCTATTACATGGGACTTAAACATAACTGGCGAAATGTGGGTGCACTATAGGTACACCTCTGCCCAACCCTTCGGGGAAACAAGGCTGTTATGTTATGTAATTGCCAATTTTTTTATTCTTAGCCGCGAATATCATATACTTGGTTTTTGCTACATTTATGTTAAGAAGATTTTGCTGAAACCATAGGTTAAGTAAATCTAAATCGCTTTGTGCTTCTAGTATAATTGTGTCAATGGAGTGACCAAAGTAAAATAAGCATGTGTCATCTGCATAAAGGGTTAGGTTCCCTTTTAGACCAATTTGGTGGACACTATTTATGTAAAGAAGGAATAAGAGCGGAGCCAAAATTGAGCCTTGGGGCACACCATATGTTATAGTTTTTGGATTACTCTGAGTGTCCCCAATCTTTACTACTTGGTAACAGTTTGACAGGTAGGACCTAAAGATGTCAAGGGCCTGCCCTTTAGGCCTATTTCGCTGAGTTTTTTAAATAGTAGTTCGTGACTAACTGTGTCAAACGCCCCTTTTAGGTCAATAAAACACCTAAACCAATTTGTTTGTTATCTATATTGAGATTTATAGTTGTCACCAGGTCTATTGACACTGAAAGAGTATTGGATCTTGGTCGCAAACCGTATTGTTTATCGTAGTGAAAGTTCAGTGAGATCAGATATTTTTCGAGGCGATTGTACATATAACCCTTTAAAATATTTTTGACAGCACGGGAAGAACTGAGACGGGAACTAAATCAGAGCTGGGAGTTTCCCAGCTCTGATTTAGTTCCCGATTTATAAATGGGCGTGACTTTTGCAATGTCACTATGCGCTAGCGACCATTTCCGGGGGCCCATTATTGAGTCTGCAAGAAACCTTCTGCCATTCTATCCTTGTATTGACCTAAACATACCTGGTAAAATAACTAACTATGGAAAAAAAACAATTATATATGAGGCAGCAAAACTTTATAACTCATTACCAAAAGATATAAAAAATACACAATAGTTATTACTATTTAAAAAACAACTAAAATGCCACATCTCAAAAGGTCATGAATAAAATTAAAATAAACTTATTTAATCTATTTGACTGTAGTGTAAACGAGTCCTTAGATTTCAAACTTATAAGAAAGATAACGAGTCACCGTACGGTGTCCGCGTCAACGCGCCGCCGCACGGCGGTAGACAATACAAAACTGGTAACAGTTACCTTCTTATTTTCGTAATGCTAACAATAGAAGCCCATGCTACTCCTGGACATCAATGTTATTATTAAGTAATGTTTAGTATTTATTTCTGTACAAGTGATTTGTAATCTTTAGAAATAAATAAATTCTGACTGTATATTGTATCATATAAAAGAACATTGGTCAGGCAGAGGCCATAGTCCTTCCAGATTCTTAGGTAACCAGTCCATCTTAGCCACCCAAACACACAGTCCATTTAAGTCCAGCAATAGTCCTACGCCAACCGGGGGTGGTTCTTGGGTGCACTGGCACAGTGCATACATTGATATTCGTCGGTTGGTGCTTCATTTAATCTATTTATAGACTCTAACGGGCCTCTGCGAGTTGGCTTCGGCCCCTCCTATGCCTACTAAAGGAAGCTTAAAAACAATAAAATAGTTTTCACTGGTACAGATTCTTATGAATTTCCTGAGTTTTGAGCAATGTTCAAAAACCTATAACAGAATTCAATGTCCTCTCTCACACTTTGAGAGTGTTCTCATGATGATACGAGCTTGTGCCATAATAACAAATGTGGTCTTGAAAATAGTAGCCAGTCAAAGGACTTATAGGCGGTTCTTTGAGAAAAAAACGTTAAAAAAACTGGGTTTTTAAATAACCTCGCAAGGTTACTTTGACTTGTAAAACCTTCGAAAATATGGTAAGACCTAATTATCGGTAACGTACGCCTAGGCAGATGTGAGTGGAAACGCTGAGACGCCCTAAGAGGACATATAGTGACCTTATTGGTGATGTTCTACTACTCTCAACCGGCGCTCGTGTATGACCAGATGTATGAACGTAAACGAGGCAAAAGGAGTATGTAAGGATCGTAGCAGGTGGCGTTCTGTGGTTTCTGCCTACCCCCATGGAAAGAAGGCGTGAGTTTATGTATGTATGTACGCCGCACCTGAGCTACGCCGTATCTTTTTCGTAGCACAGCTCGCTACGCCGTAGCGCACTGCTACGAGCATTGCGTAATGTTTTTTTTGCTACAGCCCAGCCTACATTGTTTTGTAACTCACTTTTAAAATGACTTAAAATCAAAGCTTTTACCCGACTATCATAGACGAGGAGTATTTTTTTTTCCATACATTTTGCGATTGGTTTTATTGCACCACACATTTCTAGGTTTTTTTTTAATTTAAATTGTTTTCAACAACATTATTTTGTCCAACACCTTAGAGCAACCAGCCCGATCACTATGTACGGCAAGCCAATCCCATGGGAGAAGCAAGCCAAATACCTAGGCGTGATCCTTGATCAAAACTTAACGTTCAAAGAGCACATTAAGGCTGTTCGCGCGCGCGCCGCTTTCGCTCTTGGTAGACTCCACTTTATTCTGACAGCCCGTTGCAAACTGTCACTTAAATGCAAGCTGCGCATCTACACCGCAGTCATCCGTCCCATCATGACCTATGCCTGCGTTGTATTCGCGCACGCTCACCCACGTCATCTCCATAAGATGCAGACCCTCCAGAACCGTTTCCTCAGAAAGGTCACGGGTGCCCCCTTCTATGTCCGTAATATAAATCTCCACATCGATCTTAAAATGCCTACCATAAACCAGTTCATGAAACGCTTATCGAAGCGTTTCTTTGACTGTGGCATAAAACACCCCAACCCCTTGATCTCAGCGGCCGCCCGCTACACTCCTTCCCGTATTAGTAGTATTCGCCGACCAAGGCATACCTTAATCGCCCCCGACGACGCCACTACCCTCCTCCAGGAGAGTAGTAAGGCAACCAGCACGCTTCATAAGCCCAAAACCCGATCGCCGTCCTACCGTCCTCGCCGCCGAGGCCCGCCGCGACGCCCAAATCTACGCCCCTCCCGACCCTTGCTCGAGCCAGCCCGCGCCGCTGAGCCTGTAGCTTTAAATTCGTCCCTAAATAATATCATTCCTGATCCAGCTAGTCATTTGCTGCCCTCTTCCAGCGACGCCCTAAGCCGAGGTTCGTACCCCACAGGGGGTGCCCTTAGCGTGTAGTCGCTTAGTTTTTAGTTAGTATTTAAGTTTAAGTCCTGGCTGGAGGCCTTAATTTATTAGGGAATCCACAGGCAAGTCCGTCTAAGCAGACGACAACCTCATAGGTTGACCTGCGAGATGCCATTTATAAAAAAAAAAAAAAAAACCTTAGAGCAATTTATTACGAAAATAAAGTGCTTTGTAATCCGGTAAACAGGTAGGTACGTTAAAATGCGAGTGCGAAACATTTTTCAAAAACACTAGGTGTTTATTTTCGTTTAACTCTAAGTAAAAATAATTACAGCATAATGAGAATTAAAATAATTGTTAGGACATAACACATTTAAAAATATTTGTTTTCTTTAATACACAATATTAGACACTGATTATCATGACATTTAAATAAATAATGAATGTACATTTTATAGAATCATTTTTTAAAGTTTTTCGATGAAAAACAATAATAATAAGAAATTTAAGCTCTGACCACACTGCACTGAGGCAAATCCACGCACAACGCAAGCGCGTCTTTTTTTCAGTTGTTAAGAAGTCACGCGACTATTTGCATATTACGAGTAGTAAGGTGTAAGCGCATTTCGTCCCACGTTCCGCGGCAAACGTTATTTGCCTCAGTTAGTTTGGCAAAAAACCACCTTAGGCGCGAGTGAAACGGCAGGCAAGCTATTGTCTCTCTTGCGCCCGGTACTGGGTATTTAGCGAGAGGGAATGGAAACCCGTCCATTCCCTCTCGCTCCATACCACCTCCTTCTGCGAAGCAGTAATTGTCGCGAAGGAGGAGGTGGAGCGCGTGAGGAGACGCCCTGGCCATCAGAAGTCTCCTGCAGATTCCCGGCCACCATAGGCATGGGCTTGCGGACGGCGAGCAATGGGAAGCTCGCCGTCGACGGCTCGTCGTGTACCACGCGCGCGTCAAAGAGATTTCAGCACATAATGACAGGGGCCGATGCCTCAGGGTCGCAGGAGGTTCGAAAGAGATACCGTGGCCCTGGCACAGGCAACTGAAGGAACACGGGGAGATTTTAGTCAGCAAAAGTCTGACACGCCGTCCCGCTTCACCCAGAGGGGGAGAAGTCATTTGATGATTTACCACCCAAAAAAAAAACAACCTCAGTATGTTCGGAAAAAGGTCTATACCCACATTTTGCCAGTTATTGTTAAACATCATGTACGAGTAATAGGGGGCGAGCCCAGTTGATGGCAATAGGCCACCAAACGGACACATAATATCCAGGCTCCGGGCTGCTACTGAAAAATCCCTGGTGGAAAAACACAATCAAACTTTGCCTGACCTGGGAATCGAACCCAGAACCTCATGTTCAGCAGTAGCGCTTGCGTCCACTAGACCAATGATGCAGTACACATTTACAGCATACCAATATTCAAACAAAATGCCACATAGAAGCATTTCTGATTCATTTCAAATATTTCCGTTTAAAATTAACTGATAACAACGTAGGCATTTATTTAACAGCACAATTGCTCAATCAATCAACTGGAAACAACACATGCTGCACTTTAATACGGGTTTATTTATTTAATTGCGATCCCTTTGAGCTACAATTTAATTTAATTACGTTAAGTAATATTAAAACGTGTTTGTTTCGGGATTTAACGAATAGTTTTTAATTCAAACAGAGGCACATTATGGCCACGTGTCCAAACCATGAATTGTCACGCAAAATCCTGCATCGCGAAAGCAAAGTCTACCGTGCGACTAGCGTAAATATACAACGTCTCGAGATCAATCGTCAGGCAGTTGCCCACCCTATGTGATCCTTTTATGGATGAGTAAACTTCTTCATACCTGTTTAATGATATAGGAACGGTCAGCAGCCGGAGCAGTCGATTACCTGTTTTATGTCCACGCAATCTCTGTCCATTCCGAGGTTACCTGGAAAAGATCGCAGAAAGCGATAAGGCCGCTCATTATAAGTTTTGTAGTGTTTAATTTGTTTTTTAATAAATATTTTTGACACGGAATGGTTAGTTTTTCTGCATTTTATGTATTCGCTAAGAGTTTAACAATTTTACTTCTGGTCCGATTAAAATTATTATTGCAAAAAATTAGGGTTTCGAAAACTGTTACTTGACTATTATTGGTGATACCTCCGAGATATTATTGAATTTTTGATAAAGCTCGAACCTAACATTAAAATATAACTCAAAAACATAATTAAATTCTGTTAAATAAAATAGTAAAATAATTTCATTAAACATTTATAAATAATTTTTAGAACAGTATATATGCTGTGCGATATTAATTTTAACAAACACACATTCCCAAAGCTAAAATAAATAATAAATAATTTCTACTCGTTATCTAAGCAACATTTACCAGGTTAAAAATTAAATTACTTTCATATATTTTTCCCTTTCACCATTAATAGCATTAACGTCAACGTTGACAGCATGTGTTTGAACTGGTTTGTGCTATTGTTGACCTACGTTACCGATTTATGTTTTTACTTTGTGTTGTTTAGATTGCTCCTTTTTTTTTTTATAAATGGCATCTCGCAGGTCAACCTATGAGGTTGTCGTCTGCTTAGACGGACTTGCCTGTGGTTGCCCTAATAAATTAAGGCCTCCAGCCAGGACTTAAACTTAAATACTAACTAAAACTAAGCGACAACGCTAAGGGCACCCCCTGTGGGGTACGGACCTCGGCTTAGGGCGTCGCTGGAAGAGGGCAGCAAGGGACTAGCTGGATCAGGATTGATATTAATTAGGGACGAATTTAAAGCTACAGGCTCAGCGGCGCGGGCTGGCTCGAGCAAGGGTCGGGAGGGGCGTAGATTTGGGCGTCGCGGCGGGCCTCGGCGGCGAGGACGGTAGGACGGCGATCGGGTTTTGGGGTTTTTGGATTGCTCCTAACAGTCATGATAATTAATACATGTAACAACATTTGTATATGTAACATCATTGAACAGTGTTGTAATTCGTATAGTATATATGTTTGTTTTAGGTGATTTTAACTTGTATTCATGATTTTTAGCTTTAAATAATTATTTTATATTGATTCAGAGTAACACAGTAGGCATTATCGTCAATTTAATCTGGTTTTGGGTACACTGACGGAGGGAGGGAGTGTATGTGTGTGCGCGGCGGAGGCACCTCTCGTACCGGTAGACGCCTACCACTCTCCGCTCGAGATCTCGAGACTCAGCAGGCTCAGCTGCACCTAACTTAAACGTGCACCAGAAGGTTTGAACTTGAATAAAGCAACCGTAGACTGGACTCCGTTGTATGAAATAGACTCGTAGCAGGTTTAAATAATTTGAATACTATTATTAATTATATCAAAGATGACTGTGTATATATACAGTATAAGGCAAGCGGGTCGAGGGACGATTACGAAGCGTTTGGAACTAGGCCAAATTGAAGAGAGGTAGGAGAATTACGCAAACGATTATGAAATAATGGTTTTTCCATTATCTGGTTAGCGGTCTTTGGAAGGGTTTGCAGAGTATTTTTATTCTGTGTATAGGGCAGAGCGACAGGAGTTAGATGTAGACACGGCTATAGAGAAATCAGGTAGCGGAGACAGAGCAGCGTGGATGCACTTGAACCAATTGAATTTAGCAGACATATGTCGTGCGCTTAAGACCTTAAGCCAAAACGGTCTGCAGAGCCTGAAGGTATTCCGACTAACATATTTAAGGATTTTCGATCAGTGCTAGATAAGCCGCTACTTCATATATATAATCAGTGCCTCAAAGTTGCCGTGTTTCTGGAGAGGTGGAAAGTGACCCGCTTTGTTCCTATTCAGAATCGGTGGATGGGTACAGACCAGTTGCAATATTGTCGACGTCGGCAAAAGTATTGAAAACTGCAATTCACAAGAGCATATAACTTCAGGTTAGCGCCAAGCTATCAGACGCTCAGAATGGTTTTAGACCGGGAAGAAGTACCACCAGCAATCCTCTTTGTCACATGGCTCATTTGGTGCCGACGGTGGATAGTGGGGGACAACCATATGCTGCTTACTTTGATTTCAGAAAAGCATTCGACCTAGTCGATAATCACATGTTGCTTAAAAAATTGGCAGGTTTTGGATTCACCCCACACTCTCTGCAGTTTTTTGCCAGTTATTTGAGGGATTGGCAGCAATATGTGGAATATGCGCGACATGTGTCGGATCCATATTTCACGAGGTCTGGGGTAAGTCAAGGTAGTAACGTTGGCCCTTTGGGCTCATTGCTGATGGTAAACGACATGCCAGAAGTAGTCAAAGAGACTAACTGTTTGTCGGATGCCGATGACCTCAAAATGTCCCTCACGGTAAAAGGCGGTGATGATTGTGTCAGACTACAGAGGGACATTGATAGGGTAGTGAAAATCTCTTGCACTTTTTCTCGTGCACCCAATCCCATCTTGCGTACCTACCACATTGACGGGGTGCCTATGGCACGGGCCACAGAAGTCATGGACTTGGGAGTAGGCTTTAACACCGGTTTGACTTTTCGTGGTCACATCATGCGTAGCTGTAAAATAGCATATATAAATTTAGGTTTCATGCTTTGTACAGTCCGAGGGTTCACGAACTTACTATGGTCTCATAGGTTTACATCATGCTGGAATGGGTACAAAATAAGTTTGTAAGGTATTTACATACCCGTTATGAAGGAGTGTACCCTTTTACCCGTTAATATATCCAACCTTATTCATTTTAGGTATGGTAGGATACAATGAGCTGAGGGTTAGGAGGGATCTGTGTACGATCACCTCTTATGTTTTTAAGTTACTGAGGGGGAAGGTGCATAATGCAGTTATTTAAGTGCAGGTGAGTCTGTGTGTACCGGACAGGTACGCGTGGCAACGACGGCAGCCGCCACTGCTAGTGGAACCTCGCTAGGGCCAACCTATTAAGGGAGACGCTGCTGACGCATGCACTCCGCACGTTCAACCTCATAGCGAGTGAGACGAACTTATTTCGTTGTTCTCTGACTGAATTCACAAGAAATGCATTGTTTAAAATTAGTTACCTAAATATGTTAGTATCTAAGATTAAGTTAGTTGCGCATTTATCGCATTAGGTTATATCCTGTAACGGTAGATGTTGGTAGACAAATAAATAAATAAATTCATTTTTTTTCTGTTTTGTTTTTTAAATGATACTTCTAAACTAATATTGTTATGAGGAAAAGTTTTGTTTTTGTATATTTGTAATAGGTTATCTCTAGAGTTAGACGCCGTCAGCCTATTATGTTCCCTCTGCTGGGACACAGGCCTCTTCTCTGTGAGAGGGAGTGGGCCATAATCCACCACGCGAGCCCAGCGCGGGTTGGTAGATCAGATGTCACATGTCTTCGAATTTTTGGTTCTAAGACATGCCGGTTTCCTCACGATGTTTTCCTTCACCGTTTTGAGACCAGTGTTGTTGAAATAATTAACACAAAGTAATGCGCCTGATTGGATTCGGACCTACGACCTACAACTCGTAAGTCGCGGCCGTTACCACTGGGCCACCACTGCTCTCACCAGAGATACTTAGAAATGACTAAATACGAAAATGCTTTCAAAATAGAAAGCTACACTATCACAGTGACATACAATAATTAAAATTCCTGGTTCTTGTGGGAATCTTCACGATAAAAGGTAGGTAGGCCACCACAGATCACTTACCACGGCCTCCAGACTTCTTTTGAATTTAAATGCCTTCATAGGCCCAGCACGAATGCGAGACGTAAGACTTAAGGTAAAATCGAACGATTTTTAAATGATTTATTTTTATTAATTTTGCGACAATCACAATTTGACTACTATAAAAAACATAAATTTTCAAAATACAAAATAACATCACTGGACAAATTGAGAAGTTACACACTTTTGATATTATTCTTTCATCCTTTTCATACAAAACGATCATTGTACTGAATGGCGAAAAGTTACTATGGCATTCCTGTGTTGTAACTTCAGACGCTAATAATGTCGTCTCTGTCTAGCATGGACTTCAGAACGCATGGAACTTCGCAATTTTTTTTGACATTTCAACTTTTTTTTTTATGTGTCTTAATATTTTTTAGGTTTCGAAAAATCGAATAAAACGAATACAGTCCAATAGTGTAATGGCATCACCCATACATATGAATAAAGACTTAAAAATAAGTAACATGTGCAAAAACAGTATAAAAAAAACCATTACATTTTGCGTTACGTTTCCTTCTCGCGTTTGTGCTAGGCCTTCAGGACATAAGTCTCCGTACTACTTACGTTAATGAGTTTGTACCAAAGATACTCTTTTCTTACCTGAAAATAAAAGAAAACTAGTCGTTAGTATGTTTTACTGCAAGTTTTTTTTTGTGGTAGAGCACAATAACTGTTACCTGGAATATATAGGGAGCTGATGGGATTTACTGTTGGGACCTTTGACATCTTGGTTGGAGAACGTTGTAAATAAAATTCCAGTGTCCAGTATAAAGTCTATTGACTGCTAATCATGAAAAATAAGCACAGTGGCGAAGACCAGACTCAAACTTTAATAATAAGTGTTTCTAGCACTGTTTCTTAAAAGTGTTTAAACTAAAATAAGTGTTACAGAATCAAAGTGTAACGTTTTCTATGTGGTAATAAGTGTTATAACATGTGTAATAGATATAAGCAGTTTTGTACCGCAACAACGCGCGGCGGACACACAGACTCGGAACCCAACTGGATTGTGGCTATTTTGGCAACGGCCAAAATAGCCACAATCCAGTTGGGTTTGGGCGATTTTGGCAACGCCCTGTTAACCTGTTACAATTGTATATCTGTTGCAGATATATTACTGTTACAGTTATGTAAGTGTTTCGAGTTAAAGAATTTATAAGTGTTACATAATTATTAGATTATAACATAAATTCAAAATATAACACTCACAATAAAACTTGCTACGCGTACTGTAGTCTAGTATCGACAAAGATAACGAACTTCCATACAAACAGCCATCTTCTATTTAACACCTTCAGGGCATAATTAGCCTATTATGTTCCCACTGCTGGGACACAGGCCTCCTCTCTGTGAGAGGGAGTGGACCGTAATCCACTGCGCGGGCCCAGTGGTAGATGTCACATGTCTTCGAATCTTTGGTTCTAAAACATGCCGCCGGTTTCCTCACAATGTTTACCTTCACCGTTTTGAGAGCAGTGGTGATGAAATAATTTACACAAAGTAAAGTGCCTGTCTGGGCTCGAACCTACGTCGTACAACTCGAAAGTCGCGGCCGTTACCACTGGGCTACCACTGCTTTTCTTGTTCACCTCCTTCAGTGCAAGTTTCTTAGTGCTCACTTTTGCAATGTAATTAACTCTTGCTCAAAATTACATGATTCTAGACCCAGTGGTTGAGGCTGCGCGTTATCATTCAATGAATGAATTTGAGATTTTATCAAGAAGATCGCACTAAATTGACGTTCTTGTTTTAGTTTTTGAATAAAAACAGACACCCTGACAGATCTGATAAAGGTCCCAAACTTGTAACACGACCCTCTTTCTTGGGTCGTGGGTTAAAAATGTAATAACATTTAAAATTTAACAAGGTAAACAGTACCTTTTTCTAACATTCTACCAAAACGCGACGCCAAATACTTAGAATATTAAAAGGGTAACAATCTGGCGTAAGTATATGTGTTAAATTAAAAGATTAAACTTATTTTATGATTACAAAGTTTGCGAACATATGCGGGCGGAAGTTTTAAAGGTTAAGCTCCAAACCAAAAAGGCTGCAGAAGACCCATCATATGATTTTTTGAACCGGTGAAAATATCTACAGAAAAAATATTATAAAAATATTTTTCTTTCCTACGTGGGTAGGCGTGACATAAACACGTAATTTTGTATCTTCCTTATTTAATATTTATTTTAAAATAGTCATTTGTTCTTTTTCAATATATGTATGTGCTAATTAACTTAAAAACCCACCTTCGCTAGGAACTTTCCTATCACTTTCACTCTACAACAACCACAGCACTTCAAATACTCCAATAAAATATGGACAGCAAGCTTGTGCACAGCATGGAGGAACTGGAGAAGCTGTTTGGCTCCCGCATGACTGAATACGAAGATAAACTGCAGAGAGCTACAGCTGGAACTGGCCCTGCACACCCAGATCTTGCAGCGCTGTCCCAGGACTTTTCTGAGTTTAAAATCTTTGTCTGCAAAACTTTATCTCACTTTAAAACTCAGATTGAACTCCTGTCGCAAAGTCTGGATACACATGAGAATGCGAAGAAACATCTTGCTGTTTCACGGCATTTCTGAGACAGCTAATGAAAAGTTGTGCAACTCGAGTCCCTTATTATATCAAAACAACTGATGATTGAGGATATCAAACCGGAACATTTAGCCGTGTGCCACAGACTAGTAGCCGCTCAGGGTAAAACCAGACCTGTGCTGGTGCGATTTAAAGAAATGGAGCATCGTCGGCTAGTTTGGGATGGTAAAACTTCACTCAAAGGCAGCGGCATCACCATTTCGGAGTTTTTGACGAAGACACGGTAGCAGGTATTTATTGCGGCGCGCAAGCACTTTAGCATCAATAGCTGCTGGTCTGTGGAGGGAAAGATTATTGTCTTGACGCCTGACAAGTCACGCCGGAAGATAGCGTCCATGGGTGAGCTTGAATCTTTGATCGCGCTATTCCCCGCTTCAGCCAGTGCTGCTGCACCCAATGATCCTGTCATGATTTCTTGTTTGTAAATACTATGTTCTGGAATTCTATTTATTTAAATTGGCAACACACATAACCGCAATGCCGTTTGAATAGCATTATGGCGAAAAAAAAAAAAAACTGGCCTTACGCTTGGAGTCGCTCGTTCAGTTCGTTTGAGCAGTCGACCTAGGACGACGTTCTTTATTATAGCTAAGTTAAATGATACGGATTATAATATCGAATGTTAGTTAGTTTCCATTTCGATGTTGGTAAAATATACAAAATAAGTCTAAGAAGTGGTTTTATTATATTTCAGAGGTGGAAAGTCCAACAGTATGCGCCCACCGTCGCTAAGACTTATTTAAAGGTATGTACACACGAAATAACGTTTAAACTTAACGACTATAGACTGGCAGAGCTTGCGTGGTTGGTAGTTAACCTATAAAGTGAAGTTATTAATTTAATAGCAAAACATGGCATCTTATTCTACATTGGATCCGATATGACTTGTTCAGGGTACTCCTTGATAGTGTTATCGGGCCTAAGAGTGCACTGTACTTTTGTCTTAAATACTCTGGCGAGGCAACACTTCGTCAGTATTTTTGTTGAGGTATAGTGCGCTTACATAATAGATTAATATGCTAGTTCTTTTTATAGAAGATCAGTGGTTAGGCACTTCTTAAATTTAACCAGTCCTAAAAGGTGCACCGTGCTTTTTTCTTGTCTTGAATGCTTGGACGAGGCTACTCTCCGTCAGCATTTTTGCTGAGGTATGGTGCCCTTATACGCTGTTAATTTAGACATGATATTGCATTGATTTTTACAATTTCAGAGTGCACTATGCTTTTGTATTTGATGCTTGGGCGAGGCTACTCTTCGTCGGCATTTTTTGCTGAAGTATAGTGTGCTTAAACGCTGGTAATTTCGACATATTGCTATGATTTTCTTCTAGGTATCCTTAAATCTTTCAATTTCTCTTCTTCTAGAAAGAAAGAAAGAAAAATTGTTTATTCTGCACAAACAAAACGCACATTACAAAAAGTTGACACAAATTACACATATATTCACAGTAGCCAAAGGCCTCGTATTCAGCATTTAAAATTTTGTAATTTTGTCCATTGCCTGATGTCACTCAGCACCAAAGACAATACACATTGCTCTGTTTGTGTTGCGACACTGGCAAATGACAATAAAACAAACATTATTTGTACAAAAACATGCTGCCGATTGCAAAGTGGAAGAATGACTACTTTTCTAACAAAACAAACAACAATAATAAGAGCAATAAGTAAGTCGTGCGTCGCATCTGTGCAAGAACAGGTCGCTGCTCAGCAAAATGCTGTGACTTCGGACGAACCTATCGTCAACAGCGCTGATTTTCAGCAACTACCTACCATTGGTTGGTTCGATTCCTATCTTAAAGACCGCTCTCAGCGAGTTCATCTCGAAGGGTCTTCTTCTGAATGGTGTTCTCTTACCGCTGGTGTGCCTCAGGGTTGCGTTCTTTCTCCTCTTCTCTTTTCTATGTTCATTAACTCTGTCACCAGGGGCATCTCTTCCCACTTCCATCTATATGCCGACGATCTGCAGCTTTACGATCATTTCTTGACGCATGATGCGGAAGCCGCCGTGTCTGCTATGAACAGAGGCCTGGATTTATTTTCTGTCTTTTGGACAGCAGATCAACCCTAAGAAATACTAAAGGCCATAATTATCGGCGGCAGATATATGCGATATTCAGATAGAATACGAAAAAACGGTAAAAAATCTGGGGGTGATGTTCCTTATCGTGGACTGCTCATTTTGCTCAAGTTAGTCGCAAGGTGCACTACACGTTCCACTAGTTGAAATGCCTCCAGAGTTTCTTGCCCTTGAACACAAAAATCTCCCTTGCTCAAACTCTCATACAGCCCATCATTGACTACGCTGATGCCTGTTATTTGGATGCCACCGAGGAGCTATTAAATAAGCTTGAGCGTTTGCAAAACATCTGCATTCATTTTGTTTATAACCTTAAAAAGTATGACCACGTTTCTAACTTTCGCAAGATACTCAAGTGGCTCCCTATTCGACTTCGCAGGAACTCTAGGACATTGTGTCTGCTATTTAACATACTCCACAACCCTTTAACGTCATCGTATCTGCGGGAACGCTTCTCCTACGCCCGTCCTTTTGATGCGCCTTTCCGGTCGCACCTTAGAAATTTTCTAATAACCCCTCCCCACTCAACTGTCTTCTACTCCTATTCTTTTTCTGTACACGTGGTTCGATTGTGGAATTCACCTCCGCCTGACATTAGGAACTGTCAAACTGTTGTGGTGTTTAAGAGGAGAGTGGAAGAACACTATCTTTCCACTGTCTCATAGTTGCATTTGTATAGTATATGTATATGTATTTATTTTTATCACTTTATATTTATATATATATTTAGTGTTATTTATTTTAGAAGTATGTATGTATGTAAGTATATTTTGACTTTGTATGTTTATTTTTATATAAGTGAATTGTTTCGTTTTATGTATTTGGTTTTCTCTTTTATTCCTACAGACGTTGTCTACATCTATCATATACTCTCCTACTGCAGGTATGCTGGATAGAGATTTCTTTATTAATAAGCATTACCTTTGCACGTACTTTTCTGTTCTCTTAATTCTTCTTGTCTGTTTATATGTGTGTACATAAATGGTTAAATAAAGAAAAAAAAAAAAAACAAATCCATAACATAATTCTGTCATCTTAAACCTATTGACAGTAACAGAACGACGTTTTAAATTTGTATAGCGCTAAACATGTTATATGACCTGAGGTGAAAGTGGGCCTCTTAACTGCTTTATATGTAGTTACGAACAGCCTCAGGTGCAAGTGGGCCTCTTAACTGCGTTATATATAGTTATAAACAGCCTCAGGTGCAAGTGGGCCTCTTAACTGCGTTATATGTAGTTATAAACAGCCTCAGGTGCAACTGGGCCTCTTAACTGCGTTATATGTAGCTATAAACAGCCTCAGGTGCAAGTGGCCTCTTAACTGCGTTATATGTACCTATAAACAGCCTCAGGTGCAAGTGGGCCTCTTAACTGCGTTATATGTAGTTATGAACAGCCTAAGGTGCAAGTGGGCCTCTTAACTGCTTTATATGTAGTTACGAACAGCCTCAGGTGCAAGTGGGCCTCTTAACTGCGTCATATGTAGTTATGAACAGCCTGAGGTGCAAGTGGGCCTCTTAACTGCATTATATGTAGTTATAAACAGCCTCAGGTGCAAGTGGGCCTCTTAACTGCGTTATATGTAGTTATGAGCCGCCTGTATCCACAGCGCTGGGTGAACGAATGGACGACATCATCTGCCTCGCCTTTTTCCAAATATGTTGGGTCGGTTTTACGAGTATTTTACATGGAGCGACTGCCTATTTGACTTACACAACCCAGTTACTGGGTAACACGATACCAACGATTAGACTGGTTGTCAGACTTTCAGGCTTTTGACGACCCGCAACGACTGTGCAAGATCCACGAATGACAGCTGGGACCAATGGCTTAACGTGCTTTCAGGGGCACGGACGGGTCATTTAGTTAAGATGGTCACCTATCCACGGACCAACCGTGGCAAGCGTACCTTAACCTGATTGATCGACATGTGTAGCTGTTTTTCTTAGCCACAAGCCCCTCGACGAGTGGACGAAAGTAGAGTCAGTAAATTAATAGAAAAACTACGACAAATATTCTTAAGAAAACGAAAAAGTGTTTCACGAATGGACATACAGACAATCAAGGTGGGTAACAAAGAATCAAGTTGGAACATAGCAGTCACTAACAGGCACCATAAATGAGGACATAAAATAAATTATCTGCTAATTAATCTTATCAGCACTTATATGAAGGCGGTGAAATACTAACTGCCAGTAGGGATGATGACAGTTTTTTATAATTTTTAACTCAATAATATATTTGATTCCAAATAGTGCAAACAATATTTAAAAAAATGTAAAATCTCAAAAAAAAATAAGTTACATACGTCTTAAAATAAGGGTTAGTCAAAGACAGCACTATCGTAGAAGTGACGTCGCGACTATGTAACTTTATACTAGCGCCGTACATTGTCCGTACCGCGCGACAAGGTCATACATCGATTTAACAGATTGTTTGACTATTTCATTTTTACTAAGCCTTCTTTGCAATTACATTATTTCTACGAACATTATTAATGTTTGTCAATAACCCTATTTAACCAATGAAACTGAACACGATGGGCAAATCTAAACCGCGTTCAAGAGTTTAGTGTCAATATTCCACAGAAATAGTAATGACACTGACAGCTGTTAAACGTAGCTTATGAGCTTCATTTAGAACAGCGTTATTCTAATCAATCAAACTAAAAGTGTAACATAGGGACGGACACATATATTTAAGTCAAAGCACAAACTTGATAAAGTTTAGAGATCTCGGCCAAAGTGCCAATTTCACAAATGAAACTGAACGCGATCAGCGCGTCTTAACTACTTTTATGAACTGTCAGTGTCCACATTTCTAAATACTGTTTTCTTTAAATAATGTAACTCTAAATCAATTTTGTACTTCGTCTTGCGTGTTTGCTCTCATACACATTCCCTGCCTTAGAAGAAGTGTATCGGAGGGCAGACGCACATACCACAGGCTGTAATTTTGGGAACTTTTTTACTATAATTGTCATCATTTGTTGCTAGTCATGTTTTGCGATTACGCTTTGGGTCGAAACCTTTAATTTGAATGTCTTCTGAATGAACTAAAAAATATATTCCACAACAATAATGACACTGACAGCTCTTGAACGCGGTTTAGATATGCTGATCGCGTTCAGTTTCGTTGGTGTAATCCGCCCAAAGCCTTCTGTCCTTTTACTTTTGCAGTAAACTGTCGAGCAAGATAAGCTGGTATTCGGTAATTATAACAACAGGGCCGGATTTGGTAGGCGTGGGTTGGCAACTTCGCCGCCGGGATTACGGCAGGTTTTTATTTCAAATCCCACTTCATTAACGAAATGACAGGAAAACATCGTAAACGAATGGTTTGTTTATTCTGTTTTTCTTTGGAATTGGATTTTTAAATGCTTTTGTGTTGTTTAAATGTCGGAATTACGTTATGACTTTAAGGTTAATGTAAAAATTATTTTCATTGTGTTTTATGTGATGGGATTTTCTCAACAAAATTAAACGACGTCAACGAAGGAGACGGAACGTATCTTATAGCTTGCGTTTGAACACTTATTCATCTTTTGTTAACGATAATAGGATTAACTTACATGAAACTTAATGACTCATAAATGACTTGTTTCCAATCGTCTCACCACGAACTAGAGATACACGAGTAAGTACTCGTGGTACTTACTCGTGTATCTCTATTTCGTGGTCGAGCGGTTTACCTAATAGTCCTTAATCCTCAATTAAGATGTACAGCCACTAACCGTTATTGGTCTTTAAGATAGTTGCTTAATGAATTTGATAATCCATACTGAGACTGAAGTAACGCTTTAAAGAAAGAAAGAAAAAAACGTTTATTTAGCACAGACTAAAAGACACACAAAACAGGTAAAAATTATGAGAAAAACAATCAAAATAAAGATAAAAATAAAAATAAGGTGTACAGTGCGAAGTATGAAACTAGCAGGGTAGTGTGCCTCACGGCTGCGCCAAAAAGGCCCAGTTCAGCAAAAAAATGCCATACAACTATTGCCTGACGCTGGTTTTCAACTGGACCTGTTACCTTTACCTGTTACCTTTACTATTAAGACGAGGTTGTAGTACTTTATAACTTTCTTAAATGTCTGTAAATCTAGCCAATTGTAAATATTGCGCTTTTATTTTTTTGGGAATTTGAGTATGCGGTCAAACGCTGTGTGAAGTCAGCAACGTGAATTATACTAATTAGTTCGATAAAAAAAATACATAAATCGCTATATAAAACGTGTGCCTTGAAAAGATTCCATCATGAAGCCATGTAAAAGTTACATCAAAAGATAAGGGTTATTGTTTGTTAGGGCATGTTGAGAACACATTTATTTTATTTTTATCTTGCAGTTCAAGCGCTCGCACCGGCTGACTAGTACCCGTCGAGACGTACTACAATACACACCGCACTAGAAGATGGCCTTACGGATAACATCTCCTAATGAAATATAATCCAAATAATAACAGCCTTTTTGGACCCACTGCAGGGCAAAAGCATCTTTTCATACAGAGAAGGCACGGGCATGGATTACAATACTTGCTCAAGACGTTTCGGCGGTTACAGACTGACATTTGGCTTATAGAAGTATAGCTCAGATGGCATGATTTATCATATCTAGCGAGATCTATTGCGAAAAATCGCGTAAATTTTTTGGTCATGGGAACAAGGCTTAGAAGTTTTGTTCTGAAAAATAATATTCCATCCTTTTCCCAGTATTCCGGGTCGGCTTATATGGAAACAAGGTCTCACATGGATGTACCCCGCGGCCTGGAACACGTGAAAACTTTTTAATTTTCCGGGAAAAACAACCGATGTACTTTTTCAGCTACATCTCTGCTGAGTTCCACCAGAATTGGGTTAACACCCCCCCCACTGTTGTTTTTGGATATGTCTAAAAATTCAAGGCTGAAGTATATGTAACGAAGTTACAGTTAAAACTATCACACCTTATGTATGGGAGAACATTGTGTTTCAACTACTACATTAAGTTTGTTCTTGGAATAAATAAAATTCATACAACTACGGAGCCCTTAATTTAGCGTGATCCGACACGCGATTGTTAATATTGGTAATATTTTTTTAATTTAAAAGTTGACACTTTTTTGTCTACTTTCAATGAAACGAAATAATTTATCTTCCACAAAAACATCCTAGACACATATATAACTTGATACACATAAACAGTAGGTACAATACAATATTAAACATTCGTTCGGGCAGCGAATTAAGGCTCCCACTAACAGGCGCGACGCTACAGGGCGATACAAAGGCACTGCACATTGCGCGACCCGCGGTACCTTTGTGTCGCGGTGTAGCGTCGCGCCAGTGAGTACGAGCCTTAAGGTAAGTAGCGTGTGGTAGGACGGATTCCTTAGTACAATGTACAGGGTACATTGAGAAGGAGCGAAGGACAAAACTTCTTTCAAAAGTTAATTAGCACAGTCTCAATCACATCCGCGATAAGAATATTTCTCATTGCTTCTTATGATTAATAAATTCGGCAGCTCAAAGTCAAAGTCAAATCATTACAGAAACGTCTAAATTTACAAAAAAATGAATTGTGCCCATTCCAAAAGGTAGTTTTGTATTGAGAAGAATCGGCAAGAAACTCCATCGTTACTCTTTTAAAAATGTACAAAATATTGTAAATCATTTTAAAAGAGTTTCTTCAGTTGTAATTTGTGGAAAAAGGAGTAGGTAGAATATTTGTTAAGTTAAATGTTAAGATATTAACGTTCACTGTTAATGAACTACTGTTTTTTATACCCTCGTGAAAAAAAAATATACGACACCCAAAATGCTTCTCTGTAATTCAACTGACCAACATGTGACAGGTTTTTAGTTTCAAATGTATTATATTTTTGTTTCCACCCGCGTACACGTACGATTTAAAATTGTAAACCACCCTCGAAAACGGGACGCCGGCTAAAATGTCAGTTTAGTTGGTAATTCATAATTAGTTTGTATGAAAATGTGGGTTACACGTGCTTCTGTTGTCCAGTTTGAATTTAGAAGTTCAAGTTGAGGGTTTGTGTAACGGACTGTTTGTTTTATTTCTGTCTTTACAGAAATGGTGGACTAGTTATGGAACGAAGTTCTCTAACGCGGCTTGCGCTAGGAGTAATCTGACAGAAATCGTCCTGTAACGAAAAAGTGTTTTGCCCGAAAAGTTTAGGTTTATTGAGCCATCTAATATAGTTTTCTAAAGGCTAGACTAATTAGAGATGGTACCAAATTAACGGATAAGTTTTAATTATGTACTGTTCTGTATGCAAACGTGGTGATCACTACTGTCATATTCATATTTGTTCATTTTGTGAACATAGGGAAATATTCTTCAGACTTTATATAAGAAAAAATGGGTCCTTACTATGTTCCGCCAAAGGGCATACAACATAGCGTAGGTAATCGAATGTAAATTAACAACATGGAAACAAAAAAAAATAGTAAATAGATGTCACAATTTCATGCCAAACACTAATACTTAATAATATGTCAATAAATTAAGACGGCATATAAACAAGTGGGTATTAATAAATATTATTTCTCACTGTATGAGAAAGATACTCTTGTACTGAGTTATTTGCGCGATTTAAAGAAAGAAAACAAAAATTCCCAATTTTTTTTCGCGCAGGAAATACAAACAATCCTACAACATACAAGAAAAGATGAAAAAATAAAGAAAAAACGTTTATCTGTGGTAAACATGACGCAGTGATCGAACACACACGCCAAAGAGAACAAATTGGGAGAAAATATGCGTCACATCCACGCAAAACGGCTATCGCTCAGCTTAATGCTACGACCCTATGCGAGACAGAGCCCCAGCGCTGGTTTTCAGCGACAGCCGGCGTTGAATGACGTCGACCAGTGTAGCAAACGCTAAGATTAAAATAAAATAAAATACATACACATAATAACTAGATAAGTGTTCAACAAAATAAATAAAATAAACAATATTTATAAAATGGTAACATTCCTGGCATTGAGAGATTCCATAACTTTAACTCACCAAGCAGTGGTGGCCAAGTATTAATAGGCTGCACTATCAAAAGTCATTTAATTTGAATAAAAGACTTTTGATAGGCTGCGGGCGCGGAGGTTCGAACCCTGTCAAGCGATTTACTTTGTGTAAAATAGTTCTTGACCACCTCTCTAAAAAAGGTGAAAGAACAAATCGTGAGGACTGCCAGGGCAGAGGCATGTCCTAAAACCAAAAATTCGAAGACATGTCATATCTACCAGCCCGCACTGGGCCCGCGTGGTGGATTACAGCCCACCCCCCATTCACTGAGAGGGAGTGGGCTGTAGGAGGTCTGGGAAGTCTGAGGGAGTCTATAACGTTCCTATTGCTGGGTGTCTCAGCAACATATACTTACAAAAATGTGATAGTTGTCTTTACCATTATTCAGTGGTATCTAAGACTTCCTATCAAATATAACATGACGCCTTGTTTCCCCGAAGGGTTGGGCAGAGGTGTGCCTGTACACCCACATTTCGCCAGTTATGTTTAAGTCCCATATAATAGGGGGCGAGCTTATTGCCATCAACCAGGCACAAATCCAGTCTCCGGTCTGCTACTGAGAAATTCCAGATAGAAAAACCCAATAATACTTTGAACGACCTGGGAATCGAACCCAGGACCTCATGCTCAGAAGTAGCGATTGCGACCACGAGACCAACGGGGCAATCTATTCTAATTTCCTATAAAATTCAAACTCAAAAGAATTTATTTAACCCCCTCCCGACCCTTGCTCGAGCCAGCCCGCGCCGCTGAGCCTGTAACTTTAAATTCGTCCGTAAATAATATCAATCCTGATCCAGCTAGTCATTTGCTGCCCTCTTCCAGCGACGCCCTAAGCCGAGGTTCGTACCCCACAGGGGGTGCCCTTAGCGTTGTCGCTTAGTTTTAGTTAGTATATAAGTTTAAGTCCTGGCTGGAGGCCTTAATTTATTAGGGAATCCACAGGCAAGTCCGCTTAAGCAGACGACAACCGCATAGGTTGACCTGCGAGATGCCAAACAAACAAACAAATTTATTTAACTTGCACATCCTAATCCTAACTAATGTTATAAATGCGAAAGTTTGTTTGTTTGTTACGCTTTCACGCTAAAACGACTGAACGGACTAAGATAAAATTTTGCACACAGATAGACCGAGACCTAAGGTAAAGATATAGGCTCCTTTTCGTCCTGCATCGCAGATATAGTGGCGGGCAACAGCAAGTAGTTTTAATATAATCATAACAGTAGCATAGCATGCAATTTTAACAAACAGACAATTTTAGCAGATGTAAGAGCATCAGCCTACTTTGGTAAACGATTACGACTATTCTGCTGTATTTTGACAGTTCAACAATATTCATTGCGTTATTTACATTGTTAAGCAGTTTTTTTATCGAACTTATGAAGCAATGGATTGGCAATCTGTTTCAAAACGATTCAGATTCCGATTGATTGTGTAATACACGTTAGGGTACAGGTCCTAAACTAGGTACAACCTTATCTTGGCAACCTTATAAAGTACCTATTAAAATACAAATGAGTACTTGTTAGGTTCCTACATAGTGCTCAAAAAGCAGCTCAAAAACGACCAAGATTCAGTTAGACGAACCATTTACTTAGACTCTAAACAAGATAGATGAAGTATCTACCTAAGTTAACCGAAAAAACATATTTCCCTCGTCGGCAATTTCTCCCGAAAAACGGTATAAATGCTTGTCAGAGGCTGATTACTAGATGCTCAATATTTACGACCTTTTTTATAACTAGCAATCAAGTTTTTACCAGCTTCGGTTAGGGAGGCTACAGGTTAATAAAAAAGTTTATTATGTGGACAGGTCATTACATAGTACGTTATTATTGTTATATTCGAAATGTCGGGAGCAACATTTTTTTTCCTGTGGCAACGCTACATCTAACAGCTGATTTGAATTTGTTCTTGTTATTTTAATCATATTTATATATTTTTTATTTTTCTATTTCCCTCATCAAGTAAATAGGATAATAATCAATGTTTTGTATTAGATTCACATACGAAGTGCGAATCATGTTATATAATTTATCAGTGTGAATCTTTGACAGTTACTGGGTCAAGTGATTTTTGCATTGTCATCTTGCGAACGGGTACAATACTTAACATATTTCTGTCTTTGAATGTGTTGTCGTAGTATAATTACACCAGCAATTACATTGTTCACTTTTAATACGGCTACTTGTTGATGCCAATGACCTTTGGACGTACAAGTGGCCTTAGTTTGGTTTGGCGACCTCTTAATTTCATAATTTTTTTTTACTGTTAAACTAAACATCTTTTAAACTGTTGCCCCAACTACTAGTGTTGGGTAACTCAGCACATGTACTAGCACAGTTGTAGCTACTCACTTGGTTAAAAAGAGTCACTCACTCATTTCATTTTGATGTGCTAGCACACACTATAGATTAGCTACACAGAACATTTTGTTTCGTATTGTGAGTTTTGAACGAATCGTAATCATTCTCCCTTTCTCTTTCCCTCATTATCACTCGTGCGAGCTGTGTGACGCGCTTAACCGATTAGTCACTGCCTCACCGGCTCATCGCGTGTGCCAGCCAAGTCAACTGTATTGAGAATGTGTGCCGTGTCGTGTTGTCGTCACTATACACCACACATCACACACGGGACTCGGAGAGTCACGCGACTCACTGACACACTCACAGCACGTACGTGCTCCCAGGCCATAGTAGCCTCGTCTCATTCGTGGTAGCACAGTGTGCTAGCACACTTTGTAAAAAGAGTGCCTCGCACGATCCTCATTTTAAAAGAGTGTGCTATCCATCTCTACCAACTACCTCCTGTCTTCTAAATGCTTTTCTCTCTCTTACAACAGTTATAATCATGATTATGACTCGCAGCGCCCGTACTCGTCTAGAAGAGTCTAAACTCATTCAGGCTTTGAGCGAACTAAAGGCGTCAAAGGAGTACTGTGAAGTTGATATATATTTACTTGGAGGTGCGGAAATAAACACACGGGTGTCTTAGTTGGACGCTGGTTTATTACTGCCTTTCACATGAGTCCACTCACACATTCACAACACCAGAACTATGTGTGAGTGGCAAGCGTAAACACTTCACTCCTCCACACTAATTTCCAAATCTGTTGACAATAAGGTTTATTTTAAAAAATTGTAATAGTTCAGTAAATTTAAAACTAATTATTAAAATTATCTATTTGTAGAATTTCGTATAATCTACTTTCTTTCTCGTACGCTGAGAACGTGCACGAGTCACTTGCATGCCTGCCAAACCCTGCGCAGCAGCCGAGGCTGGAGGAGCCTGGATATGAGCTGCTTCGATTAAGGATTCCCGTGCATTTTCTGGGCTCACAATATCCGTTACTACAGTCTTATTCCTGTCAACTTCAACGCTAGTTACAGCCGTACTAACTGGTTCTACACTCGGTTCCGCCTCCATTGGTTTCTCTGGACTTGCACTCACTTCGGTGCTTACTGAACTTGGTTCAACGGACGGAACGGGCGCTAGTGCTGGTGATATAAACGGAACCGACGAAATCGATGGACTAGGAACAAGTGGAGAACCTGAAGACATAGATTCAAAGCAATCAATTGTCTTCGCAATGTTAATGCCTTTTTTGCCTTTACAATTTAACAATTGATCAAGATGTCTTATACAAAATACATTTTGATCTTCAACTAGCACTTTATACATTCTTTTTCCTATCACCTTATTTATTACTCCTAACTTCCAAGTCTCTTTTCTACCACTGTACCACCGAACCCATACTCTGTCACCTGCTTCAAAAGCTCTTGTGCGACATTCATTCTCCCCTGACAATATTACCCGAGGTTGATTTTCTTTGGGGAGTATTAAATCAAGACGTGATCTTAATTCCCTGCCAAACATTAACTTTGCAGGCGAATGTCCAGTAGTACAGTGCTCTGTGTTTCTATATACAAATAAATATTCTGATAATTTTTCGTGTAACACATTTTGAGTTACATTTTCACATAGAATGCTCTTTAACATCTTTTTACACGTCCTCACAGAATTTTCGGCTTGTCCGTTGCTACATGGATGGTAAATAGGAGACGTCATGTACTTAATGCCATTATTGGAACAGAATAATTGAAACTCCTTAGAATTAATCTTAACGTCATTATCCGAGACTATTGTGCATGGTAAACCAAATATAGAAAACAGGTGCTTTAACTTTTTTATTAAGGATTGGGTGGTAACGTCGTTCCGCATATAAATGCACTCTGGCCATTTAGAGTACGCATCTATCACTACCAAGTAGCTCTGTTGCCTTATAGACAAATAGTCGATATGAATTCTTTCCCATGGTGCCGCTGGACTTGGCCAGGGCGAGGGCGCAGCCTGTGGCGGGGCGGGCCTCATGCTCGCACATACATCGCATGCGGCGATCCACCTCTCAATATCCCCATCTATGCCGGGCCACCACATCCTACTACGCGCATTGCATTTCATTTTTACGATGCCTAAATGCGTGCTATGTAATTCGCGCAACATTCTTTCACGTAGTGACAACGGAATTATCACCTTAGGTCCTCGCATTAAGATACCATTTTCATACTGCAAATCCGTACGACAGTAAAAAAATGGACGAATGGATTCGCAAACAATTTTACGTGGCCAACCTATCTTTGCATACTTTATGACTGTTTGAATCGTCTTATCATTACACGTCGCATTCTGTATGTCTCTAAATAAAACAGCTGGCGCGATTGCATCAAAAAAATTCAATGAGCAGTATGCGTCGTATTCGCTATCTCCCTCACACCTACTATCCGGTACAGGTGCACGAGAAAAATAATCAGCGACTAAGTTATTCTCACCAGATATATACTGAACAACATAATTATATGCAGACAGTATTATAGCGTATCTTTGCAAACGTAATGCTGTGGTTATTGATATGCCCGTTTTATTATTAAATATTGACACTAAGGGACGGTGATCGGTTTTGAGAATAAAGGGTTCACTTCTACCGTATAGGTATTGATGGAAGTGTTTGACCCCGAAAATAATCGCAGTAGCCTCTTTTTGAATTTGGCTGTAATTCCTTTCACTCGCTGACAACGACCTTGAGGCATATGCCAACGGTCGTTCGCGGCCATCGCTATCTCTTTGAGACAAAACTGCACCGAGACCGTACGGACCCGCGTCCACCGACAACACTAGCTGTGCGCTCGGCTCGAAATGAGCAAGCACGCGCTTGGAGGCGAGTTCGGCGCACACACGGCGCGCTGCGCGGCGCTGTCTCGGACCCCACTCCCACCGTGCACCGCTGCGCAGTAATTCGTGGAGCGGGCTCATTATGCTTGATGCATTAGGAATGAAGTTTCTGTAGTAGTTGACTACCCCTAAGAACCGCTTTACTTCTGTTACGTTTTTCGGTTCCGGCGCGTTTAATATTGCTTTTACTTTATCTGGGTTAGTACGTAATCCGCTTTTATCGATAACGTAACCCAAGTAAGTTACATGTTCCTTAAAAAACTCGCATTTGTCTTTCTGAAGGCGCAACCCAGCTTCATTTAACCTGCTTAAAACCTCAGCTAACCTCGTCATATGAAGTGTTTTCGTTGGCGCAGTCAAACAAATATCGTCTAACCATACACTGACCCCTTCTATACCAGACAGCAATACTTCCATTGCCTTTTGGAACAAGGCAGGAGCATTTGCGAGACCATAAACTAGGCGCGTGTATTTAAATAATCCTTTTTGTGTGTTAATAGTAGTCAACTCTTGGGAATCTTCGGACAAAGCAAATTGATTACCAAATTATTATCACCAAGTTTCGCAAACACTTCCTCAATCCTAGGCAATGGATATTTATCTATAATAAGGTCCTTGTTAAGCGTGACAGAAAAATCACCTGCAATCTTTACCGTGCCGTTATCTTTCAGAACGGGTACTATGGGGGTTGCATTACGCGAATTACTAACTGGAACTAGTATACCCAAACAGACCAGTCTATCTAACTCAAATTCAACCTTGTCTTTTAAGGCAAATGGTATTGGTCGAGCCTTAATGAATTTTGGTACTGAATTGTCCTTTAGTTGCAAATGGACTTTAAATTTATTAAAGTAACCAAGTTCGTCCTTCCATAAATTCGGATACTGTTCCAATAATGTATTAATGTCAGCGTCTTGGCTTATTTTAAAAATATTTGTTAAAATCAAATTGAATGCGGACATAAAATCGCGACCGAGCAAGGGAGGGTCATTTGTATCTACTACGAATAATTTTATAATTTCCTTTTGATTATTGTATTCAACTGTGGCCTGGAAATACCCTAACGGTGAAATTTTATGCCCGTTATATAAACACATTTTTAAATTGCAATTAGTTAATTTGTAATGTGCAAACAGTTCCCTGTACATTCTTTTTGACATAACAGAAACACCCGACCCGGAATCTAACTCCATAGTCACCGTTATCTCACCAACATTAATTTTCAAATTCAACGGTTTATCGGTTACGTACCTTATATTGAAATTATGACATTCGTCACAGCTGCCATCCGTGTTTGCCTCACTATCATCACTACCTATTTTATTGACGCAAACTCGGCCATTTTTGTTATTTTTATTACACACTTTCTTCAAATGGCCTACTTTTCCACATTTTTGGCATTTATAGTTCTTGTATCGACACTTGTCCGAATCGTGATTTTTTTAACCCGCACACCGAACAACGGAAGTCCCCGTAACGTTGGTCACGATCGTGACTCGACGTTGATGCACGCCCATCTCGCGAGCTCGTACGAGCGCCGCCGGCGCCACCACCACGCTGTGTACCGCTCCCATTGCTCGACCGCTTGCCGCCTTTGTACGATATTTTGTTCACTGCTTCCTCTTTGATCACAGTCATATCTGTAGACAATACGTTCCTAGCTTCTCTAGCACATTCCGCTCGTTCTGCAATCTCCAATGCTCTCGACAAACTCAGGGTAGAAGCATTATGTTCAAACAGTTTATCACGTTCGGGCCCCGCTCCTAGACCAAGGACGAAACGATCCGTAAGATTCGTGTTTAAGGCAGCTCCAAATTCACAATAACTCGCTAATCCTCGCAATCGAGCTGCCCAATCGCCCAACGATTCGCCCGAGTTCCTCTTCGCCCCGTAAAATTTTGCTTTGTCCGAAAATGAGCATTGTTTCTGCTTAAAATGAGTGTCGAGCAATCCTATCAGCTGCTTATAGTCTAGTGCTTCCAAATCTTCTGGATATGCTAAATTGCGCACCAAGCGATAGGAATCATCTGATAGATGTGTGATTAATATTGCACTTTTATTGTCCTCCTTCACATCGTTAACTTTAAAAAACTGAGTCAACCGGCCTTTATAGATTAACCACTCACAAGATTTAAAATCAAACGTCGTTAAGTTTCCTAAAAACGTCTTCGCCATTATTTTATTTTGCGAGGTAGTTCGTCCTCGTCGCCAAATGATATATATTTACTTGGAGGTGCGGAAATAAATACACGGGTGTCTTAGTTGGACGCTGGTTTATTACTGCCTTTCACATGAGTCCACTCACACATTCACAACACCAGAACTATGTGTGAGTGGCAAGCGTAAACACTTCAGAAGTACTACAGGAACTAAATAAGGAAATAGATGACAATGAAAAGCTTTGACGCCCATGAAACGCAGAGGAAATTGAAAAATAAAATGGCTCAGATACATATTCAATAAACTTATGCCATAGAAGCCCGGAGTAGACTGCAAGTTGTTGTGGACGGGTTCAGCCAGTGTAGCATACAGTACAAACAAGCTCTTAGTCACAAACATTTACTTCAACAGCAGCTACACGAGTCTCAAAGTCAGATTACACAACTTGAGACTACAAATATTAACATCACTGCTTCGCTGAATCAAAGTCTGTTCAATGAATTGGTGCCTATTGCCCCGTCAATGGTTTCGGTCATAAACCCCTCTTACACTATTGATTTGACAGGTGATGATGAATCTAGATCATGTAATTCAGTGAGAGGTGCCACCAGAAAAAAAAAACTTTAGAAATACGTCAATATCCATAAATACATTGGTAAAACACAAAAAAAGGTAAAAGACAAAGGTTTTTTATCAAAAATTTTAAACTCAATAGAGAAATGTAAGACTTACTGAAACAAGTAAACAGCTCAACATATCGACATAATGCCCATACCATCCTTACATCTAAATCTACCACTTACAAAAACCCCTTAACATACAATACGTTACTGACAAAAAACCCATGTTTTACAAGACCCGAGCCCACCCGACAGTGCCCGACAACTTTCGAGCCGCTGGCTTTTTTACCTCGTCATCAACTACATCTTCCTTGGCATGTAACAACTTTGTACAGTACCGTGCAAAAAGATATACCTAGTACGTAGTGTACAGTTACCCACAACGATTTCCTCCAGTAGTGCTTTTTTATAACTAAATGAATTTTTAAATACTTACGCTTAAGCTTTAATTTAATTTTTCATATGATTTTTCGATCCCCTCAACAATCATGATGACGCTTGTAGACAGAGCTAAAATAATTAAAAGTGCTGTATGTACAAAGCCACGCGACAGACATCGCGCATCGTATTCATATATAAAAATATAACTAATGCATACAAAAAATTGTAAAACATTTAAAAAGGGTAACGGTGGAGTTTCTTGCCCATTATTCTCCATACGAAAGTACCTTTTGGAGGGGCGACTAGAATCTCTTTTAATTCTATTTTCATGTAAACTTTGAAGTTCAAAAGTGCCCAATTGAAATAAATGCTTTAATTTTTACTCTGGCAATTTTACCTAATTAATTATTTCTCATTAGTCAATGCTTTATAGGGAAAAATCATTAAATAACAGGCTAAAATTAAAATATATAGGTATACTATTTTAAGAGGACGAATTTTTAATGCCCTATGAGCTCTTTCCTGGTTTTATTTGTATTATGTACGTAATAACAGGTGATTAAATCAAAACTTTGTTAAGTACCGACTTTCGATACTAGAAAGTCGGTCTTGAGTTTCGATAAATGCGTACATTATTTTTGTCGCCGTCTGTACGCTGCTCGGTGGATATTTGTTTGTTTCCATAACCGTCTATCGTTTCTCGGTACATTATTAATAGGTATTACAAGAGAAATATGTGCGGAAATGGTTTGTATGTTACGGAGAAATGTGGGTTCAATTATTTTTACATAACATAACATCACGCTTTGTTTCCCCGAAGGGTTGGGCACAGGTGTACCTTACTATAGGTAAAACATAACTGGCGAAATGTGGGTGTACTACCACCCACATTTCGCCAGTTATGTTTTAAGTTCCATGTAATAGGGGGCGAGCGTATTGCCATCAACCGGGCACAAATCCGGACTCCGGGCTGCTATTTATAAATTCCAGAAAAATAAACCAATAATAGAATCGAACCCAGGACCTCATGCTCTGCAGTAGCGATTGCGACCACTAGACCAACGAGGCAGTCTTTTTATTCAGTTTTTTTTTATTTTATTTAAAAGGAACAACAAACACCTACCTACAATATACAACGTAGAAATAAGAAAAACACAACAATATTTCAGCCCACAAAGCTGTTCACAGATTAACTCATAGAGAGGAGGCCTGTGTCCCAGCAGTGGGAACGTTATAGGCTGATTATGCTTATGCTTATGCTTATTACAAAAATGTACGTTTAACAGCATATTTTTGTAGCTGCATTTGTAACAGTTTACGTGTCGTTTTTTACACCCTGTATACAAAAAAAATCGCACGTTCTTCTGTATTACCTGTCAACGGAAGAGTAACAATATTTGTCACCATTATTTTAAGAAGTATCGGACACTTCCTTCCTTTGAAACATGTTTACCTTACGTTACCTTTTATAGAGTGCTATTTCCCTGGCAAATCGAGGCGTAGCTCACGACACGGAAAGATTTATCCCTACGTCGCTATGACGTATGGGCGCCATTTTGTGTGGACCGGATATTGGATTTTGTTACTTGAAAGTGTGTCTTTTGGTCAGAGGTGGGTAGTTCGACAAATGATGAAAACTTCTTTAATAAAACTGACAGGCGGCAGGTGACAGAGACAATCTGATCAAGTTTCTTTCATGGATTTTCTGATTTATGAAACAGCACCTGACGTGGAAATGTGTAAATTTTTGACAGTTTAGGGTTCCGTATAAAAAAAACGAAACCCTTAGTGGATCAATCGTGTTTCTTCGTGGATCTATCTGTATGTTTGTCTGTTTCAGCTAATTTTCTCCGAATCAAATGGGCAGTACGTTTCTTGGGCGTAAAATTCGGGAAAAGACGGAACGATTTATCCGTACGTCGTCATGACGTATGGACGTAAATTCATGTGCCAAATTTGAATATGACATTGTTTATCCCAATGTTCCCACGAGATCGACACATATGCAAGTAAAACCGCGGGGCGCTGCCTATAATAGTATAGTCTATAATAATATCATGACTACTTCAAAATTTAATGAAGCATTTATTAATTAATTCAACTCCCAGCTCATGACACCGTAAATGACGTATATTGTATGAAGCTTATTTAAGCTCAATCTAGTACGAAACTAGTCTAATTAAGTTGACGTAATATATAGGATAGCTACGCAATACTCGCTCATAACTGTTTAATAACTTGTACTGATTTTGACACTATATTTAAATGAATTGGTTTGGAAGGATTTGTGCCCGGTTGATGGCAATAGGTTCGCCACCTATTTCATGGGACATAAACAGAACTGGCGAAATGTGGGTGTACACATGAAAAATACTCAAAACCGCCGACAGTTATAAATGTATGTTTACAGTTACAATTAATTTCCCTGACTTTACATTTTTCCCAGACGTATCTAGTTTCATATAAATAATTATAATCCAGTTACTGTGTAATTTCGCCCCCGACGACGCCACTACCCTCCTCCAGGAGAGTAGTAAGCCCAAAACCCGATCGCCGTCCTACCGTCCTCGCCGCCGAGGCCCGCCGCGACGCCCAAATCCACGCCCCTCCCGACCCTTGCTCGAGCCAGCCCGCGCCGCTGAGCCTGTAGCTATAAATTCGTCCCAAAATGTAATAAATCCTGATCCAGCTAGTCCCTTGCTGCCCTCTTCCAGCGACGCCCTAAGCCGAGGTCCGTACCCCACAGGGGGTGCCCTTAGCGTTGTTGCTTAGTTTTAGTTAGTATTTAAGTTTAAGTCCTGGCTGGAGGCCTTAATTTATTAGGGCACCACAGGCAAGTCCGCTTAAGCAGACGACAACCTTATAGGTTGACCTGCGAGAGACCATACATAAAAAAAAAAAAAAAAATACTGTGTAATTTGGGCAAATAAACATCCTTTACGTGAAACTCATTGAAACCAAAGGCATGACATTCTGTAAGCTTAAATTATTAGCAAATTATGTTTAGTACGAAAATAGTGTATTTAGCGCCTTGATATTTAGCGATACATCAAAGCCTGTTTATTATTAAGGCATTTATGAGCGCAAATTGATATATGTATGCGCGTATGTACGTGGGATTCAGCTGGTCTGAGGCATGAGCGGAGCGATTTGCTGACACTAATGTTGCTGTTTGCTTAAATTGTACCCCTTTATAAAAAGGGGTACAAATTTAAGCAATTTTGACACCTATATTCAAAGTCGTAATCTCGAAAGCTACTCGACTCACAATTCTGTCTAGAAGACCAGCCTGTCCCTTTCTGTCCACCACCAGCGACGCCCTAAGCTTAGGTTCGTACCCCACAAGGGGTGCCCTGAGCGTGTAGCCACTTAGTTTGCAAATTTTATGCCTAAACTGGAGGCCTTAATTCATTAAAACATTCACAGGATAGTCCGGTTAAGCTGGCAACGACCTTCTAGGTTGACCAGCGAGATGCCATACCCGAAACAAATTACCTACAAGCTACTGAAAAAGAGTTATTTCAGAAAACTTTAGGCCGATGCACTTGGCTATAAAACACTATTAAATCACCCAAATTAGAGCAAAAAAAGATAAAATTGTTGTTTTTATGTTTGTAAGACTATAATCTCTAGAAGTACTGATCCTATTCCAAAAAAAACCATTCATTGATAGAAAGGTATTGCCAGAATGTTTTATGTTAAAACACGCAGACAAAATATAATCGCGGGCATAAGATAGTAATTTATGTGGTTAACATAAATCATTTTTTTTCTTTCTACAACTGTCCTCCACTCGATTGATGTAGAAAATTGTAGAAATGTGGTCTGACACGCACTTGGCCGATTTTTACTAGTGTAACCGCTACCTCCAGTAACTTACGCCACACCGCGTTGGTATGTCTGCAGCAGAAATTCAATATTGCGCCCCGGAAGAAACACAGTGTGTACTTGTAATAAGCAGAATAATTATTAATATTGAAATAATTGCAAGAGCTCGCATTTATCATCATTAGCTACTTTAATTAAAATACATTGACTTGTTGCTACGTACAGTTGACGGTAATTTACCCTCTTGTTATGAGTAAGGGTAAATGTTACGAAATCACAGGCCTTTTCTCGGTAAGAGGGAGTGGGCCGTAATCCCATCCAGTGCGGGTGGGTAGACGTCACAATCATGTATTCGAGTTTTTGGTTCTAATACATGCCGGTTTCCTCACGACGTTTTCCTTTACCGTTTTGAGAGCAGTGGTGATTCTTTTATTTACACAAATAAAAATACGCCAGTCAGGGTGCGGCCTGCAACCTTTTTTTGTTTTTGTTCCGGGGTGGAAAATCCTCATGGATGAGGGGTTTCATGAAAAACTACCCCGGTGTTCCATCTCGCACCTACGTCGGGGTCGCGGGAACATACGATTCTTCCGCAACCCCGACTGGTGCCGGCCCGCCTATGCGGGCCTCCTCGTGTTGGGTGGGGAAGAGAGGTGTTTGACTCCCCCCGCAACGTATAAGAGGGGCGCGCGTGGAACACTACGCGCCGCCACCTCGGGTCCTAATGTATGGCGGGTGGCAGACGTCCCCGAGTCAACCGTCCCTGGACCCATTTAGGGGGGCTGGAAGATGGCGTTGTCTGTCCTCCGCCTGCGCACGGTGCGCCAGCTGCGGATTGGGAGAGTGGACGAAATCACTCTTTCCCTTTCCGTAGCCTACTTCTGCGAGATGTACTGTTTCGCAGAAGGAAACCACCGCGTCCCAGGACTCGACGCTGCCGACCATCGAACTCACTACGGTCGGCAGCGACAGGTTACTGCCTACTTCATGAGGGCACGGCGCATCTCCTTTAAGCGGCATACTCTGCCAGCGTATGCCACGCTGTGGCGGACCTGCAACCTACAACAACTCGTAATTCGCAGCCGTTACCACTAGGCCAATGCAGCACTGGGGTAAATGTATAATTACCCAATTATCGGTGACTTTTTTTTAAAGATAGTCCGCCTCGTCTGTCCAGTGCGCTATGCTTGCGTACGCTCGGGTGACTGCTGAGAGTATGGATCCTGGGTTGGATCCCCGGAGTTGGAGTTTTTGCATCAAGAATTTCCCTCTAGCAGCCCAGAGTTGGATTTGTGCAATAGGCACGCGGATTTCTACATGGGACTTTAAGTGTGTTTTTGTCCCTCTTCCTCTTCGCCGAATGTAGGAATGATGATATGTCAGGGTTCTTTTTAACCTCTATTGTATCTCCACTGAGCAAAGGTCTTCCCCACAGCTCTTCGGCTAATCTCCCACAAACGCCTCTAAGTCATCACGCAGCGATTCCTAAGCCTCCCTCGGTCACAACGACCGTCTTCTGGCGCCCAGTGTGTGACGACTAATATCCAAATCAAAAGTCATTTATTAAAATTAGGCTGAGAATCAGCAAAATTACATAAGACAGTCCGCCAAAACGCCCGCCCTTCATCACTTCCTAGTGCTTATGCTGGGAAGAAGAAGTGGCGCAAACTCCCCAACAGCACAGCTGTCTGTTCACTTAGAACACACTTGATTCTATACCATATATAGTATGCAAAGTAATTAACATTATGAGACACGAAACATTCAATATAATCATTTGCCATATGTCAGCTAGCCACGCCAATATACCAACAAATACAATGATATGAATGAATAAATTTAAACAAATAAAATGAAATAAATATAAACAAAAATTAATGACAGCTTACATATGCAATGCTGGATTATGTACTCACAAATGATAAACTAGGACCATCGGAGTAAAATAAATAAACAGAATAACAATAAAAAACGATTCTGCCCATCCGTCCCGATGCATTCTAGATACATGGCCCGCCCAATCCTACTGAAGCCTAGCAGACATTCCACATCAGTTATAATTATTTCAAAGTCAAAGTCAAATCATTTATTTCACATAAGCATTTGTTTGATTTTGTCTAGCCTCTAGATTGTCCTATGGAGCAGGCCCAGGACCAGCAGTTTATGATATAATCCTCTAATTTGTAATGTTTACTAAGTGTACTTTTACCATGAGTTTTAAATTTTCGAATTAAGGAGCATACCTACTCGTATTTACAGCGACCAAAAAATTTTATAGACACATTGTATACAAAGACTCAAATTTCTGATGAAAAAGTCATTCTGTATATTGTACAAAAACATACTCGTTACAGGAAAACGTGTAATGAGAAACCTAGATAATTTGCAGGTGTGCGTTGTATTTTCTATTTAGCGGCACAAAGCCTACTCGTATCATAAACAATGCTGTAATATCAGTTACGTACTGCATATTCTGCTTGAAATTGGTTTTACGCTCAAATTGATGTACGGGCAATTTCTATGAGCGTTTCCGCAATAATATTTTTTTTCTGGGAAACTGTTTTGCTGTACTCGTAACAACATATTATATGATTAGTGGTTTTATTAATTATGTTTTTAATACTATTTTAGCTATTCAAGAATTTGCAGTTGGCACATCAGAGGCCCATTTTATGTTTAGGCAATGCGACATACTTTTCAAACACAAATTATTGTTATTTTCACAACAAAGTGAGTGCTTGTCGTGAAAATAACAATATTTTTTTTTAAGTTTTTTTTTTTTGTTTCTTCAATCTGCCCAGCCTATTCCCAACTATTTTAGGGTCGGCTTCCAGTCTAACCGGATGCAGCTGAATACCAGTATTTTGCATTGAGCGACTGCCTATCTGACCTCCACAACCCAGTTACTGTGAAAGAAACAAAAGAAAGAAAAGTATTTTACTTAGGACACGCACAGGGAAAACAAATAGTAAAAATAAATTGTAGGAAAAAATATTTAAAACACCATTTTTAACTTTTAAACAACTAAAAAATAACAAAACAGTAAAAAGACCTGTGCGAGGCCAAAAAGGCTCCTACCTCTATAAATACAAATAATAAAAAGTTAATAAATAAATAAGTAAGTTTAAACGGAAACAAAAAATAAATATTAACCGTAGTTTTGTACAATTTAAAAAAATGTCTGTGTTATAGACTATTCAACTATTGTTTATAGTCTATGTCAAGCGATGAGACGCTATGCTACACGATATGAGGGCGACACAAAAAGTTTTTAGAACTGACTACTTGTAAACGATATAATAAAAGTAAGTTCAAATTTTGAAAATGGATTTTTCATTTGTAATTTGTTTACGATTTGACGGCAAATTGAAAATTGTCTGTCACGTCAGCATGAATTTTACGCTAGAAAATTTTCGTACAATGTTTTTTTATGACTTTCGATGTCAATTAAGTCAACAAGAAAGTTATGATCGACTTCGATTGGCCTTTCATGGTCGCACTAATCTCACCGATGATCTGCGTGAGGAACGGCCTTCTACGGCGACGACTAGAGCACAAAATCCTCCATGAACATTTAGCGGTCAGGAAGCTTTGTGGATACCTCATAATTTGACAGAGGCCCAAAAACTCCGTCGTGTTGATTGGTGTCGTGAAATGGTTCAAAGATTTAACGGAGGTGACTCAAATGCTTAAAGCTGAATTTATTGTTATGATGCTGATACTAAAAGACAGTCTTCTGTCTGGGTTTTTCCTTCCGAGGAGTTGCCAAATAAAGTGAAGAGAGGTCGAAACGTGGGAAAAAAGATGTTGGCGTCGTTCTTCGGAAGGACAGGTCATTACGCAACAATTGTTTTAGAGGATCGAAAAACAGTTACTGCGGAGTGGTACACTAACAATTTTTCGTAGAATCTCGCAGTAGGATCCTCCTCCACCACGACAAAGCCTCGTCTAACACCGCCAAGCAAACAATCGACTACTTGGCGACATCAGACGTCGAATCACTGGGTCACCCGCCCTAAAGCCCCGAGCTCGCACCTTGCGATTTTTATTAATTTTCGAAAATAAAAGAAAAACGTTTTATGGACGCCGAGGAAGCAGTGGCTGCGTTTCAAATTGCCGTCGATGAGACCCCTAAGGACAAATGGGCAATGTGCTTTCCTCAGTGGTTCCATCGGATTCAGCGATGTATTGATGTAAATGGACACTATTTTGAAAAGATATAATAACACTAATAACTTGCTGGATGGTCACCCACACACGAACCGACCGCGGCAAGCGTAGCTTAACCTACACTCAGCTCGAGCGGCTGTTCATTTATTTGCTAGCCGAAAGTTTTTTACGAAAGCTAATAAAATTGTAAATTTTAGGGATTGTCATCTGTCACCTGACGCCTCTCGTTTGTAATGAATGAGTCCATAAATGTGGTTAAATACAATGGTCCGCCACATGGACATCTGATATACCACACCCATCGCAGGTTGCCATCAAATAAACAACGTTGAAATAACCCCAGAGCCATACACCTCAATCTACATGGCGGTAAAAAAACCGAAAGTACAGTCAGTGCCCTGCATTACCTGACCTTCTTCTTTGTAAGAGGGGTTAGTTAACGCAGAGCACTGACCGTACCTTGTACTTTACAAAAGCATCCTATTCTTCTTTTAATATGAGAGCATAATATATACCTCGGTGCATTCCATAGGTATCACACCACACCATAAGGCCCATAAGGTACCATAAGGCCCCGTTCACGGCCTCGAGCGATGTTAATGGTGGCACGCTCCCATCACTTGTAGGTCTACTCTCTTGTACGTCAAAGAAGATACGAGCCCGTTCGAAAGTAGTTGGTCCGTCAAAACAAGTGTTAAACATTAGACATTCGGAAGGGCAGAAACACATCGGAAATAGGGACAACTACTCTATGTCCATAAGTCATACGGAGTAAGGCCTGCTGCGGACTTCTGTGCCTAGGGACAGTACTGTTTCCATCCGTCGAGTCGCGCTGACTCGTGGCATGCTGGAAACAACTTCTTTCATTTATTTTTAAGGCTTGAGCATATCGCTCGTGGCCACAGCGTAAAAGAATAAATCCATTTACTAACACAAAGCCTCTAACATACAGTAAATTGTTTTTGATCGTTTTTGACGGCCATGACAGAAATTCTTTTCTTTTTGCTGACACATGACGCAGTGAACTTTTGAGGAAAACATTTAAATAAGAAGAGGAAAACATTTAAATAATTTGAGGAAAACATTTAAATAAGAGGAAATAGCGAGAAGCTTTGTCTGGATAATAAGTAATTGGTGGTCAAGTATGAGTGCAACTCGCAGATGGGCTGATTTAACAACAGTTCTGCTATGAAAAACTGTCAAAAAATCCAAATTTATTCTCAGGATAAGACTTATTTTAGGTACAAAAGTTTGTTGGAATTCAACCTAAACCACCAAAAGTTACACAGTGATTATACAGGGTGGCAGGACATCGACGTTCACCCTGTTACCATGGGTTCACCTAGAATCAATTCTATTTAAATGTGACGTTCAAAAGTGTATATTATTGCCTACTTAAATAAATGCTTTGACTTTGGCTTTCACTACATGATTCTGAAACCACCTGCGTTTGAATTTTTTAACGATTATTTAAAAAAAAAACCTGTTTTATACATTTTACCGCCTAAGTGTTGCACTTTTCTATGAAACACAGTGTATTTTTAGTCCCTGCCACCCTGTCTTAATATTTAATGTAATTCGTTTTTACTGAATTCTATTACACATTAATACTCGTATTATAAATTCTGAGTTATTAATTTATTGAATTCTTGAGTGGAGAACGTGACTCGGAAAACGCAGTGTAGGTATCCCTCCGGCCAGGTGGGATGACGATCTACGAAAGGCTGCAGGCAGATGCTGGATGCGTCAAGCTGAAGACAGGGCGCTATGGCGCTCATTAGAGGAGGCCTATGTCCAGCAGTGGACTAATATAGGCTGATGATGATGATTATAAATTCGAAAGTAACTTTGTCTGTATGTTACCTTTTCACGCCTAAACCATTGAACGGATTTCGATACAATTTGGCAAGGAGATAGATGGCATCCTTGGAAGGACAAAGTAAGTTTTTCGTCCTGGTAGCACGTTCCTGTGGGATAATTTTACACATCCACGTGGACGAAGCCACGGGCAGAAGTTAATTAGGTATAAGTAAAGGTTAAGGATACAATTCAACAGCACGTCTATGGTTACAATTTGACAATGAAAGCGTAGCAGCAGTAAACCTGTTCAGGTGGAGATTCATATTCGACTGGATCTTGGAGTGTAAATGTAGTGCTGTTCCACAAACAATTGGACTCTAATTATCATGTCCTAAGTGTTCTGTCAGTTGCACGTCATAGGAACTTATGGACGCTAGTGATGGCGCCAAACACGAAGCCGAATTCTGGGATGAGTCCATTTAGATTGTCATCCGACACGTTAAAAAGAAGCATTAACTTTGAATGCCCCAGTCGTTAAGATAGGGAAAGAACAAAACACGTTAATAACATATGTTTGAGGACCCTTGTGTGTGGACGTCCCTCGGTTATTGACAGTTGTGGTGGTACAGGAGCAGTTGAATTGTTTTCCAAAAGTACTAGTAGTTCAAGTATGTAGAAAAAGAAAAAAAAAAGTTTATTCCGCACTAACAAAACGCACATTACAACAAAAAAAACATGAAATACAAAATGGCCGAAAGCCTCGTATTCAAGATATAAATAGTTGGACAATTTTGCCCATTGCTCGGTGTCAGGCCCAAAGACAATACACATTGCTCTCTGTGAGCACTTTCCTTTAATGTCAACTTCCTCCATTAGTCATGTCCGCCGTCCCAAGCATGTCCTTACCGATCCCGATGACCACATAACTCTCATTCAGGAGAGCAGTAGGGCCACCAGTACAGTGCACAAACACAGACCGACATTCCGACCTCGCGTCGAAGATCACGACGGATAATATAATCCAGATCCAGCCTGTCCCATCTTGCTGTCCTCCCGTCAGCGACGCCCTAGGCCGAGGTCCGTACCCCACAGGGGGTGCCCTTAGCGAGCGTTCGCTTAGTAATGTAAGTAGTTTTACGCCCCTGGCTGGAGGCTTTGAGTCCGCTTAAGGCAGCCACAGGATAGTCCGGTTAAGTAGTCACGACCTCTCAAGGTCAACTACGACATGACATAAAAAAAAAAAAAACAACATTCGAATGCTCTTCTAATTCTACTTACTCACTCCAAAACCAGCATATAAGCATAATCAGCTTATACTGTCCCCACTGTTGGAATACAGGCCTCCTCTCGGTGAGAGGGAGTCCATAACCAGAAATTGGCCATAATAGAATCATAATTTGTGCTTACCCCTTCCCCCCACCATCTACAGCAATAAATCCTGATACTATGGTAATGGCAGCCAATCAGCATGCGCTGTTGGTATTCGATTATTTAATCTGTTTTCATCATCGTTAACTAGTGTATGGAGAATTGATATCTATGACAAAGTGATTGATATGGTCAAAAGTAAGCCCGTCTTTGCTGCCTAAAATGATGCAGGATTACTATCAGGACAGGTCTTCTCAAATCTGTATGGTTCTTTTCCCAAGCGACCATTTTAGACATTTAGTCTGCATGATTGGTACACAGATAGGATAAAAAATCAACCTCATAATCCTCAAAGTCAAAGTCAAAGTCAAAGCATTTATTTCAAATAGGCCCATAAAATGGCACTTTTGAACGTCAAAATTACATTAAAAATATAACTGATTCTAGGCGCCACTTCCAAAAAGTAGTTTCGTATGGAGAAGAAGTGGCAAGAGACTCCACATACACATACACATACATAAGCTTGTCTGCAAAGTGTACTTTATATACGAATTTTAAATTTTCTTTCATTTAATTGCAATTTATCACAAGGTATTTTGTTATAACATTTAACACAGTACCCCATAAATGATGTATGTACTTTAGCTAATCTGAAAAATGGTTGATCTTTTTTATGTTTATTTCTAGTATTCAAATTATGTCTATCACTTATTTTATTAAAAAGATGTAGATTTTTTCTTACATACATTATATTTTCATAAATGAATTGGCAAGGTACTGTCATAATATTAGTCCCTTTAAATAGTTCCCTGAGAGATTCGCGACGAGGAAGATTGTATATGGCTCTGACAGCTCTCTTTTGCAAAATAAAAATGGATTCAATGTCAGCAGCCCGACACCACAGTAAAATGCCATAAGACATAATGCTGTGGAAGTAGCTAAAATAGACCAAACGCGCGGTTTCTACATCTGTTAACTGTCTTATCTTTCTAACAGCATAAGCGGCAGAGCTTAGCTGCCCCGCAAGAGATGTTATATGTGGTCCCCATTGTAATTTCTCGTCCAGCGTGATTCCTAGGAAAACCGTCTGATTAATAAATTCCAGTTTTTCTCCATTCAATATGATGTCACATTCGCTACTTCTAACATTAGGTAATTTAAATCTAATGCATTTGGTTTTTTTTTCATTTAGTACCAAATTATTTACCGTATACCAATCTTGGACTTGAAGAATCGAGTTATTCACGTCGTCCAGATTTTGTGACCGTCGGTCTATTTTAAAGATTAATGATGTGTCATCTGCAAATAACACCATCTTCGGTTGATTTTGAAGTACTTGAGGTAAATCATTAATGAAAACTAAGAAGAGGAATGGACTCAATATCGAACCTTGAGGAACGCCCATTTCCATTTCATACCTAATGAGTTTATGCCGTTTACTTGAACTTTAACCTTTCTATCTTTCAGGTATGATCTAAGTAGATCAAGAGCTGTATTCCTAACCCCATAGTGCTCCAGTTTCACAAGAAGGGTCTCATGGTTTACGCAATCAAATGCTTTAGAGAAGTCGCAAAAAATTCCAATGGCATCTTTTGCTTCCTCCCAGGCGTTAAAAATTTTCTTTATTAGAGAAACACCAGCGTCAGTGGTACAACGCCCTTTGGTGAAACCGTACTGTTGTTCATGAAAGATGGAGTTTTTATTAAAGTGACGTAACATTTGATTGAGCATCAACTTTTCAAACACCTTACTGAGAACTGGTAGAATTGATACAGGCCTATAATTGTTGAGTTCTTTACTATCACCGGATTTGAACAAAGGAACTACTTTACTGTGTTTCATGAGATCCGGAAAGACACCTTGGTCTAAACTGGTGTTAAATATGACAGCTAAATAGGGCGCAATGGTTTCGATGAAAGTTCTACAGACTTTTACAGACATTCCCCAGAGATCTTCTGTTGATTTAATTTTAAGATCTTTAAAAGCTTTTGTAACAGCCTGGGGGTTTGTATGCTGATACCTAAACTCCAAAGGGCATGCATTTACATTATTTCTAAGTAAGGCAGCAGAGAACTCGGGTGAGGAATTTAAAGCTTCAGTAGTTTTTAGGGGAGTATTAGCAAAAAAGTTTTCAAATGACTGAGCTACTTCTAGATCTGAGTTGATAGGGCCATGTGCAGTTTCTAAATTAAATCAATCATTTACGTGGGACGCTCAGAAAGTTTTGTAAAAATAAAAATAAGTATTCTCTAAGTAAATATTACTTTTAAAATATCTTTTCATAGTACTCTCCACTAGCCTCGATACAAATTTCATGCGTCTGAACCAGTTTTCGAAACGCTTTTTCCGGTCTGCCGTAGATACATTCCAGCGACGAAAATTGTGTCCCTTTGAGCAGATTTTTTATTTTCGGGAATAAAAATAAATCACATACTGCTATGTCAGGGCTGTAAGGAGGGTGACCCAGGAGTTTGACCGGCGTGCTGTCCAGGAAGTCCCTCGTTTTGAGCGCGTTGTGCGAAGGCGCGTTGTCGTGGTGGAGCAGTTGCCAGCGGAGCCGTGTTTGGTCGCTTGCTGCTTACAACAGAAAAACTCCTGCCAAGCATTTGGTAGTATACCATTCAGCGTTGATAAATCCAAGACTTACCACCTGTAATGTTGTCGTAAACACGCCAAGACGAGCCTGCTTCAAATTTATTTAAACTACCCTCCTCACGCCAAGACGCACGTGTAGAATTTCGTGAAGGCTTCCCGATCCAACCTGCAGTATGTGCTGAGTCTCTTGATACGTAACTCGCCTATTGTCTTGGATTAAAACTTTCACTGCTAGCACGTTTTCTTCCGTTACAGCCGTCAAAGGGCGACCACTTCTTTTTTCATTTCCCAAAGTTAGTCGACTGCGCTTGAATTCGTAATACCAACGATACACGGTTGTCTTAGATGGGCTTTCATCCATGAATATTATTTGAAGTCTATCTGGTTTTGGCGACACTTGAATCGTAAAACATCATAACGCGAAAATGTTCCCGGCGCAGATCCATTTTTAATGAGACACGTTAAAATGTGGCAACAATGTGGAGGGAAACTTTGAAATCGAACGTACCTATTTTTACTTAGTATGTTCAAAATAAACTAAAACTGGCCAGTAGACTTTCTGGTGTAAATAGTTTTACATCGTTGTAAAAATGCACGAAATAATATCCGAAATACTAGTTTTTGGACTTTTTTTTTTCGTAAACTAACGCTTAGTCTGAGTCTTAGTATTTTGACGTCATTTATTTACAAAATACAACTCTCGTAATACGAATATGTATTTTATAATAATTTACTTAAAGTGGGTAGAGGCAACTAAAATTTTGGTGTACCATTTTTCTCTCGTCGATGGAAAAATTAAAGCCTTGCCAATTCCAATGAAATAATATTTACAACTTATTTTTCAACGCTACGTCCCTCGTAAAATAATACAAACATTTACATTTCGTATCCGTCCCATTAGCCTCAATAAACCGGTTTGCGCTGATCCAAACCAGATACAACCGGTTTTGGGAATTAATTTTGAAATGGCCGGTATTAAAACTACTGGACCGTGCAAGCGATAATAGTGGTTTACTTGAATACTATTGTTTCGAACGAGTTTTTTTTTTGCGGAACAGTTTTATTGAGTAACTAACAAAATGGGTTAAAAAAGTCCTATGGACAAAAGGTTGTGGAGTTATATTGGCAATTAACTCACTTTTGTGTGCTGCTGGGGAGTTTGTTGCGCCACTTCATCTTGCCAGCTAAAGCACTAGGAAGTGGTGAAGGGCGGGCGTTTTGGGGGACTGTCTTATGTAATTTTGACGTTCAAAAAGTGCTGATTCTCAGCCTCATTTGAATAAATGACTTTTGATTTTGATTTGATTTTGATTTTGGCAAATATTTAATTGATCCTCCATTGGCATGCAAGTTGGTCTAGTTTCTTGGTTATTTAGTATTCTCAGAAAACCAAAATATAAATTTTTTGAGGTACACAGAAAGAGGTGATAATGAAAATGAATAATATACGTGTTTTTATTTATAATCCATAACTCCAGGATTATAATATTTTTTAAGTAAAATTAATACAAAAAGTCCTAAAATATGTTGTCCAAAAATGCATAGTTTCGAAGATAATAAAATAATATCATCTATACAAATATTATAAAGAGGAAAGATTTGATTGTTTGTTTGTGTTGAATGGGCTCCGAAACCACTGGACAGATGTGAAAAATTGTTTTACCATTAGAAGTCGAAATTATGTTAGATGAAAACAGTTTTTTTTTGTTTTTTTTTTTTAATCCACGCGGACGAATTCTCGGGTGAAGTGCTAGTCAATCATAAATGTGTGTACGTATCTAAATTTCAAACCAATCATTCATATTTTAAGCTAAGAAAATGCGACGTTATAATATTTCAAGTAAGGGTGTTCTACATTAATAATCGCGACTTTGTCGAATTATTTTTTATGAACAATTAAACATATTCACATGCCATTTGAATCTTTTGATGGTCTCATTCATACCTTACAGTTATGAGATTTAAAAAAAAACGCGTTGTATAAAATAATAGTGTTCATTATAACTTTCAGGAAAGGTCAGGAAGTCGCTTCCAGTAAAATACTGGTACCGACCCCAAAATATTTAGGAAAATGCTCGGCAGATAATGGTGATATTATTTTTAGGAAAGCAAAGATGGAATTATTTGACGTTTGATTAGATACCAAATGCCACTATTTATATGCCTTTGTATTAAAAACTTAATTTTTTTTTGAGGTTGTATATGGTGGGTTTGAACCCAGCCACAGGTGCTTTACTTTGTGTAAATATTTTCATAATTCATTCATTCATTCAATTCCAAAAAAAAATACAATCAATTCAGTCAGTAAATTTTTCAATTTCATTTCATTTAATTTTTTGCTCTAAAAACAGTGAAGGAAAACATTCCGCACTGGGCCTTCGTGGTGGATTACAGCCCACTACCTCTCAAAGGGAAGAGGCCTGTGTCACTGCAGTGGTAACATTATAGGCTAATTATGCTAAGCACGTTTCTGCTCCAGAATTTTCTCAAAAATAATTCTCGCAAACTGTACTAGACCGACAAGCTTTTACGAAATACTTTCATCTACATATTTACAGACAACCTCACGAAGAAAAACATCAAACACATTTCCACATGGATAGAAACCCTTAACCCTATAATGCTCACGTCACTCTCACGTTACTCAGCTGAAAACTCTGTGAACTTGGAAAGGGTTAGGTGCAGAAATAAGTTTAAATAAGTTGTTGGACATGTATCTCGTTATTGCGCCTACTTCAGTCCAACGGGTTGCTGGTACATTCGGGTGTCGCGTGGTACCTGTGATGAGAGGTTCGATGGATGCGGGTAGCGGAAAAAAGTATTATTTGTTCTCTTTACGTTTATCTATCAGATTATTCGTATTTACAAGGCCGGTGTGAATGAAAACTCCCGGGATCCGGGACATCATCATTTCAGCCACTGCTGGACATAGGGCTCCCCAAGCACCGCCTTCCCTCATTCGACCTTGTGGGAGGCCTTCCAATGCTACGTCTTCCGCTGCGCGGTCAGTATCCAGAACCTTTCGGCTCCACTGCTACTTAAATTTCGTAATTCTTAGGGCTATGTCGGTCACCTTTGTCCTCCTACGGAACTCTTCATTTCTAATTCGATCACATAGGGAAACTCCAAGCACAGCCCTCTTCATTGCTCTTTTTAGCCTTCTAATAAGACCGAGTGTTAGCGACTACGTCTCATCACTGGCAACACGCACTGGTCAAAGACTTTCGTCTTGAGATACTGCGGTATGTGGGACGAGTAGATATTTCGTAGCTTCCCGAACGCTGTCCAGCCGAGTTGGATTCGACGATTGACCTCTTTCCGAAGTTGGACCTACCTAACTGAACAGTTTGTCCTAGGTACACATACTATTCCACAACTTTGAAAAGACGGAGGGACATTAGGATGACCTTAATGGTGATTTTCTTAAGAAGGAATAGGGGCGTAGTAGGGCCTAGTAGCGCAAACTGTAACCATTGATTCAGTAAAGAATCCTGAACACAGGGGTGGAATTTGAAATGTCCGGCCCTGGTCCGGGCCATGGTACGGAGCGAGAGGGAATGGAAAGCCGTCACCTCCTTCGTAATGCTCGCGAAGGAGGAGGCGGAGCGCGTGAGGGAGAGAGCCTTGCGCCCTCACGCCCATAGTCGCCGCAGGAGACGCCTTGGGCGTTGGGAGTCGCCAGCAGATCCCCGGCCACCGTGGGCTTGCGGACGGCGAGCAATGGGTAGCTCGCCGCCTGGTAACCTGGTGGACCAGGCCCGGGTCAACGGCGTGTCGTGTTCCACGCGCGCCTCAAAGAGATGTCAGCACATAATGACGGGGTCCGATAGGGCCTATGCCTAATGGTCGCGGGAAATCCGAAAGGGATACCGTGGCCCTGGCACATGTAAATGAAGGAACACGGGTGGGTTTTAGTCTTTTGTATGGTTTCAGGATGGAATCTGTTCAGGGTACACGTTTTAAATAGCGATGTATTGTCATATTTACGTATTTTTTTATCTAGCCAACTATTAAAATTCACGTTTCTGTCCTTAAAATATTTACCATTTTGTTTTGCGCTTGATTTACAGTGGTTTAAGAAAGTTCAAAAGTACTGCAACCTCGCCCCAGTGTTATTGAAAACAGTCATCAATCCATTTTCCGGTTCAAATGACACTTAACTTATCTTGTAGGACAACAGTTTAAGCTTCCCATGCACGAGCTACTAACCCCAACCAAAAATGGCCATCAACAATGCGGACAGCATTATTCAAGCATTTTGTGAAAGCAGCGTGTAGCCGTGAGTCACTGCAGAATGTATGAATAATGAAGTGGCCTGTTTGTGTCTCGCCACTTGTGGCTGTGGTGAGTGGCTTGCTTGTGGGCGGCCTTAATTATTTAAATCACACATAAGACAAGCGTTAGACATGCTATTAATTAGAAACTCTTTTCTGCCTCCACAGTGGTAGATGTTAAAATTAAATCTGTTTTAAAAGAGGATTTTGTAGGTTTTGTTTCAGATTGTGAGAGCTAGCAGAGCTAAAGAGGTCTATGTCTTTATCAATCAATCAACTTTATTTTTCTCACCACAATATGCATAAATCATTTTACATTGGTCAGATTCAAGAAAGATACATAATTCTGGTAAGTATATATATTGTGGGAGACTGGTGCCTAAGCTAGGCTCGTGGCCTGTGTTTCAGGACACCAATCTTCTTCTATCTTTGTCTTTTGGGAGAAGGCCCTAATCTCCCCGCTTGGCAAAATTACGCTAATGGTTGGCGTTAAGATTATGTATTTTTTTAAAGCATTTGGTGTCAAAACTGCATATAAGCCGTCGACCATAGGCACCATTTTTTAAGTTCACAATTTAAAGTTGGATAGTGCAAAATTACGTTTTCGTTGCACTTGATATTTGCTTATTTTTTTACGATGTAATGTATAAAGTTTTGACTATTCTGTGATCTGAAAAAAAAAGACAGTCAATATTTTCACAGTGCATAAAATAATAAATTGTCACCCACGCATACCCAATGAGCTTACAAGTCACAACAGGGTAATAAACCTTCCAAATGAAACCTCGACTCCCATTTCACTGAAAACTCAAACTTCGCAACCCACATTAGAACTTACCCTTTTAAAATCACAAATTCGCTGACGTCACTCTATTAACCCACACGCTGCGACGGCAAGTCTGCGGCCACATAAAAATGGGTTCCCACTTTCCGTAGCGGCAAGGGAAACTGCGGCTCGACTGTTGCCAATAAAAGCTGGTAAAACCGGATACTGGGAAACATTTCGCGCGAACACAGCTCGAGCGTAGCGTTTGTAGGGTTATGATTGTGACGTGAGTCTGGCCCGAAATAGGGCTTGGTTAGCATTTTGAGCGAGTTTTTTCGGAATGATTTTAATTTTAGATGTGTGTTTTTTTGGTGTGACCTAACTCGTTACTAAATAAAGGGTCTCAAATTAGTACGTGAGAGCACGTTTGAAACAGACTACGTGAATAAGAAACATGATATATTGACATCAGAAAAAATTAAGATGGTGTCACTAGAGAATGACCCTAAGATCAATAACGTTATTACAATCTAAGGAAGTCTTCTCTCTCTTTCATGTTTGCTTATTTTTTGCAGTTTTAAATGCAGTTTAGATGTGCGTTCAGTTTAAAGGCTCCTGCACACAGTCGCTGGACACGCGATGCCTTTGTGTTCCGTTGTCACATGGCGCCAGCCAATGTGAACAAGCCTTGATTGGTGAAAATCGCCTTGAGTGAATAAGAAACTTCTTATTTGATCTTTGCGTTATGCTCGTGAACGGGTGCTGCTCGTGGTGACAGGTCGGTAGAGAGTAGTTATATTCTTTGCAGGTCGTCTTGCTGTCTATGGTTTTGCCATTGTTATAATTATTATTCTGTTAATTTATTTTACTTCGACGGTCATTATTTATCATTTGTGCATTCTTTACAATTAATCCAGTATTGCATAATTATGTAAGCTGTCACGCCCTGTTGTTATGCCTAGAGGCTTTAATTTATTTAGTAAGTTATGTTGTATAGGATAATTTAATATGATGTTCCGTGTCTCGAAATTTTCATTACTTCGCATATCTATTATTGTATAGATTCATGTTTTCTCTAACTGAACCGACAGCTGTACTGTTGGGGAGTTTGTTGCGCCACTTCTTCTTCCCAGCTAAAGCACTAGGAATTGGTGAAGGGCGGGCGTTTTGAGGGACTGTCTTATGTAATTTTGACGTTCGAAAAGTGCTGATTCTCAGTCTAATTTGAATAAATGACTTTTGATTTTGATATTTTGATGGTTCATCTCATTTAAAATGAAAAACGAACGATGATAAAACCAAGTCCAAGATTTGTCACGACGTTAACCTTCACAGAGCGTTAAACTACGCTAAAAAGTTGCACTTCACATTGAAAAATATAACTTTGGTACATGCCACATAGCTTATTTGCAACATAACACTTGGGATCTTCCTTTTTTTTACATTTATTCACTGACTGATAATGCACAAAAAACCTAAACCGCTGGATAATTATTATCTGCCCAGCCTTTTCAAAAATAGGTAAAGGGCGGCTTCTATTCTCACCAGATACCGAATACCAGAATTTCACATGAAGTGACTGCCTAAACACCCAGTTACTAGTTGACAAACTGGTTTCTGACGACCAATAATGACTGTCAAAGATCCACGAATGGCAGCCGAAACCAACGGCTTAACGTGCTTCCAGGAACGGAGGGTCTTCATATGTAAAGATGGTCACACATCCAGGGACAAACCTCGGCTATCGTAGCTTAACCTGCTCGATCAACACGGGCGGCTGTTACTTCATTACTTACATAGCCTAAACCCGGTGTACACATAAAATTATGCAGCAAAGATGGATTTTTGAAACTTAATTCCAGAATGAGTTTTAGTTCGTCATTTTTAGCGATGAGAAACCCCATCAGGCACAGAGATTAATCCATGTTATTATAATTTAAACACACCCATTTAATTTCCAATACCGCAGAGCTACGCGAAATTATTAAATGAATGAGTGAACTAGAACAATGAACATGCTATTTTGGAAGCATAATAGCAAATATTGCAGTAAACCACCTCGCGCACTATGCAACATGCGACTGAGCTCAACGACAACACGCAACGACAGGCTGCGGCCGACAATTTTCATATATTGGTTTAAAACTTTTTGTTAAAATTTTTTTTTTTTGGTGGGAAATCATCAAATGACGCCCTCCCGCTCCGGGTGGAGCGGGAGGGCGTGTCAGACTTTTACTGACTAAAACACACCCGTGTTCCTTCAGTTGCATGTGCCAGGGCCACGGTATCTCTTTCTAACAACCAGCGACTCTGGCAGGTTTATCTCTTTCGAACAACCCGTGACCCTGGCAAGACAACCCGCGACCCTGGCAGGTTTGTTCACACTTGGCGTCGAGTTGTAAAGTCGCATCGACATGCTAGGGAGGTCGCACGCTCTCGTTACTGGGGTTCTACTCCATTAACACGAGTTTTTAGTTGCGGCCGAAGTTTCGGTCATTTCCTACTATTCCTTAAGGATACAAGATTAGTTCGGATCCCAAACTAATAATGAATGACAACAGGATATGACGATCCGAGGAGGAGTTTTTATGATCGTCCGACGAATTTAATTTAACACTTGTTTTGACGGATAAACTACTTTCGGACGTGCACGTAGGATACGGGCCCGTCGTTGACGGACTTACGGCCGAACCCAATAATGTATCTATCTCCAATTTTGGCGTACTGGAGATAGAAAAACCAATAAATCAATCTCTAATTCAACGTCCCAATAAAGACAAAGTATGCGGCCCTATAACGTGTTGACAGCTATTTGTTTGACAGGGACAGATAGAATTGTACTGTCTATCATCAGAAGCGATCTGTCTTAGGCTATTGGGTTTGACCGTTAGTGAGTAGAAGCGTCTAGATGTACGGTGCACGCGTACACCAGATAACAGTCGCATGTCCCATAGTGTGCGAGGTGGTTAATTATGGTCACTATTTTATTAAAATGGCTTGTTTATTGGGTATGTTGTTGACATGGCAATTCGTTAAAATGCGCGGGTCATTATTCAAATGTTATTAATAATTATTATGATTGCGTAGTCTGTTTTTGACATCAATGACATGACCGCAGCCTGTTAAAATAGTGAGTTGAATGATAATTAAAATAGAATATTATGCATGATTATTTACTTTGAATTGTTTGTGAAGTTTAAAGAGGCTGCATTTCGAAATGCAAATCAAACGAGGAAGGTCGGGCAAAGCTAATTGTAGATGGCGTGACCATAGCTAGGTCCCTAAGGCCTACAATAAATTTGACATTTCGTTCATTCATTTCATTTTGTGTTCATTCATGACTTTGATTTTATTTCACTATTTCGTTATTTTTGGTGATTTTAGTATTTTAAATCAAGTACTTGACATGGAAAGTATCAGAATTTTAAATCTTAACCGAATATTTCCTTGCAATCACTTTCTACAAAATGTTTCTGACATAAACTCAAACTAAAAAAAAAACTCTAGCTTTAAACCACAATCTTCTAATATTAGGGGCTTTCGGGAAATTGTGGAAACCCATTTCGGAGTATCTAGGAACACGACAACGCGTCAATTTTCGCTAAAATAAAATAAAACCACATCACGCCTTCTAATATTAGCTTGTGTTGGGAACTAGCTACGACAGCGCCATTTTGACAGTTGCCTTCCACATTGTTTTGTACTAGCATCTGCGCTTCCCTAGGATGCCAAATGTTGCCAAGTTTTATCGAAAAAAAATTGAGTATTAGTAACGTTTTTACCAAATAGTCATTTTTATACGATTAACCGCTCAAGGCCTGCGTATAACGTACTGCAAGCTCCCTCAGTCCGCTCAAGTCATAAATAACTGTAAAACTAGGTAGAATATGTTTTTCCAATTAGTCACAATATAGAACAAAATGTATGAGTTCATGGAATAAGCCACAATTTAATTTTTATGTCAAGTATTTGAGAGGGTTAAAGCAATGGTTTAAAAAAAAACGCTTTTCACATTTAGAGTACACTTTAAATATTGGTTTCAAACCAACGCTATAAATAATGTGGTAATTTAAATAACTTGCATGTTTTCCATGACAGTTATTTGAATTTGTGTGTGATTGGTAACTCCGATAAAATAATAACCGACCCCAAATACCTACATAGAAATTAAAATAAAACTTACAAACGCACTTCTAAATAGCTGGAAATCGAAACGAAATTCCCAATATTCACATTCAGACTACAAATCCAGCCTAAAAGCTTTATGAGCTTAACACATCCATTTAGGTTTGACCACTCTCCGCCCTAGAAGGGTTTTAGTATTCATTGTGAAACAATACATATCTTGAAAATGTCATTTTATGGGTTATTTTTCGACTAATTAAAAACTTCCTTGTTTGGGGCCCCAGTGTCACTTGGACCCTTAGGAGCTAAAGGTTTAAACTTTAAAAGCTGGGAAGTATAAAAGTCACTTTTTTATTGCATTTGCCGAATCCACCACGTCGCCTCAATTGGACACCATCCCCGATCACATAGTGTCAGTCGCCGACACGACGGCCGCAATCGACTCGTTTACTGAGCACGTTCAATCCGTTTTGACGAATTGTTCACGGGTAGTTCCGGTGATGGAAGACCATCGCTGGAAACTACCTTCTGACGTACGTGACTTGATAACCGAGAAGAATGCGGCTATTCGTGCCTACGACTCCTTCCCTTGTGACGCGAACCAAGCCCACATGCGCTTTTTACAGCGTGCTGTAAAGAAACGCATAGGGGAGGTTCGCTCAGAGGGCTGGAACAAGATACTCAGTGAACTCGAGCCCACTCACCAAGCCTTCTGGCACCTTCAGAGGAAATTGCGCTCCTCCGAGGAGGTCTCTATGCCTCCCCTCATCCGCCCCGACAAGAGCGTCGCGTTCGACAGCACCGACAAGGCCGAATGCCTTGCTGACAGCCTAGAGTCCCAGTGTTCTCCCAGCTCTCAACCAGTAGACCAAGCTCACCTGAACAAGGTCAACGCTGAAGTCGAACGGAGAGCCTCCCTTCCGCCCGTCGAAGACCCTGATGTTCCTTTGCTTCCCGTCACTCCAGACGAAGTGCACGACATCATAAAAGGGCTCCAAGCTCGTAAAGCCCCCGGTTCGGACGGTATTACCAACAAGGTATACATACTCCTACCTGCCCCTCTAATAATGCTTATGACCGCCATCTGCAATGGCGCCTTGAGCAACAATATCTTCCCACAAGCGTGGAAAGAAGCAATAGTCATCGGTATCCCAAAGCCAGGCAAGCCAAAGTCTGAGCCCTCCAGCTACCGTCCCATTAGCTAACTCAACGTTCTCGGCAAAATCTACGAGAGGCTTATTTATAAGCGTCTCAAAGACTACGCCGAAGCAAAGAGCCTCATTCCCAACGAGCAGTTTGGTTTCCGTCCCCAACACTCGAGTATCCACCAGGTCCACCGTATCGTAGAGCACTTGTGCGCCGGTATGCAGCGTAACGCGACGACGGGTGTGCTATTCTTCGACATAGCGAAAGCCTTCGATGAAGTCTGGCACAACGGCTTGTTATACAAGCTTTACCAACTAGGAGTGCCAGATCGTCTCGTGCTCATCTTACGAGACTTTTTGTCGAATCGCACCTTCCGTTATCGCATCGAGGGTGCACTCTCGTCCCCTCACCCTATTCGCGCCGGTGTCCCTCAGGGTTCCGTCATATCTCCTCTAGTTTTCACGCTGTTCACCAGCGATATCCCACAGAGTAAAAAGGCTCAGTTGGCTCTCTTCGCCGACGACACTGCCGTTTACTATACCGGTCATTGTCCCAATGCTATAGCTCGTACTCTCCAAACCTCCGCAAACGTCTTAGGCGCTTGGTTCCGGAAATGGAGAATCGAGGTCAACCCCGATAAGAGTCAGGCGGTTCTCTTCTCGAGACGTCGTCGACTCCCTCCCCCACTTCCCAGCCCGATCACTATGTACGGTAACCCGATCCCCTGGGAGAAGCAAGCCAAATACCTAGGCGTGATCCTCGATGAAAACCTTACCTTTAAGGCTCATATTAAAGCGGTTTGCGCGCGCGCCTCCTTCGCTCTTAGCAGGCTCCACTTTGTACTGACAGCCCGTAGTAAACTGTCACTTAAATGCAAGCTGCGCATCTACACCGCAGTCATCCGTCCCATCATGACCTATGCCTGCGTTGTATTTACGCACGCTCACCCACGTCATCTCCATAAGATGCAGACTCTCCAGAACCGTTTCCTCAGAAAGGTCACGGGTGCCCCCTTCTATGTCCGCAATACAAATCTCCACATCGATCTTAAAATGCCTACCATAAACCAGTTCATGAAACGCTTATCGAAGCGCTTCTTTGACTGTGGCATTAAACACTCCAACCCCTTGATCTCAGCGGCCGCCCACTACACTCCCTCCCGCATTAGCAGTATTCGCCGACCAAGGCATACTTTAATCGCCCCCGACGACGCCACTTCCCTCCTCCAGGAGAGTAGTAAGGCCACCAGCACACTACATAAGCCCAAAACCCGATCGCCGTCCTACCGTCCTCGCCGCCGAGGCCCGCCGCGACGCCCAAATCTACGCCCCTCCCGACCCTTGCTCGAGACAGCCCGCGCCGCTGAGCCTGTAGCTTTAAATGCGTCCCTAAATCACTCAAATCCTGATCCAGCTAGTCCCTTGCTGCCCTCTTCCAGCGACGCCCTAAGCCGAGGTTCGTACCCCACAGGGGGTGCCCTTAGCGTTGTCGCTTAGTTTTTAAGTTAGTACATAAGTTTAAGTCCTGGCTGGAGGCCTTAATTTATTAGGGCAATCACAGACAAGTCCGTCTAATCAGACGACAACCTCATAGGTTGACCTGCGAGATGCCATTCCCAAAAAAAAAGCATTTGCCGAACTTTACATGATAAAGTAGTATAGTTCGCGCAGTTGAATTTCGGGCCAAAGATGTTTGAACTTTTTGCCATCGATACGATACGCAAAAGAAAAGACGGTTAAAACACTTTAAGCATGTCGATTCTGTAAAATTCTCAAAGTGAAGACTTGCGTGAAGTGAGCTGTCAGTGTCATCCCGTCTTGGTCAATCCCTAACATCAGTGGCAATAACAGCTCACTTCACCTAAGTTTACACGGTGAGATGGTTACAGAATAGCACTACAGGATTGCTGTACCAACCTGAATTGGCAAACACATTGAAAGCAATTGGTGGTAGTCAATGCAAGTTATTTTTCTGTCTGAGACATGCCATAATCTGCCTTGACTATTCCCACCTATGTTGAGGTTGGCTTATAGTCTGACCAGATGAAGTTGAATATGTATTTTACATGGAGCGGATTCCTATCCTACCCCACAACCCATTAATTGTGTAATAGATATATGCGTATTTCAGGACATTCATTGCAAACAAAAAAATTTTTTTTTTAAATTGATGGTTGGTCTTATAATGAAAGATATTTTTTTTTTGAGATGTTATTCATTTATTTCACAAAAAAAAGTTAAATACAGTCTATACAATCTTACACGTATGTACAAGTAAATAAAGGAAAAAAGGAAAAAACTCAGTGGGCATCAGAGATTCCCTCCCGGCTTTGACCCAAAAATAGGCCAGCGCTATCTATGATCACGTGAAGAGTATATTCATTCTTGTATGTGATTTGTTAAAGTTTGTACAGTAAGTTTTTATTTTATTATATTTTATACACTTGTAAAAACAACCGTACTAAAGCGGCCTAAATGCCTTGGGCATTTTCTACAAGTCTACCTTAGGGTGATGCTGATTCAAAAATTACCGGGAAAAAAAAAAATACAAGATACATAATTATAAACCAAATATTTACTAAAGGTGTTTTGCCTGGACCTTACTATGGTATTAACTTTTATTATAAATAATATCAATTTGAGTTAAAACTGTACACACATCATAAAATTATCATTCTAAAAGTAACCAACCTCTTTTTCTGTTCACAATCGACACAAAATATTAACTAACAATTTAAAAGGCCTTTCACACTTCAGTTCCGTACGGTCGGATATGAAAAGCCGCGATAACGTGCAAACTGCCTTAATCGGTTTTGTTCAAAAAAACTCAGTATCCGTTTTGAGAGAGGTCAAATATTACGAAGGGATTATCCTGCTATCCTTTTATGGTGACCATATCCTGTTTGGAAATAGCTGTGGCTAATAAAAGGAACCGTTTTTCTCGTTTTGTGTAACGGTTAACTGTATATGTGAATGGTCTGGGGTATTCATAGTTACATACGAATAGACATTGTCATCATTTTAATTGAAACAGTACATTATTTTAAATACACCAAAATAATTTTCTACTTAATTTTAGTTCGCAGATTATGGGTATTTCTTTATCGAAAACCTTTATCTTAAAATTTGGATTATGTTAATAAATTGTGTATTTATATCAACTATTTTGTATCCTATTGTCAGTTTCACTAGAAAAGTGCAAGTCTCACAAAAAAAAAACAAGTTTTGTTTGTTTGTATGTTTGGCATCTCGCAGGTCAACCTATGCGGTTGTCGTCTGCTTAAGCGGACTTGCCTGTGGATTCCCTAATAAATTAGGGCCTCCAGCCAGGACTTAAACTTATATACTAACTAAAACTAAGCGACAACGCTAAGGGCACCCCCTGTGGGGTACGAACCTCGGCTTAGGGCGTCGCTGGAAGAGGGCAGCAAATGACTAGCTGGATCAGGATCAGCGGCGCGGGCTGGCTCGAGCAAGGGTCGGGAGGGGCGTCGATTTGGGCGTCGCGGCGGGCCTCGGCGGCGAGGGCGGTAGCACGGCGATCGGGTTTTGGGCTTCTGTAGCGTGCTAGTGGCCTTACTACTCTCCTGGAGGAGGGTAGTGGCGTCGTCGGGGTCGATTAAAAAACCAAGTAAGCAATTATGACTTTTACGTAGAATTTTTGATATTGTCCTCTTTTGAAATTCTGAGCTTTTGAGTTAAAGCGCCTTTGACTTTCTTTCTACGCTATTTGGAAAATTTGCAATCTATTTTTCATTTCGCGCTTTTGACTCGAGCATGCACTCGCACATGCTCGAGTTAGTTGTTGGAGTTTTTCAATCATCAATTTCTGAGTAGCACCCCGGAGTCTGGATTTGTGTCATGTTGATGCAATAGGTTCGCCACTCATCACATGTGACTTGAACATAACTGGCGAAATGTAGGTATACCTCTCTGTCTAACCCTCCAGGGATTACAGGCGTAATATTCTAGCGATCTCTAAGAAGATCATTCAGTGATCATCCTTCTTGGCTAACGTAATAAATTAAACATAACATAACATCAAGCCTTGTTTCCCCGAAGGTGTACCTAAAGTAAACTCACATTTCGCCAGTTATGTTGTAAGTCCTATGTGATAGGGGGTGAGCCTATTGCCATCAACCGGGCACAAATCCAGACTCCGGGCTGCTGCTGAGAAATTCTAGATGGAAAAACAATGACACGTTGTCCGACCTGGGAATCTAGCCCTCATGCTCAGCAGTAGCGATTGCGACCACTAGACCAACGAGGCAGTTTATTTCATAAGAAAGAGTTCCAGTCTGTTACAAAGTTGGTTGACAACTTAGCGATAGTTTACATCTGAGACGAGTAGGTAACAATACAGTTTTACGATCTGATGTCCTAGCTGGGTTACTTGGTAGCCTGTATTAAGGACAAGCCATCATTTCCCGAAAAAATAGGACAAAGATATTGTTTAGACTGGTACATCATATTTAATAACTAAGGTTAATTTTTGTTAGTATTTTGATATTAGTAACAATATAGTTCTTAGGTAAATAGGTGAGTATTCTTAGTTTTACAAATTATAATAATAAAATTATTTATTTATTAAAAAAAGGGTCACATTTACAATAAATACCATAACAATTTTACAAGAGCATGGTTGCTAATTTGCCTGAACTAGATTGAACCTGTGTTTCAGGCTAGAAAGTGCATAAATACTTAATATTATAAATTAACAGTGAGTTTGAAATAATCATAAACATTTAAACAAATCAATAATGATTAAAAAAAATATATTAAATACATATAATAATAAATATAAATAATGCATCACCCACTATCATCGGTGATGAGACTGTACATCCCACGAAAGTGCAGGGGTCGAGGCTTTTTAAATGCGAAGCCCCTCCACAACCCAAGTGGGTATGCACCGTGATTTGTGGTCGCAGTGGTCAAGGAGCTTACCCCGCTCTCCATGGCAAAAGAGAACTGGCACAAACCTGTAGTACTTACTACCGATGACCGCAAGGCGGTTTGGCAAAGCAAGGAGCTTCACGGGAGCTTCTATCGGGCTCTTCATGAGCCTGGTGTAGATTTCCTGGCGTCCGTATCCTGGCTACGTTTTGGTGACCTTTTCGGGGAAACTGAAGGTTTCGTCTGTGCAATTATGGACGAAGTTATCTTTACGAATAACTACCGGACACATATTATTAAAGACAAAAGCAAGTGCTTTGAAATATAAACTTGTGGATTCTAATGTATTACAAGTATGTGCCCGACCCAGCTCTCGAAAATGACCTTGTCACGTTGTACTGGGGTCGGTCTATCATTACTGACAGGACTATTATCGCTAATAAGCCTGACATAGTAGTGATAGATCGATTAGCGCGCCGCACAATTATTATCGATGTTACCATTCCGCATGACAAGAACCTCGTGAAAGCTGAGAAAAAGTAACAAATTAAATATCTCGACTTAGCACACGAGGTTGTTGACATGTGGAATGTGAGCTCGGCTGTCAATGTGCCGATTGTCGTATCGGTCAATGGCCTGATGGCAAAAAGCCTCGACCAACATCTCTCGAGGCTTTCGTTAGGCGGTTGGATGAAGGGCCTGATTCAGAAGGCAGTACTCCTCGATACGGCTCGCATTGTGAAGAGGTTCCTGTCTCTGGAGCCCTAACCACCGGTAGCTTGGACCCTGCTCCCGATACCGGCGGACCACTATTTTTTAAATTTTTAAATGTTTTTTTTTTAAGTTGTTTTATAAAAATATTTAAAAATGTAGCAAAATAAGGATAAAATAAATAAAAAAGAATAATAATTTATTTAAATAATAAATAAAATAATTACTAGCCGTTTCCCGCAACTTGGTCTGCAATCTAAGATGGAAAGTATCTTATGTCCTTACTCAGGTCATGGTCTATCAAATTTCATCTCGTTATAAACAAACGAACTTACTTTCGCATTAATAATATAAATAAGGATAGTTAGAATTCAGTCCTATGACTGTCGCCACCCAGTGGCCCGGAAAGGGACAGTTCGCTTTGACAGCGATCATTTTCAGAATGCTATTGTCAGTACCATGCAGGCGCTGGAGAATGGAGGCCGCTTTCTTTCACATGATCGCATGGAAACTATCTGTGCGAGCCTCCGCAAACCTGATGGGATCCTGATGTCCTGAAACACAGGCCACTAGCCTAGTTTAGGAACCAGGCTCCCACAATTTACCAAACTTACTAATTAACTACTGTTAACTACTATTAAATTAAAATTAACTTAATTTAACAAACTTACATGAATTCTGTAATTGTAATTGACTGAAAGTTTATTGATATTGATTGATATTCATTTTCTTCTCCAGTATTTGTCAAATTATGTAATAAAAACAAAACAAACGAAAAAAAACTGCCATTTGGGAACGACGATGGCGCAGACAGACACACAGATACACACGTTAAACTTATAACACCCTCTGTTTCCGTCGGAGGTTGAAATTAGGGATAAGAACAATATTCAGCACTTAGCCATACCTACGCTTTTTGCATAAATGTTAAAAGATTTGAATTTTACGAAGAGTAAAAATACCTACGTTAAGGTTCCAACAAACCTTTTTCTCTAAACCAAAACTCGGTTTACAGTTTACCAGTAAAAATCCCAAACAGAACAGGTCCCAGAGAAGTAAAAAAATGCAGAACCATCCCGTATTCTGCCATTGCATTCAGTCACTAAATCACGTCACTTCGCCTACATACATCACTAGGCATCGATAGTCCGCCATTCAGTCGACAAGTCTCTCGGAAGATTTATCGAGCTTCGGTAAATCCCTATCTCACTGAGTGTCATAGCTCCTTTTAAATCCAACTTTAGCTCCGAAACACGTTCTATTTAATTTATTTTAATGTTTTATTTAAGGTGTTGTGATGTATCATGGATGTATTGACTATTTGAGGCGAGGAGAGTTGTTGGGTGAATAATTAACAATTGAAGAAGTCGGCACTTTACTTTGTGTAAATTATTTCATCACCACTGCTCTCAAAACGGTGAAGGAAGACATCGTGAGGAAACAGGCATGTCTTAGAACCAAAAATTCGAAGACTTATGTGACATATACCATCCCGCACTGGACCAGTGTGGTGAATTACGGCCCATTTCTCACAGAGAGTAGGCCTGTGTCCCAGCTATGGGAACATATTAAGTAAAATTATTATTTAATGTCTTTCAAACAAACAACCAGCAAGCTAGTATGATAAGCAATTGGTTTCTTTGTGCCAGTATTATAAATGGGGTGACTGCCTCTCTGCCTTCAATAGACCAGTAACTGGATACCTCGACACCCCGTGGTTAGACTGGTTGGTTTGACTGACTTCTGACTGTCAAATATCTAGAAAAGACACCCAGGACCAACGGCTCATCAGTTATCACTAAGCCACGGGCCTCTCCAATGAATGAATTGGTTTGCTTATGTCACAAATTTAAATTTAAAAAATCATTAGATACTCGTTTTGTTTTTATTTGTTTACTATCACATAAGCAGAGCGTCTGCAATATCAATAACTACAATGCAATCTTACTCCCACTCAAGTACAAAATAAGGTTCAAATTCGCTTCTGAACTACAAGGTTCACCACTCCCTTTCATGGTCCATATTTCTCCACTCCCTCTTGTCGTGAGCATCCATAATCTCGTTCTTATAGTCCATAACATTTTTACTTACACAAAAGAAATATATATATTGTTCGTCGGTTCCTTATTACCTAATTATGCTTATACGGAATGTTATTTACGTTTTTCTTCTGTCAGGGGTTGCTTTAGGGCGTTTGCAGACTGTTTTACAAAACAAAACATTACGTGTTGTATTCCTCACTCGCTTGGGCAGGGGTGTAGGTTTATCAGTGCACTCGTTTAATTTAGGTTTCATTTAATAGCCGGCAAATCTATTGACACAAAACAGAGTGCAAATGTATAGCCTTCATCTGAAAAATTCTGTTAGCAAACTCAACAACACAGATTTTTATCAATAAGCATCAGCTTTGTACGTATTTATATGTTCCTCTCTTCTTGTCTGTTTATATATGGTGTCCCGTAAGTCTATTTCAAGCCGGAGTCGGGTGATAGGTCAGGTCATAATAGTTAACAGTTTTTTTTTCTTTTTCTTTTATTTGTAGCAACAGGAGTAACAAGACCGTCATAGGCAGTCGATTTTCTCGTCTTTAAAATAAAATGTAATTTTTAAAACACATATCAAAGTTTTATTTTGTATTTTTATGTTAACTATATGAAATAACCAGCCGATTCTGACTTGGCGTCGACTTAAGGGCTCAGTGTGTGTGTACATAAATAAATGAATACTTTGCCTGCCCCGCGAATCAAACTCAGGATTCCAAGCTGATTAGTCACTACACCAGCGAGGCAGTTTCTATATACACAACACAACAGAGCCGCAATAAAAATCGTTGGAATGGATATGAGAATACACTCGACACCAACTCAATTTTGAATCTGCAACGATTGCAGCCGGCGCTGAAAAAATAGTTGAACCAATCGCGTGAACACATACACACAAACTTTTTTTATTGCAACACAAAATGCTTAGAACAGCGTTCGTGTGTGTATCTAACGGCGGATTTTCACCAATGTAACGTTAAGCACATCTACTCCGTGTTCAAGAGCTGTCAGTGTCAAAATTATATTGTCAGGATATTGACTGACGGGCGGACCACCGCAGTGTCCTCGCGGAGGCGATTGGCGTCGGCGATCTTTCGCGTCCGACACTGGTCCACGCCATGGTACGAAGCGAGAGGGAATGGAAAGCCGTCACCTCCTTCTGCGAAGCAGTAATGCTCGCGAAGGAGGAGGCGGAGCGCGTGAGGGAGAGAGCCTTGCGCCCTCACGCCCCCACTAGTCGCCGCAGGAGACGCCCTGGGCGTCGGGAGTCGCCTGCAGATTCCCGGCCACCGTAGGCGCGGGCTTGCGGACGGCGAGCAATGGGTAGCTCGCCGTTCGTTAGGGACCAGGCCCGGGTCGACGGCGTGTCGTGTTCCACGCGCGCCTCAAAGAGATGTCAGCACGATTTGACGGGGTCCCCAAGGGCCGATACCAGCTAGGGTCCCGGGTTTTTCGAAAGAGTTACCGTGGCCCCGGAACAAGCAACTGAAGGAACACGGGTGGGTTTTAGTCAGTAAAAGTCTGACACGCCCTCCCGCTCCACCCTGAGCGGGAGAAGTCATTTGATGATATCCCACCCAAAAAAAAAAAAGGATATTGACTGACAGCTCTTGAATGCGGTTAATACGTACTGTTCACGTTCAGTTTCATTGGTGAAATTCGCACTTACTGACTGTACGATTGGCTTGGAGAAAAGTTAATTTAGATAGATAGTAAAAATTACAACAGTTATCAGCCACACTGATCTTTTATTCTTTTTTTTTCAATATACCTAAAATATTCCTCGACAGTAGATCGACAACAGATCGACTTCATTACAGGATTCAAGGCGGGCGATAAAAGCCTACAATATAGGTACGTGGTATGGTTGGCAATGATCGTAAAACCTAAATGCCATGTTTTAACAACAGCAATCGCGACGCTAACACGCGACCGTTGCCTTCAATTTGTTTAGCGAACCCGCGTCGCGCCGACAAACAGCGCCTTTCGGTTTTCCGAACATATATGTGACATCTGATTGTAGTAGTAGTGTGTATTAGTAGGATACGGGGTAAAGCAACCCGTTTCTGCGAATAAAAATATTGCGTAGCGCTGAAGACGGAAGACGGTTAACAGTCGACAATGTGCGGGTGCCTTAAGGGTCAAAGGATTATGATAATGCTGGTCCTTTATATTACATTGTGCGGGTATTCGCAAATATGAAGAATGCTTCATTTTTCTTGAGTATAAATAAGTGGATTGTCACTATAGTGCTGCAGTGATGCGAGTCTACTTTGTGAGACAAAACTCCTACTGATAGTTTGTTAGTATTTTCATAAGTACAGTTCGCGAGGCCTAAGCTGAGCTTTGCATTTGTGTGAGTGTACATGTGACGTCGGCCTAGAGCGCGATTGGTTTTAATAAAAATTTCGAATCGGCCTGAGGCGCTGTGCCTCCCTCCATTGGTGCGATTGGTAATCACTCGCACAAATGCAAAACTTACTAACTGTACCTACTGACTGACTGTAGTTGGTTTTCATTTATTATTTATTTAACCATTTATGTCCACACATTTACACAGACAATAAGAAAAGAACAGAGAAATAGGTACAAAGGTGATGCCAATAATTAAAAAAACCTCTATTTCTTTTCGGTTAGACTCTGATAGAATTCTTCATATAATCTAAACAGTTTAAAGGTTGAGAATTCCTTCTGCTAGGCAGATTGATTGGTGAAGTTCTTCAGAAAGATCAGCATGTCGATGGCAGGTGAAGAAAAGAAATCTGACATTTTGTCTATTCTATCTGTCATTTTTTCCATTGAATCTGTTATTTTAGATCAGTGGTGACTGATGGCCCAAGTGCAGTGGTGGCGTAGTTGTAGGTCGTAGGTTCGAACCGAGACAGGCGCTTTACTTTGTGTAAATTATTTCATCACCACTGCGCTCAAAACGGTGAAGGAAAACATCGCATCGTGAGGAAACCGGCATGTCTTAGAACCAAAAATTCGCAGACATGTGACATTCTACCAACCCGCACTGGGCCCAAGTGGTGGATTATGGCTCACCGCCTCTTACAGAGAGGAGGCTTGTGTCCCAGCAGTGGGAACATAATGGGCTGATTATGTATCTGTCATTTTGTTTATTTTATTTGTCAATTTGTCTATTCTATCTGTCATTTTGTCTATCCTATCTGTCATTTTATATATTCTTCCATCAACAGAATTTGATCATGCCGTGTAGCATGATCAAATTCTGTTGATGGAACGAGGCAAAAGGAGTATGTAAGGATCGTATCAGGTGGCGTTCTGTAGTTTCTGCCTACCTTCATGGAAAAACGGCGTGATTTTATGTGTCTTGTCCGGAGTAAAAGCAACTACGTCATTCAATATGCAAAGAACAAAACCGTTAAAAAGGCATGAGAAACCGCAATATCTCTTCTACGGAATTCGAAAGACAAACTTAATTACGTTGGACCTTTGTAGCGCCTACGGCACCCTAATAAATAGAGAAGAGCTTTAGGTCAGAGGGTAAGGAATCAAGTAAATTTACAGTGAAGTCAAGTATTTGAAGGGACCTACTGATAGGTTAGTGTTGTGCTGTGACAATCCCGGGGTTTGGGAATCAGGATTCACAAAAAGATACTCCGTGATTACCAAATCCGATGAAGCTTTCACAGAACGTCAATCTTATCAATGTCGTTTAACTAATGTATTTTGGAGTTAGTGATGTGATTTAACTCAATGTGAATCTCGGGATTTGAGAATCACGAATAATCCGAAAGGAAAGTGTACGTAGAATCTCAGAAAACGTATTAAATTTACAACTGCTATAAGAAATAGCGAGGAGGTCTATGCTCCTGCTTAGCATAGGCCTCTTCGCTCTTCGCTCTTTCGCTTTGGGTGAAGTCGGGCTGTGGATGATGATGATGTGATAAGAAATAATATAATATCCATTATAGTTCAAAGAAGTCTCATGAAAATGAAAGAAAACGATAGTATTTTTACTAGGTAGTAATTATTTTAAAAGGACACGCTAAAGTTGCAAAAAAATCCGTTAACTTTCGTCTTGCAATAAAATGTTAAAAGCTTTGTAAGCTAATGTAAAAAAAATCTCTGTCTCTTTTTCGATTTCTATATTATGTTTCAATTTTTGCGAAACGCTTGGTAGATCACGGCCCGTTCCCTCACAGAGAGGCGCCTGTGTCCCAGCAGTGAGAACTACGGTATAGGTTGATTATGTTTATGTATAAATAAATAATTAATCTTTGTTTCCAGTTTTACAATTTAACATTTACCACTTGGTATAACAGGATTTTGTCATTTAAATTGTAAAACCAGTCAGACAAATAAACAAACGTTCGAAAGTTCACAGTGTAGGTACTATAGACAGAAAATAAAGATTTTACACACAAACTAAAATATACTAATCAATAAGAAAAACATTTGTGGGGTATGTTGTTTGCGTGTTGTCTGAGTGTGTGTGTGTGTTTGTGTATGTGGTATGTGTAGTGCTACGTAGTGTTGTGTTGTGTTGTGAAGAAAGGTGGGTGTATACGAGGATGTGTCGGACGGGGTAGTGGGTGAAATGCAACAAAAAACTATTTTCCCTTTCTGGAATTCTTAGATTTCGCATCAAAAGCCAAGTGTTTTGAGTATCATCTTTTTTTACAGCCATCTTTGAGATAAAGTTTTACAGAAGCTGAGCTTACCTTAACGTGTCTATAAGACATTGTTTCATAAAACAAAGCTAATAATATAGCCGATATTTCTTCGCACGTGTTACCCGGTCACGACATTTTTCTTTTTTCTTTTCGTTTCCCCACGTTTGCCTATAACAGTATTAATTCCTGCCTTGTCAGTAAAATAAATATTCGTTGCGAAGTAAATACGTTAGGCATTTATACCTACAACGTGAACGTGCCAGTTATCAATACCTAACCCCCCTACCCACGAGCTACGCGATCAAGCGACACGCGTCTTGCTACTGTGGAGAAAACAAATGAAAGAAGTTATTTGAATGTCGACATTTTAAAAATACTAGCTTCTGCCGCGGCTTTGTCTTCGTGAATTTTTTTGTTCTTCCGACCCAACCCGTAGCACCGCATCACCTGCCCGAGCTATCACTTCATTTTTGCATAGCGTTCTTTATGTTTTTTTTTTACATTTGATTCGGCTTCTGTGGTTTGTTTGTTTGTTTGTTTGGCATCTCGCAGGTCAACCTATGCGGTTGTCGTCTGCTTAAGCGGACTTGCCTGTGGATTCCCTAATAAATTAAGGCCTCCAGCCAGGACTTAAACTTATATACTAACTAAAACTAAGCGACAACGCTAAGGGCACCCCCTGTGGGGTACGAACCTCGGCTTAGGGCGTCGCTGGAAGAGGGCAGCAAATGACTAGCTGGATCAGGATTGATATTATTTACGGACGAATTTAAAGTTACAGGCTCAGCGGCGCGGGCTGGCTCGAGCAAGGGTCGGGAGGGGTCGGCTTCTGTGGGCCATATAATGATGTTAAATAGCCTAAAGGCTTACTCAAGAATTGGACTATCAAGATTAGATTAGATATTTTTCAAATTTGACCGGTTCCAGAGGGTACACAAAAACAAACTCTTAAAATATTATGATATATTGGATTAATATAGAAGTATAGATTATAGTACCCGTTGAAAAATAAAGCTGTTACCATGCTAGTGTCACAGAAAAATATTTTCTAAACGAAAGGTAAGGTAAAAAAATAACAAGAAAAAAACTCAAAATCTCGCAACGAGTAGGTACTCTCACACCTTACATCAAAATCCTTTGTTTGCGAAAGCTTACACGTACGTGTAACAACGCGAAAACATGAAACTGACTGCATGAAACCTTGTGTTAAGCAAAATACTGTATTTCTTCATAACTTCACACACAGGAAAGGAAAAGGTGTGACCTCAGGCTTTTTCGAAATTTCGTTGTATCACAACCCTATATATTAGCCAAATATATAGCCATTTATTTCGGAAAATATTACAATTACATTTTAACAACATTCCTTAAATATCCATTTCATCTAGTAAAAAATCACATGCAAAATAAAATATAGAATTTTAGTCTAACCTGTATGTAACATTGCCGACGTGAACGTTACAATACCTACTTATCTACCGTATGAATTAATTTTTACATTTAATTTAATTATTTTAGCAACATTTATTAATGTCAGCACATGCATAAGGCTGATTAAAATTGTCATTTCAAAGCTTTGTTTCAATTAATACCACAATATTAAAGTATCCGTTTCAGGTATTTATTTTCCATTTATTTAAATCACAAATCCTGTACGTAACCAAAATAACTTTTGACAATTCTATCTTTTGAAGACCCACTTTTAAAGCCGTTTAATATTTAGTACCTTTCAATCTTCTACAGAAATAAAAGGTCCCATAAATCCCGGGACTTAGATCGTTGCGCAGCCCTATTTATAGGTGGGTCTTGTCGCCTTGGGGCCTTATTACTTCTATTGAAGATCGGGATATTGGACTGCATTTTATTTAAAGTTTTTTTTTACTTTTAAATTGTTTTTAAGTTACGTTCAAATGTCATGGATGTTTCTTGTCTCTTGAAGCTACTCGTATATAACACAAGGGATTAAAATATACTTTTTCGATTAAAATGTTTTTTCCTAAATTCAGGTTATCTTAAACAAAATAAAATCCGAATAAATTAATATACTCGTAAATACCAAAACAAAAAAAAATGTGTCCACTTTGTTTTAGACGCAGTAGTTAATTGTTGAACTGCCTGGTGGTCGATACTGCTACTGATGAGCACGAGTTGCTGGGTTTGAATCTCAGGTAGGGCAAGGTGTTATTGGGTTTTAACATTAGGAATTATCAGTGACAGCATGGAATCTGGATTTGTGCCTGGTTGGTGGCAATAGGGTTGCACCTTATTACATAAAGGAGCCTCAGGTTAAATTGCATAAATATTTTGAAACAGTTACACATACAATAAAAAAGGAACATCATTATTGTTTTTTTTCTTTCCAAAAGACAAGATAAGACAGTTACGCAATTATAACATTTTAGCTCGATTAATTTTTTATTCGAAAACAGATGAATGTCTTTTTTGAAGATTATTAAAAAAAGGATTGCTCGGCTTGTATTTCTGAAATAAATATTAACAGTAAGACAACATATTTCATTATTTTTATTTTACAGAAAGCTTACAGATTAATAATATAAATTAAAAACATTCGTAAGTAATACAATTGTTAATTACAAGCTTTTTTTCTCTCTAGATCAATTATTCCTTTAGTTTAAAACGGAATAAGAATTGAGACTAACGTCATTTAGTTATGTGCTAGAACAAGCGCGCACGCGATATCCAACTTAAATACTGTTGCGTTGTAAGTTGCAAGTTGCGTTTAGAACGTAGCGGAGCTTGCGTGGAAATTATTTTAGAGTGCCTGTTCTTAAACATAACTGGCGAAATGTCAATCCTTCGAGGAAAGACGTGGTATGTTCATTCAGCGTAGCTATGCGACATTCCGAAGCTCGCTTTTCGCCCCGTGGAAACAAATGACGTGGTGTGTGGCGAGCATCACCGCCGCCTTCGAGTTGATTACGCGTGTTGGATTATGGCCCACTCCCACTCACAAAGGGGAGGCCTGTGTCCCAGAAGGAACGTTATAGGTTGCTTATGCTTTGTATTCTGAAATTCCTATGTTTCTTGCCCAGCAACAGTAAAATAACCCGGGAAATAAACAGGGAATTTAAAAAAAGTCGTAGATCAACAATCTTCGGACACAGTTACTACAATCTGACGAAACAAGTTACGAACGTCAACAGTTAAATTCTCATTACTAAGAAAATTAAGAGATTTTAATCCGAATTTTTCATCCAAATAATTTCCTCCCTTAGATACATTTTAGAAAAAAACACTCCAAAATGAACCTTAGATCCTTGTAATAAAGGTTTCAGATAAATGGAAGTTGATATTTTAACCAGTCTCCAATTGTACCTACTTCCGATGGTTTTGTTACATTAATTATCCTTTGAATTGTTAATTTATATAATTTTATCCTTTTGTTTGTTTCGTAAATAATGTGACAGCCCCGTTTTTATCGTTAATCGTGGGAAGAAAAAAAAACAAAATGAGGCTGGTTTAATTGGTTCCCGGGAAATATTACATTTAGGTAAGTACTGAAAATGATACGTCTACTGCAATTAGGGTTGCCTACTTTCAAGGACTTAGATTATTAGTTTCTAATACATAATTCTTTGACATCTGTAGTTCATCTAAGTAGACTCTACGAAGTTCGTGTCAACATAATCAAGGAGGTCAAATTTCTGGGCAAACGATTCCCCGAAGGCCAACAAAACATACCCTTTTCTTTGAATGAAACGCCTCGAAAAAAATAAGTTTTTTTTAAACTCTAAATCAATCTTTCTGGCTCTGGTTTCCCCTATACGTTTGGGTCAGCTTCCTGTGTGACCAGATACAGTAAACCACTTTTTCCATGGCATGCCGCGCTGCCTGACCTATCTGTCGTCTACAACCCAGTTACTGAGTAGTTCTTCTAAACGGAGTATTTTGTTGTGGTTTTCAGAATAATTATTTTAGAAAAAAAATCTGGATAGTTTATGTGTGTGGTAGGTGTGTGTGGTGTGTGGTGTGTGTGTGTGGTGGGTGTGTGTGGTGTGTGGGTGTGGTGGGTGTGTGTGGTGTGTGTTATTATTATTAAACATACATAATGAGGAAATCTCCACGTTTAACGCTTTAAAAAAAAACTGGTGAAAAACCGTGCGCAACACAGGACCACCTGTGCTTCAAACCTCTTCATCTCATCTTCTCAGCTAGATGCTCACAGCCACCCTGCGAAGATCGTCGCTTCATCTAGCCTGAGGACGTCCTACCTTACGTTTGAAGATTCGCAATCTCCACTAAAGCACAGAGCAGTGGTGGCCCAGTGGTAACGGCAGCGACTTACGAGTGCACACACAGGCGCTAAACTCTGTGTAAATTATTTCATCACCACTACTCTCAAAACGGTGAAGGAAAACATCGTGAGGAAACCTGCATGTCTTTGAACCAAAAATTCTAAAACATGTGACATCTACCAACCCGCACTGGGCCTGCGTGGTGGATTACGGCCCACTCCCTCTCACCGAGAGGTGGTCTGTGTCCCAGAAATGGGAAAATTATAGGCTAATTGTGCTTTTATTGATGTCCCGCTCCTTGGAAAAAGCCCTCCTACTCTCCTTCCACCTCTCTCTGTCCAGAGCTGGCTAGGACCGAACTTTATTAAAGGAGTCCAGCTTATTCCGCCATCCTGACCGACCCCTTGACAATTCAAAAGTGTCTGTAATTGGTTTATTTGAAGTAAATTATTTCAGTTTGAGTTTGCATTTCTCAGTGAGACAGGTTTTTTTTTTAATAATCGACAAAAAATTCTACGTTTTAAAATCATGTGATGAATTCATGATTCCAGTTTTCGCGTCGATACACACCAGCCTGTTTAATAAAAAAATCTCGATATTTTGTCCAATCGTGAGAACCGTGCGAATCAAGGGAGCAGTTTCTTTAATGGCTAATTGGTAAAACATTAGGTAGAATGATATAGGAGGTGTTCCACTCAGAGCTCTGATTTCAACAGTACTTGATCGAACCGCACCTGAGCACTTCCACTAACAACAATTGTGGAACAATTTATTGATATCGTTTTCAGTCTCCGAACGGCACCTGCATACAGTTTGTAGTGATGGTAAGGTACTATGACTGTTTGTTTCTTGATGTCATGATTTATGACCAATTAGTTCACCAGACCAAATGTTCAAACATAATTGTATTTTCCAAAGGGTTAGGCAGAGGTGTACTTATAGTACACCCACATTTCGCCAGTTACGTTTTAGTCCCATGTAATATGAGGCGAGCCTATTGCCATCAAATGGGCACAAATCCAGACTACGGGCTGCTACTAAGAAATTCCTGATAGAAAAAGCCAATAACACTTTTGCCAGACTCGGGAATCAAACGCATCATAATCTCGCATCGCAACCATAATGAAAATTAAAACTTCACCTTAAAAATCTAGTTTTAAAAATCTCCCCTTCAATTATAAGGTCTTTACCGCTGAACATCAAACCAGCTCAATTGGCAAGTTCGGTCGCCGAGCTAATAAAGTAAGTTACAGTAATTACCTAGTTATTTTTCTTTCTACTGGAAAGACGTGCTAAGTAAACCATGTTTGTAATAAGACCTCTAATGAACTGCCTAGAACTAGGAGTAACTTAATTATTTTCCTTCATAATTACCACAACTTCGGGGAAAAGAATAACGTCGCCTAGTTTGTTATGTCTGACGGGTAAGCCCACGTACGCACACACGTAAAAATATGACAGCGAGATTTTATTGCGCACTGGATTTACAACTCTCGGCGCTTAGCAGAGCGTCGATTTTTACGTCCGTGCGTGCGTGGGCATCACTCGAGTGAATTTTCACTCAAAATCATAATCAAAATATTTTATTTGATTTATACCTACATAGGCACTTAAGAAATGTCAGAAGCTAGGTGCACGGTTTTAATTGGTCTTTTCATATGGACAAGAGCTGGCAAGAAATTACTAAACTACTACCACGGTTACTCTTTTAAAAATGATTGTCTTTTAAAATGTTTTCAAAATACAGTGTTAATAGGCAAAGGAGGACAGTGTAGGCCTGTTAACAAGTGCCAGGTGCTTAATAAATAGACAATGGTCGTCAATTCTACAGTCTACAAGGCTTACAACGTTCTCACATTCATAAAAAAAGAGGTATTATAGTTATTAACCCAATTAAACCAAATGACATGATTGCCATTTAAACTGTATCAAATATTAATTAATATCCTGTTCACAAAAGCCACAAAAAAAGAGTTGAAAATAGTATTGTTGTGGATTTTTTTTTCCCGTTCTTCTCCATATGAAACGACTACGCTTTGGAATGGGCAACTAGCTTCATATTTCTGACTGGCCGACTGCTTAAAAATACAAAAGTGCCTGTGATTGGTTTAATGAAAATAAATGCTTTGAGTTTGTTTAAGTTTATATTCCACGTTAACCTGAAACCGATAAAATTACATAGAGGTGGACGTTTGTTAGCCCATTTCATTTCAGTTTTCAGTCATTTGGAGCTCGAGTGAAAGATGCTATAAGCCGTTAATTTCGGCATTTTGATTCATTTGTGTTCAGATGTTTCACTTTCAATTCAAATGAATTTCATAAAAAGAGGTACAGTCTGTTACAAAGTAGGTTGACAACTTACTGATAGTTTACATCTGAGATGAGTAGGTAACAATGCAGTTTTACGATCTGATGTCCTAGCTAGGCTAGTTAGTAGCCTGTATTAAGGACACTTAGCCCTCATTTCCCGAAATATAGTCCAAAAGTATTGCTAAGACTGTTCCTTAGTTAATAACAAAATTTAGAAAAAATTGTAAAAGCCCAATACAAGAACTGTGTGGATTCGAGCGTGTGCGTGTGTGTATGAACGTGCGCGTATGTGGGCGAGAGTGTGAGTGTCTGTGTGTATTATGAGTTAAGGCTCCCGCAAACAGGCGCGATCCACAGCGCGACACCAAGGCACCGCTCGTCGCGCGACACGCGTTGCCTTTGTGTCGCGCTGTGGCGTAGCGCCAGTGTGTACGAGCTTTCATTGTAAGAAGGGATTCCGTATCGTCTTAATTTTTGTTGGATAGTAATTCAGTTATCCGCTTTTTGCATCTTTACCTATTGTTTTATTCTTTACTCTACATTGTGATTAAAACAATTTTTTGATTGAACAAAAATTTAAGCGTCTGATATCAGCAAAACGTGGCGTTAGTTTAATATATTAATACCATACCCCTGTGAGGTTTTAGGCATATTTGTAACTTATTTTATGTAATCATATTATCTATGAATATAATCTATCTTCTATCTATCTTTATTAGAATTACACATATAGGTCGCCGCGAAAACGTCTTGAAAAGTTATCTTAAGCGTAAAACATTACTAAAATAATTGTAATTTCACCATAATGATCATTATCTTGCCCTATATGGAACAATGTTACAACCATGAGCATGCGTCTGTACATGTGTTTTGATTTCTGTAAAATCAACACCATCTATTGGCCAGTTTGTGAAATCAAACTCGCAGAAGTGAAGTCGATTCAGAATAAGATTTTATTTTATTTATTCGGGAAAACAAACCATTACACAATAAGAATAACAAAAAGATAGGATACAGGAATGTTACGAATGTGAAATCAACCACGTTCTCCACAGATACACATGAGTCAATTTGGTAAATTTTAAGACGAAGAAGCGTTGTTAACAATAAAAAAGAGGAATATCAATAGTAAAGTAATCATGAAGCTGTTAATAGTGCAGCATAAGTGGAACAACAGTATCACATAAATTTTGCAGTGTGTTAAGCAACATGAGTCTAAACTTTCCTTTATATAGTAAAGCAACAGATCCAAACTGCAGAAATTCTTATTAAAATTGCTCGTAATGCGACGAAGTGGAGCACGCAAGCCGGCATTTGTACGACTGGAAGTAGTAGCGAATACAGGTCGTGCGTGCACCACGCGTCCCTGGCATGTTCACGGAACTATATAACACAACTTGTTAACAATGTCTAAACAATCATACGAGTTATTGCATAGGTCATACAAAAATGTAGTTTTATGAAAAGTATGCCTTGAACTCAAACAAACCAGATTATATTTTTTAAGTAAACCATTTTAAGAGAGGTTACAACTTTTAAAGCAGCGATTATAAATAGACTTCAAAAATGTACGTTGCAGGCTTTATATACACTCATTGTTTTCGTTGGCGTAAGCGTATCGTTTCTCAAGGAGCATACTTTGAACGCGATAAAATAAATTTGGATGAATATTGTGTATTATTGATCTTTTTCCGGTACTTTCTTGACAAAGTAGTGTAAGTGGCGGCATCTATTTTCATATTTTATTTATTTGCGGTTTCACAAGGTAAAAAGGTAAAACAAACTGTCAGGGCACAGCAAAAATACAGATTTATACAAATTAAATAATACAATAAAACTGAATTATACATTAATTAAAAAAAAGGACTTTCGAGCTATTACACTGTCACTGTCACGTCACTTAAAATCCTGCATCGCGCAAGCAAAGTTCAACGTCCCGACATCAATCGTTTGGCAATTGCCTACCAGACGCGACACCCGTCTGGTCAGAGGATCTTCCCTTTTCTGCAGAAGATGAGTGAACTTTACACCCTGTTTGTCATACCTGACAAACTGACTGTCTGACGGGCATATCAGTGCAAAGCCCAAACTACTAGGAGTAGGAACGTGAAACTTTTACACAGCGTGGTTTCAAATCCGTGCACTTATCAATGTGACTTTTTCAATTCATATGTTCTTCGGAGTTTATCTTGGACGATACTAACGTTTGTGGAGGAAAACATAGTGAGGAAACCTGGACTTATATATAGTTCATGTAAATCTGAAATAACCAACTCCATCTTGAGCAAGCATGGTGATCAATGCTCGTGCTTTCTCCGTATGAGAACAGGCCTCTGTCCTGCAGTGGGACAATAAAAGTTTGATATTTATAGTGTGAGAATTCACGATTTCTCACTAGCCAGTCATACACAAATTACTCAAATATATATATGTATAACGTGCATTTCAATTATTGCAATACCCCAGTACAGCCATAAACAAAATGGCTTCCACCCCCATTAGTACACCATAAAACACGGTACCTACCAATGTGTTCGACATTCAACCACGTCGCCAACGTTCATTAACTTTTTAATCTTTCCGTGCACGATCGTGTGGCAGATCTATATTAAAAATTTCGCAGCGAGATAATTTAATTTCGAATCGCTGATTTACGCTACCATGTTATTCATTATAACTAAGGTAAAAACGGACCTGTTTTGCTGTGCAAGATACTTTGTTGGCAAACTTTTTTCTAAAGGATGGGATGAACCTGGAAGTTTTAATGATCCGGGTATATTTTTAGGGTTCCGTATCCAAAGGGTGCCAACGGGATCCCTTGGGGAATTATGTTGGATGGTGTGCGTTTTAGTCTGTGCAAAATAAATGTGTTTTCTTTATTTATTTCTTTCTATTACTAAGGCTCCACTGTCTGTCACTCATTCACAGGGCTGTATCTTTTGAAACGTAATAGGTAGACACTAGAAATTTTCACAGAGTTTTTTACTAGAAATTTAAAATGAAAGGGGAGACTTACAAGAAACGTGTTTTTTAACCAGTTTATTAAAAAATGATGTAGTGTTTAATACTGTACGGTGATAAGGAACCCTTCGTGTCCGACTCGAAGTTTTTTTTCTGTTTTGTTTTGTTTTCTGCTGTTCTAGCCTCCCGCGTCGTGGTGGCTTAAAAGTTTAAAGATACTTGGGTCATCGTTGCTACTAATGGAGGCTTTTTCAGCATCAGAGGAGCAATTTCTGTATTTTTAGGAACGCATTCTAATCTCAATCGGAGTATTTGTTTTTGGTAAATGACATACATTTTTTGACAACATACATAACATAACATCACGCTTTGTTTCCCCAAAGGGTTGGGCAGAGGTGTACCTATAGTACACCCACATTTCGCCAGTTATGTTTAAGTCCCATGTAATAGGGGGCGAGCCTATTGCCATCTACCGGGCACAAATCCAGACTTCGGGCTGCTACTGAGAAATTCCAGATAGACAATCCCAATAACACGTTGCCCGACCTGGGGATCGAACCCAGGACCTCATGCTCAGCAGTAGCTATTGCGACCACTAGACGAACGACAATTTTTTGATATTTTAAGTACGTGAACTGGCGTTCTGGTTACTAGTGCATTGAACTATAGATTGTGTGCCCATCTTTTCTGATTGTGCGATTTATTGTATGATAACGGCCTTTTCCAAAATTTTTGGTAAAAGAAAAAAAATCGCTATGGTTTTTCCTTACGCGAATAAAGGGTTATTAAGGCAATGCAGCTGCTATTTTTTAAAATCATTTTAATATTAAATTTACGTACCGCTTTCAGCTATGCGGCTGCGGCCGCTAGTTCGACGCAAACGATATATATTTATATATTGTATTTTTTATTTACCTCCCTTTCTCCTAGAGGAGGCCAAGGTCAAAGCCAAGTCAAAGACATTGCATTTATTTCAAATGGGCACATAAAAAGGCACTTTTAAACGTCAACATTTACATTAAAAATAGAACTGATTCTAGGCGCCCCTTCCAAAAGGTAATTTCGTATGGAGAAGAATGAGCAAGAAACTCCACCGTTACTCTTTAAAATGTTTAACAATATTTTGTCACAGTAGGCCATGCTCGCCCTGCTGGCCTGTGTCGCGACACAGTGGGAACATAAGGAGGCCGATTGTAATGTATGACCGCGCCTAACTTTTCACAGAGTAGTCCGATTGTCCGTAGTCCGATTGACAGGAAGGTGTACCTCGAAGTTGACCCATTTTAAATTGAAAACTTAAATCCAGCCTTAAGGGTAGAAAAATTGGGGTAGATTGATTTTTCACATACCGAATTTTGATCTAACCTATATCAACTTGTTTGCGGTCCCTAAATGCATCTAAGTACGTTACAGTAAAAAATTAAATCAACGGCAACTATTTTTATTTTGTACTTATAGCCATAGATTTTATTTGTGCCCTCACCTACTGTGGGCGCAAGAAATTGTGTCAATACTGAGAACAGTGAGCTCACACATCGCGTTTGGAACGATAAATACGATTTTCACTATGAGTGAGCGAGAAAAAACTATTCACATGTTTTGACTCGGTCGAGCGAATCTAACGATTTAAATCTTTGCTTGTAACATTTATGACAGCTTAAACTACAGTTTTCTAAGTCTGCGGTACGGTGCGCAATATAATTTACCGTCGAATGACGTCACTGAACGTTATTTTTTTGAAAGTAAATTGGTGTTTCCCTAGAGAGCTTTTTTTTTTAATTTCCGTTGCCGTCATTTTGATCAGAGCCGTAACGGCCCTTATGTGACGGCCACCGTTATTTTAGGAAACCGTGGCTTAAACTACATATTTTACATCACATTCTTCATTACAAACTACATACAAAAAACTGAAATTTTCAAAAGACGAAACCTGCCACATAAGAATAACATGGAGGTCACATCGCTGGGGACTCGCTCGTAAAATCAGAATGGCTGACCGGCTCACACTGCAGTGCGACAGTTTTTATTTTTAGGGTACCGTTACTGTATTGGTAAAACGATTGTGTTTCTGAGAATGGAGACATTTTGACGATGTTGTCGTCAGCGGTTTTCGTATTGATGTTTTATTTTAAGAAGTATTTATACAACAACAGTGTTTTCAGGTTTCAATCAATCAATTGTTTATTTTGTTACTTGCATATTATATGGCAACAGACAGCATAATGTCTAAATGTGTACTATGTTTTGCTAATGTATGGCGTACAAAAATAACATAAACAACCAATTATAATTAAGGTGGCAAGTCAATTGATAACATTAAAAAAAAAAAACGACAGGTTGCACTCCGGGAGTGCCGGCAGAAGTGAAAACTTGAATATTAACGTTGTGCATTTTTTATATTTTGGAATGGTTAGGGAATAATTTTGCACGAATTGCTTTAATTATCAGTATAAAAGTACTATCATTTATGTGGTAGGATACAATCTTTATTTATTGCACTATCGTACACAAACATGACAATTTATATTACATTAAAAAGTTTATCTCTCAGAAAAATCAATAAATCAAAAATCAACAATCATACGTCTTACGAATTTTCGATCAGGTCACGTGTCCTGACGCGAGTTTAACATTTTTTACCCATTACAAAAAAAGTGTACAACGCCGCTAAAGAAGTTTTCATTTCAAAAAACTATTTACAACAGGCCAGTAAGGTAAACAGGTCATTACAATTCAGATAAAAAAACGCGTTCATGCTTAATTAATACAATAAAATCATAAGTGTTTAATTCGCAAGTTGGAATCGTCCTACTTCAGATTATCAGTAGTAAACTCAGTGATGGAGTAATAACATCTATCTAAAAGGAAATCTAATGATAAATAATGTTGCCGTTGGTACCGGCTGTCCTTCGTGGATCTTTGACAGTCGTTACATGTGGTCACAAGCCCAAATGTCTGGCAACCAGTCTTACCAAGGAGTATCGTGTTACTCAGTTACTGGGTTGTGGAAGTAAGATAAACAGTATTCAGCTGCATCCGGATAGGCTAGAGCCAACCCCACCATCCCCAGATGTTGAATTACCAGTTTGACCATACTGTTTTAGTACCTCAGAGTTACCACCGGGTTCAATAACATTATCAGTTCTTCATCAGAGTCCAATAATGGACTAAGGCCTGTCCAATCGCCTGCCAGGGTCGCGGGTTGATCGAAAGAGATACCGTGGCCCTGGCACAGGCAACTGAAGGAACACGGGTGGGTTTTAGTCAGTAAAAGTCTGACACGCCTCCCGCTCAACACAGAGCGGGAGAAGTCAATGGATGATTTCCCACCCATAAAAAAAGGCCTGTCCAATCATACGCCACCACCGTGTCAGACCAATTTTATGTCAGGAATTTCTCAGTAGCTTGTAGTAGTAATGTTAGTCTATAATTATTGTCACAATCATAACTTTATTTAGTTTCACAAAGTTTTTTTTTCTTCTTTCGCATTATCTTGTGTAAGTTAAATAGGGCAAGCTTGTTAGGTTAAACAGGGTTTAACGGATTTATCTGAAATTCACATAGAATAGGTACTTTTTATTGTTTTTTTAAAGGCTGGGCAGACGATGATGGTGACCCCATCATCAGCTGCCTTCAGTATAGTAACAGTAGTTTACTGCCTTCATTAAATAGTGCATTAGGTATCTGATTATGTTGCTAAATTCAAAGTTAGCTACTATTTAGTGCTACGCACGTAGGTAAATTTGTCGTAAAATAGATCAAGATTCATGACTCCAGTACTGATTATCCAAACTCCCGTTGTTTCCAACATTCTCGTAATGATTACAAATGAGAACACGATGAAATCATCGTGTTCTAACTACCGGGCTATTGCGTTCCTAGCACACTCACAGTTATCGAAGTACAATTATTTTCAATATAACAATTCAATGTTAAATTATAGAATTATTGGATCAATATGAATCGTAGTTGCGAAGTTCATTTCCGCGATGTACGTTACTGCGAAATTTTTGTATCTCTACGTTCGTTGTTGCGAAAGTAATGGGTTAGGTAAGGTAAGAACAGCGCCCCCCCCCCTCGGTGTGTTCCCGCATTGACGAGGCGGGGGGGCTCAGTAACCGTGGCTTGGGCAACACGGTGAAGCTAGAGGAACCCGAGGAGGGGCCGCTCATCAGAACTTTTGCCGATAAGCCGACGACGTAGCGGCCGCAGGGGAAAAGGAGTGTCGGTATGTTGTTGGCTGCTCTCCCTATCCTTTGGGGCCGAAAAATGGTAGGCGACGGGGACATTTATCTAAGTCGTCGCAAGGGATTGGTCGTAGGCGGAGGGTGGACAACGCCCTCTTCCAGCCCCTCTAAATGGGTCCAGAGACGGCAGATGTCCGCCGCCCCCCATACATCAGGACCCGAGGTGGCGGCACGTAGTATTCCACGCGCGCCCCTCTTACACGCTGCGGGGGGAGTCAAACATCTCACTCCCCCCCCTCAACACGAGGAGGCCCGCCGAGTCGGGCCGGCACCAGTCGGGGTTGCGGAAGAATCGTATATTCCCGCGACCCCAACGTAGGTGTGAGATGGAACGCCGGGGTGGTTTTTAGTCAGTAAGAGTCTGACAGACCCCTCCGCGCACCCCAGGGCGGAGGACATCCATGAGGATATCCTAACCCGGACCAAAAACAAAAAGGTTAGAACAGTGAGCCCAATGACCATGAAATATCTGGGATTGGTGCTCGACAGCCGGTGGGACTTCGGAGCCCACTGCCGGCGGCTGGCGCCCAAGTTGTTGGGCGCGGCTGGGGCGCTGTCAACGCTGCTTCCCAATCTGGGGGGCCCGAGCGCCGCTTGTAGGCGGCTCTACGTGGGGATCGTGCGATCGGTGGCCCTTTACGGGGCCCCGATCTGGGCGGCTGACCTGACGGCCGCCAGCATCTCTGTGCTGCGAAAGCCGCAGAGAGCAATGGCCGTCAGAGTCATAAGGGGGTATCGCACGATCTCCAACGAGGCGGCTTGTGCACTGGCCGGATCCCCGCCATGGGACCTAGATGCGAAGGTGCTCGCGTCACTATATCGGTGACGCGAGGAAGCGAGGGCGAGGGCCGCCATATGGAGCAGCGTCGGTCGCAGCTTCGCGAGGTCCTGGTGGCGGAATGGCGGGACAGGCTTTCACGCCCTACCACCGTCACCATCGAGGCGGTCCGGCCAAGGCTCTGGCTCGGGAGGAGGCACGGCTCCCTGTCGTTTCGGGCAACGCAGGTGCTCTCGGGGCATGGTTGGTTCGGGAAGTACCTGTGTCGCATAAACAGCTCCCTGTTTATGCGACACAGGTACTTCCGAACGCTCGGTGTCACCACTGCGTCGACTGCCGGGAGGACACGGCGTGGCATACGCTGGCAGAGTGTGCCACTTGGGAGGAGCCGCACCGTGCCCTCATCTCAGAAATAGGCAGTGACCTGTCGCTGCCGACCGTAGTGAGTTCGATGGTCGGCAGCGCCGAGTCCTGGGACGCGGTGGTTTCCTTCTGCGAAACAGTCATCTCGCAGAAGGAGGCTGCGGAAAGGGAGAGAGAGATCTCGTCCACTCTCCCGATCCGCAGCAGGCGCACCGGGCGCAGGCGAAGGGCGGACAACGCCCTCTTCCAGCCACCCTAAATGGGTCCAGGGGCGATGGATTCGGGGACATCCGTCGGCCCCCAACATCAGGACCCGAGTAGGCGGCGCGCGTAGTGATCCGCGCGCGCCGCTCACAGACGTTGCGGGGGGAGTACACCTCACTCCTCCCGCCCGAGATGGGGCCCGCGCAAGCGGCCCGGCACCAGCCGGGGATGCGGAAGAATTATGTGTTCCCGCGACCCCGGCGTAGGTGTGAGATGGAACACCGGGGTGGTTTTTAGTCAGTAAGAGTCTGACAGACCCCTCCGCCCGCCCCAGGGCGGAGGACATCCATGAGGATTTTCCACCCCGGAAAAAAAAAAATGTGAGCCGAATGAGCGTAGTTGCCAGCGAGCGCTACTTTCAAGATAGATTTCTTACCGACTAATACTATATCTGCCTAATCTACGGTAAAGAACTTTCGCAACAACGAAAGTCGCGATAGTAAACTTTCGCAGTAACGTACATCGCGGTAATGAACTTCGCAGCTATGATTGACATTCCGAATCGACTCTAATACAGTTCCGCGACTTCTTAACTCTGATGCGATCGCATCAGAGTTAAGTTAATGATGTTTTAAGCTTACCCAGCTACGGTGAGAAAGATATTCATTGTTTGATCAAACAATGAATATCTTTCTCACCGTAGCTGGGTAAGCTTAAAACATCAAGACTCTGCAGAAACGTGTTATAGGTGTGGGTAGAATCGGTGACGTCGCAAGTGGAGCGCTTGAGATTCGTTTCATGTCCGTACTAATTACCGGATGCGACACATCCTACTAATCTTTTAAACGCGAAGATTTGTGAGTTTGGATGAATGTTTGTTACTCTTTCACGCAAAAACTACTGAACGGATTTGGATGAAATTTGGCACACAGATAGTATATAATCTGGATTAACAAAAAGAGTACTTTTTATCCCGATACTCCCACGGGATCAAGATTTATGCGGGTAAAACCGCGGCGAGCAGCTAGCACATACATATCCTCACGCCTTCATCCAATAGGGGAAGGTAGAAACTACTGAACGCCCCCTGCTACGATACTTACATTTTTAAGATTCCTAACGAACATAGAAATATAAATAAAAGTTTCCAATTATTCAAATTTAAAGACTTGAAGCAACTGTTCCAACAGAATTGTGATTTCCTCAAATTTTCATACATAACTACTCATATACTTACCTTTTCCCCCTTGGGGATTTTCTCTGTATGGATTACTAAGGTCAAAAAGCAGAATAATTTCAAGATAGTAGGAACTGAAATTGAGCCATACCGTCTGCAAATTAGGATCTACTAGGAAGTGTTTAACAACGCCATAGTCGTTCGATTTCGAAAAAGGAATGGCGCTATTCGTTCTGTATAGCTTTATTACTCCATATCATAGCTCGGCCCCTACACTTAATATTTGAAAAACACTTACTTGCAAAACGGCCTAAAAGACTTTGATTTTCTGGACATAAAACATTATCTCCATAGATGAACACATGATCTATATCTAGAAAATCAAAAAGGAAAATAAAAACTCTCAAGCGCACATTGGACGCTTCGTTCACTTTTAAAATTGTTGCAGAACCCATCCAAACTTAACACTTCCACACTTGCTGAAACCTTTTTTTATTCTGTGAACTATCAGTGCCAAACTTTTGATGCTCGGAACATATTCTGCTGAATCCCGGCGGAGTAGGCAGAGCTCTTGGCTGTCAGTAAAGTCACTTGAACGACGTGGAAGTTTTATAGGATAGACTCGCCCGCGGGTATGTAAGGATAGCAGGAACTATTTTGTTTTTGAGTGAGTTGGAAAGTACGTGTTTATTGGTGTGTGATAGTTAATGTAGCTTTTTTTATTTGTCAATTCAATTCAATTCAAATTTATTTAATAAGAAAGAGGTACAGTCTGCTATAAAGTAGGGTGAGAACTTAGGAGACCATTCAAGATCATGAAGACATCGAACGCGAGCTCAGAGCTCTTGCTGTGAGAAGCAATATGGTGGTTCACAGGTTTGCGTGTTGTAGTAAGGGGGTAAAAATTACGATTTTTAAGGCTTACTGCCAGACCTTCTACACAAGCCGCCTGTGGGCCAGCTACATGCGGAAAACAATGGACACCCTGAGGGTGCAATACAATAACAATAACGATTTTTTAGTGCCTCTGGCATGTATGCTCAGGCTCATGTTCATGACTTCCACACTCCGGTGAGGAGAAAAGCGGCGTCGCTATCGGAGGGAATGCGGTGAAGTCCTAATAGCATTCTAAAGATGTTAGTGGACACATTTAACTCGCCGATAATGAATCACTTCATGCAGGTGTTGGTCAGGCAGGAGTGATTCATTTCATCTGGTAAATGTATTTAATTATTGTTTTTCTGTGAGCTTGTATTTAGGTCTAATTTTAACACACTAACATAATATGGATCATTGGGTCCAGGCCCTGGATTCGATCCACAGGTCGGGCAACGTGTTATTGGGTTTTTTCTCAGTAGCAGCCCGAAGTCTGGATTTGTGCCCGGTAGATGGCAATAGGCTCGCCCCCTACTACATGAGACTTAAACATAACTGGCGAAATGTGGGTGTACTATAGGTACACCTCTGCCCAACCCTTCGGGGAAACAAGGCGTGATGTTATGTGTGTTGTCTTATCAAATACATAAATTTAATTTATTTTAAAATAATTTAGGAATATTTAACATCTGAGATGAGCAGGTTACAACACAATTTTACGATCTGATGGCCTAGCTAGGTTACTTACGGCCAAATCTAATAACCTAAGACAGATCACTACTGATGATAGACAGTATAATTCTTCCGTCCCTGTCAAACAAGTAACTGTAAAAAAGTTATAGGTTCGCATACTATGGCATACTATTGGGACGTTAACACCAGAAATTGATAGGCTTTTCTATTTCTGGTACGCCAAAATTGGAGGTAGATACGTTGTTGAGGTCGGCCGTTAGTAGCCTGCATTAATGATAATCAGCCCTCATTTCCCGAAAAATAGGACAAATTTATTGCTTACTAGCTGCTCACGCGGTTTCGCCCTCAAAAATCTTGATCCCGTGGGTGTATCGGGATAAAAATGTAAAAACTCTATGTGTTAATCCATGTTACAAACTATCTGTGTGCCAAATTTCATCAAAATCCGTTCATTAGTTTTTGCGTGAAAGAGTAACAAACATCCATACATACTCGCAAACTTTGACGTTTATAATATTAGTAGGATTTGTATTTTATTGAATATTTCAATCTACCTAACCTGGCCTTTAACAATAATTTTGGGATCGGATTCCAGTATAAAGGGATGCCGCCGAATATCAATATTTTACATGGAGCGACTGCCTGTATGACCACCACAACCCAGTTACTGGGTAACACGACACCCCTTGGTAAGTCTGGTTGTCAGACTTTCGGGCTTCTGACGACCGTAACGACTGTCAAATATCTTTTAAAGTTTTTCATGTTATACATGTTAACGCGTTCAAGAGCTGTCAGTGCCAAAACTGTTGGAATATTGATACTGACAGCTCTTGAACTAGGTTTAAAAGTGCTGATCGCGTTCAATTAAATTGGTGAAATTCGCCCTAAGAGGAATACCTAATTAAATATTTATTTCAGATTTACATTTTCAATTTAGTTTCAATCTTCTTCTTCGTGTCAAAGGCACGACACTTGTTTAAAAACTGTTGGCCCAAAACTTTGCCACGTCCACGGCGTTTTAGCTGGCAGTGCAGAGGTCATTTTGGCTCCATGTTTCTGGGCACAGAGGGCAGGATAGGAGGTGGAGCATAGTTTGTGACTTAGCTCCACATCCACACCCTGCTGCCGTTGCGTCGAAATAGCCCCACTTTACGAGGTTCGACTTACACTTTCCCACTTGGGTTCGGGGCCGTCCCCGAACCAGGGACTTCATAGTGGACCATGTAAGGTTTCACCCTGCAGGGAGATGCTCGATGCTAGTTTCAATAATTTATTGGTAGGGAACAAAGAGAAACTCCGGATGAGAACTAATTAAATATTGAATTTCTTATCCAAAATTATAATATTGTGTCTACCTTAAGATCTGTTCGACGACAGTCGTAGCTCTACCATGTAAATACATTAAATCACGGATAGAAAAAACAAGTGAAAGTGCCCACGCAGCCATCAAGCGCGTGCCACAGTTATGGGGAAAACATGTAAAATAATGACAACCTTCGTCCGTTGTAATAAGTCTTAATTTTGTATGAACCACAAATTCAACTTTTACGAAAAACTTATTTGTTGTTCATACAGAATTAAGACTTATTACAACTGACGAAAGTTGTTATTAACGCCCCCAAATAACGGTGTTTTATTTTTTATTATTAGATATTATTTTTTTACATGACTCTTTGACATAATATTATCATTATTTGACATTATATTCCAATTCTAATTTCAAATCTTCATTAGTGGCTTTTGTGTACAGCGTATTCATTCAGATTTGTTACGGTTGAAATGGCAATCATGTCATATGGTTTAAATTGGACTTTTATTTTTCTTTCTTAGATTCTTTTATATTTTGTTAGTGTGAGAACGTTTTAGGTCTTGTAGATTGTAGATTTATAAACCATTGTCTGTTTGTTTAGCAAATCGTACTTGTTGACAGACCTACACTGACCTCCCAAACATATTAACACTGTAATTTGAAAACATTGTAAAAGTCAATTATTTTTAAAAGAGTAAAAGTGGAGTTTCTCCACCGTTCACTGTTTTAAATCGAATTGTGGTTACAAAGTATTGGTTCCTTCATTCATGTTGAAGTGATGGATCTGAGAACGATATAGACCGTTAAAAGTGTCCGTAATATAAAGATAAAAACGATACAAATATTCAGTTTAATTAAAATACGCCGTGACAGCTACGAGATGACCAGTCCCTACTGATGGCGCCCGTTCACGAACATGAAGCCAATTCATTACTTACCTGCTAGCTAGGTAAGTAATGAATTGGTTTGCCAACCATTTTTTTTGCCTACCATATTTTATCTTAACATCAGGCCTAGTAACCCTGAAGAGTTAAGCAGAGGTGACTGTACATAAAGAGCACTCTCATTTCGTATGTTTAATTCTCATGTAATAGGGTTAGAACTTATTGCAATCAACCGTGCATAAATCCAGAGTCCGGGCAGAAATTCTTGATGGAAAAACTCAATAAAACTTTGCCCGGCCTAGAAGTCGACCCCCATGACCAACGAGTACTAGTACTTTGCTTAATTCTTAATTCATTCATTGCGTTTTAATTTCAAGAACTTTTCCGTTGAATGATGGTATGTTTTTGCATAGAAAGATATTTGGTAGGTTTCTTACTTTAATTTTTCTTTGAAAATATTCCATGGGTTTGAGAAGAAATTCGTCTTTTTAATATCCCATGGGATATTATTTAAAATGGAGATAGTATCTGTTGCGTTTCTCTCAAGGTACTTCTTTTGATATTGATGCTTTTGATAAGTTACAAGGATTAAAGCGAAGTTATTTTACGCAGCTTACAGGAGTTTTTTTTTTTTTTGTAATCGCCACAGCACGAAAAAGCGTTATTTCCATGCGACTTTTTATTTTATATGATAGAAATTGACGGAGAGAGAGATAGATTTCGTGATTTTTGAGGGTGCTTCAGACAAAAGTGAGATCGTAATGAAAATCCAAGAGTGCGGCTGGGAAAATTTTCAAATTTTTCATCATGGACTTTTTGTCATGTGTGTCGTGTCGTTTTCATGGTTTTCGAGGGTGCTGTTAGTGAGGTGAAAATGGAACACCAATATGGCAGCTGCGAAAATTATCAAATCAAAAATCCTAGATGTCGACTGCGTAAAAACAAAAAAAGCGTCATGAATGTCGTTTCCGAAGGTGCTGGACCCTTAATTTAAGAACTGTATTCAATAACTATGTTACCACTATTTTTAGCTATTTTTCCAATCTGCAATAGGCGTTTTGTTTTTGTTTTGATTGTTTGTGTTGTCATTTGCCAGTGTCGTAACATTTACGCAATGTGTATTGTCTTTGGTACCTGGCCTGGCCTCTGACATCAAGCAATGGACAAAATGACAAATTTAAATTGGTTGAATGCGAGGCTTTTGGCTACATTGTACGTGTATTTTAGGGGATGCCTCGTTGGTCTAGTAGTCGCAAGAGCTACTGCTGAGCATGAGGTCCTGGGTTCGATTCCCAGATCGGGCAAAGTTTTATTGGGTTTTTATATATAGATTTCGCAGTAGCAGCCCGTAGTCTGGATTTGTGCCTGGTTGATGGCAATAGGCTCGCCCCCTATTACATGGGACTTAAGCATAACTGGCGAAATGTGGGTGTACTGTACTATAGGTACACCTCTGCCTAACTCTTCAGGGATTACAGGTGTGATGATATGTTATGTTTTTGTAATGTGAGTTTTGTTATTGTAGAATAAAAACTTATTTTAAAAATCTCATATGTTATAAACAATGATCATTTTTTAAAGCCCTTTTCCAACTTAGTTTGGGTCCGTTCCTAGTCTTACAGGATGCTGCAATGACTCTTTCTTCAAAAGGTCCTTCCAAATGTTGCCCTGCATTGTTAGACTCATACCTATATATAATGTTTGGACTGTAAAAGAGACCACGACCTCTGAGTTTGTTAAGGCTTTTCTTCTCAAGGATGGAGGAATCAGCTAAAAAATGCCGGCGTCATCTTGTTTTAAAATATTGACATGTGAAAGTGTCGTAGAAGATCAACTTACAGAAATAAACATTAATTTCATTTCATTTCACGGATTGACGGACTAAATGACCTCCACCACCCAGATACAGGGTAACACGATAATCCTTTGCATGTATGTAGAAGAATTGTAGTGTCTTACCCATTCTTGTGTAGTTTCCTGACCCATTCTTCTCCATTCGAAACTACCTTTTGGAAGGGGCAACTAGACAGTTCGTTTCCTGTCAGTGACAGGATTCGAAACACCACGCTGCGCTCCGAAACAAGGCAAAAAGGCTCCAAGCTGAAAAGGAATTGGACGGGTCACGTCGACAGCAACCGCTGGTCAGTCATGTAACAGTCTCCACACGGGGGGTGCCGGCGCTGCTGAGACCGGCCCAGGAAAAGAAAGCAAGACGACCTAAACGCGTACCGCAAGGGTTGGGTCCAAGTGGCTCTGGAAAAGAATGGATTTGTGGGGAGATCTTCGTGCTGCAGTGGGACAGTGTAATAACATAACATCACGCCTGTAAACCCAGAAGAAAGACAGGGGTGTACTTAGTAGGTCTTGCGACCACTAGACCAACGAGGCAGTGGTTTCCGCCACTTTTGGAATAGAACCAAAAACAAGGAAAAAGCGGAAGTACATCTCTAGTGCCTGAGATTACATTTCATTCATATTTCACAACACCTATAAAGAAACCTCCTTTCATTTTTCCGAATCAATATTCACACACACATCCAAACCACACATAATTACCCACCTTAAGAAAATCCCTTTCCACGACACCAATATCTCTTCTCAGTCACCAAAAAAACTTTTATAACCAGACCCCTCATTTGAAATGTTTGCCTCAAAACCGCGGGTCTAACAAAATGGTGGTTTTAAATCCGGATCAAATTGGATTTTACGTGCCGGTTAAGATAAACCAGGGGTTATCTTTGCTTAATGGTAATAGGTTCAAAGCTGGAGCTTTGAATTTTAATTTATTGTTCACCATGAGATTAGGCTTATGAAAATTGGGATGGAAAGGCTGGTTTAAACGTACGATTTTTATCTATACTTTTTATGCTAATATTAGGTCTTTACCGATGAAATTGGAGATTTGTATGAAAATTTTAAAATGTCCATTTAATTTTTATAACTAAATTAATATAATACAATTATTTACGCTAACTCAAAAACCACGCATCGGTGAGGGCAAGAAAGAGATGGAAGCTCTGTTCCTCGTCAATGTTCAGTCCAGGCGGCCAATAAAAGCAAGCCAGAGGTGACAAACTCTTTCTTCTCAGGACTTTACCCAGGAGCATTTAAGCCTACGGACCCTATGTCCGTGGGGTCTACCGGCAAAGACCCAGAGTTCAGGAGCGCGCAAGCCCCACCACCACGCGACGTCAACGTAGTGATATGACGGTGGGGAAAAAGCAATTGTTTAAATGTTATTAGTCTGTTTATTTTGAGAGTATGTTATATATTGAGACAACTATCCCTTTCTTATAAAAATAAAACATTTAAATAGGTCGACGTGGTATAGAATATAGCTGAACTTGCATTAATTAAAAATGAACCTTCTCCTTTATTTGAAGTCGGTACAAAATGGTAAGTGATTTATAAACAGCAACTATCCTACTGAAATCCTACAAACGAGCGACGACGGGGGCTAGAGCATTTCGAAAGTGCAATTTGCGATTCGTTGTCTTCACTCCTAATTGTTCCCTCGAGTGTCTAGTTAGGCTCCCCTAGAGTCTAGGATAAGACAAAACGCACTATTGGATTGTTAGCAAAATACGCGAGAAAATACAGCCCGTATTTTTAAAAATAAAAGTTAAAGCCTGTAGTTATGCGGTGGAGGAGCAAACATTATGTTCAGTAGCAAAATAATTAAAACTTAGATTAATGCCAAAGATATTATATTAAAATCGATTTACATATTTGTTAGCTAAACTTCACAGACGTAATGGCATCGATATCTAACGACGATGAAACAAAAAAAAAACTGAACTCTTAATTTTATGCACTTCAAAAATGTTACAAAAGATGTTACATAAAATTTCAGTGCAAAGACTCATTCCGCCATGTTGTGATAGCATGCAAATATTTAATAGAGTAGGTGTGTAATATACGTTAGACAAATTAATAACAATTTATGGTATAAATTAATTGTTAGGTTTTAGGATTAAGAACAACCTACAATTTTTAGTTTTTGATTTTACTTTATAAGATTATTTTATATTTTGTAAATGTGAGAACGTTGTAGGCCTTGTGGATTGTAAATTTATAGACCATTGTCTATTTGTTAAACATATGGTACTTGTTGACAGGCCTACACTGTCCTCCCATACCTATTAACACTGTAATTTGAAAACATTGTAAAACACAAATATTTTTAAAAGAGTAACCATAGAGTTTCTAGCCGGCTCTTCTCCATAGGAAACGACCAATTGGAACCGTGCACCTAGAATCTGACGTTTCATAAGTGCCCATGTAGGTTTATGTGAAATAAAAGATTTTGATTTTGAAGAAGCCTCTAAAAGAAAATAACAATCTTGTTTACATTTTAATGATACATACACATTAAGTACAATAGCACATCAAGTAACTATAGCTGGCTGGGAGTCAACGACCGTTGGCAGTGTTGGCAGTGTTAACTACACTTGATATTATGGCTTAATAGTCGATTCGGACGAATTTAATCGTCTGAAACGGACGAATCATCGACACTATGGAATAAAATTACACTAGAAACTACAGTTACCAATCATTATTGTGTTCTTTTTTCTTAACTTTCTTGCATAAAATTCAAAATGTGCAATTAATTTCAAATACATATTTCAGGAGTAACCGATTCGAAAGAAAAAGAAAAAAAGTTCCGATTTGCACGTTTCGGGACAGTAAATTCCTGCGAATCAAGTAATATGCCGAAATTATGAGTTTAAAAATCTTTTTTTTTTGTTTTGACGTCTTTATATGACCCATACCCATCATATTTGCAGAGTTCGCAAGGTAAGAAAATGTGGTCCTGTAAAGTTTACAAAAACCGATAAAATCCTTTCTAAAGGGTCCTATTATTTAACGTCATGTAAAAAGTCGTTCGTATGTTCTCAGCCTTAACGCGCATCTCAACTTTAATTTGCATGTAATAAAGATGATTTGCATAATAAAACCAGTATACTTAGTCAGTGTAGCCTATAAGAGAGTGGTCTGTGGTCACGAGCTACACACCCAAGCGACACGCGTCTAGCAAAAGCGACTGCGGAGAAAACAAATATAAGAAATTGTATAGATTGTGGCGGCCTACACCGCCACATGCGAACAACGCATCACACTGACGTCACGCAAAATCCTTCATCGCGCAACCAGAGTTTACCGCGCAACTAGCATTTATACCACGTCCCGTCGTCAATCGTCGGGCAGCTGCCCACCAGATCCTTCCTTTTCTACGGAGGATGAGTGAACTTTATACCTTGTTCCTCATATCTTTAAAAGAGCATACCACGAGTCACCGCGACGCGATTTGAGGAGTGATGGACGGAAACAGCTGAAGCATGCGCTTGTCGCTTGACCCTAGACGTGTCGCCAGACACCTCGCACGAGGCTGGGAACGGAGTCTTAAATATCGTAGAAGAGCTTTGCTTGATCGACAGACAAGAACTACGTGTAGTTCATATTTGCAGTACGTTAGACGACCAGAATACAACTACGAACAGAATAAAACTAAGAAAGTGTTTGAGTTGATCAAACGAAATACCAGCTTTGATGGCTACCGCCATCCCAGCGCCTTCGGTAGCCCCCGCGGCCCCAGTTGCAGTTGCAGTGGCTTCACCAGTTGCACCGCAAAGAGCCCCTGGCAGGGATAGCGCCCAAATTATCATAAGCACATACGCGGCCCTCTACAGCTCCGCCGCGGATAAAATGGCCGACGAAATAGTCGCTGCAAATGGCAACCCTCGTCGCCTTTAGGAAATTCTTGACGCGTATCCGGAGATCGCGTTAGTTCTGAAATCTCTTAAATTCTAAATCCTCAATGGCTAATACGAGTTTAAACTGTACAAAACCCCGGTCCCTTAAATTGCGGTTTTTCAACGCAAATGGCGTTTCAGGTCAACGCGATGAGATCACCGCTTTCCTCCGCGACCACCAGCTTGACATCCTCCTCATACAGGAAACCTTTTTAAAGCCTCATCACCGCAACCCAAACATTGCCAACTATAAACTAGTTCGCAATGACAGGTCTCGATGCCACAAGGGTGGCACCCTGATCTACTTTAGGAAAACTTTGTACTGCATCCCTATAGACCCACCTCCTCTCTTCTCTCCCCTGGAGAGCTCTATCTGTCGGCTCGGCATGACGGGTCATCAACCGATCACCATCATCTCTGCTTATATTCCACCAGACAATGGTCCGGAGGATCACATCTCTCTCCAAAAGGACTTCACCGCCCTCTTCGGTATGAGTGACTCCGTCATCTTGGCGGGGGATCTTAATGCCAAACACCCGGCGTGGAACAGTATCACGACTTCTACCAGAGGTCGGATCATTTTCAAGTTAGGTGAATCCCTTAACTTTGACGTTATCGCTCCAATGAGTCCGACTCATTTCCCCGGAAATCCCTACCATCTTCCTTATATACTCGATGTAGCGCTGCTCAAGAATGTGAACCTCCGTATGCAATCGATAGAGACGTTCCACGAGCTTAACTCGGACCACCGCCCAGTAGTCATGCATCTCGCCCCCTACTCTGGCCCAAGCGATCCCAACCGCCCCCCTCAGACCCAGATGATAACCGACTGGAGGAAAGTAAGCGAAAGACTGAAATCCACCACGTCGCCTCACTTGGACACCATCCCCGATCACACAGTGTCAGTCGCTGACACGACGGCTGCAATCGACTCGTTTACTGAGCACGATCAATCCGTATTGACGGATTGTCCACGGGAAGTTCCGGTGACGGAAGACCATCGCTGGAAACTACCTACTGCCGTGACTTGATAACCGAGAAGAATGCGGCTATTCGTGCCTACGACTCTTTTCCTTGTGACGCGAACAAAGCCCACATGCGCCATTAACAGCGTGCTGTAAAGAAACGCATAGGGGAGGTTCGCTCAGAGAGTTGGAACAAGATGCTCAGTGAACTCGAGCCCACTCACCAAGCCTTCTGGCACCTTCAGAGGAAATGGCATTCCTCCGAGGAGGTATCTATGCCTCCCCTCATCCGCCCCGACAAGAGCGTCGCTTTCGACAGCACCGACAAGGCCGAATGCCTCGCTGACAGCCTAGAGTCCCAATGTTCTCCCAGCTCTCAACCAGTTGACCAAGCTCACCTGAACAAGGTCGACGCTGAAGTCGAACGAAGAGCCTCCCTACCACCCGTCGAAGACCCTGATGATCCTCTGCCTCCCGTCACTCTAGACGAAGTGCACGACATCATTAAAGGGCTACAGGCGCGTAAAGCCCCCGGTTTGGACGGTATTACCAATAAGGTATGAAAAATCCTACCTGCCCCGCTAATAATGTTTATGACCGCCATCTTCAATGGCGCTTTGAGCAACAACATCTTCTCACAAGCGTGGAAAGAAGCAACCGTCATCGGTATCCCAAAGCCAGGCAAGCCAAAGTCTGAGCCCTCCAGCTACCGCCCCATCAGCTTACTCAATGTTCTCGGCAAAATCTACGATAGGCTTATTTATAAGCGTCTGAAAGACTATGCTGAAGCAAAGAGCCTCATTCCCAACAAGCAGTTTGGTTTCCGTCCCCAACACTCGAGTATCCACCAGGTCCACCGTATCGTTGAGCACTTGTGCGCTGGTCTGCAGCGTAACGCGACGACGGGTGTGCTATTCTTCGACATAGCGAAAGCCTTCGACAAAGTCTGGCACAACGGCTTGTTATACAAGCTTTACCAACTAGGAGTGCCAGATCGTCTCGTGCTCATCTTACTAGACTTTTTGTCGAATCGCACCTTTCGCTATCGCATCCAGGCTGCACTCTCGTCCCCTCACCCTATTCGCGCCGGGGTCCCTCAGGGTTCCGTTATATCTCCTCTAGTCTTCACGCTGTTTACCAGCGATATCACACAGAGTAAAGCTCAGTTGGCTCTCTTCGCCGACGACACTGCCGTTTACTATTCCGGTCATTGTCCCAATGCTATAGCTCGTACTCTCCAAACCTCCGCAAGGCGCTTGGTTCCGGAAATGGAGAATCGAGGTCAACCCCGATAAGAGTCAGGCGGTTCTCTTCTCGAGACGTCGTCGATTCCCTCCCCCTCTTCCCAGCCCGATCACTATGTACGGTAAGCCGATCCCTTGGGAGAAGCAAGCCAAATACCTAGGCGTGATCCTCGATCAAAACCTTACCTTTAAGGCTCATATTAAGGCGGTTCGCCCGCGCGCCTCCTTCGCTCTTAGCAGGCTCCACTTTGTACGACAGCCCGTAGTAAACTGTCACTTAAATGCCACCAGCACCTTACACAAGCGCAAAACCCGATCGCCGTCCTACCGTCCTCGCCGCCAAGGCCCGCCGCGACGCCCAAATCCACGCCCCTCCCGACCCTTGCTCGAGCCAGCCCGCACCGCTGAGCCTGTAGCTTTAAATTCGTCCCTAAATCACTGAAATCCTGATCCAGCTAGTCCCTTGCTGCCCTCTTCCAGCGACGCCCTGAGCCGAGGTCCGTACCCCACAGGGGGTGCCCTCAGCGTTGTCGCTTAGTTTTTAGTTAGTATTTAAGTTTAAGTCCTGGCTAGAGGCCTTAATTTATTAGGGCACCACAGGCAAGTGCGCTTAAACAGACGACAACCTTACAGGTTGACCTGCGAGATGCCATACACAAAAAAAAAAGAGTTGATCAAATAGTAGGTACTTCGATATTATTTACCACTGAAAATGTCTTTAACCTAGAGACCGTAGAACCACTGTCAGTTGGCAGACCAAAAGCCGTATTTTATGTTTTCTTTATTATTAAGCTTTTCAACAATGAATGCACCATTGCATACAATTTGTAGGTACATTGGAAACTTAAGTCTAAGCGCCTCATTACTTAAAGAAAACCACACGATGCACTACGTTATATGCAGATATTAACATAATTAATTAATTAAAACGAGTTATACATTGGTAGTTTGAAAAAATACAATAAATTTACTGAAATCAAAATTGATTACAATAAGTTTAAATTAATAATAAAAATAAATTATTATTTTTTAATCACATATCACAAATGGGTGGAACTGGATGGCATTCAGAAGACCGCGGGTGAGACCTGGCTGAGGTTCACACAGACCAGGGCAGCATCATAATCAATGACATCCTAGTGATGATGATTCTTTTACAGGTTTTGAAACTTTTTCTATCGTTTAGTGCAATAGTAATAGGTGATTGGTACGAGAATGAAAAATTTGATTTGCCTTCTGGCTCATCTAGTTTACGAATTAAAACTATTTAACAAAACAAAAACAACCCATTTAAAAAAACACTATAACTTAAAAAAATACTTTAATTTCGGAGTTTTTTTTGTTTCCGACTTCCGAAGTTAAAGTTATTTTTCACTTTGTAGTGTTGTTATTGGAAGTCGGTTGTTTTTTTATTGTAAAAGCTCTTCTTTTTTTGACCTACCAAATTCTGTGTAACTTGCTTCCAACATTAAACTTCTGACTTCTTCTGATAGTTTCAGATTTAATTCTGATGTCCCATTTCATTTTATTACAATTTTTGTTTTTCACACAGAATAAATTGATTTAATATAAATTATGAATAAGTGTCATTTATTCGAGACTGAAAGTCGACCCCAACACATCTTGAAAAAGGCTAGACAGAAAATGATGAAATTTTATTTATTTCGTAAAACGATTAAATATAGTTGGTATAACAACGAAGTTAAAAGGAAAATCATAACAGCTAAGTAGGCTTTATAAGCTTACGAGTGATAGACGACCAACTTACATTTGCAGTTGGAACAATGTTATGTTTGTTTTTGGGATAAATTCCCTGAATAACTAATACATTTATTTTACTGCCTCGTTCGTCTTGTGGTCGCAAGAGCTACTGCTGAGCATGAGGTCCTGGGAGGTCGGACGAAGTGTTTTTAGGATTTTCTATCTAGAATTTCTCAGTAGCAGTCCGGAGTCTGAATTTGTGCCCGGTTGATGGCAATAGGCTCGCCCCCTATTACATGGGACTTAACTATAACTGGCGAAATGTGGGTGTACTATAGGTACACCTCTGCCTAACCCTTCTGGGATTACAGGCGTGATGTAATGGATACATTCATACCAACTACTACTTCTGGCCATGTGCGTGTTAGATCAATAATGAAGGATTCCTTCATATTGCGTGATTCGACACGCACATGGCCAGTTTTTAAGATAATATGAGGTCGATGCTTTCTAACAGATTACTCTGAGAAGTAACACCGAAAGAAACTCAGAGGTCAAAGTCTCTTTTATTATAAAGTCCATACAATAACGTTTTAATGGTCGATCAGATATACAATTTTGTATTAGTAGCTATGTATCATGTTACACTGCTATTGTAAATGTTTGGTGCATTGCTACTGGTACAATAATGGTCTTAATAACCCCATTATTAAGACCATTATTGTACCATGTTTTAATGCATGAAGCAAATGCATAATCAATCTATTATGCTCCCACTGCTGGGACACAGGCCTCCTCTCGGTGAGAGGTAGTGGGCTGTAATCCACCACGCGGGCCCAGTGCGGGTTGGTTGGTTTTAATGCTATTTTCATATATATTCTTTTCAATTAATGTCTGAAGTGGTATCTTGAGAAAGATTCCACACAGGTTTGAGTAGACCTGTCGAGACTAAATCAAATTCATAATACCGACCAACATCAACTTACATCGCTGACTGTACATTCAATAACGTCGATACGTCACCTCGACTTTATTACACAAGCCAAGCTACACGTTAGCTATAAATAATAGCTTGCCAACCGCAACAAGCAGGCGCCATGTTTGAACAAGGCATGGTGTTGCACGGGAAGTATTAACTTATTCACTACTTGAAATGTTATGGAGATCGGTTATTATAGTAGAGAATATTGGGACTGATTAAGGTTGGCGATGTGGGCTTGTGGCTTAGCAATAATAGATGCACGGGTTTATCGAAATGTCGGTGTCTCAGGCCCTAAGGCTATATAATGCCCTTATTGGTGATGTTCTTTAGAAATGTCACGTGCGTAGTAATCGCAACCGGCGCGCTTGTATGACCAGATGTATGAACGGATACGAAGTAAAAGGAGCACGTCAGGAGCGTAGCAGGTGGCGTTCTGTAGTTTCTGCCTACCCTCATGGGAAGAAGGGGAGAGTTGATGAGTATGTATGAGTCGATTGAAGGATAAACTTCGCTGTCCGAAGTCGGTAGGTAGATCGGTGATCATTCAGTACATTTATGCAAACCGTGTTTTTTTTTTGGTGGGATTCATAAAATGACATCTCCCGCTCTGGGACACCGCACCTGGACAAAAAAACGATAAATAGATATTATTGTAGCTTACTTAAATTTTGTATCAGAGGCGACAATAAAATAATAATAACATATCTACAAATTAGTCCAAGAATATTATTGTAGTTTTCTTAAATTTCTATCAGAGACGACAAAAAAATCAACATTCAAATTTGAATAGCCCATTTATACAACAGCGAGCATACCGAAAAATAGACCAAGAGAGACATGTATATACATATACATAATAGACATATCTTTCCCAAAATAACGTCTTGAAATCCGCACTTACGGCAGTCAGGCGTACAGACATATATTATTGAACTCCACTCCTTGCCCGTTACCCGGTTCATTAGGCCCACATTTCGTACATCCGGATAGGATATTGCCCGGGTGATGTGTAATGGTATGTAAGTGTGTACTGACGACTATTAAATACGGGTATTTTTTGTTTTACATTTTTTTATTGTTAGAGTAAAGAATTTAAAACTAAAAAGCAAACCTGGCGGTTGTTGACGTTGCTCAATATAATTACATATTTAATAATAAATGTTAAGGCACAGTGGTGATGAAGGACAACGACTGCTCTATAATTTTGTTAACATATTAAAAATAAGCAAGTACTTCCATGGTTGTTACAGCTCTATATTAGATCCCGATTGTTCCCATAGCTCATACTTTTCTTTGGTAAGCTATACCAAAATATACCACAGTGCTGGAGCGCTTTCAATTCCACCGAATTTTAGAACAAATCGCCTCACCTGTGCTAAGTACGATCATTTCTGTAAACGCTCTCTTTCAAAGCTATTACAACCTTCCCGCTTCGCTCGATTCCAGTCGTGAATCTTACAGCTAGTTCAACAAATCCACAATCAGTTAAATCGTTTCTCCCATTACTATAAATTTCAACGGGTTTACGACTTGCAACGTAATCAGACAGGCAGAGCACTGAGTTTACGTATTATTTTAAATGTGGCTATTAATAAAGGTTAAGTGTTTTATGTGGGTGGTCGACAATTAAATCGAGAATAGTAGCTAAATTAAAATGCTTGGAAAGATAGAGAGTTCGCTGGGGCACTGAAAATATAGTACTACGTACAGATACCCAATCCTATACAACGATGTGACATCTCCCTGAGTCTGGCTATTGAGCTGGCTATTTTAATATGTCTAAATTTTCTGCAGATGGCAGCATCAACGACTCATTAATTGCCAGAGTCTGTAGTTTTACAACGCCATCTAGGAGTCTACCGTCTTCTAAAACGTTTCGAAGAATCTTTTTATCTAAATAAAGTTTCTTTTTAGCTAGATTTATTTTTCAATGTAAAGTAATAGATTTAAAAGTTGTTTGATAAATTAGTTACGATAAAGTGGTTACTGTGATGACTAGGCAAATTGAGTAACACGCCATCATTCTATGGGTTCGAATTGAAGTTAAAGGCTTCATGTATGTTTTTTTTGTCTAAAATAAATGCATTATGGGTGTAAATAAATAAATTAGCATTAAAAAAGAAGTTTTGAGTTTTACTGATCTTATTTCAGTCAAACTTCTGCCGTTTATCGCTTTCTAATGATTGTAAAATTCATAATGGTTACCTATGCTGCCATCTATGATTTCTTTTCAAGACTAATTATAATTTGTTTGAGTTGAGACCCCATGGCTGGGGCTACGACTTCAGCGGTAAAAGTACAGGCAATCCAGGATGAAAAGTAACCTATGTCCTTATTCAGGTCATGGTACAAATTAACCAACAAACATACTTACTTTCGCATAATTATTTCCAAAGAGTTGAAAAATAAATGAAAAATAATTATATTAACAATTTATTGTGTGCTGTAATTGTTGGAAATAATTTTTACCAGCTTTCATTAAACGATGCGTTACTGTCTCTTTAGGTCTCGTTTTCATTGTGACTCTAAAATCTCTGAATAAATCTTATTTGAACAACCTGTAATGTTTAAGGTAGTTTGCGACTCGATTTTTAACGATTTCACTAACGGGTATTGACTTTCAGATCATAATTCCATCACAAGGGTCTTCATTATTGCTACTCTGTATTTCATTTTAAGCATTATATTAACATAAAATAACATCACGCCTTGTTTCCCCGAAGGTTTGGGCAGAGGTGTACCTATATTACACCCACATTTCGCCAGTTATGTTTAAGTCCCATGTAATAGGGGGCGCACAAATCCATACTCCGGGCTGCTACTGAGAAATTCCAGATAGAAAAACCCAACAACACGTTGCCCGACCTGGGAATCGAACCCAGGACCTCATGCTCAGCAGTAGCGATTGCAACAACTAGACCAACGAGGCACTCAAAGAAAAATATACATTTTTCAAAACACACAATTGTTACTCACCATCATCAGTTACATAATTCAACTTAACATCAAAAGACACAACTTCGCTTTCCAGTCTGCGTAATTGGATAACATTGAACTGCGAATATTTCACATGGTGTTCGATGATCGGTAATCCGATTTACGCGAATCACTCTGCGAACTCTATACTGTTCGTATAATTGAGCAGTCTGTCTCCCGGTCTATAGGCAGTTAAGGGTGTTATATTTTGAATAAACATTGTTTTGTGACTGCCTTGTTAGTCTATCGGTCGGAAGCGCTACTGTTGAGCTCGAGGTCCTCGGTATAATTCCCAGGTCGCGTAAATTTTTCGACGAGAATTTCTCTGTAGCAACCCAAAGCATAGATATTATGGGACTTAAATATAACTGAGGAAATATGTGTGGACTATCGATACACCTCTGCCTAACCTGTGAAAAACCTCCAGTTCACTTTACCTACATATGAAAAGTCTAAAATAGAAGATACAAACAAGGCAAAATTTTTGATTATACGATTGATAGTAAACTAACATGGAAACCACATATCGAAGAAATTTGTCTGAAATTAAATAAATCTGCTTACGCACTGTTTCAGCTGTCAAAAAAAGTTAATACACAGACACTTCTAATAGTGTATCATGGATTGGTTGCATCAATACTGAAAGAGAGACTGTTTTTAAAGCACAAAAACGATGTGTTCGATCTATGTGTGGCTTAAAAACTACCGAGTCTTGTGCACCCCACTTTAAATCTTTAAAACTACTTACTATGCCAGCTATGTACATCTACGAGACTGCCTTGTTTGTTAAAACTAATTTACACCTCTTTCAAAAAACTTCCGATGTAATAAAGACTCCAATGCGTTCTCAATACATAAATCAATTGTGCGACATAAAATTCAGAACCACTTTGAGGTAAAAGAGTTTTTTTGGAATGTCTTCGAAAATTTATAAATACCCGATAGTATATAAAATATGCCACTATCAAAGTTTAAGAAAGCTCTCTCCTCGCTATTAATAGAAAAATGTTACTATACTGTTCCAGATTTTATAAATGATAATTTTTAATATTTTTAAATTTATTTTGTCTAGTTTTATTATGTTTTTAAGTATTTTAGTTTTTAATTACATTGTACCTTATATTTTTACGTCTTCACGGCAAAACATAGCGCCCAAATATGTTAACCTAACACCTTTATGTAAATACCTATGTTTTACAAATAAGTATTCTGATTCTGATTCTAATAACCCGCATGATGTTAAGTTATGTATGCAATCAGCGAACTCTATGCTGTTGATAAAATTGAGCAGTATGTCTCCCGGTATACAAGGTGTCGTTGCATCCTCGTCAAATTCAAATAGGTTACTATGCTAACGATTCTCGACACGAAGCAATAATAAAATTAGTCGTTTTTTTTTGTTTTTCAAATTTTCGGAAATCGACTTGTATTGAACGCGCATGTTAAAACGCGGCCCGTGTGATACCGCACTGTAACTGCCCTCTCATGCGACGTAGCTGTGCGACATTGCCTACCGCATACGCAGCGGGGCTATTCTATTCTTTGAAAGTGGTTTATTCTAAAAACCTGTCAAACTGAAATAACAAAAAAAAAACAAGTATGTATTAATTATTGAGCAAGTATCGTAAATTTTATTTGATTATTTATGTATAACAGCCTCCTGAAATTTGACGAGGATGCAAAACGACACGTTGTATAGATAAGGGGTTTACAATTTGAATAAAATTGTGTTATAGCTGTTAAAATAACGATGGACATAGATTTGTTTTAATATACATACTATAATCTCACGCCTTCTTTCCATGGGAGTAGGCAGAAACTACAGACTACTGCTACGATCCTTACATACTCCTTTTGCCTCGTTTACAACAGCGGGGTGAATGCTTAGCACACTAACATTAAGAATGGTTTTTATTTTGACAGTTCAATAACGTTCATTCAACATCAAAGTACATAAGTCTACATGGACGCTTATGACACGTCAGAATCTAGGTGCACGGCTCCAATTGGTCGTTTCCTATGGAGAAGAACCGGCAAGAAACTCCACGTTACTCTTAAAGCAAATATACAATGTTTACAAATTACAGTGTTAATAGGTGTGGGAAGACAGTGTAGGCCTTTCAACAAGAACCTTAAGCTTAACAAATAGACAATGGTCTTTAAATCTGCAATCTTACAACGTTCTCACATTAAAAAATATAAAAGAACTTAGGGAAGAAAATAAAAAAACAAATTTAAACCAAACGACATGATTGCCATTTCAAAAATAACAAATCTGAATTAATATGCTCACCAAACACGAAAGCCACTAATGAAGCGTTGGATTTAGAATTGTAGGTATACGAGTATAATGTCTGGGCACGCCACAATAGCGGCGGTAAGTCCCCTGTTTGAGGAGTGGTTTGAGAGGCGCCACGGCGTCCTCACCTTCCGCCTGACACAGGTCCTCACCGGACACGGTTGTTTCGTGAGGTTCCTTTTTCGAATAAGGCGGGAGGAAACGCCCGGGTGTCACCATTGTGTGAATCGCCCGGAGGACACGGTGGAGCATACGATGGAGGTCTGCCCAACTTGGGCGGAGCACCGCAGTGTCCTCGCGGAGGCGATCAGTGGCGGCGATCTCTCGCGCCCGGCCCTGGTCCAGGCCATGGTACGGAGCGAGCGGGAATGGAAAGCCGTCACCTCCTTCTGCGAAACAGTAATGCTCGGGAAGGAGGAGGCGGAGCGCGTGAGGGAGAGAGCCTTGCGCCTTCACGCCCCTAGTCGCCGCATGAGACGCAAGCAGATTCCCGGCCACCGTAGCGAGTAAAGGGTAGCTCGCCGTCCGGTTAGGACTGGTCCTTACCTGGACCGGGTCGACGGCGCGTCATGTTCCACGTGCGCCTCAAAGAGATGTTAGCACAAAATGACGGGGTCCGATAGGGCTGACGCTTCAGGGTCGCGGGTAATTCGAAAGAGTAACCATGGCCCTGGCAAAGGCAATTAAAGAAACATGGGTGGATTTTTGTCAGTAAAAGTCTGACACGCCCATCCGCTCCACCCAGAGCGAGAGTCATTTCATGATTTCCCACCCGAAAAAAAAAAGGTATATAATGTCAAATAATAAGAATATTATGTCAGAGTTATGTAAAAGAATAATATTAAATAATAAAAAAAATAAATAAAACACCGTTATCTGGGAGCACTTATTAGAAATTTACATAGTGATTGCGTTATTACGTTGTTTAGCAGAATTTTTTTTCGAACGTTATCAAGTAATGGGGTTAGCGATATGCTTCAAAATCGTTCAGATTCTGATTATTAGTGCGTATTAAGGAGTTGCCAGACGCACGCGCGCCGGTTGCGGGGAGGTACTACGCACCTGACCTTTCTGAAGAACATCACCAAAAAGGATTTACTCTAAATAACAATTATTTTGTTATGTTAGAAATTGCAATTTTGCGATAGCAGAACACGTTTTACTATAGCTAGTCTTTGGGTTACCAAGACAAAGGCTGTGCCTAGTTTAGGACCCGCTGTTAAATCTGTCAAAAGGTCTTTGCTAAGCCTTGGTCTCCAAAGAAAGCCTTGAACTGTACATATTTATTTATATAGACTTAATTCTACACCACAAAAGGACATAACAAAAAAGAAAAAAGCTAAAAAACATACAATGGGCAGTATCGCTTTCTGCGATCTCTGCTAGGCAACCTTAGAATTGACAGTGATTTGTCTGGACATGAAATGGGGCTGTCAGTGGTTCAAGTAATAAATATACATTAATTAAACTAAAATAGATACACATATTAACATATCCTAAGGAATATATACATAAATACATACATACGAAATGTTTAAGAAACGAAAATAAATTATTACAGTTCACGAAAGCAAGATCACAACGACAAGTAATGATCCTTCATTAGTCTTTTAAACACAAATAACGACTGCGCGCGTTTTATTTCGACAGGCAGTGCATTCCACAAACGAACGGCCTGGACAGTAAAATATATACATACGTATAGTTAAACATGATATCGTTTATCGAAATCTGGGGCAATGCCACCAAAACTAGTCTAGCAGATCTTCAAATTATGCAAAATAAAATAAATTCTAAAAATACTTTTTCATTATCAATTTTTAACACCTACTTACAAAATATATGAACAAACCAAACTAACGAACATAAAACAACTATATATATATCATACTTGCATGCTTGTCCGAAAAATACTAAATAAATATCTCCATACTAACTTCACCTTTGTACGGTTGAAACAACAAACAGCGAAGTTCACGCCGAGCGAGTTTTTTAGTTCTACCCAAGACAAGAACGAAGCTCGGCACAACAATGTTTACCTATGCAGACGCAGATATTTATAATAAGCTACCATCGACCATAAAAAATGTAAGCTAATATGTATTCAAAGTACAACTGGCTCGACATGTAGTCGAAAATTATCGCTAATACTCCAATAGAAGCCAAGTACAAATGAATGCATAGAAGTACCTGCTTAAACAAATAAAAAAAATAAAAAACACACTACGAAAATCCTAATAATAAGCATCCTAATAATGTATTTCTCATGTAAGTGACTTTTATGAGAATAAATTTTCTTTAAACACATGATATCGTTTTGTTCCTTTTTAAATTGTGTCTATGCGGAAACAGAATAGTAAAATATAAAACCCTTAAACAGTTAAGAGCCAACAAAGATTCGTTTTTCTTAATAATAATAATAATATAATAAATGGACGAAGTTATGATGACGAACAATTACCGGAGATTTATTGTGAAAGACGGCACGGTTGACATCTGTCGGGCATGTCACCGTCCGGGGGAATCAATAAGACACATTATCTCCGGTTGTTCTCGTCTGGCTAACGAAGAGTACTTGCATAGACACAACCTTGTAGCCAGGATTATCCATCAGCAACTTGCTCTGAAATACAGCCTTGTGGAATCGGAAGTGCCGTACTACAGGTACGTGCCCGACCCAGTTCTCGAAAATGGAAATATCACATTGTACTGGGATCGATCCATCATCACTGACAGGACTATTATTGCCAATAAGCCTGATATAGTGGTGGTGGATCGAGTACAGCGGCGCACAATGATTGTTGACATAACGGTCCCGCATGACTGTAACCTCGTGAAAGCCGAGAAAGATAAAGAAATCAAGTATCTTGATTTGGCTCGCGAGGTTGTCGACATGTGGGATGTGGACTCAGCAATCATTGTGCCGATAGTCGTGACAGCCAATGGCTTAATAGCCAAGAGCCTCGACAAACACCTGAGGAGGCTCTCGTTGGGCAGCTGGATCAAGGGCGTGATTCAGAAAGCGGTACTTCTGGACACGGCTCGCATTGTCAGGAGGTTCCTCTCTCTGGAGCCCTGACCGCCGGTAGCTTGGACCCTGTTCCCGATACCGGTGGGATACTATTTTTTTATATTTTTAAATGTTTTTTAATTATTTTTTTTCAGATTTTTTAAAAAATATTTAAAAATGTAATTTATAAGTTTGTAAAATATAATAAAGGAGAAAATAATAATAATAATATTATTATTATTAAGTAAAGACATAATAATATGTTTATTTGCTAAGAAAGTAGGTACATAAATAAGGTGTTTACAAACTTTGTGATCCCTGTACAATCTACCTTAAATTAGGCATGCAAATATTGAAAATAAATTTAACAAAATAATTAACTCCGTAGTCAAATTAAAATTGTCGAAAAATAATAATTAAAAATTAAAATTAAAATTATATAATTAAAACCAGGCATTATAATGTCAACAAACACATACTGTCAAATTTGAAATCTAAAGTGTAGTGTCATTTAAAAAATCTTTAATTGAATAATAACAACAATATAACTTACTAATTATAACGAAACTGTAGGCGTAAAAAAGTAATAAAAGAAGTGTAAAATCTCGAGAACAAAGTCAGCACTGTTAAAGCTAAATTATTGAAAAATTCAAGTTACTTCATTTGTAATTGATACATGAGTTTGTAAACTTTTAGGGTGGGCGTCCAGTGAGTTCGAGTCCGCGACTAGTTCAACCATAATATCAAATACTGGTAAACAATTCTGATTTTCATGACGGCGAACAAGATTTGATAGTACCAAGTGGTACTGTCGCTGAAAACCAGCGCTGGGGCTCTGTCTCTCATAGGGTCGTAGCATTAAGCTGAGCGATAGCCGTTTTGCGTGGATGTGACGCCTGGAGGACAGGAAGACGAAATATCGGTCGTCCGGCGGCGAGATGGGCTGACGATATTGTTGCCATCGCGGGTAGAACCTGGATGAGGCTGGCACGGGAGCGTGGAGATTGGCACAAGAAAAGAGAGGCCTATGCTCAGCAGTGGGTGAAGTCAGGCTGTGGATGATGACGCATATTTTCCCCCAATTTGTTCTCTTTGGTGTTTGTGAACGATCACTGCGTCATGTTTACCGCAAATAAATATTTTTTCTTTCTTTTCTATGTTATGCAACTCTAGGCGCTAAGAAGGGCGTTGAAGTTCCAGTGCGCTAAAAATCCCGCGGCGATATTTTTACGTCTCGTACGAGTATATGTATGGTAAGGATGAAAATAATATTTCTCTCATAACGCAAACACCATGTACGTATATTTTATATTCGACGGAAATTACGTAAAGGCTCAATAATATTTTTAAATCGTGAGCCAAAACGACTTTTAAAATAATAAGGAAACTGTTCGAAAAAACCATGTCGCAACTATTTTATAAATAAATATCCTGCCGAAATCTTAAAATAACTACCTGAATCGGTGACTGCTGACTCGGAAATGCCCTGAACCTAAGTCACAACACGCCGGTTGCAGTGCAGTGAATAAATATCCAAAATACATGGTAATGAATGTGAAAGTTTTTGGATGTTGGTTACTCAATCACGCAAAAACGGCTGCACGGATTTGGATGAAATCTGGCACACATTTATTTTATAGCATGGATTAACACATAGGATAATAGTCAATGTTTTTAAAAGAGTAACCGTGGAGTTTCTTGACGTTTTCCGTTTATACGATAAAAAAAATGATTTCATTTAGTTTCATACTTTTTATCCCGGTTGTACGTTCCCGTGAGATAATTTCCGACCTCAGAGCAAAGCAAAGCCGCGGCCAAAAGCTTCCGTCAGATTCTGACAATTAAATTGGCTATAACTCAAGCCAAGTTAAGTTATAGCCAATCAGAATGGCGCTGAATGAGGCGACGCTGGCCCAATCAAATCAAAGACGTTTATTTCTAAAGAGCACAAATGGAATAAGATCTACGAAGAAATATGAACAAAAATACCATTTACTTGTTCCTTCGGTAGTCCGTTTCTTAAAAGATAAAATTACCTTTCTAACATCTTCTGTGTCTAAACCACTCCATCTTGAAAGCGTCCCACAAAGTGTCTACACATACCTGGGAACAAAAAATAAAGTTATTTTCATAAAAGTAGAGGCAAAATGAGGATTCCGCTCTACAAACCCCTTGTCGAGTCGAGCTCTACAACGATTTTCGCTTGCGAGCGAACTTTTGAAAATCCGATTTTTAAAACTAAAACTCCACGTAGAGCAAAGGTAGAGTTTTGTTTGAAAATTGCGATCGGAATTTGGGTGGGCTTTGAATTATTACGGAACACCTTTTAAATTGTCATGTGTGGAAAGTGAATTTAAACTCTATCTTTGAGTGGTATATCAGGCGCCGAGGAGATAATTCAAAAGGATTCTACGTTTCACTTATAACCTAAGAAGTCACATGAGTAGGTATGTCTACTGCCAGAGAATAATTCAGATTCAGCTGTACCTGAGAATTTTCTGATAAAAAACCCAATTACACTTTGTCTGACCTGGGAATCAACCCAAGGATCCTACGCAGCAATGACTGTTGCTTGAGTAGAGAATGGAGATAATAACAAACATCACATCACGCCTTGTTTCCCCGAAGGCGTGGGCAGAGGTGTACCTGTAGTAGACCCATTTCGCCAGTTATGTTTAAGTCCCATGTAATAGGGGGTGAGCCTATTGCCATCAACCGGGCACAAATCCATACTCCGGGCTGCTACTGAGAAAATCCAACAACACGTTGCCCGACCTGGGAATCGAAACCAGGACCTCATGCTCACCAGTAGCGATTGCGACCACTAGACCAACGTAAGATAATAAGCTGTATTAAATGTGTCTATTGTACATTGTACTTGCAAACATCATACTTTTAAAGTAAGTACCTAGTACTCGTACCAATAGCCTTTTGGTAGTTAATTATTATCATTAAGGCCTTATTTTACCAAAGTCAAATCTGAATAAAAATCGACGTCTGAGAGTTCTAGTATGGAAAAACAGTCAAAAAATGAAAATTTATCCTCAGGATAAGGCTTATTGCGGACGGCGAGCGACGGGTAGGTCGCCGTCCGGTAAGGACCTGGCCCGGGTCGACGGCGCGTCGTGTTCCACGCGGACCTCAAAGAGATGTCAGCACGAAATGACGGGGTCCGATAGCCCCGACGCCTCAGGGTCGCGTGTAATTCGAAAGAGATAACCGTGGCCCTGTCACAGGCAACTGAAGGAACACGGGTGGGTTTTAGTCAATAAAAGTCTGACACGCCCTTCCGCTCCACCCAGAGCGGGAGAAGTCATTTGATGATTTCCCACCCAAAAAATAAGCATAAGACTTATTCTAGTTATTAAAGTTTGATGAAATTCGCCCGTAATGAGATAAGAACCAATATATGCTACTTATATCCCTTTGTTTCACTAAGAGCGAAAGTCTTATCCTGAGAATAAGTTTTAAAAAAATGACAGGTTTTCCATACTAGTATTATTGTTAGACGTCAACTTTGTGGCGACATCTACACCGCCACATGCGAACAAACGCATCAATCCTGCATCGCGCAAGCAGAGTTTACCGCGCTGATAGCATATATACAACTTCCCGACAACAATCATCGGGCAGTTGCCCACCAGATACGACATCCATCTGGTCGGAGGATCCTGCCTTTTCCAAGAGTATGAGTGAACTTTACACCCTGTTCCTCATATCTCTTCAACTTTATTCCACGGATAAAAGATTGAGATTTTGGTAAAATAAGCTCAAGGCTAAGTCTGAAAACAAGTCTAGTCTTGCTAATACTTTATTCTTATTTTGTATAGAAAGCTTAATTGGAACCCTTAGGTTGAAACGAAACGTAATTAAGAGTACGTGTAGTTTTATTGTGACTCATTATTAATATTACGTACAGAATATCAAATATAGTTTTTTGATCGTTCTTAAGTAGGTTAGTAGCTAAATAATTACAGCCGCATGAGTCAATCTTCAAGGTTAAGCAACACTTGTCAAGGTCGGTCTGTGGATGGGTGACTATTCAATAAATACCGAGACCCCCTCCGTGCCTTGGAGAGCACGTTATCTAACCTTTGACAGTCGTTACGAGTAGACAGAATCCCGAAAGCCAGAAGCCCTGAATCCGGTTAATTTGGAAGCCGACCCCAAAACAGACGGTAAATGGTAGATGCTGGTCAGTTTCTTTAGTTCAGTAGACCGCACGTCGTTGGTAACACTTTGACCTTTAGCTGGCCTTAGCGTATTACGGAGTTTCCATAGAACATAAGACCAGCTCATACTGATTTTGTTACCACTGGTGCGATCGACAGTACGTTTACGATTAGAGAGTAGAGCACGTGATACACATGCCCAATACTTGGAGTAAATTATGCAAGTAGCTTTCATGCCATTTGGGGATATATTTATGTGTCTGCACCAAACTTGAATAAAAACCTTTGTCTACAAGGGCAGTTTGATCAAAATCTCGGCAATCATTCCAATTTATATCTTACAGCATCAAGATAAGAGTAACAATGCAATGAAAGAAAAAAGAAAGAAAGAACATTTTATTTGTTCCAGGTTAAGCCACACAATATCCACAAAAAAAAAAAAAAATTGTTATGTGCTAGAAAACTAGTGTCTGACGCTGGACTAATAAGGACTTCTTCCGGATGTTAATCAGTTCTGTAAATATTCTGTGTGTGTTTGGATGGTGCTAGCCTTTTTTTTTGGGTGGGAAATCATCAAATGACTTCTCGAGGGCGTGTCAGACTTTTACCGACTAAAACCCACCCGTGTTCCTTCAATTGCCTGTGCCAGGAACACGGTTACTATTTCGAATTACCCGCGACCCTGGGGCGTCGGCCCTTTCGGACCCCGTCATTTTGTGCTGACATCGTGGCGTGGAACACGACGCGCCGTCGACCCGGGCCTGGTCCCTACCGGACTGCGAGCTACCCATTGCTCGCCGTCCGTAAGCCCGTGCCTACGGTGGTCGGGAATCTGCTTGCGATTCCCGAAGCCTAGGGCGTCTCCTGCGGCGACTAGTGGCGGGAGGGCGCAAGGCGCTCCGCCTCCTCCTTCGCAAGCATTACTGCTTCGCAGAAGGAGGTGACGGCTTTCCATTCCCTCTCGCTCCGTACCATGGCCTGGACCAGGGCCGGATGCAAGAGACCGCCGCCGCCCATCACGTCCGCGAGGACACTGCGGTGCTCCGCTCAAGCTGGGCAGACCTCCACCATATGCTCCACCGTGTCCTCCGGGCGATACACACAATGGTGACACCCGGGCGTTTCCTCCCGCCTTATGCGAAACAGGAACCTCCTGAAAACAACCGTGTTCGGTGAGGACCTGTGTCAGACGGAAGGCTCACCTTCCGTCTGACACACGCCGTGGCGCCTCTCCAACCACTCCTCAAAGAGGGGACTTACCGCCGCTATTGTGGCGTGCCCAAGGATGGTGCTAGCCTGACATCCTGTTTGTGTGTGTGCATATAATAAGTGTAGCTACGAAATTGTAAATCCGTAATTGGCTTTAAGATTAGTTTATAAATCCCTGTGGATTTTGGCTGTGAATAAATAACTAAATTGTGTGAGTAAACATTTTAATAAAATATAGATAGACATAACATTACATCACGCCTGTAATCCCAGAAGGGTTAGGCAGAGGTGTAGATACCTATAGTACACCCACATTTCGCCAGTTATGCTTAAGTCTCATGTAATAGGGGCGAGCATATTGCCACAAATCCAGACTCCGGGCTACTACTGAGAAATTCTAGATAAAAAAACAATAACACTTTGCCCAACCAGGGACTCGAACCCAGGACCTCATGCTCAGCAGTAGCCCTTGCGACCACTAGACCAACGAGGCAGAATATACTTAGATATAATGTGTAACAAATAATAATAATATCGATTCAATATTTGTTTAGAAATAATTAAAAATATTAATGTAGTGATGTTTAAAGAACATAACATCACGCCTTGTTTCCCCGAAGGATTGGGCAGAGGTGTACCTACCTATAGTGGCTATAGTACACCCACATTTCGCCAGTTATGTTTAAGTCCCATGTTATAAGGGGCGAGCCTATTGCCATCATCCGGTCACAAATCCAGACTCCGGGCTGATCCTGAAAAATTCCAGATAGAAAAACTCAATATCACGTTGCCTGACCTGGGAATCGAACCCAGGACCTCATGCGGTGCAGTGGCTGTGGCGACCACTAGACCAACGAGGCAGGGTATAAAGAAAGAAATAAAATAGTATGGTTGCACAAGAAACAAAGGACTGTCGTCAAACGACAAAAATTTTTTCGTAATGCCATTGGAATAAAGTCGCGTTGATATTAGCCGGTTGGTTTTACGTCCTTCTAATTTGTTTGTGATATTATAATAGTAATCCATCCGTTTATACACTGCATCATTCATGCAGCAGGTCATTACTTCTTCTCTCTTACCCCAAAATTAACTTACATACGCACTCATTACTAACCGCTTTACAAGTTCCTCATGTGACGAAATTAACTTCGACCTAGTTTCACAATTTGTACCAATTGCGCTAGGCGACAAAACAACCCTGATCTCACAGAATAGTACCTACAGAAGGTCAGCTCCACACAATAAGTGAAAACAGACGCATACACTCATAGACGCGTAAGTACGGCGATTTGAAAGAAGCGCCAGTCACGAGTGCTCTTGCACTCGCTGTACGAGAAATATGAGTACAGACATCTTTTGAAAATTATGCGCTTCGGTTATGATCGTCTATCTTGGGTAATACGAACGCACGATGATGTTATCTAATCTAAAATAAAATGAATAAATCAAAAGTCGTTTTATTCAAATTAGGCTGAGAATCAGCACTTTTCGAACGTCAAAATTACATAAGTCAGTCCCCCAAAACGACCGCCCCTCACAAGTGGTGAGGGGCGGTCGTTTTGGTGCTTTAGTTAGGAAGAAGAAGTGGCGCAAGAAACTCCCCAGCAGCCAAGCTGTCTGTTCAGTAAGAACTTGAATTTATGCAATAATAGGTATGCAAAGTGATGATGTGTGAAAAACAATAAATATCAAGCGAAACATATAAATTAAATGAAAGTAAATTCATAAATAAGGAGACTTTTATTTTAGGCTTATAGGGCGTGACAGCTGCATTAATTGTTAAGTACACACAAATGATAAAATAGGACCATTGAAGTAAAATCAATCAACAGAATATTTACTATAACAATAACAAAACTATAGTCAGCAAGACGACCAGTCACCACAAGCAGCACCCGTTCACGAGCATAACGCAAAGATCAGCCATTACCCCCCTCGCCATATTTGAGGGAAGGAGGCAACCCAACCCGCGACGCTAATGCAAGTAGTGACATCTAATGTACATATAGCTGTAATTACCACGGAATTAATTGCTTGTTTAGGATTCCTATAATTAAAGAATTATTGATTAAACGACTATATCTAAAAATAAAAATATTTTATTTGGTTGATATAACCGGAGTAGGTAAACCGACAAAGAGGAACAAAGCTTAGAAGCTTTGCCTCTCAGTGGCACAACATTTGCACTTACTATTCGTGCTTACTCGGAAACGGAAACACAAAGATTACCGAAGCTCATACCGTTACTGGTTTAGCTGTGTGTGTGTGTGGGCATTTTCGTTCTTTGAATGGAGTCATCCATCTATACCTATTTGTGCTGCTGTCTCATAAGCCCTTTGCGCCAAAAGCTACGGATATTTACTTTTCTGCCATGGAACCCATGAACGATGCATACATACTAATTATCTGAATCATAGAGAGCATATCCCACTGATCGGGGTAGATCCCTTTTTATGGTGTCATTGGTCCCCTAAAAAACCCTTGTAGGGATTTGTAAGCTATCTATTTAATTGAAGCGTTCTAATTACGGTCCTGCTAGGGTGTCATGACATGACTTATACTTGGTATACGAAGACAAAAAAAATGTACAGAGAAAGAAAATGGAGCGAAACAATAAAGATCGAACAAAAATAGTGTAAATTATTGTTAAGTGAAAGTGGAAACGCCGGGAAGGCTAGAAGGACATAATGGGTTTTTCAATTGGGTCGATGTTGGCACCATGTGGCAGCCATGTTGTTTTGGCAATTTTATTCTAACCAAGTTTTTATTATTTATTAACTCATGCCAAATCACCATGACCAGTTACACGATTGAGAAGCACGTGCAAATGATAAAAGGACAATGCCAGAAACTCTATAGAACTTTGCCCCACTCAAATCAAAGAGTCATTTACAAGCCTGCAATATGCAGCATCTTACAGCTTATTTATTACTGTTAACTTAACATTTGTCCTATTGTCTGTAGAACTTGCGGTTTCTGTTAAAATCTTAAAACAATAATGACATTGATTATAGGTTAGGTGCAGTTTATAATTCTTAAAAAGCGATTTCAACAACATATACGTTACGCATTATCATAATTATTATAATCGTAATATGAGTTTTTGTTTTATAGGTATTTTAAACTTATTTTTGTTGTGTATCATGCGCAATAAGTAACGCATTAGGAAATTCTGGGGTTGAATTCCTTTTATCATTGATTTCTAATCGGCAAGTTTTACTGAAAAACAATGTATTATGAAAAGGTACTATAGTCATAACAACTATTTTCACTAATTGATATTTTCTGTAAATAGCTGGGGCAGGATCTGGCATTGTCATTTTCACAATGAATGTTCGTTAGTGCAAACGTTGCGCGCTTTGCGCCCCTTTTCGCCCTTTGTGACGAAAAGGGTTTTCGTGGGGAGATAAATAATACCACGAAACCTTGTCAGCAAAAAAAAGTATATTAGAGTAACAAAAGTTGTATAAAGGGGGTGGATAGGTCTATGGTCACAAGTTCCATGACTTCCTCGGGAGCTGCACAGTACTCTCCTGGCTCAGCCTGGTGCGACGATGACCGCAGCGGGTGTGCCACGCTGCAGACGCCAGGAAGGTGATGGTTGGCGGATGGTTTCGCCAGACCCGTGGAAGCGACTCGACGCGGCCACGCGGGTAAAATAGGTACCCGGCGCGGAGCCCGTTGATATCCGGATAGCCGGAAGGTGTTGGTCCGGGTCTCAGCGTCTGGATGACGCTGATGTCACCGGATGAAATTCAGCTTGTATGTAGCCGGTACCTTGCACCCTGGAATCAACTTCCAGCGTGTCACGAAATGGCCAAAGTCTACTCTCCAACGTTTGGTGACCAAATTTGAAACCACCGGTTCGGTAAATAATCTTGTGGGGTTGTCTGAAGTCGCAGGTCTATGCCAATAGGCCGCGAACGACCAATGACCTTAAGATCAGATCTATGCGGCAGAGTTGTTGAAAATTCCGGGCAACCGTGAGAAACCGCGGTGGACATTTAAATGATGTGGTATTCCATACATAGTGGCATGCATGAGCCTTTCAATTAAAATAAGAATTTTGATAATACTCGTAGCTCGAACACAGCTTCTTTTATTTCATATTAACATCGACCCGTCCTAATTGAAAAACCCTATATAATCAACTTATTGGTGATGTTCTTCAGAAAAGTCAGAAGCGTAGTAATCCCAACCAGCGTGCATATACATAATTATGACCGAAGTATGTACGTTAACGAAGAAAAAGGAGTATGCATGAATCATAGCAGTAGGCGTTCTGTAGTTTCTGCTACCCCACCATAACAGACAAAAGACATTTTGAAACTAATTGTTCGTGATTATGATGGAATACCTTGTACGGATAAAGTTGTGTATATGACTATATTCCAACTTCTGAAATAATTATAGCAAATAATGTAATATAATGTTTTGTGTTTCGTAATGTGAATTACCTATTCTGCATAGAATCAAGTTCTTCTAACAGACAGCAGTGCTGCTGGGGAGTTGGTTGCGCCACTTATTTCCAGCTAAAGCACTAGGAAGTGGTGAAGGGCGCGCGTTTTGAGGGACTGTCTTATGTAATTTTGACGTTCAAAAAGTGCTGATGCTCAGCTTAGTTTGAATAAATGACTCTTGAATTGATTTGATTTGACTTGAAAACAGAAACACACAGTCTCTTGAAACAGTAAATACAACATGTATAATATTATACATGATTTGTACCTCGGTTGGTGGGAGTCGCGGGTTGAGAAACCAATGAAGAATGGGAAAACTAGAAAACTTTAAAAATTTTGATTTTGTTGAGTTGGTTTGTTGAGTTGAATTTTGTGATTGTCATCAAAGTCAAAGCCAAAAACATCATTATCGTTATGTAAGCGGGGAAAATCTAATAGTTCATATGATGATGTCGAAACTTAATTTCTAAAGTCTACATGGTTGTAAAAATAAGATTTTTTGCCCTCCTTGTAATTTCAACATTATCCATGTTGATACTATAGGGAGTGTAAAAATACATGTACTTAACTAATAGTTGTGCCAGAAAGCTTTTTATACAGTCAAAGACTATATTGAGGACAAAAAGGCTTGGGACTGACCTGCTCCAATTTTTGCATACTGTTTTTTGTTTTTTTTTGTTTTGTACCTAACTTTTGTTTTATTTTATATACACTTTGACATTTCATGATTATTAAATACACAATGACATGAATATTTACTTTGTATAATATTATTTTATTATTTTAATTTCGTGTGAGGACTTAGTGGGTAATATTTTTATATATTTTGTCTATCTCAGTTATTCCTTTAATTTTTATATCTGGCAGTTTGAGTACTTAAAGCGGCCTACCCAATGTCCTTTCTTTGGTATTGTTCGTCGAATCGTTGAGCTCCTTATGTTTTGAGTTGAGCTGTACGATTACTGACAAATGCGTGCACTGACTGGACAGGTCCACTCAATCTGTGTGGTTCTTTCCTAAAAAGACCATTTCAGACATCAATCCACATGGTCTTAACATGATCTGACCAAGATTATGTCTGGACTTTAAAAGAGACTGTGACCTCTGAGTTTGTTTTGGCTTTTCTTCTCAGAGTAGTCAGATAGGAAACGCCGACCTCATCTAGTTTAAAAAAAAAATGTTTGACGTGTAAAAGTGTTTAACAAACCCACTTACAGAAATAAATATCATTTATCATTTATCAATACTTTCCAGATTTAGGATCCTATTAAGCTTTGGAATGGGCCACTAACTTTATTTTTCTGACTGAACGACTTCTTGACAATTCAAAAGTACCTGTTTTTTTTGTTAGCCTATACTGTACCAATGCTTGGCAAAGGAGTGGTGCTGGGAGCAGTGGTGGCCCAGTGGTAACGGCCGCAACTTACGAGTTCATAAGGAGAGGTCGTATGTTCGAACCCTGACAGGCGCTTTATTTTGTGTAAATTATTTTATCACCACTGCTCTCAAAACGGTGACAAAAAAAAAACGTCAGGAAAGCGGCATGTCTTAGAACCAAAAATTCGAAGACATGTGACATCTACCAACCCGCATTGGGCTCGCGTGATGGATTACGGCCCACTTCCTCTCACAGAGAGGAGGCCTGTGTCCCATAAGTGGGAACATAATAGGCTGATTTTGCAATAATGCTATATAAGGCTATTTAAATTATCCCCCAAATCCTTCCAGAAACTCCTGTAAATGCTCAAATTAAAATAAATGTTTTGAGTTTGAATTTTGCTAGCATAGAAAAAAACTTCGCATCTATCTTAACATAACAGTAATACACTTAATAATCCCCAATATTATAGCTACAGGCAATTCAATTTGGAAGGGCCGGAATCAATGTCCCTTCGTGTCCGTTATAATTGAATGGCTTAATCGTTGGCCAGACCGGGCACTGATGGGTCATATGGCACGCAAATCGATTGAGGAACAAACATTTTGAAAAGTGGTCCATTTTAATATGTTTTGTTTTAATACTGGCCCTTATTGATTTATTAAAGAACCTTGTTGCTTTGTGGACTTTTTTTTAAAGATTTTGTGAATTTGGAATCTTAAATACTTGACATTCAATACCGTCACACAAACCTTCATATGCACTGTAAAATAATAGTGGTTCCTATCTACAAAAAAGGATGAAAGTAGACTTGGAACAGATAGTTTAATTGATGAACCCTACATACGGTTCACGCGACACTGAAGTTAATATAGGCTTGAATTGAAGTCCGGAGGAGGAGGATGAAGAATTTTCGTAGATTGGCTTCGTGAAGGAAAGAAGAGGAGGAGGTGGAGAAAAATGGTCTTCAGGTGTCGAAGGGACACTTTAGAGTGCCAGTATCCTTCGACAAAGCTCGACGAGTCTCCAGGCAGAAGGTTATATAGCAGAGTGCAGACGTAGAATTGATGGATGAACAGATGGTTTGTTGACAAAACCCGGACGCCGAATCCTCATCAGATGCTTCATCCTTTTCTTTTATAGGCAAAAATTCCTTTTCCAGAATTAATTTTAGACGATTTTTGAAGTTTTCAAAATTGTTTTTCTACATTCTGACATCTCATCTGCCAGTCATAAAACCAGCCTGTGTGTTCGGCCAAGATGTATTAAAACTTCCACGATCGAGTATGAGCGTGTCCTTATTAATTATTTTAGATGTCGAAATTCAGTTAATAATCGGTAAATATAAAGAAAATACAATATTTCAGCTAAACCTATTGATAAAAATAATTCAAGTTATATAAACCAAAAAGTAATCTTCATAGACTTAAAGAGAAAAATAAATGACAGTTTGACAATTGACTTGTGTCACAACAATGTAAAATGTAAACAATGAATGATTTTTTAAAGATATTATAAAATAAATCGTTTTAGAACGATTCGTAACATGCTAACAAATAAAAGGATATGATACGGGATATGAATGGATGTATGAATGATGACTAATGATGTAAGTATAAGTAACATATACTATATTTAAAATATAGTCTAAGTTACTTATTGTCAAACTGTCATTTATTTTTCCACGAACAGGATTAACAAACACAATGTCATACCGACAATTATAATTTTTGTGCTTCCAAAACATGATAATTACTTTTCAAAGATTCTAGTCAGATATATTTGTTTCACGTTGCTATATTGAACAGGTTTTGCGCATGGGCTGTTAAAATATACTCGAATATCTCCAAACTGGGGATCGTAATTGAGATTTTTGTAGCAGTAAATAATCCTTTTTCGTTCGTAGAATGCAAGCCAAAGTTTTAATCAACGTGATTTTCACCATATAAGCTACAAAGAAAACTTTGATATTTTTAATTTTTGAAGCAGTGTTTAATGTTAGTAGTCAAATAAATATTATAATAGTCGATCTATTTTTGTGGTGAACTGCTTAACTACCTAACCAATTTAAGTTGAACTTTGATAAACATAAGTTTCTTTTTACCCTGAAAAATAATACTCTCAACATGACCATGAACAGCAGCTTAATTCACAGGCAATAACTATCCAAAGGCTTTTGAAGGAATCTACTAAGCGATTGCTTCATATTATATCTGAAAAATTCGTCTGCTCAGCAACGTCAAAGTAAAAGTCAAATCATTTATTTCAAATAGGCACGTAAATGGCACTTGAACGTGAAGATTTTGCAAGAAATTATAATTAATTCTAGCTGCCACTTCCAAATTGTAGTTTCGTATGGAGAAGAATGGAGAAGAACGTTCACCGTAACTCTATTAAAATGTTCCATAATATTTTGTACTTATTCATTAATTATTTAATTATACATGTGAAAATGATGCACCTAGAATAAAATTACTACACCACAATAAGTAAAAGAATTAAATATTACGCAATGGCAGGTAAATTAATTAGGTGATAGATACATGGTGCTCACATATTTACAAATATTGTACAATTAGATGATTTCCCTAAAGATTTTGAACAAGTACAAATTTTGTATGACTCCTAGACTGCCATACGACACTGATGTGAATCACGCCGTGCACAGACACGGCGCATACGGCGACGTCCGGCACCGTGTCGTAATTTCACCGTGTCTGTCAACAAGCTTCCATAGTAATCCATACAACACGGACGACCGTGTCTACACACGGCGAATAAACTGTAGTTTTTCACGTCAAGAAAAACGTGTATATAAAAGGCCTTTCTGTGTTACGCTATTACCCCGCGGTAAGCATATTTACTATTCGACAAAATACTTCTTACCAACCGAAATCGCTCTACATATGCTCACAGAAATAGGTTTAAATCAATATTCAGACATTGCCTCAGTAATTGGATTGCTCCAGTAATAGTTCCCGGATTGTCAAATACTGTTATCATTAATTTAATATCTAGGGGTAACTCCGTTAGTTATATGTCCGGCCTACTATGAAATAGATTGGCCTGGACTTCAGAGATGCGGGTATTATAATCTCCTATCAAATAGAGCACCTACCTTTTTATATATTCACCACCCTTGGTTGACTGACAGAGAATGCCTAAGGCGTTAAGTCTGCAAGTCTGCTTTTGTATATATATTATTGTGTGCGAGAAGATTAGGAGGCTGACAAGAGCTAAAGAACGAGCACTGTAAGACTGCATAGAAAAAAAAGAGATGCGCAAAGACACAAATCTGGTAATGTATTCAAGGCAATTATTAATTTACAAAAAATACATTAATTGGACAAAAAAATAAAACATTATTACGTTAATTAGTTGCATGTAGAAAAGTCTGACAAAAAATCAGAATGATTGCATGTATGGTTTTTAATCCTAATGAAAGAGAAATCAAAATCATATGGTACCTATTCCTAATTAATGATTAAGAAAGAAAAAAATATACGTATCTTCGTGTTTATTTTCTAACGTTTCAAATTAATTGTATTATGTTTTCAATACATTACCATATTACCTGAAAAATATCATATATATTTATGAATTTGTTTACTGCAGTGGATTATGTAATTTAAGGCATTATAACACTTAAGTTAAGGCCCTGTAGGCCCCTAAAATAAATGAATCCCTCGTTCATAAACGAGGAGAATGCAAAGCTCAGCTTAGACTTAGCGGACTGTAAAATCTTATGCAGCAATAGAGTTTCATGACTCATCATCGTTCAGAGAAACGAGCCCAAGACTCTCAAATAAAAAATAATAAACTACAGTATAGTACACATTTAACTCAACTACATACTTTTGTATCAAAGGGAGTGCCGCCAAACGGATGCGAAATGTTCAAAGAAGACCCATGAATGCCTAAAAGAACGAACTTTTTAATCATTCATTTGTTTTTTTTTTTAGATAATCACAATTTACTTAAACACAGGGTTTAATTAAATTAGCTCTAAACGTTATAATAAAAATTAAATAAAGTTGTTTTTTTTGTGGGGTCATAGACCGCTATAAAGTAGTCAATTGAATTATCAGTAAAAAAAACTGTTGTTTGTGTAAACTTTAGAGAAGTATCGTAGATAGGCATCGATATCTAAAAACGAGAAAACAAAAGAAAACTGCTTGTCTGAACTTACACTACAAATAATTACACTATCAGCAGACGTTGACTGAAAAAACAAAACACACCAAAGCGTTTACATTTTTGTTTCATCGTGTTAAAATGTCGATTCCCTTTTGTTTGTCGCATTCCAGAGGTTTTTCAGTTCAGAGTGAAAAGTTCTGGGCTCTTCAGTGGAACGTAGTAAATAGGCGAGTTATGCGAGATACTCAATATGGAGTCATAATCCGGAATCTGTGTTTCCCAGTAGCTTCAAGGCTTCGCGCCCGTGCGATTTCCGTCGAGTGTCGCGCCAATCTCTACGAGCCTTTATCCGGATAGACTTATGGCTTTTCTCAGTAACACTAGGCGATACGCAAAATGTTGCCTAAAAATATCGCGGTATGGAACTTCCAACGCTCGACTCAGCACCGAATGTTGAAATTTCAACAGCGCGATTTCATTCACTCGTCTAGTGATCGCAAGCGCTACTGCTAAGCATGAGATCTTGGGTTCGATTACCAGGTCGGGCTGCCGTGCAATGACAATATACTGTATCTGCAGATACTCCTGTCCCATACGTTTCAATAACACAGGGAAATTAAATGAAAGGGAGCCCTGACCGCCGGTAGCTTGGACCTTGCTATTTTTTAAATGTTGAAATGTTTTATATTTTTAAATGTTTTATATTGTGTTATTCCAATATTTAAAATGTAATTTATAAGTTTTTCTATGTAATAAAGGAGATTTTAATCTTATAAATTCGAAAGTAATTCTGTCGGTATGTTACCGTTTCAAGCCTTAACCACTGAACTGATTTCGACAAAATTTGAAGCCGCTGGTGAAGCCGCGAGCAGAAGCTATTAACTTTAATAAAAATGTTTCTTCCATAACATTAGTTTTTCAACAAGTCACTATAACATCGCGGACGTTTTGGCTCAAGTTAAAGTTTTCGGCCGTTACTTCATTTAATGTGGTGATAAATCTGCATTAATTAGCATTTTTACAACCAAGTATTAATTTAAGTCTTTTATTACAGACCAGAGAGCCACGAAGTCAACGTTTTAGTGGATTTGTGAGTTAAGCAGCATGGATATATAAATATGTATATATACATAGGAAAATTAACTATTTCCTCAAAAGACCATATGAGACTCCAATCTACGTAGTCCTCAATGATCTGACCAAGATTATTTCCGACATTGATGAATTTTCTATATGCAATGACAGGAATATTTGCCTTGTAAAGTATTACGTAATATTTAATTATTGTGAATGTGAGGGTGTGGGTATTTTTCTAAGTTAGTGTTAATTATGGTATGGCATTTTTAAGAAATTTTTGCGGCCTACTCATATGTCCTTTCTTTGGTATTGTTCGTCGAATCGTTGACCACCTTAAGTTCTAAGTTGAGCGGCATGGTTATTGACAAATGCGTGCACTGACTGGACAGATCCACTCTCAATCTGTTTTATTCTTTCCTCAAAAGAACATTTCAGACACCAATCTACATGGCCTTCACATGATCTGACCAAGATTATGTCTGGGCTATAAAGGAGACTGTGACCGCTGAGTTTGTTTTGGCCTTTCTTCTCAAAGTAGTCAAATAGGAAACGCCGACCTCATCTAGTTAACACTTCATCTTCATTTAACTTCTGTATTGGTAACTTTTAGAATGAAATTTGTTCTTATGGGTTCCGTCGCATGTATTGTGTATGTCTATAAGTCACCCTGGACGTGCCGAATTCAGAACAATTAAATCATAGGTTTTTGTATAATATTGCTAATAGGTATCTCGATACCAAATATAAGAGATTATGTACTAGACGAAGACGTGAACTCTAATGTGATTCGTCAAATAACAGAAAAAGTATTTATTGGTCCATTGTAACAAACTATATTGTCATAATATTTAAAATGTATGCTTGCTATATAACTAGACTAACGACAAAATTTACATAATATACAAGATAACAGCCTTAAAATAATAAATAATATGAACATGAATTAAATAACTGACTGACTGCCTCGTTGCTCTAGTGGTCGCAAGAGCTACTGCTGAGCATAAGGTCCTGGGTTCGATTCCCAGGTTGGCAAAGTGTTGTTGGAGTTTTCTCTCTAGAATTTCTCAGTAGCAGCCCGGAGTCTGGATTTGTGCCCGGCTGATGGCAATAGGCTCGCCCCCTAGTACATGGGACCTAAACATAACTGGCGAAATATGGGTGTACTATAGGTACACCTCTGCCTTACCCTTCTAGGATTACAGGGATGATGTAATGTTACGTTATCATATCACATCAAAGGCTACGCGTTGCACGTTGTATGGCGATGCTAATTCTTTGGCCAAAAAATAGGACACGCGTGGAGTTGACCAACCGCTTAGCAATGTCTCGAAAAACCAACTATCCGGGACCCCATGGCCCTAGTGTTTCAACCCAAAACGACTCAAACATATAACTACATTAATAAACATGGTTATTTGAATAATGGTCCCCAAACTAGGAACCGCATATATCTGGGGGTCCGATGAAACCGCACATTGTGTCCCCTATTGTAAAATTTCTACATTCATACCTATAATACATACATTATCAGCCTATAACGTTCCCACTGCTGGGACACAGGCCTTCTCTCCTCCTCTCCTCTTATTAATATAGAAAAGAAAGAAAGAAATAACTTTTTCTTTACCTCTCTCTCTCTCTCTTTCTTTTTCTTTTTCTGCGTATTCCTCTGCGAGTAGCAATAAATACTTTTATTTATTGTTACTCGCAGAGGAATACGCAGTCCGTAGTGTGATACGCAGTATCACAAACTAAGGAAAAAACACTCTTTGAAACATTTAAAAAAAGTTAGTTGAAAATAAAAAACCAAGTCATATATGAGGCCAAAAGGACATAACACACTAATGTGGGTAATTTTGTATGGTGAACTTAGTGAAGAGTATCCTATTCTATTTCTACTTTTATGTAATCACGTACGTGTGAAAATCTATAATCAAACGTAAGAGCAAACTGTCCAAGATCAGACAAAACTTTCTCCATAAAATATAACTTCACCAAACATTATTATAAATAACCTCCGACATCAACACGAATAGATCGTAAAATAAATGTATTTTATTTGCGGACTAAATTTTTGATGACCTCGGATTTATATTATTTTTGTCTACATGCACAATATATAGTATTATTTTAATACTGATAGCTTTTTAAATCATGTACATATTTATTTGGATAGTTTATTTGAAGCAATAAATTAATAATATCTCGCAAAAAAATACATTGTATGGACTGAGCTTTCACCCATGCATTCAGTAATAAAACCAAAATATATTGACATGTCCAGTTTAAGTTGAACTGCCGCACAAATCATCTCTTTGAAAACCGTGAGCAAAAAAATCTCGGTCGAAATTTCGGGAGACGAAGTGAGACTGGTGACGAAATTAGGCAGCTCATTCTTATAAGACCAATTACTTGTCGAGGGGACAATTCTTGTTAGATGGCGATTCTGAGGGATAATTTATAGTACAAGGATTAGTATTATAAGTGTCTTTGTTCCGTGATTCGGGAGAGATTGAGACCTTTTCTTCTATTCCAAATTAGCTCTTTGTGGGCACAAATTTGCTGAGAATTAATAGAGCTATTTCGCTGTTTTTTCTTTGTTGTTTGATCGTTGTAAATTTTATAATGGACCAGAACTCACGACTCCAACTGTATCGTAAAATAGATTCTACTAGTTTCTGGCCGGGGTTTCACCAGGATGTTGGAAATTATCCCACGGGAGCGTGTTACCGGGACAAAAAGAAGTTTGTTCTTCCCCAGGATGCCATCTATCTCCTTGTCAAATTTTATCGAAATCAGTTCAGTGGTTAAAGCGTGCAAAGGTAACAAACATACAGACAGGGCTGGACAAAATAAATGCTTTGCTTTAATTGAAACACAAAAAAAAAGTATCGCAAGTAATTAAAATACGAAATGCAAAATATCTATTAGGAATTTGAAATATAAAATACAAAATACACTATTTTAGCTATATTTAATTGAAATAAGAAATACAAATTAACAATTACAAAATCAGTAATCTAGACCAGCACGGGCTGAAAAGTAAATGAAAACAAGATTAATTAATCAGTAAAAGCAGAGTTTCCTTTCATGAACACTAGATTTTTAAATGTACTGTCAGATAAACAGCCTCTTGTTGGAGAGTGAATAAAACCTGCTAAAGAAAAAAATCTTTATACAGGTCCTAATGTATGAATTGAAAGAACAATTTTTTATATTCCGGTAGCGCTCAAGAATTGAAAGCTCTTTGCTTCTATCATTTAGGAAGCTGACCAACTCCTACTCCATTTTAGAAGTCTGTGCTTGATCATTGTTTCTGTTCTGAAAAATAATTAAATCATCATCTTCTTTACTAGTGGTGCTACTCCTGCTGCTTCCATCCATTATTTCATGTATTTTGTAACTTGTCTCTTAAGGCATGAATTACAAGATTTTGAATTCCTTGCGTCTCATATGTTGTGATGCTTTCTGGCATCCAACGCATTTTATAACTAGGGTGGTAGCATGACACCAATGACTTTATGTGACATTGGTTGGCTCCATTTACTTTATGTGATAGTTTAAAAAACTTATCAAATCTTACTTAAAAATGTATTTTAATGTTAAAATGTATTTTGAAGCCTCAAGTATTTGAAATACTAATTACAAAATACCTCGGCGTCAGGTATTTGAAATACGAATTACAAATTACATTTTAAGGAAGTAATTGAAATACTTACAAATTACATTTCAAGGAAGTAATTGAAAAACAAATACCAAATACGTATTTGTTTTTGAATTACGTATTTTAATTACAAGTAATTCAAATACTGCCCAACCCTGCATCCAGAGTCATTTTCGAATTTTCTATCTATCTTCTTTTTGAATATAAAAATCAGTAAAATCTTAAATTGAAAAAAGAGGCATTGCAACTCATGCGAGATATTAACTAGTATACAAATGGTTGTCCGCGCGTCTTCTCAAAGCGGCTGCACCTATTTGGCTGAATTATTTTTGTTGTATTTAAAAAAAATAGTTACCACATGGTTTGTTTGAAAGATTTTTTTTTCAAACTCCATTGGGAAAGTCGGTTTGAATGCTATTTTTGTACAAAATTCACGTCGGGCACGAATGTCACTCGGCAATAGTGTTGCTTACTATCAAGAAAATAATATTTGAAATCGTATGAGTAGTTTCGGAGATTACCTCCTACATCCAAACCTTACCACTTTATAATATAAGCTTAGACCAGCGACCAGCCCCTGATTCGCCCCAGGGCCCTCGGGCGAAGCAAGGGTTGTCAAAATATTAAGGTCCCTGACTTTTTAAGTTAAATATTAATGCTTTATACACAGAAGGTGTGTCGATCGATCAGGTTAAGCCACTCTTGCTGCGGTTGGTCAGTAGATGGGTGACCATCTATACATACAAAGACTCCTCCGTGCCTCGGAAAGTACGTTAAACCATAGCTCTTGCTTGCGTGCTGTCATTCGTTGATTTGTGCGACAACCAGTCTTACCAGATACGCAGTCGCTCTATATAAAATACTGGTGTTCAGCTGCATCATTGGCGACGTCAAACTGGTGGATGCCAAGCTTCACAGCTTGGCTCATCGCCGCAAGGTTGCCTGCTTGTGGTTCTTCTATAGATTGTACTTCGGTGAGTGTGCGCAAGAACTCCACGACCTCATCCCTCCTGCCCCCTTCTATCATCGGACATCCAGACGTACTGCTAATTACCATCCATAACTAGTTGCCGTTCCGCCAATTCGCACTAAGCGCTTCCAAACATCATTCATAATGCGCACGGCAAAAGAGTGGCGAACTCACTACCTGCGTCTGTGTTCCCGAACGCATTCAACCCGAATCTCTTCAAATTTAGAGTGAACAGGCTTCTTCTGGGTAAGCTCACTCCATCGTAGACTTTGTCTCAGTCACCTCTTACCTACCATACCATCTCCAATAAAAAAATTAAAAAAAAGGCTAGACAGATGATAAATTATGCATACGATTCATTTAATAATTAATGTAACATTAATTTTGCATGCTAGTTTTAGCGAATTGTTTAGAAATTGTAAAAAATCTGACCTATTGTAAAAAATAATGTACTACAATTCTTGCGAATAAATTTAAACCGCATCAAAATCCATTGTGTAGTTTTGAAGACCTAAGCGTTCACACAGACGGACAAGAAAAGTGACTTTGTTTTATGCTTTGCATATTATAAACATAGATATTATCATCCTGAAAACGCTAGTTTGGCTTTCAAAGCTATTTTGAAAAGTTCACGGTTTTAAGCTACACATTTATTTAAGATTCTTATTCGCTATTATAAGCTGCAATAAACTACAATCAACCCTCGCGAGTTTGCTGGATCACACATCACACGATCTTTTAGTAAACAGAAAAACACTACTTCTCATCCTCATTGTCCTTATTTTGGGTTCCGTACCTTAAAAGGAAAAACACGGAACCCATAAAGGATCACTTCGTTGTTCGTCTGACTGTCAGTCTGTCAAGAATGTTTTTCTCACGAACGCGTGGAGGTAGCAATTAATATCAATTACCCAAGTCTACGGTCCCTTGGAGATCTTAAAAAATCAAGTGGAAACTTGATTTTTTAAGATAAGTCAACGCAATCAAAAATACGGCAATTTATGCGACATGTTTTGATACTCGCAAATAAATCAACACCTCTAAAGTACTTTCCGTTGACCTAGAATCATGAAATTTGGCATGAAGCTGGGAGTTCAAGGAAAAAGTTCGGAAATCATTAATTTGTTAGTTTTATCACATTTTTTTTGCGATTTTCAACGTACATTTGAAGAGCAGTTGGAGAATTGACCGTGACGAATATCGATGTAAGGAAGAATATTTTTTCAACTAAAATGTTAAGTTTGTTCTAGGTTAAGTACATCCCAACCACGGAGCCCTTCATTATTCGTGGTCCCACAGGCACTTGGCCGGTTTTTACCCTTTTCAAAACCCACAAACCAACATCAAGATTAGTCTATGTTTAAAACAAAAACTCGTGTCTCCAAGTCTTCCACCCGTCTCCAAGTCTTTTATGTTTTTTTTGGTGGGAAATCAGTGTAACCGATATCCCACAGAAGCGGCCCCAGGACCGATCCCTGTGGGACACCGCACGACTTCTCTCGCCGGTTCCACTCTCCTTGGAAGTCATCCACCCCTAACTTATTTATTTACCTCAAATAAGATCGTTTACTAATAAACCTATACTGAAATTTTTTCCCAATGCCCGTAATATTATTTCCTATTGCAATTTCATTATTTGCTTTACGGACCGGGACGGGTGAACCAAATAGAATAAGCGGGGCCGGTACGAGTAGGACACAGTCGGTCAGTACAGTCGCACACGGTGGGTTCCGTAACACTGTTCAATGTTTTCCATAATTGAGATCGAGCAAAAACGCCGAAAAAACATGTCTCTTGTATGGGGACCAATTTTTATTTCGAACTTTATTATATTCTTATTATTTGTTGTTATAGCGGCCTTAATAGTACACTCTGTCCTGTAATCAGTCCTGTGCTCACGGGAACTGATTAGTTCCCGTGAGCACCCTTTGGGTGTCCTCGGAATCCTAATAATACCGCTAATACTTCTGAGAGTCGGTTAAAAATATCTATTGTGAGCTTGGGAGAGGTAAACAGTCAATGATTGGTCGGTAGCCATAAATAGCTGTTTGTTTTATGCTGTGTGTAGTTTCTAGATTTCTGTATCAAAATACGAATGGTTAGAGTTGGTTACGCCTATTAGTATTATTACAGAACTGTTTTATTACCCGACTGCGGCGAACCAAAAAGGAGGGTTGTGGGTTTGTATGTATGTTCCCCATTACCCTCATGACTTCTAAACTACTTATCATAATTTACCAAATGAGGTACTATTGGAGGCGTCTTCATCGTCCGTTGGCTTGACGTGGTATGAAGTCACATTACATATGAATATGGCGCCCTCTAGAGGACTTAAAGGCAAGAAAAAAAAAAAGGCTTAGGTACAAAAACGGTCAATAGCCGTGGTCGCATGCCATTATAATTTTGAAGGTGTTCCTGGTACACACGTCATGTACCATACAGTACAATTTGTACCTATTTCTTGATTTCTGTCTGAAATATATTCTTGTTTCGTGCCTCTAAGAACGTTTTGTTCAGTAGTCTGGTTTTCGTTTATGTACCTACGGTTGTTAGTAGTGTATAATTGGGGAGTCTGGATCACTTCGCTTCCCTCGTGATCCAGATCGCCCCAATTATACATCAGTTAGTAACTGACTTCTCACCATCTATTCAGAACGTAATCTGGTCTGAGATAATGAATATAACTCCGAGTATATAGTTTAATAAGGTAAAAATAGGCTGTAACAAATACTTATTTCTTCCATGCATCAATCGAACCCACCATAGTTGACACATTTGTAAGTAGCAGCATCAGTTTAACCTGCTATTTACATTGTGATGTAGCGAGATATGCTCTTAACCAATACGTCAAACGTGTCGTCAAAGGTTTGTTAAAATAATGCACCACTTTGTGGGGTTGTGGGTTAATTCTCGCAGTAATAAGGTTGTGTCTTGGTAAATAAATAAAAAAAAGTCATTAATTTAGTTAAAAATATATTTATTCTCCATCCATTGCTTTAAACATGTAACATTTTTTAAAGCACAAACATAAGAATGAAATACACAGCTAAATATATTACTAGACGTTCCATAATCATCAAATATTTTTTTTTAAACTAGGACAGTTTTTATTTTCTAAATTATATATTTTGTCATGTTTTACTATGTGTTTTAACCACAAAACTTTTTCACTACCTTTAACATAAATGATTTTATCTTTCAAATAAGGCACAGTATATTGGTGTAAGTTTAAGTATGGTATATAACCATCGTTCCAAAAAATGTTTCTGTTTCTCTCTATCCAACTTACTTGTAATCTTTCTTTTTTTGTTAGGTTGTAAAATGGGTATGGTGGTTTGATTAACAATACCAAGATTCGATTATTGCATGCGATTGCTATTTCTTTAACAATAAATTCGTTATTTTCCATCTTAAACCCTTGCAGGTCGACTATGGCATTCATGATAATTTCCTTACAATGCTACTCAGAGGTTTATATTCAATCAGGCGATCGTTGATAATTAAACAATAAGCAGATGTATTTTCTGGAATATCTTCAGAACTTTCTAGTTCCAGTCTAACATCTATAGCCCCAGTCTTCAAAGCCTCGTTCTGTCTTGAGCAATCAATTACAAATAAAGGTGCCTTTTCTTTAAATTCAAGCCAATCAAGCATTGGTTCACATCGAGTGTTATAATAAGACTGACGAAATTTTGTATACATTTCATATAATATACAATACTTTTCTTTAGAAAATTTTGAATTAACGGATTCGTATGGATAATAATGCGAATTTAAAAAAAGAGTAACATTAGTTAATTTGCAATGATCAAATATTGAACTGTCTCTAGATTTCATGTTTTTTCTATTTGTCTGTAACCCAAAGATCACATACCTCGGTTTCTCTAGTTGTGAAGCAGTTTTAACAACCCAAGAATGTTTTATAGTTTTAGGTAATAAAGGGTATTCATACAAGTCCCAGTTTCGAAAAGCTATTTGAATAGGGCGATCTTTTTCTAAATACTTCAGTAAAGTTAATCTTTCCCGATCTGAAACTTTTATATGAGGGACATGCCATTGCAATCTCTCTATATTTACTTCAATCGTGTCATTATTATCAAGAGTAACACTATTAAGACTGGAACTACTTCTGTTAAGAATTAGTTCATGTTTACAATTAATGATAATTTTTGCATAATCTTCCGTAAATCCCAAAACTTTATTTAGAGGTATAAGAGTGCTAAAAATACCATCATTATCTTTAAACCCATTTAAATTCCAACCCCAAACACCAGCAGCTTTGCTTTCTCCCTCACTCATAGACACATATGATTTTAGAGTTGTAGTAATTCCTGCATTTTTTATTCGATCTATCTCAACACCATTAATTTCATATCGAATGTCTTGAAATAGAAATGATACGGGATTATTAGTGAAATTAACATTCTTTCGTGTAAGTTTTCCAGATGCATCTTTAGAAGACACCTTCAACGTAAATGTAGCTGGCTGAAGGTAGTATGTACATGTCTTGCTGATTTATAGGTATTCGTATTTCATCATTTTCTTTAAAACTGTTGCTGTATGGGTTATAAGTATGATATTCGTAACCCACTATAGAGTTATCGAATTGCGGTGAATCATGTATCTTAAGGATACTCATAATTTAAATCCCAAAGCTTGAAGAAATAATTTATTCTCTTTAGTGATTTTTTTATACTTCGTATATGTCTGCGTCTTCTAACGATACGAGAACGAGTAAAGTTATTCACTTTGTCGCTTGGTTTTATATTATAAACTATCATTTTTTGTGTTATAATCAAATTGACATTCGACTCTTGTAACAGACAATGTTAAAGTGTTGTCTCATTTGTAAGACATCTTTTTTTAAAGTATCTAACGATTTAAAAACAGTGTTTATTCCAAAACTTTTAAGAAATTGTATGCATAAATGTCCACAATTAAATAAGTTATTATTTTGAAAATTATTATAATTATAATGGATGTCGTCAGAACCCACATATCGAATAAATTCCTTAAGCGGTTTTAAGTTTCCGTAACTATCGAAGTATTCAACATATTTATTTAAATTTACATAGGCTACCCAGTGTGTACCAGAATTTTTCGAATGATCTAAATTAATGATTCCACACTCTCGGGAAAACGGAGATTTTGGTAAGGTATCTCTCATATACACTCCACGAAAATATGGAATGTTTTCTGTAAAATGTATGATATCTATATTAGTAAGAGCACGATTAGGTAGCCTGCGATTTAGTTTTTTTTTCTTTAAATTTACATATAATCCAAACCCATTCTTGTAACGGTTTAAGCGCAATCCGTTTCCAATACATACACCTTCCACTTTCTTATTATATCGTTCCATTTCTTCCAGACATTTTTTTGCAACCTTATATTCGTTTATAGTTTTGACGATACCAGCAATTCCGCTTGCTATACTTCCAGCAGCAGATAAGCCAGCAAATATAGGAATTAAAGGTAAAACACCGCCGGACTTCGGAATGGGTATGATACGTGGGAGCTTCGCAGATGAATAACGAGTTAACTCCTTAGCAGCTGCGTAAGCCAATTGTATCATTTTTTTCTTACACTTTGGCTTTAATTTTTTTATGCATTTTTTTGTATAGGATACTATATTTTTAAATTTTTTATTGAGACCATTTCCTGAACTCACTTTTGAAATCATTGCGTTGTTAACCAAATTAGCAGCAAGTTTTTCTCCTGCGCTCGCATCTGAAGACAAAGAGCGCTTCTTTGCCATCTTTAGTAAAATTATATCTGCTTTATGACGATCTTTCAAACTTTTAGAATTATTATACGCGATATCGTGATGTTTACAGTATTCATCTAACTTATTTACACCTTTGTCACCATGAGCCAATCTTTCCTGTAATTTAGTTCCAGGACCACAATAATTATACCCAGGTAAATGGAGCTCAAATGGTAAATTATTAATTAAATTATTCACTAGTCCTTCTCCCTTCATGTATGCAAACAGAATAGAACCTGCATCGTAGATCATGACATTATATTCAAAAAGCCCTCATATAACATTTGTATCATCAATCCAGCTATTTTCTGATGATGGTAACCCCATCCATTTTACGAAAACTTTTCTGTCTTTTCGTTTTAAAACTTTTTCAACCAGGTAAATATCAGGATGTTTAGTCATTTGTAATTCTTGATCATAAAATGCTCCTAAAATAGGCTGCTGTTTAATGTCTTGTAATAAATATGTAACAGGATTTGTATTTTTAACATTAATGATCTTGAATATCTCAGTCGACCAATTAGGAGTATAGCCTTTTTCAAAACAACCTTTATGTTTACTTATTCGAACAGAATCACCTATCTTTAGCTTACGACGTTTTGTTTTTATTTGTTGTTGATAGAAATAATATGTATTTAGTAGTTTAGTTTTATTGCTATGATTTACTTGAGCTGGTGGTAAACCAATTGTTGTATGTATTGTTTGATTATATCTATTAATAATTTTTGCAAGCGTGCCGTCCATCCATTTGTAATTCCCTTTTAAACTAAATTCCTTGTAAAGCTTACTTTTTATCGTTCTTATTAATCGTTCTACAATTGAGGCCTTTTTGGTTGAATAAGTACTGTAGTGATTGATGGCATTCTTGTTTATAATTTTTTGAAAACTTTTGTTATAAAATTCTGTTCCTCGGTCTGTTTGCAAGTTTCTAGGGATGCGTTTTTCACAACTCAATATCGCATTGAAAGCCTTAGATACAGATTCTTAATTTTTTTGTTTAAGTGGAATACCCCAAGCATCCTTAGAAAATCCATCGATAACCACTAAAATATATTTGTAGTTGGTGTTAAATTTGGAGATATTTTGCATATCCATTAAATCTGCTTGCCAAAGATCATCAATATCTTTTAATATTACATGTCTTCGAGGAAAATTTATTCTGGCGCTTCTATGAATTTCGTCTATAATATCTCTTTTCACATTGCTCATTCTTAAACAGTCACTTCTGAATTACAAAAATACACTAAATAACAATTCGCCTGATGAGTCCTTTTATTCTTTTATAATACCACCTTCTTTTAATTCTTCAATAATTGATAAGATTTCATTATCAACATTGGTATTACCTGCAGTTTTAGATGCGATCAAAAGTTTAAGCCTGTCTACTAATTCATTAGGATCATCCCAATAAACAAGTTCAGTATTCTTTTTATATTTTTTAAGATATGGTAGACCAGCACCTTGTTTTTGCTTAGATTTAACTTCTGTAGATTCTGGTAAGTGCTTACTAAACTCCAAAAATAATGGTTTGATTACTTGAGAATATTTTAATCCTTTATCTCCTTTAATTTGACCTGCAGAGTCAAAGTCTCTTTTATGAGCACTAGTTGTGAGGAGTATTTCCTTGTAAACTAGTTTATCTTTTAAATTGACTGCCGTTAAGTCAGGCTTTTTGCGCAGCAATAATTCTTTAAGACCTGGTGTTATTTTATACTGTTTATTGGCTATGCAAATATTGTATACTTTACCAGAGTTCTATATATGCTTATTATTCTCACTACGTACTCCAAATGGTATATTAATATCATCGTAAATTTCATAGATATCTTCTTTTTTCAACGAGACATTATTATCATTTTCCAATTCAGATATGTCACCTTCTTCGTCTTCTGAATAAAATTTATCTAAAGAGTTTGATTCATTAGGAGATTCGTGTTTGTATATATCATAAGATTGATCTTGCGAAAATATTTTTGAATCTATATTAGTCTTTCGAGTTTGATCAGTTTGTTTGTCAGCTATTATCGCATTAAGAGGGTCTGCGAGAGGCTTAAAAAAATACTTCAGATTAGTGTTGGTATTAAACTCCTCATCTTTCATTTGTTTTATTTTATTCTTTATAGCATCCGCAGACTTTATTAATTGATCTGTAATTTTGTGATCCATTATACGACTTATACTTAGCAGTATTTACATGCAAATGTTTATTTTTATTTCGCATTCTTAATTTATATAATTATCACTCAAAATATATAAAAGTGTCAAAAGATTGTCTATATCTGCCTTTGTTTAATTCACAATCCTTATTAATAATCAAAAAATCGTAGGGGTGCAACCAAATCTTAGAACACAGATCTTTGAATTTCGACCAGTCCATATCAGAACTAACATGTTCATCGTAAATATGTTTTAGGTTAACTTCATCTTGCTTGAAAATTATCAAAAAGTTAACATTGTCGCGTAATAACTGCTTTGGTATTTTTGAATACGTTTGAGATAAATAAAAACAATCTATATCTCTATGTCTACCCATTGTGAAATAATTTCGTATATTAATTTGTTTTTCACAAACCACATCATCAAAAACAATAACAGAATTTTGTAATGCATCGTTAGGATGAATGACATCATCGTCAACATTAAATATAAAAAGTTTTACTTCCGGAACTCTTTCTAGGATCAGTTTAAGAAATCTATATTTTGGTTGAAAGCTAGTCTTGGAATACAAGTAAACATTTTTAAACTTTAAACCGTTTTCATGGCGTAACAAACTAATCATAACGTTAGTTTTTCCACAATTTGAAGGACCACATAATATACATCTTATATTATTCGGAAGAAGTATACTATGCTTAGCGTGGGGGTTATTTTCCTTTACATCAATATTTTTAACTTCTAAGGATACTGGTTGCTTGACCCACTTCATGGTTGTATCTGCTAGAAAAATCAAATGTACTTGTATTTATAATGCATACCAGGGTGTCCCTGAATTATTAGTTATTGTCTAAATAATTACAACATACTATTTATGTTTTAATAAAAGTATATAATTTAACAATGAGATGATGAGATACTGTCAAGGGATATAATTAAAACAACTACTTAATTGAATTTCTCAAATATATTAATTAAATAACAATATTATTATATTATATAACCTCTTAATATAAATTTTCTTACAAAAAATAAAAATAAAATTACTTATGGTATTTCATAAGGTTAACAACAAATTATACATAGAAAGAAAAATTTTAATACAAAAAAAAATTGAAATAAACTCTCACTAAAAACTTATAAATAAAATGAACATTATACAGAAGTAAATCAATTATTATGAACAAATCTTAGTATTAGAATAGTGTATCACAATGCCCCCAAGGTAGTGTTTCAATCTGATTAGCAAGTATTTGTCTTTTATCGTCGTTACTATTCAAAACTACTTTATTAACTTGTTGTGAATATAAGAGATGTTTAATAGATTTAATCATGTTCATTTTATGTTTGATAACTTTATTTTCAATTAATGTTTCATAGTAATCTAGCATTTTAAGACGTTTGGTTATGGGTTTGGTGACACCCTTCGCTTTTTTTATTATAGTTTTTACGCTTTTTAGACAATATAGTTTTGCTCTTAAACCAACGAACTCGGTAATAATTGATCCGCCAAGTTCATCTTTAAATAATCCTGGAATACTGGCATTTATTTTCGGTATTCCAAATGTATTATCTTCTTCAAAATTACTTGTATCAAAACGTGTAATATCGTACTTTAGATCTTTGTAAAAGTCATCTGTATTTATCAAGTACAAAAGACTATCGGTATCCGTGTAACAGAGATTTACGTCGTCGCCATATTTGTTTTTAATATAAGTATAATGGAAATTATATAAATGTTGTTTAGCAAATTCAAGCACTGAGAATCCAATGTAAATTGGTTTATCTAATATTAGTTTTTCAGGACTCAATTGGGCAGCTACAAAATTTTCTGAAAATATTGATATAGAGTATATCAATATTTTCAGAAAATTTTGTAGCAAATTAGGTTTTGAAATTATTTTTTCCGCACCAATGCATTTGTTTGTTTTATTACTTGAATCTTTCCATTTTGTGATTAATTTCACGTCTACTTGCTTTCGTTTATTTTCTATAGTTTTACCGAATACGGAATTATTTAGAAGTTTAAAAAAGTCTCTCTCAAAGGGTGACTTAGAAGCCTGTCGTAGACAAGTATTTAAATCAATGTACTTTCGAAGAAATGATTCTTGTCTAAATTTAAGTATACGATGAATGTTCTTTAAAATTAGACCATGATGTAAACATTCTTTTAAATTAACGAAATGAATGACATACTTGTATTTATCATATAAATTAGCTATTAATTTCACAGATTTTCCGTTTGGGGGAGTGAACTTTTCACATGCGAAAGGTAAATCCTTATGGACGTTATGCAGATAATCTGGGTACTCTAAGTCTACTTCTAAAATATATCCATAATCACCATCATTCGGAACTTTCATTACATCGAAATTCAACAGATCGCTCTGGCTTAAGAAAATAAATTCTGATATTGGCAATTTTCTTGTCATTGCATAACCATATAAGTTATTGCAGTCTAGATAAATTATGTAACTAGATGGTTTTGTGTCATCAAAATGTGGAACATACTTATTGTTAGCCTTAGCATGTCGAACAGAACATTGGGCTAAACCCCCACGTATACCCTTCTCTAACAATTGGTATATTTCCAAATCACTTATTAACTCAAGTCGGACGCCAGTATATAATAACATGGCATCCCAGCTTAAGCTAGGAGCAGATATATGTATAATACGCTGGATCAAGAGAGTAATGTTGTAAGCTCGTATTTCTAAAATTTTCAAAAATGTCGCATAGTAAATAACACATCACATTTTAAGTACAAATCTGTGTACTCCCCCAGTGAGTGTATATTAAATGCTTGCCATACAGCTTGTGCATGTCTGTAATCATCATCGGAAATATGCTCTAATTTAATTGAATTATAAAAACATTCCTTGGGAGGCAATCGTTTATCGTTATACTTTGACCATGAATCCATATAGTCATATGGATAAACACCTTTATGTCTCAATAAATGTAAGTTCATCTTATCGGTAAATGTACTTGATAGATTGATAAAATCTTTAACATCCAAGCTTTTACTTAATTCATCTAGACTTGAACTTAAGAACTGATATGAATCAATAAACTTCATTTGAATAGGGCGTGCTGTATTTCTTAGTTGAATTAATTTAGTTATAGATATGTATTTTTCTTTAGACTTTGGTATTATCTTAATATGACCTTTATATTTTGCTAATTCTTTAATGAATAAATGACTGTCATAACCTGCTAAATTATGAAAAATAATTGGTACAAATGAACATATTTTGTATCTCAAATTACACAAGGAATGTGCTGCACCTCTGTATTCGGATGTAACATGATCATGATCTCGAACTTTATCTCCAAATAATAATTCTTTACATATATAACATTCGGTAGCCTTTTTAAAATTAGATTTTTGTTCATTCGTTAATGGTTTCATAGGTTGAACTTTGGTTAATATAGTATTTATCCAAGTTACATCTTTAACCAACCAGCTTATAAATGTTTCAACGCAATCAGGACCTCTATAAGTAACGTATTTGTTTAAACTTGGATCGTATGAGCAACATATATAATATGCAAAACATGTTGGAACATGTAATTTAAATTTTTGGGTATTATGATTCTCAGTATTTTGTTCAGAATAGTTTTGTAACATACTTTCAAAGTCGGCATATATAATAAAATTAATTTTTTGTTGGTGCTCATAATTTTTGAATTGTATCATGCTATTTTTTTCAGGTAGTATTGTGAGTATATTACAACAATGATGGGTACTATATTTCAATTCACTCGAGAAAAATTGCAAACTTGAATCACAAAAGTGTATTTTACCCTTATGATGACTTATTTGATGTCGAACTAGTCGCACAAGATCTTTAATCAGACAATAATGCCCTTTATCGTAACGCTCAATGTAAAGTAAGTTAATGTGATATTTTTTCTTAGCATTTGTTAAGTATAGAGGTCCAGTTATAGTGCATTTACTATCTAAACCATAAATATTAATACTAATACTAGGATTGTATTTCTCAAATAATTTTATATCATTCATTGACGGCGGAAATGACATACCCTGTGTATTCAGAACTGTTGAATAGTGTGGGTAGGAAGAAATTCTACATTGATTATATTTAACAGGGTGTAACGCAGCAACAATGCTCCACAAAAAACATTGATCATCATTATTCTGAATATTTAAACAGCATTTTTTATTTTTGATTACTGGTGGTAATTCTATAAAGGTACCTCCTCTCATCAGATTGTATTTATTTATATTAATTTCTAAATGGCTTAGTGTAAAAAAGGACCAGCCAGAGTCCCGCTGTTCAAACTCGCTTAGTTTCCTCTTAAACACTTCTAAAGTATTCTTGTAAAAATCATTTAGATCAGAGTTTTTATAAATTACTTTCAATTTTGTGTTAAAAGATTTCAGTAACTGTTCATTTGTCTTTGTTGAAGTAAGCAAATAATTCGAAATTGATTTTAATACAATTATGTTTTTCTAACGATATTTCAATGAGTTTTCTAATATCACTTTGAGAGTCGTTCAAGAACGCTTCAGGTGTCAGATAATCTATTTCCTGAGCGGGACTTAAGCGATATGTAACAATTCTGTTTTTAAAAGCAGTCGCTATTATTTTAATATGATCAAATTCAGTTCTCAATAAACAGTTTGATTTGTGTAAGTTAGTTCTCATATGATAATTAAATTTATGTTTCGGTATTTCAATGTAGCATTTATCACATTTCATTAAAATTTCATTGGTTGATGTAATATTCGATGGTTCAACTGAAAAAACAAAACAGGAAACGACATTGTTAACATTTTATTAACAATCCTAAAATCTTTAAGAGTAGAGTAAATGATTTAAGCTTACTGTTATTTCTATTGATTAAACATAAGATTACATTGATTATATTTATTGTTATATTTTATTTTAAACAATTTCATTTAAAAATAATGAGTAGTAATAAAAGTTTTCGGAATTTCTCTAAATTCCTTGCGTGTGGCGCTAATAAATTTAGACAAGTGCGCCCATGCCTCAGTGTCTACATCGGTTTGATTTTACAGAATTTTTGTTATTACAGAATGCTGCCATCTATTAACTGGCAATACTTTATCAATATCGTTACACTTATACACCTTTACTTCCACATAGTGTGAACCAGTTTTAGCAGTGTGTGCTTGTCTGCTATAACCGTTCGCAATCCTACTGCTAATATAGGAATATATGGGTGTTTTTTTACCTCCCCTTGATGCCGATGAAGTGCTAGGTTGCTCGTCATCTTCGCTGCCATCGCTCCCAAATAAATCAGCAGCTGTAGGTAGGTTCGACAACTTTATGGGGTTTATTCGTGGTTTCTTAGACGGTTTGGGTGTGGATGGAGCCGCTGCTGACATCTTGCTTCGCTTTTTCTTAGATGCCTCAACTGAAGCGGTCTCAGGAACCGTGTCAGGGACCCCTACGCTTGGAGACTCGTCCTCTGATAGGAAAAGGTCGTCAGCGAGCTGGGATGTCTTAGACCTGAAATTATAAAAATATTTGATAAATCATAATGTATTAAGCTTGCATAACTTATTGATAGATAATAAGATAAATATTAATATCAATACGAGAGATCGATACATTAAAAAAAAAAACAATGTGTGACAACCGTGATCTATTTCATACAAAAGCACGCTTCTACCTACCCTTATAGGTATACAGGTATTATTAATAAAACAGAAGAAAAAAAACACACTTACATTTTTTTTGTAGATAAATCCGATGATTCCTCGAAGTTAAAAACCTTGCGATGATCTTCGTCGAAAGATGAGGGTGCAATAGTGCTCCAGAACTTCTATCGATGATTTAAATACTTTTTCCTAATGCGCATGCATCAATGATGCATGCACAAATATGGTAAACGCAAGCACATGTAAAAATATTGCGATGATAAACTAAATTGATATATTAATCAAATAACCCGATGTTGCCTCTCGATTTTGTTACTTTATTACAGACTCATTTGATTTATGCTTTATACAATAAGTATGGTGTAAAACAGAATGAGTCACGAAAGCAAAAACTAAGTTAGTAATGAAGTATCTAATTATTAAAATACTTTTACAACGAACAAGAATCAGAAATTCTGTATTAATATTAGTTGCTCTATAACATTGCTTAGATTAGAAAATAAGTCCGTATGATAACCCACATACCCCGACTTCAATATTCTAACAATAAAAATTTGATTCGTGTTTTCTATCATTGGGTAAGTGTATCAGTAAATGAGCATAATAGAACAAACATACATCCATATTAGACTTAATGTATTATTAGGAATGCAACGTAAACAATGCAACCGTAGGTGTCATCGCAAGGGTTAAATTTCATCTAACCATTTTTGGATAGTAGAAGAAATATCCACAAAGAAACTACGTGTATTATTTTCAACCTTATGAACACTTTTTTTTTTAACACAATTTTTATATAAATTGCTCACACTTATTAGAAACAACATTCCCCAGCCCGATCACTATGTACGGCAAGCCAATCCCTTGGGAGAAGCAAGCCAAATACCTAGGCGTGATCCTCGATGAGAACCTTACCTTTAAGGCTCATATTAAGGCGGTTCGCGCGCGCGCCTCCTTCGCTCTTAGCAGGCTGCAATTCGTACTGACAGCCCGTAGTAAACTGTCCCTTAAATGCAAGCTCCGCATCTATACCGCAGTCATCCGTCCCATCATGACCTATGCCTGCGTTGTATTTGCGCACGCTCACCCACGTCATCTCCATAAGATGCAGACCCTCCAAAACCGTTTCCTCAGAAGGGTCACGGGTGCCCCCTTCTATGTCCGTAATATCGATCTTCACGTCGACCTCAAAATGCCAACCATAAAACAGTTCATGAAACGCTTATCAAAGCGTTTCTTCGACTGCGGCATCAAACATTCTAACCCCCTGATTACAGCGGCCGCCCGCTACACTCCCTCTCGCATTAGCAGTATTCGCCGACCAAGGCATACCTTAATCGACCCCGACGACGCCACTACCCTCCTCCAGGAGAGTAGTAAGGCCACTAGCACGCTACAAAAGCCCAAAACCCGATCGCCGTCCTACCGCCCTCGCCGCCGAGGCCCGCCGCGACGCCCAAATCGACGCACCTCCCTACCCTTGCTCGAGCCAGCCCGCGCCGCTGAGCCTGTAGCTTTAAATTCGTCCATAATTAATACCAATCCTGATCCAGCTAGTCATTTGCTGCCCTCTTCCAGCGACGCCCTAAGCCGAGGTTCGTACCCCACAGGGGGTGCCCTTAGCGTTGTCGCTTAGTTTTAGTTAGTATATAAGTTTAAGTCCTGGCTGGAGGCCTTAATTTATTAGGGAATCCACAGGCAAGTCCGTTTAAGCAGACGACAACCGCATAGGTTGACCTGCGAGATGCCAAACAAACAAACAAAAAAAAAAGAAACAACATTCGTTTTTCGAAACTGCAGTGTTCAGTACGTACGTAACGGTGCAGTCTACAATGTCGGTAAGTTTTTTTTTTTTTTTTACTAATTCAATACAAATGTCACCATTCATAATAATTATTTTAATCATAATGTTTTATAGTTTCAGGATTCAGAAGAGCTATTTAACTTTATACCTTTAGAAAAGGGTCCTGCTCAAATACACGCAGTAAATCAAAAATATTTGGGTCTTGCTGAAGCATCTCGCAAAATATCGAAGAATAAACGGATGGCATATTCCTATATAAAAAAACCTGTTACAAGACCTTCGAAAATCATAAGAATACAAATTATTGATGCAGAAAACTTCGATCAGAAGGATAGTTCAATCTGTAATCATTATTGTGAAGCAGAGGTTTGTGCTCAACACGTCGTTAAAAGTACTTTAATGGATGACATATTGTCTAGCACTAAGGAACTAATAAATAAAATTCAGGAAAACATGGAGAAATCTTAAGTAAATATGTTTTATTGTAGTTAGCATGTAAGCCTATCAATACTATACTTAAATAAAAGTTATTATTACTAAATAGTTTCATACTATTTAGTTAGTATAGATAAATATTAATGTGAATAGTTAAAGTTTTAATGTGGTTAGTTTGTAAGCCAATCAAACGCTGTAAATAAAAACGATGTTATGTGACTATCTGTTTGGAACTACTGGGATTACCTACTTAGTACTGCCCTTTCTGTTTTATTGTAAGTAATTAGAAGAATGTTGTATTCTCATAATACACGGACTTATATATTGTATGCAGTGTATTTTTGCAAGAATGTATAAAAACTGCGTAATTGTGTTGTCTTCAATAGACGTTATTAAATCATAGTTAAAATTTAATTGCTATAAATAAATGCATATTTATAACTGTAAAATTGCTTTTTATTTAAATTCCTTTTCAATAAAATTAATTTTGTAAGTATCTAGTAACAGATTCGGACACGACTACACACAAATACCTTAAAAAAAACAATCACAAACACACGCGTAGATGTCATCTGAACTTCACCTTGCGTTTTTGCAAGCACATACCAATCCGAATAATGAGATCAACGGATTCGGAGTACTTATAAATAGCTTAGTATGATTTTATGCATTTAATTCTTGCAATTGTAATGTGATGGTTGGATCGTTTTATAATAACTTTATTTATAAGAAGCCTAGTTTATAAGACTTTGTAAAGTAATTATGAAGTTCAAGAGTGCTTCGAATTTTGTATGATTCACATTCAAAAGACGATTTTCATGAACTTAATTTAACCCGCTATCTAAATAAAGTGATGATGGTATCTGCATTTCAAATCATAGTAGACAGTATTTAAATAGATCGGATCAGAGTGGATCTCGTCAATATAATATCAAAAACGTGGAAACAAATACTAGAATATCTCAGTCTAGGTTATGTTCTGATGGTGAGAAGTCACTTACTAACCGATGTATAATTGGGGCGATCTGGATCACGAGCGAAGCGAAGTGATCCAGACTCCCCAATTATACACTACTGTTGTTATAGGAACTTACGAAAGCTGCTGAAACTACTTATAGGGACTCTTTATTTAGAAGTCAACTAAGTTTGGCAAGAAAATGCAATCAATTTTAGCCTTTATTGCAAAGAAAAAAATACTTTTAAGTGCTTGCGGATCGTCAGAGATGAAATTACGGTGGTCATTGCTCGCTCCTATAAATCTTGCACGAGAGGTGATACCTAACTAAACATAGTGAGTCTATAATGTTCCCACTGCTTGGACACCTCTCGGTGAGAGAGAGACTGGGCCGTTATCCACCACGCGGGCCTAGGTCGGGTTGGTAAATGTCACATGTCTTCCAAATTTTTGGTTCTAGGACATGCCGATTTCCTTCACCGTTTTGAGAGCAGTGGTGATGAAAACATTACATAAAGAACCTACGACATACAACTCTTAAGTCGCAGCCGTTACCACTGGATGAATAACACTTTTCATGTAGTGAAATTCAAAAATATGACTAAAAAAGTATATTTACTTTTCAATACAAAACTGTTTTGCGTAAAGTATTGAATTTTCGTAAGTTGCTATTACTTACATAATGGCGTCAATGAATCGTGCCGTTCCAACTCTACCTACTTACAGCATGTTAATTATTTCTTACAGATAAATCCGATTTTTATCTTTGTAAGCAAATCTAACCATGTACCGTTACAGTCCATGATACATATCAGTAAAATTATTTAACCAGTTGTCTTTCGATCTGAAAAGCACGGTTTCTCACAAGGTCTTTTAAACCAAAACTAAAAAAAACCTATTGAAAAAATGTCTAGTAGCCAATGAAAAATTGTAGTTCCTATTTTGATTATTGTATCATTTAGAATGATATGATTTATGCATAGGCTCAGGATGGTCTATAACAGTGTGGTCTATGGTCCACGTGGATTTAAAAGGTTAACTTAATTGAAATATAACTCATTTCCACTTTAATTAGCGAGTAATAATCGATGTCAACCGATCGATCGGTTTTCATCGATTTTCGTTTTAATTAAGTAATGTTTAGTTCAGACCGTATTTCACATAAAATAAATCGCAACACTAATATGATCGTGCCGGAAAAGTGAGTCCACCATAGACGCAACGCTCCGTCAAAATGACAACTTGTCAATTGTCACTCTAATCCGACTCATACAACGGAGAATATCATCTGTCGCTCCATGTTGCGCCGTCACAAGTAATTGAAATAATTTTGCTAAATCAGTGTTGTTTTTTTTGTTTTGTTTTTACTTAATTTATTTTGTGTAGTTTTAGTTAAAAAATTGTTGTTGGTGAATAAATGACTATGACTATGTGTGTGTTTTCTACGACAATATATGTAACACCATTCAAACGCTTGCAACAATAATCAAACAACCCTACAGTGTTTACAGGATGTGCACAAATGCGTGAGCTTGCAAAAACTTGCAACAAGTTACCCTGAAAGAAAGAAAAATTGTTAATTCTTCACAAAGTCGTACAAGGCTTCGTATTCAGCATATAAAAAGTGCAATTTGTCTATTGCTTAATGTCACTCAGCACCAAAGACAATACACATTGCTCTGTGTGTTGCGACACTGGCAAAATAACATTAAAACAAACAATCTAAACAAAAACACGATGCCGATTGCAAAGTGGAAGGATGACTACTTTTGTAACAAACAATAAACAGTATTATGAACAATAAATAAGCCGTGCGTCGTATCTGTGCAAGAACAGGTCGTTGCTCAGCAAAATGCTGTGACTTCGGACGAACCTATCGTCAACAGCGCTGATTTTCAGCAACTAACTACTAAGCACGTTGGTTGCTTAAGTTGGCTCTAAGTTGACGCGAATTGTTATGTTAACGTCAAGTTATAGCTTAACTATATTTATGGTTTAATGTCAAGTTGTTTAAGTGAGATTGATACGACGTAATGTGAGCTAAGTTGGGAGTTGATTAAGTGAAGTTTATGTATGCTACAAGGAGGTCATATGTAAGGGTGTTTTACAGACCATCAAAGTGAACGACTTTCCCCGGGGACCAACATACATTTGGGTCGAGTATTTAATAAAGTTTTGTATGGAGCATCCGGTTTTTTTTTCACGACTACGATGTTTCCATGGTTTACACAGTTGTTTAGCTTCATGGTCTATATTTTCCCTCTAAATATGACCATACATTTCTAATACACGTTTTCGACATTCGATGAGTAGACTATTCTTTTTGTTTTAGCAGCGTTCGTCTTGCACAGCAGTCCTGTCACTCGTATAGCTGTACAAAAATCTTCATAAAAACTAACGTTGCCATCTTGTTTTTTCATACATTTCACAAAACAAAAGGAAGGTTGGTTAAGGCCAATTGTAGATGGCGTGATCATAGCTAGGTCCTTACGTCGTTCATTCATTCGACTACTAGCTGTTGCCCGCGACCTCGTCTGCGATCCAGGATTAAAAGTATTCTGTGTCCTTACCCATGTCATGGTCTATCTCTGTGCCAAATTTCATCCAATTCCGTTCAGCTGTTTTTACGTGAAAGACTAACAGACAAACGTACCTACTTTCGTGTATAAAATGTTTGGTAAGAAGTAAGGATTTCGTTATTTTCAGTGATTTGAATCAATATTTTTATTCGACAAAGAATGTGTCAGAATTTAATAACTTTAATCATTATTATTTCCTCGTAATCACTTTCTTCAAAGTGTTTCCGACATAACCTCGAACTCTGTTTAATTAAAATAATTTTCTAAGAAAAGTTTTTAAGTAGTCTTTCGGAAAATGAGAGACTCCAATTTCCGAGCGTTTAGTTACACATTTCTTAAAAATATGTAAAAACCATCTCACGCCTTGCATTATTAGTGACAGCGCCATTTTGACAGTTGTGTTCCCTGTCGCATGTATATTAATGCATTTAGGGTGCTGATGGGGCTGCCCCGATTCTGCAGCGCATCAGGGATGTTCACCTGGTCGCAAGTTGACTGTTTTACTCCACTATGCGATAACGATGCACATTCCATGTGCGCAGGGTTCGGGCTAGCTCTAACGGCGTCCTGGGGGCAGTCGCGCAGAGGTTCAAATACCAGTACCTGAACCATTGCTGTCTGCTTCAAAAACTGCATGCAATCGAGATCCATAATATGTTTTTGTGTCTTTATTTTATTTTATGTACCTGTGACCCTTTTTTGGTCGAAACGAACTTTTTTTTTTTTCATTTAAATATCAGTTACGCGGACGACATGGTACTGCTGAGTGCTTCTGTATGTGGCCTTTCAAAGCTGTTGGGCATCTGTGAAAAGTACGCTCACAGCCATGGCCTGACATATAATGTAAAAAAAAGTGAATGCATGGTCTTTCAGGCTAGAGGAAAATGTCCGGCAACGATACCTGCCATAAAATTATGTGGAACACCACTGAAGAGGGTAGAAAACTTTAAATACCTTGGACATATGATGTCCTCTGATCTGAAAGACGATGCGGACATAGAGCGAGAACGCAGGGCGTTGTCTGTAAGGGCGAATATGATAGCCCGCAGGTTTGCTCGATGTACCCCAGAAGTAAAAACAACATTGTTTAGAGCATATTGTACATCATTCTACACGAGCAGCCTGTGGGTCTCATACACGCGCGGACAGTACAACGCTTTGCGTGTGCAATATAATAATGCATTCAGGGTGCTGATGGGGCTGCCCCGGTTCTGCAGCGCATCAGGGATGTTCGCCGGGTCGCAAGTAGACTGTTTTTACTCTACTATGCGTAAAAGATGCACATCCCTGGTGCGCAGGGTTCGGGCTAGCTCCAGCGGCATCCTGAGGGCATTCGCGCAGAGGTTCGATTGCCTGTACCTGAACCATTGCTGTCTGGTTCACATACTGACCAATCGAGATTTGTAGTATGTTTGTGTTGTATGTTTCAGTGTATGTCATTATTTTTTTTATTTTTGTAATTTTTATGCTTATGACCCTTTGTTGGTCGAAATAAAAGTTTTTCATTTCATTCATATAATCGGGAGTCAAAAAAGTTCTTATACCAGTGTACACGTGAGGGCAAAAAGGCCGTTTTCACATTGAATGATAACGATACCGACACGATAACTACACGATTTCGCCGGACTGGTAGTTTCATACAAGTACTCGTACTACTAAAGGCTCACACACTGTGTTATTGCAGTCAACGGTATCGTCGCCGACATTGATTGTCGTGCCGATATCGGCGGACGACACGGTGCGGGGTGAAACAGATCGCGGGGGGAGTGACATGGGCAGGCGCCGCCAGACGGCCAAGCGTGGATGCCAATTGCCCACCGCCGCACCACATCGCCCGCACTACTCTGTTCACATTTCGTTGCAACAAGAAGTTTTGGTTTTAAATTATTTAACATGCCAAAATTTCAATAGGAAACAAGACTAAAGTTAGAGCAAGAATATGCTTAGATGGTTTGGTCATGTTGCGAGGATGAATGAAAGGAGACTAACAAAAGGTATTTACAAAGCAGATAGTGAGTGGAAACGCCGGGAGGAGACGCCCTAGGAGGACATATAGTGACCCTATTGGTGATGTTCTTCAGAAAGGTCAGGTGCGTAGTACTCGCAACCTGCGTGCGTGAATGACCAGATGTATGAACGTAAACTAGGCAAAAGGAGTATGTAAGGACTGTAGGCAGTGGCGTTCTGTGGTGTCTGCCCAACCCGTGGGAAGAAGTCGTGAGTGAATATATTTGAGTTTCAATATGCATCGCCACCTTGATAGAACTAGTAGAATCAAAGGCATAACATTAGGCTGTTGGTTACATCGTGTCACATACCTTCCGATATCGTTTCGATATCGTCGGACGATATCGTTGTAGTCCGAGCTGACGATCCGTTATAGACGTGTCAGTGTGGTTCTCGTCGCAGTGTGAAAACGGCCATTGTCTGCGTGAGCGAATGCTCATAGTGTTGATGAGTACCTACTGGACCAAACAAAAGATTTGCCATCGACACGCTAGATTAGCTGCGCCCCAAGGTTTCACTTTCATAGAAATTCCTACAAGAACCATGCATTTTTCTGGCAAGTGAAATAATAAATTGATTTATTTAATGGCTACTGGATCCAATAACAAAAATATAACTTACTATTCTAGGCGTCAGTAAGCAATTTAACTTATTTGCAATGTAAGTACTTAAATTTTACCACCGACAGGGGGGTTTTGATAAGTTGCCTCATTATGGGGCTTTCATTCGGCCCATCAACAATACCTTTTAGGAGGCTGTTGCTACTATCCCGCAATCTTGTGAGAAGAGATGCATTTTTTTCTGCACCTGAGAAGCTATCAACCTTGAAGAAATGTCGTATGTAACTTGGGAATGGTCTAAATTTATACCGGTAAAAGATTTTCTGCTATCGGATCTGTATTTCCAGATATTTTCTTTTACAAACAAACAAACAAAGGTTGAGATATTACAAGCTTCTGCCAGCGAATTTTCTTGTTTCCCCGACCCTCCGCGTCACATAGCATCGCCCGCACGCGCTGTACTTCGTTTTCGCTTAACGTTCTTTCCGACTTTATTTTTTGCTCGGCTCCTAACGGTTATAGCGTATTGTTATATAGCTTTACCTTCCTCAAGAATTAGGCTATCAAATAGAAAATAATTTTTCATATCGTACTGGTAGTTACAGAGATACGCGCGTTCAAACGAACAACATGTTCAGCTTTATTATAAATAAACAGGATGGGACTTAAAACTTCTACGCTAGGGGGTCTCAAATCCCGGGTGTCACCATTGTGTGGATCGCCCGGAGGACACGGTGGAGCAAACGGTAGAGTTGTCCTGGTCCAGGCCATGGTACGGAGCGAGAGCAAATGGGAAGCCGTCACCTCCTTCTGCGAAGTAGTAATGCTCGCGAAAGAGGAGGCGGAGCGCGTGAGGGAGAAAGCCTTGCGTCCTCACGCCCCTAGTCACCGCAAGAGATGCCAAGGGCGTCTGGAATCGCCCGCAGATTGCCGGCCACCGTAGGCGCGGGCTTGCGGAAGGCGAGCAATGGGTAGGTCGCCGGATGGCGAGTAATGGGTAGCTCGCCATCCGGTAATGACCAGGCCCGGATCGACTACGCGTCGTGATTCACGCGGGCCTCGAAGAGATGACAGCACATAGTGACGGGGTCCGATAGGTCTGATGCATGCCAGGGTCGCGGGATGTTCGCAAGAGAAACCGTAGCCCTGCACAGGCAACTGAAGGACCACGGGTATGATTTACCACCCAAAAAAAGTGGTCTAGAATCATGTGCTGAATTGATGGTTACAGTTTGCTCGGCGATGACACTGCCATCACCATGTATAGATTGAGACATTTTATGTTTTATTTATACTAATGCGTTGCTTAAACTTGAAGATCGACCCATGTGGCGGTTATTATATTTAGAGATATGAGGAACAGGGTGTAAAGTTCACTCATACTCGTGGAAAAGGGAGGATCCTCCGACCAGATGGATGTCGTATCTGGTGGGCAACTGCCCGATGATTGTTGTCGGGAAGTTGTATATATGCTATCTGCGCGGTAAACTCTGCTTGCGCGATGCAGGATTGATTCGTTTGTTCGCATGTGGCGGTGTAGATGCCGCCACATCACTCCTCTCCGAAGACCGGAGGTCGATAGTGGACTAAGTCTTGTATCTTGCGATGCTTGCCAATGCCAGTTGGGTTCCAGTGGGTTGGAACCGGGTGTCGCATAGTTCGCGGTGAGTCGGAACTGTCTGCGAAGATGCCCCAGTGAGTCGGGGTGGCTGACTGCTGATGTCGACCAGGAGAGGGATTAAGCACTCTGCTTGTGGACCGGCCGAATGTGCAGTGTGCTGTGCCAATTTTGCTGATGAGGCTGAAGGTGATGACCAGGTATGCGCTTGCGCTGCATGCGTCAGGACAACTGTTCAAGCCGTGGTTGATGGCTGGCTGTGTGACTTGCGGGAGTGATGATGATGACGTCACGCTGAAGTAGTTGCACGAAGGCTGCGCTGACGTTCATAGTCGGGGTCACCAGTTTTAGAGATATGAGGAACAGGGTGTAAAGTTCACTCATACTCGTGGAAAAGGGAGGATCCTCCGACCAGATGGATGTCGTATCTGGTGGGCAACTGCCCGATGATTGTTGTCGGGAAGTTGTATATATGCTATCTGCGCGGTAAACTCTGCTTGCGCGATGCAGGATTGATTCGTTTGTTCGCATGTGGCGGTGTAGATGCCGCCACATATACTTACAAGAACCTCAATTATATAATAAACTCAATAGCAAAATAAGTGGGGCTACTCCGACGGAACGGCAGCAGGGTGTGGATGTGGAGCTAAGTCACAAACTATGCTCCACAACCTATCCTGCCCTTTGTGCCCAGAAACATGCAGCTATGTGACCTCTGCGCTGCCAATAATAACGCCGTGGACGTGGCAAAGTTTTTGGCCAACAGTATTTAAACAAGTGTCGTGCCTTTGACACGACGAAGATGAAGAATAGGTTTTTTTTTACATTAAACTTGGGTGTATTACTTTTTAACTATCTTCCAATTTAACCGGATTATACAGCTGAATGCCAGACAACATATATGCAGTAGACGAAACTTTTTAATTTTCAAAACGTGAATCAAATACTGAAAACCTATCCTTAATAATTTCGTCTTTCATTTAACCAGTCATATTGTGAAGCATACACAGCAGCTGAACTATGAAAGTGCTTGTGATTTTGCCGGCTTCAAGGCCTCTTTATTCCTTTTGAACTGGTACAAAGCAACGTAGGCTTTGTGAGTCCCAGGGCGGGTTTGTTGGCAATCGACACCGTCACTGTATTATGCTATTGGTTGCAAATTCTGATTGTAGTAGTTACACCCAGATAAAGGCTTGAATTTCGAACCATTGCAGCATTGGTCTGAATTTCCGGCGTCTGACTGACCGTTAAGCCACGTAAAGAGCTGTCGTATAAACCCGGTATAGATATTATTAGAGCTATATTGAATAATATTAACTACTTACTTGTTTTTGCAGGAGACTTTACAGGTACTCGTAAAACAATAATTTTGTGTGTTCAAAATCAAAATCAAAATCAAAAGTCATTTATTCAAACTAGGCTGAGAGTCAGCACTTTTCGAACGTCAAAATTCCATAAGACAGTGCCCCAAAATGCCCGCCCTTCACCACTTCCTAGTGCTTTAGCTGGGAAGAAGAAGTGGCGCAACAAACTCCCCAGCAGCACAGTTGTCTGTTTAGTTAGAAAAACCATTGTACTATACAATTATAAGGTAATCAAAGAAGAAAAACCGAAACACAAAAAATCACATTAAATTATCTGCCATATGTAAGCTAGCCACGCCAATATACCCAAAGCATAAACCAATAAAAATCAATGAAAAAAACAACTACACAAATAAAAGCCTACAGGCATAAGGGGCGTGACACCTTACAAATGCATTATTGGATTAATTTTAAGTACACACAAATGATAAACAAGGACCATCGAAGTAAAATAAATTAACAGAACAATTACTTTAACAATAACAAAACTATAGACAGCAAGACGACCAGTCACCACAAGCAGCACTCGTTCACGAGCATAACGCAAAGATCAGCCATTGCCCCCCTCGCCATGTTTGAGGGAAGGAGGCAACCCGATCCCCTACGCTACCGCAAGCAGTGACATCTACGGGAGCATGACGAACTCGCTGCCGGTTGCTCAGGCAAGAATAATTTATGATCAATTGTCGAGGTCGCTAGCTAACCACTTATTGCAATACAACTCGTTAAAAAAACATTGTAATGAGTAGATCATGTCAATAATAAATGAAGATAATTAAAAATAATTGACTTCTACAGTCAAATAAAATTAAAATAAATATACGAACTCGTATACCCTGTCAGTAGGTAAGCTGATTCTGGAGAAAGAACATAAACATTGTCTTGAGTTAATTACAGCGACCAACTATTCTTATCGTTTAAGTAGTCGTTAATTGAATAATATGCCTTTGAAAAAAGGTTGGATTTTACTTGAGCTTTAAATGCATTAAAAGGCAAATCTAGCAAAGAAGAGGGTAGCTTGTTATAAAAGGTTATACCAAGCCCAACCAATGAGTTATGAACCTTATGAAGCCGGTGAAAGGGAGCGCGTAGTTTGTTCTTATTTCTAGTATTAACATTGTGAAAATCACTGTTTTTAGTGTATAAGTGTATATTTTGCCTAATTCAATTCAATTCGTTTATTTCAACCAACAATTGGGTCATAATTAATAGTATTATTAAAATAAAAATATTAGAAAAAACAAATAAAAAAATAGTAATGTATAAGATGTTGGCGAAGATGAATTGTGATGCTACCGTAAGAATACCAATATCTTTAAAAAAATCTCTAAGAGAAACTCTGGCTCCTAGCTGATAAATTGCTCGGACAGCTCGTTTTTGAAGGACGAAAATTTGCCCCACAGCAGAATACCGTAGGACATAACGCTGTGGAAATAACTAAAATAGACTAACCGTGCTGTATCAACGTCAGTGTATTGTCTTACTTTCCTGACGGCGTAGGCGGCTGAACTGAGCCTCCCCGCTAGGCTTGATATATGTGGGCCATACTGAAGTTTGGCATCTACTGTTATGCCCAGAAAAACTGCCGAGTCTACTGTTTCAAGCAGCTCTTTATCTAAGACGATGTTGGGTCCTACATTTCTAACATTCGGTAAGACGAACTTTACACATTTAGTTTTCTTAACATTGAGAACTAGGTTATTTGACGTAAACCAATCCGTAACCATTGAGAGTGCACTGTTTACGTCATCAAAATCTTGTCTATTCCTGTCTACTTTAAAAATAAGAGAGGTATCATCTGCAAACAGTATAACGTCACAGATATCATTTAAAAAAAATGGTAAGTCATTGATATACACTAAGAACAAGAATGGACCTAGTATTGAGCCTTGAGGAACACCTAACTCAACTGGAAGCCCGGATGATTTCACACCATCGACATCTACACATTGGAACTATTGTGCAAATAAGAATTTATTACATTGAGAGCTTCGTTTTGGACACCGTAATGACTTAGTTTACGCATAAGCGTGTCATGGTGCACGCAATCAAAGGCTTAAGAGAGATCACAGAAAACTCCAATAGCATTTTGCGATCTCCTCCATGCATTAAATATGTGTTTCAGCAGAGCAACACCCGCATCTGTAGTTGAACGTCCTTTTGTAAAGCCATATTGTTGAAGGAGGCTATTTAAATTAAAATGTCTTAGCAACTGCTTAAGTATTAACTTTTCAAATATTTTGTTAAATGCTAAGATAGAAATAGGCCTGAAATTGCCAATGTTATTTTTATTACCAGATTTAAATAATGGTATGACTTTACTACTCTTCATGAGGTCAGGAAAAGTTCCTATATCAATACATTTATTAAAAGTAACAGCTAGATAGGGGGCTACGATGTCTATTATATTACTTAAAAGTTTAATTGAGATGCCCCAGTAATCACCAGTGTTTTTAGATTTAAGTGTGTTAAAGACGTTAATTACATCACTAGGCGTTACATGTTCGAAGCTAAATATGCGAGTACATTTTGGCACACTACTATTCAAAAGATTCTCAGCTTTAGACGGGGACGAATTTAAGGAGCAAGTCGTAGTTATAGGTATATTGGCAAAAAACCCATTAAATGCCTCAGCTACGTCAGCTGCCTTATTAACTAATTTGTTATCGACCATAACTTCAAGTTGATTTTCTTGTTTAACCGACTTACCCGTTTCATTGTTAATTATTTTCCAACTGGTTTTTACTTTATTATTGGAATTTTTAATTGAATCGCCTAAAAATTTTGATTTAGCAAAAAAGCAAATCTTTTTAAATAATTTTGAATATTTTTTTACATACTCTAGGAAAGGAGTATCAAACTTGTATTTTTTCAAACCATACAACTCGTATAGTCTCGCTCTACTTTTATAAATACCTGGAGTAGACCATTGGTTGAAGCCAATGGAGGTGCCATTAATGTTAATGGTTTTTGTCTTGAAAATAGATTGGTATTCTTTTTGCACAACATCAAAAAGGGCTCCGTACATTTCATTAGGATTCTCGTGTTCTACTATCTATGGTGTAATTCTATGAGCTATATTATTTTTAAACTTGTTACAACGACTAGCTGTATATGCAGGCCGCATTCAAGTTTATGCGGCTTTTTAGGTAATGACATCTGGAACCTAGCTAATAAACCACAGTGGTCGGACGTTAAGTCACTTAACACTAATTTCTTTTTGGCATCACAATTACTAAATATATTATCAAGACAAGTTGATGAAGATCCTAGTTGGTTCTAAAAACAAGTTAATTAAATTATAAGACCTAAACAGATTGAGAAGTCTAATACTTAATGGAGTAACATCTAAAATATTAATATTAAAATCTCCACATAAAATCTCTTATTACTTGTTTTTAACCTATTGAGAGAATCCTCCATTACCGATTCATAACGAATAAAATCACCAGAAGGGGGTCGATAAACGCAAATTATAACGTATCGCTCGATTTCAACACAAGACAACTCAATAGTGCGCTCAATCGAAAGATTAACTAAATCTAACGTTGTTTACATTTCAACTTGTTTGAGACAAGAACTTAAGAGCCAGCGCGAATGGCACTTTTCCTTACAAATGCGCTTTGTACAGTAAAATTATCATCATTGATAAACACTACTTCATGTTCCTTCAACCAGTGTTCAGTCAAACATAACACCTGAACATCATAGTTCTCCATAAATAAACTTAACTCTAGCTCTTTGCCGGACAGACCCTGCATATTTTGATGTACAACATTCAACATATGCGGCTCACCCGTTGTCGCCCCTAATAGTTTAAACTACAAGGCGTATCAAAAGTAGTATTAGTACCACTACTAACTGCAATTGATGGTACACTACATGTACCCTTGTCACTGTGTAAATTGTATGCTACAAGATTAGCAATTTGTCTCCTACATCTAGGTGACAAGTACATTGTATTACCTTCAATCACGAACTATAGAACCTACAAGGTGGACCGATGACCTCGTGAAGATCGCGGGAATTCGATGAATGTGAGAAGCACATAACGTAACAAACAACGTGAAAAACACATAACAAAGTCGATGTGGCAATGACTTAAAGCACACAATTCTAATTTTATGAATGCGAAAGTTAGTTCGTTTGTTTATTTGTTAGTTTGTTACGCCTTCACGCTAAAATGGCTGAACGGATTCCAATTAAATTTGGTACACAGGTAGACCATGACCTGGAATAGGTCATAGAATACTTTTTATCCCGATATTCCTACGAGATCGAGACTTATGCGGGTGAAACCGCGGTGCGCAGCTAGTGTAATAAAAAGCACATAAAAATAAAAATAAAAATGTATAGCGCGATGTAATAAACTAGCAGGCAAGTGTGCCTCACAGCTGCGCCATAAATGCCCAGAATACCAAAAAATGCCAGACAACTAGTGCCTGATGCTAGTTTTCAACTGGAACTGAAGTGTGAGGTCTGAACCTGAAAGTGGAGGTTTAGGTTGAGCAATAATGATGAACGATAAATAAATGCCAAATGCAAAATTTCTGCTTACCCCAAAAGAATACACTAGTTTGATTCTAGATACATTAGTAAAACGCCTGAAGTAAGCTCCTTTTCAATGTTTAAGTAATGGCGTAATAAAACAAAAAGGTTCTCCTTAAGGTATCCGCATTTAGAAGATAAAGACGCCTTGTTAGGATTACCCAATTATTTATTAATTTAAAGACGAGTTCCTGAGAGATCGGTAGAAGGATGAGACGGTGGAAAAAGATTCAATGTTATTCTAGATATATTATGTTTTTGATATTTTTGGTCGTTTTTGACCCTAAATCCAAAACGAATGATAAGGTGGTCTTTACCAATACCTCAAAACTCCGTCGTTAATAAAACCGATTTGTTTTTTTTTATTATTTTGCTTGAGTTATCTAGTAGTTCTAAATACGTTTGGTCAAGTTTTGATGAGTGGTTTTTAAATTAGCTTCAATAATCCGTATTTTTTCCACCTAGTGAACGTTGATGACGTTATAATATTTTTGTCACAGTTATTTACTTAGCAAGTGAATGTATACGAATTTGTGTGGCGTAGCAACCACAACAAAAATTTTAAAAAAAAATTGAATAAAACGAACGACTTCCAAACCCGCGACGTTTTTTACTTTTTAAAGGGAACTTAGGTTTTTGTGTCGGGGGTTTTTTAAATTTTAAATTTGATTTTTTGTATTCTACTTTTTATAGGTACATACTTAATATAATGTAGATTTTTTTAAGTTGTAAATAGATAGGTTCACCCCCCACAACTTTTAAACGGCTCAACCGATTTGCATCAAACATGTCTAAGAACACTCGCACACAAGTCACCTTTAATACAAAAAAAAAAACTAAATTGAAATCGCTTCATCCGTTCGGGAATTATGATTAGATTAGAAACTAAAGTTATTTTTCACTTTGTAGAGTTTTTTTTTCCAAGTCGGTTGTTTTTTTATGTAAAGTTATATTTCTATATTCGTATCCTCTTTCTCGATTGTTTACATGACTTGAACTTCGAATACGGTTCTCCGACGTTATGTGTCATGATCTATCTCATAATTAATTTACCAGTCATTGTTTTATTCTAATTCTTTTTACATATTGTGGTACAGTAAATTTATTCTAGGTGGATCTTCTTAACGTATGTACTTATAATGAAATAATTAATGTATGTGTTCAAAACATTGCAAAACCCTTTCTTAAGAGTAACGGTGGACTTTCTTCCCCATTCTCCATAGGAAACTTAAAACGCAAATAGAATCAATTCTATTTTTTTTTCGTTGTAAATGTTGACGTTCATACGTTCCATTTATGTGCCTATTTGGAACTAATGATTTGACTTTGACTTTGTATTTTGTTCATGGCGGTCAGCGGAGATATTATAATAGTGTACAAGTGTGTGCGCAGACACAGGTGCACTCTCTCTTCCCTCACTTAATTATCCGACATGATCAAAGAGATCAAAAGCAGTACCAATAGCTTAACGTGGTTTCTGAGGCATTGCAGTATCACACTTCGTACTTCCAAACTCCTTCCTAAGAAAAACCTAATCAATACTTTGGTCGACTTTATTTTTTTTGGTTGGGAAATCATCAAATGACTTCTCCCGCTCTGGGTGGAGAGGTACTTTGCCCGACCTGGGAATCGCTTGCAACCATGAGACCAGTTAAACCTCAAACGGCGAATCTCGAACGGAGATTCAGAAAATATTTTGAGCTCACTAAACCAAGTAGGTAATGCATGTTTTCGTGATAACAAATGTGAAAACCACTTTTCTTTCTACAGACTAAATTGAAAAAACCAAAATGTGAATCTACTGTCGCAGACGATACAATTTAGATGAACATTTAAATATTTTATCAAGCTTCAGTAACACAGAAACAGTGAAGTGCACCGTTATTTCATTATGTTTGCAACAGGATCAAATAAATACAGTTCAACTATTTATTTTAAGCAATCCGGTTAATACAGTCCGCTTGGTCCATTCGACGAGCGCAGTAAATAACAGCTTGACAAATGGGCGCGACGATTGAAACGTAACAAATAACGTTATTGTAACGTTATTTATAATGTTGTTGCAAATGGTATGTTGTTACTCTTTTAATTTCAAATAGAACGTTTTTTTTTTAAATACAGTAAGTAGCTAAGACTGACAAACACATAGGCCAAGAATAATACACGTTCTTAGCACGAGCTTTGGCTTAGGACTAATATTTTCACCTCTGTCGCGTAGATGTCAAACTACAAATGTCAGATATAGAAGAGTTAATTAATTAAACTAAAGCATGTTCTAAGTAATGTTTAACAATCGTGGCCTAAGGTGATAAGATCAACCTCATCTTAGTAAGTAAGAATCACAGACATGTAAGTGCCGGATTCACCAATGAAATTGAACGAGATCAGCACATCTAAAACGCGATCAAGAGCTGTCAGTGTCAAAATTGTAAAATTCAAATATTGACACTGACAGCTCTTGAACTGGGTTTAAAGGTGCCAATCGCGTCAAGTTTGTTTATACCAAGCTTCAAAGAAACTTCACAGGAAGCCCTAAAAAGTTTTTTGAAGCTTGAAAATGTCGGTAGATGGTTGTCGAAAAACGCACTCTTCATAGACTGCCGTAATTATAAGAACGTTAATTTTAGCACACATTAAAACACAATGCATTTAAATACAAAAAAGTGTGGTGTCGCCTGTACTGTGAGTTGGTTCATAGAAAATGTAAAAGAGTGATGAAGAAGAATTTTTGCAATGGGTGAAAATCAGTATAATAACCAAATAATAATGCCCTTACTACACATTCAAAATTCAATTTTATTGCAATGTTTGACAGAACCATTGTTCACTTAATTTCTCTTTGTAATACTAGCTCCATATTACGCTACTAATTATTTTAAGCGTCGCTGATGTGGCTATTTATATCTCCATTGCGCTATATTTGAATATAACCAGCGAAGTGTGAGCGGTGCTTACCGAGGGTTCTATCCCGTGTTTAATTAATTACTGAAATAATTATGAATAATATTATATGAATGCCTCGTTGGTCTAGTAATCGTGAGAGCTGCTACTGAGCATGAGGTCCTGGGCTTGATAAACAAGAATCCCGGGTCGGGAAAAGTGTTATTCGGTTTTCCCATCAGGAATTAATGAGTAGCAGCTTGGGGTCTGGATTTGTGCCCGTTTTATGACAATAGGCGCACCTCCCATTACATGAGACTTGAACTGTCAAATGCGAATGTACTTTTGGTGCACCACTTCCTTACTTTTCGGGGATTACAGGCAGGTTATGGTATGTTATGTTGTGTGAAACAAATTCCCATTTTTTTTTTTTTATCTGAAATTATTGTGGTCTTCGCTATTTAATTATGCTCTGAACTCTCCTTACCTTCAATCGCTTCAGCAAGTTGGAACGGAAACGAGGCAATTCTTGCGTTTTTGGAGGGAAAAGATCGGCTGTTCTTCTTCTATTGACCTTATTTTCAAAGCACTAAATGCGGTTTTAAATCAAAGTCCAAACTTAACCTTTGATGATAAGTTCTTCAATCAATCTGCCTAATCTTTTCCCGACAATCCTAGGGTCAGCTTCTAGTCTAACCGAATGCAGCTGAATACCAGAATTTTACATGGCATATCTCCATAACCCAGCTACTGAGAAACACGATACCCATTGGTAAGACTGGCTGCCAGACTTTCGGGCTTCTGACGACCCGTAACGACTGTCAAAGATCTACGACTTAACTTACTTTCCGGGTCACGGAGGTAATGGTCACCCATTAAGAAACCGACCTCGGCTAGCGGTCAACCCGTCCGGCTGTAAGTATTTAGCCACGAGTAAATTCTTGATCATGATAAAATAACTATCTCTCGTCTATTCACACATACAAAGCAGAAACCTGTGGCGGCTTCTACACCGCCACATGCGAACAACGCATCACACTAATCCTGCATCGCGCAATCATTATTTACCGCGCAGCTAGCATATATACAACTTCCCGATAACAATCATCGGGTAGTTGCCCACCAGATACGACATCCATCTGGTCGGAGGATCCTACCTTTTCTGAGAGTATGAGTGAACTTTACACCTTTTTCCTCATATCCCTAAACTGGTGACCCCGAGTATGACCGTCAGCGCAGCCTTCGTGCAACTCGTTCATTCGTTCGCTCGCACTCAACGCGAACAGACGTAGCGTATCGTGCACAAAATATTTTAAAATATTTGTTAAAAGAATTTGCTCGAAATCAGACCCTACCGAAAAAGCTTTAGAGCTGAATTTGGATTGCAGCTGGAGTGATCACGCACCGAGTAAACAACTTTGCGTGGCCGTGTTACAGTATAAGCAAGTGTATCAGAATCAATTATGTTGCGCTCACCAACCGCTAAAACTTTTGGATCTGAACCCGAACTCTCTCCTCCCTTTTCTGAGAGTATGAGTGAACTTTACACCCTGTTCCTCATCCTTATATTATACAGAAACAAGCAAAATTTAAATTACGGTTAACAAACCGGCGCGAGCGAAAATCGCCCCACGTCTCGCGCAGGATTTACATTAGTGGACTATAGTTTTAAATTACTATTGAGTATTAATTATAATTGAGTGGTAAATTATTTAATCGACACTGCTCTCAAAACGGTAAAGGAAAACATCGTGAGGAAACCGGCATGTCTTAGAACCAAAAATTCGAAGACATGTGACATCTACCAAACCGCACTGGTCCTGCGTGGTGGATTACGGTCCACTCCCTCTGATAGAGAGGAGGCCTGTGTCCCAGCAGTGGGAACATAATAGTCATAGAGTGAATGTTTTGCTTCACCGTTTTGAAAGCAGTGGTGATGAAATAATTTACACAAAGGAAAGTACCTGTCTGGGTTCGAAGCTACAACCTACAACTCGTAAGTGGTGGCCTTTACCACTGCTCCACACCACTGCTCTCTAACACACAGAGGTATAAACAAGTAGATTTGGAAAAAAGACATTACATATATGTGTAGTTGACAATGTAATCCACTTCATAATAATTATACAATCCCCTGATATCACATAAGAGACGATTTAAATGTTGTGTTTTTATTGCTTTTTTTCTGGTCATATTTTTATCTTACCTTTTGCAAGTTATGCTTAGGAGGCTGACAAGAGCTAAAGCGCGGTCACTGTCAGACTGCATAGAAAAGAAAGAGAAGCGCGATGTCACAACGCTAGTATTTTTTTGTAAAAAAAAATTAAGCAATTATCTATTTACAAAAAAAACTATTGATTGGACTAAAAAATAAAATGTTATTACGTCAATATGTTGCTTGTAGAATAATAGTATCAAATTAGGTGTATTATGCTTTCAACACACAATCTAACTAGCAGATTTCCTGAAGTTTTTATTTTATTTTTGCAATACATAATAACAGTGAAAGAACATCCGTCCATCATCTATCAAAGAATAGCAAGTTAGGCCAAATAACAATCGATCGGCGGCGGCGGTCTCTCGCGTCCGGCCCTATTACAGGCCATGGTACGGAGCGTGAGGGAATGGAAAGCCGTCACCTCCTTCTGCGAAGCAGTAATGCTCGCGAAGGAGGAGGCGGAGCGCGTGAGGGAATGCGCCTTGCGCCCTCACGCCCCTAGTCGCCACAGGAGACGCCCTGGGCGTCGGGAGTCGCTTGCAGGTTCCCGGCCACCGTAGGCGCGGGCTTGCGGACGGCGACCAGGCCCGGGTCGACGGCGCATCGTGTTCCACGCGCGCGTCAAAGAGATGTCAGCACAAAAAGACGGGGTCCCATAGGGCCGACGCCTCAACGTCGCGGGAAATTCGAAAGAGTAACTGTGGCCCTGTCACAGGCAACTGAAGGAACACGGGTGGGTTTTAGTCAGTAAAAGTATGACACGCCCTCCCGCTCCACCCAGTGCGGGAGAAGTCATTTGATGATTTACCACCCAAAAAAGAAAAAGCCCAAGTCACAATATCACAAGATCAGAGGGCTTACACAAAATAACATATAACATTCGTACCATTCGACTAACGAAGACGCTAGTAGAGAAGGCAAACAATGTATGGGGTTGACAGTGGAGATATACCCATTAAATAGAAACAAGTGTAAATCTACTGTAGTAGATTACATTCGCAAGCTAAACTACGATGATACTGAAAACCTGTTGACTGTAATAAAGTAGCTTAAACTATTACTCATCCTCCTACACACATCCACACATTTACTTTCTACTCATCGGAGGCCATCACTACACAACTTATTTTAAGATTATTTTCCTATATTTTCCCCTTTTTTTATTACTATTTTATTGTTATTATTTGGATCAAATGTTGTCTTTATAGATGTGTATAGAGGTCAAACAAAGTTATATAAAATATGTGGCCTACAACAGGGGAAGAGCGCTGATGTCTGAAATACAGATATTTTATATCTAGTTCAGGCACAGATGTTCAAATCGAGTCCTAGAAATAAGTGTTTTAAAGTGTATCACCTTAATATGAAATTGTTGTATGTTTTTGAACAAATAAATTATACTTATTATTATTAAATTATACTTATTATTATTATTATTATAAGCTATCGGAATGTCACGTGATCAAAGGTGTAGTATCATAGTGAAGCGATAGCGGTTGTAGAAATAGAATCGCTCCGAAGTGAAAGCCATTTGTCTAGGCCAGGGATGGCGAACCTCTATACATCTACGTGCCATTTTTTCCAAATAAATATTGAATGTGACCATGACGTGACGTCACGCCCGACGAAGTGCACGACCTCATCAAAGGTCTTAAGGCTCGTAAAGCCCCCGGTTCAGATGGAATCACCAATAGGGTATTCCAACTTTTCCCTGCCCACCTGATAATGCTACTGACCACCATCTTCAATGGTGCTCTGAGCAACAACATCTTCCCACAGGCATTCAAAGAAGCCACCGTCATCGGTATCCCGAAGCTCGGCAAGCCAAAGTCAGAGCCTAGTAGTTACCGCCCCATCAGTCTGCTCAATGTCCTCGGCAAAATCTATGAGAGGCTTATTTATAAGCGCCTCAGAGACTACGCCGAGACAAAGGGCCTCATCCCCAACGAACAGTTTGGTTTTAGAACCCAACACTCGTGCGTACAACAGGTCCACCGTATAGTCGAACACATCAACTTCGGTTTCCAACGAGGTTTGATGACCGGTGCTGTTTTCTTCGACATAGCGAAAGCGTTCGACAAAGTCTGGCACAACGGCTTATTATATAAGCTGTACCAACTCGGTGTGCCAGATCGTCTCGTGCTCATCTTACGGGACTTTTTGTCGAACCGCACCTTCCGTTATCGCATCGAAGGAGCGCTATCCTCCCCCCACCCTATTCGCGCAGGAGTCCCTCAGGGCTCTGTGATCTCTCCCCTAGCATTCACGCTATTCACCAGCGATATGCCCAAGTGCAGCAAGGCACAGCTGGCTCTGTTCGCAGACGACACGGCCATTTACTACACCGGCCGCGATCCAGACTCGATATCTCGCATTCTCCAAACCCAAGTCAACAAGCTTGGCGCCTGGTTTAGGAAATGGAGAATCGAAGTAAATCCCGACAAAAGTCAAGCGGTTCTATTCTCGAAGCCGCGTCATACCCCCTGCCCCCCTCGACCGATCACCATGTTCGGCAAGCCGATCCCTTGGGAGAAGCGAGCCAAATATCTTGGTGTAGTTCTCGACGAACACCTTTCGTTTTCAGAGCACATTAAGGCGGCTCGTTCGCGCGCCGCCTTCGCTCTAGGTAGACTCCACTTCGTCCTCAATGCACGTAGCAAATTGTCACTTAAGTGCAAATTGCGTATCTACACAGCGTGCATCCGTCCGATCATGACCTATGCCAGTGCAGTCTTCGCACACGCCAAGCCCGTTCGCTTCCATAGAATGCAGACCCTCCAGAACAAGTTCCTCCGTAGGATAACAGGCTCCCCCTGGTACGTTCGCAACGAAATCCTCCATGTAGACCTCAGGATCCCCACTATCCGTCAGTTCATGAAACGCATTTCAAAGCGTTTCTTCGAGACCGCCGCGAATCACCGCAACCCTCTGGTTGTGAAAGCCGCTAGTTATATTCCCTCCTCCATTAGTCAAGTCCGCCGTCCCAAGCATGTCCTCACCGATCCCGATGACCACATAACTCTCATTCAGGAGAGCAGTAGGGCCACCAGTACAGTGCAGAAACACAGACCGACATTCCGACCTCGCCGCCGAGGTTCCTCGCGAAGATCCCGACGTAATTGTCCCCCCCGACCCTTGCTCGACGAAGTGCCAGCCCGCGCCGTAGCTGAGCCTGTAGCTTTAAATTCCCCGATTAATAATAATCAAAACTTGATCCAGCCTGTCCCATCTTGCTGTCCTCCCGTCAGCGACGCCCTAAGCCGAGGTCCGTACCCCACAGGGGGTGCCCTTAGCGAGCGTTCGCTTAATAGTATAAGTAGTTTTACGCCCCTGGCTGGAGGCTTTGAGTCCGCTTAAGGCAGCCACAGGATAGTCCGGTTAAGTAGTCACGACCTCTCAAGGTCAACTACGAGATGCCATTAAATAAAAAAAAAATAAAAAAAAAAAAAAAAATGACGTGACATCAACTCGACGCTCGACTCTCGCCGCGGACGGACGTGTTTGTGCGCTCTCCCGCTCCAGTGTTGTGTTTCGTGTTTTCTACTCGTCGCTACCACGTGACGTCATCGTAGTCGCCCCGACTACTCCGATTTAAAATCAAATCAAGAAATTGATTTGATTTTAATAACTCAAAAAACTGCCTTTTTCAAGGCATCCCTGTTTCATTAATAGACGTTTGTGAGTAGCTTCACTAGGCCCCTTCTGGGTAAAACCACAGTTTCGTGGTCCTCGGTTGAAACCTTACGGTGTCAACGAAGCCGAGTGGGGTGTTGACCCAATTCACACCCGCCGAACCCCTGCAGGGCGAGGCAGTTAGTTGGACGGGTCCCAGATAACCGGCCTTGGGGGATCTCCTAGTCGGCTCTGGTGACAGTTTTGCTTTTCAGCACTCACCTAGTGTCTTTAGGGTGTGTCTACACCCTTCGCGCTAGACTGGTCAGGGCCCCGTTCGCACAATAAGACTGGCGACGGGTTACAAGCTTAGGGCTCACAAATAGGTACTCACCTCTCTGTCTACACCCGACAGAGAGGGTCACACATCCCCGGGCCCATCCACCCGGGGAGATAGGTATAGGGTTTAGGCCACGAAGGAAAAATTTTTTCCACCATTCCCTCCCTAAAATAGCTCCTCCTCCGACCATGGAGGACGCCTTTATTGTGGCGTTCTTCAGAGAGGTCCTTTTTAAGGACCCCGAGTTCTTGGCGAAATATGGCGCCAAAATACGCCAACGGTCCACCCCCACTCCGTCCCACGGGTCACTTGTGGAATTCAGTGACGCACTGGAGAGCCCGCTATCGCCACCTGCAAGTGAACAAGGCATTCCGCCCTTTGTTCCGCACCACAATGTTCCGGCAACTATCTCGGCCCCCATTGTGTCATTATCCCGGCAGTAAATACCGCGGCCCCTATTGTCTCGCCCGCTTTTGTACCTGCCGCCATTGTTACGCCGTCTATTGTTCCGGCCGACATTGTTTCAGAGACAACGCAGCTGCGCACCGCAGTATCAAACTCGACTCAACCGGAGAGCATGGACACGTCAGTCCCACTCTCAGAGGACGAAGCCCGCACCTCCTCCTCCAGCGACGACGACTTCCAAGTCGTTGTTAAAGGAGGCAAGAGGAAGGCGGCTAAATCCTCCGCCCCCGCTGGCCCGGTCACCAAGGCCCAGAAAAAACAGGACGACTTATCGTCCAGCTCCACTTCCGCCCCTAGTCCGCGGGCCAGTCGCCCCGCCAGCCCTATGGCTTGCCCACCCGCTCCTACCGCGAGGAAGCAGAAGCCCCCTCCCCCGATATACGTCCAGGAAAAGTCCAAATGGACTGAAATATCTAAAATGTGTGTTGATCGCAAGATCAACTATACTAACGCCCGATCCACCCTCCAGGGGATCAAAGTTACGGTCCCCACGTCTGCGGACTTTAGGGACCTCTCCCGCGCCCTACGTGAAAGGAACTACTCCTTTCACACTTACTCCCTTCCGGAGGAAACCCCTACACGCGTCGTTATTAGGCGCGTTCCACAGGAAATCTCCACCGAGGAGATTAAGAGCGACCTTGTCTCACAAGGCATACCAGTTTCCGCCGTCCATCGCTTACATAAAGCGAGACAGGGCCTAGTCTACGACATGGTCCTGGTCATCTGTGACCCCACAGACGGTCACCACCCGATTTTTAAAGTTAAGTCGGTGTGTTCGCTCTCAGGCATCTCAATAGAGAAGCCTTACAGAGCTCAATTAATTGGACAGTGTCATCGCTGCCAATTATATGGTCACTCGCAGTCCAACTGCTATGCCACCCCTAGATGCGTCAAGTGTCTAGGAGAGCATGGCACCGCCGACTGTACCCGCCCTAAAGATAGGGAACTATGTTTAGAGCCTCCCAGCTGTGTACTCTGCGGCCAATCGGGACACCCGGCAAATTACCGGGGCTGTCCTAAGGCCCCGAAGTCCTCCTCTCCCAAACTCGCGAAACGCGCGAGCGACCGCCAGCACAGGGAAAGCCCCTGGGGAAAGCCTCCTTCCGCGCTGATGCCGGAGCGGCTCAGTCCGCAGAGGCCGTCTCCCTGGGCTAACCTAAATCACCTGAAGGCTCCCGCAGCTTCGGTGCCCTCTATCCCCGCGCAACCGGCGCAACCCGCTCAACTTCCAGCGCTGATGGCTTCCGCCATCCCAGCGCCTTTGGTAGCCCCCGCGGCCCCTACGGCCTCTCCAGCGAAACCTCAGGGAACCCAGGGCCGAAACAGCGCCCAAATTATACTTAGTACATACGCGGCTCTCTTCACCACCGCCGCGGACAAAATGGCGGAAGAAATCGTTGCTGCAAACGGCAACGCACTCCGCCTTATGGAAATCCTCAGCGCGTATCCCGAGATCGCGCAAGTTCTACACTCACTCAAATATTAATTCTCAATGGATAATACGAGAGTAAACAGTAACAAACCCCGATCCCTTAAATTAGGCTTCTTCAACGCAAATGGCGTTTCAGGTCAACGCGATGAGATCGCCGCTTTCCTCCGCGACCATCAGCTTGACATCCTCCTCATACAGGAAACCTTTTTAAAACCGCATCACCGAAACCCGAATATTGCCAACTATAAGCTAGTTCGCAATGACAGGTCTCGATGCCACAAGGGTGGCACACTAATATACTTTAGGAAATCTTTGTATTGCATCCCTATCGACCCACCTTCTCTCTTCTCCCATCTGGAGACCTCTATCTGTCGGCTCGGCATGACTGGTCATCAACCGATCACCATCATCTCTGCTTATATTCCACCAGACAATGGTCCGGAGGATCCCATCTCTCTCCAAAAGGACTTCACCGCCCTCTTCGGAATGAGTGACTCCGTCATATTGGCGGGGGATCTTAATGCCAAACACCCGGCGTGGAATAGTAGCACGACTTCTACCAGAGGTCGGATCATTTCCAAGTTAGGCGAATCCCTTAACTTTGACGTCATCGCTCCAATGAGCCCGACTCACTTCCCAGGTAATCCTAATCACCTTCCCGATGTTCTCGATGTAGCGCTGCTCAAGAATGTGAACCTCCGTTAGCAATCGATTGAGACGTTCCACGAGCTAAACTCTGACCACCGCCCTGTAGTCATGCATCTTGCACCCTACTCGGGCCCGATCGACCCAAACCGCCCCCCTCAGACCCAGACGATAACCGACTGGAGGAAAGTAAGCGAAAGACTGAAATCCACCACGTCGCCTCACTTAGACACCATCCCCGATCACTTAGTGTCAGTCGCCGACACGACGGCCGCAATCGACTCGTTTACAGAGCACGTACAATCCGTATTGACGGATTGTTCACGGGAAGTTCCGGTGATGGAAGACCATCGCTGGAAACTACCTACTGACGTACGTGACCTGATAACCGAGAAGAACGCGGCCATCCGTGCCTACGACTCCTTCCCTTGTGACGCGAACAAAGCCCACATGCGCCATTTACAGCGTGCTGTAAAGAAACGCATAGGGGAGATCGCTCAGAGGGTTGGAACAAGATGCTGAGTGAACTCGAGCCCACTCACCAAGCCTTCTGGCACCTTCAGAGGAAATTGCGCTCCTCCGAGGAGGTCTCTATGCCTCCTCTCATCCGCCCCGACAAGAGCGTCGCGTTCGACAGCACCGACAAGGCCGAATGCCTTGCTGACAGCCTAGAGTCCCAGTGTTCTCCCAGCTCTCAACCAGTAGACCAAGCTCACCTGAACAAGGTCGACGCTGAAGTCGAACGGAGAGCCTCCCTTCCACCCGTTGAAGACCCTGATGATCCTCTGCCTCCCGTCACTCCAGATGAAGTGCACGACATCATTAAAGGGCTCCAAGCTCGTAAAGCCCCCGGTTCGGACGGTATTACCAACAAGGTATACAAACTCCTACCTGCCCCTCTAATAATGCTCATGACCGCCATCTTCAATGGCGCCTTGAGCAACAACATCTTCCCACAAGCGTGGAAAGAAGCAACAGTCATCGGTATCCCAAAGCCAGGCAAGCCAAAGTCTGAGCCCTCCAGCTACCGTCCCATTAGCTTACTCAACGTTCTCGGCAAAATCTACGAGAGGCTTATTTATAAGCGTCTCAAAGACTATGCCGAAGCAAAGAGCCTCATTCCCAACGAGCAGTTTGGTTTCCGTCCACAACACTCGAGTATCCACCAGGTCCACCGTATCGTAGAGCACTTGTGCGCCGGTATGCAGCGTAACGCGACGACGGGTGTGCTATTCTTCGACATAGCGAAAGCCTTCGACAAAGTCTGGCACAACGGCTTGTTATACAAGCTTTACCAACTAGGAGTGCCAGATCGTCTCGTACTCATCTTACGAGACTTTTTGTCGAATCGCACCTTCCGCTATCGCATCGAGGGTGCACTCTCGTCCCCTCACCCTATTCGCGCCGGTGTCCCTCAGGGTTCCGTCATATCTCCTCTGGTTTTCACGCTATTTCACCAGCGATATCCCACAGAGTAAAAAGGCTCAGTTGGCTCTCTTCGCCGACGACACTGCCGTTTACTATACCGGTCATTGTCCCAATGCTATAGCTCGTACTCTCCAAACCTCCGCAAACGTCTTAGGCGCTTGGTTCCGGAAATGGAGAATCGAGGTCAACCCCGATAAGAGTCAGGCGGTTCTCTTCTCGAGACGTCGTCGAGTCCCACCCCCACTTCCCAGCCCGATCACTATGTACGGCAAGCCAATCCCTTGGGAGAAGCAAGCCAAATACCTAGGCGTGATCCTTGATCAAAACTTAACGTTTAAACAGCACATTAAGGCTGTTCGCGCGCGCGCCGCTTTCGCTCTTGGTAGACTCCACTTTATTCTGACAGCCCGTTGCAAACTGTCACTTAAATGTAAGCTGCGCATCTACACCGCAGTCATCCGTCCCATCATGACCTATGCCTGCGTTGTATTCGCGCACGCTCACCCACGTCATCTCCATAAGATGCAGACCCTCCAGAACCGTTTCCTCAGAAAGGTCACGGGTGCCCCCTTCTATGTCCGTAATATAAATCTCCACATCGATCTTAAAATGCCTACCATAAACCAGTTCATGAAACGCTTATCGAAGCGTTTCTTTGACTGTGGCATAAAACACCCCAACCCCTTGATCTCAGCGGCCGCCCGCTACACTCCTTCCCGTATTAGTAGTATTCGCCGACCAAGGCATACCTTAATCGCCCCCGACGACGCCACTACCCTCCTCCAGGAGAGTAGTAAGGCAACCAGCACGCTTCATAAGCCCAAAACCCGATCGCCGTCCTACCGTCCTCGCCGCCGAGGCCCGCCGCGACGCCCAAATTTACGCCCCTCCCGACCCTTGCTCGAGCCAGCCCGCGCCGCTGAGCCTGTAGCTTTAAATTCGTCCCTAAATAATATCATTCCTGATCCAGCTAGTCATTTGCTGCCCTCTTCCAGCGACGCCCTAAGCCGAGGTTCGTACCCCACAGGGGGTGCCCTTAGCGTGTAGTCGCTTAGTTTTTAGTTAGTATTTAAGTTTAAGTCCTGGCTGGAGGCCTTAATTTATTAGGGAATCCACAGGCAAGTCCGTCTAAGCAGACGACAACCTCATAGGTTGACCTGCGAGATGCCATTTATTTTTAAAATTTTAAAATGACGTGACATCAAACAATCTTGACTTAGCGACTACTGGAAACAATACTTTTGTGTTTTTATGGCGGTAATAGAACAACACACTCTGTGAAAATTTCAACTATCTACTTATGATGGTTCATTAGAGTCGTACCGCTGACAGACAGACGGACGGACGAACCGCGGAGGCTTAGTAAAAGAGTTCCGTTGGCACCCTTTGGGTACGAAACCCATATAACTGTATCCCTCCTTTCACTACAATAGGTACTCTTTATTTGCAACTATATTGTGCTTCCACAATATTATCTATGTTATTGTACGGTAATGTTACAATTAATAATTTATATTTATTTAAATTAATTAAAAAATAAGTATAACTTTTGCTGTTGCAAGGTATCTAAATTCCTGAAACGATGCCGTGCCCAAGTTATTTATTTTTGCCCTGGTCTAGGCCCTCACGGATATTAGGTACCTATCTATATTGGTACTTGTTGGACGTGGTGCTCAATTAAATCATGGTAGCTGCTAAAACAGTTAACTTTGTAGTTGGAATAGCAGCCAAACATAACATAACATAACATCACGCCTTGTTTCCCCGAAGGGTTGGGCAGAGGTGTACCTATAGTACACCCACATTTCGCCAGTTATGTTTAAGTCCCATGTATTAGGGGGCGAGCCTATTGCCATCAACCGGGCACAAATCCAGACTTCGGGCTGCTGCTGAAAAATTCCAGATAGAAAAACCCAATAACACGTTGCCCGACCTGGGGTTCGAACCCAGGACCTCATGATCAGCAGTGCTCAGCCAAAGTAGTACTAAATTTGTTAAAATTTCAATTGTCTACTATTACGGTTCAAAAGATACAACCCTGTGACAGACGGACGATCGGAATGCGGTGCCTTAGTAATAAGGTCCCTTTGGGTACGGAACCCTAACGGAAACACGGAAAATTGCTTACACGTACAAGAAAAATCGAATGTTTTGCGTTTTTTTTTTATCTTAAATACTCGAGACGTGCAAAATAAGTTAATTTTCCGCTTCCAAGTCCCCAATGAGTGACGAAGAAGAGATAAATCTTTGCAGCATTGATTAATGTATGTATCAGCACGGTTGTAACTCTCGGGGGTTAGCAGTTAAGCGGGTGTCAATCATCAATGCACGGTGATGAGACTTTGATGAATGTGATTGTATGTGAAGGGAAATGTTATGTGTGTGGATTATGTCTTTATAAAACATCACGCCTGTAATCCCAGAAGGGTTAGGCAGAGGTGTACCTATAGTACACCAACATTTCGCTAGTTATGTTTAGGTCCCATGTAATAGGGGGCGAGTCTATTGCCATCAACCGGACACAAATCCAGATTCCGGGCTGCTACTGAGAAATTCTAGATAGAGAAACCCAATAACACTTTGCCCGACTTGGGAATCGAACCCAGGACCTCATGCTCAGCACTCGCTTTTGGGACCACTAGACCAATGAGGCAGTCATCATTATATCTTTATCTATAGGGAAATTGAGTTTGGCTCCCGTTGCTAGATTCTACAAATCATTTCTCGAGGACTATGTTGTGGGCTTGGAACTTTATAAATAAACGAACTTGTTTTTTATGTAATTTGACACCTTACGTCACTTTGCGTGTTCTAACCATTTCGTACAACAGTCAAAGGATTGCAGCTGTGATTTGAAAACACGGACAATTTACGTTAGTAGTCAATTTGCTTGACAATTATGTTTCCTGACTTTATCCAAGTACAAATACCATTGAAATAATGCATTTTCTAAATTTATCTTAGTCATATCATCGACTAACGTGAAGGAAAACATTGTGACGATTTTTTTATTTGTAGACGTTGGCCACCTTGCCAATATACTGTGTCGATAATTAAAGGCGTATTTCATTATATAGAATAACTAGGCTGCTGCCCGCGACTCTGTCTGCGATCTAGAATGAAAAGTGACATAAGTCCTTACACAGGTCATGGTTTATATGTGTGCCAAAGGACAATGCCAGAAACTCTATAGAACTTTGCCCCACTCAAATCAAAAAGTCATTTACAAGCCTGCAATATGCAGCATCTTAAAGCTTATTTATTACTTGTTAACCAAACATTTTTTCTAATGCCTGTAGAACTTGCGGTTTCTGTTAATCTATCTATAAGGTATCTTAAAACAATATTGACATTGATTAGAGGTTAGGTGCAGTTTATAAATGTTAAAAAGCGATTTAAGCAACACGTACGTTACGCATTATCATAATTATTATAATCATAATATGAGTTTTTGTTTTGCAGTTATTTAAAACTTTTTTTTGTTGTGTATCATGCTCAAGAAGTAACGCAATAGGAAATTCAGGGGTTGAATTCCTTTTATCATTGATTTGTAATCGGCAAGTTCTACAGAAAAACAATGTATTATGAAAAGGTCCTTTAATCATTACAATTATTTTCATTAATTGACATTTCCTGTAAAAAGCTGGGGCAGGATTGGCATCGTCATTTCATCCATATCCGTGACGTCCCACAAACTTTCTTTCGCATTTATAATATTAGTAAGGATTATTTCTGTCTAATCAAACCATAACATTTTACAATATTACGCAATCTGTCAGCTCTTCAAGATGATGTTGATGTTTTTTTCTAAGACAATTTAAACGGGACCTACTTCGAGGAATACCCTTTCCAATCAAAAAAAGTTTTATTAAAATTGGACTACTCTGAAAAAAGTTATGCGTGGCCATACTTAAAAAGGATATAAATATATATATATACGCGTCGATTTGAGAACCCCCTCCTGGATATCTCATAATTATAACGCCATCAACTTAAAAAATATTCACGAAGGTTGCAGGCTCACAGTCTCTACAGGCCACTACAGTACCTACGTTCATATATATGTATATATATATTTTTGGGAATGGCATCTCGCAGGTCAACCTATGAGGTTGTCGTCTGCTTAAACGGACTTGCCTGTTGCCCTAATAAATTAAGGCTCCAGCCAGGACTTAAACTTACGTACTAGCTTAAAAACTAAGCGACTGCACGCTAAGGGCACCCCCTGTGGGGTACGAACCTCGCCTTAGGGCGTCGCTGGAAGAGGGCAGCAAGGGACTAGCAGGATCAGGATTTGAGTGATTTAGGGACGAATTTACAGCTATAGGCTCAGCGGCGCGGGCTGGCTCGAGCAAGGGTCGGGAGGGGGTTCATATATAACTTTTAGGCTGGGTTACTTCACTAAAATAACAACTTACTTTTCTAGTGACTAATCAGCCAAGTGTGAAAATTATGCCGAATATCCCTTTTATGTCTGTATGTCGTGATGGCTCAGTTGTTAAGGCCTCGCCTCTCACGTGCACGAGGTTGTGGATTCAAATCCGAGCAAGTACCAATGTGACTTATTTAATTCATACGTACTTTCTGAGGTTATCTTGGACATAACTAACATCGGTGAAGGAAAAAACCGTCAGGAAACCTGGACTCTATAAGTCTGAAATCGCCAATCCGTCTTGAGCAAGCGTGGTGATCAATGCTCATGCAGCAATGCTCTGTTTGAGAAGAGGCCTTTGCCCTGCAGTGGGACAATAATAGGCTGGTTTTATTTTATTATATTATGCCGCTTATTATATTCGTATTTAGTGAATTTTTGTGTTCAATTCGAGTAGGTACTATACCTACGAATAGATGGGGGCTCCCGTGACCCTTCTGAGGAAACGGTTTTGGAGGGTTTGCATCTTATGGAGATGACGTGGGTGAGCGTGCGCAAATACAACGCAGGCATAGGTCATGATGGGACGGATGACTGCGGTATAGATGCGGAGCTTGCATTTGAGGGACAGTTTACTACGGGCTGTCAGTACGAATTGGAGCCTGCTAAGAGCGAAGGAGGCGCGCGCGCGAACCGCCTTAATATGAGCCTTAAAGGTAAGGTTCTCATCGAGGATCACGCCTAGGTATTTGGCTTGCTTCTGCCAAGGGATTGGCTTGCCGTACATAGTGATCGGGCTGGGAATCGGGGAGGGAGTCGACGACGTCTCGAGAAGAGAACCAAGCGCCTACGACGTTTGCGGAGGTTTGGAGAGTACGAGCTATAGCGTTGGGACAGTGACCGGTATAGTAAACGGCAGTGTCGTCGGCGAAGAGAGCCAACTGAGCCTTTTTACTTTTTGGGATATCGCTAGTGAACAGCGTGAAGGCGAGAGGAGATAGTACGGAACCCTGAGGGACACCGGCGCGAATAGGATGAGGGGACGAGAGTGCTCCCTCGACGCGATAGCGAAAGGTCCGGTTCGACAAAAAGTCTCGTAAGATGAGCACGAGACGATCTGGAACTCCTGGTTGGTAGAGCTTGTATATCAAGCCGTTGTGCCAGACTTTGTCGAAGGCTTTCGCTATGTCGAAGAATAGCACACCCGTCGTCGCGTTACGCTGCAGACCAGCGCATAAGTGCTCTACGATACGGTGGACCTGTTGGGTGCCCGAGTGTTGGCTACGGAATCCAAACTGCTCGTTGGGTATGAGGCTCTTTGCTTCGGCGTAGTCTTTGAGACGCTTATAAATAAGCCTCTCGTAGATTTTGCCGAGAACATTGAGTAAGCTAATAGGGCGGTAGCTGGAGGGCTCAGACTTTGGCTTGCCTGGCTTTGGGATACCGATGACGGTGGCTTCTTTCCATGCTTGTGGGAAGATGTTGTTGCTCAAGGCGCCATTGAAGATGGCGGTCATAAGCATTATTAGCGGGGCAGGAAGGAGTTTGTATACCTTATTGGTAATAGCATCCGAACCGCGGGCACTTCGTCTGGAGTGACGGGACGCAGAGGATCATCAGGGTCTTCGACGGGAGGGAGGGAGGCTCTTCGTTCGACTTCAGCGTCGACCTTGTTCAGGTGAGCTTGGTCTACTGGTTGGGAGCTGGGAGAACATTGGGACTCTAGGCTGTCGGCAAGACATTCAGCCTTATCGGGACTGTCGAAAGCGACACTATTGTCGGGGCGGATGAGGTAAAAATAAGGATTATGACATTTTGTTTTTATTTTTTACACAAAAGTACATTTGTTATAGTGCAAAAAATAATATAAAAAGTGTAGAAGCTTGAAAAAATGCCAAGTTATAAACAACTGTTAGACAAAGACAGCACTATCGTAGAAGTGACGTCACGACTATGTAACTTCAAACTAGCGCCATACATTGTCCGTACCGTGCGACAACAGAAATAATCCTCTTCAGAAACTATTAAAGCGTCTTTATTTCGATTATCTTATTTTACAGATTTACTCTTTGAAACCACATTATTTGTTCGAACATTGTATTTAAATATTATTTATCAATTGTCGCATTCAAAACATCAATGCCTATACTCAACCAAAATGTACGGAGATGACAATTTATTTAGAAAGTTGTTCACTTTGATGGTCTGTACCCTTTAATATGACCACGACATGCTGATACACATGCGTATATTCAAAATTCGTTTAATTTAGTTCGTGAAATATGTACCTACTTAAATTTATAATTAATATCAGCCGAAATTGATGAAATAATTTAATAGCACTATGGTAATATATTTTTAATTTATGAACGTGAATTTCATTATAATTTAGGTATGCTTATTGTGTTAAGGTTATAAATAATGCGCACGATGGTTTCACCCGCATAAAGGCTCCCAAAAACAGGCGCGACGCGACAGCGCTACACAAAGGTATTGCTCGTCGCTCGACTCGTGGTTCCTTTGGATTGCGTTGTTGCGTCGTGCCAGTGTACACGAGCCTTAAGTCTCCACCCCGTAGTAATATTGAGATAAAAAGTATCCAATATCATGTTCTACTCATGTGCGAAATTTCATCCAAGCTTGAAATCGAAGAATGTCTGAGAAATCTCAAGAACGGGTCTATCAAATGCTAAAAGATTTTTTCTAAGCCGACTGCTGATTATAGAGCTTAGCTAGAGAGTTCAATTGAAAAACAAACAATCAAACTCTTCAGCTTTATTACACAACCTGTTTTTTTTTAATCTAACTAACTCAAGGGTTATATTCTGTAGGTTAAAATAATACTAATACTCCTAGAATAGATGGTCCAAAAATGCATAGTTTCGGAGATATCATCAATCATAATATGTGTGTAGGTATCTACGTTTCATTGATAAATACGAGTAATTCATTTTTATTCAAACCAATCATTTATATTTAAAGATAAGAAAATGCACCGTAGGGTTGTTTTACATAAATAATCGTGACTTTGTCGAATTATTTTGTATGAAAAATTAAAAAAAGGATGATTGAAACATAATTCATATGCCAGCTGATTCTTTGATATGGTCGCAATCATACCCTAGAGTTATGGGATATAAAAAAACAGGTTGTATAAAAATAGCTAACCCCGGCGAACTTTGTACTGCCTCAGAATATAAATTTTTTTTTTCGTGAATTTTCCCAATGTTATAGTAGATATTTTGCTATTCGGGGTGGAGGACAAATCCTACAAGTCAAAGATACCAAAAGTCAGTCCAGCCATTCTTGAGTTATAAATAACATAACATAACATCACGCTTTGTTTCCCCGAAGGGTTGGGCAGTGGTGTACCTATAGTACACCAACATTTCGCCAGTTATGTTATTAATGGTGTAACTTATCCAACTTTATTTTATATACACGTTGTCCCAAAATTCGACGTCAAGCCGGAATCGGGTGATAGACCAAGTAATAATAGTTAAGAGAAAAAAAAGATATTTGCCATGGATTGAAAAAAAATAACGGGTACTTATAAAAATAAAATTAAAAAAAAAACAAAAATCTACTGCCTGTGACGGTCTTTTAACTCCTGTTGCTACAAAAAATTAACTTTTTTTCAACTTATTGAAAAGTCTCTAGAATTTTTTTTTTCAGTATCAGATTTTTCTAATGACAAGACTATTTAATGTACAGTGTTTATATATTTAGTCATTAAATAGCTTTCAGTAAGTAGAATAATTGTAATATCATTTAATAAATTTTGCATGCCATGAGGCAGGATATGGATTCAAAAATGTTGTAAAACCTACTTGTATTAATAACCTACATTCTATGAAAATAAACAAATCCTTCTAAATAAAATAAGATAATATATCTATTTAATATAGATTACGTCCAAAAGTCCAAAGTGCAATTTATGATGCCTATTTGAAAAAAAATTATTGAATTTGACTTTGACTTTAAATGGTATTGGCATTGGTGGTCGGGTGTTTTTGGAATTGGTTTGGTAATGGTATCGAAGCCTTCTCTGTTTAAGAACAGGGCTTAGCTCTGAAGCGGCACAAAAGGCGAGAGGTGTCTTAGGTTATCCGGTTGAAACGAAGTACCTTTCGATGTATAAAACGTGCCGCTACAATAGCAACATTAATTTAACACACGGGCAGGGCTAGTGGCCAGTTATCATTAAAAATATATTAAAACAATATCATAATTCGTTAATTGAACTACCAGTTGCAGCGCCTTTATAAGCACTTTCTATTTCCTTCAATTCGCCTCTTTGCACATAATTCGTTTTAATTTCATTGATGCGATGCTATGATCCGTAACTCCGGCAAATGACCTCTACGCTACAGTAATTCTTTATTTACAGGTTGTTCTAAGATGCTATTGTAGAAAATTGTAAATAAATCAATAAATAATAACATTTAATAAAATTATTAAAATCCTAACTTAATGTCATAAGTTTGTTTGTTACGCTTTCACGCCAAAACAGGTGTTCACCTGATTTGAATGAAAAGAGATTGCCCACGGACAGTAATCTTGCGAACTGTCTCGTGTCTCAAAAAGTTGAACAGCATGAAATTTCTAAAATAAAAACATATTTTTTAAATAAGACTTAATTATTATTTACAATTGGATAGTTTTTTGAACAACAATAAGTACTTTTATGTTTCCGACCATAGAGTACGCCATTTTTTACGATCGCCTGTCAATACTAGGGATGTCCATTGATTCTATTGCGTATAATGTGCCTACCTACCTATATAAATAGAATGATCGATTCTATATTGGTTATTCGATTTATTGTTGCGTGTCAAATTAACTAACTGTTTATTTAATAATATAAAAAAGTGTTTTCATTCTGATTAAGTTAAAACACAAATATGAAACCTCCAAAACACGTTTATTTTTATTTTTATTATGTTGTTAATCGATATTTTTGCTATTCTTCGTATAAGACAAGGAGTAAAAATGCTTACACACAACTTTAGCTCGCATGAAAAGTACAAACAGAGTTCTAAATCACATTTTTTTTTTGCGAATGGCATCTCGCAGTTCAACCTATGAGGTTGTCGTCTGCTTAGACTTAAACTTATGTACTAACTTAAAAACTAAGCGACAACGCTAAGGGCACCCCCTGTGGGGTACGAACCTCGGCTTAGGGCGTCGCTGGAAGAGGGCAGCAAGGGACTAGCTGGATCAGGATTTGAGTGATTTAGGGACGAATTTACAGCTACAGGCTCAGCGGCGCGGGCTGGCTCGAGCAAGGGTCGGGTCTAAATCACATGTAATGGCTGGTTTTTTTAAATACCAAGGTTGTCAACGGCATGAGCACCAAGTGGTATTGTTCGATTTCCACAAACCAGCTAAAGGTGTTTCACGAAACACCTTTAGCTGGTTTGTGGAAATCGGTCAAAAATCGAACGTATTAGAATCTTAATGAGCACGGAAACAGCCGTATTTGATATATATTGCTTATCTGTTATATTTTTGCAATATGTCAACCAGCATGTTTTTTTCTGTAGGTTTTGGTACGTTGTGCGTCGAGTTTGAGCCTTTTATTTCCTCCGTTACTGCTCCTATACCATTGAAAATAAATATACTTCCAACGCCGCACCGCTGCACCGTGTGTGTTGTATATTATTACTAAAGACAGGACTTTTTGTGTTGTAATATATTGAACATGGCGAGTGCAACTGTGGAGCGATGTCACAACTGCTCTTTGAGATTAACACCACATATGCGCACACTCATTTTGTCGGAGATTCCGAATAATATCATGAACATTTTACGAACCTCACCCACGACGGTAGAATGAACATTGTGTTTCTATTGTAGATACGATCTTTTGCACTTAGGAACATAGGCTAACCGCTACAGATTTCACACAAATGCACTTCAAAGACACAAAGCTCACTCGAAAACCCATTCGCATCTAATCAAAAAGGTTTTTTTTCAATTCATTTTGTTGTCGAACATAACCTCAAAATAGTAATTACATTTTATAAATACCTCGGAAATACCATTGTAGTTTTGTTTTATTTGTTTGAGGAAGTATTCAGACATGTCATCAAGTATTGTAAAGATACTGTGCTGAAGACACAACAATGTTGAATTGAGTACATGTGTCCATAGTACCCTGGGTCAAATTTCCTTTGGCACACAGATAGACCATGACCTATCTGAGGACCTAATTACTTGTCATCCTGAATCGCAGATGAAGTCGCGGGCATAGTTAGTATTTTCATAAAACGATACCGCGAAACCGCATACGTGTGTTTAATTAATGACGCAATAAATAAATAATGTAACAGGCACAATGAAAACAACGTTTTAGAGTAACTAAATGATAGAACAAAAGTGTCGTGGCGGTCAAAATGTTACACTTTTTTTTCGGTGTAGCTCTCATTCACTAACGGCCAAACCCATTAACCTAAGACAGAACCCTAGGTACTGATGATAGACAGTACATTTCTATCTGATCTGTCCCTGTCAAACAAATAGATGTCAACACGTTATAGGGTCGCATACTTTGGCTTCATTGGGACGTTAAAACCAGATTTTGATAGTTTTATTCCATCTGCAGTACGCTAAAATTGGAGATAGATACGTTATTGTGTTCGGCAGTACGTGTGCAGAGTATAACGTGCGATAAGTAACAAGTAAGTTTCGTATCAATAATACGCTGGTATTAATATACTAGTGGTGGCTCAGTGGCTCAGTGGTATCGACCACGACGTTGTAGCTCGTGAGTTCCACGCGGCGCACCCTGGGCAACGTCAGCTCCAACTGTCCACCTGCTTTTGGTGGACAGTTGGGGTTGGCGGCCAATCTTCAACAAACGGGGAAGGGTCATGGTTCCAATCATCGATCATTTGTTATGGTCGATGAAGGGAACCGGGCTAGGGTTGGGGCGGCCAGTCCGTCTTCGGGACAGGTCTGGTGGCCATCTCCGTCCACACCCCCTCTGTTTGCAGAGGGTGAGTTTTGTGGGCGTCGAGTGGGGAGGGGAGAGGAAGACAACCTCTTTAAAAAATTACCTCAATCCCAAGGTCGAGCGTGCCGAGGGGATGAATGGCCGGAGGGAATCCGGTCACTAGCGCTGGGGAGGGTTTTCAGGGGAAAAGGGACCACACCCTTCAAAGGACAACCAAAATAATGATTAAGACAAATGTAGAAAAACTACCCCAGGGCGGTACCGGCTGCGCAGCAGCCGGAGAATCCGCCACGTTCCCTTCGGGAACGTCAAGCCCCCATTCGTATTCTGGGGGGGGCAACAAATGTCTTCTGAGCCGAGGAGGCTCGTCGAGTGATGCGCGGTCAGAGTCTGACGCGGCATCTGGCGCGGAGGGCTCATTTAAGAGCCCGGAGCGCGTAGTGGTGGGCGCTGTTGGGAAGAACAAACGGTTCTTCCTGAAGCGGCCCAAACCGAGGGATGGCCAGGGGTCACACTCGGATGGCGGGATGGCCTCGGCCCGAAAAATCGGTCGACGCTGTGGGCCGAAAAAAAGAGGCGGAGAGCTCACCACCCAGGAGCGCAGGGAGGCCAGTCCGGCCGAGCCACCCCAGCGAGCCGTGAGTCTCGCCACGGAGGGGCGCCACACTGAAGTGGACGGCCGTAGGGTGGCCCTGTCGGAGTCGTCAGGTGGTGGACGGGATGCTGCTGGCGGCTCAAAGACTGAGCAAGCGGCCAGGTTTGCGGAGGTCGTGGTTGCCGCGATAAAGGGTGTGGCCTTGAAGAGGACTCAGTCCTCAAAAGACAAGGCCATATCTGCAGCCACGGCCTCCATTATAGAGGCAGCGGAGGCCATTCATTTCGGGCCTTCGCCGGACGGCATGTCCGAGATGCGGGCGGAGGTCGCCCGCTTGACAGCCGCCATGGAGCGTCTCCGAAAGGAGAATGTGGAGCTCCGAGCAGACCTGGCAAAGGTTCAAGGAGCTGGCCACCGGGAGGCGGTAACAGGAAGGGCGCAGCATGGGCAAGGCCAGCCCGTGTCTGCCGAGGACCGGGTTTTGACCCTGGTGCGGCATGAGCTGGCTGCCTTTCAGAGTCGGTTCTCCACTCTGGAGGCTATTGTCCTGCGCCCTCCGCTGGCGGCGAGCCATTCGGCCTCGGGCCAGCGAAGGGCGGCGTCGTATGCCGCCACCGCGGCCAAACCAGGATCCTCGGGGCGGACCCATAGTGGGGCCGTGGCGGGCCCGCCCCTGGCGAAACCTGCGTCGCCCCAGACCAGGAAAGGTGGAGTGACTGCACAGACGGCGAAGGCCCCAGCCGTGACGGAGAGACGGCCACCCCCGCCTTCTAAACCGCCTTCTAAATCTCCTCCGGCCGACGCCGAATGGCAAATTGTCGGGGATAAGGGGAAGGTGGGTAAGGCAGCAAGGGCCGCCAGAAGAAGGCAGAGGCAGCAGCGGCGCAAGGAGCGAAACGTCGCGGCTAGGCTCCGTGCCCCGAAGTCCGCAGCTGTAGTTATCACACTACAGCCGGAAGCGGAAAAGAAGGGCATGACCTACCGCGAGGTGCTCGGCAAGGCGAGGACGGCGGTGAACCTCCAGGAGATCGGCGTCACCAATGGCCTTCGGTTAAGGGTCACTGCGACTGGGGCCCGGATGCTGGAGGTCCCCGGTGCGGCCAGCGGCCCGACCGCAGACGCTCTAGCTGAAAAGCTTAGGGCGTCCCTGAATGCGGACGAGGTCCGAGTATCCAGGCCCACCAAGTGCGCTGACATGCGTATACTGGGCCTGGACGACTCCGTGACGGAGGAAGAGGTCGTGGCTGCCGTTGTTAGGACGGGGGGGTGCTCTGCCCAGCAGGTAAGGGCAGGCACCATTCGTCCTGACTTCACGGGGATGCAATCCATTACGGTGAGCTGCCCCGTAACGGCGGCCCAAAAAATTGCCGGGGAGGGCCGAAGGCTCCTGGTGGGCTGGGTCTCCGCGCAGGTCAAACTGCTGGAACCCAGACCTCTGAGGTGCTTCCGCTGCCAAGTGGGCAACCACGTGGGAGTGCAATGCACCTCGGAGGTGGACCGCAGCGGCCACTGCTTCCGCTGTGGTCAGCCCGGTCACAAGGCCGGCTCGTGCAGTGCCACGCCGCACTGCTTTATATGTGCGGCAGCTGGCAAGCCGGCCGATCACCGGGTGGGGAGTAAGGCCTGCGTACCACCCGCCAAAGCCAGGGGCAGGGGCAAACCCACTGCCACCGCCGTCAATGCCGCGTCCGCCGACACTGCCGCCGCCGCTGCTGCCTCCACCGTCGTCGCCGCCGCAACCATAGTGGCAGGGTCTTCACAGCGGGCTCGGGAGGGGGCTGATATGGAGTGTCAGTAATGGCCCCATTACGCCTCCTCCAGGCGAACATCAACCACTGCGCCTCTGCTCAGGATCTGTTGCTCCAGAGCATGGCGCAGTGGTCGATTAACATCGCCGTGGTCGCTGAGCCGTACTTTGTCCCGCCCAGGGATGACTGGGTGGAGGACCTGAGCGGCTCAGTGGCCCTAATTTCGTCGGCCGCCGCCGGTACCCTGTCCCTCGAGGCCGTCAAGAGGGGACGGGGTTGCGTGGCAGCACGGTTCGGGGAGATAGTCGTGGTAGGGGTGTACTTCTCTCCGAACCGAACTCTCGCCGAGTTTCAAAACTCCCTAGCGGAGTTGAGAGTCGTCGTCGTCGGGTTTCGTTCCCTCCCCGTGCTCGTCCTCGGGGACTTCAATGCCAAGAACTTGGCTTGGGGTTCCCGGCTCACGGACACGCGGGGCAGGATGGTGGAGGACTGGGCTCTGGAGACAGGCCTGGTCGTCCTAAACCGGGGTTCTGTCCCAACGTGTGTGCGTATGCGGGGTGAATCAGTGGTGGACATTTCGTTCGCCAGCCCCGCTCTGTCGCCGCACGTCATTGACTGGCGCGTCATGGAGGGGGTGGAGACCTATTCCGACCACCGGTACATCCGGTTCGATGTCTCCGCCCAGACCTCGAGCGCGCCGGTCCGACAGGCCCCGAGTGGTCCGCGGTGGGCGCTGAAGCAGCTGGACCGGGAGCTCCTCCTGGAAGCCTCGATCGTGCAGGCCTGGGTGTCACCACCGGACAGGCCTGCTGACATCAACGACGAGGCGGGGTGGTTCCGGGAGGCCATGTCCGAAATATGTGACGTGGTAATGCCCCGGGTCCAGCCCGGACGTGCTTGGCGCCAGGTGTGCTGGTGGTCGCCGGAGCTGACGGCTTTGCGCAAGGCGTGCGTGGCTGCGCGACACCTGTACACCAGGCACCGCAGGCTACGTATTCGCCCTCCGAATACGGAAGCCATTCAGGCGGAGCTGTACGAGGGGTACAGAGCGGCGAAGACCGCCCTCCAAGCGGAGATCCTGCGGGCCAGGGCCCTGGCCCGCGAGGAGTCGCTGGAGACTCTGAACAGGGACCCGTGGGGACGCCCCTACAAAATGGTGCGGGATAAACTCCGCCCATGGGCTCCCCCACTGACGCAGAGTCTCCGGCCCCAGCTCATGGAGGAGGTGGTGAGCACTTTGTTCCCTTCGCGGGGGGAGCATACTCCCCCGCCCATGACTCCGCCTACTGCGGTGCCGGATGCGGACCACACTGCCGACGACGACGACGATGCTTCGGAGGTGACCGGGGTAGAGCTGAGAGTGGCGGTAAATAGGCTTAGTGCCAAAAATACCGCCCCAGGACCCGACGGCTTACCTGGAAGAGCCTGGGTTCTGGCCATGGAGGCTCTCGGGCCTCGACTTATGGGGCTCCTAAGCGCATGCTTGGAGGAGGGCCAGTTCCCACTTCGCTGGAAGACGGGGAAACTGGTCCTCATTAAGAAGCCGGGGCGCCCTGCGGACTCTCCGTCCGCTTACCGGCCCATCGTGCTGCTCGACGAGGTGGGCAAGCTCTTTGAAAGAGTTATTGCAAACCGCCTCGTCGGGCGGCTGGTGCGGGTGGGGCCGGATTTGGCGGAGAGCCAGTTTGGTTTCCGCAGGGGACGCTCTACGGTGGACGCCATCATGCGCGTGCGAGCCCTCACGACGGGGGATGCTGTTGCCCGGGGTGGGGTCGTCTTGGCGGTGTCTCTAGACATCGCCAATGCCTTCAACACCCTGCCCTGGAGTTGCATCAGGGAGGCATTGCGGTATCACCGGATGCCGACCTACCTCTGTCGTGTGGTCGAGGCCTATTTGACGGACAGGGCCGTCATCTACCCCGGTCACCGGGGAGAGTGGAACCGGCGAGAGATGTCGTGCGGTGTCCCACAGGGATCGGTCCTGGGGCCGCTTCTGTGGGATATCGGTTACGACTGGGTGCTGCGCGCGGACCTCCCGAATGGCGTCAGCGTGGTGTGCTACGCTGACGACACGCTGGTCCTGGCACAGGGGAGGTCGCACCAGGAGGCGGCCGAACAAGCGACACTCGGGGTTGCGACAATCGTCGATGGGATCCGGCAGTTGGGACTCGAAGTGGCCCTGCACAAGTCCGAGGCCATGTGTTTTCATGGTCCTCGGAACGCGCCACTGTCGGGTTCCCAGATAACGGCGGGAGGGGTTCACATCGGTGTCGAGTCGACGATGAAGTACCTGGGACTCGTCCTCGACAGACGGTGGAACTTCGTGGAGCACTTCCGACGTTTGGCTCCCAGACTGGAGCGGGCTGGGGCTGCCTTGAGGCGGCTCCTGCCCAATCTAGGGGGTCCAAACGCCTCCTGCCGGAGGCTCTACGCGGGAGTCGTGCGGTCCATGGCCCTTTACGGGGCACCGGTGTGGGCGCGTTCTTTGAGGCGCCGACCGGCCCGCCGGTTGAACGCGTCCCAAAGGGTCATGGCCATCCGGCTGGTCCGGGGATACCGCACGGTCTCATGCGAGGCGGCGAGCCTCCTTGCCGGATTGCCGCCATGGGATCTGGAGGCAAAAGCCCTCGCGCACGTATGGGAGTGGCGCGAGGAAGCAAAACGCCGGGGTGTAACTCCGCTGCCGCGACAAATCACGGTACAGCGGACAGAGCTCCGGCGGGATCTCATGGCGACATGGAGGGTGCGATTGTCGCAACCCAGTGCTGGGCACGCCACAATAGCGGCGGTAAGTCCCCTCTTTGAGGAGTGGTTGGAGAGGCGCCACGGCGTCCTCACCTTCCGCCTGACACAGGTCCTCACCGGACACGGTTGTTTCGGGAGGTTCCTGTTTCGCATAAGGCGGGAGGAAACGCCCGGGTGTCACCATTGTGTGGATCGCCCGGAGGACACGGTGGAGCATACGGTGGAGGTATGCCCAGCTTGGGCGGAGCACCGCAGTGTCCTCGCGGAGGCGATTGGCGGCGGCGATCTCTCGCGTCCGGCCCTGGTCCAGGCCATGGTACGGAGCGAGAGGGAATGGAAAGCCGTCACCTCCTTCTGCGAAGCAGTAATGCTCGCAAAGGAGGAGGCGGAGCGCGTGAGGGAGAGAGCCTTGCGCCCTCACGCCCCTAGTCGCCGCAGGAGACGCCCTGGGCGTCGGGAATCGCAAGCAGATTCCCGGCCACCGTAGGCGCGGGCTTGCGGACGGCGAGCCATGGGTAGCTCGCCGTCCGGTAAGGACCAGGCCCGGGTCGACGGCGCGTTGTGTTCCACGCGCGCCTCAAAGAGATGTCAGCACAAAATGACGGGGTCCGATAGGGCCGACGCCTCAGGGTCGCGGGTTATTCCACAGAGAAAACCGTGGCCCTGGCACAGGCAACTGAAGGAACACGGGTGGGTTTTAGTCAGTAAAAGTCTGACACGCCCTCCCGCTCCACCCAGAGCGGGAGAAGTCATTTGATGATTTCCCACCCAAAAAAAAAAAAAAAAAAAAGGCAGGCACTTTACTATGTGTATTTAAGTTCATCGCCGCTGTTCGTAAACCAGCGGGCCCCGTGGGCTGGGCCCGCGTGGGGTATTATGGCCCACTCCCTCTCACAGAAAGGAGGGCAGGGTCCCAGCAGTGGGAACGTTATATGCTGATTATGATTTTACTATACCGGTTGTTTTATTTACTAGGTTGTAAGCATTCGGAGCGCAGCCATGTCCGTCCTAAGTTGTGTGTAAGACTTTATAACTTCAACTTGATATTACAAAACTCACTTATAACTATGTCAGTTAAACAATTCACGTTTAAGATTTAATAACGGAAACACCAGATTAACCGCAAAAAGTTCGGCTTGCATTGCGCATTGCGCGTCAGCGCAATGCTGGTGGAAAACTTTGTGTGCCTCCCGGATGTTCAATAGTGATGGGACAGGTATATTCGTATACGTATGTGCGGATACATTTAAACACGAAACTATTTAAATGTTAAACGAGAGATTTTCGAATAAGTAAATATCCGAATGCCTATTAGGTATAAATCAAATCAAATCATTTATTTGCTTGAATATGGGCAGGTACATGAGGTTATAAATTATAGGGATGATGACTAATATTGAAAATGTTGGAAAAAATAATGTGATTTCAAAGACGGCATAGTGAAAATGAGATAATGGAAAAAAACCTGTTAAATCGATGGAAATATGAAGAAGCTACACGCTTTAAAAGTTTTTGGAGGGGGATTATTCCCAACCATGTCGCGCGCTACGGACATTGTGTGGCGCTAGTATGCAGTTACATACTCGTGACTTCACTTCTACGATATTGCATTTATTTTGAAACGTATTTATCTTTCCATTTTTAACGCTTTTTATAAGTTTTATAATATTGTTTGCACTATTTAGAAACAAATATTGTTTTGAGTTATAAATTAAATAAAATGTCATCATTTCTATTACAACAAATGCATAAGCACTATCAGCCAAATTGTTGATTCTAAGACATATGTTTTCCTTTACCGCTTTAAGAGCAATGGTGATGAAATATCTATACTAATATTATGAAGAGGAAAGATTTGATTGTTTGTTTGTATTGAATAGGCTCCGAAACTACTGGACCGATTTGAAATAATGTTTTACCATTAGAAGCCGAAATTATGTCTGATGAACATAGGCTACTTTTTTATTTTATTTTTTCTAAATCCACGCGGACGAAGTCGCGGGCGAAGTGCTAGTATTACACAAAAGAGGTCCTGTCTAGATTCGAACCCACAACACATAAGTCAGGGGCAGGTGGGATGTTTCTTAACTTGTGAATATAAAAATTACACCTGCGGCTGTTACCCTAACGGGTCTATGAACTAAGCAAATATTCGAAAGGTTATATACAATCTTTAGAATTAGGAAAACACTTGTCTTGTAAAATAAAAAAATGTTTTAAGGATGAATAAACGGCGGCGGCAATTGGAAACGCCCTAGAAGAACTAATAGTGACCGTATTAGTGACGTTCTTCAGAAAGGTCAGGTGCGTAGCACTCCAGCCTGCGAGCTTGTATGATGAGACGTATGAACGTAAACGAAACAAAATTAGTATGTAAGGATCGTAGCAGGTGGCGTTCTGTAGTTTCTGCCTGCCCCAATGTATGTGTTGTCTTGCATATGAAATCGTTCCAAACGATGCCAACTGATTCATAGACTAAACACATCAAATAACAAGTACTTCTTACATTGACAGCCAAGAACTCAGACAAAAGCTATAAACGCTTCTTCAAGAAATATTGTTCAACCGACTAGGAGACTGCCTAAAAATAGCCTAAAATGAACTAGTTGTCTCTGAAATTGGTCCCAAAATAACGATGAAAAAATCACGGAAGGCACGTATGTACCTTGTGGTGTGAGTTTTTTTTTCGCTGTTTTTTTTAATGAAAGAAAAAAGGATTATGTTTATTTGGTTTGTTTGTTCGTGAAACACAAAATACAAATAACAAAATAAAACATGGAAATAACAACACCAAAAGTGTGTGCCTCACGGCTGCGTCAGAAAGGTTCATTTCAGCATGAATGCCAGGAAGATGCTGTCTGACGCTGGTTTCTAAGGAACCTTTAGGGACAAGTGACTGGAAGTACAAACAGTTTCAACATACCTAATACATATTTTTTATCCTAATAAATAAACTAGCAATAAAAACATTAAAAAACGAAAACAACTAGAACTGTCTCGGTAAAACCTGTTCGTAGTGATGATATTGGTAATGCTTGTTATGATGTGGGGATGGTGGTAGTTTTAGTGATGTTTGGTATGATGGTGGTTAATGGTACTTTTATGGTGTTCATAAAGTTTTCTATCTATCTAGCAATTTATGCGGACTACCTAAATGTCTTTTCTTCGTTATTGTTCGTCGAGTCGTTGAGCTCCTTAAGTTGTGAGTTGAGCTACACGATTAATGACCTGGTGATTGTAGTTAATGGTATTTTTATGGTGTACATACAACTATCTATCTGTCTCACAGGTTGTGTACTTTCTGCGGACTACCTGAATGTCATTTCTTTGGTATTGTTCGTCGAGTCGTTGAGCTCCTTAAGTTCTAATTTGAGGTACACGATTACTGAACAATGCTTGCACTGACTGGACAGGTCCACTCATTATGTCTGTACTTTAAAAGAGACTTTGACTCCTGAGTTTGTTTGGCAATTTCTTCTCATGGGTAGTCAGATAAGGTAAGTAGATTAAAGCTTATATTTTTGTTTTATTACGTGTAAAAGTGATCAGCATATCCTATCAAAAGAATAAACAATTTCATCTCACCTGCCATTTAAAATATGGTTGACTATCAAGCATGCCAGAAATATAGATGAGATTAAATGATATAAAGCATTTTATGCAACAAAAGTTTTAAAACGTGATTTAAATTCGAAAATTTTACTGAGCAATTTGTACGTATGCAACGTTTTAAATGTTATAACTGCGTCATGCCTTAAAAATGCATTTGGCTTGAATTTCTACCGAAGAGTTTTCGCGGGTGCCTGTGCCATTAGTGAGTTCTAAATAAAAAGTAGCATATAATAAGTTTTGAACAAAATTAAGAATTGCAGATGGCCAGCCGATCTTGTGAACATCCTACGGGTACAGTGAGCAGCATAATATAGTAAGGTGGGGAAATGTATACTCAGATGAATATTCTTTAGAGTGTAGCTTCTTGCAGTGTGGGCTGTCTTCGCCACGACTCCTTAAAATGTACGTGAACCGAGGAGCTCAGCAGCATGCATGTTGGATGCCAAGTTGTTGACATATTATGTGTCAATAATTTGAGTTATGTTGATGATATGGTGCTGCTGAGCCCCACAATTGGTGGTCTCAACCAGCCGTTAAAGGTTTGTGAGGTTTATCCTCTGGAACATGGCCTAAGGTACATCGAAAGTAAAAGTGAGTAAAAGTAAACTGATAATTTGACTGAAGAAAACATTGAGAGGGAGCGCAGGGCATTGTCGGTGCGCGGAATTATGTTGGCACACAGGTTCGCCCGGTGTACTGCTCCTGTTAAAATAACAATGTACAAGGCATTCTGCCATAGTGCAGCATACTAGTTTCTTCTAACTTTTTAATGAATAACATTGGTTATAAGCTACGTTCTTGTTACTAACAACGTTGCCTTGTCAATGGACTTTTTTGCCTGAAATAAATGAATTTTATTTTGTATTTAAAATTAATGTCCAATATGGCATAACTGCAAAAACCTTAAAAATTGAAATTAAGGGTGTTGTTTTCATGGTTTCGAGGTTGCTGATGCCTGTAGGGTCGCAGCATTATGCTGAGCGATATCCGTTTTGTGTAGATGTGACGCATGTTTCCCGAAACCTTTTCTTTGTTTTGAGTATTTGTTCTTTTATGTTTCATGTTTACCGCAAATAAACGTTTTTCTTCTCTTTCTAACGGGCGTGCCCAGAAGATGCCTATTCACTCTTGCTTTGAAGGCTGACGGGTTGTACGGCGATGGCAGCTTGTCATCACTGTGTGGACTGCCCCATGGACAAGAAGCAACATATGCTGGAGCTGGTGCTCAGCTCAGCAGGCCTAACAGCGCTGTGCCCTCGTCACGACACTTGGTACGGGTGATCTCTTGCTTTCGGCCGTGGTTCAGTCCAGGTCGGAAGTGGTGAAAAAGGTCCAAAATGTGCATGTATCTCCCAGGCTCCTGATTTATGGTTGTAATAGGAACAGTGGCATTTTAGTCGGTAGGAATCCGACATTACCCTCCGTTCTTCCCAGATGTAGGGTATACATGAGGATTTACCAAAGGATAAAAAAAATGTTTGGCTAAAGCCGATATTGAGGTCAAAATGAAAATCCAAGGCGGCTGTGAAAATTCGTCACGTGTGTCGTTTTCATGGTTTTCGAGAGTGCTAAAGCCAATAGTTAAGTTGAATGGAAATTCAAGATGGCGACAACTTTATGAGAGCTTCTAAAAACTTATACTAGATGATAAAAACGCAAATTAAATTCACACTTTCTCTCCCTGTCTCTTATGTATGTGTGTGGTGGCATACGTTTTATTAATTAGTTTTTTTTAATCTGCTGAAATTATCTGAATCCAGTCTTAAATAGGTAGAGCATCCCTATAAGGTAGTCTGCGTTGCAAGAATACTTCTTAATTTTACCAGGAATTGCTTTAAAGTTTTATTCGTGTGTCGACTGAGTTCAAGAAACTCCGCAAACTAACTTAAAAACTTGTGCTTTTAGTAACTGTGCGGCCAATTTGAGTGCCCTCTCTCACTTTCAGTAACTTAAGTACTTTAAGTTGTTACGTCTTTTAAAGCTCTAATTTGTGTATTTTGGCCCTAAACTCACATACCTCACCCTCGCACAGTATTTCGCCTAGAACATGCTAGGTGGACAAAATTCAAGTTTTCATTTCCAGGAAATCTTAATTGCATAACACAAACAACACCCCCAAACTCCAAATTCCGAGAAAAAGTTGTTTTTCAAATGCTTAACTGATGAGTCATAGAGTTCAGAAGTCAGGTAATGAGTTTAATGCAAGCAATATTTTTTTTTTCAGAACACGTTTACTCTATTTCAAGGGTAGCATTTTTTGAAGAGTGGTTGAAACACACGAAGAATGATAAAAGATCGCGTATTTATGACTATCTTTCTTCAAAATTTCACTTTGGTGACATTACTGAAAGCAGCCAAAGAGAAATAAAGTTGAAAATATCCAACTTTTCTACTAAGATTGAAGCCAAATGGTTGGCTTCGGGAAAATCGAAGGAGCGTTTTTTAATTAGAAATAAGACTTGGCTGGATGAAGGAGACATACAGTTTACTGTGAGTTCTTTAGCCCCACAACCTTCAACATCGAGTGAGGTTGTGACATCTGCAGGAAGACCTCGCACAGGATTGGATGTTACTATTATCAAACAATTCGATGTTATTTTGAGGACATTGTGTTCTGGGTTCGAGATAAACTTAGTTGAATTTAATAAATTTTGTCTTGAAACTAGAAGACATTACCTTAGTCTCTATTCGTGGTACTATATGCCTGCTACTGTACATAAAATATTAGTACACAGTACTGAGGTCATCAAAGCGGCATTGCTTCCAATTGGACAACTTTCCGAAGAGGCTCAAGAAGCACGTAACAAAGATTGCCGCAGATTTAGGGAGTACAACACCCGCAAGTGCTCACGTGTTGCCACGAATAGAGACTTGCTGTCCATGTTAATAATAACATCTGACCCTTTGATCAATGGCCTTCGTGAGATTCCCCGAAAAAAGCCGGAAAAAATATGTGCAGAAGTATTTAAGTTAATCGTAAGCCCGACCATAGTAGCATCAAGACCGGAAACGTCATCATATTGTCGCACATTACCACAAAATGATGACGATTCACCAGAAGATTTTGATGATGATTCTGATGATTAGGTTTAGGTTAAGTTAATTTGTACAGTAGGTATTTATTTATTTAATGCATGTTTTTTTTGTTTTTTATTACAAAATCATACCAAAAACTATTAATAATGCCTCAACATGACTACTTATATATAAAAGCATCGTTAAATATCATAAAATAATATTGTCCACCTAGCATGTTCTACGCGGTACACTGTGCCTCGGGCAGAAATACAGTACGCCACCACCTTGTTGTTATTACCTTACATACTCATTTTGCTTCGTTTAAGTTCATATACTCGTATCAAGTAATACACGCACGCCGGTTGCGAGTACTACGCACCTGACCTTTCTGAAGGAATTATGATTATGTCCTTCTAGGGCGTCCCTTCCAGGGTTTCGACTCACATCTGCCTTGTAAATAATGCCTTTTGTTAGTCGCCATTCATTCATCTTCTCAACATTACAACCATTTTTGGTCTATCACCAGCAAGCGTAGTTATCAATGGCCATGCCTTCTCTGTATGAGAAGGGGCCTTTTCCCTGCAGTGGGACAATAACACGCTGGTATTATTATTACTGTGGCAAATAAACAATTTTCCTTACTCTATGATATTCTATGATTCCTTAATGTATGAGTAACGGACTTTTTTATGGGACATTGCCGTAAGGCTGTGTATTATAAAAGTTGGCAAACTCGCAAATAGCTGATTCATTTGTCAGTATTACGAATGGTGTTCTGTATCTATCCCATGATTGGACGAATTTGATAGTGAATGTTTGTTTACGCTCGCTTAGTTGGCACGTGATTGGCCGACCCACGAGCTATTGGTCAGCACGCTAAAAAGCGACGAACGCGCCATCTACAGGGAGGTGGAGGTGCGCGTATTCTGTCATTGTCATTAACCCAATGAACTATCTAACATTGATAAACCAAGGACAAATTATGCATTGCCGTGCGGTGTTGCTCGTGCTCGTCTCCGTGATCAACGGTCCACTGAAAAGACCGTTTAGATCCATTGATTAGTGCCCGCAGCAGCAGGAAGAAAGGTGTAGTACTCAGCCGTAGTGAGTCGTACTCAGCATCTCTCTGTTGAATTTGTTGCTGGATTGGGTGAACGTTGAACCCGCTCTTACAGAACTACCTCTTATTATTATTATTATTTATTTAATAGTATTATTATTCTACAACCAGCGTAATTCTTACAGTCCACTCCTCTATTCCACAAATGGACATATAAAATATCACTCCATAGTGCGCTTAAAAATTGGTTATGTTATGAATTAAGTCCCAGGTTTCGCGTGTGAGACTATCACTTTCAGACTGCATAGAAAAGAAAGAGAAGCGCGATGACACAACGCTGGTAATTTAAAGATTAAAATGCGATATAAAATTAGGTATTAACTATGTAATAATCCATCACTCTATGCAGTATATTTTAAATAGTAATTATATTGTTAATAAAGGCATCTGCTTTTATAGACAAATAAGAGGTGTGCTCGAAGATTGTTTTGTTGCATTAATGTATATTTAAATATGTTTTCAGTTCCATCACTGTATTAAAAAAAGGCTTGAAAATGTCATATATTTTTCTTTCTTCAAAATTATTTACGGTTTAAGAGATATACTGCTCTATGAAACCACCTTTTTGACCTTTTTCAGGAAATCTCCGCCTTTGATAATTAATATCGATACACTGAATATTATTTAGTTCATATATAGTATCAAGGTAGCCTGGAAGATATCGAAGAAAGCGATAAGGCCACTAACAATAAAAACAGCGTTTAAAAACTTTACAAAAAAGAAAATACCTTTTTTAGTGTTAAAACTGGTACAACCCCCAATTCACTGTTTTTATTCATCATTGTTAAGAGCAATTTTTTTTCATGTAAATATATTAATAAACAACAATATTAATAATAACTGCCTCGTTGGTCTAGTGGTCGTTAGGGTTATTGCTGGGCATGGGGTCCTGGGCTCGATTCTCAGATCGGGATCAGAATTAGGAAATTCTCGGGAACAGCCCGTAGTCTTGAGTTGTAGCCGGTTGATGGCCCCCTATTAGAGCAAAATGTGCGTGTACTAAATGAACCCTACTGCCTGTCCCTGCGGGGATTTCAGGCGTGATGTTATATATTTACAAGTTAATAAAATCAGGTAAATATCAGGAAATCAGGATGGCAACCAACCGATTATCTTCTAAAGTTAATGTTCGCGAGCACACCATATCAGTAATGTTTTCTCATTGTTTTTCTTATTTGTTTTTAGTATATTCATTTATTGATATAGTTTTATTTGTGCTTTATACAGGATGTCTGTAAGTCAACATCAAGCCGGAGTCGGGTGATGTGAGAAAAAAAATATAGCAACAGGAGTTAATTCTAATCATGATTATGACTCGCAGCGCCCGTATATAATGTAAATGTATTACATTTATTGTTTTAATAGGTTGAAGCTATATTTACATTAAATATTAATTTCTAAATCTTTATTATAAATTGCACCTACCACTGTTAGTCTCTGCATCACCTGGTAGTAAATCCCTAGGCATTAAGTCCGCCTCTGTACATTCGTGTGCGTGAAGTATTAAATAAATAATAAATGTTTGACAGCTATTTGCGACTTTGCCAAATTTTGGAAAGCACTTGGGAAATGCAGTTTGTACGTTCTATCCAGGAACATTTCAATTATCTATTGGTACGGTTTCATAACGGCCGCAGTGACGGCTGTCATGAAAATGATAGCTCCGGGGTTTGAATTTACGGTGTCAAAAAATGATCACTGGTAACTACCTAATAGTTTTAGCCCGCGATTTTTCTCGCGTGAATATCGCAAAGTATCCCACGGGAAAGTAGTACGAGTACTACCATTATTTTCATATAACGTAATTCTCCAGGGGCGGCATGATTTTTTCCGACATCTTAAACAATCAAACCTATCACTCCTAAACCTTCCTCATGAATCACTCCGTCCATTGGTGAAAACCGTTTGAAAATCCGTTCCGTAGTTTTTTAGTTTAACTCGTTTAGACAGACAGACGCAGCGGGGAGACTTTGTTATAAAACACGTATATAATGATCTAAGATTACTATCATTTTAGCACCGACTAGATCGAATGAAAAAAGGTAATTTTATAAGAATAGCTTTATTAAAAACATTAATTAGTCGCAATCGCAACTGCTAAGTATGAGGCCCTCGATTCCCAGATCAGGCAACGTGTTGTTGGGTTTTATTATCTGGAATTTATCCGTCCATGGAGTTTGGTGCCCTGTCTTCTCCATAGGAATATAGCTACTAAGCTTTAGATTGGGCAACTATACTTAGTCTTTCTGAATGTTCGACTTCTTTGACAATTTTAAAAGTGCAAACTATTAATGGTTATGAAATAAATGCTTTGAGTTTGAATTTGAAAAACAATTTCTATATATTACTAAAATTCTTTGCACACTTCTTACCCTGAGTTTACAATCACAGATCTATTTGCATCCCAAGTTCTAGAAACTTCCTGCGTGTCTAAATTAATGAGAAAACTCACGAGAGAAATCTGCGACAGTCAAAGCAAAGTTGACAGTTCCTCAGTAGGTACTTAGACAGTACTAGCAAAAGGTTCCGATTCGGTTGCATGTATATTGCATATGCAGATGCTTGCGACTTCGTCTGCGCCCGCTAAGTCGAGCGCGAAGCAAACACTGCCGTACCATCCTTTACTAGAAACATTTCGCTGCATTTTCAGGACCTCATTTGAGAACCTCTAGACAAGACCAGAACGCAGAAATTTTCGTCATGTAGTAAGCTATAATCACATACTTAAAATCTAAAATTTCAAGTCTGTAGGTCATTTAGGTCCGAAGTGAAGCGAAAGCAAAGTTTCGCATTTATGACACTCACTCACTCACTCATGATCATCAGAATAGAACTAGTACTTCCCATAAACTCAGACAGTTGAAATTTGGTACAGAGTTAGGGTTTAATGGCCACATAAAGGGAAAACTATAAAAACTAGGATAATCGAAGATCTGGAGTACCTGGTGACCCTGATTAGAAAACACAAGAGCCCAACCAAACTATTAGAGATCGACATACCTTTTGAAAATATATTCAACTTGGTGGGCCGCCTCATATGATGTCAAAAATCGAATGTCTGAAGTATCTGATGAAGAACCCTCAGCTGGTCTCAGCTGTATTAGAGATATGGTAATGCCCCCTTCTACTATTGGTAGAATCCCACAGCTGGGCGAATGCCTCCCTTTCTGCTTTGCCCACTTTTCTACAGAAAGAAGTGAAATCCCACCAAAAACATTGTGTAAAAAACTAGCCAAGTCTCGATGCAGCTGCTTGTTTATCTCCAAAAAGTAATAAAATCTAGACAAAGTCGTGCCAAGTCTAAGGTTCCTTACTGCGATTTCTTTATTATTATAGTTAATGTTGTGTGACTTGGCCGTTGAACATTCTATGATTAGAAGTCCGTCTGTACTGGAAATAATTTTTATACTGTTTGTTTAAGGCTCGCCTATAAGCATTATTGAAATACGCAATAAAGTAATATACAGAATGTTTTTGGTGGGATCACTTTTACTATAACCGACTTCAAAATGGAGGAATTTCTCAATTGGACTGAATATTTTTAAACACATATCCAGGTTAAAAATTAGCAGTGGGGACGCCCCTACAAAATGGCGCGGGATAAACTCCGCTCATGGGTTCCCCGACCTACACAGAGTCTCCGGACCCAGCTCGTGGAGTACGTGGTGAACGCTTTGTTCCCTCCGCGAGGGGAGCACACTCCCCCGCACATGACTCCGCCTACTGCGGTGCCAGATGAGGACAACACCGCCGACGACGACGACGATGCTTCGGAGGTGACCGAGGTAGAGCTGAGAGTGGCGGTACATAGGCTTAGTGCAAAAATACCGCCCCAGGACCCGATGGCTTACCTGGAAAAGCCTGGGTTCTCGCCTTTGAGGCTCTCGGGCCTCGACAAATGGGGCTCCTAAGCGCATGCTTGGAGGGGGGCAGTTCCCACTTCGTTGGAAGACGGGGAAACTGGTCCTCATTAAGAAGCCGGGGTGCCCTGTGGACTCTCCGTCCGCTTTCCGGCGCATCGTGCTGCTCGACGAGGGCGTAAGCTCTTTGAAAGAGTCATTGCAGACAGCCTCGTCGGGCGGCTATTGCGGGTGGGGCCGGATTTAGCGGAGAGCCAGTTTAGTTTCCGCAGGGCGCGCACTACGGTGGACGCCATCATGCGCGTGTGAGCCCATACGTCGGGAGATGCTGTGGCCCGGGGTGGGGTCATCTTGGCGGTGTCTCTAGACATCGCCAATGCCTTCAATACGCAGGGTATGGAGTTGTATCAGGGAGGCATTGCGGTATCACCGGATGCCAACCTACCTCTGTCGCGTAGTCGAGGCCTATTTACGCGGGGGTCGTGCAGTCCATGGCCGTTTACGGGGCACCGGTATAGGCGCGTTCTTTGAGGCGCCTACCAGCCCGCCGGTGAAAGCATCTCAAAGAGTCATGGCCATCTGGCTGGTCCGGGGATACCGCACGCCTGCGAGGTGGCAAGCCTCCTTGCTGGATTGCCGCCATAGGATGTGGAAGCAAAAGCCCTCGCGCACGTATTGGAGTGGCGCGAGGGGGCAAAACGCCGGGGTGTAACACCGCTGCCGCGAGAAATAAAGGTACAGCGGACAGAGCTCCGGCGTGATCTCATGGCGACATGGAGGGTGCTATAGTCGCAACCCAGTGCTGGCATGCCACAATAGCAGCAATAAGTCCTCTCTTTGAGGAGTGGAGGTTGGAGAGGCGCCACGGCGTTCTCACTTTCCGCCTGGCACGGGTCCTCACCGGACACGGTTGTTTCGACAGGTTCCTGTTTCGCCCGTATGTCACCATTGTGTGGATCGCCCGGAGGACACGGTGGAGCATACGGTGGAGGTCTGTCCAGCGGGGGTTGGAGCACCGACGTGTCCTTGCGGAGGCGATCGGCGGCAGCGATCTCTCTCATCCGGCCCTGGTCCAGGCGATGGTACGGAGCGAGAGGTGGAAAGCCGTAACCTCCTTCTCGCCCCCCCTAGTCGCCGCAGGAGACGCCCTGGGCTTCGGGAGTCACCTGCAGATTCCCAGCCACCGTAGGCACGGGCTTGCGGACAGCGAGCAATGGGTAGCTTGCCGTCCAGTAAAGACCAGGGTAGACGGCGCGCCTCAAAGAGATGTCAGCACTGAAAGAAATGTCGGGGTCCGAAAGGGCCGACGCCTCAGGGTCGCGGGAAATTCGAAAGATAAACCTTCGCCCTGGCACAGGAAACTGAAGGAACACGGGTGGGTTTTAGTCAGTAAAAGTCTAACACGCCCTCCCGCTCCTCCCAGAGCGGGGAAAGTCATTCGATTTCAATGAATTCCCACTCAAAAAAAAAGGTTGAAAAGTAGTAAATATCGTTCTCAGGTCCCAAGCTACCCATCTATCTATCTTTCACAACAAAAGGTTCTATGGTATAGGCGTGAGAAGGTAAAATACAGGGTTACCCGCGCATTTTTGAATGTTTCTAATATTCTAATATTTATTGCATTACATAATTATGTGTTGGTTTCGTTTTATAAGTTTGGGTACAAAAGTCTAAATAAAATAACTATGAGTAGTAGCACGATTCCTGTTAAATCAAGTAAATAGGAATTAAAATATTGTTATCGACAAAAAAAAACTACAATGAATAATATCACATTTAAATATGTGATATACAAAAAATAAACAAATGTTAATAATATGTATGAGTATAAAATATATATATATACACAAATAATACCTGTACAAATCATTAGAAAGAATTAATTAATTAAAAATAAATAATGTCACAGATTAAAATTAATAAAAAAAAAAAAAAAAAATATATAATAAAAATAAATGTCTGAAACTGAAAATATGAAAATTCGATTAATTATGAATGTCGATTCTATAAAAATCTCACCGTGAAGACTTGCGTTTAGCTGTCAGTGTTATCCCGTCTTGGTCAATCCCTTGCACGAGAGGCACTTTAGCACACTCCACGCTCACTTCACCTAAGTTTTCACGGTGATTTTTTTGGAGAATGGCACCACTGTATCTGAAATCGTCAACACACAGTGAGCAACTTCAATGCTAGTTCCTTCTTTGTGAAGAGGTCTTTGTTCTGTGGTGGGTTGAAATTCACTCAAAGCGTTTCGCAACACAGTCAGTAGAGTTTCAATATGAAGGTACATTGCCAGATTCTGTTTTCAAATAGCTACACCATGAGAAATAATGTAGTCACAAATGAATAGAACTGCGTCGTTGGTCTCGTGGTGAGTGCTCGTTGTGCTACTACTGATTATGAGGGTTCGATTTCCGGGTCGGGCAAAGTTTCATTGGGGTTTTGATGCGGAACAGCCCGGAGTTTGGGTTTGTGCCCGGTTGATGGCAATAGGCATGCTCCCTATTGCACGGTACACATAACTGGCGAACGTGTGTTTACCTTAGATAATTATGTTCTTTTGTCCGTACTTTTTCTCTGTTTCGTATCGGTGTCGACATCCAAGAACGCTAGTTTGACCGCTCATATGAACGACGGTACGCGGTGAACGGCGTGAGTGTAGTGGTGAAACAGTACGTACAAAATAACTTATCTAGACACAGCTTTACCCTTCGGGGAATACTGTCATGCTGTTAAGTCATATTTCTATTGTATAGATTACTTCTAAGCAAGCTCGGGCGGCGTCATCGAATGCATTCTTCCCATGGGGGTAGGCAGAAACTACTGAACGCCACCTGCTACGATCCTTACGTACTCCTTTTGCCTCGTTTACGTTCATACATGCACGCCGGTTGCGAGTACTGCGCACCTGTCCTTTCTTAAGATCTTCAACGATAAGGTGACTTGTATAAGGTGGCAGGGATATCGACGCGCAAAACTGGAACTATGAATTCAGCGCATATTTCTAGACACCCCAGACAATTTGTTTTTATAATTAAAAAATCTGTGTCTTGTCACTGCTACCCTGTATCTCCTCCTAGGACGTCCCCCCCCTCCCGGCGTTTCCACTCACATGTAAATACCTTTTGTAAGTCTCCTTACATTCATACTCTCAACATGACCAAAACGTCTATGCAAACGTTTTTTTTAAATTGTCACTACATCTTCTTTCAAACCGCTCCGTTGCCTTATCACATCATTCTTTAGCCTATCATTCATATTCACATATGCTTTGCAAGGAATGCATTTCCTCAGCATTTAAGTATTCTACATTCTTTCTTGCTTTGAAATTAATAGTGAGCCAGCGTTAGCTGGTTTCAGTTTTAAATGTCTGTTTGGCATTTTCTCAAATATATTGTGGTCTAACTTGATGCAGCAGAATACCACCAGTATTTGACATGGAGTGACTGCCTACCTGACGTCTACAAACCAGTTACTGGGTAACACGATACCCCATGGACAGATGAACACAGGTCAAAACTTCGCAAACGAGAACGCCGATCTATACTTTAAAAACCGCGCCGTGGAAACTAGGTGAAGGGAGCCGTCAATAGTGCCAATCCCTAGAATCTGGTGGAACCACAGAATAGAAAAAAACAAGTGGAAGTGCCCACGCAGCTATTATGCGCGTGTCACAATTATACGGAAAATGTTTAAAATACTAACAACCTTCGTCCGTTGTTGTTTGAGAGTAACAAAATAGAAAAAAGTAAGGAATGGTGTTGAAATTGTTATAAAAATAAACATTTTATTATTAATTATAAAAAAAACATCTACACATTCAATTTTGGCAACAGTAACACATACTATAGCAAAAATGTAGTAAAAATGTTACACCTTTTTCGGTCTAGCTTCCATTTGCCAAGTGTGCAGAGTTTAACGAACGTTTTTTATTTAAATGACCCTTACTGGGTTTTGATTTAATAGGGTTTGTAAATATTGTTACTATTGCTAATGTTTACTATGGTGTTGTTACAGGCCCAAATTGCAGTTTATCTGTTTGGCTGGGTATTACGTGGCGGCCATTTTGTACGACATTATTTTGATCGAAAACAGTGGAATGCGATTAACTTTTCATTTAAAAAAATACGCTTGCGACCATTTGGTATTTTATTTCGTGTGGCTTATACGTTTTTTTGACTTCGTGCGTTATATTTCGAAAGAAAGAAAGAAAAATATATAATTCTGCACAGACAAAACGGTTATTACAAAAATAAAATACACGCAGAAAGTAGCAAAAACCTCGCATCTAACCAATTGAAAAAAAATGATAATAAGTCCGTAGTTAACAAACATTGGTGGAGTATGTTAACGTATATTTCTTCCAGAAATGTCACTGACACTTGTTTTTCAGACACGGCTGGGTCTCTAAAAAAACTTTTCATTACAAAAGCAGGTAATTTGGTTCAACTGATATTATGTTTCTCAGAAATACAATTTTTAGCAAAGAAATTGTTATTAATGAATTGTTATTAAGTGATCAGAACCCTAATAATTATGTAATGTTTATTTTAATTCTGTTTATTTTCATGTTGTTCTTTCTAACAACTAGTAATTTGTTTAGTAATGTGTGGATAATGATGTGATTAGTGTATTTGTTACCTCTATAATTAAATTCTAACCTATATTGCCTTATTAATTCACTGCTGTTTGTAGCCCCTATGTAAATAAATTAAATAACAACATTACCTAATTTTTTATCCATTTCCATAAGAGCGGTGCATCATTGTCATAAAAATTATTTGAATATTACCTGTTCAACAGCTAATATGCTCGTAAACACTTCATCCAATCCGAAAAGTTATTTCACTAAGCACGTACCTGTGAACAAGAAAAAGATATACGTTTAGAAAGAAAAGGGACATCAAATCATTCTACCAACTTAAAACTACCAAGAATCTCTTGCCCGTTCTTCTCCATAGGTACCTACTTCGCTTTGGAGTGGGCAACTCGCTTCATTTTTCTGACCGACCGACTTTAACAATTCAAAAGTGCCTGTAATTGGTTTATTTGAAAAAAAAATGATAAATGCATATATCATATGTGATCACGGGACTGAGTAAACCGTGTATAGAGAAATTTTATTACATTATACGTACTATTTCATTAAATCCACTTGTTTTTGTATAAGTTTCCAGTGTAAGCTGATCTCGCACTGTATAGGATTTCCGTACAATGATAGGTCAGCTCATACTGGAAATGTATAGATTGACATGTAGCCGTGTGGTCAATTTTGGATAATACAGGGTGTAAAAAGACCCATCACATAGCCGTCAACTACTCATTCTGTACATAAAACTAAGTAACATTGCACACAAATAATTGCTTTGAAACGAATTTTATTTTTGGTGTGAACAATCGCTGGCTTGTGATTATGGGTGCATGCAACTGTACAGGGGTCGTGGAGGTATTAAAAAGTTTTGGTATAACATAAAAAGCTTGTTTTCGAAAAAAACGTAGTTGAAATTTTGACCTTAAATATCTCCGTAACCAGAAGGATCCAAGGTATGGTCCAGGATGAATGAAAGGAGACTTACAAAATGTATTTACAAGGCAGATGTTCTTTAGAAAGGTCAGGTGCGTAGTACTCGGAACCGGCGTGCGTTTATGACCAGATTTATGAACATAAACGAGGCAAAAGGAATATGTAAGGATCGTAGCAGGTGGCGTTCAGTGGTTACTGCCTACACCCATGGGAAGAAGGCGTGAGTTTATGGGTGTATGTATGTAAATAATTAGTATATAAATATATTCATATGGAACACTCCCACAAGACGGTGTAAGGGTGTGTCCACATCTTGCGAATGTGCCACGAATATGCCGCCGCTCTCGAGCTGCTCGTGCTCTGCACGCGTGCAGTTACTGAAATTGTTTGGTGCGCCTCTTTAGCGCAACTTACTGCTTGCACAATGAGCGCGAGCTCGTGCGCATTCAGTTTCGGTCGCTTTCATATGGTATACGAATGTTCGCGCATTACGTGTAGCATACGCGCGAGCGGGTGGCGCAGGAACGGCAGGCGAACTTGAAATGCACGCTTGCAGCGCACGAGCAGCTCGCAAGCGGCGTATTCGTGTCGCATTCGCCAGATGTGGACACACCCTAAACCAAGTACCTTGCTTAAACGTGCTTCTAACCCGAAGCCATCCTTCACTATAATATAGGCTATTTATTACCTTCATGCTACTGGCATTCGATCACTTGATATATTAACTTGTAGTTTAGAGAACGCTTTAGGAACAGGTAATTTAGACTTATTGCTCTGTTACCGAGAGCCAGTGACAAATGCGACGCAATGCGAAACTGTTAAAGCTTCGTCTATTACGTAATAAATTGCCGAAAAAACGAGCAAAAAACATGGTTGTTACCATTTTTTTGGGTTCCGTACCTTAAGTGTGCCTCTTCGTCAGTCCGTCGTCGGTCCGTCTATCACAGGGCTGTATTTGTTTAACAATCATTGGTAGATACTTGAAATTTTCACAGAGTGTGTATGACTTTGCCAATACAACGAATTAAGTTTAAAAAAAAAGTATTTAAAAAGCAGTATGGCACAGTGGGCAGTGGTAGCCTAGTGGTAACGGCAGCGATTTTTTATTCGTAGATCGTAGGTTCGATACAGGCGCTTCACTTTCACTTCACTCTCAAAATGTTGAATGAAAACATGTCCAAAACTTCGAAGACACGTGACATCTAGCAACCCGCACTGATCCCGCTAGGTGGATTACGGCCCATCTACCGAGAGGAGGCCTGTGTCCCAGCAGTGGGAACATTATAGGGTGATTATGGTGATACTTAAAAATAAATGTAGTGTTAAATATTGGACGGTGGTACGGCACCCTCCGTGTGCGAGTCCGACTTGCACTTGGCCACTTTTATAAATTAATTTGTACAGTACATTAAAAACCAATTTCTAAAATCCTACGCTGTAATGCTGGAAGTAATCATTTGTGAGCGCTTGCTAGCAATTCAATAAGTATAAGTTAAATGTACAAGTTATTTTCATTAGGTTGCGTTAAAAGACCCTCCACGAGTCAGGTATTTAAGTAAATCCTGCACAGACAGCAAAGTTGGTCACGAGGCTGACTTGACTGTGCAGTCAAGTCAGCCTCGTGACCAACCTTGCTGTCTGACCAATCTATACTAATACTAGCTTCTGCCCGCGGCTTTACCCGCGTGGTTGTCGGAAATTATTCCACGGGAGTGTGGTACCGGGCTAATAGTATCCTACTCGTATCATCCAAATCAAACAGATAATGCAAGGGGTGCTTAACTTCGAAATAATACTATTTCATTCTAATATTATCAACATTAATTTGAAACACTCTAGCGATGCCATTGACCACGTATTACCAAAAGTATTTTTGTAGCTTCAAAATGTACTAACTTTTAAGCAGGTGATAGATTTAAATAAAATAAATACTAAAATAAAGAAAATCTCGAGATTTTGATTCTGACTACATTTCCTATTCATAAATCTGTTAAAAAGAGCTACATAAACACTTCAATAATTACGTTAATTTCAAATTGACTGCCTCGTTGGTTTAGTGGTCGCAATCGCTACTGCTGAGCATGAGGTCCTGGGTACGTTTCCCAGGTCGGGCAACGTGTTATTGGGTTTTTCTATCTGGAATTTCTCAGGAGCAGCCCAGAGTCTGGATTTGTGCCCGGTTGATGGCAATAGGCTCACCCCCCATTACATTGGACTTAAAACATAACTGGCGAAATGTGGGTATACTATAGGTACACCTCTGTCCAACCCTTCGGGGAAACAATTCGTGATATATGAATTATGTTTAGGTTTTAAGTAATTTTAAATTCTGGCCTGTTATACCTCCTATGCAGACATAAATGATATTAGAGACAGATGGATGATTCGGCACGTACACACTGCCTACTCGCTTAGCTAAACCCAAAATAGAAGAACATAACGATGTTTCCTTCGATAACTCGATAAGATGTCGGCTACAATATTGAATTATTGGTTTTCTTGTGTCTAAGGCGTAAATTTCTGTGACAATGGTGAATGTTGGCGAGTTGGAGAGATGATAACCTTCCTTTTTCTAACGCAGATGTTAACGCAAGTTTTTAAGAATGGATGGATGTTTGTTACTCTTTCACGCAAAAACTACTGAACGGATTTGAATGAAATTTAGCACACATATAGTTTATAACCTGGATTAACACATAGAGTACTTTTTATCCCGATATTCCCACGGAATCAAGATTTATGTGGGTGAAACCGCGGGGCGCAGCTAGTTAATAATAAAATAGTGACCACGTACTCACCCAGCACGTTTGTGACGCTTCATTAATCTATCGTGATCTGCAACATTTTCATGTAACGAAAAACCATACATTGTTTATAGTTTGGGTTTTTCTACAGAGAGATTTTAGGGAAAGGCCTGTTGTCATGCTGAAACCCGGAAACTATTTTTACGGTTGCTTTTTTGTTGTTGTTGGAAAATAAGCCCACGTTCGCGAGGACGTAAAAACATCAGCGGGGTTTTATCGCACACTGGATCTTCAACGCTCTGCTAACCACCGAGAGTTGAAAATCCAACAGTGTGTTTTTTAGACGTGCTAGGTTGCAATTCGTAAGATTCTAAACGCTCGGCTCAACGCTGAGAGTTGAAAATGCAGTGTGCGATGAAAGCCCGCCGCGGTGCTTTGTAATCGGATAATATCACAAATGATAAAGGATGTTTGCGGCAAGATGGAAATCTACACTCAATATTATAAATGCGAAAGTAACTCAGTCTGTATGTTACTATTCACCCCTTAACTTAACCCGGGTTAGGACTTAAAGAGTTCTTTTTATCCTGGTGGTAAGTTCCCGTAAGATAATTTTGGAAGGCCAGGCGGGCGAAGCCGCAGGCAAAAGCTAGATTGTAAAAAAAAAACTTTGTATTTTTATGGAAATACAGCTGAAGAACTCATGGTAACTAATTTGTCACCAATGCAGGATATGTGCGTTACCTGAGGCAGATCGCTGCTTGCTTTGCCATCCCAGATGATGATTTTTGTTTAAACGAGGTTGCAGTACTTTTTAACTTTTGTTAAACTTGTGTAACTCTAGCCAAAAATAAATTTACAAAAAAATGTTCTAAGAAAATTAAACATGCTGTCAAGCGCTGCGTGAAAACAGAAGCGTGTATAATTGGATAAAAAACATATTTAAAAACTAAAACTTTAAAGAAATACCATCATGAAAGAATGTAAACGTTATATTGAATAATACGGCTTATTGTTTTTTGGGGCACGTTGAGGACACATTTTATAAATTCGTTATTACTTTTAAAATATATGCAAATTCAAGCGCTCGAAAAAATACAAGATACACCGTGATACAAGAGGACCTTAGGTGAACTAAAATCATTAATGTCGTGCCATATAATAAAATTAACCAGTTTAGTAATTATCCACTTTTCTTGACATCGTCCTGTTTTAAAGTCGGTCATAAAATATAGGCAGGTCTTCATGGTGGGAATGGTGGTATAGTAATTTCTCCAGATTCCAAAACTGTACAAAACAAGCAATTAAAATCACTACAATAATAATCCCGCGTTACCTTTCACATAAACGTAAAAAAAAAACTTTTCAAAATAAAATCCTTTACCACTGCTAAAATTAAAATATTCTTTGATTGAGCTAATCTCGTCTCAAAAGCAGACATTAGCATTTCTCGAAACTAACTACTTACAATTATTTTAATGACAACTCGTTGAACAAAAGTCTGTTAAGATTAAGCTTAAAATTGCAATTGAACAAGTTTTCCTCAGAGCTTTTTCCTTGGTTTGTCTTTTTATAACATTCAGCCCGTAATTTCTCACTGCAGAGCAAAAAACTGTACCCATGTATTCAAGAAAACTGCTCATGATTTCACAAAGTCCATGCTTTCTCAAGATGTTTTCCATCACTTTTGTGCAATATGTTTCACCACTGCTCACTAAACGGTGAAGGAAAAACATCTAATGGAAATCGGCATGTTTCAAAACCAAAAACTCGAAGACACGAGACATCCACCAACACACACTGGGAACGAGTACTGGACTTGGTTGCACTCTTTTTCACAGAGACGAGGCCTATGTCCCTGCAGTGGGCCTAGGCTGAGGTTCGTGCGTGTCGACAAGGGAGAGAATTTCTTCTCGGCCGCAATACATATCTTCGCCCAGAAAAATGTTTGACGGTGAAGAATCCAGCTCCAATCGGCTAATGCTTCCTTCTCCTTCATTGTTTGTAGTATTAGCAGAGCTCTTTTTAATGGGTTCGCTTGGCCACTGCCCGCAAAGCCCGTGTTGCTGAACCCAAGTGAGACATATAGCAGCATGCATACATTTAGCATGATGCATAGCCAGTAGAAACGTGACAGCTCATGAGGAAAAAGGCGCGAGTCTCGTGCGGTGCGACAGGCATGGATGACGTCATACAACAGACGATTCGGCGCAATGGCACGTTCGATGCGGCCCCATCTGAAAATTCGATGATCGAGCGTTTACGGCTCCTGCGGCGTGTCTAGGTGCGCGATCACCTTTAAATATTTTGATTTCACTTTATGACCTTGTTTTAACTATCAGATCTTTTTTAAAACTTTCTGTACTGGGAATGTCTGCCGTCGTAACTAATTTTTTAGGAATGCCCTGCCCTGCATCCCTAACAAATTAATAGGTTAGGTTAGAAGCATGACCAAACACATGCGAGCCGAGCAGGCGGTGCAAGCGGTGCCAGGGCAGTGGCCGCCGAGCGGTACATCAAAGTTGATCGCAGTTACTAGGCTAGCGCACATCACAAAAACGATTAGAAAGTTTAAAAAAAAAATTGTTTTTTTTTTTTGGCAATCAAATCGAAATTATTTTGGGATCGATAAAATACATGCCACAGCTTATCTGTAGCAGAATCATAATCAGCCTATAACGCTCCCGCAACACTGCTGGGACACAGGCCTTCTCTCTGTGAGAGGGAGTGGGCCGTAATCCACCACGCGGGCCCAGTGCAGGTTGGTAGATGTCACATGTCTTCGAATTTTTGGTTCTACGACATGTCGGTTTCCTCACGATGTTTTCCTTCACCGTTTTGAGAGCAGTGGTTATGAAATTAAATACACAAAGTAAAGTGCCTGCCTGGGTTTGAACCCAAGACCAACAACTCGTAAGTCGCGGCCGATACCACTGCTGGGCCACCACTGCTCAGAGGTGTATTAAAATACCCAATTTCAGCAATGTTGACATGATACATGAATATTGTATGAAGTGAAGGGTTTATGATAGACGTGAGGTATCAAATGTCAATATACCTGCCGTTAAATAGATTAGTGATCCTTCGGGTCTTGTTAGTAAAATGTAGGCTAAATCCTACCTTCGGTTTGGGATTGTCAAATGTTAAGGTATTTGTTAAACGTATTATAGATAAAACACTCCTTATGAGACCAAAATGAATCCATTCAGGAGTTTTAGTGAAAAAAACTTAAAACTAATGCTAGTATCCAAATCTTATGGAAAGTATAGTCTGGAGTCGAACGTATGTAGTACTTACTCATAGACGTATCAAGTCCCACTAGTGACGCAGCAGTGGACAATCCGACCTACCGCACAACGTGCTCAGGATGCTATGAGTGCTGGCATGCATTCCGCGGCTGATAGAGGCACACCGGTTTCGAATGATGGCATCAAATAAACAAATTTTCGCAAACATCCCAAAGCGCTACAAAACGCGGCAACCCCGCCAGCATCTTGAACACTAACGTTGAACGATGCCATTGCTTTCTTTTGTGGTTATTTGATGATGATGTGCAGTTTATCCTGCTTACATGAAGTAAGCAATAATCCTATGTAGGGAGGAAGGGACAGATTAAAAGCTTGTCATAGTCATAAATCATCATTTTCCTGCCAAAATACGTCCACTGCTGAAAACAGGAGTCCCCCTTGCATTGCCTCAACGAATGATCTTTTAGATCTCGCATCCCGCAGATCCCCGTGACCTTTACCAGGCCCTCATGGTAGCATTCAGGAAGATAATTAGATCTTTTTGTTTCTTAGTTTTTGTTCTGTCCTACATATTCACAAAAAACCCCTCCTATGTCCTCCCAAACTTATTCCACAATATCTCCATCCTTATCTTCTCTGATATCACGTCTTAATCGGCGGCATCTACGTCGCCATGCGGTTTGTACAAAGACTTTTACACGTCAAGCATCCTTTTTTGCTTTGTTGTTTCCTATCTGACTACTCTGAGAAGAAAGGGCGAAACAAACTCAGAGGTCACAGTCTCTTATAAAGTCCAGACATAATCTTTGCCAGATCATGTGAAGACCATGTAGATCGTTGTCTGGAAATGGTCTTTTGAAGAAAGATCCACACATATTGAATGGACCTGTCCACTCAGTGCACGCATATGTCAGTAATCGTGGCGCTCAACTCAGAGCTTAAGGAGCTTAAATATTAGACGAACAAAACTAGGGAGAGGACATTTGGGTAGTAAAACTAATTCAGAAAAAAAAAACACGGTTCCATGACCCACATAGTCCTCACGTTCACAATAATTGTAATACTTCGCAAAGTAAATACTCATGTCATAGTGGCAGTTTGGCAGAAGTTTTTTTTTATTGTAAGTCTTAGAATGTCAGAATAAACGCATTTTATTTTTTATATATTGCATATAGTAATAAAATAAATAATGTTGTCATTTCTATGACTCGGATAAAATATATCTGACTTTGGTAAAATTAGCCCTTAGAGTGTGTTTAGTTTAGTTTGCAGTATTCCTGTTCGACTCTCAATAAAAACCTTTTCCTTCTATCAATATCCCTGTAACCCTGTATTCAACGTCCCGTCATCAATCGTCGGGCAGTTGCCCACCAGACACAACACCCGTGTGGTTAGGATCCTCCCTTTCCTATGAAGGATGAATGAACTTTACACCCTGTTCATCCCTCCTCCTTTAGCGGTTACAATAGTGAATTGAAAATGTATGGCACATTATTTGAGTATTGAGTAAGCAGAAGTGCAAAATGTCTTGTTGCTTCGCAAAAACCTCTCCCATTTCCTTCCAAACCTATTCTTCATTATTTCCAATTCATCATTCACTTCATGAAAAACAAACAGATCGTCGCGCGTTGACCCTGAAAGCTTGAATCGCATGAATCCTTCCCCAGGCGTCCAATGACAACAGTAACTTTCGTCCAGAAAAAATACAACATCTGATTTGATCGGTCAATCCCTTAAGATACGGTCGTGTTCTCATATTTCCATGTAAATCATGGCTCAAAAGGAGAACGGGAACGTTTGTGTCGGAAGTAGGGATATTTTTTACGAGAAAATTACGTAACAATATGCTCAATGTCAACAGAAGGTCACGCGAATATAAATCATGTTGAGACTTGTGTTGAACCGCGAATTTTGTGGGAATTAAGTTATATACATCAGTGTTAGCGTATATTTTTATAAATACTTCCTCACTAGTATTATGAACGCGTTATTGACATTTTTGTGATTGATTGCCTCGAGTACACACCATTGGAACACATTGCTATGACATTCTGGTTCCTCAGTGGTGATTTTAGTATAATGTAGTACGTTACTTCTGAGTTTCGTCGTGGACGATGAGACTAACGCTTCCGAGATACTTATCATTCAAATCCAAAACGTTGAAAGTAAATACCAACTTTAATTATATTTACAATCTAATAAACCGCTATCTCGCTCAACAAGGAGCCATTACCGGAAGCAACCGGTTAATGTGACCAGGTGGTGGCGGGTAATGTGAACATTGACTACCTGGCTCAGGATTATCTTGGCTCACCTAACGATTCGAAGGATTTCGCTGTTTTAAGATTAAAATAAAACATAAAAATTTCTACAATCTGTTTTTTGGGAATTCGAAATTAAATTTGCTGAGGAGTTTGTTGCTTCACATTTGAATTCCAGCTAAAGCACTAGGAAGTAGTGAAGGGCGAGTCTTTTGGGTAATTTGGTTCTTGTGTAATTTTGTGTACTATCGAATCCCGTTGTGCATGACCATTTGCAAAACATTTTCGGCTACACGTTGAAATCATTTGACCAATGAATAATAAAAAATATAAATAAAGTTTATCTGTATAAAAAGGGACACATTTACAATCGATACCATAACAATTAAAAAGAACACTGTTGCCAATATGCCTGAACTAGGTTGAACCTGTGTTTCAGGCTAGAAAGTGCAAAATTACTTAATATAAAGAAGGTTGAATGAAGGATTACCGTTTTTTTAACGTTAATTGTTTTAGTTTGACCAATGATGAAGAATGTCTCTTAGAAGGATGACCCTTTTTTACGGTAACTGTTTATGTTTCAATTAAGAATAAAAGATGTTTCTAAGGGTTAGCCACTGGCCCGTGCACACGAAAATCGCCTTGATGGGAGTAATGCAGAAAAGGAGTCGATAATACATAAAGTGCTGACTCTCTGGCTTATATGAATTGATATGATTTTGATTTTGAATTTGATTGATCATCGTCACATCGTCTTTGTTACTGCCGAGTAGGATTTATCAGCTGTTGACCGAATTCGTCTGCGTGTATTTTTTAATTCATTAATTTTTAATCAAATATCTAGAATGAAAAGTAGTCTACGTTCTTCCGCAGGTCCTGGTTTATCCATCTGTAAAATTTTATAATGATGAGTTCAGTGGTTTAGCCGTGAAAATATAACAAACAAAAAGACAGACAGACACAGTTACTTTATAGACTATAAGTTAAAGTATGGATGACATAAATAATCGATCTGCCTAGGTTTTTCCCAATTATGTTAGACCCAGTTCAACTGGATCGCCAGAGAACTAAAGTCACCGACATTGCACGTAGAATCAGCATGCTGAAGTCGAAGTGGGCCAGCCATATCTGTAGATGGACAGACGGTCGATGGAGCAGACATGAGCTGAAGTGGAGACCGCGTTTGGGCAAACGTAGTGTGGGACGCCCTGCGGCACGATGGGTCGATGATTTGAAGAAAGTGGCTGGCAGCGGATGGATATGGACTGCTCAAGACCGGGATGGTTGGCGCTCTTTGGGGGAGGCTTACGTTCAGCAGTGGACGGCAATTGGCTGATGATGAACTGGATGCAGCTGACTACCAGTATTTTACAAGGAACGACTGCCTACCTAAACTCCACAATCCAGTGCTGGTCAACAAGATACCCTAGTGATTGTCAAACTTTTGGCCTAACAAAGACAGTCGGCTTTCCGTGGCGTGGAGGGGTCTCGATAAGTAATGGAGGGCCACCTATCCAAGAACTGATGGTGATTGGTATTAAACCGACCGACGTATAAAAGTGTTTATACAAACTTTCTTACAGCAATAAACTCATTATCATTTACCGAGCGCCCGTGACCATATTAAATCAGTACAATAGTCCACTGTTTACTAATAAATTAAATCTTTTCCCAAATGTTCCTATGTCCCACAAAAAAATACATTAGAAGACGCAGGTACTAATGAGGGATTGGGACCCATTAAATATTAATATACTCGAACATCCCAAAACCATTTTCATGAAAGGCCTGGAATACGAATAAACTCTCTTCATGATTTTCTGAAGTTGTAACGTAACGAAGGCAGTAGGTACTTACAGAAATAATTATTTTCACAAAAGAGAAAAGTTCAATTAAAATGCAAAAAGGGTTCAACCACGAGGGTTTCAATTTGCACCTCATTCGAGACGGCACTGTTCGGAAAATAAAATTTAATTATATTTTCTCTTGATTCCAATTTGACATGCGTAGTTCTATAACTTAAAGAAAGACATACGATTTTGGTTCTACTCTGTACCGATTTAATTTAAAGAGTGAAAGATTACGCGTGCAGTACCGTACACAAGATAGAAGCGACACTTCTTAATAAATTAAGAATTAGAGAGATTTTGTGTGAGAGACAAAGAGAGTTATTTCTTTCTTCTCTCTCATGAGACGAAGTGTGCCTAAAAGTGATGCGTCCTTGAAATTTCACTTTCTATTTTCGTCCAATTATTGAATCGCCACCTAAAAAGGTTCACTTGATAAGGTATTGTGAAAATAAACAATGCACTTACTACATATTTGCAGAAACATAATAATAATCAGCTTATTATGTTCCCACTGCTGGGGTTCAGACCTGGGTTTATGAGAGCGAGTGGGTCATAACCATACACGCATGTGAACGTTACATCTTTAATATTTTTTCTGCAGTAATGGCCACTCTTCTTATTCGTAAAAACCGATGATACTCGTATTAAATAAAAATTTAGAGGCAAAAAGAAGCTGGTACGAGTATTAATAATTCACTGTTTTTTATAACTTCAGGGCTAACCACTCAAAACCTTTTTGGAAGTAGGAAGTATATTACCCCCGACAAGTCGATTTCAAAGTTTTATTATAAAGTAGGGTTCAGAAGTTTGGAAAGGCTTGGTACGATATGTCGGAAATACAGGCCTACCTTCGTGGATTGTTTTTTTTTTTTAAGTAGTTTTGTTTTGTAAAAAAATAAAAATAAATTACTAGCTACTGTCATAGCATGCGTTACAATGCCTGTTTTTGTCAAACCTACCCTTGCTTGTATTAGAGCGAGCAAATCATTTTTATTTAAACTGCCCCAGCAAAGTTTATAAAATTATATGGGACCACCAAAGTAGCATTCTACCCTATCCATAAAAAAAATTGATATCGATCCACAATTGATATTTCCTATATACATACAGACGAATTCCCCAAATCCTTCTTTTGGAAGCCGGTAAACAAAACGCGTTACAAACACAGAGCCTCACTTTAATCACACAGACCTCCCCATTTACATAAGACCAACCATGAATGTTTACCGCACAATAAAAACGGTTTCAATACAAAATGTTTTTCTTATAACAATATTACTCGCGATGTTTTGCCAAGTACTGTTACGAGCGAGTCGTTGCGTCGGGAACAAACATCCCTATTCTGGTAAGCTACTGTTTCCTACAACAGCTTTGGCCACCACAAAGTGTCCGCAATTCACCGGCGAATAACGTAGTTGTACTGTTATTTAAGAAAAAAGGAAGTTGGTGTGTTTTTCTAAGAGCGTTTTTTGGCACCATAAACTCGCAAATGCCATCATTTTCATGACAGGCCGTCGCTGCAACCGTTATCCATCCCTATTCTGTAAAGCTTAGGTTTCCTACGAGAGCGAAGGCCACCACAAAGTGTCTGCAATATACCGGCGAATAACGTAGTTGTACTGTTATTTAACCTCTTGAGAAAGTGCTCGAAATGTCAACTGCTCCTCATAGGCACACAACAACTGTCATAGTCACGGTCGCCATTGAACGATACTATTTTACGTTTTTGTTTTGCATTTGCAACACGATCTGGTTTTATCATTCGACTAATTGATTCATACTAGACCGGTGTTAAGGACCAGAAAAAGTATGTTTTTTGGCACCGTAAACTCCCAAATGCCATAATTTTCATGACAGGCCGGCGCTACGACCGTCATGTAGAGGCCACCGCTCTTCTATGTAAGAAACAGTAGCTGTAACTACGAAAAAAAAAACGACGGGTTGTATCCCGGGAGTGCAGGCAGAAGTGAAAACTTGAATTTTAACGTTGTGCATTTTTGATATTTTGGAATGGTAAGAAATTGCTTTAATTATCAGTATAAACGTATTATCATTGATGTGGTTGAATACAATATTTATTTATTGCACTATCGTACACAAAAATGACAATTTATATTACATTAAAAAGTTTACCTCTCAGAAAAATCGATCAATAAAAATCTAAAATCAACAATCACCCGTCTCACGAATTTTCGATCAGGTCACGAGTCCTAAAGCGAGTTTAACATTTTTTACCCATTACAAAAAAGTGTAGAACGCCGCTAAAGAAGTTTTCACTTCAAAAAAATTAATCAATAAAAATCATAAATCAATAATCATCCGTCTTACAAATTTTCGATCAGGGCACGTGTCCTGACGCGAGTTTAACATTTTTACCCATTACAAAAAAGTGTACAACGCCGCTAAAGAAGCTTTCACTTCAAAAGTAAATTACGTTACTGTATAGTAAAATGTTTCTCACTAGTCATTCCAGTGTATTTACCAAGATTGTGTACAGTTAGGAAATAACAATCTTAGGCCCTTGACATTTTAATACTGCCGTGTGATTTATTGGTTTTCTGATAGAAGTTAACAAATTATATCTAAAACTATTTTCAAGTTATTTAGTCACAAATTGGACAATAAAGACAACATCATGAATAAAAATTTCTGTTCAAAAAGTGTCATGTGAGTGGGTTCTATCCGCGAGTGTATTATTTTGGAGTTCATTGCGAAAAACAAAACTTGAATTCCGGAAGTCGGTGTCTTTGGTTCTGCTTTTTTTTTGTTCACCGACTGCCGAAGTCAAAGTAATTTTTTCACTTTGTTATGTTTTTTTGGAAGTTGGTAGTTTTTTTTTTGGAAAAAAACTCTTTATTTTTCAGTTTTAGTTGTGGTAACTCGTACTACCCAAACAAATTCGTATTTTACTACTTGCTACATATAACAGTGACAGAACGTTATTAAAACATCATCAACATACACTAAGTTGAAAAAAGCGGCCAAGTGCGAGTCGGACTCGCCCATGAAGGGTTCCGTAGCAGCAAGTAACATAATATAAAAGTTCTTGTCGTTTTAATAAAAGTGTATTTTTTTTTATTGCGGTTTACGATTTATTTGCGGTATTAAAAAAAACAACTTAATAGATCTCGTTAAAACCAATTTTCGGTGGCAGTTTGAAGCTCTTATTTTAGAAGTTACAGGGGGGGAACACACACATTTTACCACTTTGGAAGTGTCTCTCGCGCAAACTATTCAGTTTATAAAAAAAATTGATTGGAAACCTCAATATCATTTTTGAAGACCTATATAATAAGTGTTTGTACAAACCCACTTACAGAAATAAAAATCATTTATCATTTATCATTTATCATTTATATCCATAGATACGCGTATGGGTTTGATGAAATTTTTTAATTTTTTTTGTGTGTAAATCTCAATGCGGTTCACAGAGTACATAATTACCAAGTTTCAACAGTATAGTTCTTGTGTAATAATCATACTATAATAATAATAATTAATTTGATGATACTATATAATACTATGACTTTGTCACTGACATGAAACTAATGTATTTCCACGCCCTATCATGGCAGGATATGCTGAAATAAAAAAGACTATAACATCTATTGTACCAGTTTTTTTTTTACCGAAAGTAAATTCGTCGTAATTACAAGATAAGCAAAACCTCAAACATCTTTAAGCCCAACATAGCCTGAAACTCGTCCTAAACTACGTTGGGATAACACGATTTAAGCCCACAGACATCCCATTAGAATCAAATCCAATTTCATAACTAATCGGCAAGACCGACCTCGCTTGTACAGTAATCGAGACGTGTTGGACAGCAAGTCATTAGAGTTACGTGTATCTAGAAATATGTGTGTGTGTGTCTGTGTGTGTGTGTGTGTGTGTGTGTGTGTTGGATAAAATTAGTGAGTAATGCACACATGTTCACACATGTTGTGTGTAGTACACATGTTCTAACCTAACTATAGTTCCCTGCATAATATAGATAGCTCGATTAGATGGCTCAGAATTTGATTGTCAAAATTGATCAATACTTAACAATAAAACAATCTAAATATACTAATAATAAAACTGAAGAGTTTGTTTGTTTATACTAGCTTAACTCTAAAACAACTAGTCAAATTTGAAAAATTCGTTTTGCATTTGATCGCCCAATTCAGGAGAAAGTTTATAGGCTATTTAACATCACGTCTCTTAGGAACTGGGTAACGAAGTAATTGCGTGGGCACGTGATTAGATGGGAAATGGTGCGTCGCGTCGGGGGCCGGAGGGGTTTTGTAAAACGTATATTTCTAGTATATTGTATATCTCCGACTCCCACGCGAACAAAGTCATCTCTAAAAACCTTTAACATTATTCTTATAGTTAATTCACAAACGTTGTATGCGTTTTCAAAACTCGAAATGAATTGCATGTTTACAATTTTTTTTTTATTATAAACCATCGAAAAAAATACTCCCTTATAATTGTATCCATCAATTTTTTAGACGTAAATCATCCGTGTTCCCTATATCATCACTCAGAAATCACATTACATCACGATTGGCTACAAATGTTAGACGTCAGCCCTTGAACCAATGACAAGGGTCATACCTTCAGACGATTCCTTCTGATCTCAAATCTGTCCAACTGACACGAGTTTGTTTGTCAGGAAATCCTACTATTGCCTACCTATTTGGATTGTGTTTTATTTTTGGAATATTTGTTTAGCCAAGTGCGAGACCGGTTTGGTTCTGGTAAGACACGTAATTTCGGAGGGATCGGTATTTCGGAAGCAATAATATTGCATTGGTCTAAATTATTTAACAACAAGCCGTGCGCCCCATAGGATTTCCCCATTGGTAAAAACTTTCTTCCCCTATTTAACGTCTTTATTTATTTACCAGCTACGCTCCGCTGTTTCACCCGCATTAATCGGGGAATATCGAGATTAAAAGTATCCTGTATCCTAACTCAGGTTATGGTCTACCCAATGTGTCAAATTTTAACCAATTCCGTTCAGCCATTTTAGCGTTAACGCGTAACAGACTAACTAAGAAACTTACTTTCGCATTGATAAGATTAGGTATTAAGTTAATAATAAATCATTTTTATTTTATTCGACACATTTTTTTGTTGAAATATGTGTTTTGTTTGTGCAGAATAAACAATTTTTCTTTCTTTTTTTCGACAAAATGGCGAATTTAATATTTTAAAAATGGTCTTACTGTTTCGCTTATACTGTAGCCATAACTTTTGAAGAACACACAACACTTCATGAAGATACGAGATTGACAGCTACAATATGATGACACATCTGCCGCAATTCAAATTGCAAATCGTTTTGTATCAATGCTTTGCCTTCTCTGCCAGCGAATGAATTAATGAATTTAAGATTAATAAGTAAATAGGTACAATAATGATTGTCGTCTCACTGAGGTTAAAAAGAAAACTTTATTTATTTCCTAGAGTAAAAAAAAAAAATACTATATACCTCCAAAAAAAAAAAAAAAACAGCAATTTCTTCACACTTTCTAAATCAAAAGTTTCTCGTTCCAGACCAAACGTGCTAAGTTTTCCTTACATAAAGTACGTAATCAAAGCAAACTTATCTCACATTTTGATGATTTAAGTTTCTTAAACTGTTAAGACCAATTTCTTTTCCTGTTTATTTATTCGTCAAGAATCAGTTTTAGGAGTAAATGAAAATTGAAAAACTTAAAACAACTTCTACAAGGTACGTACAGTCAGAGATTTGTCAGTGGTTACACTTGAACTAAAAAATAGAAAAAAATTGTTTATTCAGTAAATATCGTAATCACATTTCCATGAAATGTGAAAAAAAAAACAAATAAGCTAGATGGAGTGAATATTTCATATAACATTAGAAAAAAAATGGCAAACTAAACTGAGGTGTTTTTTTAAAGTCTAGACATAATCTTCGTCAAATCATGCAGGTGTCTGAAATAGTCTTTTAAGGAAAGAGCCACACAGATTTCAGTAGACCAGCGAGTACACGCATTTATCAGTAATCGTGTAACCTAACTCAGAAGATAAGGAGTTCAACGACTCGACGAACAATACCAAAGAAAAGACATTTAGCTAAGCCGCATAAAGTACTCGAACTGCCAGACCATCATTAAAACTACGAGTTACAGAGAAAGCAAAAAAAATGCTACGACCACGTTGTCAATGTCTTCTTGGCTGTACCCACAATATTTAATTATTCGCAATTATCAAACTTGACCTCATTCTAAGATATTTTAATTAAATAAATGTTATTTTAAGATATTAATATTCAACTTTAACTTATTGAAAGTCTGATCAAGTCTCTGTAAACTAGACGTCAACTTATTGACTGGTGTGGTTGATTGAAAACAGTGACAACAGTGACAACCTATCATGTAAGTTGACATTAATTTGATTCTAACGAAATTCAATAAGCTTTCATTTTGCAAAACATAAGCTTTCCAACATTACTTATAGGTACGTGTTGATATAAATAAGAAGGTACAGTATATGTCTGAACTAAATCATTCTTTCACCACCTTTTCAGAACTTAAACTGATAGCTTATATTTCAAATAAACCAATTACAGGCACTTTTTGAATGTGAGGGACTCGTTCAGTCCAGAATATGAAGCTAATTGCCCATTTAATAGCGTATTAGGTTCCTATGGAGAAGATCGGACTAGAAACTCCATGAACACTCTTTTAAATTAAAATATTGTAACAAAATATTGGTTACACAGTTGTAATGATGCTCACATGTAGTGAGCAGCATTAAAAGTAACCATAGTCAATAATTAAATAATATTTAAATGCCGTGGGAGCTAATATAAGACTAGTCCCAACTGACGGCGCTCGTTAACGAATATGACGCATTGATCAGCACTATCCAGCTCAACCATTTACAATGGAACCAAATGATCTATCAAACGTGCCACCATCAGCGAGGCATTTGAGTGAGCATGACATAATCTCAACTGCATTTTCAAGTCAGTGAAAGACGTACCCAGAATGTAATGGTAGCTTTATACTTTATAGTACACTAGTTTTCACCCGCGACTTCGTTCGCTTGGAAGTCGTAAGACAAAACAATATACTAAACTAACAGTCACATTTAAAAAAAAAACTTTGTTGTTTTGGTCTCACAGACCAAAATATGAAGAGAGTCAGTACTGGTGACGTGGGAGCAAGCGACACTGAAGGCTGCGGGTGTCGACCTCAAGACGTGCTGGTTCTCACACGGAAAATACAGTTTTCCGTGTGAGAACCAGCACGTCTTGAGGTCGACACCCGCAGCCTTCAGTAGTAAATTTCCCACTACTTTTAGTGTATTAATGATCGCCTGATTTCCTGAATATACTACCTAATGGTACAACTCCTGGATTGGAATAGATTATTCCTGATAAACAGCTTTCACTAAAATAATAAAACTGTAGATTGAAAACTCACGGAATTTAAAATTCGCAGTCACCGAACCATAAGTATTTATTTTTATATAATACATAGCACTCACATATAATTATTATAAGCTATACAATTATAAAATACTTTCAAAATGTAAATTTGATTCAAAATGCTTTCAATACGTAGTCAGAATAATAAAGAGGTGTAATAAACTGCCGGGTTCCGGGGGATGGATCTTTGTTACCTAATTTCAAATATAAAACGATCTACGGCACTCGATGACAGTTTCGTACAATCTCATATACCGTAAGTATCTAGCTAAGTGTTGGAATACCGAAGCTGTATATAGGTCAGGTATTTTTGTAACCCGCGGAACACATGCCGCCGCGGCGCGTAATCGTGTCATTGACAATTAAGTGTAAAACCACTACAGAAGATTGTGTGTTGGAGATAGTTTAAAGTGGAACTTTAATTGTGTACTGGTTATAAGTTAAGTAACTGTGTCTACATTGTGCAAATAAATAAATGAAGTTGGAGGAGATTGTGCGTGTCTTATAACGTTTTAAAAAGCCATGCCTAGTTGTGAAGCTCCATGTGAAGGCATATTTCAGCTCCTAAGAAGTAAGGCTGTGTTCCGTAGATGATTATTATTTTCAGCTTTGTCTGTAAGAGCGACAATACATCATCAAATCTCGTGGAGAATGCAGGCTGGTATCAGTAACTGTCAGATGACTGTGGGTTTTTTAATTTTTCTGGAACGAAGTCCCTTAACGCGGCTTGCGGTAGGAGTTGACTTGTAGAAATCGTCACGTAAGAAAAAGCTTTATGCCCCCTCCATGCGACTCTCTCTCTCTCTGTGTGTGTGTGCGTGCATGCGGAACTTCGTTGCTTACGGGAATACCCCCGACCGCATACGCACATTTTTTTTTTTTTTTTTAGCTTTGGTGTACCCAATGTCGGGCAAAGGCCTCCTCCATGCATTTCCATAGTTTCCTATCTTTGGCAATCCTGGTCCAAGTGGGTCCCGCGACTAGCGCGACATCGTCGCCCCAACGGCGGCGCGGGCGACCGCGGCGGCGCGCTTCGCCACGCGGCCACCAATGCAGCACACGCTCACTCCAACGTGCGTCTTCTGCGCGCGCCACGTGACCTGCCCATCGCCATTTTAGCCTGCAGGCTAAGCCTGCTACGTCTTTCAGCTTGGTGTTCATTCTGATTTGAGAGTTTCGAATTCTGTCTCGTAGTTTCACTCGAAAAAAGCTTTCGAAACTGTCGTGTCTCCCACACTACTCTACGGATGCCAGAGCTGGGCACTAACAAAAGAAATCATCACCAAACTCCAAGTCTTCCAGCGGGCCGTTGAACGAAGTATGTTGGGATTGAAACTACGAGACATATTTTAATAAAATACAGTTATTTTCTGAAAATATAACTGAACGTCTCGCGAGTGATACATAGCTAGATTTTGGCTCGCAGTCTATAATCTTGTTAGCACAGCCTCTAGCGTTAAGCGAGGACTCATTTTAAAGGCGAATGGGGTCAAATTAAATGCTAGAAGCTACTCTGCTCAGACGGTTGAATGACCTAATTTTGATAATTCTATCATCGATTCTTGTAAGCACGGCAATAGCATGTTTATGAATTTAATACATAAAATGCAGTTATTATAACATTTCTAATATCGTAGAACTTGAAAAATACATACAAAGACTTACTTAAATTGAATGGATGTATAACAAATACTCTAATTAAAATATTTTCTAAACGAATATCCATAACTACATAATATGATAAATTCGAAAGTAACTCTGTCCGTATGTTACCTTTGGTGCCTAAACCACTGAACGGATTTCGATAAAATTTGGCAAGGAGATAGATGGCATCCTGAGGATGGACAAAGGCTACTGTTTGTTCCTGTGTCCCGTTCTGTGGAGTAATATCACAACCACGCGCGCGAAGCCGCGACCAGAAGCTACACTCGGTTCCAAAAATAACGGGTCAGTCACATAAGTTCGAATATCTACAAAACTGTAAGAGATAGGTCAATGAAATAAAAAACAGAATAAAAACTATTTAGTTGCGCTTCTTATTACATACTTTTTATACTGGCTGATTAATTAAACTTATTTACAAAAAAACAAAATTTGAAAAATGAAATTTTTGCTTTATGTCATTATGCATTCTCTCTATTTCTATTCCGTCACAAAAAAAATTATGTGAACAGTCGTCAACATTATTTTTTTGTAAAAAAACGATTTCGGAGAATTGTAGCCACCAGGTCTGTCATCCCTGGCCGTTGCGCATCTTGGCCTACCATTTCCTGGTATCCGAAGGTGCCATCCGGTCTCTCGGTACCGCTGGACTACCCGCTGAACAGTCGACAAAGATACACCAATGTTTCTTGCTGGCTCACGCTGGCTCCGCCTAAGTTCCGAGAAAGTCAGGATTCTGGTACTTGAAACCATTTAGGCCCGCAAATGGACACTGGACACTGGACGATTGGTCTAGGGTAATGTACAAGGACGAATCGAAATTCATGCTTTACAAGCATGTAAGCGTAGGCAGTTGGTGTACAGAAGACCAGGGGATCGCTTCCATCAAGACTGTTTGGAGGAAAAAGTGGAATTTCTGCCGAGGCCCGCGCCGAGCTCGTGCTAATTTAAAATGGCACTCTGAATGCAGAGAGGTACGTGGAGGAGATCCTGAATGAGCATGTGGGACCTTTCATGGCGAGGATGGACCGGGATGGCATATTAATGCATGATAATGCGCGTCCCCATACCGCCGGAATTGTAAATGAATACCTTGGAGAGGTCGGTATCGAACTGATGCAGTGGCCAGCGCGAAGCCCTGATTTAAACCCCATAGAGCATGCATGGGACGAGCTTGAGTGTTGCGTAAAACGTCGTAACTCCCCACCAATCACGCTACCCGAGCTAAGACAAGCACTGGTGGAGGAATGGGAAGTCATTCCTCAGAACCGGCTCCGAAATTTGGTGTTCAGCATGCCGAATCGCCTGGAAGCTGCAATAAGAGCTCGGGGAGGCAATACGAAGTAATAAAATTATGCATATAATGTAAAAAAAGGAAAAAAAAAAATCTTACAACATTTCTAAGTTTCAGAAGAAATGTCTTACTTTAGTTTTATATTGCTTTGGGAATAGGAATGAAGGTACACATAAGTTTCAATTAATTCATTTTTTGTATCATTAAATTCCCAATCGAACAGTATTCGTTTCATTATGATAGCATACGTAGTTCGGGAGATATTCGGACTTCTGTGACTGACCCGTTATTTTTGGGACCGAGTGCAGTTATTAATACGAGATAAAGAGAATAGATTTGATTTTTTATTGTTTGTTCGTTTCGCTTTCACACTAAAACGGTTTAACGGATTTGGATGGAATTTAGCATGTGGGTAGACCATGACTTAGATTAGGACATAATATACTTTTTATCCCGATATTCTAAGGGGATTAATACTTATGCGGTTGAAACCGTGGGACGCTGCTGTAATACTTAAATGATTAATGTAAGAAATATTTTAAATAAATATAATATTATATATTTAACACACTGACAGTAAGACTGGTTACTGACCCAGTTGTGGATTTCAGATAGGTAATCGCTCGGTCTTAATAATGGACGATATTATACGGTGGTAAGCCTGCCCCTGAGAGATGACCTTTCGTGTGCGAGTCCAACTCGCACTTGGTCGCTTCTTAACGATGATATTTTTAACTAACTAAGCTAGCAAACACCGTCATGGCTCAAGAGGATTATGGTACAAATATTTAGTATTATGTTCCGACAATTAGTGATATTTGGGAACGCTCACTCGACCGCACAGTTTGTGCCAAATTCTTAGTTACTAGTTGCTATGTCGATAGTAGTGTGTTTTGAATTATTTATTTATTTGTATACGCAAATTCGTTAATCACAAACGGCTGTGCGCAAACGCAAATTTTGCAAAAAAAAAAAAACATTTTTTACATTGTAGGCCTTGTAGATTGTAGACCATTGCCGAATTGCCAACCATATGGTGCTTGTTGACAGGCCTCTGTCCTCCCATACCTATTAACACCAGAATATGAAAACATTGTAAAAGTCAATAATTTTTAAAAGAGTAACCGTGGAGTTTCTTGTCGGCTCTTCTCCATAGGAAACGATCAATCGGAACCGTGCACCTAGATCCTGACGTTTCATAAGTGCCCATGTAGGTATAAACATCAGGTATTTAAGTAGGTACCTGATGTTTATCTTTATTAATGTGTCATATATTGTGTAGGTATATATTTTGTTGAACAACCTAAATAAATTAACACGCGCCTCAGACCAATCGGACAATAGGCCTGCGGCGCGGCACGAACAAATTGGTGTGACTGGTCTTCCTTAACACAAGTGCAAAGTTCAGCTTAGGCCTCGCAGACGGTACCTACTGCAAAACCGTGTTTTGATATAAGACAAAACTAGTATAGTGTAAGTCTTAAAAGTTATTTTGTATAACATAGAGTCTTCTCTGTGTGTTTTTTTGTCATTAAATATTATTATAATTTTATCACTCGTATTGTCTGATAGAAAAATTTGTTGCTTATTTTTCAATACTCAATACTCAATCATTTATTTGCATTCCACAATGTGTACTTAGGTGGTAACGTGAAATTATATGCGATCATTATGGACCCTGCGGGCACAGCAAAAGTAGTAGCAGAAAGTCAAATTAACAACAAACAAAATAAATAAAAAATAAATGAAATCAAAATAAATAATTAAATCGACCCACCCATTAAACACCCTATTAGCACTTATATGTTGTCGTTTAAATATTCACTTATACAATAATACCATTTTCATAGTAAAAATGTTTTATTTTATTTTATAAATGTTATATTAATACTGTCTTCTTTTTTAATTAATTCAGGCAGTTTTTCAAACATTATATAGGGGCCCGTAGAATGTATTTTTAGTCGATTTATGAATGTTAATTTTTTTTCATATCTGTAGCTCAGGCTGAAGAGGTCGTGCAGACTTATTTCAAGTGATATGTTGAGCGAGAGGAGGTGCACTCGATCTGCTCGTCACAACTCGACTTTCATAATCAACGTGAAAGAATGTGCAAATGCAAACCTCCCTACTAGTTTATGGTTATCAGCAAAAATAAATAACTGCTGGACTGCCTCGTTGGTCTAGTGGTCGCAGGAGCTACTGCTGAGCATGATGTCCTGGGTTCGATTCCCAGGTCGGGCAAAGTGTTATTGGATTTTTCTATCTATAATTTCTCAGTAGCAGCCCGGAGTCTGGATTTGTGCCCGGTTCATGGCAATAGGCTTGCCGCCTATTACATGGGACTCAAGCATAACTGGCAAAATGTGGATGAGTTAGGTACACCTCTGCCTAACCCTTCTGGGATTACAGGCGTGTGATATTATGTAAATAACCAAAATCATAAAACAATACGCCACGAGTATTCCTACACAAATTCCTGAATTCATATTTTTAATTTAGTTCCACGCTATGCTAGAATCTTTCAAGATTATTTCAATACAACTACCTCTTGTTTTCTTCTTTAAAATGTTTACTTTCATACGATTTGAAACTAAACTAAATTATTGAGAAGATTGGTGGTAACACTAGAAAGAGTGGCTACAGACGCTACACAACGGAACTAAGTTTTAAAGCCTAACCAAAATTGTTGAAATGAAACACTTTCTGCGAAGTAGACTAATTATTTATATATTTATTTAATTAACTTTGCTCGTAGCGTGTTAAAAACTGTCTTCTACACAAAGATAGAGAAATTAGCAACGTATTCAGTTAGAAGACCTCTTTGATACGAGTATATTAATTTTTATCAAACGTTTCGCTTTATGAGCTTCGCTTTTAAAATTTATGTGGGAAGCGTTTTAAATTATGGAAATTATGCTGTATGAGAACGAATGTTATAAGGATCGAATTAAAATAATGGCATATTTCACAATGTCTTGTATTTTTTTATGTTTTATATTTTGTTATTTTAATATTTAAAAATGTAATTTATAAGTTTTTCAATGAAAATAAAGGAGATAATAATAATAAAAAACTGTATCAAAAAAGGCTGAGTTGAGCTGCATGATTACTGACAAATGCGTGCATTGACTGGACAGGTCCACTCGTGTGGTGGTTCTTTTCTCAATAGACCATTCCAGACACCAATCTTCGTGATCTTCACATGATCTGACCAAGATTATATCTGGATTTTAAAAGAGACTGTGACCTCTGAGTTTGTTTCGGCCTTTCTTCTCAGAGTAGTCAGACAGGAAACGCCCATCTCATCTAGTTAAAAAATATTATTGACATTTAAAAGTGTTTAAGCAAACCTACTTACAGAAATAAATACATTTATCATTAAAAAAATACCAGATTAATTATTTTACTGCCTCGTTCGTTGATCTAATGGTCGCAAGAGCTACTGCTGATCATGAGGTCCTGAGTTCGATTCCCAGGTCGGGTTTTTCTATCTAGAATTTCTCAGTAGTAGCCCGGAGTCTGGATTTGTGTCCGGTTGATGGCAATAGGCTCGCTCCTATTCATATGGGACTTAAGCATAACCGTCGAAATGTGGGTATAGGTAGTGTGACTGTCTGTCACTTATTCCTATTTAGTAACAAAATATTATATTTATTCTAAAACCATGCACGTGGTTCGGCCCACTTAACGAAACAAATTAAATCTTAATTTTATGGTCTGACAGCTTGACGCGTTACCCTAATAAATAACAAGATATTCTAATTCTTTGCACTCATTGGCCTCTCAGAAATGCACTACATTTCCATTTTATGGCCACTTATGGCAGCCGTCGTCGCTCGAAAGAAATGTTAAGACAATCGAAATCCATAGTCCTTTAGAAATTCTGAGAATGAGAAAGTTAAAGCGAGGATGCGTTATTGCAGCCATCTGTTAATCGTAAACCCGGGACGCAATTGAGAAACAATTAAGAAATAGAAAAATGTGTTATAAGTCGAAGTTTACATAAAATAGTGTGGGAAAGGACCAAAGGCCGATTTTGGATAGTTGGCGGGGGTGTTGAGGAAGGACAGTTGGTCTTAGGACATGACAGGGCTCGGTCGTTATAGTCTCAAGAGGGAAAGCTAGTTAAGTTAGGAGGTTGGTGAGTATTGTGAGCTGGGAGGAGCTGTGTTCAAGGTGAAGTTGGTACTACGTGCGGCATTTCGTGAGTAGTAATCTAATTCCCTACAAAGATATCATTGGTAAGTGTTAAACTCTTTACTAATAATGTGTCTTTTCCATTGTATTGTTCTCGTAGGCTGATTTGTTTTATGATTTGTAGTTAACATTTAGATAATATCGCTGCAGAGCTATTAATAATCATTTATTCCAGCATAGCGACATTGCGCTATTAATTAACTCTATTTTCTATTGTATTACGTGTCCATCTCCTAATCCCTATCCTGACAGATATTTGTCATTTGCGTTTGATTATAGGGAAACGGAGAAGGCCTTCCACTTTATTTGACACTGAGCACTGACGCTCGACTTTTGACGACTTTAACCTGTAACATGCGCAACCACATACGGAAGGCAGAACCGTAAATACTCTCAGTTCATTTAAAACAACATATGCTATAAAGTTGATCTAAATCGGCATTATAAAACAATCAAACGTTAGTGATAATTACTGCTTCCAAAAAGGTTTGGCCACACAACTCTTTACGAAAGGCTCGTTGTAAGCACGTCTCCGGGAGAGGGGGTAGGCTTTACACACTTCCACAAACTGGATTGGTAGTCGTTCTAAGAACGCTAGGGACCGTGTCTCGATAAAACCTACACCCGGCATATGGTACGCCAATTTCTAAATCGACACTATTTATCGAAACACGTCAATTTGGACGCTTTGCCGCTGAGAGCCGCACTGTATCCTCGAAATGGGGAAGATTAACGAGATGTGAGGTGACGAAATAACCACCTCGGCAAACACCGAGTACGATCGCATTGAGTTTTGCTACAGACTGAGTCTACGGTACGCTTGTGCGATATTTTCTGTTATTTTAGAAATGGGGCTAGGCTGCCGTAAATATGATATTAACATTAGCACGCGTTTAGAATTTTATACTCAATACTTGTCTCACTCAATGGCAGTTGGGCTTCGTAGTTCACTGTCTCTAGGATTGAGTAAGACATTGATATTGTGCTTAGGGAACATGTTCTACTAAAATCGTATATTGTCCTCAGAGGTTTTATGCGTTAGGATTAGTAGAACACGTACAATGAGACAAACGTTGTAAAACGGTTCCCCGTCTCACTGAAATGGGTACATCATACACAGATACATTAACGTAGCTATTATTGATTGATTAAATCGCAAGCGTAACGATTCCCTTACCTCTTCACATTATGAAGATTCTATTACAGGTATTATTAGCGCTACCTGCGAGAAGGGAGACAGAACGCGGTAGGGAGCGGTCGGTGTAAGGCTAGGCTAAGGAAGTTAGGAGAATTATTGAGTGGCAGAGGCCTTGTCCAAGTGGGCTGTTGTAGGAGAACGAGTTAATATTAAATAAGTAAAATACAGTTGTGTTGAAGCACAGATTTAGTTTATTATTATTCTATAATCTAGTTTTTAACGTAGTATGTGTTAGTATTTGTAGGTGAGACTGGGTGAGCCTTTAGTTATTATAGTTATCCTAGGCTGATGGAGTTGATAGTCATTATAACTAATCAGACAGACACGTGTTGCTCGGGAGTTTGTTGCGCCACTTCTTCTCCCCAGCATAAGCACTAGGAAGTTGTGACGGGTGGGCTCTTTGGGCAGCCCCAAAGAGCCCACCCGTCACAACTCTATTAATAATGCTTGAGTTTGATTCTCTACTCTCATAACTAGTAATTCTTGAATGTTGTATTCGTTGCCTTTGGCCCATACTAGAACTCTAAACTTTATTTAATAATAATCCTCGAGTTTTGATTTCTCAACTCAAATTATCTAGTAATCCAAAGAATATTATATTCTTTATCATATACTAATAACTCGGTCAGACTGACATGAGCACGTGTCTTGCTAATATGCTTGTTGTGCAAAGAGTGAACTTCCGGGGGTTTGGGTGACCACAACTATCTCATATCTAGTCTAAGGACTGATAGGGACCATGTCTCCGTAAGAGCATGATGCAGACGCAATGCCGCTAGAACTAGCCGTTCCGTTGCTAGGCAAGGGCAGTCGCACGGTTGCCGCATGAAAATCCGCTTCGTCACGTTTATCAGTTCGAGAGAACTGCTAGGGGCCATGACTCCAAAAGAGCATGAAGTCTACGCTATGCCGCTGTAAAGCCGCTTGCGTCACTTTATGGAAGTGTATCTCTGAGTACTCCGAGTGTAGATGCGAGGTATTGTGTGAGTTACGGCTGATCACATACCTGTTACGCGCTAGCGTTTGGGTTACTCACAAGTTTATATAATAACTTATTCTGCATCCCTCTATTATTACCGTTCGAGCGAGCGTACGGAACGGACGTTTCGCGAACTTATTTTTAAATTTTTGAAATAGTCGCCAGTGAAAAATAAACCCTAAGTGCTGTAACCATAATCGCAATCTTGATTGCTAATCAAGTGTGAGTAACAACTATTCAACACTAAAATCCAGCGAGTGCATTAGGCAGTGCCCCCGCGCCTCACCACCGGGTTAAAGAGACAGGCTACGAGGTAGCGATAATTCATTTCGCTCTTCCTACTTTGCACGCAGCGAGGACCCAACCAAGTAACAACTATACGCACCTACGCACTTTTTATAATCTACGATACCTACACGACGTATAATAGCAATGGCCGTACGTCGATCGCCAACAAAAGGATCAATTACGTATTCTGATAGCAATGAGTTGATAGCGATTCGAGCCGAATCACAATCAAAACCTGATCTAAGGCAGTTGTTGCAGCCGGAAGCAGAAACTAACAAAGTCACGTTTCGCAAAAGAAAGACACCTGATGATGACTTATCTGATAGGTTTGATCAATTTGAGACTAAAATAATGTCGATGTTAACCAAAATGTCACAAACACAAACTGAACAAGTGGACAAAATATCTCAACAAGTTTCGACAATAACGAACCAAATTTCACAAATTAAAACGACTACAGATCAACTTACTTTGGAATAAAATAGAGTGAAGAATGAGTTAACCAAATTGGAATCTTCAAAACTTGATTTGGTGAAGAAAATTGCTGACCTGACCAATGATGTTGATAACCTAAAAGCTTCAACCTCTGGCAATACACAGTCTACAGTGATCTCTACACATGAAAACATGATCTCTGTGATCCATCAGCGCTTCCAAAGGGAGAAAAATATAGTCGTGAGTGGCTTACAAGAAATAAACTCTAAAGGAAGAGGGCAACCATTTTCAATGGATTCATCTCAACAGATTTTCTCTAGACGTTGGTGTTATTTACAAGCCGGAGCGAACGAATAATGAATTTTTTTTTGAAACCTACTCGCAGCAGCTGCAAAAACGTAAACGGGCAGTCGTATTCGGAGATTCCAATTACAACTTACTGAAAACGAGCCAAGCAACCACTAACTATAAAATTACAATGCAAGAAAATGGATTCAAAATTCTGAATTAAATAAATCCTACTTTTTGCACAAGCGAGACTCAGAGTACTAAAACAATCCTTGACCATGTCAGCACCAATCTCAAAGACAGTAAATTCCATGTAGCCGTTGTGAATTCCGCGATGTCTGATCACAAACATTTATATCTAGAAATGCATAAACACAAACCAGACAAGAAGACCAAAATTACATACTCTACTACGGACTATGATAAACTATATAAGACTATCGATCAGGTTCTGTTACAGGACGATGATCCGACATACGAACAATTTGAGGAAAAATTTACAGAAGCCATAAAGCAAAGCAGAACCATCAAAACAAAAATACAAAACTCACCAAAGTCGGATTGGATCAACAAGAATATTATCGATTCAATAAGCAGAAGAAACTAAATATTAAGTGCCCGTAATTGCATTTGAAGAAAAGAAAGAAGAGGAAGAAAACATAGAGACAGAATTATTAAAAGCAAGAAAGGAAGTCCGAGAATAAATACAAGACGCTAAAAGTAGATACTACTATAAAGCTTTTAAAAACTGCACCAAAAAACCACTTAAAATGTGGCAATTAATAACGTCTTTGAGCATCAACAAAAAAACTAAAAATAGCAATGCTCCATCCAAACTTGAGACACACACGGGCTGTTATACCGAAGTATCGGATATATGCAACTGCTTTAACTCCTTCTTTGCCAATATAGGCGCTGTCCTTGCTAATAGAATACTACCTAAATATCACGATAGTGGAGCATACAAACAGTTATACAGCAATAAAATCGAGTTTAAATATACTGGCCTATCCGAACTTGCCCCTGCTTCTTTAACTGAAGTTAGCAAGACAATCGACAATCTAAATACGAATATGACAACTGGTCTCGATGGAATCTCATGTAAGTCCCATAAAAGTATAAAAAATTTGGTGCTCGAGAAGTTAACTAGCTGCATAAACCATTGCCTTAAATCTGTATATTTTCCTGATTCTCTCAAGATAGCTAAAGTGAGCCCCATTTTTAAATCTGGCAATAAATCTGACCCGGGTAATTATCGCTCTATCTCGGTACTACCAGTCATATCTAAGATTTTCGAAAAAATAATATATAATCGTTTGGACAAATATTTGAGCTCTAACAACTTCGTTTACCATAAACAGTACGGCTTCCGCTCCAAATCAAATACACTATCAGCCTGCATAGACCTTGTTACTAACCTGAAATGTAAAATAGACAAAAAACAAATAGCTGTAGGTATATTCATAGACTTAAAAAAGGCGTTCGACACGATACGCCACAAACTTCTCCTCCAAAAACTACATGATATAGGTGTTAAGGAATCTGCACATAAAATGGATGAGTCATACCTCTCTAGTAGATATCAGATAGCTAAAATTGGTGAGACCAAAAGCACTCCTGAACAAATAAATTACGGGGTTCCACAAGGCTCCCTTCTTGGACCCTTGCTTTTCCTAATATATATTAATAATATAAGAGATCTTAACTTAGCTGCAGATGTAATACTATATGCGGATGACACCTGTCTCTTCTACTTTGGCAATGCAATTTAAGCAATCGTCAGTCGAGCTCAAGATGACCTTAACACCTTATTTACGTGGTTCCAATATAATTTGCTGACCATTAATGTGGCGAAGATCAAACTTATGACATTCAGTGCTAAAAATAAAAAAGTTCCAAACTTTCCACTATTACACGTTAATAATGAACCGCTAACTAAAGTAGAATCAGAAAAATACCTTGGTCTAATCTTAGATAAATACCTTACCTGGAAGCCACACTTGGACAAAATGCGTTCAAAATTGTCATCATTGATGGGAACGCTACGAGGTACTGTCCGTTGCTTACCCAAACCAGTAAAGTACATAATTTATAATTCCCTTATCAAATCCCACCTTACCTACTTAATTGAAATCTGGGGCTCTGCAGCCAAGAGTAACTTACAAAATTTACAAATCTCTCAAAATAAAATGATTAAATTACTCTTCCATCTTAATTATTTAACGCCAACCGAAACAGTTTTTCAGAAAACCAAATTAATGACACTTGCTCAAATATATAAATTTCATACCTGCATCCTTATACGGAAGATACTGACGAAAGATAAACATTCCCAAATAGTTTTTACAAAAAAAGCGCAAATTCAGACCCGGTTACACAGAAATGCTAGTGACATCTGCCTTTACAGTAGACCGCGGAACAACTACGGTACTAGAAATATTATGTATGAGGGTGCCAAAATGTATAACGAACTGCCGAAAGATATCAAGGAAATACAATCTTTTCCCATGTTTAAAAAAAAGTTAAAATTCCACATAATGAATTTTTTTTAACTGTCTTAATCTAAGTACCTATTTCAGAATAATCTCTGAATATTTACATAAACTTTAATATTAATAATAAAAACTATCTACATAGTATTCTCAATAAAATGAATACTTTATGCAAAATTAAAAACTAAGATTAAATAAAATATAAAGAAACATTAAAAAGTTCAGCTTTTAATAGCAATTGTGATAGAAACTGTGTTTCGATATGTAATGTGGACTCGTAGTCTCAATATTTTTTGTAGATTACCTACACCAAGTTAACATATTTAAAACAAATTCCTTCCAAACTCAATTTTTTGTAGCATGGTTTATTTTACTAACGTAATGTTAAGTTATTGACTAACAATATTGTTCTGTTACTTCCAACTTCAAACATACCGTTCCGATACTCGTTCTAAAGAGCGTTTATATGTACGCAACTAGTGTTTCTCATTTAAGTGAATATTGTATTCTGTTTTGAGAAATAAATGTCTTAAACCATATTATTTAGCTTTCTAAAATCACTTCCAATATATTTCATAACTATGAATTCCCAAGTATCATCTAATATTGATACATTGTTTCCTTGCCTCATTAATAATATCAAGGCATTTGGCTTCTATAAATTTGGGAATTCACTTCTATTATCTGTGGGAGAGTGACCAAGTCTGGTGACGAGCTCTACAGGGCCGCACGGGGTTGGAGCGCGGCCTTTTCCCCTTCGGGGGAAACCGACCTTAACGCTAGTATTAACATAATTAGGAAAAACGAAAAATTTATCAGCCTAGGGTAATTTAGGTACTGTCACAGTAGGTACTATAGGTACACCTCTTCCTAACCCATCTGGGATTACAGGCGTGATGTTATGTTATGTTCGGATTTATTATTAACCCTTTTTTTTATGAAATTACCTGATATATTAACGACCAGTCTTAACAAGGGAACAAGGGGTATCGTGGTACCCAGTTGGGTTGGTCAGATAGAAAATCTCTCCAGGTAAAAGACTGGTATTCAGCTGCTCCCAGTTGTAGTGTGGAAAAGGCGGCTAGAAGCAAATGGTGATGATGATGATGTTTGTCGAAGGACCGATGGCTGGTCAAGCGGACGAGTCCTGCAGTAAAGACCGCGTATCGAAAAACCGTAGTGTGGGACGCCAGCCACTAAGTTGGACCTACGACCTTAAAAGGTAGCAGCGATAGACTGGGTACGGCAGACGAAGTACAGTAAGCGTTCAAAATTGCATAGGCACGATTAGAGCCGTATTGCTGTGAACTCATGGTACAACTGTATGTGTTTAAACGACAGACACCACAAAGTTTTGCACGGCACACACTGACGTAGTCGCGCACTCGCATCGCACGTCACGAAACAAAAATATATTTTCCGTCGCTTTTGTTAGACACGCAGAACAAACAAAAATTGTTAATTTTAGGTATTATTATTAATAAACTATAAATATGTATAATTTGCAAATAACATCAAGCTTAATCCACAACAGGTGAGATTCAAACTCAGGGCTTGCCATAATCGCTCCTATTTGCTCCTAGTTGAAATTATGAACTACTATCAATTACAGACAAAGTGAGAGTGTGTGTGTGTCTATAGTACAGAAACAACTTATGAAAGAAGGTCGTTAGTGAAACCGAAGAGTCAATCTATTGCTTTGTGAGATTGCTTATGGACTTTTGAGCGCCACTGTACATGGTGTTGTGCCACAGCCCAGGACAGGCCTTTTTTATTTTGGTGTGAAATCATCAAATGACTTCTCCCGCTCTGGAGCGGGAACGCGTGTCAGAGTTTTACTGACTAGAACCCACCCATGTACCTTCAGTTGCCTATGCCAGGGCCACGGTATCTCTTTCGGATTTCCCACGACCCTGAGGCAGCGGCCCTATTGGACCCCGTCATTATGTGCTGAAATCTCTTTAATTAGTAATTAGCATCGACGGGCTGCCTGACTTAATTTACTAACTCACAATGTTTTATTAACTATTAGTTAACCATATAATAATCATTACTCTCAAGCTTCGTTCTCGATATTAGCATTAACACACATGTAGTTTCACTTACAGACTCGCCATTTCGCACTGAATTTAGGAGAAAAATAAATAATTTTATCCAATATAAGGTAGATTAAAAACTTTTGTTCGTGACTATGACATTCGTAACTAGCCAGCTCATTCACGCATCAGTGCTTCGCTGTTTCGCATCTATTCTTTTGTTTTACAGTAATTCTAGTGCGTTTTTATATTAAAGCCTTAAAATGCCGAAAAGAAAGCGTGATAATCGCGATAATTATAGTAATTTGTGTAAAAAACTTAAAAAGTTAGAACGTGAAATAAAACGTGGGCGACGTACTCGCTATGAAAGTACATCGTCATCCGATGGTGACTTGTCTACGCCTTATAACCTGCAGGGTGAGTGATTGACCTACTTATTTCGCGTTTACATTTTAATAGGTTACTTTTAGAATAGCAACAAAGTGGATTACAGGGCTCGGTTTCTTACACTTTTTCATATACCGTTCTGTAAAAATGGTATGTTTGTGTTTTTGGTTTCTTACCGGATTCATAACAGTAATTAAATTGGAAAATCGGATTGTCCTTAGGGGGCCTTCCACTTCCAAAACCAAGTACTTGCTGCTCGGATCTACCTGTGGGGTTTTTCTATAGCATGTACGTTAATCCTGGAGGAATAAATATTATATCACCTATTAATTGGGATTGCGTGTTTCTCACAAGGAGTCTCACTTCCCACCCGTAAATAGGTTTATTTAAGCAAAATACTCATTTTGCTTGCAGAGTGCGAACCAATCCCAATCGACGACGATTGTGCGTCATATCGCGGCGACACAGATCCACAACCTGGATGCTCGTACTGGCAACAAGTCCCAGCTGAACGTAGTGATGAGGAGGAGGTTTCGGCCCCGACCATCACACAGGGGTCTACTACCGACAACATCCCGGCACACGTGAACACACTGCCGCAGAGCTCCGTGACCGCCGCACTGCCCCCTGCGCAAGTACTCGCTGCGCCTGCAGTAGAATCAACTGCCGTACATCTACAGAAGGCGAGTGAACCTGATCCCCTTGCTCTTCAACAAGATGTTCCCGAATTAGATCCAGACTTAATAGAAATATTAGGAAAGGACCCCACCTCGACTAAAGAATATGGCAGTGAAATCCAAAAGGATTTGGCGATTAGACTCAACCACATTGCTACCTCCGGTCTCTCTAAAGAGAACCGCAAGGAGCTAAAGGATAGATATTTGGTACCGTCGAACTGCAAGTTCATAAAAGCGCCTACCCTTAATCCGGAGATTCAAGCATCTCTGATAGAAACTCAAGCGAAGCGAGATAAGGGTATAGAAAGTAAACAGGTATTAACATCTTGTGCCTTGTCCTCCATCAGCGAGGCCATTACCGCGCTGCTCGCATCAGGTCATAAAATCCCTGAGCTTCTCAAGCTGTTGATGGATACAGCTCGAATCCTCGGTGATATGCAACACACGGACTCTATCTCACGACGTGCATTCATTCTTTCTACTGTCAAGAAGGAACTAAAAGATCAGTTAGACAAAACCAAAATAGACGAAATGCTTTTTGGCAGTACCCTATCGGAAACCTTAAAATCAGCGAAAACAATAATAAAATCTGGAGCTGATCTAAGGTCATCATCGACAATGAAGTCTACGGCTCAAAAACGGGCTAAAGCAGTCAACAGACCTTTAAACTACCGAGCCCCTCCGACGGGTCGCCGTCAGTTCCCACCACCGCCGCCGGGGGGCGCGAAATATGCGCGGGCGGCACCATTAACTCAGATTCAGAGGCAGCAGATGAGGACGACGCACAGCAACGCTTCCAGGACATCGTTGCGTCAGCCGCAAGCAGGTCACCGACGTTAGACACGGTAAGCCCCGCGGGCCGTCTTTCGTGTTTCTATGAACAGTGGTGTTTATTAACTAATAATCCTGTTATACTCTCTTGGATTGCTGGTTATAAAATTATTTTTTCTGACCTAGTTATTCAGACCACCGTTCCATCAGAGCCTATATATTCGCAATCCGAATAAAAGGCTTTTAAAGAATCAATACAAGACCTTATTAGTACTGGAGCAGTATCCTTATGTCAACCATGCGCGGGTCAACATATATCCAGTATATTTCTTGTTCCTAAGCCGAACGGCAAACAACGTTTCATTTTAAATCTAAAGCAATTGAATAAATTCATACCAACTCAACATTTTAAACTTGAAGATTTAAGAACAGCTTTGAAACTTGTGTCAAACGACTGTTTTATGTCAACAATAGATTTAAAAGATGCCTATTTTTTAATAGGCATACATCCAAACTCTAAAAAATATCTACGTTTTAAATTTAATGGAAATCTATACGAGTTTAACGTGTTGCCGTTCGGCTTAAACACTGTGCCTTATATTTTTACAAAGATTCTCAAACCAGTCGCAAAATTATTGAGGTCTTTGGGATATTTATCAACATTTTTTTTAGATGATTTATTTTTGATTGGTCAATCATATACTGACTGTTAACAAAATATGAATGACACAAAACTATTATTGAAATCGTTAGGATTCATCATCAACACAGAAAAAAGTTCGGTTGTGCCGACGAATTGTTGCAAGTTTTTAGGAAATATTATAGATTCCAAAAGATTTGAAGTTAAATTACCTGATGATAAAAGACAGAAAATTAAAACAGAGTTACTAAGAATTAGAAAGCTCAAACGATGTAAAATAAGAGATTTTGCTCGCTTCATTGGTCTTTTAACATCCGCATGTCAAGCCGTGGAGTACGGCTGGCTTTATACTAAAGACTTTGAGAGGTGCAAATACCTAAACCTCAAAGATGATGAAAACTATGATAAGTTTATGAATTTACCAATCGAATTATCTCCCATCTTTGACTGGTGGCTTAATGCGGTAATTGAATCGGTATGCAAAATAAAAGTTGATACATATTCCTTAGAGATATTTAGTGATGCCTCAACAACGGGGTGGGGCGCCGCCTGTGGGGACGAGACTGCCAGTGGACCTTGGAGTCAACATGAGCAAACTCGACATATTAATTACTTAGAAATACTTGCAGCTTTTCTTGGGCTTAAAGCTTTTGCACAAGATTTGAAAGATTGTCAGATTTTGTTACGTATTGATAATACAACGGCAATATCGTACATAAATAGAATGGGTGGCGTGCAATTTCCTCATTTAACTGATGTTACGAAACAATTGTGGAAATGGTGCGAAGCGCGTAAAATTATGGTTCATGCCGATTATATACGTTCTTCTGATAATATAGTTGCGGACGCTGAATCAAGAAGGTTACACCCCGACATAGAGTGGGAAATTTCTCAGATTGGTTATAATAAAATAACACAGCACTTCGGTGTCCCTTGTATTGACTTATTCGCGAGCAGAATAAATCATAAATGTGATATCTATGTTTCTTGGCATAGGGACCCTGACGCTTATGTAATTAACGCGTTCACTATATCATGGACTAATTATTACTTTTACGCGTTTCCACCAATTTCGGTCATCTTAAAGACCTTGCGTAAAATTATTAACGACAAAGCCACTGGTATTGTTGTCGTGCCAAAATGGCCAACACAGCCATGGTACCCTCTTTTTATAAGACTCCTCACCTCAAAACCACTCGTTTTAAAATCAGCGGGTGATTTAATTATTTCTCGTTGTAGCGAACGTGCAATTCACCGACAAATTACACTGGTTGTCGGGAGGTTGTCCGGACATCATTTCTCCGAAGAGGAATTCCACAGTCGTCCATACCCATAATGCTAGCATCCCTGTCAGACAACACTGTCAAGCAGTATGAAACATGCCTTAAGAAGTGGTTCACGTTCTGTAATGAAAACAACATAGAACCTTACGATGCTTCAACATCAAATATTCTCTGTTTTCTAACGCAATTGTTTAATACCGGAGCTCGGTATGGTACCTTAAATAGCTCCCGATCCGCTTTATCGTTGTTACTTGGACACGATATTGCAAACAATGAAAGTATTCAAAGATTCTTCAAAGGAATCTTTCGGTTACGGCCCACATGTCCTAGATACAATTTAACGTGGAACACCGATCAAGTTTTAAATTATTTGGCGGAATTATATCCAAACGAAAATTTAAGTCTTGAAAAACTTAGTAAAAAGTTAGTGACCCTTCTGGCACTAATAACAGCCCATAGAATGCAGACTTTATCAAAAATACACGTCAATAACATTACCAAATCTGATTCAGGGTTCATAATTAAGATAACTGATTTAATTAAAACTTCACGAGTGGGTTCCTTACAACCAGTGTTTTCTTTACCGTATTTTTTACAAAGGCCGCAAATATGCCCTGCTGATACTCTTCAAGTATATCTTGATAAGACAAATCAGTTATGTCAAGACCATCAATCACTTTTTATTTCATTTAGGAAACCATACCGAGCTGTAACATCGCAGACTTTGAGCAAATGGGTAAAGAGCATGTTACAAAACAGTGGCATTGATATCTCGCTGTTTACTGCACACAGCACCAGACACGCAGCCACTTCTAAGGCGTATAGCGTAGGTGTTAGTCTGGATGTCATACGTAAAACTGCAGGGTGGAGTTCAACTTCTACGGTATTTGCTAAATATTATAATAGAATAATATCAAACGATATGTCTACCAATGGTGATTTTGTCTCAAGTGTGTTAAATGGATAATTATCTCATTTTAGAAATAACAATGTGATCATTTAAAAGCTATTAAATTTTGTGATTTACTTAAATATAGCTATGGAAAATAGTAGATACTTATTTTAGATTTATTGATTTTCTTCATTCATACTCCCAAAGCAAAGATGCAATATGTACCTATTTAATAGATAAGGTATATTTCACGACTGCAATCTCTAAACATCTACATGTGTGTTAATGCTAATATCGAGAACGAAGCTTGAGAGTAATTGATGATTAAACGAACTTACCTGTACGTGAAGTTCAATCACAATTACTCGAAGAGCTTCGTTCGAAGATATTAGCATCCCTCCCTCCCAGTCATCCTGAACCCCTAGTCGTGAAATAACAAACAGCTCAGCAAACCTCCAAACTAAATGAGCTGGCTAGTTACGAATGTCATAGTCACGAACAAAAGTTTTTAATCTACCTTATATTGGATAAAATTATTTATTTTTCTCCTAAATTCAGTGCGAAATGGCGAGTCTGTAAGTGAAACTACATGTGTGTTAATGCTAATATCTTCGAACGAAGCTCTTCGAGTAATTGTGATTGAACTTCACGTACAGGTAAGTTCGTTTAATCATCAATTATTATTACCTACCTACTTTAGTAGTAACATTGCATAAAAGTGTTTAAATATCCGGTCAAACCTAATGAGGTGTTTGTTATATTTCTATTTATAATTTTGTCGTGTTCGTTTATTCATAAACAATAAAATAAACAGCCAAATACATTTAATAATCAATAAAGGCAAGAAGATAATGATGAATTAGAAAGTCAAAGCATTTATTTCAAATAGGCACTAAAAGGCACTTTTCAACGTCAACAACAACCTTTGTACTATGCACATTCAGTAGAGCAGAACGCTAGTTTCAATTTATGCCATGCAGGTGCATAGATTATGCATGCAGTGTCGCTACGTTTTCGATAGCCAGAGTAAGTCCGGGCTTAAATTGTACCTTTGGAGCTTATTTTCCACTATACCTCTGGATATTTTATGTTGATACATGCATATCCACTAGGAATAAATAAACTTCGTTTTTAATTTAAAGACACAACATTTTTGGCTAATTCGCTCTCATTTGATAATATTGCCAATTCCGACCAGCCCTCTTGGGACATTGTGGAACGCAAATAATTCTTGATGACCTACATTTTGCCGAAGCTTCGTTCACATGAAGCAGAAGTTGTAGTTAGGGTACATTCTAAGAGCTATGCTTATATTAAGAAATGCATCCTATAAATCACTTTAATAATCAACGAAATTGTGGATATAGTGTGAAATCTGTGAAGTCTCCCTAAACTCTCTGTTTAAAGAAATTAACATCATGATGGTACCTTGTCAATATGTCTATGAAAACATCATGTACGTAAGGAAAAATCTAAAAATCTTTTTGGTAAAAGGGTTAAAAACACAATTATAATACTAGATATAGGGACCAATTAGTTCAACCAGGTTTCAGGCTGGTTAAAGTAGACTCATCTTTCACGGGGTACTGATTAAAATGTTACCACCAACCCCCACACACATGAACTAAATTTAAATCTTGTATAAAACGCACACTATGCAGCCGAGCATATTATAAGTTGGAGGATTACATCGCTGATAAAAGTGCTTGGCTAATCACTGGGCCTGCTCCGCAAGGACGCATCAACAAATTGATTAGCATTTGAAAATATTGTTGTAGCTGCTGAAGATTAAAAAAAAACTACCTTTGCTTTGTATAAACTCAATATTTAAATCCTGTATAATTTCTTAAGCCATATGTGAGTACTATATGCATACTATAAAGCTACCATTTACTGGGTACGTCTTTCGTTGACTTGAACGTGCCCTGGCGGCTGAGAGTATGTCATGCTCACTCTAATGTTTCGCTGATGATGGCGCGTGTGTTGGATCATTAATCTCCCTTCAAAATGATTGAGTTGAATGGTGCTAATCCATGCGTCATGTTCGTGAACGGGCGCCGTCAGTAGGGGCCATCTCTTAGCTGCCATTAATTTTATTATTATTCTTATTTTGATTAAATTTTATTTTTGAATTGTTTGTCTTTATATACCGGACGCTTTTAACGTTCTGCATCCCCTACCGACCCCAACCGCCCCCCTCAGACCCAGATGATAACCGACTAGAGGAAAGTAAGCGAAAGACTGAAATCCACCACGTCGCCTCACTTGGACACCATTCCCGATCACTTAGTGTCAGTCGCCGACACGCCGACTCGTTTACAGAGCACGTACAATCCGTATTGACGGATTGTACGGAAACGTTTTAGGCGCTTGGTTCCGGAAATGGAGAATCGAGGTCAACCCCGATAAGAGTCAGGCGGTTCTCTTTTCGAGACGTCGTCGATTCCCCCTCCCCCTTCCCAGCCCGATCACTATGTACGGCAAGCCGATCCCTTGGGAAAAGCAAGCCAAGTACCTAGGCGTGATCCTAGATCAGAACCTTACCTTTAAGGGACATATCAAGGCGGATCGCGCGCGCGCCTCCTTCGCGCTTAGTAGACTCCAGTTTATACTGACAGCCCGAAGCAAACTGTCGTTAAAATGTAAACTGCGCATCTATACCGCAGTCATCCGTCCCATCATGACCTATGCCTGCGTTGTATTTGCACACGCTCACCCACGACATCTCCATAAGATGCAGACCCTCCAGAACCGTTTCCTCAGAAGGGTTACGGGTGCCCCTTACTATGACCAAAACATAGATCTTCACGTCGACCTAAAAATGCCAACCATAAACCAGTTCATGAAACGCTTATCTAAGCGTTTCTTCGACTGTGGCACCAAACATTCAAACCCCCTGATTTCAGCGGCCGCTCGCTATACTCCCTCCCGCATTAGTAGTATTCGCCGACCAAGGCATATCTTAATCGCCCCCGACGACGCCACCAGGAGAGTAGTAAGGCCACCAGCACGCTACATAAGCCCAAAACCCGATCGACGTCCTACCGTCCTCGCCGCCCAGGCCCGCCGTGACGCCCAAATCCACGCCCCTCCCGACCCTTGCTCGAGCCAGCCCGCGCCCCTGAGCCTGTAGCTTTAAATTCTTTCCAAAATAATATCAATCCTGATCCAGCTAGTCATTTGCTACCCTCTTCCAGCGACGCCCTAAGCTGAGGTTCGTACCCCACAGGGGGTGCCCTTAGCGTTGTCGCTTAGTTTTAGTTAGTATTTAAGTTTAAGTCCTGGCTGGAGGCCTTAATTTATTAGGGCAACCACAGGCAAGTCCGCTTAAGCAGACGACAACCTCATAGGTTGACCTTCGAGATGCCAAACAAACAAACAAACAAAAACGTTCTGCATCGCTCTCACGTGCATACAATTTCAAGATGAATGATGTAAACAATATATTGTAACCATAATTTGATTAAAAAGAGTGTCCGTAGAATTTCTTGCCCGTTCTTCTCCATAGGTACCCACTAAGTTTTGGAATGGGCAACTAGCTTCAACTTTCTGACCGACCAACCTTGACAATTCAAAAGTGCCTGTAATTGGTTTATTTGAAATAAATGCTTTGAGTTTGAGTTTGAAATGGCCCGCCAGGCGGCATTCACGGGATTGCATTTATTTTGAAGCGGTCAGCCAACTACCAGAGTTGGCTGACCGCCCACCAATCTTTGCCACCTGGTGCAAGAGCAGCCTCTGCCCTCCCGCCCTCCTCCCCAGATCCGGGCCTGGTAGGTGACACATTTCTCGCAGAACGTAAGGTCGGTAGGGCTAAGGCTGCTTTTCACCATATGCTGCGATGGCGAAACACATTCCGTGTTTAACGGCGAAGGAAAACATCGTGAGGAAACCGGCACGTCCTTATAGAACCGAAAATTCAAAATCATATCACATATACCAACCCACTCGGGCCGCGTGGCCCACTCGCTCTCACTGAGGGGAGGTCTGTGACCCAACAGTGCAGACAATAGATAATTGTGCTTATGCTGTATTTTCTTCAATACAATTTCCATGGGAAATGAAAAACAAACTGTCATTTTGTCCATTCTATCTGTAGTTTTGTCGTGTAAGTTGGTCATGCTACGCTTGCTAGGGCAGCAAATAAAATCACATTTTATCTGATTCAGAAAACGAACTCAAGAATCTCTTTGGTACCCACAAAAATAATTTAACCCGGCTTTCGACCGCGTGGATTACGGAAATATATTCCATACGGGTAAACTCCCGGGATTAAAGTACCGTATGTGTTAATCCAGTACTATTATTGTGTAATACACAATGAATCGGAATCTGAAGATTGCTAATCCATTGTTTCTCATACGTTCGATAAAAAATTCTGCTCAACAATGTAAATAACGCAATGAATGTAGTTGAACTGTCAAAATCAAACAGATTAGTCGTAATCGTTTACGAAAATGTGTTACGCAATTAGGGTGCTGGTTTTGAACTATCTGTTCTAAAAACAATATGTTCGGTTTCAGAGTAGTTCCCGTTCCTCGTAGCATATTTTTTGTTAAATAATCAATACTGTTTTCACTCTGTTACTATTTATTACAATATGTATAGATTATTTTGTTTTGAGCCCATAAACTGACATCAGTCTTTTGTGGAATATTATCAGTTTGGTTTCATGAATATAGTTGGTTGCTGGATAGTTGTTGTTCACGGTTTGGTCGTCTTTCTCTGTTCTGAGCACTTGCACACACTGAGTTAGGCAGGGTACCGTCCTTAGTTCCACTGGACATCAAACGGGCCTAAATGATAAATGACTTTATTTTCTATTTTATAAATGATTTAATAATCATAAAACTAGATGAGATCGGCGTTTCCTATCTGACTACTCTGAGAAGAAAGCCCGAACAAACTCAGAGGTCACTGTCTCTTTTAAAGTCCAGACATAATCTTGGTCCAGATCATATGAGGACCATGTAGACCGGTATCTGAAATGGTCTTTTGAGGAAAGAACCACACAGATATGAGTGGACCTGTCCAGCCAGTGCACGCATTTGTGGTTCGACGAACAAAAAAAAGAAAAGACATTTGGGTAGACCGCATAATGAAATTAAACAGCCAGACCATCATTAAAACTGAGAGAAAAAAAAAACTATACAGTAAATTTAAAAAAAAATGTCATTGTTTATGTAAAGGTACAAATAAATATATAAAATTCTAATAAAAGTAAAAAAGTTAGCAAAATAATATAAAACATCAACATTATCTGTGTAAAATTTATTGGAGCAGCTCCATCCCAAGACTTCTTGTCCTCAATATAGTATTTGACAGTATAATAGGCGTTCTGACATAATTTCCGCTTTATAAAATATTTGATTTATTAAGGCTTAGTTCTTGAATTTGGCTAGGAAGTTTATTATAAATCGTATACATTGACATTTAAAGGAGCCACCTATTTTCTTGAGCCTGGTAGTAGGAACAACATATTTGTGTTGCCTGCCAGTCCAGGCTCAACAAAGGGCCGGTAAAGCCTTCAAAGGGCTGCAGTTTATCGTGCGTTGGTAGCAGACGCCGGTAGCGCATAGTTCAGTCACGCGTGCAGTGCGTGCATATAGATGCACAGTACTCAGCCTAGACGTAGAACACACAGAATCCTGAGTCAAGGAATAGCTCTGCTACTGCTAACTAAGCAATCGGAATTCAAATGCACGACTGTTCTTAGGAAATTAGTGTTTCTCCATGATTTTAGTGATATGTTTAGCAACTTACTAATTGTGAAATATCAAGCATCACTCGACTATTTACCTTTGAGAAGCCATACAACGCTACCCCCATGGGAAGAAATTTGGAGTGGATCACAAACTCACAAACTCACGATCCAGTCCCAGAGGCCATGTTGCCTTTTATTACTAGTTAAACTAAACAGGAACTGTTGAACGTTTCGTGGTATTATTGTTGAGAAACTACCTGTCAACGAAAGTTTCTGACGTACAAGGAAGTCTGTAGTTTGGAGCTTAAAATTTGACAACTGACTTTGTCGATGTCTCGAAATACGCATAGTCAGTTAAGACTTTAATTTGATTGGTAACCTATTGTGAGGCGAAACTAACTTTTCCTATGGATCTGTTAAAGTTTTTATTCAGTGTTTTTGACATTTTTGTATTAAATACAGGTATATTTTTAAGTACCACTTCAGCTTGAAAGACTCTACGTGGAGTCATATTACGTAAAAACAATGATAAATGGGTAACTAACCCATCTTTGGAAGGACCGCAGCATTAATAGCTTACCCTGACAAACCGATCGACCCTTGATATTGCCACAAGCCCTTAGGTTGAATAAAACACAAAAAAGCAGATCATCCATGTAACGTAAGAAATTAATCAAAACTACGGTTACGAATGTCGTTGACGGTGTGTCCCGCGTCTATTGCGCTAATTATTTAAAGTGGTGATTCTGAAGGACGTGTTTAATGTTATGATAGTGACGTATAGTATTGTTTGGAAGGCTCTAAACGTCCTTAACACGTTATCTCAGCAGAGTATATTCCAAGGTGGATTTTTGAAACGGGGCAGTAAGGGTGGTACCTTAATCGCTGTAGCTAGGAGAAAACGGTCTTAGGAGACATCATAAAAAAGTAAATTAGGTGTCTAATTCCCTACGATGTGTATGGGATAAGTTTTTCACGATTTATGAGTTTTCTAGACGTCTCAAACCTCAATTGATCCCCATAGAGTTTCTTGATCCCTATAAGAAGACAGGATCGAATGGAATCAAAAATGTATTGTGTTAATTAGCCATTTTCTTGCTGACTGTATTTTTTTCTAAACCTTTGTATGACGATCAAATTTCTCAAAAAGTTATGGTTAGTCTACTAAGTTCGTTTTCCCGTAGCAACAACGATTAAGTTACTTCGTTACCCATACTGCCTCGTCTCAAAAATCCACCTTGTATTATATGCATAGCAGCTTTATTACGTCTTTTCTTAATGTAAATTGTGGGTATCTGAGGAACCGGTGGCCTTGTTTTCGATTGACATTTTAGAGTTCAGAAAAAATATGCGGCTGCATTCCACAGCTAGCTGAATATTATAGTAGGTATATACCTACTCGAGTTCGTATGTAAGAAACCTACGCCTTGTAAACGTACCTTTTAGAAACTAAACACGTTATGACGTATCGTATCGAATTCCAGGGTATGCGGTGGTACCTACAACGCCACATGCAAACTACGCATCACACTGACGTCACGCAAAACTCTGCATCGCGCAAGCAAAGTTTACCGCACGCCTAGCATATAAGTGCAACGTCCCGAAATCAATCGTCGGGCACAGACACCACTGAAGGACAGACTCCCCTGCAGGTGAGTGCCAAACAAAACCGACGACTTAGATGTTTGAGTGACTTTTGCCGGGTCCTCCCTTAGGAAACTAGGTATCTGACCTGGCAAGGGCCTCGTCGCACTTGCGTCGGGAAGCTCTTTGGGTCTTCTTATAGGGTGTGATTGTACACACCCTTTAAGAAGAGGCAAACGCTTCAGCAACTAAGGTGTGTAATAAACACTCCCACACGCTCCAATGGAAGAAGGAAACCCAAACAAGGATCCCCATCTTTGGGAACCGACAGCACCTTTGGGCAATGGGCTAAAATGCCCTCATTTCGATTCCTTGCACCCCGCGCAGAGACGACCACACGAGACTCGTCGGATAACAGACACAACACCCGTTTAGACGGCAGATCCTCCCTTATCTATGGATGATCCATGTTCCTCATACCACAATAGGTGCATGCCATGGGAAATTATCCTCTAAGATAAAGTAAACATCGAATTTAACTAAAGTTGGCAATTGCAAAACATGTCACGACATCGTGGATTAAGCCTATTTTTATAGAGGAGCTGGTGAAAATGAAAAGGTTTTCCATAAAATAGTAAACCGCAGTATCAATGCTCATTCAGTCTCTGTATGAAAAGACGCCTTTACTGCAATAAATAACCCAATCACAAGCTAATTTTGTTTCTAAACGTGTACACAAACTTCAATGGGCGACTAAAATCAAATTCAACAACTCGCCGCCATTCTATCGGGGACTAACTTGCAAACAATCTAAATTGTGTAACTTGTATGTGTTTTAATCGATACATAATGGCTTAGATAAATGATAGGTCTCGCGACGCTCGACTAGATAATCTCTAACCTAGTTCTATTAATTATTTAATGTTTATCTTTGTAATCTATACACATATAGTGTAAAAATGTTAGCTGACACTATTTCAAGGGGTGATTCTACCCATGAAACTGAACAACTTTCCCCAAGGAAACTGCTCAATAAATGACCAAAAAAAGTCGTGGTATGTAAATAATAAAAAAGTATTAAAAATGAGGCCTTATCATTGGTATACATAGCTTCCTTTTTTCCAAAGAAGAAACCCACGCCTAACCTGTACACAAATATATTTATACATTCGCTTTTAATGTCTTGTTCATTTTTAAACATTTTTCATGTTCTGCGAAAGCCACAGAGTGCTATGGCTGTCAGAGTCATAAGAAGGTACCGCACGATCTCCTACGAGGCGGCATGTGCATTGGCCCGATCTCCGTCCTGGGACCTAGAGACGAAGGTGCTCGCATCACTGTATTGGTGGCGCGAGCACCAGCGCGGGGCGAGCGGTCGATGCAATGCCATATGGAGCAGCGTCAGTCGCAGCTTCGCGAGGTCCTAGTGGCGGAATAGCGGGACAGGCTCTCAAGCCCTACCGCCAGCCTCGTCACCAACGAGGCGGTCCGGCCAGTGCTTGACCTCTGGCTCGGGAGGTGGGTTTCGGGGACGTCCGTCACCCCCCTTACATCAGGACCCGGGGTGGCAGCGCGTAGTGTTCCACGCCCACCCCTCTTAGACGTTGTGGGGGGAGCCAAACACCTCACCCCCGGAGGAGGCAAGCCGTGGCAGGCTGGCACCAGTCGGGCTTGCGGAATAATCCTATGTTCCCGCGACCCCGACGCAGGTGTATAGAACACCGGTGTGGTCTGTAGTCAGTAAGAGTCCGACAGACCCCTCCGCCCTCCCCAGGGCGAAGGACAGCCTTGAGGATTTTCCACCCCGTAAAAAAAATGGTGGGCAACTGATGTCCCGACGATTGATGTCGGGACGTTGTATTCATGCTAGTTGCGCTGTAAACTCTGCTTGCGCGATGCAGGATGCGATTTTGCGTGTTGTTCTAGGCCGAGTTCATTTACATTGCCATTGAAACGCTAAGAAAAACAGAATAAGACTCAGGTCATGGTCTACCTGTGTGCCAAATATCATCGAAATACGTTTAGCAGTTAGGGAGCTAAAAGGTAGCAGACAGACCGTTATAGTTAGTTATTTTTGCATTAAAATATTTGTGATAGCGCAAAGTCCTTTATTTAATTATTTAATTCTAAATAGCGCTGTTCCCGGGGCCCAATTCACGAACAAATCAATGTACTAAAATCTCACTGGACAAAAGTATACCTAGTTTGAATATGTAGATAGTCCAAACTTACTTATTTTACAAATACTTATTACTTATTTAAACAATACATTTGAAAGTAACTCTGTCTGTATGTTACCTTTTCACGCCTAAACCATTGATGGGATTTCGAATAAACTTGTCAAGAAGATAGATGGCATTCTGGGGAAGTACATAGACTACTTTTTGTCCCGGTAGCACGTTCCGGAGGACAGCTTGTTGCTTTCTCGTCGGCCGGCGGTAGGAAAGGTGCAATGCTTATATTATCAGTGTTTTCAGAATCGAACATGCTCAGTAGTAGCGCTTGTGACCACTAGACCAACAAGGCTGTCACTTGGCGTTAAAGGCTCGTTTAGACTGGTGCGACACGCGACGCGAATCGCACTAGTCCAAGGCATAGCGTGTCTCGCGACGAGCGATGCCTTTGTGACGCGCCTGTTTGTTGGAGCTTTAAGACACATAACCTACTACTAAAATTCTAACTAATATAATACAAGCGAAAGTAAGTTTGCTTGATTATTACGCTTTCAGGATAAAACGGCTGAACGGATTTGGATGAAATTTGGCACGTATGTAACCCATAACCTAGAAAAGGACATAGGATACTTTTTATTCTGGAACGCAGATGAAGTCGCGTGCATCACCTAGTATTTACATAATTTAAAAGCTAACAGTATTAAAATAATGATATGAAAATAATCATATGTAAAAGTACTTAAAAAGAGGAGGGGAATGAATCATAGGGCATCAAAAAATTCCTCCGCATCTTTGTCAGTTGTAAAAGTGTCCAAAAGGCAGCAACATTGCCACCAACATTGGACAAAAAATAGGCCAGCCCTCTGGTCACGTGAAAAGTCGACCAATCGCTTGAAAATGTCTGGAAAAACTAAATGGGCACTCAGACCCCAGTTTCAACCCCAAACGGCTCGAACATATAAGTACCAACAACACAGGAATCTTTGCGCCGGCTGAGGTTTTCCGCACCTGCAGGAGCCGCTTCAACACAGCCCGCCGTGATAGGAAGATGGGACTGTGCAAGGGTGTTGCTACTTGAAAACAAACTCTTTATAGAAATCAAGTAAGAAAATCGTTAATTTGCGGTAAACATGACGCAGTGATCGAGTACGAACACCAAAAAGAACAAGTCTGGGGAAAATATGCGTCACATCCATGCAAAACGGCCATCGCTCAGCTTAATGCTACGACCCTATGCGAGACAGAGCCCCAGCCTTTTCAGCGATGCCGGCGATTAATGACGTCAAACGGTGCAGCAAACGTTAAGATTAAAATAAAATATATACACATAATAACTAGACAAGGGTTCAACAAAATAAATACAACAAACAATATTAATAAAATGGTAACATTCTAGGCATCGAATGCTCACGCACCGTTAGGCTTTGCTAATCTGTATATGAATCATGATATGATCATGATGATCATGTGTGTGATATGAATCAGCCATAGCGACAGTCAGACAGAGCCTTTGCGTTTTACAAGTGAACCGACATACATAGCTTCTGACGTTTCATAAGTGCCCATGTAGGATTAAGTGAAATAAAATATTTTAATTTTGAGTTTGATGCAAAACTTAAGAATTAATCGAAATCTTTCAGAATTTCCCAGAAAAACTTTAGTTCTTATTGTAAAAATTCTGGGAAGATGAGAGAATTTCCTGACGCCTCGAGTGTCTGATCCTCGTTCATTAGTACTCGCACAAAGAGAAAATAAAATAAGACCACCGCAGTGTTGTCATTACGAAATACAATAGTTTTTGTTTTGTTTTGGTGGAACTGCTTTACATTTTCAACATCGATGCTCTTTTTGTTACTATTGCAATTTACTAGACTCGTTATTCCATGGAGGCATCGAGATGGCATACCACCACGCCAGTATTCCTCAGGAGGGTAAAACAGAGGTATGGATATAATAAGCCCACATTTCAAAATCAAAATCAAAAGTAATTTATTCAAATTAGGCTGAGAATCAGCACTTTTCGAACATCAAAATTACATAAGACAGTACCCCAAAACGCCCGCCCTTCACCACTTCCTAGTGCTTTAGCTGGGAAGAAGAAGTGGCGCAAGAAACTCCCCAGCAGCACAACTGTCTGTTCTGGTTAGAAGAACTGGATTTTATACAATTGTAAGTAATTACCAAAACATTAAATTAAATTAATTTCCATACGTCAGCTAGCCACCCATGCCAATACCAAAAAAAAAATTGTAAATAAAACTTAATACATAAATAAAAGCCTCTAGGCCTAAAGGGCATGGCAGGTTACATATGCAATACTGGATAATGTACAAACAAATAAAATAAATAAACTATAAACTAGGATCATCAAAGTAAAATAAATTAACAGAACAATTACTGTGTGACATCTAAGGGATCATGACGAACTTGCTGCCGGTTGCTCTGGTAAGAATAATATTACCAATTGTCGAGGTCGCTAGCTAACCACATATTGCAATACAGCCCATTAAAAAACATTGTAATGAGTAGATTATGATCATTTAACAAATATGGTAAGATTCCATGTATTATTTAGTGGCCAAGAGAAATACTCTGAGCTTCTACTATGAGATTCCTATTGGTTTTACGTGCTCTGCCTTTTTTAAACTTATAATGAACCCCCACGCTCGACAGTTCAGTCACACTTCCAATTTTGCTTGTACAAATTTTAAGAACCAACTTACTTACTGTTTTACTTTATTAAGAGTTTTAACTTAGTTTCGTCTAATCTGTTGAATACCTAAACCTGACTTGGTTTCCCTACGTCATTTTTGGGTGACCTTTGAAAATCAGCGCTGTGCTGTGGGTAGCACAGTATCATGGTGAGTGAAAGCTTTCTTGTCACAGAGACCGCGTACAGCTGCCGACTATTTATGTCCTGTGTTCGCAAATATAAATCTGCTTTGTTTTCATGTTTCATATTCGTGTGATCTTATATTTTTGTATGCACATGTGCCTTCTTTCATTCTTTCAATCACGAACCAACGAGGCATTCAACGGACACAATGTCTAATACAGAGAAATTTCCAATCATATGAAAGAAATTCCATCTTTTAATGTATTAGTCATAAAACCCTCTTAAACCTCACCTTATCTTATAAAAATCTTTGCCGTATCCGAAAGAATATTACTATCTAAATTCCAGCCCAAAAAATCCTTTCCCAAGAGACCTAGGCCGAATTTACGATACCCACAAGAATTACACGTTGGATCTTGATTATTTACCAAAAATATACAGGTACCTACTCGTATTGGAAACATTTCGCCCGGTGAAGTTAAATTGGTAAAGTTTTTTTATTTGACTGAACATGGCTATATTCGCACTGAAAATTGGTTGTGGCTGTAACAGAATTTGAAACTTGTTTTTTATGTTGATGTTTATGTTCTTTATACAGCATGTATGAATAAGGTGTGGTAATATAATATTTAAGGGTGTGTATAGACCATCAAAGTGAACAACTTGCTCCACAAACCAGGTATGGTTGAAGTTTCATTTATGGGAAGTTCATAATTTTTTATACATGCTGTATATTATATTATATTTTACAAGCTTCTGCCCTTGATTTCTTTCGCTTGGAAGTCTCAAGATTCACAAGTACACAAACTGTCTTCACTCTTTTATTTCTATAGAGATGTTTAAACTCAAATTTTTCACTTTTACGTGCGATTTTTCAAAATTCCAGTAATTTTGAAAAATCATAGTAAAATATACAACAAAAAGAATAATTAGCCAAATAATGCGCGGACGAAAATTCCTGGCAATTGATTTATATTTAAATTTATAGATTTTATAATGAAAATAAAATAAAAAGTAACGCAAACGAAGCCGCGGGAACATAAAATAAAATTCATCGGCCATTTCCACCTACATTATCTTTGCTTATAGAAATTAACATCCACATCAAACGTGGCTAAATAATAAAATAGCAGACGCAAGGGTGGATCGAAGGTAAGGTCACATTTGCGTCGGTATCAATCGAATCCTGAAAGGGTCCATCTATAACATATCAAGACCCTTCCGTGCCTCGGAAAGGACTTAAAGTCATTGGCCCTAGCGGTCATGTAGATCTTTGGGTCATATTCTCAAAAGTCTGACAACCAGTCGTACGAAAGGGTATCGTATTACCCAGTGACTGGTTTGTGGATGCCAGACAGGCAGTCGCCACATGCGAACAACGCATCAAACTGACGTCACGCAAAATCCTGTATCGCGCAAGCAGAGTTTACCGCACAACTAGCATATATACAACGTCCAAAATCAATCGTCGGGCAGTAGCCCACCAGTGTTTCTGGTGGGCTACTGCACCCGTCTCGTCGAATGTTCTTCTCTTTTTCATAGGGTATGAGTGAACTTTACACCCCGTTCCTCATGCTTCTATAATGGCATCCGATTAGACTAGAAGCCAACCAGAATATAGAAAGGAATAGCCTGGGCAGATATACTCTTGTTATAGCGTTATTGTGAAGCTTGTGATTGTTTAAAAGTAGGCTTATTATGAAAGTTAATAGAGTCAAGTTCACTTTACCAATGTTTTAACTAACTCAGCCTATCGCAGTCCGCTTGTAGACATTATCATACTATACTACAACAAAGTACAATCATGATGTAATACGGTAAAATGTGTTTTTTTTCCAATTATATTGTGGCGGATCTCCACTGCCATATGCGAACAACGCATCAAACTGACGTCACGCAAAATCCTGCCTCGCGCAAGCAGAGTTTACAGCGCAATCAGCATGTATACAACGCCCTGACATTAGTCGTTGGACAGTTGCCCACCAGACACGACACCCGTCTGGCCGGAGGATTCTCACACCCTGTTCCTCATTCCTCTATAAAATCAATTTCAATTGAGTAACACTCCATCTACTTAAAGGAGAATAGGTTACAAAAACAGAAGCCTGTACGAGTTCTTAGTAGTATAATTTAATTCATTACAACGATTCCATCTTCTAAGAAAATATTATTAACATGACGTATCGAACATTCACAACTTCACATACCATTCTGTAATTTTCCACAAAGCATTCCAAGCAAATATTTTCAAACATCCACTTGAAAAAAACACCGTCTGCTTATTAAGAGAAAGTCCCCCAAATAAGTTAGCGCGTGCAAAAATTACCCTCCTTTAGGTTAGTGGATAACTATGACCCCTACGTCCTTATTCTGTGGAAACAATGGGGACTCTGACCCAAAATAATGTCCACTCAGTCGTTATGTACCTTTGAGGTACCGCGGTTGTGATGTATTTTGTTTGTAGCGCTTTTCTTTTGTTTTGGGGAGTGAACAGCACGCGTTGCATGGCCGGGATGTTTCGACGGAAGAATAGACAAAATTGAAGATAGCATTCTGTCTGTCATTTTGTCTTATCTTTCGTCGACTAAACTGGTTTCCATGGTTGTCATGCTACGATTGCAGATCATTAAAAATGTCACCGTAAAAACATAGATTAAGTGAGCTTTCAATATTGTCAATTCAGGTGGAATAACAACTCTCCTGCGAGGCGGCGAGCCTCCTTGCCGGATTGCCGCCATGGGATCTGGAGGCAAAAGCTCTCGCGCACGTATGGGAGTGGCGCGAGGAGGCAAAACGCCGGGGTGTAACTCCGCTGCCGCGAGAAATCACGAATCACGACGTGCGATTGTCGCAACCTAGTGCTGGGCACGCCACAATAGCGGCGGTAAGTCCCCTCTTTGAGGAGTGGTTGGAGAGGCGCCACGGCGTCCTCACCTTCCGCCTGACACAGGTCCTCACCGGACACGGTTGTTTCGGGAGGTTCCTGTTTCGCATAAGGCGGGAGGAAACGCCCGGGTGTCACCATCGTGTGGATCGCCCGGAGGACACGGTAGAGCATACGGTGGAGGTCTGCCCAGCTTGGTCGGAGCACTGCAGTGTCCTCGCGGATGCGATAAACGGCGGCGATCTCTCGCGTCCGGCCCTGGTCCAGGCCATGGTACGGAGCGAGAGGGAATGGAAAGCCGTAACCTCCTTCTGCGAAGCAGTTATGCTCGCGAAGGAGGAGGCGGAGCGCGTGAGGGAGAGAGCCTTGCGCCCTCACGCCCCTAGTCGCCGCCGGAGACGCCCTGGGCGTCGGGAGTCGCCTGCAGATTCCCGACAACCGTAGGCGCGGGATTGCGGACGGCGAGCAAGTCATTTTGTGCTGACAGCTCTTTGAGGTGCGTCGTGTCAACACGACGCGCCTCAAAGAGCTGTCCGCACAAAATGACGGGGTCCGATAGGGCCGACGCCTCAGGGTCGCGGGTAATTCGAAAAAGTAACCGTGGCCCTGGCACAGGCAACTGAAGGAACACGGGTGGGTTTTAGTCAGTAAAAGTCTGACACGCCCTCCCGCTCCACCCAGATTGGGAGAAGTCATTTGATAATTTCCCACCCAAAAAGAAAAAAAAGGTGGAATAACAACGCACTTCAAGCTCATTTCACGATGAGATTTTTTAGAATGAAAGCAATAAAGAAAAAGTATTTACTGCAACTCTCACAGGAACACGTATTTTGCAGTACGTAGTATGATAAGCAATATCACAAACTTAACTAAACAAACTCTTAATAACTTAAATATAAGTAAATGAGAGGCTGGTATCCAAATGGAAGGAAGACCAAAAAACTAGGTAGTATATAATAGTTGAAATACGTTAGTTTCAAAGTCGTGAGTCGGTAATCAGGTTGATTTTCAGTCATACAAAATTGTTTTGTATAATTTTTTCAGAAAATTTCAGTTGCAAGTTTTATTTATTTAAACATAACGACAACATAACATAACATCACGCCTTGTTTCCCCGAAAGGTTGGGCAGAGGTGTACCTATAGTACACCTACATTTCACCAGTTATGTTTAAGTCCCATATAATTGGGGGCGAGCCTATTGCCATCAACCGGGCACAAATCCAGACTCCGGGCTGCAACTGAAAAATTCCAGATAGAAAAACCCAATAACACGTTGCCCGACCTGGGAATCGAACCCAGGACCTCATGCTCCTGCACTTTTTTTTTTTTTTGGGAATGGCATCTCGCAGGTCAACCTATGAGGTTGTCGTCTGCTTAAACGGACTTGCCTGTGGTTGCCCTATTAAATTAAGGCCTCCAGCCAGGACTAAAAATTAAATGCTTACTTAAAACTAAGCGACAACGCTAAGGGCACCCCCTGTGGGGTACGGACCTCGGCTCAGGGCGTCGCTGGAAGAGGGCAGCAAGGGACTAGCTGGATCAGGATTTGAGTGATTTAGGCACGAATTTAAAGCTACAGGCTCAGCGATGCGGGCTGGCTCCAGAGGGGCTTGGAATGATTGCGACCACTAGACCAACGAATTTAGTTATACAGAACTATTTATGGTCACGAGAATACAAAGAAGAACGAGAGAAAATATGTACATTTGTTTAGAACAGACTAAAGGGCACAAAATTTTAATATTCACTCGTGCGGCGGACGAAAAAATACAAATTAAAAGTGTAAAATGTGATCATGTAAGAAATTAGCACGATAGTGTGCCTCTCGGCTGCCGCCTTAGCCCGATTTTCAACTAGACCTGAAGTGTGAGGTGCCGGATGTAAATAATTTTTACACAGCAACACGATGCTTTATAGTACTTAACGAATATGAATATAATTATATGTTTATAAATAATGAGATATTCAATAAAGTTACAAAAACAAACAAAACATACTGATAAATAAATGAGACGGACGCAGACTTTCGTTCATATGTAAAAAAAGGAATCCTTTAAAACGAGTCAGAACAAAAACCAGTTTAAAAAACGATACCAGACTTCCCCTATCCAACACATTGTTATAATTTATTAATCCGTGCACTTCAACGCACAATGCTGCTAGCAGCCCAGCGCGCAGCGCGGCGGACTATATACGGAAAGTTTGCAACCTTTTCATGTTACGCAAAATTCAGAAACGTTTTCTTCGGAAAACATCGTGAGGAAACCGGCATGTCCTAGAACCAAAGATTCGTAGACATGTGACATCTACCATACCGCTTTTTGGATTACGGCCCACTCCTTCTCACAGAGAGAAGGCCTGTGTCCCAGCAGTGGGAACGCTATAAATCAGGCTGAACATGCTCAAACGTAATTTATATGCTGATCGTGTTCAGTTTCAATGGTGCAGTTCGCCCTATTTTTTTTTTTATTCTACTCTTTGTAAAAAATGTGTCATCGATTCAACGAACACTAACAAAGTACAATACAACGTAACACTTTGTGTGCATATGTTTAGTTTTGAAACGAGAATAGTTATATCCGGTGCAGCTGTGCGGATCGATAAATTTTCTCTTCACACGAAGCACCGCACTATAACGCTTGGTATTTAGCCGCATATATTTAATATATGCGGCTAAATACCACGCGATATATAGTACGGTGCCGGACTTTTAGTTTAAATTTTAAACTAAGGTCGACACCGCCATTTTGAAACAAATTGCTTGTTTATTATTAGTTCTATCCCTACACTAGCTTTCACACTGTCATTATAAATAATATATCTAGTTATTTGGAACAAATTATGCATCGATTTATCTTAAAATCTGGATGCGCACAGCGCAAGACTGGTCATCGAGCTAACTTTTGAGGAGTGCATATTTCCAGCGGTGGACGTCATTAGATTCAAATGATTATGAGGAGCCTTCAAAGTAGTCAGTCAGTACATTAACAGTCTACAAAATCAAAACATGTACAAACAGAAGTCCACTCAATCCGAAATCACTCAAAGACTCATTAACGCATAGCAATTCTTGGAATGCTATGATTCAGTACCTAAATCTATGTGAAATTGTATGATATTCATTTAACTAACATTATTTTTATGTTTTTTTAACACTGTTACCGCTGAAAAGCAAAGCTTTAGTTACATTTGACTGTTTTAACATCCAAATCTGAATTTCATAATATTTTCCTCCTTTGGTAAAAGGGTAAGGCCAAGTTCTCAATGTAAGTCATTTTTATTGTTTCTACTCGACAGTCAAATACGAAGCATTTTGTAATAAATATTTGAAACGATAAATAGATTAGATTATTCCAAAATTACGGAAAGGGACTATAAAAAGCGGCCGTGAGTCTTGGCAAAGCAATATTTATTAGTCACAAAGCAATCTTCTTCTTTTATTATCTGAAGTATTAATGAATACAGTTATTACCGATTGAAATACATAAGTTTCATTCCTAGTGTCAATTAATGTGTGTGTGAGCAATTTCTCCAATCTCTAACTGCGTGGCGAGAGACGCCGTAACCGGCCTCTCCTTGACACGGAGTTCTCAGACGCTAGGACACTCCTCTACCGTGCCATAGGAGGCCAAGGATACTGCTCCTGTTGAGCGAGAGGCGCTGCCTCAGACATCAAGACATCCCACTCACTTGTTGTGAAGCACTGACGTGGAATCCTCTTGTTGACTATTTCTTCTTTTGGACAAGGTTGACGACGTTCGATCTCCTCCACGACAGTCCTCCTGAACCTGTTCAGCATGTCAAGCTTCTACTCCATCATCGCCAAGCTCCATCACTACCTGCCCTTCCTGTTAACGTCCGTCCGTTCCTCACTCCGAGCGTCCTGAACTACGCGATGCCGAATTACGATTAGCTCCGGATAAACGTAACGGTACACTTGAAAAGTGAGATTTTGCATAGAAGATTTAAAAATGTAACCCCACTGGTTAGGGAATATAGGGCGAATGAAGTCGCTTGGAATGTGCTAGAAAAGAATCTAATAGCACTTATCCTGTTTCCGAAAACCTATTCAACTTCATCTGTTGTCAATCTCATATCGAGTGCATTGATTGGCTGTTTTTGTACCGATCAAGTAATCATAAAAGCTTTTTCATCAGTTTTTTTATGTGTTACTAGAATGTAGTTAGTATACACGCTGAAATTTTAGTGGTTCTTTTCCCGCAGCGATATGAGATGGGAACAAAAAAAAACAAAAGAATCAACAGTGGCAGAATTATAATTAATTGTGAAAAACAAAGGTTATTTTTCTCTGAACGTTTACGAATCAATCATTACTTTGTCGGCAGCGTTCGACGGCGCGTGCGTTTTAAGTAGTACCTACGTCACGTCTAGTGGATTACTATTCTTTTTCACGTATTCGAGTTAATGCTTTGTTTTATAATTTGAAAACGGAAAATGAAACATTTTAGGTCCATGGTTCGATAGTACTACTGAGGGAAAATCGTTCTGCCCCGGGAAAGCAACCAATAAAATTTCACCGTGTTTAGTGGAACAGTAGAACAACACAAAAATTTGATTTGTTTTCATATTGAATTATTACAATATATACCCACGTTAGCACTGTCGTTAAAATATCGCGGCGGGATTTTATCATGCACTGGATGTTTAACTCTTGGACTAGCTATTGCCCGCGACATTGTCTGCAATCCAGGATTAAAAGTAGCCTATGTCCTTACGTAACAAACAAACTTACTTTCGCATTTATAACTGCAAAATGTGGGTGTACTATAGGTCCACCACTGCCTAAACCTTCTCGGATTACAGGCGTGATGTTATGTTGTGTAATATTAAATGAGTTATGATTAAATCCAAGACTACCTTCGACCTATTGTTAGCAAGTGCTTCGTGTTTTTAATAATCTTTACCCCACCTGGGGCTCCAACCCCCGACTTCAGCCTTGGATCCACTGAACCACTGAGTTGAAGATGACAATAGGGCTAACAGCGTCGGCGGCTGTTACCGACAGTTAGTGCTGCACGTTTTATAATAACCGGATAAAATTGAGTTACTCCTAAAGTAGGTACTCGATTTAAATAGATATTATTTTTTTTAATTTTATTTGTTGCTTATTAGATTCTTGTATATTTTGTGAATGTGAGAACTTTGTAGGCCTTGTAGATTGTGAATTTGTAGAACATTGTCTATTTGATAAAAATATGGTACTTGTTGACAGGCCTACACTGTCCTCCCATACCTATTAACACTGTAAAGAGTAACCGTGGAGTTTCTTGCCGGCGTTTCTCCATAGGAAACGACCAATTGGAACCGTGCACGTAGCATCTGATGTTTCATGCACCCATGTAGGTTTACGTGAAATGAAATGTTTTGATTTTGATTTCGAATGGGCAGTTTATAGTTGTTTGATAGTTAGGAATCGTTTTGTAAAAACAAATAATTGAAAAAAAAAATCGTCTGAAAACGTCATTCTGATGATAGAATTAAATAACACCTCGGCCTATCCCAGAAGGGTTAGGCAGAGGTGTACATGTAGTGCACCCACATTATGAGTGTAATGTGGGTGTATGGTTAAGTCCCATGTAATAGGGGACCAGCCCATAGCCAACAACCGGATACAAATCCAGACTCCGGGCTGCTACTGAGAAGTGAAACTAATGAATCAAATAATATATACTATTTATACTTCTATAAATAACTATTGTTATAAATTCGAAAAAATAAAAACATCCGACTTCCAAAAAAATTACGATAAAAAGAAAAATACAGTTTGTTTCGGAAGTCGGTGTCTTTGGTTTTTTGTATTCATATTTTTGCCACCGTCTTCCGAAATTGAAATTATTTTCACTTTGTAGTGTTTTTTTGGAAGTCGGTGTTTTATTTGTATTTTCACCTTGTTTTAATTTTTCACCGTGTGAGCAGTGGTGGCCCAGTGGAAACGGCCGCGACTTACGAGTTGTATGTCGTAGGTTCGGACCCAGACAGGCGCTTTACTTTGTGTAAATTATTTCATCACCACTGCTCTTAAGACGGTGAAGGAAAACATCGTGAGGAAACCGGAATGTCTTAGAACCAAAAATTTGAAGACGTGTGACATCTCCCATCCCGCACTGGGCCCGCGTGGTGGATTACGGCCCACTCCCTCTCACAGAGAGGAGGCCTGTGTCCCAGCAGTGGGAACATTTTAGGCTGATTATGTATGTAGTTGTGTCACCTACCCCAGACAAACTCGTATACCTTCACTTGCTAAGTAAATAACAGTGATAGAAAGTTATTAGAATATCATCAACATACACTAATTGAAAACAAGACTTATTATTGAAGCTAACTCAAAACCTTGACCAAATATATACGGGACTAACCTGAATGTATAAAAAATTCTCAAATCAGTTTATAAACGACGGAGTTTTGAGGTAACAAACAAAAAAAAATACAACCGAATCGAGAACCTCATCCTTTTTTTGAAGTCGAGTCAGACTCAGACAGAGTTATTTTCACGCCATTATGGAACGGATTTCGATGAAATTTGTCACATAGTCATATAAACTTGTAATAGATTTTATCCCGGTAGTACACTCTGCAAACCTATTTGGTTTACATCCCACTCACACACGGATAACTGTATCGGTATGAATAGTTACACACACAAATGTTAATTAAAATGAGCGAGCTCAGTTTTTTATTAGTGTGCATATGTCGCACCAATAGGAAATAACAGTAATACCAATGTATATTAATCACTAAGTTATGTAATTGAATGAGTTTTAATATTTCCTGCATCGCGCAAGCAGAGTTTACCGCGCAGATAGCATATATACAACTTCCCGACAACAATCATGGGGCAGTTGCCCACCAGATACGACATCCATCACGTCGGGGTCACCAGTTTTAGGGATATGAGGAACAGGGTATAAAGTTCACTCATACTCTTCGGAAAAGGGAGGATCCTCCGACCAGATGGATGTCGTATCTGGTGGGCAACTGCCCCATGATTGTTGTCGGGAAGTTGTATATATGCTATCTGCGCGGTAAACTCTGCTTGCGCGATGCAGGATTGATGCGTTTGTTCGCATGTGGCGGTGTAGATGTCGCCACATGTTAATTGCAACAGGTTTATCACAATGGCTAACGTCTCTGGTTAGTTAACTTAAAGTCCCAATGTAATGGTAATTAAGATTACTAATACATTGGTATATTAGATAATGGTATAAGTGGGTTTAACATACGCACACAGTTTAGCCTTTGCTATTCGTACCCGACCGACCGACTCATTCATTTAGAGTTCGTTCCCAATTGTCGGAAACCGTTTTTGTGTCGGCGCCGACAAGAAATGTCGGGTGTTTTGCCAGCCCTCTACTTCCGGAAAAAAATCGTGTCGGATCTCGCTCGCATATGAGTAAGAATGGCGCTGTCCACATTTGTCGGATATCGGTCTTGTATTTTGGTAGTTCATGCTCACTGATATTTGAGCCAGAGATCGTAGAATAGTTATTGACTGCCTAAAATTATAGAAATCTTAATTTCGTCAATTCTCAATTCTGTTATTAAGTTCTGAAATGTTCCCAAACTAAATCTTTCCCTGAGGATTGGTGGATCCAATTTTTTTTTCTTGGCTCTCTATCTTCGTTTCCTTCTTAAATCTTAATACATCACAAGAATGCATAATGCAAAATATTGAGCCCAGCTTCGACCGTGGACGACAACCGATTGTTAAACGAAAGTGTGAACAAAAGCGCCGATATCCGAATAATATACGGATCCGATACCCGACAAGTGGGAACGAGCTACAACGCACACAGTGAATAACCCGTGTGTGTGAGTTGTAAACCAAATAGTTAATCCGACTGAACGTTGCGTGGCATAATTTCCGCCCCATAAGCAAATGAGCTTGTTACTCATAGCTATCAAGAAAGGCATGCAAGAATTCCCTGACTTTATAATTCAAATGACTCGAAGACCTGAGTCTATTTGACTCAAAACTTTGAACTCAGTAACTGTATGTAGTACTCGTATCTAGTGGGTACGTTGATATTTCTAGCCTGTTGAGAGTTATTTTCCAAAAATCTTTTTACATAAACAATGTTATGTATATATTAACTATGTATATAAAATATAACATTTTTTTTCTGAATGTGGAGACAATGTGGTCTTGTTGTTTTTTTGTTTAGTTTTTTTTTTAAAGTTAGTTTTAATCATGGTCTGGTAGTTTGAGTTGCGGTCCATCCAAATGTCCTTTCTTTGGTAATGTTCGTCGAATCGTTGAGCTCCTTAAGTTTTATGTTGAGCTGCATGATTACTGACAAAAAAATGCGTGCACTGACTAGACAGGTCCACTCATTCTGTGTGGTTCTTTCCTAAAAATACCATTTCAGACACCAATCTACATGGTCTTCACCAATCTACATGGTCTTCACCAATCTACATGGTCTTCACATAATCTGACCAAGATTATGTCTGGACTTTAAAAGAGACTGTGACCTCCGAGTTCGTTTCGGTCTTTCTTCTCATAGCAGTCAGATAGGAAGCGCCGATTTCATCTAGTTTTTAAAATTGACGTGTAAAAGTGGTTGTGCAAAACCTACTTAAAGAAATAAAATCATTTTCACACCACCTGCTCGAAAATGTCAAATTATATGTCAAGCAACCTTAACCTAAAGTGAGTCATTAGTGGCCGGAGGCACAGCCGGTCAATAATGTTGTAGTGGATTTCATTATGACCCACTGGTCAATAATGTGATTTGAATTTGGAATCTCACATGCTCAGCTAAATTGGCAGTATAGTACTAACAAACACTCTTTAGTGCCAGAAAGAGGAAAGCTATTCTCGATTTCCTACAAAATCATAACGACTGCTTCTTCATATCGTTGCCATGTTTTCGAAGACATAATATTGTAAGAATAACAAGATAACTACGAACCATTTTTTAAAAGGAATGGAATAACATTAAAACTTGCATTACTTGCATAATTGGCTGTAACATTAGTTAATTTTTTTTAAGTAAACTGCGCTAAGATTGCTGTGGATTTTGTGAATAAATAAATAAATAATAAAACCTATCTAGACTGCATTCGATTTATCACATTTTATAAAAAATACTCTATTTTCACGAGCGTCTCCAATGACGTTCTAAATTCAAAATGCATACAGCCAATCATCCAAAACCATTTTACCAGCCCTGTATAAAGCTTAGTTTACACAAACGCCACTTCCATGAGGGTGATATCCATAGACGCACACGACAAAACCGTAGAAAAGACTTTTTTTGTTTGAAAATCGAATTGATCGTGTCTTGGCTACTTATTGGTAGGCTCAATAAAGGCGCGAACTTTTGGCATTTAAACTTTTAAGTTTATCAACAAAGTATTATAAAATGTCGAGTGATGAAAGTGATTGTACTCCTGAATTCATTACAACCGAAGCTAATAATATTTCCCATGATTTACTGCCGGAAAAGTCAAAGGAAACTTATATAAAAGTCTACGACAATTTCCAAAAATGGAAAAGTACGAAAGGCGTCAAGTCCATTTCGGAACCTGTTCTATTAGTGTATTTTCAGCATTTATCTTGTACTCAGAAGTCAAGTAGCCTATGGTGTACTTATACAATGCTTAGGTCAACAATAAGCATGAAACACAATATAGATATCAAGACATACGCTAAGCTATTAGCATTTCTAAAGAGGAAATCGGAAGGTCACCAATCAAAGAAATCGAAAGTTTTCACACCTATGAATGAAAGAAAGAAAGAAAGAAAGAAAAATTGTTTATTCTGCACAAACAAAACGCACATTACAAAAAGTTGACACAAATTTCACATATATTCACAGTAGCCAAAGGCCTCGTATTCAGCTTTTAAAATTTTGTATTTTGTCCATTGCCTGATGTCACTCACTCTCAGCACCAAAGACAATACACATTGCTCTGTTTGTGTTGCGACACTGGCAAATGACAATAAAACAAACAATAGTTGTACAAAAACATGCTGCCGATTGCAAATTGGAAGAATGACTACTTTTCTAACAAAACAAACAACAATAATAAGAACAATAAGTAAGTCGTGCGTCGCATCTGTGCAAGAACAGGTCGCTGCTCAGCAAAATGCTGTGACTTCGGACGAACCTATCGTCAACAGCGCTGATTTTCAGCAACTACCTCTCGAAATGACGTAATGACGTCCCCTGGTGTGACATAATAAATCGGGTAAGTTTATATCAAAGAATATAGCTACTACTAAGAGGTATAAATACAATTTTCTACATTGTGTGTGATTCTTGCTGAACATAATGTGTACTTAAATATATAAATAGATGTATAAACATATTTATCTGTATATATATAAACGTAATTTAATTAAATAAAAAACTTCCATAAGTATAGGTAAGTACATTACAATGAAAACAAAAATGCCAAATAATAACTCTAGACGGTACATACAACAGCGTTGTGTTTATTCCCCATTTATGCAATTCAATACCTAATAGCTGTAAAGTCGTTACTAACAAAACAAAATTAATTAAAAGTAGTGAAGTCTTCATTGATCATTGATACAACATACTAAACATTATTTCAATGCACCATGGGAATCGCGACAGCGGCCATTTGCATAACGCCATGTTACGAGGCATGGCGTCGGCAAACGACGACCAAGCTTTTTCGATCAAAGCGATAAATCAGCCAATTGGTACAGCTCGATAGTGTTTTTCTGATCTTCATGGTAAGTATTACTATAGGTTTATTAGGCACTGCATTACAAAAAATAAATTGAGTCAGAAGCCCAGCTTAACATTAAACGAAATTGGTACCAAACTGTCTGACGCTTTATAAAATGCTATACCTAATCTACCTATTGTCCCACCCAGATAATGCAGCTTTAGAAAGCCAAAGGTAACACTACCCAGATAATTGAAGACTACCATTCCTCCTGCAACAATGTCACGGACCTAAACCGGGAGAAATCAGACAGAGGCCACTCACGCTGCTGGAAATCTGAATGTTGAAACTTTTTTAAATGAAGCTCCTGATCATAGTTATCTTGCCGTAAAAGTAAGTACATCATTTTATTTATAACTAAATAAAATACAACATGGTAGCAAATAGCAACAAGAACGCTTAAGTATAATTACTGAATTTACGTATGTTGTTAGTAAAATTTATTTTTATTTTTGTTACAGGTGGCTTTAATTATCGGAGTGAATGGGGCTTGTCGTTGTCAAGAAATGGTAAACATGAAGGTCCAAGATATAGAAAAACACTCAGAAGAGTTGTTATTGAATAAGTTGCCAGACACTAAAACCAAAAGGGAAAGGTCATTTGTCATCCGCGGAGCATATGTAAAGGTTGTGAAAAAGTATCAAGCTCTGCGGCCTCCTAACATAAACACTAACCGATTTTTTGTAGCGTTCAGTAGTGGAAAATGCACCCGTCAAGTGATTGGGAAGAACAAAACAAAGGAAATTGCCAAATACTTAGGATTACCAAATATCGAGCACTATACAGGTCATTGTTTTCGTCGAACGTCGGCTACACTGTTGGCGGATGCGGGAGCAGATATAACCCAAATAAAACGCCATGGTGGCTGGAAATCGGATACAGTAGCGGAGGGCTACATTGAAAATTCTGTACAAAACAAAAGTAAAATAAGCTGTCAAATTGGTAACAGCATCACATTAAAACGTCATCTGATTCTTTTTCACTACAACCTTCAACATCACACCATCACATTCCATCTTTCCCTGAGCCTCATGCACCACCTTCACCAACTTTCACCACCCAAAATGCTCCTCTGCAAATACAAGATTCTGAAGCAATGACGAGCAATACTCAAATAAATTAGACATCAACATCTATAAACGTACCAAATAAAAACTTAACTTTATCTTTGCACAACTGGACTAATGTCTCAAATGTTACCATTAACTTCAATTAATATGTAAGTGCATATAACTAACTAGTTCCAAATATGTTATTCTTACTGTTTGTTTATTTAATAAATACTTTGTTTTTCGTACTATGGCTATTATTTTCTCACAGTAGGTGTAAAAAGTACAGTACCCTCCTCTGGGCTAAAGGTGTATTTGCCTTGGGCTAGCTTGAATCCCTCGCTGCATTCAGGATTCTTGTATTAACTCCCTCGCTTCGCTCGTGAGTTAAATCCCGAATCCTTCATTGCGCTCGAGATTCAATATGACGCCCGTGACATAAGACACAACTTTAGCCCCTCGGTGCATAATCTACTATTATCATTTAATCAAAATAAAACATGTCCGCCCTTATACCTTATTGTGTACAGAAAGTTTTATTAAATAAACACAAATGCCAGTATTTTCAACCGAATTTAAAAAAGAAGATTTTAGTTGTTTAAAAAGTTCGCGCAAAACTTTATGAGCCATCGGAAGTAGTGCACAGTAAGCATGTTATAGGTGTTGTCTGCAAAAGTACAGTCGACTGCAACCATTAATTTTCATTGTTGTTGTCAATTGTTGTTAATGTTATTTGTTTTAGTTTTTTTTGTTTGTTTCTGTTATTGTTGTTGTAAATTTTTGTGACTGTTTATTGTGTTTATTATTTGTTTTTGTCTGTCGTTATATACTGTGGATTGTTATCGAACTTATTAGTTTAATTAAATGTGCCGCGCGGGCGCATTAATGAGCTAAGTCGAACACAGATAAAATAGTGTTTGATGTTTTCCGTATTACAAAAAGGATACTGAAGAAGGTCTACATATGACCTAAATAAATGCACAAGTTTTATATTTACCCAATGAAATGCCAGTTTGGTATAATATCTTGTACCGCACGTAAGAAATACCTAGAAGTATCTTAAAGCTAATTAATTTGTGATGAACAAATAAATGTTGTAATTAGCCATTTAGTACAACAAAAAGTTAACAGGTTCAACTATACATGTTGACATTGAGAGAGCTGATGCTGAAGTAGATTTTAGAATAAACCTGTTTTACAGATCACCAAACCCCCCTAAGTGGCATCATGAATAAACAGGCAGGTAACATGTTTTTCTACTGAACAATTATTTAAAAAAAATGTTCTACGTGTAGAATAATAATTGTACACTCAACTGTACCATGCGCGGTTTCGGACTCGGGCCTACCTACGTTCAGGGTTGAGAGGGCTCATAAAGTTTGGCGCACACTGTATATATTTTTAAGTATGTCACCTTAGAACTCCGACATTTATATATAAACAATTCTGTTGACCTGGTTTTCCACCTAGTGTAAGTTGATGATGTTATATTAACTTCTTGTCTCTGTTATTTACTTAGCAAATGAAGGTATACGAATTTGTGTGGAGTACCACAACTACAAAGTGAAAAAAAAACAACCGACTTTCAAAAAATAAACCCCTACAAAATGAAAAATAACAAGTCGACGGCAAAAAAAAAAAAACAATACATCTTCTTCCGAAGTTAAATTTAAGTTTCACATTGAAGTCGATCTTTTATTAAATAGTAGCTATTTAAATATTAAAAAGAACGTCGCTATGTAATATGCTTATAAAGCATATATATTGAACGCCACAGCTGACGCCTAGTTTCTTACGTTTGCGTATTATTTTATGCTGGTATAATATTATTCAAATGTGTAGGTACAGTTACAGTTACCTCGGCAAACGTAGTGTAGGACGCCCTCCGGCCAGGTGGGATGACGAGCTGCGAAAGATTGCAGGCAGATGCTGGATGCGTCAAGCTGAAGACAGGGCGCTATGGCGCTCATTAGGGGAGGCCTATGTCCAGCAGTGGACTAAAATAGGCTGATGATGTAGGTACAGTTTGTATTAAATTAACAGGTGCGCATTCAATTACGGACTCCAACAAAGAATTATATTGTTTGTACTTTCTATGTTAATCCTGGACATTACTGACATCGGTGGAAAAAAAAACATCGTGACGAAACCTGGGCTTATCTTAACTTAATATTATAAAGAGGTATTTTTTTTTGTTTATTTGTAAGTTTGTATGTATGAGATGATAATCTCTGTAACTGCGGGTCGGATTGTTTTTTGTTTTGTTTTGGATAGCCCAGTTAGTGAGGAACACCATGCCACGCGGGTCACGTAAGGACCCTTTGTAATAAAACAAAAGCAAGTCAGAAAACGAAGTAATTGAACAAGAAATTTGATGCAGAAGAAGTCGCGGGCAGAAGTTAATATAACTCTAAAATCACCAGCCCTTCTTCAGCAGGCGTGGTGATCAATGCTCGTGCCTTCTTTGTGTGAGAAGGAGCCTTAGCCCAGCAAAAAGACAGTAATAAGGCAGTAATAGAGTGTTCGTTAAGTTTCTTGCCCGTTCTTCTCCATAGGGACCGACTATGGTTTGAAATGGGCAACTTCATCTTTCTTATTGACCGACCCCTTGACAATTCGAAAGAGGCTATAATTGGTTTAAATGGTCTGGATTTGAGTTTGAGTAAATAGTTATCACGACTGAGATGTCTTGGTGAAGCACTAATCGGTAGAAACCAATTAAACATTTATTATTAGTAGAATTTACAGGGTTCAGTGGACACTTGTTGATAAATCCCGAAAAGTAAATCCGTATCAAAGCATTAGCAAACCTTAAAATAGTCTAAATGTCTAAAAAAGGTGTGGTCGGTCGGTAAAAACGGAACCCTTATAGGATCACTTCGTTATCTGTCCGGCTGTCCGTCTGTCAATAACATTTTTCTCAACAACGTGAAGAGATTTCAAGTTGAAATTTATGTCAAACACGGTAGGTCTACGGTCAAGTAAATCAAGCTTCTAAGTCAACGCAATTAAAAATAGCCATTTACATAAAGTTTTTGCTCACCCGCAAACAAATCAAAACCTACAAGGTACTCGTAGTACTAGAATCATGAAATTTGGCCAGAAGCAAGGCCAGCACAGATACATGAAAAAGTATGAAATTTTTTAATTTGAAGTTTTAACTCATTAAAAAAAATACGATTATAAACTTATATTTGCAGCTAGGGAATTGAGTGTGACTGATATCGGTGTATAGGAGAACCATGTTTTTCGACTTGTTGCGATAAATTCATCCCAACTCCGAAACCCTTCATTATGCGTGGTTTGACCCACACTTGGCCGGTGTTTTAAATAACTAGTGTAGTTCTAAAGCTACGGTAAAACAAAACAACAAAACTAATCCAATAATGAAAATGTTCCCAGATTAGGCACTACCTCAATCACGATATTAAAGGTCCAACGTATATGGCCGGAATTTGGTACAAGGTAGAACGTATCCTGGATTAGCATATAGAGAGATATTTATTTTCATTCCGGAAAATCACTATTTTCACACAGCAAAGTAGCGAGTAAGGGTTTATTTGAAAATATTTTCATTATTTTTGAAGGAGTGTTTTAAAGAAAAGCTTATTCGTATTTTACAAAGCATAACATCACGCCTGTAATCACCAGAGCATGAGGCAGAAATGTGCCTTAAGTACACCTAAATTTCGCCAGTTATATCTATCAAACCCGTAACCACCGCACGCATAACCACCATAGAAAAGACGCGACAGAAGAACAGACAAAATAAATAAACCTGTCATTTTCTCTAAAAAATCTGTACCAGCGACTGACGTGGAGGAAACCCATCGAAGCGAAACGAAAAGAGCTCGACATCAGATATAAAGGCATGTACTGGCAGCTGGCTGGCTGGCTGGAATTTCTCAGTAGCAGCCCGAAGTCTGTATTTGTGCCCGGTAAATGGCAATAGCCTCGCCCCGCTATTACATGGGGCTTAAAACATAACTGGCGAAATGTGGGTGTACTATATGTAGAAATCTGCCCAACCCTTTGGGGAAACAAGGCGTGATGTTATGATGTTATGTACTGGCTCCTGGGAAGGAATTCCAAGCTGTCCGTTTGATCTTTACGACCATATTAAAAAAACTCATCTGGGCTTACGGCATTCAACTGTGGGGCTCCGCGTGTGGCTCAAATATCAACATGATTTACAGAACAACATCTTAAGGGGGCAGGGTAGCCCGTGAAATTCAATCATCAACAGTGTCAGGTTGTATTTTACAGAATTATAATCATTAGAATCATTATAACATCTCTCTAAGTTCGAAAAGCCCACAAATGGACAGCTTTTCTAACTCAATATAAATCAATAATGATTCTTATACTACTGCTAAGCATTTGGTAGTTTACCATTCACCGTTGATGCTTCATTGGTTCCGTAAAGGAATTGACACCAATTAGCTCAATAAGTAGTTCAATTGAAAAAGCTCGCGATCAAAATCTTCCGAGTTTTGAACACCCAATTTAAACCATCGACTTCAATTTTGTTTATAATATCACGGAACCATTCTACCCGGGCCTGCTTCTCCGGCGCATATCCATTTTTTTATGAGACACGATAATTTAAATTAGCTCGCAAACCATGTGCAGGGAAATTTTGAAATTGCAACATACCTATTTTTACTAACAAATAATCTTATTTTCAAAATAGACCATAACTGGCCGGTCTCTCATTCGTATAAACTTTTTTTCGCAATACTTTCTGAGTGGTCCAGTCCATAGTTGTTTCTGTCGCGAATAATATTTTGATCAACGTACAACGTGACAATAACCTGCAAAAAGGAACGCTGAAAAAGAAAATTTTCTGTTTCATTGAAAATTGCAATACCTACGCGGTCAAAATATATGGGCATTTTGTTAAACCAACGAAATAGAATTTTTAACTTTATTTTATTATCACGCTTTTATTAGCATTACAATGTAAAAAAATCGAAGTCAGTCAGTTGATTAAATCTAAAAGCGTGTAGCGCTTTGCAGTTGTGTGTACTTTTAGTTAATTTAACAAAGCGCTCCAAGCTTTTAGATTGAAATCATTGAAAATAAAATAAGATATAATACAAGTCAATTTAATAACTTTATATTTTTGCGTGATAAAGGCGTGTTTTTTTTTTAAACTACATTGTTTTTATTTATAACATTAGTTGGTATATCGGTTATTTAAAAGACACACTTGGTAAAAAAGTCAACTGTCTAACTATTACGGTTCATGAGATATAGCCCGCTGACAAACATACGGATGGACGGATAGCGGAGCCCTAGTAGTAGGGTTCCGTTGGCACCCTTCGGGTACGGAACCCTAACAAAAGGGTAATCGTTGTAATCACCACAGTTTTTCGACGACTTGGTGAACGCAATTTCTTACCATTAACATAATTTACAAGGTAACTGCTTTTACGGTATCAATGACAATTTTTAATGGCAAAAATAGTTTCACAGTGAGTAACGTCCCCGACTTACGAGTTGTAAGTCGTAGGTTCGAACCCAGACAGGTGCTTTACTTTGTGTAAAAAAATTCATCAGCACTGTTCCCAAAACTGTGAAGGAAAACATTATGAGGAAACCGACATGTCTTAGAACCAAACATTCGAAGACATGTGACACCTAGCAACCCGCACTGAGCCCGCGTGGTGACTAACGGCCCACTCCCTCTCACAGAGAGGCGGCCTGTGTCCAAGCAGTGGGAACACGATGGCTGATTTTAAACATACTTTCACAGCTATAATGCTAACAAATATTGGTAACTGGATAACTGTTTTAATGGGAGGTACGTAGATTTAGATACCATAAATTCGAAGACATGTGTTGTGAATGTGATATCCACCAATCCGCACTGGGCTCGCGCGGTGGATTACAGCCCACTCAATCTCACAGAGAGAAGGCCTGTGTTCCAGAAATGGGAACGTTATAGACTGATTATGTAGTCAGTTGTTGAAGAAAATACGAGTTCTGGAAAGTGATTGGACCTTACATAACCTGTACCCGAATTGCGTAGCACAGTTTTATAACAGTCTGACGGATTTTGAGGGACATTGCAAATCCATTGCTTCACAAGTTTGAATAATTCGTCTGCTCGATGACGTAAATCACACAATTAATGTTGTCGAATTGTTGACCTAGCCTGATTATGTTAAGATATGTAGATTTTGTCACAGCTAAAAGTATAGATTCTTACTGAGAAATAATCTAAGAGTGTCTGTCGACCAGTAAGTAAAAGCTATGGGTGTTTCAAAGCTGTATTTAAACTAGATCTGATAAGTAATTCAACAAAAGTCTCCGAACTTCAATCTGTTTGAGAGTGATTATTATCTTGTCTGAACATCTATTGCGAGTCGTTTATTAAGTCCCTAAAATGAGATTGAAAACATCTACTTTATTAATTCTTTAAAGGGATCAATGACTTAACGAGTAACTTTCGATTTAAGTTAATTTTGCAGCTCTAATAAAACGAGAGGTGTCGTGGGACACCCGGTTGGAACAAAGTAACTTTCGCTTTTGCATACTTGGCGAATAAGAACCGAAAAAAGGGTAACATTGTGACCGCCACAACATTTTGTAACTCGAAAAAGTAACAAAAGCGAGTGAAAGTCAAAGTCAAAGCATATATTTCAAATAGGCCCATAAAAAGGCACTTTTCAACGTCAACATTTACATTAAAAATTATACAACAAACTCCACCGTTACTCTTTTATGTAATGTTTTACAATATTTTACATACGTTAATTATATTTTTATTTTGTGAAGACGATGCACCACGAATAAAAATACTTTACCACAATTGGTAAAAATAATTAAAAAATAAAGCAAAGGCAGATAAATTAATCACGTGTACATTGTGCTCACATATTTACAAACATTGTAAAAATATATGATTTTCAAAATATTTACTAGGAATGTGGAGAAGTGAGTGTGAATAGTGTAGATACGGTTACACTTTTCGGTCTCATTTGTCAGGTCTGCAGAGTATAAAGTACGATGAAGCACTTCGTTCCAATAAGCACAACTGGCATGGCGTGTCAAAATTGTCAAATCATTAATCACTGAACGATCCAAGTCAAACTTTGCAAAAACATACAACATTTCAACTTAAAACATTGAATCAGCCAACTGTATTAATTACTGTTTCAATACTAATTCTCGTCAATCAAATGGAACCTAGATGAACTAGTATAGGTATACCTGCTAAAAGATGCGTCTGCAGTCAGTTCCACTACTACCTTGCAGACCGGCTAGTATTTATATTATTAATTTATTTCAATATTAATAACATGGACTCAAAATTTTTAGTAATAATCTTTCTTAACAACTATGTCAGTAAACTTAACCTGCACACTTAATCTAACACAACCTTATACCAGGCCATTCAGAAAGTATTGCGAAAAAAGATTTGATGTATGAGAGACTGGCCAGTTACAGTCTATTTTGAAAATATGAAAATATTATTATGTTACGTTCCAATTTCAAAATTTCCCTCCACATTGTTTGCGAGCTAATTTAAATTATCGTGTCTCATAAAAAAATGGATCTGAATGGTTCAAGTGTCGCCTGAAACCGGACGAATCGTACGATATACTTAAAATGGCATTCATGGATGGAAGGCTCTTATGGGCAACCGTATATGGTTGGTAAAACGAATGTTTATGAGAATCCCTGCTACAAGCTCAACACCGATGTGGAAAGCATTCAGGAGCGATTCACACAAGCTGTTCAGCCTGCTCGCGATACACCGCAGTATAATGTTGGGGCTGGTTCGCACTAGGCACATCAAGGAGGCGCATCTTTTTCGCATCGTGGCGTATATGCGACCCAGCTTCATCAAACATCTCTAATGCGATACAGAAGCGAAACAGCCCCATCAACACCCAGAACAGAAGACGGTCGCTGTACGATTTTTGAGTGTAATCTCGTATTGTTTGCCACGGCATGAACTTATTCTCTTTAAAGTCATCCCGATACGAGAGAAGGTGCTTAGTTTTGCTATTAGCTCTTCTCATTTTAACTCGATGTGAGTTAAAACGATAATGATCTTATTTGAATTTTTCGGGCTTAAATGTCGATACATTTTTCTGATATTTCACTTGATTGATTTGATAATAAATTTATGTGATTACGATAATAAGACCATGGTTGCCTGGAAGAGATCGCAGAAAGCGATCAGGGCGCCCATTGTATATTTTGTAGTTTGTTTTTTTAATTTTTTAATGTATTTTTGTGGTGTAAAATAAAGTATGTATAAATAAACAAATAAGATGAAATTGTATGGTATTTAATGCACTTAAACTTTTTCAAACTATACTCAAAAAACTATTTTTTTGAAGTCACTATTAGGTATTTATAATCTTTAACTGTCACCGATATACAATTCCTTTTTTTTAAATTTCGTTTCGATAACATTTTTTAAATTTTTTCAACCTTACCAAGGTGGAAAGAAATATTAAAAATTGTTTATTTTCTATAACTTCTTAGTGGTTTTGTTTAAGTGCTATAAAACAAATAAAAATACTTTAATTAAAAGTATAGTTAGTACCTATACAGAGCCATTATATTTAGGAAGTAGTAAGAATTGTTTATTTTAGTATTCACGATTATACACAACCTGGCAAAATCTTGGTTTCAAAAATATTGGCAGATAATTCGTTGCTGACCATAAGTTTAAAACTCTTCTTATAATTCATAACCTAACGCAGGACGATGAACTTTTTTAAGCAAAAAATAGTTACCCTCAATTTTATGAAAATAGCCTCAATTTGTCATTGTCACGAAAGATTACTGAAAAAAAACATTTTCCACATTTTCTCTATCTCTTTACAAAAGTTTCTTAAATAAATAAACTTCTTATAATATCTACTCACACAAAACCAAGATCCATATATCACGAACAGTTGAACTATCTCCGACCAAACGGCGTCCTCGACCAAAATATGCCTAGGTTATTTTGATCTTAATAATCTGGCATCAACGACAAAGTCACCACTTTTTTTTATTAACTAAACTTTTTTTAAACTTCTAAGGCCATTTAATTTAACACCTTTGCACGAAACAGTTGGTATTAAAAAGTTGAAACGTCACTTTTGAATTTGGAATTCGAATGCACGTGTTTTATTATGATTTTTTTCTCGCTTTTGGGGCGGGAGCGCTATCGGTCCGCTCGGAATTGAGTTCGCGACGCGACTGAAGTCATAATGAAAAGGTATACGTTTCAGGGAGAGAAAGGGATGGATGTGGTTCTATCTCGCTCTGTCGTCTTCGGGATATTAGTGAATGCATTCTGTAGTTTGGCGAATTAAGATTATTTTAATACCACATGTTTCTAAGCGTGGAAAGCGTTATGTGGTGTATCAAGTCTACAGTATTTATTGCTGAATAATATGGGACTCCATAGTATGGCCCTATTGCTATGAAAACCATTATGAAATTGAGCTTTCAAAGCTCTACCTCAATTCAAAGTTCACTTTGTAAACAAGCATATTACAAATTAGAGGATTATATCCTAGATACCCATGTTGCAAACATTGTTATCTAGGATACAATCCTTTTAAAACATTATGTTCCTGCTCCTTAAGACAATCTAGCTAGAGTCTTCACAAAATCAAACTGGTTGCTAATTAATTAATTTCTTATTTTATGCCTTTAGTTATACATTCCGTGGAAACCATAACCGAAAAATCGTCCACGGTTGCAATATTTCTAAATATGTGAACACCGTTTTATATCTATAAACATAATTCATTAATCTGTCATTGCTTACTTTTAGTACTTTGTATAGTAATTACATCCTATGTACGCTTGTGCTTTAAAGTAAAATAAGTGCTTTTAATCGCTTACTTGAACTTAATGATTTGTGTTTGACTTTGACTTATTTTGGCTTATCATTTCACTATGAGCAGACGGTAATGGAAATCATCGCTAAGAACTCGACTTTTTGAAGACAATTGAAAAGTTCTTCTGGAAAATCGTCACTTATAAGAAAAAACATTTTTCGTAATGGACACATGTACTAGCTGAATGTCGTAAACATTTTTCGTAATGGACACATGTACTAGCTGAATGTCGTAAACATTTTTCGTAATGGACACATGTACTAGCTGAATGTCGTAAACATTTTTCGTAATGGACACATGTACTAGCTGAATGTCGTAAACATTTTTCGTAATGGACACATGTACTAGCTGAATGTCGTACCGCCTCAATATAATATTCATTATTATTATTTCCCTTCTTTATTAGTTATTCTCCTATTCGGAGCTTAGACAAATCCAAAAAATCAAAGATCATGAGTTATAAATGGTGTATTTAACCCGAATATACATGTGGTAAGTAGACGGTATTTCTACGAATCACGCTAGACGAAAAATTACAATGGAACCTCAAATAACATATCTAGCGGGCGACTAAGCTCGGCCGCTTATGCTCTTATAAAGATACTCGTAAGACCGATAACAGTTGTAGATACCGCGCGTTTTGTCTATTTTAGCTACTTCCACAGGATTATGTCGGATAGCATTTTACTGTGGGGTCGGCCTGCTGATATTGAATCGACAAGAAATTTAACAGATTATTAACAGTTACATGGGGTACTGTGTTAAATGTTATAACTAATACCTTGTAATATTTTGTATATGATCGACAGAAAATTTAAAACTCTTATTAAAAGTACACTTTTTAAACAAGCTTGTTACAAATTAGAGGATTATATCCTAGATGAGAATGCTTGGAAACCTGCTAGTCCTGCTCCATATGACAATCTACAGTTTTCGATACACTTTTTCCAGACCGCCGTAGACACCTCGTTTACAGCCTGCTCGAACGCTGACAGCGCATCTTCCGGCGACGAAAAATTTATCCCTTTGAGCTGATTTTTAAATTTCGGGAATAAAAAGAAGTCACATGGTGCTAGGTCAGGGCTGTAAGGAGGGTGACCCAGGAGTTTGACCGACGTGCTATCCAGGAAGTCGCTTGTTGCTCACAACGAGAGAAAACTTCTGCGAAGCATTTGGTATATTAACATTCAGCGTGGTTGCTTCTTTGGTTCCGTAATGGAACTGATACCAAGTAGCCAGTCAAATTGAAAAAGCTTGCGATCAAAATCTTCCCACCGCTTCTAGATCGCTTCAATTTGGTAGGCGTTGATTAATTTTGAAACACCCGAACCGTCAACTGGCGCTTCGTTGCTGGATCGTATTGATATATCCAAGACTCATCACCTTTAATGATGTCGTAAACACGCCGAGACGCACGTGCTTCAAAATTGTTTATATCACGGCACCATTCCACCCGGGCCTGCATCTGACCATCGCTGAGGTTGTGCAGCAACCAGCGTGAAACTTTCTCCTCACGCGAAGATGCACGTGTAAAATTTCAGAATGTACTGAATCACTTGAGACGCATCTCGCCTATTGTCTTGGATACAATTTTTCACTGCTAGCACGTTTTCTTCCGTAACAGCCGTCTCAGGGCGACCACTTCATTCTTCATCCCCGAACGTTAGTCGACCGCGCTTGAATTCGTTATACCAGCGATACACGGTTGACTTAGAAGGGCCTTCATCCATGAATGCAATTTGAAGTCGATCGTAAAATTCGTCAGGTTTCACTTGAAATCGTAAAAATCATAGCGCAAAAATGTTCCCGGCGCAAATCCATTTTCTAATGAGATGCGGCAATTTTAATTAGCTCGCAAATAATGCGGAGGGAAATTTTAAAATTCGAACTTACCTATTTTTATTTACAAATAATCATATTTTCAAAATATAATTTTACTGGCTAGTCTCTCATCCATAAAAATTTTTTCGCAATGCTTTCTGAGTGGCCTGGTAGGTATTTGTTTTATTTATAATTTTTTTGACATTGATTTTAAACTCTGTAATTACTTTAACTCACATATTGATCTACGTTTTCAATATTTGTAAATATGTGAGCATTATTTGTTTACCTGCCACTGCTTTTTTTAAATTATGTTTACCCATTGTGGTATAGAAATTCTTTTCTAGGTACATTATGTTCACATGTAATTAAATAGTGGGGGTATATGAAATATTGAAACCATTTTAAAAGAGCAACGGTGGAGTTACTGTATCAATTCTATTTTTCTGTAAATGTTGACGTTCAAAAGTGGCTTTTAAGTGCCTATTTGAAATACATAAATGATTTGACTTTGATTTCGGCCGACTTTGTTTTATTCATAGATATATATACCTACATAGGTAGTTATAAATTAAAGTCGCTTTTATTTTCTGTCTATAGGATGGCGTTGTTCTTCTAAACTACGCATACGCAATGGATTTTGATGCGAGTTTCAACATTATCAATTATTTTGATAAGACACCTGGCGGTTATCTTAGAGCCACCTACGTGAAAGTTCGCCTGTAAAACTTTAGTTCCTTAGATATTAAATCCATTTTTGCCGAATGCCCAAGCTTAAAAGCATTGTTTTTATGATAATTTACCCAATTTTGTAGCACAAACGATAAAAATAAAACATTAAGGCAACAGTCTTCTGCAAATTGGACCATTTGCAATCATTACCAATTTGTTTTTATTGGCTGCTTACATAATTATCTCCGAATGATATCTTTTTATCTTTTCATCCAAACTCGTTGGGAGCAAGAAAAAAAATCGGTATTAATTATGGCCAGTACGCTAAGTAAAAAGAACTCCGCATGTGTGTGTTTCTTCCCGCGACTTCGTCTCCGTGAATTATTTTTTTAACGCTATGTCTTCCCATTTGTGAATTTTCGAAATCGGATCAGTAATTCCAATGATTACCCACTTGTTTTTTCTCATCATCAAATGACTTCTCCCGCTCTGGGTGTAGCAGAAGGGCGTGTCAGACTTTTACTGACTTAAACCCACCCGTGTTCCTTCCTGACTTACCTAGATACCGTAACCCTGGCAGACATCGGTCCTATCGGACCTCGTCAATTAGTGCTGACATATCTTTGAGGCGCGCGTGGAATACGACGCGCCGTCGACCCGGGCCTGGTTCTTACCGGACGGCTAGCTACTCATTGCTCGCCGTCCGCAACCTACGGTGGCCGGGAACCTGCAGGCGACTCCCGACGCCCAGGGCGTCTCCTGCGGCGACTAGTGGGGGCGTGAGGGCGCAAATCTCTCTACCTCACGCGCTCCACCTCCTCCTTCGCGAGCATTACTGCTTCCCAGAAGGAGTAATGCTCGGAGACTAAAAGTCAACCTAAGAGAAATGAGATTGACTGGCTTAAATCCTTGTCTTACGAAGAAACTGATGGCCACTGCCTCGTTGGTCTAGTGGTTGCAATCGCTACTGCTGAGCATGAGGTGTTGGGTTCTCAGGCCGGGCAACGTGTTAATGGATTTTCTATCTGGAATTTCTCAGTAGCAGCCTGGAGTATGGATTTGTACCCGGTTGATAGCCATAGGCTCGCCCCCTATTAATTGGGACTTAAACATAACTGGCGAAATGTGGGTGTACAGGTACACCTCTGCCCAACCCTTCGGGGAAATAAAGCGTGATGTTATGTGTTATGGTATCTTATACACGGTAAAGACACACACACACACACACACTCACACTTCACCCCACCTCCACTTAACACTTACACTACATAGTAACCTTCACATCGAGAATATAACTTAAAAAAAAAAAAAATCGTCAATTTATTATTAATTAACTTACTTTGGGAAATCTGGAAGCACCTCCTTCTGCGAAGCAGTAATGCTCGCGAAGGAGGAGGTGAAGGTTTTCCATTCCCTCTCGCTCCGTACCATGGCCTGGACCAGGGCCGAACGCGAGAGCTTGCCGCCACCGATCGCCTCCGCGAGGACACGACGGTGCTCCGCCCAAGCTGGGCAGACCTCCACTGTATGCTCCACCGTGTCCTCCGGGCGAGCCACACATTGGTGACACCCGGAATGATAACCCCCTACATATCAAATAATGATTACTACGTTAGTATTAAGATTACTTAAAAGTGTTTCAAGATCCGAACAAACTTATTGAGGATTTCGTGATGTTACTGTTTTTATTTTGTAGTTAAGAAAAAAGTACAAAATAACAATAGGTGATCCGATATGGCAAACAATTGTACAAGCTAGTTATAAGGTATATAGTAATCAACAATTTTGTATTTTTCTGCACTGGGCGATGTGGTCGCTAAGCGACAAAGCCCTTTAAAAAAAAACAATAGGTGAATGTAGTTTCTAATGAAAATGTTTCTTAACTTTGTCGTATAAAATTCAAAACGTGCGCATAGTCTAATTTGTATTTCTGAACTAGACGATACGTCCACAAATAAATTAACTTTGTGCGACTCGCCTATAGAAAAAAAAGTATTATTTAAAAGTTTCGATTCGCCCGTTTCGTGCGAGTAAAACTCGTGCGAGTCGACTGATAAGCCCAAAAAATTGTTCGTTTTGGCATAACTGAGACCAAAGTTGGCTCAGACAGATGCTTCTGCCCACCAGCTTGGCATAATCCCTTTCGTAGCTAGTACAGCCACCGAATGAGGAAAGGTGGCCATATTACCTGTAAAACAGTAAACAACAAAAACAGATACTTTACAAAACTTACAAACAGAATTAACAATACCTGCGGAACAATTAAAACGTAACGCCAAACCGGTTTGTAAAACAGCTTCAGTTCAATTTTACAAACTTCACAGAAGTTGTGCTCGGAAACGCGTTTGACAAAGGATACTCTTGAAATGTGTTTCGAGTTTGTTTCGTAGTCTCGTGTTATCGTGACTTATGTCCATTGATTCGTGACTAATGTCACAGTGTTGCTGTTTCCAGTTTGAAGGGTGTGGATGCCGGTAAAGTTACAGGCTCTGGACGCATTTCAAGTTTGTCTCTGGGAGGGCAACGCAACACTTCTCAGTTTGTTTCGGCATTTTATCTCAGAGATCAATCGGCTAGGAAATGCTGGCGCCATCTAGTTTTACGATAATGACCTAAAATTTACTTAAATTACTAAAATAAATAAAAATTAAATAAAGTTTATTTGAAATAACTTAAGTTTACAATTTTAAACAGGAAAACGAATATAGTCACATATGTAAAATACTGTGGCGCAGCTATCAACGCCCAGTTCAAAAATGTATACAAAGACATTGTTTCAGATTTCCCAAAGTAAGTTAATTAATAATAAATTGACGAATTAATTTTTTTTAAAGTTATATTCTCGATGTGAAGGTTACTATGTAGTGTAAGTGTTTAGTGGAGGTGGGGTGAAGTGTGAGTATGTGTGTGTGTGTGTGTGTGTCTTTACCGTGTATAAGATACCATAACACATAACATCACGCTTTGTTTCCCCGAAGGGTTGGGCAGAGGTGTACCTGTACACCCACATTTCGCCAGTTATGTTTAAGTCCCAATTAATAGGGGGCGAGCCTATTGCTATCAACCGGGTACAAATCCATACTCCAGGCTGCTTCTGAGAAATTCCAGATAGAAAATCCAATAACACGTTGCCCGGCCTGAGAATCGAACACCTCATGCTCAGCAGTAGCGATTGCAACCACTAGACCAACGAGGCAGTGGCCATCAGTTTCTTCGTAAGACAAGGATTTAAGCCAGTCAATCTCATTTCTCTTAGGTTGATTTTTAGTCATAGGGTAAATATTAAATCTTATATTTTAATCACTATGGAGTTTAGACTTGATGGTTGAAGTGGCGACTAACCAACGCTGTCTTACAAGATCCACTTACAGAGATAAACATTATTTCAACGCCCCTTGTGTTTTGCAGTTAGACATAGGCAGCTGTGACTACATAATAACAGGAAAGCTAATTGCTTTCATCATGTGCCAGTTACTGGGAAACTCTATACCCATAGGTAAGACTGGTTGACAACCCGTACCGACTGTAAAAGCTCCACGAATGACAGCCGGGACCAACGGCTTTCCGAGACACGGAGGGGTCTTGGTATGTAAAGATGATGACCCCTGCGGCTATTATTACTTAGCCACAAGCATCTTCAAGGTAAGGTACAGTCCGCGAGGCCTAAGCTGAATTTGCATTTGTGTGAGTGATTACCAATCGCACCAATGGCCTCGCAGGGCCTCAGGCCGATTGTATAAACCAGTGTAAACCAATCGCGCTCAAGGACGACGTCACGGCGACACTATCTATATGTGCACTCACACAAATGCAAAGCTCAGCTTAGGCCTCGCGGACTGTTTCTGCTTTAGGTATTGCATCCCAGTAATATGTTTTAGACATTAATTTTACATTCTGTGATTAATTTACCACACATTGTATGTTAAAATTTTAGGGAAATCGTGTCTATGGTTACAATATTTGTAAATATCTATGGTATTACACATACCCAATTGATAATGATAAATATCCCATCACTGCATTGCTTCAATTTTTAGTTTTTTGGAAGTGCCTGTTGTAGTACAGTTATTTTATTCTAGGTGCATCGTCTTCAGATATCAGTAAATGATTATGTATTAAATGTAACTACTACAAAATGTTTAAAGCATTGCAGAAAAAGTAATGGAGGTTCTTGCACATTCTTCTCCACACGAAACTACCTTTTGGAAGCGGCAATTGAAACATGACACGAAAAAACCTATAAAATCATTCAAATGGTTTGACAAAGTGTCGAAAAAAATTACGAATTTGAATAACAACATGTGTGTGTGTTTTCTCCAAAAGAAAAATTAATACACTCTGTATAAAAACTAGTAACTACAGCTACAGGTTGTAGATAATGTTCAAAACTTGAAACACATTACAACCATGTCAGTATGTCTACCACGTACTGTATCCATGTTGACATAAAATAACGTTTTGAGGGACTGCCCTCTGGGTCATTTTCTGTCAAAACGATGGGGTTGAAATAATTAAATTTCTTGTTAATGGCGTTGTGTACGGTGATAAGATAGCTGCCGCATAGTTTGCCCACGACTACGTCTGTGATTCAGAATGAAAAGTAGAACATGTCCTTACCCGGCGAGGTAATTGCGTAACATACTAATAGTAGTAACGGCTTTAATTTTGACAGCTCAACAACATTCATTGCGTTATTTACATTGTTGAGGACACAAATTTTACGAACATAATGAAGCAATGGATTAGCAATATCCTTCAAAATTATTCCGATTCAGATTGATAGTGTGTTACGCAATGAGGGTGCTGGTCATGGTCTATCTGTGTGCCAAATTTCAACCAAATCCGTTCAGCCATTTTATAATATTAGTTAGGACATATATTTGGTCAATATTTTATCGAACTACAAATGGTTCCCATTTTGTTTTCCTAAACGTATTATTAATCACTCTAATAAAATGAATGTGCTTCTTTTGGGGTTTTTGGGGTACCTAAAATACTAAATAGCCATTTATAGTAGCCGGCATGTAACTTGGAAGGTTGTGGCAAAGTCGGAGTAAGTTCACGCTGTTGCACTTGGTGCTACAATTTTTTTTTCACTTATATTACTTGTCATTATTTTATGGTTCTTACCATTTTTTTAAACATCTGTTTAGAGTTAAAGAAAGGAAAAAAAAAATCTAACGACTATTGCCAAGTTAAGTGCCCGGCGACTTTACCGTGGCGCTCGCCGCGAGGCGTGTCATCTAGATAATTATGATTCTTTGCTGCATAACAGGAAGTGACATGATAAATGTCACCTCCTATTCGGCAGTCTCTGATCATCTTTTATTGTGTAATAGATATACAGATAATAGATAGAATACTCTTTATTATGTACACCTTATAAATTAATGTTAAAAATGTATTTTTAGGTTTCCGTACCTCAACAGGAAAAAACGGAACCTCTATAGGATTACCTTGCTGTCCGTCCGTCTGTACGCCTGTCTGTTTGTCAAGACCCTTTTCTTCAGAAACGCGTGCAGCTGTCAAGTTGGAATTTAAATCAAATACTTAGGTCTACTGTCCCTTGGAGCTGTGAAAAATAAAACTTATAAGCCAACGCAATCACGATACAGCCGTTTATACCACAAATTTCCGTAAATTTTCGACACTTGCAAGGGAATCTAAACCTACAGGGTACTTCCCGTGAACTCATAATCTTTAAATTTGGTACGAAGCAACGTCTTATAGCACAGATATAGGTAAAATTGCGAAAACACAAACAGTTTTTAAACTTACTACCCCTTTCCTCATGAACGCGTGTGTACTTTTATTTATATACCTACAGGTTTGTACGGAACCCTCGGTGCGCGAGCCCGATTCGCACTTGGCCGGTTTTTTTTTACATTGGGTGACACAATGGGCGGTTCTCATCGCTAAAAGCGATCGTTTACAGACAACCTTTGGATGGATTAAAGAGAGAAGGAGAGACAATACTGCATATAGTCAGTGGTGTACCATTTACATATTCATTAAATACATACATACATAAAACATATATTATACTGCACATGTATTATTTAGACAGTAAAAAACACGAAACAAGACCAACTAAACTATAAATGTAGTAATGTTTATGGAGAGAAGAAGTGGGTTTTACTAGAATTTTAAAAGAGGACAGTGATTGAGCACGCCTAATTGATATGGGTAAGGTATTCCATAACGGTTAAAGATAAATAAAGTATTCCAGAACTGTAAAATACTTGTCATGAAAACTAGTGTGAATGCTTCTCTAGTCTTAATTGTATTTCGTAATTTGCTCTTTCCTAAAATTAATGGTGTTTCAGACTTGTTTTATAATAACATCATAACTATAAAACTGCGTCAAAAATGTAAAATACTGATAAAATTAATGAAAATAATAAAATCAATTTTTTGTCCTAGGAGAGTAGTGGTGGTACGAGTTGTAGGTCGTATGTTCGAACCCAGACATAGTGAGGAAACCGGCATGTCTTCGAACCAAAAAAAATCGAAGACATTTGTGACATCTACCGATCCTCACTGGGCCCGCGTGGTGTATTTCGGCCCACTTCCTCTCATAGAGTGAAAGCCCGTGTCTCAACAGTGGGAACGTAATAGGCTAATTATGTATGTTTTGTGTTCTAGCTTAGTTACTGCGACCAATTCAGGTCACAGTTAAAACCTCACCAGTTCGATCGGAGTACAGCGACCAATTGTGAAAAAATTTCAGAAATTTAAAAATAGGCTCCATAATTAAATAAAAATTCATTAGAAGTTCAAAAAGTAATTAGACGTTCATTAATTTTAAAAAGTGTCCATCATTAGGTCACTTAGATTTTGGACGAGTTAACATTTTTTATGAAAGGAAAAACTGTTCAATCTTGCTTACTTTATTCTAATACCGGATAAAGGCAAGCACTTCCTTTAGTGAAAATAGTCATATTGCAGCATTAAAACTAATTTTCGAACTACGTAGTGTTTACTATACCGTATAATTTAAATGCGCCCAGAGGCATGAAAAGGGTGTGGTCTTATTGTTAGCGACTGACTTGGATTTTAACGACAGATTAAAGATAAACGAAAACTACTTATAACGTTGGTCTAGTGGTCGCAATCGCTACTGCTGAGAGGTCCTGGGTTCGATTCCCAGGTCGGGCAAAGTGTTATTGGGTTTTTCTATCTGGAATTTCTCAATAGCAGCCCGGAGTCTAGATTTGTGCCCGGTTGATGGCAATAGGATCGCCCCCATGGGACTTAAACATAACTGGCGAAATGTGGGTGTACAGGTAAACCTCTGCCCAACCCTTCGGGGAAACAAGGCGTGATGTTATGTTACTTATAAGTTATCTTTAGTTTATGTCTACCCCAATGGTGAGTTGGCGTGAGTTTAGGTATGTATGTATGAAAGCTCTTAATCAAATTTTGATTAGGACCCCGTAAAACCTTGAATACCTAATCGAACTATGGGGATCAGGTGCAAAATCTAATCTAAACTCACTACAAAGAACACAAAACAAAATTATTAAAGTGTTGTTCCACTATCACTATCTATACCCAACAAAAAATTTATACGAAAAAAGTAATCTACTAAATCTCACGCAACTTTACACATATTACACCTGCATTCTCATTAAAAAAATCACCACGAATTCCGTACAATCAAATATACAACTTCATAAAAAAACAATAACATACGGCACAAGAAGTAAAAACAAGTTTCAACTAAAGACCACACGTGCACGGACTAATTACGGCAAAAAAACAATATTGGTGGAGGGAGCACAACTGTTCAATGATTTACCGGAGGGTATAAAGAAATGTGATAGTATAAATATATTTAAAAACAAACTTAAAAACCATTGATGTACCCTGTAACGTCACCAACACCCCAGAGGCAAACATAATGTTATTATTAATTTATAAGCACTCTGTATCTCATTTTAAGTGAACTGTTGTTCTTATGAGAAATAAAATTCTTTAAACCAAAAAGAAAAAAACCAAAGTAACAGCTGAGCTGATTATTCTGAGAAATAAGTAATTTCGAACTTAAAAATCTCAACGCACTCAATCGAAGTACGAGTATTATACAAAAATAGTGTCTATACAAAACATATTGCAATAAACATCATTAATTGTAATGAAATTAATTAAAAGAATCGAAAAAAAAACACTTGTTTATCAAAAACGTCTTTCAGAAAATTACATGTTTTTTTTTTTTTAAATAGATGTTGGCCGATTCTCAGACCTACCTTAAATGCACACAAAATATTATACAAAATTAGTACAGCCGTTCCAGAGGAGTTTGGTAACAAACATAGCGACATGAGAATTTTATATATTAGACTAGCTAACCCCGCAAATTTTGTTTTTCTTCTTTTTTTGTTGGAAAATAGATGTTGCCCGATTCTCAGACCTACCCGATATGCACACAAAATTTCATACAAATCGTTCCAGCCGTTTCGGAGGAGTTTGGTAACAAATATTGCGACAAGAGAATTTTAGGTATTTGTAGAAGTAGAAAATCTGCACACTGATTAAATAATTAGAAGGTTGCGGTTTATTGACTGTACTAAGAATCATTCGTTTTTGTGTAAACACTTTTACGCAGTAATCAAATTTTTAAAAAACTGAATGAGGCCGGCGTTTCCTATCTGAGTACTCTGAGAAGAAAGACCGAAACAAACTCAGAGGTCAGTGTCTTTTAAATTCCAGACATAATCTTGGTCGGATCATATGAAGACCATGCAGATGAAGTGGTATTTCGAGATACACATAGGTCTTTTTTAGTACACAGATTAAGTGGACCTGTCCAATCACTGCACGCATTTGTCTGTAATCGTGGAGCTCCACTCAGAAATTAATATGTTCAACGATTCGATGCACAATACCAAAGAATAAAACAAGAAGCTGATGGTGGCTTCACCATCAATTTTTCAGTTATTCTGGTTCTTACCAGGAGAACTCCGCGTCAGTTGACGTCTTTGCATCGTGAAAAGCAATATTTTGTAAAAGGTGATGAGCAGTTAACATTAGGCTATTTTTATAAATTAATAACTGACCCACAAAAAAATATACATAGAAAACGTTTTTAGAACGACAAAAAAACAACCGACTTCCGAAAAATACACTACGTTTTACAAAGTAAGTTACTTTAAATGAAGTCGATGGCTAAAAACTTAAATACAGATCCAAAGTTTTCCTTTTGTAGTGTTTGCGTTTGGAAGTCGGTTGGGTATAGGGTTCCGGACGTCCTAATGAAATACGGAACCCTTATAGTATTACTCGTGTATGTCTGTCTGTCCGTCTGTCACGACCAATATGCTCCGAATCTACAAGACTGATTAAGTTGAAATTTTGCACAGTTAAGAATTTCTATGTCACGGTCATAAAACGTAATAAAACGTAAAAAAAAGGTACAGTTTGCTAAACAAAAGTTTAGCAAACTGTACCGTGTGACATATAAAATGAAATGGCTTGTTGTGAGTGAGGGTCTCAATATTTTTTTTTTGTATAATTTTAAAATAAACAGTTTTGAAGCTAGAAGAAGTTTTACGAAAATTTACCGCCCACCCACCCATAACTCCGAAAATACCGACCCTAATATTTAAAAAATACGAAAATGAGTTCATTACAGATTATCGGAAAACTGCAATACAATTTTAGAACTCAATTTTAACCTTCTTGTAATTGTCGTATCGAAATGAAATTTTGTATTTGTATGGAGTTCGGATAACAAAACTATAATTTGGTATCTCGGAACTGATCTGATGATGGAGTCAGGAGGTGAATAGTGGAACTCTTCAGTGGCTACTAGTGAACCTCTCGAGTTTGGGCTAATATGATTTGCTTGGACGAGTTCAATACACTGGGGAGAGTCTAAAGAATTGGCAAGGAGCTGAATAGTGGGATTCTTCAGTGGCTACTAATAATTACTCGCTTCGACTAATGGGTCATACGATTTGTTTTGATGAGTCCAATATAGTGCACTTGGTGTTGAGGGTCTGATGATGGAGCCTGGAGGTGACCCCTAGAGCTTGGTTTATTTTGATTTGTTTTGATGAGTCCAATATATTGCACTTGGTGTCGAGGGTCTGATGATAGAGCCAGGAGGTGGATAGTTGAACTCTTCAGTGGCTGCTAGTTAACACCTCGAGTCTGTCCTCATATTATTTGTTTTGACTAGTCCAATAGATTGGACTTGGTCTGATGATACTGAAACCTTTCAAGTCTTAACTTTGTTGACTTCAGACTTAGCAACTTAATGAAGAAAATACTAGAAAAAAAAAAATACCTGCTTAAAAAAAACACGCTTTCATCAAGCACTACAATAAGTTGAACTATCTAACTAATTATTTAACATATTTTTTGTAACCTTCATATTATATCGTAGGCTTTAAAGAAAGTAACTGCTGACGTGCAAAAAATACCTATAACCCGACTATGCTATCCGAAATGGTTATTATTTTAACATACATACATACATAAACTCACGCCTTCTTCCCATGGGGGTAGGCAGAAACCACAGAACGCCACCTGCTACGTTCCTTACATACTCCTTTTGCCTCGTTTACGTTCATACATCTGGTCATACACGAGCGCCGGTTGAGAGTACTTCGCACCTGACCTTTCTGAAGAACATCACCAATAATGTCACTATATGTCTTCCTAGAGCGTCCCCTCCCTGTGTTTCCACTCACATATATAACATCACGCCTTGTTTCCCCGAAGGATTGGGCAAAGGTGTACCTATAGTACACCCACATTTCTCCAGTTATGTTTAAGTTCCATGTAATAGGGGGCGAGCCTATTGCCATCTACCGGGCACAAATCTAGACTTCGTGCTGCTACTGAGAAATTCCAGAGAGAAAAACCCAATAAAACGTTGCCCGATCTAGGAATCGAACCCAGGACCTCATGCTCAGCAGTAGCGATTGCGACCACTAGACCAACGAGGCAGTCCATACCTTTTGTTAGTCTCCTTTCATTCATCCGCTCGACATCACCAAACCATCTAAGCATACACTTTTCAATTTTTGTCACTACATCTTCTTTTAAACCACACCGTTGCCTTATCACATCATTCCTCAGCTTATCATTCAAAGTCACCCTACACATGCTCCGCAAGGAACCCATTTCCACAGCATTTATTCGGCTTTCATGCTTCTTTTGCCACACCCAACATTCACTTCCATACATAAGCGTAGGCACCAGCACACTATTGTGAACAGCCAGTCGTGCCTTCTTGGACATCAACTGGTTGGTCACAATTGCATGTGTAGCACCATTCACTTTGTTTCCCGCATTCACTCTCCTTTCGACATCTCCATCAATCTTTCCATCCCTTGTAAACAGACTCCCCAAATATACGAACTCACTTACTTGCTCCACACTCTTACCATTTATTTTCACATCACACACCGATACATCCTCTTCTCTTTCAAACACCATGACTTTCGTCTTATTTACATTTAAATTCATTCCTTTCATCTTATATGCTTCATTCATCACAGTCACCATGTCTTGCAACTGTTCTGCTGACGATGCAAGTAGCACTTGATCGTCTGCATAGAGCAGGCATTTAACAGGCAACTCATTCATCGTCAATCCACATTCACCCTCTTTCAAATCCTTCAGACAGTTATCCATTATTTTAACATGTCTGCGTAATATCAGTACATTATCACCGCTTAAATAAAAAGAAAGGGAGCACCCTACAAAAATTAATTAATGTTCCTTAAATATATTTTTACAGGTTGCCATATTGCGATAGTTATGTAAAATATACAAATAAGTATAAACTAAAATCACAATAAAATTAACATCATAACACCTAATTTTAACATGCACGTAATCGACCGATTTTGATCAACTTTGTGCAATTTTTGCGGGAAAGGGAAAAATAATTTAAACAAAGTTATTTGTGATTTAAAAAGTCGAGTTCTTCGTTTTGAATGTAGCTGAAAGGGATTTTTCACATAAATGAAATATGGTCATGGAAAATCACAAATATTCGCAACAAGTTTATCATAAAATTACGCGAGACTAACGTTTGATCATTTTGTTACCGTAGACCACTTTTGATGTTGAACATAAAAAAAATATCATCAACATCATTACATGATCTACTTGCACGTGGCTGAACTACTTTTTTCATGTTTGATACAAAGTAAAGATGAAAAAATTTTTTTTTTTTTTTTTTTTCGAAACAAAACCAGTCAGTTATGTATTTTTTCTAACATTAATAAAACCGAGAGATTGTAAATCACACTTTAATCTTCCCCTATTTTTTTAATGAAATTCAAATTTTATTTTATGATAATACAATATGTAAATTAAGTAAATCAAAGGCAAAGTAAACTATATTTTCGAGAGCGCTAAAGTGATGAAACTTAGCGCCACGAAAACTGTACTTTTATAGTCACACAGCATACTGTTTCAATTATTTCAAGCTGTCTCACAATTAGGTAAGATATCGACCAAAACGGTATTTTTTCGTGCACGGAGCCTTAATTATAACACAACACCCTAAAAGTCGCCAGATTAAATTCATTAAGTGTACAAGAAAACAAGTCTATTCTATCGGCTACCACGTAGCATCCTCATACGGAACCCTTTCCACGCGAGTTCAACTGCCCCTTTTTTTTTCAAATCTGAAGCAATGGATTAGCAATTTCCTACATATTCAGCCTAAAATATTCCAACTTCATGGACACCGGTAACCTCTCAGTGAGAGGGAGTGGACCGTAATCCACCACGCTGGCCCAGTGCGGCCCTGGGACATGCTGACTTATCAGACACAAAACCTTTTTTTTTTTTGTTTTGTTCCCAGGGTGGAAAATCCTCATGGATGTCCTCCGCCCTGGGGCGGGCGGAGGGGTCTGTCAGACTCTTACTGACTAAAAGCCACCCCTGTGTTCCATCTCACACCTACGCCGGGGTCGCGGGAACACATAATTCTTCCGCATCCCCGGCTGGATCAGACACAAAACCTGCCGCAACTCGGACCCCGCCCTGCTCAAAGCTGCGTTCTCCAGCCGTGATGTATGAGACCAATATTGCGTGTAGCAACGGCGTGCTAAGCCTTTGGTAGTCGTCTGTTATTATGAACTATCTCTTCGTTTTATTAACACCAATAGTTTATGGGAAGAGAGTTTAGTAAGGAGTTAACCAGGGTGATGTTAAAGCATCTTTTGTAACGAAGTAGTTTCGTGTTACCCAGTACCTAGGTTGTGGAGGTTAGAAAAGCCTTTTATTTATTTATTTATAAGCTTTGTTTTTATCAATAAATCATTTATTCGTTTGCAAACATGGGTAATTAGTACATAGATGGTTTATTTATTTAATAGTGCTCCATGTTCTACTGTCATGGGCATGCAAATCGTGTTTAACGTAAACAAATTTTAAAGACATTGTAATTTTAAATAAGAATGATGAAATTATAATAATACAACATACAGAAAAAAAAACAAAGTAATGTCAAATCGTTTCAATTAAAGTTAAAATGTCAATAATACAAAAAAGTCAAACCGTTTGTATTACAGTATAAATGTCATAATAATACAGAAATGTCAGAATGTTAATAAGGTTGCAGTAACAAAATAAAATAAAATGTCAAATTGAATAATAGCATGTCAATCAGTTTAGTGATTCATCATTAATATCCCTTACATGTTGGTGGTTCTTATGTACTGTTTTGTGTTAGGTGCTTATTTATTTATTTCTTAGTTAAGTTAGTTTTGTCAGGTGTAAGGGCCGCCTTTTGCGGTGAAAGCCTCCTGCATACCGTTCCAGGTGGCTCAATCTTTTGCCCGTCTGGGCCATAAGTTTCCGGCAATTTGTACAATGTCATCACTCCATCATGTAAACGGTCTACTCGTCCTTTTTTTTTGTATACTGGGTACCAATTTGTGGTTTTTTGTGACCATCTTTAATCCATAGCTCTCTGGATATGACCTGAACATTTCTATTTTAGTGTCAGGACCTGTTTGACCGCATCTCTCGCCTTTGTTCTTTTTCTTATCAGTGTACTTTTGACTCTGTCTTTCAGTTTGAAGTTCATGTTACTCCGTTCTATTCCTCTTTGACAGGTTCTTATTTTATTTAGATGTGATTTTTTGAGAGACCAGGTCTGGCTTGCGTAGGTAAGAACCGGCGTTAGATAAGCAGTTACTCTATGTAACATACTGCTGTTCAGCTGCATTCCGTTAGCCTATTAGTACCGATTTCACCAATGTTACTGAACGCGTTCAAGCTGTCAGTGTCAATATTCCATAGAAAATAATGATACTGACAGCTCTTAAACGGAGCTTATGATAAAATGATAAATGATTATGATAAATGATTTTATTTTCTGTAAATAGGTTTGTACAAACACTTTTACACGTCAATCATATTTTTTTTAAACTAGGTGAGATCGGCATTTCCTATCTGACTACTCTGAGAAGAAACGGCGAAACAAACTCAGAGGTCACAGTCTCTTTTAAAGTCCAGACATAATCTTGGTCAGGTCATGTGAAGACCATGTGGATTGATATCTGAAATGGTATTTTGAGGAAAGAACCACACATAATGAGTGGACCTGTCCAGTCAGTGCACGCATTTGTCAGTTGTCATGCAGCTCAACACAGAACTAAAGGAGCTAAACGATTCGACGAACATTACCAAAGAAAGGACATTTGGGTAGGCCGCATAAATTACTCAAACTGCCAGACCATGATTAAAACTAATAATTAAAAAAAACAAGAAATCCACAATGTCTTCACATTCACAATAATTAAAATAGTATAATCCTTTACAAAGTAAATGTCATTGCATATTTAAAGTACATCAATGTCAAAGTGTTAATAAAAATATGTAAATAATCTTGGTCATATCATATGAGGACTATGTAGACTGTTCGCTGAGGACTATGTACTGATCGCGTTCAGTTTCATTGGTGAAATCAGACCTAAGTCGACCCCTACATACCTATGTAGGGGTTGACTGAAGTCGGGGTCGGGGAAGAGGCTGAGAAGATTGATGTTTGGTTTTTATAAAAGACTTATCATCATCATCATCATCATCAGCCAATTGCCGTCCACTGCTGAACGTAAGTCTCCCCCAAAGACCGCCAACCATTCCGGTCCTGAGCATTCCGCATCCATCCGCAAAAGACTGCAAAAGACTTATACTGGTATTTAAAAACGTTAAGAATCTGTACTCTAATTGTGTAATGCACAATCAGTCGGAATATGAATCATAGATTACTAATCTATTTCTTCATAAGTTCGATAAAGAATCTTCTCAAGAATGTAAACAACGCAATGAATGATATTTAACTGTCAAAATAAAACAGATTACTCGTAATCGTTTACGAAAATGTGTTACGGAATTAGGCTGCTGGTCGCAATTAAATCTAAGTGACGAGCAACGTTCAAAACCGGGCAATAATGTAGAAAAATTCAAGGTTTTTTTTTTAAATAGATTAAAACTGAGATTAGAAAGTGATCATTCTTAAAATTAAATTAATTAAGTTGTCCCCTGTATTACTGGCTTCTAATCTCGTTTATTTTTTCTTATTTTCTCGTTAATTTAAGTGCAGTTGTACAGCCACGGAAATGTTTTGATTACCAGGTTTATTCACTGTTTAACGTGTTCATGTTCGTGAACGGGCGCCGTCAGTTGGGACTGGTCATCTCTCAGCTGCCACGGCTTATTTTAATTAATTTTTTTGCTGCAATCTGGACGCTTTTAACGTGTACGATTATTGTATATCATTCTCACCTATAGGGTCAACATTAACGATGTAACTAATATATTAATATAAAAAAATTACAACCACTTTTTGAATGTGAGGGACTCGGTCAGTCCAAAAGATGAAGCTAATTGCCCATTTTAAAGCGCATTTAGCTTCATCTTTTGGACTAGGTTCCTATGGAGAAGATCGGAGTAGAAACTCCATGGACACTCTTTTAAATTATATTGTTACAAAATTTTAGTGACATCATTCCTAATCCAATATTATAAATGTGAAAGTTTTGATGTTTGTTACTGCAAATATTTTTCATTATGACCTCACAATTGGCTTCAGCAACCCCGGAAACCATGAAAACTATATATCTCTCACTCCCCATACATTAAAAAAACTAATAATTAAAGCTTATGTATATATATAGTAGAAAGACTACCTGTAAGTTTAGAAAATAATGTCATGCTTTATTTTTTACGATTTAAACGCTATGAAGTTAAAAGAAAAGATATTAATGTTAATTTGGGATTTGCCGTTACCAAATCTAAAGAAATAAATGTGCTAGAACTAGTTCTTTAACTCTCGAAGTTTCGTCTAAAATAGGAATACTTACCTAGCTATTGTCTAAAACGTCTTTTTTACTTTGTGAATTCCTTGAAACCAACTGCCCATACGTCACTGCTTAGACTATCTGTCAAATGTCAAAATCCGTTTCAATCGTGCGAACTCTACCTATTGCATGATTTATTAATTTAATTATTATGTTACTTAATCTGTATTATACAAAAGCTACTAAAGAAGTACTCACTGATTAAATACAACGTGAAATAATGTACAAAAAAAGTCAGAAACAGAGTTGGATAAAGTCAAGTAGCAGTATGTAAAATGGAACGTCGTTAAAAAGTGTAGTTGAGATGCGTTCAAAATATGGTAATGCGTTTATCTTTGACGCAGAGTAAGCATACACAAATGTTTTAAAAAAAGTTTTCCTGCGTTTCTTTAAACATTGTGATAAGCGTAATTAATAAAAAATTCAATTGGCTGAATTTTTAAGATTAATTTCATAGGTATACATAGTCTTGGGCACGCCACAATAGCTGCGATAAGTCCCCTCTTTGAGAAGTGACTGGAGACGCGCCACGGCGTCCTCACCTTCCGCCCGATACAGATCCTCACCGGACACGGTTGTTTCGGGAGGTTCCTGTTTCGCATAAGGCCGGAGGAAACGCCCGGGTGTCACCATTGTGTGGATCGCCCGGAGGACACGGTAGAGCATACGGTGGAGGTCTGCCCAGCTTGGGTGGAGCAACGCCGTGTCCTCGCGGAGGCTATCTTTCGCGTCCGGCCCTGGTCCAGGCCATGGTATGGAGCGAGAGGGAATGGAAAGCCGTCACCTCTTTCTGCGAAGCAGTGATGCTCCCATGTCATCGAAGCAGTCATGCTGCAAGTCTGCCTTGCGGACGGCCAGCTATGAGTAGCTCGCCGTCCGGTAAGGACGGCGGGTCGTGTTCCACGCGCATCAAAGAGATGTCAGCACTAAATGCCGAAGCCTCAGGGTCGCGGGAAATTCAAAAGATAAACCGTGGCACTGGCACAGGCAATTGAAGGAACACGGGTGGGTTTATTTTTCAGTAAAAGTGTGACACGCTCTCGCTCACGCTCCACCCAGAGCGGGAGAAGTCATTTGATGGTTTCCCATCCAATAAAAAAAAGGTATGCATAGTCAGGTGAAAAATGGGCATTCTTCTTTGGCACACAGATAGTTTATAACCTGTATTAAAACATAAGATATTATTCATCTAGGTGGTAAGCGAAGCCGCGGGTAAAAGCTGGTGTTTAATTTATAATAATATATGTGATAACGATGTAACCCTTGGAGAATTGTGTTATGTAGTAGTATCTGGTGTTCATTATTTCATTATATTAGTCTTGACAGGCCTACACTGTCCTTTATAACATGTAAAACTGTGTTTGGAAATATTTTAAAAGCAAAGGACATGGCCAAAAATTGTATGGGCTTGTGCCCCAGAATGTACAGATACAAAATATTTATCATTTAATAGTACTGACCATCTACAAACAAAATTAGAAAGAGGCATATTGCTGAGCAGTTGTGGGCAAAAGTTATGAACGTTTGAAAAGGTTGATTTTTGCACTATGGCTAAGGTATTTCATGTAAATTAATGTGTATATATCTGTGCCAGGAGTTTAATATAAATAGTATTTTAGTTTTAAATAATTATAAAAGCATTTTTTATATCATCTGATAAAATCTATAGTTTGTAACTATTTTTTTTTGCACTAAAAGTAAAATGTCTACAGTAGCATATTCTGAATATGGCAAATAATAAAACGAAGAACATTAGTTTAATCATTTAATGTTATCAAAACAATAATTCAATTCCGAAATGTCGTGTCTTCTTGCACGTATTACTGATCTCCAACAGCCATAATAAACATTGGTATGACCAAGTTGTCTTTCCCTTGAATTGGTTGCAAGGCGTCTTGGTTTATTGTCATAGCAGGCACCACAGACACAGCTATGAGGTGACAACTGTGAAGGTAAAAAAGGAACTTATTAGTCTAAGATTTGACCACGACGTTAGAATATGGAGTAAATAATACCTGTCGTATATATTTTAGTAGGAGGTAGTTATTGAAACTAGAACTTACCTCAAAAGTTAACCACTCCTATATAAGAACTCATCACATCAGGGGGGTAATGATGATTTTACATGCCGCCTGCGCGCGTTCTCTAATTGGGATACCACAGTCAACACACGCTTGTAAAAGGACCATTTTCGTAGTTTGTAATTATACAGTTTACAATCATTATTAGTTAGAGCACTCGTGTGTACTACGAGACTATAAAATATAAACTTCTATGCGAAAACAATGAAACATAAGCACGATTCGAACGAGAAAACCGGCGCAAACGTCAAAGACAATAATCGTCGTCAAAGGAATATGGTATTGACAATTGACATTTGTCAGCGGTGTTGCCAGTAATAACGTCATATTATCCTATCCGATATTATCCTATTAACGTCTATAAATTCAGTCATAGATGGTTCAATTTATAGACAAGAAAACGTACAAAAAATATGTTTTTTATTACATTATGGTTACGAATAATTTACGTGTATATTTAAGGCCTGCCAAGCGTTTATTTTTTATTTAAAAAACTTACATATAATAATTTTTCCCTGTTCTGATCTTTGCTAATATTATATGGCAACATTAAAAGGGATATAAAACGCAAATCAAACAGAAAAACTTTTAATTACGATTATTTCTCCACTTCTGCTATGAGGCATAAAGAGTTATTCAAAATTCTTTATTTATTTATTTTAATTATCTGCATTATATGTACGTTTGTACTCCGTGGGGCACATTTTGTCCATCTCTTTTGTAGAAGAGAAACCGTAGAGTTTCTTGCCGGCTATACTCTTCTAGCTTCTGACGTTTCATAAATGCCCATGTAGGTTTATGTAAAATAAAATATTTTGATGATGATTACCTATATTTTTTCATAAACCCCTATACCTGGTCTATAAAACTTTCCTATGAGCAAAATTTCTAGAAAATGTGAAGGGCTGACCTAATTTATGACCTCTTATACTAGGATAGGACTAGTTTCTCCTTAAAAAGTGGTGGGACGGGAAAACTCCCTCATTTTTGAATACCTTATCGCCAATTTGTGAAGCCGCTGCCAGCAGGAAGTGGAAACATACAAACAAGAATAATGTCTGCGGCCGCGTCCTTACCGAAAGCGATTGTCGCGGTATTTCAATAATTGGGGGGTCTATAGAATCACCTACTGAATCCATTTTATATCTTCAGATGATATGACTAGAGAGGTCGATGCATTCCACCAGTTTTTATTAGTTTAGTTAAGAAATGCTTGCCCATTTCGATAAGGCGTGCAATCGCTGTCCACTTTTAAACAGCTGGTAAAAAAACGCTTCCTCTCTCCTTAAAAATCATCATTAAATTTAGTTTCCTTGCCCTTGCTTCGTGTTTATTATTGTACAAACAGGGTCTCCCTTTAGTCAACGTCAAGCCTATATAACATCACGCCTTGTTTCCCCGAAGGATTGGGCAAAGGTGTACCTATAGTACACCCACATTTCTCCAGTTATGTTTAAGTTCCATGTAATAGGGGGCGAGCCTATTGCCATCTACCGGGCACAAATCTAGACTTCGTGCTGCTACTGAGAAATTCCAGAGAGAAAAACCCAATAAAACGTTGCCCGATCTAGGAATCGAACCCAGGACCTCATGCTCAGCAGTAGCGATTGCGACCACTAGACCAACGAGGCAGTCCATACCTTTTGTTAGTCTCCTTTCATTCATCCGCTCGACATCACCAAACCATCTAAGCATACACTTTTCAATTTTTGTCACTACATCTTCTTTTAAACCACACCGTTGCCTTATCACATCATTCCTCAGCTTATCATTCAAAGTCACCCTACACATGCTCCGCAAGGAACCCATTTCCACAGCATTTATTCGGCTTTCATGCTTCTTTTGCCACACCCAACATTCACTTCCATACATAAGCGTAGGCACCAGCACACTATTGTGAACAGCCAGTCGTGCCTTCTTGGACATCAACTGGTTGGTCACAATTGCATGTGTAGCACCATTCACTTTGTTTCCCGCATTCACTCTCCTTTCGACATCTCCATCAATCTTTCCATCCCTTGTAAACAGACTCCCCAAATATACGAACTCACTTACTTGCTCCACACTCTTACCATTTATTTTCACATCACACACCGATACATCCTCTTCTCTTTCAAACACCATGACTTTCGTCTTATTTACATTTAAATTCATTCCTTTCATCTTATATGCTTCATTCATCACAGTCACCATGTCTTGCAACTGTTCTGCTGACGATGCAAGTAGCACTTGATCGTCTGCATAGAGCAGGCATTTAACAGGCAACTCATTCATCGTCAATCCACATTCACCCTCTTTCAAATCCTTCAGACAGTTATCCATTATTTTAACATGTCTGCGTAATATCAGTACATTATCACCGCTTAAATAAAAAGAAAGGGAGCACCCTACAAAAATTAATTAATGTTCCTTAAATATATTTTTACAGGTTGCCATATTGCGATAGTTATGTAAAATATACAAATAAGTATAAACTAAAATCACAATAAAATTAACATCATAACACCTAATTTTAACATGCACGTAATCGACCGATTTTGATCAACTTTGTGCAATTTTTGCGGGAAAGGGAAAAATAATTTAAACAAAGTTATTTGTGATTTAAAAAGTCGAGTTCTTCGTTTTGAATGTAGCTGAAAGGGATTTTTCACATAAATGAAATATGGTCATGGAAAATCACAAATATTCGCAACAAGTTTATCATAAAATTACGCGAGACTAACGTTTGATCATTTTGTTACCGTAGACCACTTTTGATGTTGAACATAAAAAAAATATCATCAACATCATTACATGATCTACTTGCACGTGGCTGAACTACTTTTTTCATGTTTGATACAAAGTAAAGATGAAAAAAATTTTTTTTTTTTTTTTTTTCGAAACAAAACCAGTCAGTTATGTATTTTTTCTAACATTAATAAAACCGAGAGATTGTAAATCACACTTTAATCTTCCCCTATTTTTTTAATGAAATTCAAATTTTATTTTATGATAATACAATATGTAAATTAAGTAAATCAAAGGCAAAGTAAACTATATTTTCGAGAGCGCTAAAGTGATGAAACTTAGCGCCACGAAAACTGTACTTTTATAGTCACACAGCATACTGTTTCAATTATTTCAAGCTGTCTCACAATTAGGTAAGATATCGACCAAAACGGTATTTTTTCGTGCACGGAGCCTTAATTATAACACAACACCCTAAAAGTCGCCAGATTAAATTCATTAAGTGTACAAGAAAACAAGTCTATTCTATCGGCTACCACGTAGCATCCTCATACGGAACCCTTTCCACGCGAGTTCAACTGCCCCTTTTTTTTTCAAATCTGAAGCAATGGATTAGCAATTTCCTACATATTCAGCCTAAAATATTCCAACTTCATGGACACCGGTAACCTCTCAGTGAGAGGGAGTGGACCGTAATCCACCACGCTGGCCCAGTGCGGCCCTGGGACATGCTGACTTATCAGACACAAAACCTTTTTTTTTTTTGTTTTGTTCCCAGGGTGGAAAATCCTCATGGATGTCCTCCGCCCTGGGGCGGGCGGAGGGGTCTGTCAGACTCTTACTGACTAAAAGCCACCCCTGTGTTCCATCTCACACCTACGCCGGGGTCGCGGGAACACATAATTCTTCCGCATCCCCGGCTGGATCAGACACAAAACCTGCCGCAACTCGGACCCCGCCCTGCTCAAAGCTGCGTTCTCCAGCCGTGATGTATGAGACCAATATTGCGTGTAGCAACGGCGTGCTAAGCCTTTGGTAGTCGTCTGTTATTATGAACTATCTCTTCGTTTTATTAACACCAATAGTTTATGGGAAGAGAGTTTAGTAAGGAGTTAACCAGGGTGATGTTAAAGCATCTTTTGTAACGAAGTAGTTTCGTGTTACCCAGTACCTAGGTTGTGGAGGTTAGAAAAGCCTTTTATTTATTTATTTATAAGCTTTGTTTTTATCAATAAATCATTTATTCGTTTGCAAACATGGGTAATTAGTACATAGATGGTTTATTTATTTAATAGTGCTCCATGTTCTACTGTCATGGGCATGCAAATCGTGTTTAACGTAAACAAATTTTAAAGACATTGTAATTTTAAATAAGAATGATGAAATTATAATAATACAACATACAGAAAAAAAAACAAAGTAATGTCAAATCGTTTCAATTAAAGTTAAAATGTCAATAATACAAAAAAGTCAAACCGTTTGTATTACAGTATAAATGTCATAATAATACAGAAATGTCAGAATGTTAATAAGGTTGCAGTAACAAAATAAAATAAAATGTCAAATTGAATAATAGCATGTCAATCAGTTTAGTGATTCATCATTAATATCCCTTACATGTTGGTGGTTCTTATGTACTGTTTTGTGTTAGGTGCTTATTTATTTATTTCTTAGTTAAGTTAGTTTTGTCAGGTGTAAGGGCCGCCTTTTGCGGTGAAAGCCTCCTGCATACCGTTCCAGGTGGCTCAATCTTTTGCCCGTCTGGGCCATAAGTTTCCGGCAATTTGTACAATGTCATCACTCCATCATGTAAACGGTCTACTCGTCCTTTTTTTTTGTATACTGGGTACCAATTTGTGGTTTTTTGTGACCATCTTTAATCCATAGCTCTCTGGATATGACCTGAACATTTCTATTTTAGTGTCAGGACCTGTTTGACCGCATCTCTCGCCTTTGTTCTTTTTCTTATCAGTGTACTTTTGACTCTGTCTTTCAGTTTGAAGTTCATGTTACTCCGTTCTATTCCTCTTTGACAGGTTCTTATTTTATTTAGATGTGATTTTTTGAGAGACCAGGTCTGGCTTGCGTAGGTAAGAACCGGCGTTAGATAAGCAGTTACTCTATGTAACATACTGCTGTTCAGCTGCATTCCGTTAGCCTATTAGTACCGATTTCACCAATGTTACTGAACGCGTTCAAGCTGTCAGTGTCAATATTCCATAGAAAATAATGATACTGACAGCTCTTAAACGGAGCTTATGATAAAATGATAAATGATTATGATAAATGATTTTATTTTCTGTAAATAGGTTTGTACAAACACTTTTACACGTCAATCATATTTTTTTTAAACTAGGTGAGATCGGCATTTCCTATCTGACTACTCTGAGAAGAAACGGCGAAACAAACTCAGAGGTCACAGTCTCTTTTAAAGTCCAGACATAATCTTGGTCAGGTCATGTGAAGACCATGTGGATTGATATCTGAAATGGTATTTTGAGGAAAGAACCACACATAATGAGTGGACCTGTCCAGTCAGTGCACGCATTTGTCAGTTGTCATGCAGCTCAACACAGAACTAAAGGAGCTAAACGATTCGACGAACATTACCAAAGAAAGGACATTTGGGTAGGCCGCATAAATTACTCAAACTGCCAGACCATGATTAAAACTAATAATTAAAAAAAACAAGAAATCCACAATGTCTTCACATTCACAATAATTAAAATAGTATAATCCTTTACAAAGTAAATGTCATTGCATATTTAAAGTACATCAATGTCAAAGTGTTAATAAAAATATGTAAATAATCTTGGTCATATCATATGAGGACTATGTAGACTGTTCGCTGAGGACTATGTACTGATCGCGTTCAGTTTCATTGGTGAAATCAGACCTAAGTCGACCCCTACATACCTATGTAGGGGTTGACTGAAGTCGGGGTCGGGGAAGAGGCTGAGAAGATTGATGTTTGGTTTTTATAAAAGACTTATCATCATCATCATCATCATCAGCCAATTGCCGTCCACTGCTGAACGTAAGTCTCCCCCAAAGACCGCCAACCATTCCGGTCCTGAGCATTCCGCATCCATCCGCAAAAGACTGCAAAAGACTTATACTGGTATTTAAAAACGTTAAGAATCTGTACTCTAATTGTGTAATGCACAATCAGTCGGAATATGAATCATAGATTACTAATCTATTTCTTCATAAGTTCGATAAAGAATCTTCTCAAGAATGTAAACAACGCAATGAATGATATTTAACTGTCAAAATAAAACAGATTACTCGTAATCGTTTACGAAAATGTGTTACGGAATTAGGCTGCTGGTCGCAATTAAATCTAAGTGACGAGCAACGTTCAAAACCGGGCAATAATGTAGAAAAATTCAAGGTTTTTTTTTTAAATAGATTAAAACTGAGATTAGAAAGTGATCATTCTTAAAATTAAATTAATTAAGTTGTCCCCTGTATTACTGGCTTCTAATCTCGTTTATTTTTTCTTATTTTCTCGTTAATTTAAGTGCAGTTGTACAGCCACGGAAATGTTTTGATTACCAGGTTTATTCACTGTTTAACGTGTTCATGTTCGTGAACGGGCGCCGTCAGTTGGGACTGGTCATCTCTCAGCTGCCACGGCTTATTTTAATTAATTTTTTTGCTGCAATCTGGACGCTTTTAACGTGTACGATTATTGTATATCATTCTCACCTATAGGGTCAACATTAACGATGTAACTAATATATTAATATAAAAAAATTACAACCACTTTTTGAATGTGAGGGACTCGGTCAGTCCAAAAGATGAAGCTAATTGCCCATTTTAAAGCGCATTTAGCTTCATCTTTTGGACTAGGTTCCTATGGAGAAGATCGGAGTAGAAACTCCATGGACACTCTTTTAAATTATATTGTTACAAAATTTTAGTGACATCATTCCTAATCCAATATTATAAATGTGAAAGTTTTGATGTTTGTTACTGCAAATATTTTTCATTATGACCTCACAATTGGCTTCAGCAACCCCGGAAACCATGAAAACTATATATCTCTCACTCCCCATACATTAAAAAAACTAATAATTAAAGCTTATGTATATATATAGTAGAAAGACTACCTGTAAGTTTAGAAAATAATGTCATGCTTTATTTTTTACGATTTAAACGCTATGAAGTTAAAAGAAAAGATATTAATGTTAATTTGGGATTTGCCGTTACCAAATCTAAAGAAATAAATGTGCTAGAACTAGTTCTTTAACTCTCGAAGTTTCGTCTAAAATAGGAATACTTACCTAGCTATTGTCTAAAACGTCTTTTTTACTTTGTGAATTCCTTGAAACCAACTGCCCATACGTCACTGCTTAGACTATCTGTCAAATGTCAAAATCCGTTTCAATCGTGCGAACTCTACCTATTGCATGATTTATTAATTTAATTATTATGTTACTTAATCTGTATTATACAAAAGCTACTAAAGAAGTACTCACTGATTAAATACAACGTGAAATAATGTACAAAAAAAGTCAGAAACAGAGTTGGATAAAGTCAAGTAGCAGTATGTAAAATGGAACGTCGTTAAAAAGTGTAGTTGAGATGCGTTCAAAATATGGTAATGCGTTTATCTTTGACGCAGAGTAAGCATACACAAATGTTTTAAAAAAAGTTTTCCTGCGTTTCTTTAAACATTGTGATAAGCGTAATTAATAAAAAATTCAATTGGCTGAATTTTTAAGATTAATTTCATAGGTATACATAGTCTTGGGCACGCCACAATAGCTGCGATAAGTCCCCTCTTTGAGAAGTGACTGGAGACGCGCCACGGCGTCCTCACCTTCCGCCCGATACAGATCCTCACCGGACACGGTTGTTTCGGGAGGTTCCTGTTTCGCATAAGGCCGGAGGAAACGCCCGGGTGTCACCATTGTGTGGATCGCCCGGAGGACACGGTAGAGCATACGGTGGAGGTCTGCCCAGCTTGGGTGGAGCAACGCCGTGTCCTCGCGGAGGCTATCTTTCGCGTCCGGCCCTGGTCCAGGCCATGGTATGGAGCGAGAGGGAATGGAAAGCCGTCACCTCTTTCTGCGAAGCAGTGATGCTCCCATGTCATCGAAGCAGTCATGCTGCAAGTCTGCCTTGCGGACGGCCAGCTATGAGTAGCTCGCCGTCCGGTAAGGACGGCGGGTCGTGTTCCACGCGCATCAAAGAGATGTCAGCACTAAATGCCGAAGCCTCAGGGTCGCGGGAAATTCAAAAGATAAACCGTGGCACTGGCACAGGCAATTGAAGGAACACGGGTGGGTTTATTTTTCAGTAAAAGTGTGACACGCTCTCGCTCACGCTCCACCCAGAGCGGGAGAAGTCATTTGATGGTTTCCCATCCAATAAAAAAAAGGTATGCATAGTCAGGTGAAAAATGGGCATTCTTCTTTGGCACACAGATAGTTTATAACCTGTATTAAAACATAAGATATTATTCATCTAGGTGGTAAGCGAAGCCGCGGGTAAAAGCTGGTGTTTAATTTATAATAATATATGTGATAACGATGTAACCCTTGGAGAATTGTGTTATGTAGTAGTATCTGGTGTTCATTATTTCATTATATTAGTCTTGACAGGCCTACACTGTCCTTTATAACATGTAAAACTGTGTTTGGAAATATTTTAAAAGCAAAGGACATGGCCAAAAATTGTATGGGCTTGTGCCCCAGAATGTACAGATACAAAATATTTATCATTTAATAGTACTGACCATCTACAAACAAAATTAGAAAGAGGCATATTGCTGAGCAGTTGTGGGCAAAAGTTATGAACGTTTGAAAAGGTTGATTTTTGCACTATGGCTAAGGTATTTCATGTAAATTAATGTGTATATATCTGTGCCAGGAGTTTAATATAAATAGTATTTTAGTTTTAAATAATTATAAAAGCATTTTTTATATCATCTGATAAAATCTATAGTTTGTAACTATTTTTTTTTGCACTAAAAGTAAAATGTCTACAGTAGCATATTCTGAATATGGCAAATAATAAAACGAAGAACATTAGTTTAATCATTTAATGTTATCAAAACAATAATTCAATTCCGAAATGTCGTGTCTTCTCGCACGTATTACTGATCTCCAACAGCCATAATAAACATTGGTATGACCAAGTTGTCTTTCCCTTGAATTGGTTGCAAGGCGTCTTGGTTTATTGTCATAGCAGGCACCACAGACACAGCTATGAGGTGACAACTGTGAAGGTAAAAAAGGAACTTATTAGTCTAAGATTTGACCACGACGTTAGAATATGGAGTAAATAATACCTGTCGTATATATTTTAGTAGGAGGTAGTTATTGAAACTAGAACTTACCTCAAAAGTTAACCACTCCTATATAAGAACTCATCACATCAGGGGGGTAATGATGATTTTACATGCCGCCTGCGCGCGTTCTCTAATTGGGATACCACAGTCAACACACGCTTGTAAAAGGACCATTTTCGTAGTTTGTAATTATACAGTTTACAATCATTATTAGTTAGAGCACTCGTGTGTACTACGAGACTATAAAATATAAACTTCTATGCGAAAACAATGAAACATAAGCACGATTCGAACGAGAAAACCGGCGCAAACGTCAAAGACAATAATCGTCGTCAAAGGAATATGGTATTGACAATTGACATTTGTCAGCGGTGTTGCCAGTAATAACGTCATATTATCCTATCCGATATTATCCTATTAACGTCTATAAATTCAGTCATAGATGGTTCAATTTATAGACAAGAAAACGTACAAAAAATATGTTTTTTATTACATTATGGTTACGAATAATTTACGTGTATATTTAAGGCCTGCCAAGCGTTTATTTTTTATTTAAAAAACTTACATATAATAATTTTTCCCTGTTCTGATCTTTGCTAATATTATATGGCAACATTAAAAGGGATATAAAACGCAAATCAAACAGAAAAACTTTTAATTACGATTATTTCTCCACTTCTGCTATGAGGCATAATGAGTTATTCAAAATTCTTTATTTATTTATTTTAATTATCTGCATTATATGTACGTTTGTACTCCGTGGGGCACATTTTGTCCATCTCTTTTGTAGAAGAGAAACCGTAGAGTTTCTTGCCGGCTATACTCTTCTAGCTTCTGACGTTTCATAAATGCCCATGTAGGTTTATGTAAAATAAAATATTTTGATGATGATTACCTATATTTTTTCATAAACCCCTATCTATACCTGGTCTATAAAACTTTCCTATGAGCAAAATTTCTAGAAAATGTGAAGGGCTGACCTAATTTATGACCTCTTATACTAGGATAGGACTAGTTTCTCCTTAAAAAGTGGTGGGACGGGAAAACTCCCTCATTTTTGAATACCTTATCGCCAATTTGTGAAGCCGCTGCCAGCAGGAAGTGGAAACATACAAACAAGAATAATGTCTGCGGCCGCGTCCTTACCGAAAGCGATTGTCGCGGTATTTCAATAATTGGGGGGTCTATAGAATCACCTACTGAATCCATTTTATATCTTCAGATGATATGACTAGAGAGGTCGATGCATTCCACCAGTTTTTATTAGTTTAGTTAAGAAATGCTTGCCCATTTCGATAAGGCGTGCAATCGCTGTCCACTTTTAAACAGCTGGTAAAAAAACGCTTCCTCTCTCCTTAAAAATCATCATTAAATTTAGTTTCCTTGCCCTTGCTTCGTGTTTATTATTGTACAAACAGGGTCTCCCTTTAGTCAACGTCAAGCCGTACACTATATTTACCGATACACGCAAACCACGTGCAATCACGTTTCATTAAAAGTTACAAAATACCATTATAAACAGGGTAAGCGTTATCAGAGACCTAGGTGTAACGTTTGACTCTAAGTTGCTTTGTGATGCGCACATCGAAAACGTCGTTAGAAAAGCTTCCAAAGCACTTGGATTTATACTTAGATTATCAGCTGATTTAAAAAAGGAAAAACTTATAAAATTCTTTATTGTGCTTTTGTCCGCAGCCATTTGGAATAAGTCTCACAAGTGTGGAACCCTAGTTATAATATTTACATAGACCGAATTGAGGGAATTCAAATGCGGTTTCTACGTTTCTTGCAGTACAAAACTAGGAAATATACTCCTAATAGTTATAGCGCGATGTAAGCGGTTACAAATCTTACCACTGCATGAGCGCAGACGCATTGGAGATATGACGTACTTATTTAAAAATCGCGAATGGTACTATAGATTGCCCTGAGCTTTTAGGCAGTATATGTTTCGTAAACCTAGCTTGTTACATGTCCCTCATTCCAAGTCCGCGTACAGGTAGAATTCGTTTCTAATCCGGGCGAGCGGAATTTTTAATAAACTGTCCGGTGAACATGATTTGGATATATTCTATACCAGAATATCTCGGTTTAAGCATTTGTTAGTGAAAAGCTTTTTTAAGGAAAAGTAATTGTCTAAATGATTTTAATTTGTATTTGTTGATAGTGTAGTTTGTATTTCATGATTAATTTCTTCTTCTCATTTGTATTTCTAGTGTTTATCAGTGGAAACTTGTAAATGGCTTTCAATTTTGTATCGTTAAAGTACACTGTATAAGTTAGCTATTTATACAGTATTTTTTCCGAACAGAATAAAATAATAGTTAACTGAAAAAAAGACTATTATGACTGGACCATAACCCGATTCCGGCTTGACGTCGCCTTATGGGACACACTATTTATGTTTTGTGTATTCATTGTCAATGGTACACCACTGACTACCTGCAGTATTGTCTCTCCTCCTCCCTTTAAGCCAGCCGAAGGTTGTCTGTAAAAGATCACTTTTAGCGATAAGCCCGCCCATCGTGTCAACCAGTGTAAAATTTCACATCTGTAATTTAAAACGTGTACATGAAATAGAGTATTCTTTCATATTCTAAAAGTTTGTGTCTTGATGTCCATTCCACCTAGTATGCAGCATGTATCTCATAGGTGTGGTAACCATCAAACTGAACCACTTTCTCCATGGGGCCAACATCGTAGTTGCGAAAAATAAAATGCCATCCCACACATTTGTATCTAGTAAGTTCGTTCGTTAAGTCGTTTCTCTTTTGAAGTTTTAAAAAGTGAAAAAAACAACGCGGAAAAATCATAGTAGTACACATAACGTGAAAATATCAAGTGTTAACTTATTAAGGTTTAAGATAAATATCCCTGTGACAGACGCGCGGCGAGTAGAGCCTTATTAATAGGGTCCCGTTGGCCCCCTTTGGGTACGGAAGCCGAAAAATGAACATTCACTCGAATGAAGCGTCTGTTATCAGTTTAATGGGAAAACCTTTAAAGTTATATCGCACTACCCGAACTGGGCATTGAAATAAGGAAATAACTTTAATTAATAAACCACTTTCCGTTACAGGTCAGTCTAGAGTCGATTTAACTCGAATATTTTAGTAATAAACAAGGACAATTTGACAAAATAACGATGACGATTTCGGGAAAATACTTTGTTATTTTTTTAATTCTGGAGGTCCAGACAAAAGTGCCAACTATCAGCCATAATAATGATGGACAGGTCAAAAATATATTACGTTTAGGAGCAGTGGTGGCCCAGTGGTAACGGGCCTGACTTACAAATTTTAGATCGCGGGTTCGAATCTATGCAGGCGCTTTACTTTGTGTAAATAATTTCATCACCATTGCTTTCAAAATGGTGAAAGAAATCATCGTGAGAACACTGCGTCCTAGAACCAAAAATTCGAAGACATGACTGTGATATCTACCTATCTCCCATGGGCCCGTGTGGTGGATTTAAGCCCACACCCTCTCGAAGAGAGGAAGCCTGTATCCCAGGAGTGAAAACCACAGAGGCTGAGTATGCTTAACTAATGCCGTCGAAACCCATGCGTCATGGGTGGTCTCTATTTTCTAATTTCTAATCTAAAACAGAATACGTTTTATTTTTTCACAAATTTACTGTCACTTTTTTTTTAATTCATTTAAGCGAAAGGAGTATGTAATGATCTGCCTACCCCCATGGGAAGAAGGCGTAAGTCTTATGTATGTTTGAATGTATTATTGTGTAGAAGTAGGTTGTGAGATCGTGTATATTTGAGCCGTACAGACTAACGGGCGTGTGTTTCCAATTGGAATCTATCGAATCAGGATGAAATTCAATTTGTTATGCATTTAGCTTACCCTCCCTTGACTTGAATATAATCGAATGGAATATTTTTATCTCAATTTATCTGAATAAGATCAATATTTGATCGAACCTCAAATAATTCTTATTGTCATCGTTTTCAAAAAATATTCCTATAAAACAGTGTTGTATAATGAATGTGCCTGTTTTTGTGAACCTAAAAAATAACTTTAAAAAAATCACTACTTAGTGAAAAACACAACATAGAATAACATCACGCCTGTAATCCCAGAAGGGTTACGCAGAGGTGTACCTAAAGAACACCCACATTTTGCCTGTTATGTTTAAGTCCCATGTAATAGGGGGCGAGCCTATTGCCTTCAACCGGGCACAAATCCAGACTCCGGGCTGATAATGAGAAATTCTAGATAGAAATACCCAATAACACTTTGCCCGACCTGGGGATCGAACCCAGGACCTCAAGCTCAGCAGTAGCTCTTGCGACTACTAGACCAACGAGGCAGTCAGAAGTGAAAAATTACTCCGAAATTAACGGAAGTCGGTGGTGTCTTTGGTTTCGTATTTTCGTTTTTTGACACCAAATTATGTCTTTATGTAAATTCTTACTTAACTTCAATACTCCATCATATACATAAGCAATAAATTTGTCAACCCAGTTTTACTTCTTCGGTTATTTTGCACATAAACACTCATTCAGGTCGTAATCATACTTATATAAGTGTGTTGTCTAAGCGTTCGTCTAACAAAAACAAACAACGTCACTCGCTGGACAGGAAATTTAAAAAACAGGAAAAGCAATAACTAATTAATTTACTTGTCTTTTAACAACTTTTCGACCATGTAAATTTCGCATAAACACAACAAGCAACAAGTTACTAAAATAGTTTCAAATCGTATGAAAGTAAACATTTTAAAGAAGAAAACAAGAGGTAGTTGTATTGAAATAATCTTGAAAAGTTCTAGCATAGCGTGGAACTAAATTAAAAATATGAATTCAGGAATTTGTGTGGGAATACTCGAGGTGTATTGTTTTATGATTTTGGCTATTAATAACGTAACGGGCCTAAGAGGTAAGTTCATTCTAATATTTTATTTTTCAAAGTCAAGATTAAATTCAGCACTTTGGTGGTCTTTCTTTTTCTCATCATTAAATGTCGAGAGTTGGGCACCGCCTTTTGCTACCTTCAGAGCGGCACCGATGGCGGCTTCGACAGCCTGAGTCCTCAGCATCTTAAGAACCTTATTTTCCGGAGCGGCTCCGCTGGCTGCTTTGACCGACTAAGTCCTCGGGAACTTAGTGGCCTTTAACTCTTGATGCAGTTCCCCTGGCATCTTTGATGGCCTGAGTTCTCGGCAGTTTATGGACCTAGTCTATTAAGGCGCCAGGGCAGCTGGTGAGTTCCTCTTGAAGGAGCATATGGTGATTTTACTTATGCTCTCCGGCAAGGTGAACGAGACCAAAGGAAGCTGTGAAGCTGCCGGACACGCCTTGTCGACCTACCTCAATTCTTTCAAAGGAGAGGTCATCCTGAAGGTTGATATAAATAATGCCTTCAATTAGATTAATAGGGACACCTTGCTGGAAGAACAAAAAAAGAAATACCCCAAATCTATAGTTTCCATTGTCAATGTTAAATTCAGTTATTTAGACCGTCATCTAAATAATTGTATTGGGACAACCTTCTGGGATCTGCTCTTGGCTGTCAATTAGGAACCCCTCGGGTCAGCGATATTTAGTTCAGCCATTCACTCAATCATTCGACAGCAAAATTTCTTTAATGTTTAGTATCTTGGTGATCGAACCATTGGAGGCGATGTTTCTAAAAACTATACTGCATGACCAACAATTCTTAAAAAGTTAGCAGCATTCCATTGGCCTTGATCACAACCTTTCGAAATATGAATTGTCCTTAGCGGTCAGTACTAAATTAATGACAGACAACTGAGACTTCCCAAATTTAAAACAATAGCTCCAGAAATCGAAATGTTCCCGTTTTATTGACTAACAAATACAAAATTTCAATGACGTTACGAAAAGATTATTCCAAATTAACATGCATTCTACCATCATCTTAATCATACATTAACTTCAATTTTTAATGTGGCCAAGGACGACCGAGCTACTTTGTCCATTCGGTCGGGAAGCCTCGGCGTCCGCAAATTGTCTAGTACTAGTTTAATCAAAAAAAAAAAACAGGAAATCCTAGCCTCCACACTGATTAATTTTGAAGTGCCGTGCTTTGCCGTGCCTAAACATGCCTGGAGACGCACGTCAATAACTCCAATTTATACCTAATAAAATGTGCGGGCGCGCGCTTGTCGATTGCATGATCTCAATCATTCGACTTTCAGACGCTGCTATATATTTGCTGTTTTTAGGTGACCTCAAGCTTCAGATTACAAGAACATATTTTAAATTTGGATACGAACAACTAGATCTTTTACAAATGGATATAAGTTTTAAATTGCCACCAGATGTGACTGGCGGTTTTGTAACGTTACGTCATAGTTTAACAGGTAAGTTTGTGGCCCAACCACCACTTATATTCTGATGGTAAAAGTAATAATAGCTCTTATGGATTGATTTATACATATATTTTCGATAAAAATAATCATAATTCTACATAATTAATATTATGTGCTTCACTGAAAATACACTTATGTCCGACAGAACGATGTTTTATATGAATGTTCCACAACTAACCTATAGGCAATTATTACACAACTTACGATTTACACACACTGTTTTAACTATGTGTAGCGTTACAGGCATTTTATTATTGTTGGTGCAAGTGGCACCACAAGCTTCAGGTTGCAAATGAATACGACTCATTTTTTTAAATTAATTATGTATATTTCAGATCACCGCCCAGAAAGAACATTTAAAATCAGACGACCTTACGATGAAACTGATAATCCTGTTGTGCACGTTCGAGACTTTATATCGGGTGAACGTGTTTACATTGACGTTCAATTATTCAAAAGAAATAAATTAAACAATTTCTGAAGGAAGAGTAGTGGAAAAATCATTAAACGGACGTGGAAGTGAAACGGACTATAGCATGTAAGTGAATGTTATTGACAATAATAGAGAGCCCACTAACTATGGGTTCACTCCCACTCACAGAAAAGAGGAGTGTCCTAGCAGGGGGAACTTAATAGGCTGATTATGCTTGTTGTGCACTAGCTGTGTAATATCTGGATAAACACAATTGTGTTAATACAGACACAGTAGCAAAATCAATAACAATAGCAATAGTACTATAGCTTTATAGCAATTGCTATAAAGGGAAAACCGCACCGAGCGGAGCAGAAGGCCAAGTGTAGTATAAGTTACTGTTAGTTTTTGCCAGATGCCATCCAAAATCCTTCAAAAACTCACAATTGCGAGACAAGGTCCCTGCACTACGTAAGCAAAGATGAATGATAGAAAATGATCTACTCTGCTCTTGTTCGTTAAGTGCCAATTTCACCACTGAAAGTGCAGCACATTTAGCGTCAAGAGCTATCAATGTCAATACTCCACAGAAAATAATGACACTGACCGCCCTTGAAAGTTAGATGTGCTGATCGCGTTCACTTTCAGTGGTGAAATAAGACCTAATTATGCAGAGTATAATATCTGATAAGGAACTTCGTTCCAACCGGGTGTCCCACGACACCATCGTCTCGACTGTTTTTTACAAAGATTCAGAGTCATTTAATAAAACGGGAGTGCGGCAAAAGTGTAAACTTGAATATTAACGTTGTGCATTTTTGATATTTTGGAATGGTTAGGGAATAATTTTGCTCGAATTGCTTTAATTATCTGTATAAAAGTACTATCATTTATGTGGTAGAATACAATATTTATTTATTGCGCTATCGTACACGAACATGACAATATATATATCGGGATAGGCCCTCATCAGCCATAAATCACTTGCACTTGTAAGTAGGCGTGGATTGTCGGGCGAAGAAAATATAGACACTAGCTATAGCACAATCACTTTATTTCACTCACAATTTCTTTTAAAATAATCACCTGAAGGCTGAGGTCCGACATATTAAATGAAAGTATGAAATATAGCAGTAACCAACTTATTCATTCCAACAGCTTGTAAATTAATTAAATGGATCGATATAATAGCTCTAGGCGCTACAGCAGGTGCACTGGGCCGAGCCTGCCACAAGAATGATCCCCCTCTTCGCTGCGCACTAGCTTACATTAAGTTGCTTGAGAATTGGGGAGAGCGGGGAGGTGAACGTCCCGCTTTGCACAGCGTAACTCGGCCCGCTGCACCTACCGCTAACGGTGACGCCGACAAATATTACATTAAAAAGTTTATCTCTCAGAAAAATCAATCAATAAAAATCATCCGCCTTACGAATTTTCGATCAGGTCACGTGTCCTAACGCGAGTTTAACATTTTTCACCCATTACAAAAAAATTATACAACGCCGCTAAAGAAGTTTTCGTCTTACAAATTTTCGATCAGGTCACGTGTCCTGACGCGAGTTTGACATTTTTTACCCATTACAAAAAAGTGTACAATGCCGCTAAAGAAGTTTCGGGAGAGGCAGTTCTACAGAGTACTGGAGAACTTCAGCGCGAGGATCCCAGGTAAGTCCGTGTATTTTTGTAATATAACCTATTTTCATTTTTACTTCTTCAGCGTTATTTCTTTTGCTTTATATCATATACATACTCTGCAAGACTGTATGAGTAACTGTTTGGTCACCAAAATTGGTACAACTACAGCGATAATCGCTGTGTATAGATCTCCTTCCGCTAGAAACTTAGATCCTTTTAACAATTCCTTAAACCATATTTTTTAAGCACTAAGCCCATTTAAGACTGTTATACTAACAGGTGATTTAAATATAAATATTGCCTCCGAAACCTGCGATGCAGGGACCCTAGATTACCTTAATATCTGCTTATACCATGGTTTTCTTCCCGCTCACACATTGCCTACTCATCAGAGCGGTTCCTGCCTCGATCATGTGATGATCAAAACCAGCCTATCATATAAAACGCTTGTTACTAACTCAACTATTACCGACCATCACGCTGTCCTACTAAATGTAAATTTTACGCTGCCTAAGCTAAATCGTCCTCAGACTATTAGCAAACTAAACACGAAGAAACTGGAATGTGATTTATGCAACCTTGATTTTAGCCTAGTTTACAATACTGCTGACGCTAATTTGGCTTTATCGTACTTAATAAAACATGTCCAACAAGCAATTTTACGTAACACGACAGTTTCTACAGTAAATAAGAAATTTTACAATATTAAACCATGGATTACTCCTGGACTAATTCGGTGTATAAGACACAGAGATAAACTTCATCAGAGAACTAAGAGATACCCTGATAATCTAATAATAAAAACAGTATATAAAAGATACAGGAACTATTGCAACAATCTCCTAAGGAATTTAAAAAATATTTACGATAAAGACGAATTAAATAAAGCAGGTAAAAACAGCAAGCAACTTTGGAAACATATTAAAAACGTCACCAATATGTATAAACATCGTGAATCAAATTCGAGTTTACTGCTTACTAATCCTTCACCACTCTTATCAGCTAACAATGTTAATAACTTTTTTGTAAATGTTGGGAAAACTCTTGCCGAACAGATTCCGAAATATTGCGACCTACCAGATTTAAAAAAAACATGCAGTAGCCGTAACACGAAATCTTTTACTATGTTAGACATTGATGAAGATGAAGTAATCCGAATTATTTCTGGGCTAAAAGATGACTGTGCAGTTGGATGGGATAATATAAGCAATAAGATCCTTAAAAACTTTAAGCAGATTTTGGTACCTCCCTTAACACATATATTTCGAATCTGTCTTTCCAAAGGAATTTTCCCTAATTGTCTAAAAAAGGCAGTTGTAATCCCTATTTTTAAATCGGGAAATAAAGGCGTAGTTAATAATTATACGCCAATATCCTTACTCCCCTCTATTTCAAAAATACTAGAGAAAATTACAAACAGTAGACTAGTTAATTACCTAGAAAAAAACAACATCTTATCCCCTGCGCAATTTGGTTTTAGAGCCAAACTATCGACAGCCGATGCGGTACATAGCATGACTGATTATATTTCAGAAGAACTCGGCAAAGGAAACCAGACCCTGGGTGTCTTCCTCGATTTAGCCAAGGCCTTCGACACGGTGTCTGTTTCTATCCTTCTGAATAAATTAGAGACAATAGGAATAAGGGGAACGCCGCTGAAACTTTTTACTGATTATTTATACGGCCGGTACCAATGTGTTAGAATAGATAATATTACGAGCGATGAGCAGAAAAATACTGGTTTTGGTGTTCCTCAGGGGAGTATTTTGGGCCCCACGCTATTCCTTATTTATATTAACGACCTGTGTAATCTACATATTAAAGATGGCAAAATTATATCATATGCCGACGACACGGCGTTAATTTTTACCGCTAAAACCAGTAGCGAACTGTTCGAAATCGCTCAACTAGGTTTTAATACTGTGACTAATTGGCTCCAAAGCAATTTACTAACATTAAATGCCGACAAGACTAAATATATTCACTTCTCCATGCGCAAGCCTCAACTCATTACCAACCCTCATTTATATGCCCATCAATGTGGAAACCGTACAGTCAACATGTGTAAATGTCCCTTTATCGTCAAAACGAGCAACATAAAATACCTGGGGGTAATAATGGACGATACACTCTCTTTTAAAAAACATATTGAAAGCCTAGCTAATAGAGTGCGCAAACTAATATATGTTTTTAAAAAATTGCGAACAATCTCAGATCCAAAATTAATAACACAAGTTTATTTGGCCCTATGTCAATCTATAATACAATACTGTATCACTTCTTGGGGTGGCGCACCAAAAACCAATTTGCTTCCTCTTGAAAGAGCTCAGAGAGCTATTTTAAAGGTGGCAAACTTCCATCCCTTTTTCTTTCCTACAGATCTGTTATATAAATCCTGCAAGGTACCGTGAAACGGGGTGAATAGGGATGCAGGGGTGAATCGAAACGAAACTTTAAGAGGGATTTTAACATTGAAATAATAATAATTGTTGTCAAAAATGTCTCTTATGTATTGAATGTATTATAATTAACGATTAAGTGCCCCTGTAGGCAACAAACTATATGATTTCAATGTTAAAATGCTTTTTAAAGTTTCGTTTCGATTCACCCCCGCATCCCTATTCACCCCGTTTTACCCGGTACTAACGGTTCGCCAGCTTTTCATTATGCACTTAGTATTAAAACAGCACACTATGCTTACCTTCAATGCTACCAATACTAACAAGAGACGGAATGACATAGTATGCTTATCTAATGCAACCTCGAAACATGTCTTTGTAGAAAGATTTTTTACATTCTTAGGCCCATTTCTGTACAATAAATTAAATAGAAAACTAAGTATCTATAAATTAAATAATTATAGCTGTAAACAAATTATACATAAATATTTACTAACCATTGATTATGCACACACAGAAGATCTACTTGTTGTCTGCATATAGATCCACCAACATGCTATTATACTGTTATCTACCTAAGTTTTCATTTAGTTTTTAGTTTGTACTCATTGTTAATTTATTATATTAAGTAATTTTGCACTTTCTAGCCTGAAACACAGGTTCAACCTAGTTCAGGCATATTAGTAACTGTGTTCTTTTTAATTGTTATGGTATCGATTTTAAATGTGTCCCTTGTTTATAAATAAACGTTTTTTTTTTTTTTTATATATGTACTGGGATGATGACTACAATTAAAAATGTTCGTAAAAATAATGTAACTTCTTATAATGTAATTTTAAAAATCTGTTAAATCGATGTAAAAGTTTTTGGAGGGGATTATTCCTGTCCTTGTCGCGCTGTACTGACAATGTACGGCACAAGTATGAAGTTACATAGTCGTGACGTCACTTCTACGATAGTGCTGTCTTTACTTACTCCACTCCACTTATTTGAAAACGTTTATAACTTGACAGTTTTTTTAAGCTTTTAAACTTTTTGTAATATTATTAGCACTATTTGGAAAAAAAAAATTGAGATAAATATATAAAAAATGTCATCATCCCAATTCTTCACTGTTCCTTATTCATTTTTGCAATTGTAATCCCCGTTTAACTAGAATGTAGCACACCTAATATGTTTATGGTGCATGCGGTGCTAACCTGTAAGCAATTGTTACACTAACCTTAGATTGTGGTGGAAATTACTTTTAACTATTTACATTGTAATAAATTGTTGATCAGCCTAGCCTATAAAGAAAAAACACGCACAATTAACTAAACATTTTAACTGTAAAAAAAATAAAACACGCTTTTAATTTGTAAAAGATCTACTATGGTGTGTACCAAGACCATTGCATTTTTTTAAAGAAATGTGATAATAGTTTAAATGTTAAAATAGATAGATATGTAAAGTCATCTCCAGTAACGTTTAAACATTTTTCGGGTTATTGTAAACTAAAACAGTTAACTTTGGAGAGCTGGCATACTCGTAAATTGATCAGTGAGGTGATTATGAATTCAACCGTTTCATTAATCCGTCATCGGAACACCGATTTAAATCATTGATCTATTATTACTGGATAAATTAATTCGAAAATCTATTAGAAACTTCAGATGAACAGGAACGTTGTGTTGTTTCAGATGCAGGAATATAATAAAAACAACCTTTAATTATGCATTTTTCACAAGGTTATTAATATTTGCAATAGTGTTGCGTGTTTGCCCTGGTGTGAGTTTCTTTGAACCGTTTCGACTTTACGCATCGACCGCGTTCGGCGCTCTGATTGGCCCTTCACCATTTGATCTTTGTCCATTGGTCCATCCACACTAGGCCCATTGGTTATTTATGCATCTATAAGCAGTTGCTGGATCAAAAGCGACGCACCAGAAAATCTTCAAGTACCACTCTGAGTAAATGATTCGTTATTTTGTATCTCTATCCTATTTTGCCATGTGGAGGTATCATTTGTTAAGTCACCGATGCTTTCGGATCCATAAGAATCGAATCGTGTTTCACCATTCGTATCTCATTATGCAACTCGTACGCTACAAAATCTACATGTTTGCCACGTCTTGTCTCTGTTTCTTTAGTCAAATTTGGCACCCGTCAATTTTGTTGAAAATCTGTTGCCAAGCAACCAGAAAGAGTTATCTTAGCATTGATGTTTTGGCAAATTGGTGTCGTAACTTTAGTCGTCGACAAGTGACAGTAGTGTAAAATCATAATCAGCCTATAAGGTTGCTGCTGGGACACAGGCCTCCTCTCTGTGTGAGGGAGTCGGCCGTAATCCACCATGCGGGCCCAGTGCGGGTTGGTAGATGTCACATATCTTCGAATTTTTGTTTCTAAGTCATGCCGGTTTCCTCGCGATGTTTTCCTTCACCGTTTTGAGAGCAGTGGTGATGAAATAATTTACAAAAAGTAAAGCGCCTGGCTGGGTTCGAACCTACGACCTACAACTCGTAAGTCGCGGCCGTTACCACTGGGCCACCACTGCTCGCAATTAACGTTACGTAACACAAAACAATAAATCAAATTAATTGCCATATTATGTCAGCTAGCACACGCCAATATACCAACAGATCATTGAAAACTATACCAAAGTAGAAATAAACCATATGAAAAAAGACTTGACTTCCACATAGATAGTAGTGATATACGAGTTTGTGCGGGATAGGTACCACAACAAAAAATACAAACATTTTACAAAAAAAAACTTTCTTCCAAAAAAACACTACAGATTGAAAAAAAAACTTTAATTTCGGAAGTCGGCGGCAACAAGCGTTAATACAAAACCAAAGACACTGACTTCCGAAATAAAAGTTCGTCGCGGGGTGCACCCTGTCGCCCGCTTCCGGGTGGCTGTTTTCGCTGGCCGGTTCATTTGATCCGCCGCCGCCGCGCTGCTCGCAAAATTCGAGGCAAAGGCCTGAGGCATACGCTATTCATTATCAAAAGAATTTTCGAAATAGAATTGCCGGAGATATTGCGTATCAAACACTTGAAAAGAATCGAAAATTGAGAGCATCCAGCTTTAAAAAAAGTCGTTAAACAATAAGTATCATATTTAATCGTGTTGTGCCGACCCCATGTTTCATGGGACAAAGGCAGGAATTCATCATTGTGTTTAATAAACTGTATTACTAGTATTCATCATCTTTATCAGTTCAGCCGAAAACAACGTCTCCTGCTGGACATAGGCAAGCCCCCAAGCACCGCCACTTTGACCGGGTCTGTGCTTTTCGCATCAAGCTGATTTCTGCGGCCTTCACTAGTTTTACATACTGGTGGACTGGCCCGCAATGGCAGAGGCCAGACGTGTGGAGAAAAGGGAAAGTGAGGCCTTTGCCCAGCAGTGACATTACGGGCTAAATAGATAGACAGATTACTACAGGTTTCGCCCGCATAAGTCAGCATCATTCAAAGGATCCAGATTCCCCAGCCCGATCACTATGTACGGTAAGCCGATCCCCTGGGAGAAGCAAGCCAAATACCTAGGCGTGATCCTCGATGAAAACCTTACCTTTAAGGCTCATATTAAGGTGGTTCGCGCGCGCGCCTCCTTCGCTCTTAGCAGGCTCCACTTTGTACTGACAGCCCGTAGTAAACTGTCACTTAAATGCAAGCTGCGCATCTACACCGCAGTCATCCGTACCATCATGACCTATGCCTGCGTTGTATTTGCGCGCGCTCACCCACGTCGTCTCCATAAGATGCAGACCCTCCAGAACCGTTTCCTCAGAAAGGTCACGGGTGCCCCCTTCTATGTCCGTAATATAAATCTCCACATCGACCTTAAAATGCCTACCATAAACCAGTTCATGAAACGCTTATCGAAGCGCTTCTTTGACTGTGGCATTAAACACTCCAACCCCTTGATCTCAGCGGCCGCCCGCTACACTCCATCCCGCATTAGCAGTATTCGCCGACCAAGGCATACTTTAATCGCCCCCGACGACGCCACTACCCTCCTCCAGGAGAGTAGTAAGGCCACCAGCACACTACATAAGCCCAAAACCCGATCGCCGTGCTACCGTCCTCGCCGCCGAGGCCCGCCGCGACGCCCAAATCCACGCCCCTCCCGACCCTTGCTCGAGCCAGCCCGCGCCGATGAGCCTGTAGCTTTAAATTCGTCCCTAAATCACTCAAATCCTGATCCAGCCAGTCCCTTGCTGCCCTCTTCCAGCGAAGCCCTAAGCCGAGGTTCGTACCCCACAGGGGGTGCCCTTAGCGTTGTCGCTTAGTTACATAAGTTTAAGTCCTGGCTGGAGGCGTTAATTTATTAGGGCAACCACAGGCAAGTCCGTCTAAGCAGACGACAACCTCATAGGTTGACATGCGAGATGCAATAAAAAAAAAAAAGAAGGATCCAGATTCGTGGTTTTCAAATGTGCCAAATTTCATCTAAATCCGTTTAGCTGCTTTAGTGTAAAACAGTAACCAACAAACAGCATACATAGTAGTTTCTGTTAAGCCTTTACATCAAAACTGCTTAAAGTATGCGTGGGATCACAAGGGTTATAATTTTTATGGCAATGTCCTGGCAAAGAGCCCGATATTTGTTAAAAGTGTCGACGTTTTTCATTTGACTTCTCTTGATATTTTTTGTTTTAATACAAAATCCGGAAAAATAAAAAGCCTAAGCGTAGGCCACTGGATATGTGTGGACAGACGACTAACATACAGTTTGTATCAGACACGTTTGTGTGGTCATTAATAAGGATTCGGTACAGACCAACAAACTGAACAACTTTCTCCATGGGAACTATCGACTACTAACTAATATTACACGTGCTGTCTGTAATGGGGTCAATTTGATTGACCTTTTTTATGTGACGGCTGATTATTCTTTTGCGATGACCACACAGTTTTTTGATTCACGCTAAACGTTCACGTCAATCTTGCATGTGCAACGGGGGGTAATCGAGCTCACCATCGCTTCTAAAAACCGGCGACCCGCCACCACTGCGGCTAGCCGTAGGCTATTGAAAGAGATGAAATAGTTTATTGACCAGATATAACATTAAAGTTAGACATAAAATAACACAAAGACTAACCAGCTGATTCATAACAGAGTCATTCGCTTGACAGAATAGGACAAAACAGTTCGTTAGCTTTAATAGGTTTATAAAGCAGAGAGTATAGCTTTATTGTGAATAAGATGGTAACTAAATAACATAACATCACGCCTGTAATCTCCGAAGAGTTAAGCAGAGGTGTACCTGTAGTTTCCACATTTCGCCAGATATGTTTAAGTCCCATCTAATAGGGAGCAAGCCTATTACTATCAACCGGGCACAAATCCAGACTCCGGATTGCTACTCAGTTGTTTGTAATGGAAAAACCTAATAAAACTTTGGCCGACCTGAGAATAAAACAACTATTCTGTAGTAACGATTGCCATATAAATAAATTGCGATATTCTATTCTCATTACTTTAACTTACTAACTCAAAGCTAAGTTGGTTTACCAATTAGAGAAACACAATATCTACTAACGGAACTTAATTACAATTCACTTTTTTTGGCCACCATGTTTATTTGAATTTTACGATTTGATGATAACTACAGCTTTAGTTAAAATGTGGCAAACACGATAAGCAATATAAGACAGAGGGTTAAAGGGGGCACACTTACTATTTTAGTGCCCCAAGTCAACCTCACCTGCTCGTGGTGCACCCTGATGAATGACAAACGAGGCTCTGACAACTGACAAATGGCGGAATAACTATTTCTGAGGCATACAATACAATTTTCTTCTGTTTGGTTTTGTGTGAATATTGTGTGCCTTAACCTGGTCAAATACATTTATTTTCTTTCCTTCTAAATAAAACTTCGCAGCTTAATAAAAAGAGCTATATGGCGCAGACCAGTGACGGGCAGCAGCGTCACTAGTGCGAGAAGCTGTGATCTGCGATCGCCAATCCACATGCCCAGCGTGGTAATTATGAGCAAACCCTCCTAATGGCAAGTCAAAACCAACCAAGGCCCCTAGTTCCCAGCCGCCTTGCTATTCCTGATTTTGGCGGCGATCACGGTAACGGCAACGTCGAACAGGGTAGTGTACCTTGTAGTAAAGCTAACCGAGAGGTATAGCCTCAAGGTTGTTCAGGTTTACTCACCGACCTCGGCACACTCGGATGACGAAGTAGAGGAAATGTTCGAGGTTTTTGATAAGGTTGGAGGCTGGGTAGCGTTTGGGAAGCTTCGTCGAAACTTGTCGTCGCGTATTCCGCAGAGCCTAAAGACTAAAGTCTTAAATCAGTACGTCCTGCCTGTTATGACCTACGGAACCAAACGTGGACACTCACGGTACGGCTGATTCATAAATTCAAGGTCGCTCAGCGAGCTATGGAAAGAGCTATGCTTAGATTCTCTCTGAGGGATAGAATCCGGAATGAGTTGATCCGGCAGGGAACCATAGTTGTCGACATAGCTCACAGAATACGCAAGCTGAAGTGGCAATGGGCTGGCCATATAAGCCATAGAACTGATGACCGTTAGGGTAGACGTGTTCTTGAGTGGAGACTGCGAATCGGCAAACGTAAGGTATGATGCCCTCAGGCTAGGTGGAGCGACGATCTTCGCAGGGTGGCTGGTAACAGCTGTATGAGAGCTGCCGAGAGTCGAGCTGAAAAGCGTGCAATTGGAGAGGCCTATGTCCGGCAGCCTACAGCAGTAGGCTGATGATCATGAAAGACCATGACTGCCGTTATAATTTTAGTAATTTAATCCTAAAGTTCCTTAGAAACGGATTGAAAAACTACCCAATTATTTTCAACAAATTAATTCGAGTCTTATCCCATTTTGATCACAGTGGCTTTGTAAATAAACAACATTTTCACTTGTGGAGACGAGCAACCTTAATTACGAAGGCTGTAGCCGGAGGGTTGAAATAAATACTTATTTTATAAGAATTACATCATTTATTTGCAAAAACGGTCGACAGTTGGCCGATGCCGTGTCAAAAGTGACGGTTTCACAAGGGCCGCGAAGTCTTGCTGCTTCACGTTGAACACTGAAACTACGTAAATGCCTGTCAGCGATTAAGGTGCTGTTAGGAGTGACGCTGCAGGTTGGTCGCAACAAAAATACAGGCGAACTTTGAACACACGTTTAATGCGTTTCGAAAAAAAAAAAACGGGCACGCATTCGCGTTCAGTGGCAGACTGGCGGGGGGACCCACTGTCTAACAGGAATGTCAGCGTGTCCCCCGCCTTTTAGCTTAACTAGTGTTGCTACTTATTACCTTTATCATTACTTCTTTTTTTTACTATTTAGCGCGTCGCTGACAAGTGCTATGCGAATATGTAACATATTTGTTGCCCAGTCAGGACCTCTAAATTATTATGTTTATGTGGAGTATTTTCATTATTGCCCTGAGTACATTCCGCCTGAATAAAACCTACGACGAGACTGAAAAGTACTTATTGACACTTACATGAAAGTAACCCTATATCCCTAGTTTCAATGATCCAAATAACCACACACACTCACACACTCATTCACACACACACACACACTGTGCTCTCACTCAACTCAAACACCATCACTCCTAATTTTTTTAAATATTTATTTTTAATTTTAAGAGTTTTGTTTTTCTGTTCTGTTTTGTGTTCTATTATAAGCTCCAATGCAAAAGTAATAACATGATTATTGTGATATCCAAATTGGGAGTCTAAATCTCTCCTTAATCCAGATTACTAAGTGATCTAGCTAGCATAGCAGCGATTCACCAACAGTTCGTTGTACCTGCGTTAAAAATAATGCTGAGTTTGTAAGTCCTCATGTACTTTAAAATCTTTATGTATCTAAATTATTATACATTTTTTTTTTATAAATGGCATCTCGCCGGTCAACCTATGAGGTTGTCGTCTGCTTAGACGGACTTGCCTGTGGTTGCCCTAATAAATTAAGGCCTCCAGCCAGGACTTAAACTTATGTACTAACTTAAAAACTAAGCGACCACGCTAACGGCACCCCCTTTGGGGTACGAACCTCGGCTTAGGGCGTCGCTGGGAGAGGGCAGCAAGGGACTAGCTGGATCAGGAGTTAAGTGATTTAGGGACGAATTTAAAGCTATAGGCTCAGCGGCGCGGGCTGGTTCGAACAAGGGTCGGGAGGGGCGTGGATTTGGGCGTCGCGGCGGGCTCGGCGGCGAGGACGGTAGGACGGCGATCGGGTTTTGGGCTTATGTAGTGTGCTGGTGGCCTTACTACTCTCCTGGAGGAGGGTAGTGGCGTCGTCGGGGGCGATTAAAGTATGCCTTGGTCGGCGAATACTGCTAATGCGGGAGGGAGTGTAGCGGGCGGCCGCTGAGATCAAGGGGTTGGAGTGTTTTATGCCACAGTCAAAGAAGCGCTTCGATAAGCGTTTCATGAACTGGTTTATGGTAGGCATTTTAAGATCGATGTGGAGATTTATATTACGGACATAGAAGGGGGCACCCGTGATCTTTCTGAGGAAACGGTTCTGGAGGGTCTGCATCTTATGGAGATGACGTGGGTGAGCGTGCGCAAATACAACGCAGGCATAGGTCATGGTGGGACGGATGACTGCGGTGTAGATGCGCAGCTTGCATTTAAGTGACTGTTTACTACGGGCTGTCAGTACAAAGTGGAGCCTGCTAAGAGCGAAGGAGGCGCGCGCGCGAACCGCCTTAATATGAGCCTTAAAGTTAAGGTTTTCATCGAGGATCACGCCTAGGTATTTGGCTTGCTTCTCCCAGGGGATCGGCTTACCGTACAGAGTGATCGGGCTGGGAAGTGGGGGAGGGAGTCGACGACGTCTCGAGAAGAGAACCGCCTGACTCTTATCGGGGTCGACCTCGATTCTCCATTTCCGGAACCAAGCGCCTAAGACTTTTGCGGAGGTTTGGAGAGTACGAGCTATAGCATTGGGATAATGACCGGTATAGTAATCGGCAGTGTCGTCGGCGAAGAGAGCCAAATGAGCCTTTTTACTCTGTGGGATATCGCTGGTGAACAGCGTGAAGACTAGAGGAGATATGACGGAACCCTGAGGGACACCGGCGCGAATAGGGTGTGGGGACGAGAGTGCACCCTCGTTGCGATAGCGGTAGGTGCGATTCGACAAAAAGTCTCGTAAGATGAGCACGAGACGATCTGGCACTCCTAGTTGGTAAAGCTTGTATAACAAGCCGTTGTGCCAGACTTTTTCGAAGGCTTTCGCTATGTCGAAGAATAGCACACCCGTCGTCGCGTTACGCTGCACACCGGCGCACAAGTGCTCTACGATACGGTGGACCTGGATAAAATTATATTTATTGATTTAAAGTTTTATACCTTCAAACTGGTCAACCTGTATATGTTACTATAACTTAATTCTACATAATATTCTAAATAAATAAAATCATATTTACCTAATTTCTTAAAGTGTTATTAAGTTTGTACATAAGTAAAGACTGGTTGGCTTTTCAATCATTTCAAGATTATTAAAACTTTTTTTCTTGAAAATCGTTTTAAGGTCGTGACCATGAAGTTTAACAGAATTTATACCTACTGACAAGATTCTTCAATATGTTGTCGTTCTTGAATGTCATCAAAAAGCAAGAAAAAAAAATGTATTTTGTGTACAAACAAAACACACATTCCAAAAATAAAAAGACAAAAATACATCATTATCTGCCCGCCTTTTATCAAGTAATAGCTGTTGCGCCCGAAGTTTGCGATCCAGGATGAGAAGTAGCCTTTATTACCCAGGTCATGATCCCGGTCTTCTGTCTTGTGAAGATAAAAAATCAAACTGCGTCTAAGTGCGGGTCAGTAACAATAGCATCCTAAAAACAGTGGCGGAGAGTCCTTACTCCCCCATTCTGAGGCATTTTGTGGGGATGATGGTAAATCAGGGTTTACCACCGTGAAGTGATCGTTCTCTGCGCAACCTGCTTCGGACTCAAAAATTGTGACTGTGTTTATTTTGTTTTATGTTATCTTATATTTCTAACACTAGTTTTTAAGGAGTTTTACTAACAAAATGGACCACATTGTTGTCTGAAATTAATAAATAAATAAAATAAAATAAGTTTTAAGATCGCCCTGCCTAGAACCTACTTTCTTTACTTACTTTTATTCTTTAAAGATGTTTAAATACATACATTTTCTCATTTTTATTCAATTATTAAGTACTTATAACGGACGGCGAGCAATGGGTAGCTCGCCGTCCGGTAAGGACCAGGGCCCGGGTCGACGGCGCGTCATTTGCGTCAGCCGGAGAAGTCATTTCATGATTTCCCACCCAAAAAGAAAATCGTTTTACAATAATGGCCATTTGTAACGTAATTTAAGTATAGCTGGCAATCAATTATAAATTCAAATGAATTTTATTAAAAAAATGTAGGGTTCTTGACAGGGAGAAAATTCAATACCCGAGCAGTACAAAATGCCTTTGAAGAGTTCTTCAAGAAGGGCATTAAAAATTACCACTTCGCTGGCAGAGATGCACGATAGCATGGGTGAATATTTTGATTACATCAACTTTCTGTATACCAAACGACAATTTCATAGGTCCTATAATGTATAGGACCTATTATTTTTATTCATTCAACAAGACACCTGAAAAGAACAAATACAACAAAAAAACAATTGCCAAGTGGGTGGCAGCCACTTTGAAGTGATGCTCGGACAAACATTTGTGGCAATTGATTTTTATTTGTAAAGAAGATCTTCGGTCGCCTTCTAGTCTTGCCGGATGCAGCTGAAAACCAGAATTTTAAACCTCCAAAACAGAATTACTGTATAAAGTAACATCACGCGTGTATTCCCCGATGGTTTAAGCAAAGTTGTACACAACCGGGTTCAAATCCAGACTCGGAATCCGGACTCGCTGCTACTGAGAAATTCCTCATGCTCAGCAGTAACGTTTGCTACCAACAGACCGTCGAGGCAGTCAGTTTCCATATGATCGATGGTATTTGACTAAAATTTAATGCATAATCACAATAATACTTCAAACGACACAGGTATGTAAAAACGCTTAAATACCACCGAAAAAACACCGACAAAAAAAAACAAACGAATTGAGAATCCACTCCTTTTTGAAGTCGATACAAATTAGGTAAACGCTTTCTGCCGGTTGTAGTCGCTTGCTATTTTGGGCATTTCAACAAAGACACAGGTGTAGAAGTGGAGCTGTTCCATAAACTATGTGAAACTTGATATCGTGTCTTGCGTGTCCCGTTGTCTGCCCGCTACGGAAACTGTTGGCGCTACTGAAGGTGCCAAGCTCCTAGCCAAACTCTAGGGCCAACTCAATTGGCTATGTCTGCCAACAAACTGCCTTGCAGTTTGTCAGAGTTTTTTTTTTGTCAATAAACTTTTTCATTTTTCTTTTTTTTTAACATTGCTATCGACACGCCAAGTCCATGAAACTGACTGTGCATGTGAGCACCATGTGGGCTAGATAGAATACAATGACCGTCGGGCAGTTTTGATTATGTGGCCTATTCAAATGCCCCGCAGATCTGTTAGCGTCGTGAGACGGGTCGTTGAGCTCAATAAAAATAGGGTTGAGCTACACGATAATGCCGTTCATACATGCCGTCTGTCGGGACAGGTCCACTCAAAACTTTAATCTTGCTCTTTCTTCTAAAGGCCATTCCAGACAAAGCCCTGCATTGTTGGGACCAAGAACTCTGAGTTTGTCAGTCAGTCATTGGGTTATATGTATATAAATATACCGTAAAACGGGGTGAATAGGGATGCAGGGGTGAATCGAAACGAAACTTTAAAAAGGATTTTAAAATTGAAATATTAATTTTATGTTGCCAAAAATGTCTCATATGTATTGACTGTATTATAATCAACGATTAAGTGCCCCTGTTGACAACAAACTATATTATTTAAATGTTAAAATCCTTCTTAAAGTTTCGTTTCGATTCACCCCTGCATCCCTATTCACCCCGTTTTACCCGGTACATATTTATTTATCTTGACAACATAGGTCCAATGGTTAGTACAAAAACAACTTATCAACTAAGGGTTAGTATTAGTAAGTGTACATTATTATTCGCCCCTGCCGCACGAACAACCGGACAGAGTGTCTTAATATGGTGCTGTTCAGCCAGGGCCAAATTTACTTGTAATAGTGATTATGAAGAAGAACAGAAGTAAACGTTTAATTTCATTGAGAAGAACAAAGGCACACGTGTTTTACAAAAAATATAAAATACAAGCCAATACTGCCTCGTTGGTCTAGTGGTCGCAATCGCAACTGCTGAGCATGAGGTCCTGGGTTCGATCCCCAGGTCGGGCAACGTGTTATTGGGATTTTCTATCTGGAATTTCCCAGTAACAGCCCGAAGTCTGGATTTGTGCCCGGTAGATGGCAATAGGCTCGCCCCCTATTACATGGGACTTAAACATAACTGGCGAAATGTGGGTGTACTATAGGTACACCTCTGCCCAACCCTTCGGGGAAACAAGGCGTGATGTTATATTTTATGTTTATAAAATACAAGCAATAGGTTCAAAATCAACTTTTATTTTAAGTTAATCAAAATCAAATAATGACCGTATTATATTACAATTATTTCGCTAAAATCTCCGAAATCAAATAACAAATAAATATTGCTCAAATAAGCCAATGCTTGAATTTCACGAAATCGCATCAACGAATCGACAAACTTCGTAACAATATTAGGTTCTATGGTACCCTCAGAACGCAAATGACTTACAGGCAGAAGGAAATTCAATAAAAAGTCGTAGGTGCGCAATAAATATTATGAAGCGAATGTTACTTTGGGAAATCATAAAATAATTCTGCTTTGACATAGAGTAGGATTGCAGATGCGACAAGTTCAGTCAGTATAGTTAAAGATTGTATTATTCTGCAATTCATAATCACAAATTTACAAGCTTACATTAAAATAATATTACATATAACTGTTGGGCATAAAAGAAATCGTCCGCATCGCTGTCAATGGGGAAGTGTCCAAAAGTTTGGTAGCAATGCACGTTGGATGGCAATGCTAATTCTTCGGCCTTAAAATTAGCCAGCCATCTGATCACGTGAATACTCGCTGAGCACTCAACCCCAAACCGCTCACGTGAGCTCCCAATAAGGTACAGTCCGCGAGGCCTAAGCTGAGCTTTGTATTTGTGTGAGTGATTCCCAATGGCACCAATGTGGTCGCGCTAGGGACGCACAACGCCTCAGGCCGATTGCCAAGCAAAGGACACATCGCTACGTGCGCTCACACAAATTCAATGCTCAACTTAGGCCTCGCGGACCGTACAAGTATATTTTAAAGTTAGCTAAATATTTATTAAGTTAGTTTTAGAATTCCATCATCATCAGAGTACCGTACTCAATGGATGCCACCTGGACATTTTTACTAAGAATGCGTTGTCTGTCTGTTTGTCCAGCTGTCATAGAACTGGGACTTTTTAACCGTAATAAGTAAAGTTTTGACAGAATACTTGCGACTTAGACCTCTGTCATCATGAAAAAATAAAAGAGGCAGACGGTTTTGGTGCAGTTACGGCTCGTTTATTGAGCGAGTCATGCCTTTTCAGTGGTTAATTTTTACCAGTCTTCGGCAAAGCCTTCTTCGGAAGAGGTATGATTTTAAATAGTCTATGTATGTCCGTTTGGATGTAGGTATATACGTAAGTATATTTGTACTTACGTGTATTCCACTGTAGTGCCTTAACTACTGAACCGATTTTGATGAATAAGGTGTCAATAGATTCACAATAATAGTGCGGGTAAAAAAGGGTATACATATTCTCCATAAATTTAATAAGGTGGACTTTACAGGCAAATTTCTAACCTCGTTTATTTTTATTTTTTTAATATTTTTTTTTATAAACATGTCATATGTTTGGCACATTACAAATAAGTTGTATATATGTAGCAATAGTGTAGTACTATAATATTAAAAACTGTTAACCGTTCCTAAAAATATTTTTTTGAGGTTCTTATCAAGTACGAAACAAAAATGTACAAGATGTTACTGTCATGCGACCATGCCTTCACCTTGACCATTTTTGTACCTATGTCTTGATTTCTGACTTAAGTATTTAGACTTTTCACTTTTATTTTGCTGTAGTTGGTTTCATTTTCATAATTATTTTTTATTCAAAAACCTACATTTATAAAATATAATTATTCATAAAATTAATGAAAACTTCTTCGAAGTGTTGTCTCCTCTGTGATACAGTTTAGTCTATGACAGTAAACTTAGTCGGCACTCAAGGGTCCACAAAAGGTGAAGTATTTATTTGGAAAACCGGTAAATATTAATATAATACCGTTAAAAAACGATGTTATTTGTATAAATTGTCCTTTTCTGAATAAATATTTGCCGTTCGTATGTAAAATAAGAAAAGTTTTGTCTGTTTTACGGGAACTTTACAATACGTTGATACTATATTGAAATAGTAGGCGTTTTTAATATGGTAACTAAGTCCACTTTGGCATGGACGTAAAAATACCGCGGCCGGGATTTTTTCGCGTACTGCTTAGCGCCGAGAGTTGAAAATCCAACAGTGTGTTTTTTCGACTTCTGGGATGCGCTCTGTTGCATTCTAAATGCTCGGTATAACACCGAGATTTCAAACCCCAGTGTATAGAATTAGAATTAGTATTTATTTATTTGTCAGAATGTATATTTACAATAGTATGGTGTTATTTTTTTTTAGGTTCTACACATTCTACCACAACATATTTATATGTATGGTGTACAAATATTCAGATGTCATTCTAATATAACTAAGTTCGATTAATTTTAAGATATGTGATTTATCATAAGTACTCTTATGAATTATTATTATCAAAATGAAGTTCATGTCATCTTGTTTTTTTTTACAACATTCAATATATTCGCCATTGACATAAATACAATGATCTAATAACCAACTTGTCAGCTTTTCCCTAAACATGGGGATGGGAAGTTCCATTAATGAGTTAGGTAACATTTTATACACCTGAATGGCGTTAACCTAAACATTCCGCCGAAAAAAGATAGAATTTTTACGTCCGTACGATCGTGGTCTAAATCTTTTTACCCAATCAGCAGTCACTACAGGTAATAAGTAGCTCATCTGTATTCAGAACGTTCCAACTATAAATTTCACAACTATTACCAACTTTTTTTTTTTTTTGAATAAAATAACTTTGAAAAAAGAAACGGTTATTAAATATAATCTACGTACATTGAGGTTATAAAATATGCCACAATTGTCACATAATTGTTTTTGAAGGTGATTTAAAATTAGAATTTCAGGTAAACAAAAACTTACTAACAGTTGACTTTCTTTTCTTCGTTCATTAATTTAAAAATTCGAAATATTTTGAGGGAAATTCGAAAAGCATTGCTTTATAATTATGTTTGAAAAATTCGTCTGCTCGATATCGTTTTAACACATTGCAATTGTTGGCGTGTTACTCAATAAACCCGCTGAATAGCTTTAAACATTTTGCAAAACGCGACCCAAACCTTTGGAAAACCTTTTGAAAGGAACAAAACTGTCTAACTATGTAAAATAACTATTCAAGTTTGCTCCCAAAGTTCTTCCATCAAAGTTTTACTAAAGCATGTTTCTATGTAAAACAAAATGGCTAACCCGAATATTAATTATGCCAATTATTCTAAACATTGCAAATCACCAGTTTTGCCCGGGCAATACGGACATTTCCCGGTCATTGTGCGTATGATTGATGAGCGTAATTAGCAGCTTTCAATACTATTTAACATAGCTAATGAGTCGCAGTTTTATTGATACACTAACTAAGTTCCTAGCTTTGTCTGATGTGTAAGGGTGATGTGTAACCAAATATTTGACTGATAAAAACTTTTGACGTTTTAACGATGTAGTAATATAATTTAGTAGTTAAAATATTACACTACTGTAACTACTACTATTATATACTATAGGTACACCTCTGCCTAACCCTTCTGGGATTACAGGCGTGAAGTTATGTGTGTAAAAATATACGAATTTGTAATATAAAAAAAAAGAAAATGTTCGCGAAAAAAGGAGCATCTTTTTTATCAGAGTGTTCAATATCTCATATTTTTAGGATAGCAAAAAGGGAATTATTTGGACTATTTTTCATAGGCTCTTATTAAAATAATAACACTCCTCCTTCGATCTGTAGGTTTTGTTAAATGCACAAATATAAAAGATTAAGCTAAGATGGGCAGTCATCATCATTCCGACAGACGTCCACTGCTGGGCACAGGCCTCTCCCAAGTCCACTTCAACCGGTCCAGTGCTTTCCGCAGCCTTTAGGGCCTCGGTCCACCTTGAGGGGGGCCTTCAAACGTGTACCAGTACGCGGTCGCCACTCCAGAAACTTTGGGCCCCATCGGCGTTGTGTTCTGCGAGCAATTAACCCTGCCCACTGCCACAAAAGTTTTGCAATTGGGATGATGACTCATATTAAAAATGTTCATAAAAATAATGTTATTTGAAAGAAGGCTTAGTAAAAATGAGATAATCAAAAGAAATTGTTCAATCGGTGTAAATTTGAAGAAGATACACGCTTTCAAAGTTTTTGGAGGTGATTATTGGCGTCGTTGTCGCGCGGTACTGACAATGTACAGCGCTAGTATGAAGTTACATAGTCGTGACGTCACTTCTACGATAGTGCTGTCCTTGTCTAACAATTATCTTAAAACGTTTATAACTTGGCAAGTTTTTAAGCTTTTACCCTTTTTGTTAAACAGTTTGCGCTATTTGGAAACAAATAGTCTTTTGAGACAAAAAAAAGAAAAATTGTCACCATCCCAATTCTTCGGGCTATGTTGTTTACCTGAATGGGCATTCGTAATCAGCAATCGTAGTTAGCAGGCTCATATTTTTAAGCATGACTGTGTAAAGCCTCTTCTCACAACGAGAAGGCTGACTGGTGACTTAAAAGAATTTAAAAACGACTGTCAATGTTAACCAAATGAACTCGCTACAAGTAGCAGAGCAGCCAATATCCCAGGCACTTTGTTAACCGTGCCTTAAACTAAGTCAAACTTCAGCGCGCGCTGAACTTAAGTAACTTTACCTATTAGAATACTGGCATTAAATATAAATAGCCTGTTCCAGAAATATAAAATGAAAGTGTAAACAAACCATGTTCAGGTAATATTTTTAAGCAATCAGTCACTTTAAGGAGTTATTAACACATTCATCTCTATTTAGAAGGTTTCAACTTTAAATTTCACCACGTTATTCATAAATTTTTGCTTACAACAATATATAGTAATTGAAAAATCTTTGACGAAAATTGAGGTTATCAAATTAACATAATTGTTTTTTTTTTACAACTTTGGCGATTCAGACAATCTAAACGTCACTTCAAATGTACCTAAATGGCACAAAAAAATGTCTTCTGCACGCTGTCCACCTGAGATGGAAGAATAGACGAAATGACAGATGAATAAAAGAAATCTGTCATTTTGTCTATTCTATCTGTCATTTTCTTTATTCTTTCGTCGACAAAATCTGGTCACGCGCGTGCAGGTACGTTTTCACGTCTTCTGATCCATTTGTGTACACTTCCATCAGATAATTTTGGAACAGACCATATTTCGGCTTAGCTCACCTCTTATCAGGCAGCACCAATAACAGTTGAGTAACCGCTAAACCTGACAATACCTCTGAGCAATGAGCCTCAGTTGCAAACTGGGAGAATGCTCAATGTTCCAATGCTCATTTGAGTTTAGCAACTTTGTCGCCTGTTCGTCGTTGAGTGAATACGGAGGAGTTTTGTGGTTGTTATAAGATAATGTTTTTGTATTGTCGCAGATGTTTTATTTTGCGAAGTTTGTTATATTTGTTGCTGGCTTGTGAATAAAGATAGAAAATAATTTTTTGCTGTAAGCATTGACGCAAAGAACGGAGCACAAACACAAAAAAAAAACACCTGACTTCCAAAAAATACACTTCAAAGTGAAAAACAACTTTAATGTCGGAAGTAGGTAGCTTTGGTTTTGTATTTATTTATGTGTGGTTTTGTATTTGTTATTTTCTATATTTTCTAATATGGGTTGTGGTACGTGAAATAAAATGAATTTTAATTTAAGTAATTTTTTTATTAAAATATATTTTCCGTGATAGTGGGCCGTATTAACCAATAAGTAACATTCAAATAAGTTCTCCTAACACACATATCCGAAACAGCCATTGTGGTATTTTGTTACAACAAAAACACATCTTATAATCTATTTATCTATTTAACACCTGAGGAGCTGTTGTGCACAGTAATTCTTTCTATGATTCAATAAGTACCAAAGTTTTTATGAAAATTGTTTGAAACACATTTTACTTACATTTCTTTATCTGATAATTATTGTACTGCTGAAAAGCAAACCTTTAGATACATCTGTCTATTTTTCCACATCCTTTTATATCATTTCATGTGATCTCATGTTATTTTCCTTCTATTGAATGTTGTGACATTTTGTATCTAACATTGTCATCTGTCAGTTTTTCTTTTTCTATGGTATAGAGCTAAGAGGTCGTCTATTTATTGTAAAGGTATAGTAAAACTAGTGTTAAGCCGGGTTCTCACTGTAAGCCATCTTTATAGTTCCTGGCCGATAACCAATTAAGAAGTATTTGGATTGAAAACTAAAAAAGTTTCTAGAACGATCGGCCAGAGGCTATATAAACGATCCGATACTTTTCACCAGGTTCTGTTCTTTTGATTCCGTCTTTTGACTCGGTCTGTTGGCTTCTTTCATTTTGCAATTTTTCTTACTCATCAGTTTATGTTTTTCTAAAAAGCTATTTAAATATAAACCTTTTCTAGAAGTTATTCTCAGTGAATTTATTACCAATATCTTGTGTGCGTAAATGTGTTGGACTCACTTAATCACCTCCGACCCTCCCACTTTCGTCTTCGAGAGGAGTTGGAGACGTATTGGAGAGAATTGAAAACGTGGTGTAAGACGCCGCCAACTGAAGGTGTTCGAATTAGTCGATCACCTCCGACCCTCCCACTAGCGTCTACGAGAGGAGTTCGAGACGGTTTGCATAGAAATAATAAACGTGGCGTGAGACACCGCCGCCGGAACAAACACCAACCGACGCGAGCTCCCTCGCAACGGGCTGCGGACTGATGGAGAGGCTGCTGCGAGCTCCCACTCGACGGACTGCGGGACGCAGGAGCGGCCGAAGCGAGCTTATTTTATTCGTGAGCTGCTTCGCGACTGTGAGCACGGAGAGGCTGCTGCGAGCTTCAACCACAGACTGCGGGCCAGAGGAGCGGCCGACGCCTCGAGCTACTACCGACTAATCATTTCTAATCCTTAATATCTTTTTACTTACTTTTGTATTTTTTAATCTAAAAATCATTTTAACTTGTAACCACGTTTAGCCAGTCGGCTAAACGTTCCGTTACACCATCCAAAATATCAACCCACAAAGTTACCAGTTCAAATCCGTTAAAAGTCAGTCCCAAACAAGCCACTGTCGACCCTCGTCCCGCGCGTGCTATTATCGTGACGTGTCACGTAGTGATGTGTCACGCTGTCACGTCACTTCCAACTATGAGTGTCACGTAATTATACTAGTTACGTGCTGTAGTGTGGACTGTAGACACTTTATGTACGGTAAACAAAATTACCCCAATGGTGGTATATAAATGTACGATTAATTCAGTCTTACAGCGATCATGTTACCCAGTTACTGGGTTCTGCAGGTCCGGAAAAATCGTTTATACAAAAAATCTAACGACTTCCAAAATAAACACTACAAAACTAAAACCTACTTTAATTTCGAAAGTCGGTGTCTTTGATTTTGTATTTTCGTTTTTTGCCACCGACTTCTGCCGATTGCTGATTCTCTTGTCTCTAAACTAGACAAAAAAACCACCAAAATTTTATTTATTCCTGTCAAACGACGATTTCCCAATTTTTAAATAGACAAAAAGTAACACAACTTAACTATATTTTAGTTCGATAGCACTTAGTTGACACTGAGTTATTAATTCAATGAAAATGGCAATTTTGCTATTCTGAATTTGACGTTTTTAACCAAAATTTTGATTGTCTAACTAAAGCTGAATATGAATTTGACTATTTGTATCGCGATCAAAAAGGTGTGGAATAAAATTAGAATTAAAACTCACACCAACACCTCGACTTCAGCTGCAAAAACAGTTCTGTATATTTTTTTATCTTTTCGTTTGCTTATATCTCGAAAATGGTTGGTCCTATCGCAAAAATAATGAAACCCTTAAAAACTTCATAAAACTCTTAAACCCATAAAACTTAACATGTAGGTAATATTTATTGTTTCCCTAAAACCAGTAAAAAATCCATATAAAACACGTCAAGGCTGTCCCCCTGCGCGCCTCCGGTTCTACAAAAATTCACGGAGTAAGGCAAACACGTTGCGAAGCCAAAAGAAAAAAAAAACACGCGGTAACTCAATTGTCAAATTCAATTTTAGTAGTGTCAAAATTATTTTTAAATTTAGAGATTTTATTTTAGCAGAATAGCTTTATGATTTTCAATTTCTTCTTTAACAGAAAAGAGTTTTGACCTGCAAAAATTTTTACCCATATCACGCTAGTGCAAAACAAACAAATAACATAATCCTCAAATAATACGAATAAATACAAAACAAATGCCATTTAAATCCGCCATCACTGAAAACAAATTACGATCCGCAGACGACCCATATTTTATTTAATCCTGAATCGATCAACAGTTCATTCATTTATTCGTTCACTCAATTAATTCTCCATTTGTTCACTGTCAGTGGTGCTCGGATTAATTTGGTTATTCGGTAGCTATTTATTTAATTGAGGTTCAAAATTATAATTGTTTCATTGTATTTTTGGATATTTATTGATAATTTTGTTATTTATAACTGAACCTGATTGAAATTCTCAACATAGGGATAGAAAGTTAATCATAATATTATCGTCAAAAATAAGCCCGAGGCAGACCGAACTAAAACAATTGTTTAATCCTGTTATTAATTACGATTTTATACGAAAACTAGTGACCCGCCCTGGCTTCGCACAGGTGCAATTTAAATGTTCAGACGGTATTCTGTAAACGACACGTTATTGCACTAGGTCTAATCTGAATAGGTTAGACCTTGTGCAATAACGTGTCGTTTGAATTCATACAAGCCTGGTATTTTTTGTTAGGTTAGATTTAACCGATTTAATTTAATTTAATTTTTATTTTACGACATTTATTTACAATTTTCAACTCTCAACCCAAAATGATTCACTTATAGTGGAGGTGGAGTCATTAGAAAATTGAGTTGACCATTTTTTGTGAGCGCGGCCGCGCGACGCCCCGAAGTTACGACGCGCCTCGGGGCAAGGAGCTGGCAGTACATTTTTTATAGGACATTGAAGTATGAGTTTATATTATAGTTACTTGCTAAATTAGAGACCTTAATACTATCCGTCTTATTCATAATAAAACCATTCGCTTTATAAACCTATTTTAACTTGACAGAAAGACATGGTTTATAAAGCGAAAAGCTTTATTTTGAATAAGACTGTTATTTTCTATTAAAAAATGTAGGCGAAACTACAATATTTTCAATACAATATAGTGATTTTATCGCAATAGGGCCAGTATTATTCTCATAAAGATAAATGAATGGTATTAAAAAAATACCTGAAATAAAGGTTCAAAGTAGCAAGTATGTAGTAAACACCTACCTGCTTTATAAGTTTTATTTTTTTCGCTATCTTCTATATTAATACGGACAATGATGCCGATTCTCTTGTACACCGAACTATACTATCACTAAAATTCCTTACTTTTTACTATGAGAATCTTGAAGCTATTCTGCGAAAAAAAATCTCTAAATTTAAAAATAATTTCGACTCAACTATAATCGAATTTGACAATCACGAGTCCACGTGTTTTTTTTTTTTTTTGGTTTCGCATCGTCTTTGTTAGAGCCGGATGCAGCCTGGGGCAGCCTCGACGTGTTTTATATGGAAGTTTTTACTTTTGGTATGGAAAATATAAAATAAAAATATCTACATGTATAGTTTTGGTGGTTTCGGCGTTTCAAAGGGGGGCGAAATTTTCATTATTTTTGTGCTAGGACACACCGTTTTCGAGATATGAGCAAAAAAAGAAAATAAAAAGTTAAAGTACCGTTTTTGCACGTCTGAAGTCGAGGTGTTGGTGTGAATTTTAGTTCACGCCAACTAATTTTATTCCACACCTTTTTAATCGCGATTAAAAATAGTCAGATTCATGTTCAGATTTAGTTAGACAATCAAACTTTTAAGTGAAAAATTTAAAATTCAGAATAGCAAAATTGCCAATTTCACTAAACTAACTCAGTGCAATCTTAGTGCTGTCAAACTAAAATATAGTTAAGTTGTGTCACTTTAATCAATTTCAGAATGGAAAATCGTCATTTGACAGGATTAAACCAAATTTTAGTGATTTTTAGTCTAGTTTTCGTGACAAGAGAATCGGCACCAATAGCTTCGAAATATTATTTTATTTGATATATGAAGTTAGCTAGCTGTCATCACCACCGACTGACATAACATAGAATCCTGAGTTTCTCAATTCAGGCAAACCTACTTTACATGGATCAACTGCCTTTTTACCTCCACAACCGTTGTCCGTACAAAAAAAGTTGAAAAATAATCAACCGAAACCCAGAACAACGCACAGTTAATGCCACCAAAAGACTAGGACAGCATAAAAGCCTCGGAACTATGACAAAACGAACACAGCGGCTATAAGTAAGCCAACACTCATTCCCTGGCGACCGAAACTTTCAAGAATCTTCAGGCTTTTACAATCCGATATATTACGTCCATTGCGAGTAACTATCTTACATTTAACAAAGGAATTTTCACCTTGTGTGTTGAACAGAAGGTGGGGTTTGGGTTGTTGGGAAAGTGTAGTTGTAAAAGCGGTAGAGTTTAAAATTGGGTATAGTAAGTTTTGGTGCTTGCCCCTCTCAGTATTTTGCAGGTAATACCAGGGAGGTAAGGTATGAGCGATTAGCTGTTTAAATGTGGAATTCATAGTCATCATTAGAGGCAATATCTCGCTAAAGAAAGATTTGCTAAGGCTGCAGACAAAGCTCTCATTTTGTCATCAATTCGTTTTTTTGTTGTTGATAAGTTGGATATGATATACGTAACGGCGCATCAAAGCTTTTACCAGAAGTGATCATCGACATCGTATTAATGGTTCAGCAGCTTGAACATCATCAGGATTGTGCCAGAATGCATCAGTTCGTCGCGGATGCAGAATATAATTACAAAAACCTATTTTCAGTGAAAGACTGATCGCTATTGATGATCGACGGCATAATTCTAAATGTCCTTGAATGTCGTCTTAAAATGACCAATACAGGCCTCGGACCAATTATAAACAGGCTATCTATTCGAAAACCATAGAAATATGGTTTTCGAATTCCAACCAACATCACATAAAAACAACGTGTATAATAAGTATTTTTATAAACAAAGCTTCTAAAAATTTTAATTATGGTATTAAGTTATAGTTTATATTAAATCAGAAGTCTGTAAGTAAGTAAATTGTACATTAAACAAAATTTTCATTTTGATTTGGAGAGGAGGAATGAAACATTATTGACATAAGAAACACCAAACCAGCGGCCTTATTGCGTAACACATTTTCGTAAACGATACCGACTAATCTGTTGTATTTTGATAGTTCAACAACATTCATTGCGTTATTTATATTGTTGAGCAGATTTTTATCTAACTTAAGAAGCAATGGATTAACAATCTGTTTCAAAACTATTCAGATTCCGATTGATTGAGTATTACGCAATTGGGATGATGACAATTTTTTTTAATCTCAAAAAACGGTTAGTTCCAAATTGCGCAAACTTTAATACAAAAAGTGTAAAAGCTTAAAAAATAGCCAAGTTGTAAACGTTTTAAGATAATTGTTAGACAAGGATAGCACTATCGTAGAAGTGACGTCACGACTATGTAACTTCATACTAGCGCCGTTCATTGTCAGTACAGACAAGGACGGCAACATTCCAAAAACTTTTAAAGCGTGGATCTTCTTCAAATTTACACCGATTTAACCGTTTTTTTCGATAATCTCATTTTTACTAAGCTTTCTTTTAAATTGAATTATTTTTGTGGACATTTTAATATCAGTCTTCATTCCAATTAGGGTACTGTACCCTAATTACGTTATACACAAGCGATCGGAATCGAACGCTGTTGAAAATGAATGCTGTTTAACTGACAAAATACAACAGATTAGTCGTATGTAACGCTATTAGGCGGCTGGTTGAGGTTACTTTTAAATGAGGTTGTAATACGGTGCGTGAATTAGTCACTGCTGTTTTATTTAAACGAAATCTATAATATATATTAATAACAACTTAATTCGCTCCCAATATATTATAATGGGAAAATAAATTATTATTTAAGTACGTTTGAAAATCAGTTTCATCACAAAATATTTTTTCTAATCGGATAACACTGTTATATTTTCAAAATCACTTTCGCTTAACGCACTTTCACTTGAATCGGACATGTTATAAATGATTATTTATAAAGTGCTTTTTTTTCGTAAATATTGCTTATCTTTACGTTTATCCCTGTATATCGACAGATAGACTTATTTGTCATCTTGAGTAACTGTCCTGTCAAACAAATAGATGTCGACATGTTATTGGGATGCACACTTGGGCTTTTTCATACAATAAAGCTAGCCGAAGTAATCGATATACCCTCCCTACGAAGATAACGCGGGCCGGTAAGATTCATTAATCTCTGATAGATTATTGGGACATTAAAACGGTAGTACGCCAAAATTGGTTATACGTAATCACCAATTTTGGCGTACTGGAAATAGAAGGGGCGTTATTGGATTCGGCCGTTAAGAGTATATATTATGTTCTGTATCCGCGACGAACTGCTACATTCTGGCACAATCCTGATGATGTCCAAGTTGCTGAACCATTAATACGATGTAATACGATGACGATGACCACTGCTTAAAAAAGCTATCCTGTGCAGTAACGCATATTAAATCCATCTTAGCATAGTTTATTTCGAATTGATGACAAAATCCCAGATGAGCTTTGTCTGCAGCCTTTGTAAATCTTTATATTGGATGTTTTTTTTAATTACTGATATGGTGATGACCGGTTGGTATGACAGCAGCTCTCCTGACATCGTCTGCTGTCATTAGAAGACGCAACCAGCGACGCGACGCGACGCATAATTGTGACACACGCGGTTTGTTGACCCGCGTGTGTCACAATTATGTGGAAAGATATGTAAATTAATAACAACTTTCATCAATTGTAATAAGTGTTAATTTTGTATGAACAACAAGTAAGCTTTTCGTCAAAGTTGAATTTGTTGTTCATACAAAATTAAGTCTTATTACGACGGTCGAAGGTAGTTATTATTTTACATATTTTCCGCATAATTGTGACACGCGCGTGATAGCTGTGTGGCACTTCCACGCGACGCTCTGCTAGAGTGACAGTATTCAGCCAGTGTCACTCTTAACCGACCTTTTCGGTGATTCAGTAACTTCGTCATAAAACTAGACGGGGCGCCACTTGCGTCATATGAATTTTAGTCTTGATAAAACTGAAAGTCTTTGCTTAGCTCATGAAATATTTTTATGAAAGGAGTTTCTTGCCTGTTCTTCTCCTTAGGTGTCTTTGGAATCCAAAACTCCTTGACAGTTCAAAAGTGCCTGTAAATGTTTTAATTGAAATTAATGCTTTGAGTTTGAGTTTTAAAATATAAAAATATAGTTTATCTATTTTAGAATATTACGTCTTATATTATTTAGTTAACTTTTTTTGTAGACGCGCTTTAATCTTCTAACTTGTACCACTTAAAAGAGATCAAGTTTACGTTCTGTTCCTACATTTGGAAACTTTGATGTCCACATATTCGCGAAGTCTATATGCCTAGTAACACGTTATTTTACTATCCTCTACTCTTCAGTTACTTTTCTTGTGGACCAGCATTATGACTTCTCAGGCAGAACTGGTTTAACGGAGACAATATTTACCCCACTTTATTCAGTTTTACTACACCGGTAGACAAAATAAAAAAAAGACTACAGACACAGAGGATTGTTTGAGACTTAATGAGTTATAAATATTACGAAGTCAATTCAAATAAAATTGAAATATTTTATTTCAATTACATGACCATTTAAGAAACGTCAGAATCTAGGTGCACTGTTCCAATTGTTCGTTTCCTATGGAGAAGAACCGGCAAGAAACTCCACGGTTGCTGTTTTAAAAAAGATTGGCTATTACAATGTTTTCAAATGACAGTGTTAATGCATGGGCGGACAGTGTTAGCCTGTCAACAAGTACCAGGGACAAAATGGTCAACAAATCTAAAGGCCTATATTCCCAAAATATAAAAGCAAGTATAAGGGACTCCTGGCTAAATTGTAACCGCACGCGGTAGGTTCGGGGATGGGTGACCATCCATAACATATCAAGAACCCTCCGTACCTCGAAAAGCACGTTTAGCCGTTGGTCCCGGCTGTCATTCGTGGATCTCTGACAGTGGTTAAGGGTAGTTGAAAGCCCAAAACTGTGACCACCAGTGTTACCAAAGAGTTTTGTGTTACCTGGCTTGTGGAGGTCAGCAAAGCAGTCGCTTCATCATCAAATACTGGTATTTAGCTGCATCAGGTTAGACTGGAAGCCCACCCCGACATAGTTGGGAAAATACTATGCAGAATGTTTTTTTCTTTTGTTTTTTCGTGGTGGTGGTATGTGATAAGGCAACGGTGTGGTTTAGAAGAAGATGTAGTGACAAAAATTGAAAAGAGTATGATTAGATGGTTTGGTCATGTTGAGCGGATGAATGAAAGGTGACTAACAAAAGGTATTTACATGGCAGATGTGAGTGGAAACGCCGGGAGGGGACGCCTTAGGAGGACATATAGTGACCTTATTGGTGATGTTCTTCAGAAAGGTCAGGTGCGAAGTACTCTCAACCGGTTCTCGTGTATGACCAGATGTATGAACGTAAACGAGGCAAAAGGAGTATGTAAGGAACGTAGCAGGTGGCGTTCTGTGGTTTCTGCCTACCCCCATGGGGAGAAAGCGTGAGTTTATGTATCATTTTTCTCCTGTTCTGATTGCAGTTTGTTTATGACAGTTGACGCTAGATATTAGCCGACTTCCAAAAATTTGGTTATTTGTTCGGCTGTATGTGTTTTTTTTAAATATATGTTCGGTTTTGAGATATCCATTTCCCATGAAAATTGAATTACATGGGAAATATTTAACAAATTTAAAAACTGTCTCGTTGGTCTAGTGGTCGCAAGAGCTATTGCCGAGCATGAGGTCCTGGGTTCGATTACCAGGTCGGACATAGTGTTATTGGGTTTTTCTATCTGGAATTTCTCGGTAGCAGCCCGGAGACTGGATTTGTGCCCGACAATAGGCTCGCCCCCTATTACATGGGCCTTAAACATAACTGGCGAAATTTGGGTGCAATAAAGGTACACCTCTGCCTAACGATTGCAGGCGTGTTGTTATGTTATGTTATGTGTAAAATATTTAATAAACATAATAAAGGTTTTTTTTTGTGCTCACACCTTAAATGATTACTTATTATGAGTCTATACGCGAGGATTTGTAATTGGCTTTATGGTGACTATGGTCTCCTTTTTTGACTGCTTTTATTAGCCGTAAGTCCTACATGGAGTGTCAATAAATAAGTAAATTATTGATTTAACGTACAGTTTTGGCCAACAAAAAAGTGTTCCCAGATTTCTCGGTCAATTGTGGACAGATTTCGAAAATGTTAAGTTACATTTTATTAATTTTACCAGGGTAGTTTTTGAGTTAGGTTAGGTTAGGCCCACTTAGTATATACATATTTTTTTTGGGTTTTCCCGCTCTGGGTGGAGCGGGAAGGCGTGTCAGACTTTTACTGACTAAAACCCACTCGTGTTCCTTCAGTTGCCTGTGGCAGGGCCACGGTTATCTCTTTTGAATTTCCCGCGACCCTGACACTTAGTATACCTATGTGGATGATGTTCTAAAAAGTTCATGTCGCTGTAATATACATAGCAGGAATGGGTATTTGAATTTTTGTGGGGAAATACACACATTTTATTTAAAAAAAAAACACACTCCAAAGTACAAATATCTTGAATGTACAACAACACAAAAAAAAAACAACCGACTTCCAACAAATTCGGTGTCTTAGGTTTTGTATTTTCGTTTTAGCCACCGACTTTGTTGGAAGTCGGTTGTTTTGTTTTTTTTTTTTTTTGTATAACAGTCTTTACCTTTTGAATTTTAGCTTCATGTTGAGCGGATGAATGAAAGGAGACTAACAAAAGGTATTTACGAAGCATATGTGAGTTTAAACACCGGAAGGGGACGCCCTAGGTAGACATAATTATAGTGACCTTATTGATGATGTTCTTCAGAAAGATAAGGTGCGTAGTACTCGCAACCGGCGCTCATGTATGACCAGATGTATGAACGTAAACGAGGCAAAAGGAGTATGGTAAGGATCGTAGCAGGTGGCGTTCTGTGGTTTCTGCCTATGTATGTATGACTAACTAAAAATCCTGATGAAAAAAAGCACTATTCTACAGCGTGTATCATAAGCTGTGGTTAAACTGACCACTCTTTTCTGATTCTGTTCGTAGTATAGCTCTGAAGGCAAAGTCTCGTACTTAAAATACGTTAAAATTCAAGTCACAATCTCATCTCAGCGACAATCAAGGTCAAAAACTTGGCAAAAATGTATGTAAATTGATTGTATTTTTGGCAGATTGCGATGGAGACATAGAATGCGAGAGTTCTTAGAAATATGGGAGTTATACACTCTGATCAACATCGTAATCGTGAAAAAAATCTCCCATACACCTTTTCGACCGGCTAATATTTCTTTAAACGATGTTGGTTCCATGGAGTAAGTGGTTCAGTTTGATGGTCTGTACCACACCCTTATGATGTGAGCACACCTTCCTGATACATGAGGTAGTACATTTTACTCGCTTCAAACCGCAAACAAGAAGAAATCATCGCTGATTCACATCTCGTCTCCGTTCAAATTTCGAACCGATGGGTACACAATGGAATAGACAAAATGACAGATTTCTTTTATTCATTTGTCATTTTCTCAATTCTTACAAAATACAGACCGTTTTTTGACTCCGTAATGTTAAATACTGGTGAGAATGCCAGATTTTCATGACGAAAGTAATAATATGAATCGCCGGAATCTGTACTACCAGCTATGTGGAACTTGCACACGATTTAAAAAACCCAGTGATCAAAAAACGGGAGACCCTGAATGTCCTGCGTGGAAAATAGCAGAATACAGATAAATAAACTCCATCGATTTTGAAAGCACCTAGTGCGTCATACTCAAGGCCAGAATTCAGTATCGCTTGTTACTGACTCAATCTGACCATTTGCCGCTGTCTAAGCATATTAGCCGACTGCTTCAAAAAAATTATCAAGTATTTGTTTCAACCTAGTTAATAGGTAGGTATTATTAACTAGGTTGAAACAAATACATGATAAACAAAAAACCTACTGTACACTAATTAACAAGAATATGATCGACTCAGAATAATATTCGTGTTACTAAGCGCTAATAGTAATTTTTCGTAAATATATAGAAATTATCTACACATTTAGGAACTTAATAATAAGTGTTTAAGTAAATTATAACATGATAAATTCACTATGTCACTATTCTTAAAACTTATGTTAAATACTGTTAATAAATCAGTTGTCCAAATATGTAGTAATTGTAACAACTCATGCCGCCTGTGATACAGGTATATCCTAGTAAGCCTTTACTAGGATATAATCTTACTTTGTAAGCATTGGATAATCATTTATTATTAATATCGCTTTTCTAACTCGAAACCGTGGCTTTAGGTACATACCAGGAACATCAAGCAGAATTGTTGCGTTTCGGTTTGAGGGGTATGGATGCCGGTGAAATTACATGCCTCGAACATTTTAGCTTTGACGCGGAGTGACGGAAACATTGCAATGATACAGTGACATCACAACGAGGTATGTATAATAGATTAGAATTTTGTCTTTAAAAGGAGACTTAATAATTTTTCTATTGAATGAAAAAGACAGCGGTATCTAGCTATTTCATCATCACATTGATTTAGAATTCAGATAGATAAATAAAATATTCTTTAGTATGTAACCTTCAGATATAAATTAAGAAAAAATTCTTGGGGTGACACAACTGGCGGGATCTAACTGTTTACAATGAAATAAATATATTTGTCGGCGTGACCTTTGTAAACGGCACGTGCAGCGGGCCGAGTTACGCTGTACAAAGTAGCACATTCACCTCCCCACTTTCCCCACCACTCAGGCCACTTTATGTAAGCGAGTGCGCAGCGTTGGAAGGGATCATTCTTGTAGCAGGCTCGGCCCGGTGCACCTGCTGTAGCGCCTAGAGCTATTATATCGATCCATTTAATTAATTTACAAGCTGTTGGAATAAATAACTTGGTTACTGCTATATTTCATACTTTCATTTAATATGTCGGACCTCTGCCTTCAGGTGATTATTATATTTCATGGTGATTATTTTATAAGAAATTGTGAGTGAAATAAAGTGATTGTGCTATAACTAGTGTCTCTATTTTCTTCGCCATTATCATAATCAGTGTCCGGAATAGGTAGAGTACAAATACCTAAACTTGGCGGGAAGGTATAACATAGAGTGGTTAAAACCACCAAAAAAATTTATTTAATTTTTATTGCATCCCGTAATCCCGGGAACTGGTATTAAGTAGTATTAATTGTCGCAGTAAGTTTAAAAATGTATCTCAAACTCAAACTCAAATCATTTATTTCAATTAAACCATTTACAGGCACTTTTGAATTGTCAAGGAGTCGGTCCGTCAGAAATATGAAGCTAGTTGCCCATTCCAAAGCGTAGTAGGTACCTATGGAGAAGAACGGGCAAGAAACTCCATGGACACTCTTTTAAATAATAATGTTTTTACATATATCTTAGTTACATCGATTAATGTTGACACTATAAGTGAGAACGATGTACAAAAAACCATACACGTTAAAAGCGTCCAGAGTGCATCAAAACATAATAAAAACAATCCAGCTAATTAATTATTAAAATAAGCCGTGGCAGCTAAGAGATGACCAGTCCCAACTGACGGCGCCCGTTCACGAACATGACGCATGGATCAGCACCATTCAGCTCAACCATTTTGAAGGGAGCTAAATGATCCGACACACGCGCCACCGTCAGCGAGACATTTGAGTGAGCATGACATACTATCAGCCGCCAAGGCACATTCAAGTCAATCTATGACATTACCCGGTAAATGGTAGCTCTATAGTACAAAGTACTCACATCTGTGCAATGCATCTATATAATAAAAAGGAGATTGAGTTTATATAATGCAAATAAATTCTTACTATCTTCAGCAGCCTCAACAGTGATTCGAATGTCAATTAATTAGTTGTGGTGTGGAGCAGGACCGGCATTAAGCCAGGCATTTTTATCAGTTATGTAATCCTCCAACCTATAATATGCCTGCCTGAATAGTGTGCGTTTGACAAAGGATTTGAATTTTGTCTCATTCAGTTGAAGTATGTGGGGAGGTATTTTATTATAACATTTTAGACAGTACCCCATGAAAGATGAGTCTACTTTAGCCAGTCTGAAACCTGGTTGAACTAATAGGTCCCGATTTCTAGTACTATAATTATGTCTTTCACCTCTTTTACTGTAAAGATGTAAATTTTTTCTTACGTACATGATGTTTTCATAGATGTATTGACAAGATACAGTCATGATGTTAATATCCTTAAACAATTCCCTTAGAGAATCGCGCCTGCGGAGATTATATATGGCTCTGATGGCTCTTTTCTGCAGAATAAAAATAGACTCGATGTCTGCAGCCCGTCCCCAAAGTAAAATACCGTAAGACATGATACTATGAAAGTAACTAAAATAGACCAGCCTCGCGGTATCTACATCAGTAAATTGACGGATTTTTCTGACAGCGTAAGCTGCTGAACTTAGCCGTCCTGCTAGAGATGTTAACCGAAGAAAGAAGAAAACCGTTTTATCGACGAATTCTAGCTTCTCTTGATTCAATACTATCTCACAATCACTACTCTTGACGTTTGGTAAAGAAAATCTTATACACTTAGTTTTATTTCCATTTAGTACTAAATTATTAGCCGTGAACCAATTTTGGTAGGGCGTTATTTACGTCGTCAAAATTTGAAGCACGTCTATCTACCTTAAAAATTAAGGAAGTATCGTCAGAAAATAACACCATTTGTGGTTGATTTATTAATAAATGGAGTAGGTCATTAATATATACTAAATAGAGGAAAGCACCCAATATCGAGCCTTGTGGAACACCCATTTTTACCTTTAAACCAAGTGAATTGACACCATTTATTTGAACTTGCTGTTGTCTATCATTTAAATAAGATTTTATTAAACTAAGCGCAAGTTTTCCAAGTCCGTAATGCCCAAGTTTCAAAAGCAGGGTTTCGTGATCGACGCAATCAAATGCCTTGGAGAGGTCACAAAAGATTCCTATGGCGTCTTGAGCCTCTTCCCACGCGTTAAAAATATGTTTTAATAAGGTAACACCAGCGTCGGTCGTACAACGCCCTTTGGTGAAACCATACTGTTGCTCGTGAAGGATTTTGTTAGTATTAAAATGATTGAGCATCTGACTAAGCATTATCTTTTCAAAAACCTTGCTGAAAACCGGCAACACGGACACAGGTCTATAATTATTAGTGTCTTTACTGTCCCCGGATTTGAAAAGTGGTATTACCTTACTGTATTTCATTAGATCCGGGAAGACTCCTTGATTCACACACAAATTAAATATTAAGGCTAAGTAAGGTGCTATAGTTTCAATTATGGAGGTACAGACTTTAATAGACATTCCCCAAAGATCTTCGGTCAATTTGATCTTGATTTGCTTAAAAGATTTTATTACTGTTAAGGGGTTAATATGCTTAAAGTTAAATTCAATCGGGCAGGCAGAAACATTCGCCCTCATTAAATCAAAAACACGCGAGGGCGATGAATTTAAGATTTCAGTGGTTTTTAGTGGGACACTGGTAAAGAAATTCACAAATTCCTGAGCAACTTTTTTGTTATCGCAAATGAGACCACGTGACGTCTCCAGTGTGTAATCAGAATTTTGCTTTTTGATCCTGTTCGTTTCATTATTGATAATTTTCCAAACCGTCTTTATTTTATTGTCTGCTGATTTTACCTTGTTGCTAATGTATAAGGCTTTAGCAGCCTTACAAGTGTTCTTAAAAATTTTTGAGTAAGAAGCAACATACTTATTAAAAGTTTCCGTGTTAATATAAGGCTTAAGGCCATACAGCTCGAAAAGTTTTTCCCTACTTTTCCTAAGTCCTTTAGTTGCCCAGTCACTAAATAAAAACTTAGGGCTGATACTTTTAGACTTCTTCTTAAAAATATTATTAAACTCGGTTTGAACTACCGAAAAGAATTCTTTATACAAACTATTAACATTATTCATTGTAAGGTCCTGATTACTTAACTTACAAATTAAAGTGCTTTTAAATTTATTTAAATTGACATTGTATGGCAATGATCTCTAACGTACATATTGTACTATAAACACATTTTCGGGATCCCGGGATTTTGAAATTATCATTAACTACTTAACTTGAGTTAACTACTTAACGTAAGTTAAAAGTACTACGGGATCTTTGGAAATGAAAGAACCAATACAAATAAAAAAAAATGTATTTTCCAATAACATTTTTTTAAATACGAAGTTACAAAATATTTTCCATGTGTCCAAATTAACTGCAGCAGCGCAAATATTTTAACATTTCACTGCATTGTACTCAGTATGTCCAGGATATAAACCAATATAATCTAATGATTGGTTGGGTCAAGTAATCGAGTCCAACTTACAAAGTTTAAAAATCAATATTCAGTGTCAGAGTCCGTATTGGGACTAATATTTCCTCGCTGTAGGGAATTGAAATAGATAACCATTATCAAAACGAAACAGACTGAAAGTCGAAAATATAGAAAACTATATTTTCGACTTTCAGTCTGTTTCGTTTTACACTTAGAATCCACTTGTAAGTGGAAAATGACCTCTCAACGTCTACAGACGTGAGAGGTGCAAATTTGTAAAAAAATTCGTTATCTACTTCAATACTCTTTACAATTTTTTCACTAATATCTCTAATTGTATCAAATAGTTATTAAATTGTATACTGTACCAGTTGTGAATCTCAGGATCCCGGAGGCATGTATATTTAAACGTAAACGTTTAAAATTACTCACCTACTGCGACTGTCAATACCTATTACAAAAGTTCCCGGCATCACGGGTTTTTTGGTTTTTTTAACCACTCTATGTTATACCTTCCCACCAAGTATAGATACTCTACCTATTACGGACACTGATCATAATATATAATTTCTCATTACAAATAACATTTCAACAAATAGGTTGTGTTTATTATTGCAGGCCATTTATAAAATCCTTCATTTTTAATATCTCACTTAATGGGTATTAAGGGAATTAAAACCCACCCCACGCTTTATCACTTTATTCGATTTTTTGTTAATATTCGATAATCGACTGTTGGATTATATATTGCAGTAATACAAACTCCCATATCCTTAAAAATTATTTTCTACTTTTTATTTCGTTTGCTATTAAAGCGTGTTTTTTTAGTTTTTTTAAACAGTAATTTAGTTACATTATTCTTTTGATGATCAATGATCTTTCTGCTTCGTTTCGGTACGAAAGGAGACGTATTATTTTTTTATAGGACTCCAATTATAACATGTACGCTTTAGAAAACCTGGGTAGCGAACTCCTGTTTTATTTCTTATAATAACTAATATTTATATGACACTCAACACAAACTGAAAATGTATGACGTTTGTCTTGAGAGTTACGACCATCGACAGCCAGCCATGACAGGTTGTTTTTTTTTGTGAATGTCATCTCGCAGGTCAACCTATGAGGTTGTCGTCTGCTTAAACGGACTTGCCTGTGGTTGCCCTAATAAATTAAGTCCTCCAGCCAGGACTTAACATGACAGGTTGGAGAGATGACGTTTGCTTAAATAGCCTGACTGACTGATATCAGTGTCAATTGTCAATAGCAATACAAACAATTGAATTTTTCGCCCTGAAGTACCTACAAATCCACAATCCACAAAAGTAAAATATATTTTGGAATGATGAAATGAATCGTTCTTATACTCGTAATTAGTCAAAAAAGTTGTCTCAGCTATCTTACTATCTTATATATTTATAATAGGTTAGCCTACAATTGCGATATACGATATACATTTTTAAGTGTAACAATTATTTACGGACTAACACGACATGCACTTTATATTAAAATTACACATCTGCACAGAAATACATGCCTTCCATATATATATAAATAACGTAGTGTTTATTTTTATTTTAACATGATTTCTGAACGAAAGCAGTGTGCAAGGACGATAAGGAAGACGACGACACCATGTTCAATAGAATATGGCAATAATTTGGAAAACTATGGCAAACCCATTTTTTGCCATAAATTTCTCTATTTTCATTCCCGTACTATTTTAAACAGCTGTTAAATAAAATAGCTCGATAAAAATAGTTACTTGTAAAACTACCTGATAATACCCACTATAAAAGTTCTGGAGTGGAAACTTAAAAATATGATATTAAGTAATGAAAGTCAGACACTTCTGTCCGTATTTAATAGCGGGTTTAAGTAAAATGCCACCTTTTCTACTGCAGAACAAAGGCACAGTTTTAATTAAACTTAAATATAAAGTGGGCAGGAGAAGTAAGCTTAATTTTAATTTGGTTCCGTGCATTTTTTTGTGTTGTTTAAATCAAATGGAATCAAATATGTTAATTTGTTAGAATATGGTACAAATTGATGTTACGATATTGGTATATCCTGCCTTAATATGGCGTACAAATATATCTAAATTTCTAGAACAAAGCTTAAATCACTAACCTACCTATTAATAATTATGAATTCGACAGTAAAATATGAATCTATAAAAGTTAATTAGTAAAAATTTAAATTGTACTACAGTAATAACAATTATTAATAACTTATAATGAATGTGTAGTTGTTGCACGTGGTAGAATGAAGCCAATTTTTTTTTTCAAAGTCAAAGCATTTATTTCAAATAGGCCCATAAAAAGGCACTTTCGAACGTCAAAATTTACATTAAAAATAGAACTGATTCTAGGCGCCACTTCCAAAAAGTAGTTTCGTATGGAGAAGAAGTGGCAAGAAACTCCACCGTTACTCTTTTAAAATGTTTTACAATATTTTGTATACATTAATTATATTTCTATATGTGAAGACGATGCACCAAGAATAAAAATACTATACCACTATTGGTACAAAATAAATAAAAATAAAGCAAAGGTATATAAATTAATCACGTGATAGGTACATTGTGCTCACATATTTACAAACAATTGTAAAAATATATGATATTCCTAAAATATTAACTTGGAATAAGTGTGTGAGTAAAGTAAAAATAACCAAATATATAATACAATAAGCAAATAGTATGATTTTGTCTAGCCTCTAGATTGTCCTATGGAGCAGGACCAGCATGTTTCCAAGCATTCTTATCAAGGATATAATCTTCTAATTTGTAATATGCTTGATTACAAAGTGTTTTTTTAACATGAGTTTTAAACTTTCTTTCATTTAATTGCAATATTTCACCAGGTATTTTGTTGTAACATTTAACACAGTACCCCATAAAAGATCTATGTACTTTAGATAGTCTGAAAAATGGTTCATCTATTTTATTTTTATTTCTAGTGTTAATATTATGTCTATCACTTATTTTATTAAATAGATGCAGATTTTTTCTAACTTTCTATTTATTATATAAATCCTTGAACACTCAATATTTTTTTTAAATGTTTGTTGTTGTATTTGTAATTCACGTCTACATAATAACCCAGTGTAAAGTAAAGCTAAAGTAAGTGTAAAGCTATACTTGTCGCGGTTGGTTCGTGGATGGGTTACCATATATTACATATCGAGACCCGTCCGTGCCTTGAAAAGCTCGATATGTTGTTGATCCCGGCAGTTAATCGTAGATCTTTGTCAGTCGTTACGGGTAGTTAGAAGCCCGAAAGTTTGACAGTCAGTCTTACCAACGGGTTTTGTTTTTCCCAGTAACTGGGTAGAGCAGGTCAGATTGGCAGTCGCTCCATGTAAAATGCTGGTATACAGATGCATCTGGTTAGACTAGAAGCCAACCCAATAGTTGGAAAAAGGCCAGTTGATACTTCAATAAGATTTTTATCGGATAAAGAAAAGAAAGAAAAAAAGAATAATATTTCGATACCTTTATACTCAAAGGGCGTATCCACCAAAACACGACTTTTCAGTAAGTACAGCAAAAACACGAAAAAAGTAAAAGTTTTGTAACATAACTTTTTTGTTCTTTTATCTATTTAAATACATAAAAAACACAAAGATGTTAGAATTTTAAGACAAAGAACATCGTAGAATAATATTTTAACGAAATGTAATAAAAAAAATAGGGTTCACGTACGCCCTAAAAATAAATAAATAAATGTCGGTTACTCTAATAAATAAAGCTCCTGTACAAATAACTAAGGATGTAATAGCAATTAAAATCTACTATATCAACTAATCATTTGTGATGTAAGTCCAGTCATCTTAATCACAAACGACGTAATAGAAATATTAATGTCTAATATGCGGTATAAGTGACGCTTGTGATATTTCAATCCAATGTTTTTTTATTATAAGCGTTGAATTTTGGCGTGCAGGTAATTTCGCTTGTAACACTCGCGGACAAAGAGTACGGGTCAGTACGCTTAACTAAACTTACTCTTAAAATAATAGAGCTAGCGGCATGAATGAAACAGTATGTTTTAAATAATTTACCAGTTACTAAAACAACACCAAATCTTGGTTAACGTTGAAAAAATAATGGCCTTAACGGGCTCTTATCATAGCTGCCAGGCGATTGGACATGCTGTTTTTTTAAGTTTCCTATGCGATGTTGCAGGATGTTGGTCCAGTCTTCCACTAGGAACACATGTTTAAGGTCTCGAAGTGTAGCTGGGGCAGGGCTTCGCTTTCTTACACACCTTCCAAGCGTGTTCTATTGGATTCCATTCTAAGCTTCTCGCGGGCCAGCCCATGGAATTGATGCCATCGTCCTGAAAATATTTACAATTTGCCGCCATGCTCATTAAGAATTTCTTACACATATCTATCAGCACTAACTCCATGCGACTCTGAAGAGATTTTGGCCCAAATTATAAAAGATACACCGCCGAACGGCACTTTTTCCTCAAAATAATCTGGAGTAAGTCGTTCAACTGGCCGTCAGCAGACTCTTTGGCCCCCATCATGGGCATACAAATAAATCAGAATTCGTCAGAAAACATTACTCTTTCCCATTCTTCGTCTTCCCATTGTGCTTGGTCGCGAGCGGGAAATAAGAAATATTATAACCAGACGTATAAGTCAAATTATTGTATAATAGTTTGGCGTAACCACCAGTATTTAAAAAAATGATTGATTGCTTTTACACAATATTCCAATCACACGTATAAATCAAATTATGATCTAATAGTTAGGCGTAACCACCAGTATTTATAAAACTTTGGGTCGTTTGCTTTGACAAAATATTCAAACAGGACGTATAAGTTAGTTTGTTAATATTTTAATATAGGTACTTAGGGACGTAATCACCAATCTTGATAAAGTCTCGGGTTGTACAGGTCAAATGAACCAAATTCAAAAATGGCTAGAGACGTAAACACCAAATTTGATAGATCACGGGATATCCTTACATCCCAGTATTTTAGTTGATTTGTCTATTAAGACATTTGCTGTAACGAGAAATTAAATAATTTTCTCTTACGGCCCAAATTTATACAAAATCGTGTTTAGCGATTCAAAAATTGTAGGTTGTATACACCACTTTTTTGCGAATTTCGAGATTTGAAATATACATAACATAACATCACGCCTTGTTTCCCCGAAGGGTTGGGTAGAGGTGTACCTGTACACCCACATTTCGCCAGTTATGTTTAAGTCCACATGTAATAGGGGGCGAGCCTATTGTTATCAACCGGGCACAAATCCAGAATCCGGGTTGCTATTGAGAAATTCCAGATAGAAAAACCCAATAACACTTTGCCCGACCTGGGAATCGAACCCAGGACCTCATGCTCAGCAGTAGCAATTGCGACCACTAGACCAACGAGGCAGTTAGGCAGATTTGAAATATACATAAATTAAATACAAAAAGTGAAAATAACAACAACACAATTCAATTAAAACCAAAAACAACAAAACAATCAATCAATCAAGCATTTTCAATTGTTTTGAATTTGACCTGATTTTATAAACCTTAAAATATAACGCGTTGTAAAGCTGCTGATCCATTCTGAAACTTTACTCATTCAAAATCGCTTACTGTACATGATTAATGATTTTATATCTATTTAAAAGTTTTTATAACGACTTTTACACGTCAATCATATTTTAAAAGCTTGATTAGATTGGCGTTTCCTATCTGTCTATTCTGAGTAGGAAGGCCGAAATAAACTCAGAGGTCACAGAGAAAGGTATCAATTTGTTCTGATTCGATAAACCTCAAAATATTACGCTTTGTAAAGCTGCTGATCCTTTCTGAAATTTAATTATTTAAAATCGTTTATGACTATTGATTTTATTTCTGGAAGTAGGTTACTACAAACACTTTTACACGTCAACCATATTTTAAAAACTAGATGAGGTCAACGTTTCCTACCTGGGTATTTTGAGAAGAAAAGCCGAAACAAACTGAGAGGTCATCTAGAACCGTAGAACCTTATTATGGTTTTAAATAACCAAGTCTACATGATGACACATGATTCTAGGCTCAGGCACAGACATTATTTGTTGTTTATAAAAAAAAGCTGTTTATTTTATTTTTATTTAATAACATAGGTAAAAAAATAGAGATCTTATGTTTGATGAACAGAGCGCTATGTTATGTCAAAAGGCATACAAATATGGTGTGCAAATCTAGCTGAGGATTGCAAATTAAAATCTACTATACATATATTAAAAATCATGCATAATTTATTTTGATCTTAATTCAGAAAATAAATTATAAAATTACATATTATTTAACACTCTGATTAGCAGACCTGAATGAGGAATAATTCAAATATCAAAATGCTATAGTATCAATATTAATTTTTGTAATTCTTAATTAATTCGTCATTTTAATTTATTCGTCAATAGTGTAGTAACATTTATCAATTAAGAACAATTTCATTTGTTTCTTATATTGTGTAAAGCATATTTCTTTTAAGGCGTCTAAAATTTTATTATAAATGCGCGGAGCCATTCCCAGTACACTTTTTTCTACTAATGCAGCTTTACATTTATAATTAATTACTCAAAGAATTTATACAGAGAGCTAGTAAAAAAAAAAAAAATTGACGAAAAGTTTAAACGCAGGGTGGTTCTGAATCCATGGGAACAGCGCGCCGATGCCCTACCATCCTGTATAAACAAGGATTAATGGCAAGATTTAATACTAAAACTAGCCTGAAACTTCGTACTGGTAATAACCGACTTGTACATAAAGCTGCATGTACCTCCGTAGATAATTAATATTAAAAATCTTGTCATTAATTTGGTGTGAACAATTATTAGTATATAACTCCACCGGGAAGGAACGCCCTAGAAGAACTCACCTATAATGATCTTACTGGTGTTGTTTTTCAGAAAGGTAAGGTGCGTGCGCAACCAGCGTGCTTGTATGACCAGAGAGGCAACTCCTGTATTTTTAAGAAATTTCAAATTGTGATGTCAGTCTCAGTCTGACAAACACCAATTAATTTTCATACCATTTTTGACACGTTTTTGACATTTATTGACGGTGAGATGAGAATGCGACTTGAATTTGACAGTTTTTTAAGAACGAGATTTGGCATTCTTATTTAAGAACACACTTCTTTTTCTTCTTTTAAGTGTGTAAGGATCGAAGAAAGAGGCGTTCTGCAGTTACTGGAACCCCATGGGAAGCAACAAAAAATGCACAGCCATTTTGCCCTTTTCAATTACGATAAGCCATCAGTTTTCTAAGCAAAAGTACGCTTAGTTATACCGAGTTCCGATTGGCTGGCCACGGTGAGCAAGCCAATTAAAAAGCGAATCAGTTTTGCTTATCCACTTATTTTCTTTCTTCTTCATTTTTCTCTATACCTATCTATTATGATTGAAGACTTTAATACTGAGTTGTATGCACCTATAGATACGTACTACAAATATACCCTGTAATAGAGACTTTTCAGTTGAAGGTCAGACACACTTTGTAATTTCTTTAAGAGGCCAAACTACAAAGAATTAAAAGAAAATTTACTTTTTCATTCTTCCCTTTAAGACCAGGCACTCTAAAATTATATATTTATTAATGTTTACGTAAACAACTTTACAGAATGTAATCCCAATATTATCCACGCAAGCTCCGTTATGTGATAAACGTAACTTTACTGACGTTAGAATCAGTAATAAAGTTGAATCTCGCGTGCACTCTTGTTCGAGCACTAAACTAAATGGCGATGGTCTCAATTCTTATTTCGTTTATAACTAAAGTATAATTTAGTGAACAAACATCTTGAGGCTGGATAACTATAATTATTGTCTTAGTGTTAATATTTTTTAGACAGCTAAGCCTAGCAAATTTTTTGAAAATTATATTCTTTAAAAAAGATATCATGTTCGAATAAAAAGTAAATCTAGCAAAAATGTTACAACCACGTAACTATTTTGTTTATCAAAAAAAAAAAGATCCAATAAATAACACATTAAAGTTCCATTTTGATTATATTTGTGAGTTGACCGTTTCAGATTATCAATGCAAATTAAAATACATTTAAGGGAGCTCCTCTTAATTCATTACTAATTTTGAGTATCGAACGTGCATAATTTTGAGTATGTAACTGCCGCACAAACGCTTATCCTAAGCATCGAAGATTGGTAACAATTTGCTGTAACCAAGCTTGTTGTTTAAATGAAAATGTTATTATCGAAACAACAATATCGAAAATGTTTTTTTTCTTTATGATGTAATTTTTTAAATAAACCTACGCACTTTCGTCAGTTAATCACTTAGATAAGTAAGGGTACATTAAAATTGAATTTTGTAAGCAATACAACAAAGAAGCTCTATACTCCAAGGTAAACTTGAGTGCAAGCATTGAAATAACCCACTATAATGATGGACAACAGAACGAAAGGGTTTTTCTATTTACCGTTTTGTGTGCGGACCCCTAAAAGGTATCATTTGGCCACAACCCTTATAAATCAGCAGGCTTATTACTCTTAATCTCATACTAATTAATTTTTGTAGAGATGAAATTAAGAAAGAATGCCGCGCGGTTTTGCTGTTAGAGAGGCTTATTATCATCTGATGCAGGGTAGTTTGGGGTGAAACTTAAATGGGGTTTTTGTTGAAATAAAACGGTATTTGTGTGTGCAAACAGGAGTGAAAACTTTAAACAATGGAATTCATTCATTCAACCTGTCAACTGTCGTTGTACGGCAGTTTTATGCCACGGCATCGGCAGCTCAAATGTGGTTGTGATTACGAGTATCTATGAAACGAAGCGCCCTATCTCTTTCGTTATTATATTAAAATGATCAAGAAAGGCAAATCTAACAATAACACACGACACGACCAACATTTTAAACGTCAACACGAAAAAAAAAACCTAAACAAGATGGCGGCAAATTTTTTATGTTGCGATTTTGTTTTATATGATAATGCTCAAATCAATCATAAATCAAAATAATAATAGGAGGGAGATGAGGTGAGAGTGAGGGGAGGACGGGGGGCGTGAAGAGGTAATTTTGACGCGAAATCATGAGGTATTCCACTACCAAAAATGTTTAACTTCAAAAATACATACTCTTGAGGGTGTAACCTTGTGACACACCATAATTCTTTGTTATTCAGCTTATAAGTAACTTTAATTTCGAAAGTCGGTGTATTTTCCGTTTTTGCCACTGAAGAGATATGAGGAACAGGGTGTAAAGTTCACTCATACTCATAGAAAAGGGAGGATCTTCCGACCAGATGGATGTCGTATCTGGTGGGCAACTGCCCAACAATTGATATCGGGAAGTTGTAATTATGCTAGCTGCGCGGTAAACTCTGATTGCACGTTGCAGGATTTGTGTGACTTCAGTGGGATGCGTTGTTCGCATGTAGCGGTGTAGATGCCGCCACACCACCAACTTTCAAAATTAAAGTTATTTTTCACTTTTTTGGAAGTTGGCTGTTTTTTTTCAGTTTTTAGTGGTTGCGCCTATCCCACACAAATTCGTATACTTTCACTTGCTACTAGTACTCCTCCTTTGTAAATAAAAGTGGCAGGAAGTTATTAAAGCATCAATATACACTAAGTGGAAAAAATACGTATTATTGAAGATAACTCAAAATCCTCTCCTAAGCACTTGAACAAATTCATATGGAACCACTCGACAGGTGGATACCCTTTCAAACTAAAGTATTTTTTAAATCGGTTTAAAAACGACGGATTTCTATGGTAACAAATTTATTAAGAAAAAAAAACACATTATCATCATCTGCCTTTTCCATGCCTGCATGTGGTGGTCGGCTTCCAATCTTACGATATATAAATATAAGCACATAAAAGTATACATAAGAATATGCCTAAGTATACTAAAAACAAATAAGGCAAACAATAAGAAAATTATACCGTTATGATTATACTGCCAACTTCTTGCGAATGTGCACACAAACTTTCTTTGCCAGTTATTCTTTGCGAGTTAAAAAAACAAAATGCTATTCAGTACATTTTGACCGCGTAGGTACCTATTGCATCTTTCTATGAAACAGCTGTTTTATTTTTAATATAACCGACGAAAAATGTATATGCTAGGGGGTATAGAACCATGTGCTTCATGGTTACAGTTAGCGCACAGTTTAAAAATGTATCCTGTATAGATTGTTATCAAGATTATTAATTAGCGACGAGTACACCTAGCCTCTCATTACCACATTATCACCACTTGTATAATTGCATATAATATTTAACCTAAAACCAATTATATTGCACGATAAAATAAATTAGTCACCACAATAATTGACCACGACTAAAACAAACTGTTTGAGCCGACCACTTACCACAAATGGTGGGTCAGTGGACAAATTGAAACACGACTGATTTAATTAATTGAACCACTAATTGGTACAACGTTAACAGAATAGTGGTAAGCAGAGATAAAGGTAATTGGATGAAGGAAGTGTTAATTAATTTGGTAGATAAGATAGTCAGGCGTTAATGTGGTTGTTCTTGCATGTATTAAGTCATCTGCCTAGACTTTTTCAACTATGTTGGGACGAACCAGATCTTTTTCAACCATGTTGGAACGAACCTGAGGGCTAATTCACGTAATTTTATGACGCACCGATGAAGTTGCAGTGCAGGAGCAGTTAAGTTTAGGTTTGAGTGTCAAAGGGTATTCTCGTAATCTTTGAACTGCGCGTCAGCTGCGCGTAAACTGCACGTCAACTGCACTGCAACCAAACTCGTAGTAGTCTATGCCAAACTCTACCAAATTACCTACGGTGTGGCCACATGAAAGAAAAAAAAATACTCACTGAATAATCGAATAAAATCGATTACATTAACATGAATATAACGTTATTATAATACTGAAATAATACCTCAGTACTGATTATAGTGCTTTTTCTTACCATATAAACGAACAATTATGTTTTGATTCGCAATCAAAGATATATTTTGCTATAATTTGGCTGAATGATGGTCTAACATTGCCACGTAAAACTAAAACTGTCATATTATGAGGAAACGCGCTTATAACTTATAGAGCGCGAAATTCAAGACTCATTGAACTTAGATGGTAGGTAAGTATAAATTATAATGATTATAATAAAATTATTAAGGATGTAGGTACAGTGAATTATACGAAGTAGTAGCAGTTTAAATTCATTTCATGTAAGTTTCATCCTGATTCTTCCGTAGATATGACTTCACGCAAACGTGTGTCTGTGCGGCAAATGGAACTGCTGGTCGAGTATTTGGAGGGCCACAGGGATTTTGCCCGTGGCAGAGTAAAATCTAGAGAAGGGAGTGCCTTGACATCACGCCTTTGGTCAGAGTGCGCCAATATATTAAATGCCGAGGCAGACGGGGATCCAAGAACTCCCAAAAAGTGGAACAAGGTCAGTTAGATCATATCGATATTGCACCTATGTGTATCGCTATCGGTACATTATACTTGGGTAAATAACTAGATTTGTAATATTTTTAGTGGTACACCGACTATAAGAGCCGCTTGCTCAACCGAATTAGGCAGATTAGGAATAACCAACAAGGTACAGGTGGAGGGCCAGGCGTACCCACTTCTTTATCCCCTTTAGAGGAGAGAATCGCTGCTCTGCTTGGTGCAGGAGTTGAGATTGTGGGGAGAAGTGGCACACCCCAAAATGAGGTGCAAATAAATCCCTTGTCGGTAAGTTATTGAATACGTTTTATTTTATTTTTATCGTATTTAAGCTCGGGTCTTATTGACAGTGGTATTTTTCTTTTTGCTTTGCTAGCCTGCACCCCACGCAGTTTCTCCGTTGCCTGCACTTCCCACATTACCTTCAGAAAATACTATGCATGCACCTACACTCAACAATAGTATTAATATGTAAGTTTTAATTAAGTCAAGAACCTATCTTTCTAGCTGAGCAATAACTATTAGAAATATGCAGTTCTCCTGTGAGAGGTCATTCTATTTTAATTTGGATCATTTATTACTAACCATTTACTTAATATTCATAAATGTTATTTATTTTTTCAGAAATGAAGATATCATTTTTGAGGCTGACGTTGCCACAACACAAAACATCACACATATTACTGAAAGGTAATAAGTATAAGGATTAAGGTTGAAGCTCCAGGGTAGCCCGCGAAATCAAATTTTCTTAGGTTTTTTTCAATTTGCGGGTTGGTTGTATGTTGAACAAAATATGATTCGCGATCGTAAAAAGTACGTATTTCCAGAAGGGACAACATTTCGAGTTTTACTATCTTTGAGAGTTGTATGAATGAATCATAGGATTATAATTGGGTAAATACGTACTTCTTACGATCGCGAATCATATAGGCTACAGTGGAGCTTCAACCTTAATAATACGGATTATGATAACTTGTTATATTTGGGAAATAAATAACAGTCTGAAAACCATGACATATTTTTATTTTGTTTCAGTGAGCAAGAGGCTACTCAGACAGCGTGGCAGCAACAATCCACGTCAAGACAGCGACGCAGCAAAAATCCACGTCAGCGACGTAGGCAATGTACATTTTGTCATTTTATTATTGATACACAATATAATACATTAAACTGTTATTAGGTTAATTATATTTTAGCTATTAACTGATTTTTATAGATACATTTTTAAATCTTATTTTTTGCAGCGCCTCGTCTATCATCAGAGCTGGAGCAGTCTCAAAATACACTGGCCAATCTAGAAAAGTCGAGAATAGAGGTCGAAAGGCTTGTGGCTGAAGGCTACAGTAAGATGGCTGATGCCATGAACAGAATGGCTGATGCAGCAACCACATCAGCTGATGCACAGTACCGCATAGCAGTAGCACTGGAAAACATAAATCATTCCTTGGTAATAACAAAACTTTTCTTATTTGCACACACAACTTTCTACTTTAATATATTTGTATATTTTGTTTATAATCCTAAAAGAATCTACAATGCAGTCATTTTCTTTTTAGGCAAGACGGCGGGGGCGGCTAGATTCTTCAGATGATACAATGTAAAATATATGTGCTTGTTAAAAAACAAATAGAATATTATCATTATTATAAATACAATAATAAATAATCTTCCTCTATTCTGCCTCTTATTCCCTATGTAGCCACAGGCGATTAATAAGAGCCTGTTGGACAGCCCGGCCTTCCAACAAGCCTCTGTTTGGCTGCCTATTGGCTTGCACCAGAATACTCAGACTCTCTGCACGCACATCCTCCTCAGATGCTCTACGCCACACACGCAGTCTCTCTTCTTGCTCACGCTCTTGATGTGTCAGTTGGGGCACTGGTAATCGTGCCATGTTTGCTATATTATGCAATACAGCACAGGCATTCACTATTTGGCCTGCAAAAACAGGATCATAGTGAAGCATGCGTGCAGATAATAAACACCTGGAACAAAAACATTTAGAAACTATAAAAAATACCTAACAATACAATTAAAAAGGCCTCAATATATTCACTTGGTTAGACTTCTTCAGGTCAAGATAATAAAAAGAGTATGAATATTAAGAGGAAACTTAGACAAAACTAGTTTTACTCAAATACATACCTGAATCGAGCTTTCAAGACACCAATGCATCTCTCTACTGTATTGCGAGCTGAGACCTCAGCTTATAATAATGGTCTTCTGGAGAACCTGGTATTGCATTCAACACTGGGGTCATCATGGTCTTCCTCAATGCATAACCACTGTCACCTAGAAGAATAATTATTCATAATATTAAATGAAAACATAATGTTTAATATAATTTTTCAATAGGTATGGAAGGACATTCACCCAACAAAAATATTTCCTCTTCATCATAATTTTGGTTAAGATAGGGCTGTAATGGGTGATCACGCCATACTGATGAATCATGGGTTGCCCCAGGCTTACTGGGATCAATGCATAAAATGTTTAGATCCGCATCACATATCTGAAAAAATAATTTTCAGATGTACAGTTCTATTTTATGGCAGTAAAGTAAACAACACAATATTATAATTGTATGTTTTTTTAAATTATAATAAATTAAGATTGATTATGACTAAATAGATTACATACAATCATCACATTGAGAGAATGATATCCTTTTATATTGAAGTATCGTTCTTCATGCTGACTGGGTCTTATAATGGCAACTTGGGTGCCATCAATACAGCCAATTACCCCTGGCAACTTGAACTTTCTATAAAAACTACAAAAAACAGATATTTTGCTCATTGATAAAAACAATTATACTAACATGTATCTCTAAAACTTAGATTGTATAGCAATTTTACCTTGTTTTAATTTTGTCACGGGCTTCCCTTGTCATGGGAAACTTAACATAATTGGTAAATAAGTTTCTCATGTTGAGGGCTTTTGTGACTTGGCGGATCACTCTCGACACAGTGGGCTGTGATACTCCATGGCACCTGCTTTGGCCCACCAGAGTCTGATAAGATCCGCTCGCCAAGAAAGCTAGTGTTATGAGAACCTGAAATTCACCCAATTATTTATGGACTACCATACCATCAAATATAATTTATTTTGCATTATTTAATTCCAATACTTGCTGTGCCCAGCGCTTTCACCTGCGCTTGGCTCAAAAACTGGGCTATCACAATTTGATAGCCCAATTCTTGAGGAATTTGGAAGTGACTGGTTCCAGAGATTAGCACGTTCAAACAAACTCTTCAGCTTAATTAAGTTACTATAGATAAACATGATGGACTAACCTTTGCCTGTACACTCAAACCATCCTTCCTTCTCTCCTTCGGAATACATACTTCTAGCTTTTACATACTTCAATCAATTCCCGAGTTAAGTCTTTGCTCAGACGATAGGTTTTCTGGAATTCCCGATCCGAAATACGGAATGGATCCACAAAAAACCTATGCCTTTTTAGGGTTTGACGACGTTCTCGGACATCTATTTCGGCAGCGAGGGATAAAATCCTCAACCCAAGTTGGTAACTCATGTTCACTAAAAAGGTAAAAAAACATTAAGAATTTAATTGAAAACGACATGTAGTTAGCAGATTTAACAATTAAACGTATGATATTTAATTTTAAACACTTACATTCCCAAAAAATACAATTTGATGCCAACAAAAGTAAATATTGAGGAACTTATGTTGTGCGTAATCAAAACTGCACGTTGATCGAATTGAAACCTAAAATATGTCATTTTGAGACGTCAAACGAATAGTAAAATACCGATCTTGTTGCGTTCAGAACCACGCACTGATGACGCGCAGTAGGAGAATAGGTACCGTTAATGCGCTCGCGTGACGCGAACTTGACGCGAGCGTATCTGATAGCGGTGGAGAATACGAAAAACGTTGTTTTGATCGAAACTTCACTGCAACTGCACTGCATCTAAACTTCTTTTGTTACGTGAATTAGCCTACTGATCTTTTTAAACTATGTTTGGACGAACCAGATGAAGCTGAATACCAGTATTTTACATGGAGCGACTGCCTATGTGACCTTAACAACCCAGTTACTGGGTAATACGATGCCCTTTGGTTAGACTGGTTGTAAACCTTTCGGGCTTCCGACGATCCGTAACGACTGTCAAAGATCCACGAATGACCACCGGGTTCAATGGCGAGGCACGAAGGGGCCTTTGTATATAAAGATGGCCACTCATCCATGGACCAACCTCAGCAAACGTATCTTAACCTGATGACGTGCGGCTGATAGTATTTAGCCACAAGCCTCTTGTTATTATTAGGTTATGTGAATTAAGTTTCAAATAATCATCAAGCTTCTGGCTTTATCTCAATTATTTGGGGTCAGCTGACGACGTACACATAACATCACGCCGATAATCCTACAAGTGTTAGGCAGAGGTGTACCTATAGTACACCCACATTTCGCAAGTTATACTTAAGTCCCATGCAATTGGGGGCGAGCCTATTGCAGAGTATGTAATTTTCTTCTAAACATGGTCTTACAGTCGTCATCTCAGTGTTTAGTATCATCCCTAGCTAGCCTTACAAGTTTCATTCAATCCATCCATCTTCTCTTCCTCGCTAGCTCTTTCCAAACATTCATTTTATTTATGTTCGAAACACGATATGATCATATTCAATTAATCAACTCAGCCCTTCGCAGTCCACTGCTGGACATAGGCTGCACTACAACACTCTGTCCTATGCCTTCACTATCGAGTCTGTACCAGCTATCTTTATAAGCTCTAGCTGGCGGGCGTCCCACACTACGTTTGTCGGTACACGGTCTCCGCTCCAGGACTCGTCTGCTTCACCAGCCATAGATCCTTCGACAGACAGGTCAACCCACTGCCAAATCTATCTTCTGCAAGCTATCTATGATCATTTTATTTACACGATAGAGAGAGAATTTGTCGCTAAAGACATGATAACGTTTACTATTTTGCATGATGTTCATGCTACTGCTACTGCATGCTACTGTACTCAGTTTGAAATCGCAATCACAAAATAAACAAGCGTGTTGATAAGCGTTCCTTCGTTTCTTCTCTGTGTGAGAAAAGGTCTATTTATCGTACTTGTTGAAACGCGCTTGTAATTACACGTACTTCGGATGAATTTATCCCAAGAACATACTTTTTAGTTGAAAAACATGTCCTAAAACATGCAACTGCAAATGTAAGTTTAGAACCGCAAAAAATAAAATAGATTAAAATTCAAATGAAGGATTTTTTAACATTTCCCTTTACTTGTGCTGTGAGAACTTGTTTCTTGCCAAATTTCATGATTCTTGGTCACCCTGTAAGGTTTTTATTTATTTGCGAGTATCAAAATATGTCGCATGAGTCGCCGTATTGTTTGTTGCATTTACTTAGAAACTTGATTTTTTTTGTGTCCAAGTCTACGGTAGACGTACGGATTTGTTATTAATTTCAATTCGATGCCTCCACTCGTTCCCGAGAAAAATGGTTCTGACAGACGGACAGACAGACAGAAGGACGGACAAGGAAGCTTATATTTTCTTTTTATTATTTCAACAAAAGTTACATAAATGGGTATTACAAAAATCTTCTGTCTAAACTGCGGGACAGCTTGTCGGCAGTGTGATCCTATAATGCTTCCGTTTTTTTTTTCTTTTGATGTAAGAAACCCTTCAAAAGAAGAATCTATTCGCACAAAGCATACGTAAACGAGAACATGAGATGCGGTAGCAGTCAGTATGCTTGTCTAAGCCGGGCTTACATGGACCTATAAGGTATTTTATATGTAGAGCGTTGACTACCGACCGCTGATATGCCAGTGCTTGCCGGCGCCAACTATGGTGCTGGATACCAGCGTTTTTCATGAAAACACCCACCAACATGACCTATGATGCGCCTGACGTATATTTATTACGGAATAGTAAATATGACGTAGTTCGAAAATTGGTTTTAATGCTGAAATTATGACTGTATTTAAAATGGAAATGCTTAGTTATGTCCATGACAGAATAAAGCAAACAATATTAAACAGTTTCAACTTTAACTTTAAAAAAAATAGTTATCCTCTCTGCGAACGGCCGGCGAGCTCTACATTGAAGTTGGTCGCAATTACTTTGTTATTTTTGAACCCCAAAATAGGCTATAGGCTAGCTGTTGCATCTGCGATCTAGGATGAAAAGTAGCGTATGTCCTTACCCAGTTCATGGTCTATCTGTGTGCCAAATTTCACCCAAATCCGTTCAGCCGTTTTGGCGTGAAAGCCTAACAAACAAACAAATTTATTTTCGCATCTATAATATTATTTAGGATTAAGTATTTTGTACGGATAAGTGATTTTGATTTAATTTGAAAATCTTCACAAGTTATGGTCTCACTGTTTTAAGAATTTTTACCCAATCCATATGAAACTGGATCTTCGGAGACTAAAGTTACTCGATAAGTTAGTTAAGTTCCATGATTGACCACCACGAAAGGGAAGGAATTTATAGGTACGTAACAATTTCGGAATGTAAATGAGCCATTACAATTCAGTATCTAGTGTACATAGTATGTTGAATAATAATACAGTTTACATAATGCATATTAATTTTCGTACGTTCAATGAAGCTTACATATGTAATATGCATCTGAAATTTAAGCGCCGTTCATGCAATAGATGTGTACCGATAAGAAAAATGAAATGACTTCAAATACTAATGTGTGGAACAGTGCCCGGGTCCGCAGACTACGTTGCTTGCGAGTTGCAGGATATTTAGGTACAAGAGTACAGCCGACCTATTCTGTAACAATCTTACCGTGAAAACTTAGGTGACGTGAGCATGGAGTGAGCTGTCAGTGCCACTGATGCTAGGGATTGACTAAGAAGGGATGACATTGACGGCTCGCTCCACGCAAGTCTTCACGTTGAGATTTTTACGAGCCGACATGCAGATAATTAACTTGTATGGTAAGTAATGTGAATGGATCAATTTAAATACACTAGAGACACTGAATATGCGGCATTTACAACAAACTTAATTAGGCATCTCTGAACATAGAATTACGTCATTGTAATGTGCATTTATTAGAGAGGTATGAGGAACAGAGATTCACTCATACTCTATGGAAAAAGGATGCTCATTCGACCTGATGGGTGTCGTGTCTGGTGGGCTGCCCGACGATTGATGTCAGGACGTTGTATACACGCTAGATGTGCGGTAAACTCTGCTTGCGCGATGCAGGATTTTGCGTGACGTCAGTTTGATGCGTAGTTCTCATGTGGCGGTAAATGTAACTGAATTAGTTTTTATTTACAGATTCTAGGTACTAAGCTGTGCTGTTTCATGTTTGGTTTTAAATAACACGAGTTTTTATGGGCTTCACTTACCGGGTCATTCTAACCCTGGGTCTGTACAGAGAATTAGAAGCTGCAATACCAATTCAGATTCATAATCTACCCAATTAGTACTTACTTATTTTAACTGACTTGCATTCCCAGATCTACCCAATTCATATGCCCCCTACAGACGACCGCAGACCACGTAATGTTGAGTGCATTACTTATAAAATTTGCATTTCTAAACGATTTACGGTTTTCACCAGACCTAATGAGCTTTTAATGACTACTATTAATATGACGGTTTTCAAGTTTGTAGCACCCATAGTTAGATGGTTGATTTTGGGGCCAAACAATTAATTAATATTTGTTTTGATTATTTTGTACTCAATCTGACTTCCATGTTATTTATGAAATTAATACTTGTTTCCGGTTAAGTCTATGCTTAGTTTTTATTTTGATGTATTTAAAATATTGTGGTTTCCGGTTGAATTTATGTTTAGTTTCTGTTGAGCTACTTCCTTTTATTTTATTTAAAATATTGTGCGTTTTCGGTTGACTTCATTTTAAATTTTTATTTTGTTATTAAGGATTTATCTTAATTATTAGCTTGAATTATTTAAAATATAATTTCCTTTGAGTTAATATTTATAAGGATGTATCTTGCTCAACGATGCGCCAGCCCGCGCCGCAGCTGAGGCTGTTGCTTTAAATTCCCCAGATATTAATAATCATCAATTCTTGATCCGGTCTGTCTCATCTTGCTATTCTCCCTCCAGCGAAGCCCTAAGCCGAGGACACTTAGGAATGTAAGTTTAAAATTTGCTCGTTTTTAATCTCAATTTTATCCATTTGGATTTTTTTAATTAATTGCGTGGTATGGTAATCGTATTGTGAAAAACACGGACGAATATATACAATTTAATAATATTTATTATGATAATACCTGACTTATGAGGAAACAGAGCGCCTCGTACAAACTTAAATTATATTAATATCACACCCTTGGCGTACACATAAACGCACCCTTCGCACACACACACTAGCTCACACACTAGCTCACACACTCACTCACACACACCCACTTATACTGCTACAACACGAAATGAACAGATGGTTTACAAACCATTTCTGGTTTAATGGTGCTTATAAACATAATCCTGTATTAGGATTGTATGTTTAATAAAATAAAATTAAAAAAAAAAAATTAATCCATGTTTAGTTTCTAGTTTTTTTTTGTATTATTAAACGTTTATGTCTAGTTTCTACCTATAACCAAAATTGTTATTATGGCACTCAGTTGTCTTTAGCCCCCGTGGTGGGCGCTAATAACTGCGAATCAGTTACTAAACTCACGCAGTATTACTGTGCACGAAATTGTAATATGTTTTTGTTCAAATATATATTTGTATTTATAATGTATTGGTAATTGATATTGAGGAAATACATAATTTTAAGTTAATGATGATAATATAATATTTCATAATAACTCGGAATATTATACATAAACTTTAATATTAATAATAAAAACCTAATAAAATAACACGAAAACTTACTAAATGCAAAATTAAAAGTAGTTTTCATTCTTAGTTTTCATTTTGCAAACCAGGCTATGGATTGACCATACCCCACATACATTTTTTGAGTTTTTATCAGGCTTTGGTGAAGAATCTACCACAATCTGTCAAAAACGCCAACATAGAAATATTACGTAAGGTCGCACACAAAAAAACCTGGAACGGAACGCAAATGTCACTTTTGCAGTAATTTCTTCTGTGTCGGCCATTGAACGGTTATTTTTGTGAAAAGTGCACCGTATTTTATTCATAATAAAATTACGAATCGCAGAAAGATAAGTCGTACAATTTGATATCTTTCAGAATTTGAGTTTTTCTAGTGATTTGTGCATAAATTATAGGTAAATACTTCTAAAATATCATGATATAACGAAATAAAACGTGGGGAACCATATGACCTTTGCCTGTGAATACCTTATTATTGTGGGAGTTATATGTCCATTATCCGGTGAATTGAAATCTTTATTTTATACTATCTTCTTGCCGCGGGTTTTATTTTGGTCGGGTAGTAGTAAACTTTGGTCGTCATTATTTATCCATTTATCAAAAGTCGACGTCTAGACAGGCAATGGGAAAAAAAATGTTTTCCCACATGTTTTTTTAGGTTTTCAGCTAATTTGCTAAATATATTTGATAAAATCTCATACCATAGATTACGTTATCACTTTTATAAATCTATGAAAAAATCACTATTACTGCAGGATTTGTCCGAGGCCTGGTAAAGGGTTAAGTAAGCCTTCGTTTTATATATAAAAAGCGTTATGAAAAAAAAAATTACAGCACAACGCAGATTACCTACAACAAGAATACCTTCTAAACTCTTTTTGCATTGTTTATTTTACTAACATAATGATATAAGTTAATAACTACCAATATTGTTCCCTCTTTTAACTTCGAACATTTTTCCGAAACTCGTTCCAAAGAACATTTATAACCAATGCAACCAGTTTTTGTCATTTAAAGTGAATAATTGTTTTCTGTTTTTGATAAATAAATGTCTTAAAACCATACATTTCGAAAAAAAAGGAAGGCTTTTAGTAAGTTTAGCTTACGCTGCTCTAATTTGGGAAAGATAAATCAGTTGATATTCTAGTGCCGAAGTCTAAAATCCGACCCTAACATAACTTGAGAAAGATTAAACTATTCATCAATCTAGCTTAACATTCTACTCATCTAAAATGCGTATGCAAAACCTTCTAAAGAGAAATTAATGATACAAACTTTGTCTTGATAAATCTACAGGATGACGTAAAAGTAATGACTCAGTAGAACATGATCTCTTTTACAAATCGCGTTTTATGTCATTTATCGATTTATTTATTATTTTAATTAATAGAAAACAAAACTAAATAAAAAACAAACAAGGATAGAATTATAATACAAAATATAGTACGTATTTGCAATAATCTTAATAAAATTGTAATTATGACGCTATGGGCTGATTTAACCAAAGTCACATAACTTTTATCCGTGGAATAAAAATTGACGTCTGACAGTTGTGTGGACAAAAACTCGAAATAAAAATAACAATATAATAATCTGGATAAGATTTATTCTAGGTTTAAAGTTTGGTAAAATTAGCCCTAAGTGCCAATTTCACAAGTGAAATTGAATGCGATCAGCACATCTGAACGCGTTCAAGAGCTGTTAGTGTCAATATTCCACAGAAAATAATGACACTGACAGCCCTTAAACCCAATTTCATTTTTGAAATTCGCTATGAGTGTGTTATCATTTACGATTGTGAATGAAAACATATAGTTACGTAATAAAAATAAATAATAACAAAAAACTTTTTGTTGTTTAAAAAAAAATTTTTTTTTAAATAAAATGTACATCTGCGTCACCATTAGATATTTTTCACCACATGAAGAGTTGGTGTATCCTGGTATATATGAAGGTGACACTGAAAGTTTTTGAAAATAAAAACTGCACAAACTAGCAAGTTATTAGTGTTATTATATCTTTTCAAAATAGTGTATATTTACATAAATACATCGCTGCATCCGATGGAACAACTGACAAAAGCACTTTGCACACTCATCCTTAGGGGTCTCTTCGACGGCATTTTGATACGCAGCCTCGGCATGCTTGGCGTCCATAAAACGTTTTCCTCGAAGTTTTTCTTTTATTTCCGGAAATAAATAAAAATCGCAAGGTAGGTCGGGGCTATATGGCGGGTGATTGTTTGCTTGGTGGTGTGCGACGAGGCGCGTCGTGTTGAAGGAGGATCCTACTGCCAGGTCGTTTCACCCGAACTTTTTCCTAGACAAGTGGCAAACAATTGTTATTGTACCACCTCACAGTTAATGTTTTTCGATCCTCTTAAACAATTGTTTGCGTAATGACCTGTCCTTACGAAGAACGACGCCACCATCGTTTTTTCCCACGCTTCGACCTCTCTTCACTTTAGTTGGCAACTCCTCGGAGGGAAACACCCAGACAGCAGACTGTCTCCTAGTTTCGGGATCATACCAATAAATCCAGCTTTCGTCACCAGTAAGTTTATGTCGAACACAGCATTTGAGACCCGTCCGTTAAATCTTTGAACCATTTCACGACACCACACAACACGACGGAGTTTTTGGGCGTCTGTCAAATTATGAGGTATCCACCGAGCACAAAGCTAACTGACCGCTAAATATTCATGGAGGATTTTGTGCACTTGACTCATACCGATGCCTAAGCTTGTCCGAATCTGCTGATAAGTCATATGCCGCATAACACTGACCTTTAGTCGTCGCCGTAGAAGGCCGTCCCTCACGCAGATCATCGGTGAGATTAGTGCGACCACGTTTGAACTCATTAAACTAGTTGTAAACAGTGGTACGAGATGGGGCTTCATCGTGAAACGCCAATCGAAGTCTATCATAACTTTCTTGTTGAATTAAAAGACATCGAAAGTCATAAAAAATCATTAGACGAAAATTTTCTTTTGTTATATTCATGCTGACGTGACACAGACAATTTCCAATTTGCCGCCAAATCGTAAACAAAAGACAAATGAATACAATACATACATACACAATAATATTAGTAAAGAATTCCATTTTCAAAATGTTAACTTATTTTTTATCACATAAATCGTTTACAAGTGGCCAGTTCTAAAAACTTTCAGTGTCGCCTGGTGCAAAATAAATTAAAAACCAAGTCAGAAAATGTTTTATTTTAACAATTAATGGCGTTTTATGTCATCGCGACATATATATACACTTGGGAGCAAATAAATCGAGCCACTTCCTTTTTCACGCATTATGGTTATTATTTTTGGTATTATGGAACGCATCGATTCGAAAGATATATCGCCTAAAAGGGTATTTAATAACCTTTACAATGAGGGTAGTTAGTTGTCAAAATTTCATTTTAATTAAAGTTTAAAGGGTAGAATAAAATTATCGCATTTAATTTGCTTATGACATTTTTATTGTACTCTGTTAAGAAAAGATTAAATTTGAGGTTTTTGTTAATCATACCCATATTACTTGTTATTGTTGTCTTTATCTATGTCTGCGTAATCAAAATAACCTGATAAAATGGATACTACACCGATGGAAGCTGCCCAAGTTGTAGCTTTACTTGAGGTTGGACACGGACAACGTGAAGTGGCACGCAGACTTCATTTGAGTCGTTCAAAGGTACAGCGGGTATACCGCAGGTATCTGGAGACTGGTGCTTTTGTTCGGCGACCTGGAACTGGCCGACCACGGGCAACAACAGAACGTGACGACCGCTTTATTGCAACCAATTCGTTGCGCGACCGTGGACTTAATGCTGTTCAGCTACAGCAAGCGTTACGTGACGTTCGAGGTGTCGCAATCAGTAGGTGGACAGTGAGACGAAGACTAAAGGAACGAAATTTAACATCACACAAACCAGCAACTGGCCCAAAATTGACTGTAGCTCATCGCCGATCTCGCTTGGAGTTTGCTCGAGAACACATTAATTGGACGTTAGAAGACTGGAGGTCAGTTTTGTTTTCTGACGAGTCAAGAATCTGTCTTTTTAGCAATGACGGGAGAAACCGAGTGTATAGACGTCCTGGTGAAAGATTTGCCCAATGTTGCATTCGAGAAACTGTGAGTTTTGGTGGTGGTTCTTGTATGGTGTGGGGAGGAATTTCTCTAGACGGAAAAACGGAACTTGTCTTCGTCGACCCCGCCAACGATGGCAGTGGTAGACGTGGATTAACAGCTGACCGATACATGACTGACATTCTTGAAGACCACGTAATGCCGTATGCTGGTTTTGTCGGAGAAAATTTCTTGTTTATGCATGACAATGCGAGACCTCATACCGCGCAGATCGTTACGGAATACTTGTCTGCGATCGGGATTCAACAAATGGTATGGCCAGCACGAAGTCCCGATTTGAACCCGATCGAACACCTATGGGACGAGCTAAAACGGAGAGTCCGAGCCAGGGTTCCCGCTGTTTCATCCATTCCCGAGCTTAAAGTCGCTGTGCTTGAAGAGTGGGAGAACATACCACAATATGTCATCGTAACTCTGATCAGATCGATGACTAATAGGCTACAAGAATGCATCAGGGCACGGGGGGGTAATACCAGTTATTAAGAATATTTTTTTTGCAATAATTTTGTTTTTTATTGTTTTTATGGACTGTTTTAGCCCTACTAAATTTTCTATCAAAATTACCATTTTTCTTGCAGAGCCAATAATTTATCATTCAATAAGGTTATTATTCAATAATTTACCCTCATTGTTAAGGTTATTAACTTAACTTTTAGGCGATATATAGGTCGAATTGATACGTTCCATATTCCCAAAAATATTTACCATTTTACGTGAAAAAAGGTAGTGGCTCGATTTATTTGCTCCCAAGTGTATATATAAAGGAAAATGCCCACCTCGTTAGGGAAGTTGGGTCTTAGTGAAAAATTCTTGTGTCAGGACGATTTTCACTTTATAATTAAGAGAAAATAGTCCTAGTTCTTAATTAGAAAATGGTTTTAAGTTTTTCACTCATGTTTTCCAGAAATGTTTTTTTTATACAATACTAAATAAAAGGTTATGTTAACCTTGTTCCTTCTCTTACATCATTGAAATGCTAAAGGGTAGCTACTCTATAAATGGAAATCTCGAAAGGCCGAAGCTATTTCCATAAAATAATCAGAAGATTAGTTTAAGGTAAGTATAATGTTAGGATAACGGTAGCAAAAATAAAAACGTTTTAAAAACAGCAAACATAGGCATCAAGTTTTGGCTCTATTGATTTACTCACAGGATATATATACACACAGTCATAGTTTCATCATTAGTAGTTAAATATACTTTAAATGTCATGAGGAAGGCGTAATGTCCTTTGGCAACACCCATTCAATATGATAAAATTAACTCAGAAATACATAACAAATAGTGGGTTATATGGGGATCCCGAGAAGTACAAGATCAACGTATCAAATAAAGAAAACAATAAATTCAAAATAAAACATTTATACCTCATCAAAAATATTTTCTAAGAATTGAGCCGGAGCACTTATATCATTGAAACGGCCCCAGCTCAAATACCATAATACCGTCACAGTATGAGCACAGCACCTTACTGTACGATTTCCAACTAAACAGTTACAATAATAAGCAATGAAACCGTCTAGAGAATTTGCCCTGTTTTCATCTTCGCTCATTAATAAATATGAATAATAAGTTTTATTGCTTATGTGCCGGGATTTAATTCTGGCCCTAATCAAATTACTATTTTGTGCCAATATTAAGGGCAAATCTTCTATTTCACTGCTTATTTCGACACTGTATGTACCGTTAGCTCTTATGTGCTTCCCATAATAGGATCTCGCCTGTTTTAATTGGTAAAATCCCAAAGCAAATCTTCTTAAGCCATTTAAACTTAATCTTGGGAAACTATTTAAATGGGGAGCACTACTGTTTATGTTTTGGAAACAAGCATGTCTTCTGTTAATGTTTTCCTTTTGAATAAATTCCGACAAATAGTTTCTGCTATTTAACCATGCCTGTGTGACTGTCTGTCACTTATTCCTATTTAATAACAAAATATTATATTTATTCTAAAACCATGCACGTGGTTCGGCCCACTTTAGAAACACATAAAATCTAAATTTTATGGTCTGACAGCTTGACGCGTTACCCTAATAAATAACAAGATATCCTAATTCTTTGCACTTGTAAAATAGTTTAGAAACTCTTGGAAGTCCATTCCATTTCTATTTAATGGCACACGCAAATGACCACTTATGGCAGCCGTCGTCGCTTGAAAGAAATGTTTAGACAATCGAAACCCATAGTTCTTTACAAATTCTGAGAAAGTTAAAGCGAGGGCGCGTTATTGCAACCAGCTGTGAATCGTAAAAGCAATTAAGAAATAGAAAAATGTGTTTAAAGTCGAAGTTTACAAAAAAATAGTGTGGGAAAGTACCGAGCCCAGATTTTGGATAGTTGGCGGGGGTGTTGCTGTTGAGGAAGGGCAGTTGGTCTTAGGACATGACAGGGTTCGGTCGTTATAGTCTCAAGAAGGAAAGCTAGTTAAGTTAGGAGGTTGGTGAGTGTTGTGAGCTGGGAGGAGCTGTGTTCGAGGTGAAGTTGATACTGCGTGCGGCATTTCGTGAGTAGTAATCTAATCCCCTACAAAGATATCATTGGTAAGTGTTAAACTCTTTACTAATAATGTGTCTTTTCCATTGTATTGTTCTCGTAGACTGATTTGTTTTATGATTCGTAGGTAACATTTAGATAATATCGCTGCAGAGCTATTAATAATCATTTATTCCAGCATAGTGACATAGCGCTATTAATTAACTCTATTTTCTATTGTATTACTTGTCCATCTCCTAATCCATACCCTGACAGATATTTGTCATTTGCGTTTGATTATAGGGAAACGGAGAAGGCCTTCCACTTTATTTGACACTGAGCACTGACGCTCGACTTTTGACGACTTTGACCTGTAATATGCGCAACCACATACGGAAGGCAGAACCGTAAATACTCTCAGTTCATTTAAAACAACATATGCTATAAAGTCGATCTAAATCGGCATTATAAAACAATCAAACGTTAGTGATAATTACTGCTTCCAAAAAGGTTTGGCCACACAACTCTTTACGAAAGGCTCGTCGTACGCGCATCTCCGGGGAGAGGGGTTAGGCTTCACACATTTCCCCAAACTGGATTGGTAGTCGTTCTAAGAACGCTAGGGACCGTGTCTCGATAAAACCTACACCCGGCATATGGTACGCCAATTTCTAAATCGACACTATTTATCGAAACACGTCAATTTGGACGCTTTGCCGCTGACAGCCGCATTGTATCCTCGAAATGGGAAGATTAAGGAGATGTGAGGTGACGAAATTACCACCTCGGCAGACACCGAGTACGATCGCATTGAGTTTTGCTACAGACTGAGTCTACGGTACGCTTGTGCAATATTTTCTGTTATTTTAGAAATGGGGCTAGGCTGCCGTAAAGGTGATATTAACATAAATACGCGTTTAGAACTTTATACTCAATACTTGTCTCACTCAATGGCAGTTGGGCTTCGTAGTTCACTGTCTCTAGGATTGAGTAAGACATTTATATTGTGCTTAGGGAACATGTTCTACTAAAATCGTATATTGTCTCAGAGGTTTTATGCGTTAGGTTTAGTAGAACACGTACAAAGAGACAAACGTTTTAAAACGGTTCCCCGTCTCACTGAAATGGGTACATCATACACAGATACATTAACGTAGCTATTATTGATTGATTAAAGCGCAAGCGTAACGATTCCCTTACCTCTTCACATTATGAAGATTCTATTTCAGGTATTATTAGCGCTACCTGCGAGAAGGAAGACAGACCGCGGTAGGAAACGGTCGGTGTAAGGCTAGGCTAAGAAAGCTAGGGGAATTATTGAGTGCCAGAGGCCTTGTCCAAGTGAGCTGTTGTAGGAGAACGAGTTAATATTAAATAAGTAAAATATAGTTGTGTTGAAGCACAGATTTAGTTTATTATTATTCTATCATCTAGTTTTAACTTAGTATGTGTTAGTGTCTGTTGGTGAGACTGGGTGAGCCTTTAGTTATTATAGTTATCCTAGGCTGATGGAGTTGATAGTCATTATAACTAATCAGACAGACACGTGTTGCTGGGGAGTTTGTTGCGCCACTTCTTCTCCCCAGCATAAACACTAGGAAGTGGTGACGGGTGGGCTCTTTGGGGCTGTCTATAGACTTTCAAGAGAGTTGATTCACAACTCTATTAATTATGCTTGAGTTTGATTCTCTACTCTCATAACTAGTAATTCTTGAATGTTGTATTCGTTGCCTTTGGCCGATACTAGAACTCTAAACTTTATTTAGTAATAATCCTCGAGTTTTGATTTCTCAACTCAAATTATCTAGTAATTCAAAGAATTATTATATTCTTTATCTTATACTAATAACTCGGTCAGGCTGACATGAGCACGTGTCTTGCAAATATGCTTGTTGTGCAAAGAGTGAACTTCCGGGGGTTTGGGTGACCACAACTATCTCATATCCAGTCTAAGGACTGATAGGGACCATGTCTCCTTAAGAGCATGATGCAGACGCAATGCCGCTGGAACTAGCCGCTCCGTTGCTAGACAAGGACAGTCGCACGGTTGCCGCAGGAAAAGCCGCTTCGTCACGTTTATCAGTTCGAGAGAACTGCTAGGGGCCATGGCTCCAAAAGAGCATGATGTCGACGCTATGCCGCTGTAAAGCCGCTTGCGTCACTTTATGGAAGTGTATCTCTGAGTACTCCGAGTGTAGATGCGAGGTATTGCGTGAGTTACGACTGATCAAATACCTATTACGCGCTAGCGTTTGGGTTACTCACAAGTTTATATAATAATTTACTCTGCATCCCTCTATTATTTAGCTTTCTAAAATCACTTCCAATATATTTCATAACTATGAATTCCCAAGTATCGTCTAATATTGATACACGGTTTCCCTGCCTCATTAATAATATCAAGGCATTTGGCTTCTATAAATTTGGGAATTCACTTCTATTATCGGTGGGAGAGTGACCAAGTCTGGTGACGAGCTCTACAGGGCCGCACGGGGTTGGAGTGCGGCCTTTTCCCCTTAGGGGGAAACCGACCTTAACGCTAATATTAACATAATTAGGAAAAACGAAAAATTTATCAGCCTAGGGTAATTTAGGTACCGTCACATGTGGTGCCGTGACCAGGATTCTCGTCATTAAATGTACTGATTCAATTCAGTGCAACGAGAAAGAACTACTTAAGGGTTACTACAACCAAAACACAACGTGAACAATAACACAACGTAATTTTATGGTTCTATTAAATGCTAGGGACGGCAGCAGTTACAACGGCTACAATAATTATGTTTAATTAAGTTAAGGTTTGATAATGGTGGTTGAATGCTTCAACTACTCGTAGTGGGTTCAAACCCCGCACGATTTGTTAGATGATGTGTTTAGATTCCATTGCCATTGATTTGAGGGTTCGATTCCCAGTAGATGAATTCTGTGATGATAACTTAGATTACTGAGTCACGGCTTGTGGGTTCAATCCCCGCATAAATAGTTTAGCATAATTGTAGAAAGTATGGCTGTAGCTCCGATGTTAAGTAGAGTGGGTTCGATTCTCACATGCACGGACGTATTTTTATTAAGTAGGCGATGGTATGATTGTTGCTTGGGCTCTTGTGCTACTAAGGTATTGGGTTCGACTCCCTGCAAACGTGAATTTAGTATCTGACAGTATGTGAACATGAAATATGTTTACGCGGTAGTTATGTATGTGTGTGAGTGAGTTTAGTTATAGAACTCGCTCTTAACTATGATTAAACCTAATTTTATTATTATCTAAGACGTACGAAGCGTGAAGCTTCTAGCATTTTGTAAATGACTATTAATTTACCGAGAAGGTACATTAACCATCATCATAGGAAGTTAACATAAATCTTTCTAACTTTGCAGTATACAGCGCATGTCATATTGAATAGATACTCGTTTGGCCTTATTTCAAATTCCAGGATATTTAAGTCTCCACTTGGCTGCGACTACGCTATGTCTAAACCTCTGGTTTGTGCGTCGCACTTGGTTTCAAGTTTCTACAAAATCTGCTGACATCGGCTGACTTCGACAGCAGTGGCTGTAGCGTGGCTCCTGTTACGAAGCTAAGTTTCACAATTTATTAGATACTTCAGTGACCCGTTATAACCTACGCAGTATGATTTTGTTATCTCACTTATAATTATTACGTTTAAAGGCAATGGTACTATAGTAATTACTTTCCATATGCTAGAAAATCTTCTTGTCAATATTGTGTGCACAGTCGTCTAGGATAGGTATCTATATTTACTAATCAGTTTAACTTTCCAACTCTTATCGGATTTCAAAACTGTTTCAACCTCTTAGAATCAGAGCGGGCGTCTTATGGGAATAAACTCTTATATGTTCATGCACGGACTATGTCAACTTTATAATTTATAAATGAAAATAATAAAAGAACACCTTTTGTTACACTAAACCAATAATTGTTTGCACAATCAAGGATACCTATATTTTCTAATAAGTATAACTTTCCGATTCTTGTTGAAACCGGCTCTAACCTCTTAGAATCAGAGGGGGGCATGTTATTGGAATACACTCTAATATGTTTATGTGCGGACTATTTCAGCTGTTTTCGGATATGACTGCCGACAGCTGACTAAGCTGACTCAGCGTTAAGGTGCACAAGGAAAGGCCTCTGTCCAGCGGCAACCGCGATAGGCTGAGTTTAGAACCAGGAAGCACCGCAGGAAGCGTGGCTCGATAGCACAAGTACTCTTTAAAGAGACCCTGGTATGTAAAACTACATTATAAGCATGCAAAGGTTCTCGGAACATGTTTGAAGCGCGGTAGTGTAACCTGAATAAGGTGACAGGAGTACTTTTAAGACAAATAAGTTAAGAACAATTTTTATGCATTGATCGAAGATGCTTCTGCGAGAAGGTACAAAAATTATAGCAGACATTGCATCTTATTAGGTTCGTGTTCCAACTGGACTGAATTTAACCGCTTGATTAGATGAACTTAGCATACCTATGGGTATATACTCTAAAACACTTATATGGAAATTGCTTCACCTATTATGAAAGCTCATCCGCTGTACTGCGTCACGCGTCTGATTTTCAGAGGGGGGAATGTGACTGTCTGTCACTTATTCCTATTTAATAACAAAATATTATATTTATTCTAAAACCATGCACGTGGTTCGGCCCACTTTAGAAACACATAAAATCTAAATTTTATGGTCTGACAGCTTGACGCGTTACCCTAATAAATAACAAGATATCCTAATTCTTTGCACTTGTAAAATAGTTTAGAAACTCTTGGAAGTCCATTCCATTTCTATTTAATGGCACACGCAAATGACCACTTATGGCAGCCGTCGTCGCTTGAAAGAAATGTTTAGACAATCGAAACCCATAGTTCTTTACAAATTCTGAGAAAGTTAAAGCGAGGGCGCGTTATTGCAACCAGCTGTGAATCGTAAAAGCAATTAAGAAATAGAAAAATGTGTTTAAAGTCGAAGTTTACAAAAAAATAGTGTGGGAAAGTACCGAGCCCAGATTTTGGATAGTTGGCGGGGGTGTTGCTGTTGAGGAAGGGCAGTTGGTCTTAGGACATGACAGGGTTCGGTCGTTATAGTCTCAAGAAGGAAAGCTAGTTAAGTTAGGAGGTTGGTGAGTGTTGTGAGCTGGGAGGAGCTGTGTTCGAGGTGAAGTTGATACTGCGTGCGGCATTTCGTGAGTAGTAATCTAATCCCCTACAAAGATATCATTGGTAAGTGTTAAACTCTTTACTAATAATGTGTCTTTTCCATTGTATTGTTCTCGTAGACTGATTTGTTTTATGATTCGTAGGTAACATTTAGATAATATCGCTGCAGAGCTATTAATAATCATTTATTCCAGCATAGTGACATAGCGCTATTAATTAACTCTATTTTCTATTGTATTACTTGTCCATCTCCTAATCCATACCCTGACAGATATTTGTCATTTGCGTTTGATTATAGGGAAACGGAGAAGGCCTTCCACTTTATTTGACACTGAGCACTGACGCTCGACTTTTGACGACTTTGACCTGTAATATGCGCAACCACATACGGAAGGCAGAACCGTAAATACTCTCAGTTCATTTAAAACAACATATGCTATAAAGTCGATCTAAATCGGCATTATAAAACAATCAAACGTTAGTGATAATTACTGCTTCCAAAAAGGTTTGGCCACACAACTCTTTACGAAAGGCTCGTCGTACGCGCATCTCCGGGGAGAGGGGTTAGGCTTCACACATTTCCCCAAACTGGATTGGTAGTCGTTCTAAGAACGCTAGGGACCGTGTCTCGATAAAACCTACACCCGGCATATGGTACGCCAATTTCTAAATCGACACTATTTATCGAAACACGTCAATTTGGACGCTTTGCCGCTGACAGCCGCATTGTATCCTCGAAATGGGAAGATTAAGGAGATGTGAGGTGACGAAATTACCACCTCGGCAGACACCGAGTACGATCGCATTGAGTTTTGCTACAGACTGAGTCTACGGTACGCTTGTGCAATATTTTCTGTTATTTTAGAAATGGGGCTAGGCTGCCGTAAAGGTGATATTAACATAAATACGCGTTTAGAACTTTATACTCAATACTTGTCTCACTCAATGGCAGTTGGGCTTCGTAGTTCACTGTCTCTAGGATTGAGTAAGACATTTATATTGTGCTTAGGGAACATGTTCTACTAAAATCGTATATTGTCTCAGAGGTTTTATGCGTTAGGTTTAGTAGAACACGTACAAAGAGACAAACGTTTTAAAACGGTTCCCCGTCTCACTGAAATGGGTACATCATACACAGATACATTAACGTAGCTATTATTGATTGATTAAAGCGCAAGCGTAACGATTCCCTTACCTCTTCACATTATGAAGATTCTATTTCAGGTATTATTAGCGCTACCTGCGAGAAGGAAGACAGACCGCGGTAGGAAACGGTCGGTGTAAGGCTAGGCTAAGAAAGCTAGGGGAATTATTGAGTGCCAGAGGCCTTGTCCAAGTGAGCTGTTGTAGGAGAACGAGTTAATATTAAATAAGTAAAATATAGTTGTGTTGAAGCACAGATTTAGTTTATTATTATTCTATCATCTAGTTTTAACTTAGTATGTGTTAGTGTCTGTTGGTGAGACTGGGTGAGCCTTTAGTTATTATAGTTATCCTAGGCTGATGGAGTTGATAGTCATTATAACTAATCAGACAGACACGTGTTGCTGGGGAGTTTGTTGCGCCACTTCTTCTCCCCAGCATAAACACTAGGAAGTGGTGACGGGTGGGCTCTTTGGGGCTGTCTATAGACTTTCAAGAGAGTTGATTCACAACTCTATTAATTATGCTTGAGTTTGATTCTCTACTCTCATAACTAGTAATTCTTGAATGTTGTATTCGTTGCCTTTGGCCGATACTAGAACTCTAAACTTTATTTAGTAATAATCCTCGAGTTTTGATTTCTCAACTCAAATTATCTAGTAATTCAAAGAATTATTATATTCTTTATCTTATACTAATAACTCGGTCAGGCTGACATGAGCACGTGTCTTGCAAATATGCTTGTTGTGCAAAGAGTGAACTTCCGGGGGTTTGGGTGACCACAACTATCTCATATCCAGTCTAAGGACTGATAGGGACCATGTCTCCTTAAGAGCATGATGCAGACGCAATGCCGCTGGAACTAGCCGCTCCGTTGCTAGACAAGGACAGTCGCACGGTTGCCGCAGGAAAAGCCGCTTCGTCACGTTTATCAGTTCGAGAGAACTGCTAGGGGCCATGGCTCCAAAAGAGCATGATGTCGACGCTATGCCGCTGTAAAGCCGCTTGCGTCACTTTATGGAAGTGTATCTCTGAGTACTCCGAGTGTAGATGCGAGGTATTGCGTGAGTTACGACTGATCAAATACCTATTACGCGCTAGCGTTTGGGTTACTCACAAGTTTATATAATAATTTACTCTGCATCCCTCTATTATTTAGCTTTCTAAAATCACTTCCAATATATTTCATAACTATGAATTCCCAAGTATCGTCTAATATTGATACACGGTTTCCCTGCCTCATTAATAATATCAAGGCATTTGGCTTCTATAAATTTGGGAATTCACTTCTATTATCGGTGGGAGGGTGACCAAGTCTGGTGACGAGCTCTACAGGGCCGCACGGGGTTGGAGTGCGGCCTTTTCCCCTTAGGGGGAAACCGACCTTAACGCTAATATTAACATAATTAGGAAAAACGAAAAATTTATCAGCCTAGGGTAATTTAGGTACCGTCACACCTGAGCAATTCCTAAATACTACAGCATCATGCCGATCTTCAATTGTTGGGTGGAATTTATTCAATAAGGCACAAGCAATTTTAAAATCAACCATAAGGTCTGCTGAAGCTCTATTAAAACATTCCTCTCGAAAAAGCTTAAAATCTCTCTTTACTCTTCCGTTTACAATTTCAACTACCCATCTCCACATAGTAACACATCTAGATTTGTTAGCTTGGTCAGTTGTTAATTGTCGTTCATTTTCTAATAATGACTCAGGCATATAAGTTTTATAATTATAGTTCTCCAGTTCTGGAATTACATCCCTAAAGCCTCTATCTAAAATAAAAAACATCAACTTCTCTGAAGAATGAGCGCATTGGGCCATTTTCATTTCTAAATAGATCACTCATTATTGTTGAATCATTTTTGGTTGCTTCATATGATCCAACACACTCTAAAATGTATCCATCACAACATACAAATAAAAATGGTTTTACCAGATTGGCATATTTGTGTAAACTGTATGTTCGCTTTTGGTATTGATAATTGGTGCTACTTTGTATGTATACATATGTACCATCACATATAGTAATGGCAGGCTTAACATTTGGTGCCAAGCTAGAATTCCCAAATAGACCCTCAGGAATAATTCGATTACGTGAAGCTACACTTTGGATGTTAATGTGATTGATTCCCAAATGTCTAGGAACAAAATCTTCTTTCAAACAATTTCTTACTATGTTCATTTTCCTTTCTAAAGTAGAACGTGGTAATTTAAAGAGAGTTGCCAGTCTTTGGTTGCTATCACCTGTTCTTAGTTTCACAAGAAATGTACTAAGAGCAAAACTAGGGTGTGGAACTTGATTTATGCTAGGAATGCTTATTAAAAGATCATTAAATTCCTCTGCAGTAAGACCTAACCAATAATGGCGTAAATGTGGGTCCATTGCATCAACATTATTAAAATCTAACTGCCTTTGGGAAGCTTTTTCCAATTTAGAAAAATGTCATCCACTTAGAAGCCAGTAAAATCTGCATATGGTGCTTCTAGTTCATCCCACTGATTATTGTTTAAATGATGATAGCAGATTCTAGCACATAAAGGAATATATATTTTTAACTGTAATAATAAAACTTCCTTTATGGGTGTAGGAACTAAAAGACGTTCAGTATTTTCACATCCAATAAAAATACAGCGACGTGAAGCTGTAGCAACTCGTTTATATTTGAGTGAGTTAATTTTTGTTACTGTATGTGGCTGAGGCAATTGTTGTGGCTGTGGTGATTGATGTTGTGGTGGCAGTGGTGGTGGTACTGGTATCACAGCATCTTATAAGTCAGATGTATCTATCTCCATAACATTTTCAGTCCTATTTTGATCAAACAATGCCTGACGTTGTGGCTCCCTAGTTGCTGCCATCCAACAAGTACGGCAATATTTTTCCAAATGTGACACCTAAAATATAAAAAAGAATCATTAATTTTTGAGGTTTAGAAAGAAAAATCTTAATAAATAATAAAAAAAGTACTTATTTTCATTGAATAACACTATTACACTGACCTGATGTGCTGGAGTCCATGTCAGGATAATGATCCTTTGAGGACAATCCAATGTCACACTATGGGTTCTACGACTTGCAATGGAGATGCCGCATACAAAACAAACATTTAAGTGTCCATATCCAGGTGATGATTCCACTTGTGATTCAGTTGCAGTTGATATCCGCTCTTGCAATAGTAGATAATATTCAATACATAGGTTGTCGTCCGAAGATAACTGAAAAAGAATATTGACATCTTAATTAGCTAATCTTACAGATAAGTACATATTAAGTTTTACATTTTAAAGAATGTTTGTCTTAGTGTACCTACATCAAACATTCACTGTCTGCATTTGATTGGAGGGACTATTATATACTTTGAGTAATAAGTACCCACTTTGTTTTGGTTTCTTAGCAAAAAAACTTACCGTTGTAGGCATTATCCAAGTCCGTAACGAAACTGTAATTTGCTCGTCTATCTCTTCAATCCCGCATTGTCGCCGATTTGGTGCTAACAAGATTGAACAGTTAACACAGCGTTGAGGATTCGGAAGTTCCGTCCGATTACGAGCTGGGGTAGACATGTTTCAATAAAAATAATAAGTTTTAGTTGCCCAACAAGAAACTTTCGAGTCCAATAGCTCACAAAAACTTAAAGAGTCAAATATCTCACAGAAAACCACTCGAGGAACTAAAAGATAGCTCAACCCGGTGAAAGAAATAGCACAAAATCGTTTCGGAATTGAAGTAAATACGGAAGAACAATAAATAATTGACTTAACGTATTTCAAACACGAAACGAACCGACCAACGCTTTTGATTTGACATTGACATGAAAGATAGATCGTAATTCGTAATGTTGCCAATTTAAAATTAATTACGTTTGCAATCGATTCAAATCGATTGCGCCATTTGTTTTTTTTTTATACTTCAATATAATACAACGATAAAGCGTTTAGAGATTAGTTTTTGGAACAACTATTCGACTATTTCATTACAGTGTTTTTTTTTTATTTGTCGCTAACCATCAATTATTTTTTTATTTTTTCAATTATCAGTCAGGCCATAAAGTGAAATCAGCCACATACGATATTAGCCCTTATCTATGAGTAATAATAGATATAAAAACCGGGGCATGACGGTTAATGCGGTTAAACTGTTCATTTTAGTTTAGAACTATGGAATTCTGTTAATGTCATCATGTTTTAATTATTATTTAACTAATTCAAAATTAATCAAAAATGTATCACTGATTACATTTTGGATTCTTACCAATAAAAATATATTCTATATAAAAGTATTGAGTATTCAGTAGTTTAACGTTAACATACTCGTATTTTAAATAATAACAACTTTATTTTATTTCGACGTATTTTAATTGAGTAAATATAATTTCATATCTTTGTATTCTCTAATACAATTCTATAATTATCTAGTTGTAAAATTCGTACCATCATGAAATCGATTAATCATTATGTGATTGAGATAATAAATAACTTCGATACCTGGCAACATTTATTGTATCAAATTTGTGAGCGGATGTTAAATATTCAGTCATTTATTCATTTAAAATTAACTTTAATTCCTGGGTTTTTTTACCCGGAAATTAAAGTTACTTTTAAGTGTTATTTGATACATATACGTATAAAAATAGATATAATTTATACATATTATTTAGTTGAGACACTCGAAACCTTTAATGGGACCTAGTTTTGGGCATTCTCCTTTTAAAAAGTTGACAGTTGTGAAAAATACAATTTTATAGCCAGAATTATTGAGAAAAGTGCGTCGATTCTGATGCCGTCTTAAGATACCATACGTTTTTTTAAATGTAAGTACAAAAAAACAACAAAACCAACAGCTGCTTTTTATTATTTGGCCAGAATTTCCATAAAATCTTCCAACTCCTGTTGGGAAAATAGTACCTCCTATTGCGATAGATGGCGTTGTACTGCGACGAAGATAAGGCTGAATCGCGCTATGGTTTCGTTACTTCGTCCCTCATATGTGGCAGCCTGAATTTACGACTAGTTGAGTAAGTTACCGCTTGAAGAACATGACAACAGTGTGACTATAGTGAAAGTGCGGGAAAAATCGTCCGTCGCCGCTTGTGCTCGCATGCACTAAGTTACGACATATTTTTGAAAAATCGTGAACTCGCTCACGATTTTATAAGTTCTTGTTATATGAGAACTAGCGCAGACCCCGTATACACTTTGTCCTGGCCTAGTTTCAGGCATTCATACAAACAACCCATAGACTCCACAAACTTTCGTTTTTCCCGAAATTTTCGAAATACCCGCCAATTTTTCGAATTTTTCTTTCCGTAAAAACCTGTTTCGGACTTTTATGAACTTTTTAAAATTAAATCTTGCCAAATCATTTTAGCATTTAAATTTTATTATAGAGAAGATTTAGGACCACTAATAAATTAATTTCCTTATACATAGATGGAACAGTGAAGGGTGAGCATCGTTGGGAGATGAATGAAAAAAAAACCGGCCCAGTGTGGGTCGGACCACGCACAATGTCGAGTTCCGTAGTTGGGATAAATTGATCCCTAGATAACAAACTTAACAATGTAGTTGAAAAACATATTCTCCCATACATAGCAACTGCACATGTAAGTTGGTCGACTACTTAGCTGTGATAGCTTCCCTTTTAACTTCTTTATATACAATGTGTAACTGAATTAATGCATATTAAGAAAGTATTTATTAATGTATTTATTTTCACTTCTTTGTTCACCACAAAAATACATACCAAAAAAAAAAAGAACTACAAAATAATAGGCGGTCATAACACTTTCTGCGATCTCTTCCAGGCAACCTTGATATGCATGGACAGTGATTTGCCTGTACATAATACAATGGGACTGTCGTTGGTGCAAATACTAAGTATGCAATATACTAAAAATAGATACACAGGTAAATACATAAATGATAATAGATACATAAATGCATATTTACAAAATATGTATAAGCATCAAAAATTTTATTCAGTTTTGACTCATTGGACTATAAATAGTTACAGTTGCGAGAACACAATCACAACGACAAGTAATGTTGTTGAAAGTAGTTTTGTTCAGAACCGTTTAATGAATCGATTTCAGTCATTTTAATGTACTTGATGGCCGGAACCTCGACGCACAATCTGTTAGCATAGATTCAGCACATGAGACCCCTACCATAGACATTTTTCGTCGGTTATCAAAAGAAAATCTACTGTTTCATAGAAAAGTGCAAGTCACATTTAAGATATAGAAAAGACGTTTCTAAGATCTTCAAATCGAGCGAAGACTAAATGACTAACACTGATGTATCAGGCAGTTTTTGCGTGATGCTGGAACATACATTCAGACAAACAGAAAAAAAAAATGACATTAGAATCGTTCCCAGACTTGTAGTAAAAAAAACAGTGTACTGTTTTGACTTCGGTACGATTTTATTATACCCAAGTCGAATTACAGCTTTCTTGTACTAAGACCTAAGCCGCGGACAGACATGCACAGAATGACGGACACAGTAAAACTTTAATTGTTTCTCGTTGACTACGGAACCCAAAAAAGCACTTATACGTGCTTTTTTGGGTTCCGCAAAAAATAAAACAGAAAGAACGAAACAATCATGGTTTTTTGGACACAGTTCGTGAAACACAAAATGGAAATAACAAAATAAAAATTTAAAATAACAATAACATAATCATAAACTTACGCCTTCTTGGCAGAAAACACAGAACGTACACCTGCTACGATTCTTACATAGTCCTTTTACTTCGTTTACGTTCATACATTTGTTCATACACGCACGCCGGTTGCGAGTACTACGCACCTGACCATTCTGAAGAACATCATCAAAAAAATACCACCCTATAGTAACATAAACAACTAAATGATGAACTGTACAAAATTTCAGCACTTTAGGGACAATAGGATAAAACACTACGTGTATAGTGGAATTTAAACCTTATTGTAGTAGGTTTAACCGCTGCCCTTAATTAGGAGGTCTATTCAGCGAAATCTGGAGGCTTAAGGATCTCCTTTTGTGCTGAAAATGAGTATATGGTTGGGTGGACTAGTTTTTGTGTGCGGGACTTGGCCGAAATGTTTAGGTGTCTGACTAAATAGACGCGTATGGCACCTGATTCAGGTGTCGTGACCGTCACGTATCTAAGAGAGTGAAAATGAATACTTAAAATATATTAAAACAGTTCTAACATGTAAGGAATAAGACAAGGATGGCACGACGTCACTCGTCAATCATCTAACACAATCCAACGCCGATTGTTTGATTTTAGCATATGCTTGTGTGAGTTTAAAGTCCTTATTTCTAGTTTTGGTTAGAAAGAAAGAAGAAACATTTATTTGCGGTAAACATGACGTAGAGAAAGAACACAAACACAAAAAAAAAAAAACAAGATATGGGAAAACATGCATCAAAACGGCCATCGCTCAGCGTAATGCTACAACTCAATGCGAGACAGAGCCCCAGCGCTGCTTTTCAGTGACGTCGGCCGGTGCTGCAAACGCTAAGATAAAATAACACTTAATGAAAAAAAAATACAAAATAAAACCTTGTTTTAGGTGTTTACATAAACAATATTTATAAAATGGTAACATTCCGTTGTTGATTATAATTAATTTTTTTGAGTTTTATTGGCTACAAGGCGTGTGTTCGATGGGAAAAGACGAACTTTAATTATTTCTGACCTAAAGTCGAACGCTGAAGCCAACGACAACATAACGTTTAGTATGCTTACTCTAACTATGCCTCATACTTTAGCAAATATTACCTACATCATTAATCGTTCCATTTGGACATCAACGTTTGCTTACCTATAAAATTAAAATTGCCACAGTTAGACCCATACCTAAAAGTCCAAACCCTGTAGAAGTTAAAGACTTGCGGCCGATAAGCATTCTGCCTTGTCTTTCCAAAGTAATGGAGAGGGCAGTGTGCCGTCAATTACCTCGGTTTTTAGAAGAGAATGAAGTGTTACCTGATCTACAATCCGGTTTTAGGATCTAAGATGTGGAATAATATCCCACCTCCACTAAGGCTTATGGGCACTATCCACTCGTTCAGAATACGTCTACGGAAGTATCGGATAGATTCGCAACAGCAACTGGAAATGGTCGCCTTAAATGTATCACTTATATGAAATGCCTGCAGTACTTAAAACATAATTCCTGGTGTGTAAATATAAGTTGGATATGCGGATGGTTGTACGTTAGGTGATTTTCGTTCTTTGCTGCTTCAAATGTCCCTGACACGATGAGGCTACAGTATAATGACGGGTTTTACTGAGACAGTTCTTGTTGTTTTCGTTTCTTAATCAGTTTATTTATTTATTTGTCACTTCTCTCTAAAGGTTCATTAGAAAACCAGCGTCAGACAACATCTGTTTGGCATTAATGCTGAAATGAACCCTTTTGGCGCAGCCGTGAGGCACACACTATTGTTGTTGTTTTTTTTTAAATTTGTATTTTGTGCTTTACGACCTGCGTGCAAATAAATATTTTTCTTTCTTTCTTTAACTTCCATATGAACTGTCGTCCCCTCCATAAGTCCCCTTTAAGGGATGAATAGTGAGCAGTGGTGGCCGAGTGGTAAAGGCTGCGACTTACGAGCTAATTTTTTTATTTATATTTCCATAATCACTCCTATCATTATATCATCATATCACGACATGAAATTCCTAATGCGCTAGCGTGGTCCTTAATTAAATCATCTTGTATAACATAACACATACAACAATAACTTTTTACTGACTAAAACCACCCCGGTGTTCCATCTCACACCTACGTCGGGGTCGCGGGAACATATGATTCTTCTTCCGCAACCCCGGCAGGGCGCCCGCTTGCACGGGCCCCGTCTCGGGCGGGGGGAGTGAGGTGTACTCCCCCCGCAATGTCTGTGAGCGGCGCGCAACACTATGCGCGCCATCTTCTCGGGTCCTGATGTTGGGGGGCGACGGATTCGGAGACATCCGTCGCCCCCCAACATCAGGACACTCGTGCCGTTCGGCCGACAACGATCACATTATTATGACAAGACTATAAATTAAAATCTTCTATAACAGCAACGTCTTTATGTTTTAAACATAGCTGTTCAATAATTCTAAACAATATCATATATTCATTTTCGCTACTGCTTGGAGGAACATAAACCACACAACACAAAAACAGATATTTATTACGGGTATGTACGGTAGCACAAATCAGTTCAAAAGTGCATTTATCGACATTAACGTAGCTCGAACCCATGTGTGGCCACGAGAAACGCTCCTCCTTGTTTTCGTCCGTCCATTCGGTTGCATCGTAAGATTTGAGACCCTTGCGGTATAATTTCAGCATCTTCTATTGACTCATTGCAGCCAGTTTCTATTATTGCAATTAAAAAACAATATTTATATTCTCCATTGTTTGGTTTACTTGCTGGTCTCCGAAACCAAATCCATTCGGAAAATTCTGCATTCAGAGGCCATACATCTGGTTGACCTAATGTGTGAATATGTCCCTCAGAGATACCAATAATAAAAGAAGAGTAGTCATTCTGTCTGATGCTTATTTTCTCGATTTTGACATTTACGTCAGATCACACCTGTTTTACACGAGTGGTTAAGTTTTCGACAGTAGTTTCCGGATGAAGGCGCCAAACGTCAAGATGTTTTTACGATCCATTGCTTGAATTCTCTTATAATGGCTCGAATTTTTCCCTCTTTTACTTCATTAGTTTGGAATTTCCTTTTATTCTTACGGACTACATTCCACCCTTCACTACTATCTGCTTTGATGTTCATCTCAACCACTGTTGTTCACAAATGCAGTTCAGTCATTAGCTGTTCCATAGTTTTCATAGCCATACATGATGTAACAACTGAGGCGATGAAGGCGTGTTTGTTACTGAAGTCCTTTGCGGGTTGTTTACAAATCGCTTCGGAGAAACTAAATACTTTCTTAAGACATTTCACGGTCACCTCTGGTGTTTGTGATATTTTGGAGATATTTGTTTGGTGTTCCAAAAAACTAATACGCGTACTTAATTCCTTTACTTGATTTTCTAGTGCCAAAACTTTATTAACTTTTTGTTCGAGCGACCTTCACGTATAAACGTAATTCCTGAAACGAATTTTTCGTGCCATTAAATATTTCCTGCATATTTCCCACAATACTTTCTTGTTATCTAAGCGTGACATCACTTCCAATCGAAAATCCTTAAACTCTTCTATAAAGTACGACTTTCGTTCCGTCATCGGCGATTCTGCGTTCTATATGCGACTGCCGCGCTGAGTGTTCACATTAAAAAAGTGTTTGTTTGGCCAGATACTCTACTAACTGGTGTATCAGTACTACGATTTCGCTTGCGTCGTGAACCGACGTTGTGAGTCTTTTCTAGGAATTCCAAGGCACTTTAATTCTTCATTCAATTCATTTAGGAACACTCAATAAATGGCACGCCAAATAGTTCCACACTGCAACCACTGCAATTCAACGACATTCTCGAAAGTAATAATATATCAGTAACGAACACATACCAGACGTCCGCGCAGTACGTGCGCGCGCAACTCCGACGTTGTAGGTCGCAGGTTCGAACCCGGGCAGGCGCTTTGTTTAAATTATTTCATCACCACTGCTCTCAAAAAGGAAAACATCGTGAGGAAACCGGCATGTCCTAGAACCAAAAATTCCAAGATATGTGACATACTATAGACTACCAACCCGCACTGGGCCCGCGTGGCGAATAACGGCCCACTCCCTCTCACAGAGAGGAGGCCTGTATACCAGAAATGGGAACGTTATAGGCTGATTATGCTAAGAGATGAATTTAAAAATATCGTTTTGCAGTGTTCACTTTCGCTGTAGAAGGAACTCTTGCGCAAAATTTCATTCTTCTAGACCCAACGATGTAAGTAGGGCATTGCCTGTCAGTGAATTTAAGATTTAATTACTTAAATATGTAGATTACGATACTTTTACAATAAGAGAACGTCATTTTTCATATTTTCTTTTGTCTGTGACAGACAAAAGAAAATATGAAAAATGACGTTCTCTTGCAGAGAGAAGTTACACGTGGGGCATTCTAAATAAGTAATTGTCTTCCTACTCAACATCTTGGGAGGGCTTTATAAAAGAGTACCTTTTTATCAAAATGATGGGGAGGAATTATATTTCCTGCTATTGAAGCTTATTTACAACCGGTATTTCCTCTGCCAAGGGTTTAATGTTTTGAAAATTTTCCCTTGCTCCGTTGATTATAATGGCCAGATTATGTTGATGCATGTTTACTTACTACGAAAATTATAAGAGGCAACAAATAGACGTATTCAAGTAGGTAATTAACAGAGCATGATTTCTTATTAAACCCCTCAAAATCAAAAGTCATTTATTCAGCACTTTTCGAACGTCAGAATTACAAAAGACAGACTCCCAAAACGCCCGCCTTACACCACTTCCCAGTGCTTTAGCTGGGGAAAACGGCGAGGCTGCCGGGGAGTTGTTGCGGTGTCTGTTCAGTTAGAAACAACTTGATTCTATACAATAGTAGGTATGCAAAGTAATAAACATTAGGAGACCTAGACCATTGAAAAAACATATTCGCCATATGTAAGCTAGCCTCGCCAATAAACCAACAAATACAATGATTTATATTATTGATTGATTTTTATTATTATTTAAATCTTAATAAGTTGGTCGCTTAATTGAATTAAGAATTGTAATATTTTTATGAAATGTATGGATTTCTAATGTAATTTATTTTAGTGGTAACAGGTACTGTAATTGTGTAATTTAAGTTGATTGAGTTATGTAAATAAATAAACAGAATAATTACTAATAACAATAACAAAACCATGGTCAGCAAGACGACCAGTCACCTAGATCTATCGGCCCGTGCAACTGGGTAAAATTAGACATACACCACAATACTTATTACATATTATTATAATATGTAACGATATGACTCATGAATACAACTCATCCATTTAATAACTCTCCATTATACCTAACTTAAATCTCTTCTGTAAATACTTAAAGGGAGTAATAACGGGCATTGTTCAGCTGGAATAATTTTTTTTGGAAATTTTTTGGGTGGGAAATCATCAAATGACTTCTCCCGCTCTAGGTGGAGCGGGAGGGCGTGTCAGACTTTTACTGACTAAAACCCACCCGTGTTCCTTCAGTTGCCTGTGCCAGGGCCACGGTTTTCTCTGTAGAATAACCCACGACCCTGAGGCGTCGGCCCTATCGGACCCCGTCACTTTGTGCTGACATCTCTTTGAGGCGCGCGTGGAACACAACGCGCCGTCGACCCGGGCCTGGTCCTTACCGGACGGCGAGCTATCCATTGCTCGCCGTCCGCAAGCCCGCGCCTACGGTGGCCGGGAATCTGCAGGCGACTCCCGACGCCCAGGGCGTCTCCTGCGGCGGCTAGTGGGGGCGTGAGGTCGCAAGGCTCTCTCCCTCACCCGCTCCGCCTCCTCCTTCGCGAGCATTACTGCTTCGCAGAAGGAGGTGACGGCTTTCCATTCCCTCTCGCTCCGTACCATGGCCTGGACCAGGGCCGGACGCGAGAGATCGCCGCCGCCAATCGCCTCCCTGAGGACACTGCGGTGCTCCACCCAAGCTGGGCATACCTCCACCGTATGGTCCACCGTATCCTCCGGGCGATCCACACAATGGTGACACCCGGGCGTTTCCTCCCGCCTTATGCGAAACAGGAACCTCCCGAAACAACCGTGTCCGGTGAGGACATGTGTCAGACGGAAGGTGAGGACGCCGTGGCGCCTCTCCAACCACTCCTCAAAGAGGGGACTTACCGCCGCTATTGTGGCGTGCCCATTTACAAACGACCTACATTGTCAGCGTTCGAGCAGGCTGTAAACGAGGTGTCTACGGCGGACTAGAAAAAGCGTTTCGAAAACTTTGTACAGAGGCGAGTGGAGAGTTCTTAATTTGAAAAGAGAAAAAAAAAATTAGAACATTTTTTTTTTTTCGCAAAACTTTCTGAGTGTCCCCACGTATATACCTAAATCATTTCAAACCAACATCCAGAGCAGAGCAAAAGGTAGCCTAATAAATAGCCTTCAATTTACAAATTACACTTTACCAAATAATTATAATTATGCCAGATGGTACAAACTGTCGACCCTCAAATCAGCCAAAAGTATTTAATTTTAAACCTTGCTGCTCAATGCTTGTTTTCACTTCCACGTGTACGTAATTAGGGCAAGGGCCAGTACAAAAATAGAATATCATAATACCTACATAGGAAAACCTTATTTTTCGAGAGGTACAGTTAACCTCGTAATTAATTGACCAGCTTAAGACGAGATTGCAGTATTTTTTAACTATCTTGAACTATCTTTAAGTGTTGCGCAAAAATTTTTTTTAATGAAAGTTTAAAATGCGATGTCAAGGGATGTGTTAAGACGCGTATTCGACTCGATTGAAGAGATTTCATCATACAATCATGTAAAAGAAAATAAGTATCAGTTAGAGATGTGACATGTATTTTTTGTTATACTATTTTTCTCCTTCGCAATTAAAATCATTTATTTTCTTTATTTCTGTTTTGGCTGTTTACACCACTGTAATATGACACTTGACATGTGAATAGTATTTTATCTCAAAATGTATAAGTAGTGTATTTTTATCATTAATCATTTATTTTCTCTATTTGTATTTTAATGAATCTAGATAAATGTGTATGCTGTGGTCTTCTGTAACTGAAGGAGCACACATACATCATAATCATAATCAGCCTATAACGTTCCCACTGCTGGGACACAGGCCTCCTCTCTATGAGAGGTAGTGAGCCGTAATCCACCACGCGGGCTCAGTGCGGGTTGGTAGATGTCACATGTCTTAAAAAAAAATATGCAAACATACATAAAACCTTGTTATTATTGTTATTTATAGTGTATATGTGTATCCTTTGTTGGAGATCCTTAATCAATAAATAAATAAAAGGTATATATAAAGCTTAGGCTAAATAAGGCTTACTGTTTTCAGGGCATGCTGAGAGCACATTTTATCATTTAACATTCAGCATCATAATTTGCTGATGATAGCACCGCATTAATAAAATGCATTGACGCAAAAACATATGAATATGATATAAACAATACACTTAAGGACAAAGTGAATTGGCTTGACCTTGATCAACAGTTAAATAATAAACTTATCGACAACGAATATAATCCCAGCCCGATCACTATGTACGGCAAGCCAATCCCTTGGGAGAAGCAAGCCAAATACCTAGGCGTGATCCTCGATTAAAACCTTACCTTTAAGGCTCGTATTAAGGCGGTTCGCGCGCGCGCCTCCTCTTAGCAGGCTCCACTTTGAAATTGACAATATAACAGTAGCATAATTATTAGGAATGCTTATAATGAGTCAGTTAACAGAGAAACCCCAAGCCGAAGAGGTGTGTAAAGAATTAAGCGCTTCTGCATATGTGCTATTCAACTTGAGTAAAAATGTGAGTGCAACTACAGCATTGGTAGCTAGCTATGGTTAGGTGGCAACAATTCTGCGATTTTGAATTGTATAGTGGGGTAATTGTAGTTCTCGAGAACTAGTGTTTAAGGCCCAATGACGCTGTTATTTTTAAAGAGCACAGCCACATCACATACATTAAACTTATGCTAGAAGTAATCTTAATAACTAAAGGACACTACAACACTACATGACAATTACGGCGTACACAGCATTGATATACAATATCTTGCCGCCTTGAAATTTAATCTACTAACCTTAAACTAAGATAAACTAAAACAAATTAACGTGATTAAGACGCGTGACAAACAAAACTAAAAAAATAAGAAATATTTAAAAGTAAAATGTACTTAAGTAAAAAAAAAAAAACACTCAAATTTAAAATTCAGGTAGCTTGTCACTCGCCCGGGTGTCACCATTGTGTGGATCGCCCGGAGGACACGGTGGAGTATACGGTGGAGGTCTGCCCAGCTTGGGCGGAGCTCCACAGTGTCCTCGCGGAAGCGATCGGCGGCGGCGATATCTCGCGTCCGGCCCTGGTCCAGGCCATGGTACGGAGCGAGAGGGAATGGACAGCCGTCACCTCCTTCTGCGAAGCAGTAATGCTCGCGAAGGAGGAGGCGGAGCGCGTGAGGGAGAGAGCCTTGCGCCCTCACGCCCCTAGTCGCCGCAGGAGACGCCCTGGGCGTCGGGAGTCGCCTGCAGATTCCCGGCCACCGTAGGCGCGGGCTTGCGGACGGCGAGCAATGGGTACCTAGTCGTCCGGTAGGGACCAAGCACGGGTCGACGGCGTGTCGTGTTCCACGCGCGCCTCAAAGAGATGTCAGCACAAAATGACGGGGTCCGATAGGACCGACGCCTCAGGGTCGCGGGTAATTCGAAAGAGTAACCGTGGCCCTGGCACAGGCAACTGAAGGAACACGGGTGGGTTTTAGTCCGTAAAAGTCTGACACGCCCTCCCGCCCAGAGCGGGAGAAGTCATTTGATGATTTCCCACCCAAAAAAAAAGGTAGCTTGTCACTGAATTTATCTAAATCAGGTGTGTTTAATACGGTATTATTGTATTCGTTGCTCATCCGTATATTTGGAGACTGTAACCCTAGATTGATTTTTACAAAAGCTGTACCAAATAACCTTTTATTTTTAGCCTCTAGTATAGTAAGCAAGATGTCTAGTGAAAGCTCGTTGTATGCTTTCAACACGTTGCTAGTGTACTGCATAAAAAGGGGTCCATACACTGCTTGCATACTCAAGATGATTGCGCACTAAAGCATTATAGAGGAACACCTTGGTTCTTTGGTGTTAAAAACCCTCTGGAATTGCGCTTCAAAAATCCGAACATTTGGGCGGCCTTTGTCACTGCTTTGTCAATGTGTGAAGTAAATTTTAGCTTGCTGTCTACGATCACACCCACATCTCGAATGTCATACTTTGTTTGAACTGGTGTCTTCTTCCTTGTGAATCTTATGTGATGAAATTTTTCAGTGTTTAGACTCATACTATTGTCGTTACACCAATGTGAAATATTATTCAAATCAGTCTGAATCAAGACAGTAAGGGAGTTTACCACTTTATATATTTTTAGATAGTCAGCAAATAGGAATATTTTGAAATGTCGTATGTGATCAGTTATTTCATTGATGAATACCTATACGGAAGAGAAGCGGCCTTAGATGAGGGTCGTTGGTTTGACGTCAAACGTCAAACATTTCGACTTCTTGCCAGTCCTTGTAAATTTATTGTTAATAAAAATCAATTCGAAGTGATTAATATTAAAAACTACACATAAAATATCATCATTTATATAATCCAGTGTTATCGTTTACAAAGCAATGCAGTGATACTGAAAAACCCTGTTATGTGTGTGATTCAGTGATATTCTAAAAAACTCTGTTAAAATAATTGTGGCTCAAAATCCATTACAAACGTCATATTATAATCAAGTGAGACTATTACGAACTTCAGACTAAAAATGACAGACAAATCTAAAAGTATTGCCATTGCCGGCTTTATACATTTTAGAAATGACCACTTTTGAAAGGAAAATCATTCTTTTTTTTGCTGTGTCAGAATTTACATAGAACTAGAAAAGGGCCTGTCAGAAGCCAATACATGAACCTAATACAAAATGGTAGCTACAATACAGCATTTCTTTAGAAAAGTGTTCTCGGCATGAGTCCCACCATATTATAAAATATCAGATTTTTTAAAGAAAAAATCTAATTATTCAATAAATTATTTTTAAATGACAACTGATACCTAGCTATATAACTTTAGATTTAGTATTTGGCGTTATGTGTTTGTTGACATTACAATGCTTGTTTTTTTTTTTTGACAATTTTAATCTGACTGACGAGTTTAATTTATTTTCAAGGTTTTGCATCCATAATTTAATATAGATTGTTGTACAGGGATCACAGAGCTTGTAAACACTTTTTTAAGTACCTACTTTCTAAACAAATAAACTATTTAAAAAAAAAAACGGAAATCGAACCCAGGACCTCATACTTAGCACTTGCGACATCTATATCAACGAGGCAGTTCCGATGTGTTATGTCAATCCTGTTAAAAGTCTTTGTAGAAATTATCACTTGTCTAGGATCTAAGGTATATTTGTCTATGTTACAGTTAGATGGTTTCAACCTTAGTGAATTTTCAATTTACAAGAAATTTTGTTGAAAGTGGTAATGCATTTACGGGGTCGAATATATCCATTTCAATAATGACAACATCACGCCTTGTTTCCCCGAAGGGTTGCGCCCACATTTCGCCAGTTATGTTTAGGTCCCACGTAAAAGGGGCGAGCCTATTGCTATCAACCGGGCACAAATCCAGACTACGGACTGCGACTGAGAGATTCCAGATAGAAAAATCCAATAACACGTTGCCCGACCTGGGAATCGAACCCAGAACCTCATGCTCAGCAGTAGCGATGGCGACCACTGGACCAACGAGGCAGTCCAGTAATAAGGAAGTATTATGGTGTTTTTATTTATCTCGTTAATCGTTGTTTGGATCACAGTCTTAAAATCTTAAAATAAAAAAAACTTCTGAGATTGCGCGTAGCTGTCACAAGTCTCACCATCGCGCGACGAGGAAGCGACTACAACAACGATTTTCGAGTATATCAACGATTTTCTCGCTCAAGAAACGTACAAGAGATTGTAGGTCCCGTGTAAGTGAAAGAGTAAAACATTAAAATAAATAAAAAAATAAGTTTATTGACACAAATTCCTTTGTATACAATACCAGCACATCTCACATAGGTATATTGGATTTTGGGAAAAGGCTCCTAAACTAGGGGAACCCTGTGTGCCTAGGAGGTCAGTGTTCTACTGTATTTTCGTGTACAAGATAAACCTTCACTAATGTGTGTTAATAAACCCATTAAAACCTGATTTAAGTTTGAAAATTAATGTGTGTGTGGTACAACAAATGACAACAGAATATGATGGACAGAAATGGACGAAATAACAGTTGCATAATTTTTAGGAATGCTTATAATGAATCAATTAACAGAGAAACCCCAAGCCGAAGAGGTGTGTAAACAGTTAAGCGCTTCTGCATATGTGCTATTCAACTTAAGTAAAAATGTGACTTCTCCATACGAAACTACTTTTTGGAAGTGGCGCCTAGAATCAGTTCTATTTTTAATGTAAATCTTGACGTTCAAAAGTGCCTTTTTATGGGCCTATTTGAAATAAATGCTTTGACTTTGACTTTGAGTGCAACTACAGCATTGGTAGCTAGCTATGGTTAGGTGGCAACAATTCCGCGATTTGGAATTGTATAGTGGGGTAATTGTAGTTCTCGAGAACTAGTGTTTAAGGCCCAATGACGCTGTTATTTTTAAACAGCACAGCCAACAACAAGAGCTATCAAAGAGGTCTCGCACGTTGCTGTGCGAGACCTCTTTGTGATACTCAGGCACGGTAATAATGTCATACAGTATTCCAACTTCATACAAACGGACGAAGCGCGAGCTATGCCTACGCGCCTCGCTCAAGCCACGCGCGCGGCATGCAGACAGTCTCGACTGTGCCGTCGTGACGGGCGGTGTGTTGCTTTTTTAACAATAACCGCGCGATTTTTTCACTAATACTAAGTTCAAGTATATATTTAATATGACGAGTATGATATATTGTGCTGTTTATGGTTGCATGAATTCGCCAATAACGCATCCAAAGATAACTTTTTTTTAGATTACCTGTAAACTCTGAAAGGTAAGACTATACAATAATTTTACTCAAACTCAAACTCAAAGCATTTATTTCAAATAAACCCATTACAGGCACTTTTGAATTGTCAAGGGGTCGGTCAGTCAGAAATATTTCTAGAAGCTAGTTGCCCATTCCAAAGCGAAGTAGGTACCTATGGAGAAGAACGGGCAAGAAACTCCATGGACACTCTTTTAAATAATATGGTTACAGAAAATTTGTTACATCAGTCTTGTTGAAATTATACACGTGAGAACGATGTAGAACCAGTCCCCACTGACGGCGCCCGTTCACGAACACGACGTATGGATCAGCACCATTCAGCTCAACCATTTTGAAGGGAACTTAATGATCCAACACACACACCACCACCAGCGAGACATTTGACTGAGCGTGACATACTCTCAGCCGCCAGGGCACATTCAAGTCAATGACAGACGTGCCCAGTATAGGGTAGCTTTATAGTAAGTACTACATAGTGCTCACACGTGTGCTTTGCAATTATACAATACTAAAAGATTGAATTTACATAGTGCAAAGATAGTTTTTACAATCTTCAGCAGCTCCAACAATATTTCCGAATGCTAATCAATTGTTTAGGGGCCCTTGCGGAGCAGAACTAGCGTTGAGCCAAGCATTTTTGTCAGAGATGTAATCCTCCAACTTATAATATGCTTGGCTCATAGTGTGCGTTTGATACAAGTTTTGAACTTCGTTTCATTCAGTTGGAGTATGTGGGGAGGTATTTTAATATAACATTTTAAACAGTACCCCATGAAGGATGAATCTACTTTAGGCAGCCTGAAACCCGGTTGAACCAATTGGTCCCTATTTCTAGTCCAATAGTTGTGTCTCTCACGTCTTTTACTGAAAAGATTTAAGTTTTTCCTTACGTACATGATGTTTTCATATATATATTGACAAGGTACGGTCATGATGTTAATATCTTTAAACAGTTCCCTTAAAGAATCGCGCCTGCGGAGGCCATATATTGCTGTAATGGCTCTTTTTTGCAGAATAAAAATAGACTCGATGTCTGCAGCGCGTCCCCATAATAAGATACCGTAAGACATGATACTATGAAAGTAACTGAAATAGACCAGCCTCGCGGTATCTACATTAGTAAACTGACGGATTTTTCTGACAGCATATGCTGCTGAACTTAGCCGTCCTGCAGGAGATGTTAAATGGGGACCCCATTGCAGCCTCGAGTCGAGCGTGATCCCCAAGAAAACCGTTTTATCAAGGAATTCTAGTTTCTCTTGATTCAATACTATGTCACAATCAGTACTTTTAACATTCGGCAAAGCAAACCTTATGCATTTTGTTTTTTAATACTAAATTATTAGCAGTAAACTAATTTTGTACCTGCAGCAGTGCGTTATTTACGTCGTCAAGATTTGATGAACATCTACTTATCTTAAAAATTAAAGAAGTATCATCAGCAAATAACACCATTTGTGGTTGCTTTTAATAAATGGGGTAGATCATTAATATATACTAAAAAGAGGAAAGGACCTAATATCGAGCCTTGTGAAACACCCAATTTTACTTTTAATCCAAGTGAATTGACACCATTAATTTGAACTTTTTGCCTTCTATCTTGTAAATAAGATCTAACGCAGGTTTACCTAGTCCGTAATGCTCCAGTTTGAGGAGCAAGGTTTCGTGATTAACGCAATCAAATGCCTTGGAGAGGTCACAGAAAATTCCTATGGCATCTTGGGCCTCCTCCCACGCTGTAAATATGTGTTTTAGTAAAGTGACACCAGCATCAGTCGTGCAACGACCTTTGGTGAAACCATATTGCTGTTCGTGTAAGATTTTGTTGATGTTAAAATGATTAAGCATTTGATTGAGCATTACCTGTTCGAACACCTTGCTGAATACCGGCAACACGGATACTGGTCTATAATTGTTGGTGTCTTTGCTATCCCCAGATTTAAAAAGTGGTATAACCTAACTGTATTTCATTAAATCCGGGAAGACTCCTTGATCTACACACAAATTAAATATTAAAGCTAAGTATGGTGCTATGGTCTCGATTATGGATGTACAAACTTTGATAGACATTCCCCAAAGATCTTCGGTTGATTGATTGACTTGATTTTTATTTGCCGAAAAGCTTTTATAACTATCATAGGGTTTATATGTTTAAATTGAAATTCAACCGGGCAGCCTGGAACGTTCGCTCTTAATAAATCAATTGAGACTTTGGGTGAGGGATTTAAAGCCTCCGTAGCTTTAGATGGTATATTAGTAAAATAATTTACAAATTCTTGAGCTACTTCTAAGTTAGAGCTTATGGCACCACGTGAAGTCTCCAATGTATATTCAATGTTTCGTATTTTTTTCCTACTAGTTTCGTTATTTATAACTTTCCAAACAGTTTTTATTTTATCTTCCGCTGTTTTGATCTTGTTGCTAATGTACAGGGCTTTAGCTATTTTGCAGGTATTTCTAAAAAAATTGGAATATGTAGCAACATACTTATTGAAAGTTTCAGTGTTAATGTAAGGCTTAAGGCCATACAACTCGAACAGTATTTCTCTACTAATCCTAATACCTCTGGTTGCCCAGTCACTAAATATAAATGTAGTGCAAATATTTTTTGTTTTCTTTTCAAAAGTTTTATTGAATTCAGTGTGGACTAATGAAAAGAAATCCTCATAAAATTTATTTGCATCGTCCATATTATGGCCCAGAACATTTAACTTATTATTTCACTATGATCTGACGGCAGAAAATTTACGATGGCTTTTTCTAAATAATCAAAATCGCAGAAGACATTATCAATACAAGTAGCAGAAGTTGGAGTTACTCTAGTCGGTTCCGTAAAAACATTAAATAAATTGAACGATTTAAAAAGGCTTAGTAATCTACTGCTATTTGAATTATTTTCCAGAATATTAATATTAAAATCACCACAAATAATTGCGGCTTTGTTACTGGATGCAAGTTTCGCTAGGACATCTTCCATTATTGACTCAAATAAAGAAAAGGTCTGATAATTAGGGGGTCTGTACACGCACACTACAACATGCTTATCTAGCTCAACACAGGACAGTTCGATGCAATGTTCAACTGATAAACCAACTATGTCATTGCGTTGCTTGGATTTACTAGTAGGTAGGTACATACTAGTAGGTAGGACTCTACTTACTAGTAGGTAGGTACATAAAGTGTGTATTTTTAATTGATAAGTATTTCCTTTTATCTCCCGAAAAAAAAGATGTCTGGATTAATAAATAAAGTGAATAGAGTAAAGGAAAGTGATTGACACTAGTGAAATAGGTAGTTATAGGCGGTTCATGAATCAGGAAATGGTAGGTATGTGTGTTATGTTTTGTTGGTTTGTATTATTCAAATTAAAGACAAAGACAAAGTAAAGACTTTATTATTAATATTAGTTGTTTATTGTACTGTGTATATGATTAGGACTAGAAAAAAATAATTTGACCGTCTGCCTCACACTAGATAGTTGAAATTAAGTATTTCTGCTGCTGCTATATCAACATATACCACTAGAAACCGTTTTTTTTCTCGGTATTACTAACAACAACAATAGCTAGACTCATGAAATATTCACAGGATAGATGTTTGAGAGGGTTGTGATTTTAAAACATTCGTAGCCAGCTGTTCAGCTTGGCATTGGTGACCAAAGAATTTTTGTTTTGAGTTGTTGCGAGTTGTAGGTACGTAATTTATAGAGACTTAGTTGAGTTGGTAGGTGTTGTTGTTTGTAAGGATTGGAGTCCATGTTTCCCAAAACAATGTTTAATTTAGCTTTATATAAGAATGCGGATTTTTTATACTTTTAAATTTAATAATAAAGCATTTCGTACGTCTCAGTCGAAGCGCAAATATTTTTCGGTCGCAAATTTATAAGACCGATTTGTTATTCAAACATAAACATGGTTTTTTAATTAAATCTACCAATCAAAAAACATCACGCATTTTTATTGAACACTTCCTATTAAATTCACAAAGTATTTTATTTGTTTATTTACAAAAGTATATTTACAATCACAAAACTAAATCGAAACACAAAGTAGGCAAATGTAATTAAAATACTGGAGGCGGGCAGCCCTATCGCGTGTTTACGTACCGCGCGGCTGTAGGCATTTATTTTAAAGATACGGCCGAGTTACAATACTGTATGATATTATTACCGTGACTCAGGCTTGGTCGCCTATTCCTATACTTTTGGAACGAAGTTCTTTAACGCAGCTTACATTGTAGAAATCGTCAGGTACTGAAAAAGCGTTATGCGCCATCTTTGGATTGAAATACTGAAAACGCCACGGTCACCGAAGTGATAACGGGAGGTTATTCGCATTTGCCTGTTTTAGAATCAACATTAAATGGAAGAATATAGGTATTTTGGTCCTGAAAAAATATATGTCATTGGCACATCCTTGTTTTAAGGAAATCAAAAGTTCGAAACACAATAAATTGTAATTTTCTCGATGAAAAAAAAAACAAAACATCAAATATTATGAAAATTGCACGTATCATAAGGTAATCGTATTTAGGAGGGAATTTAACGGTTAGAATTTTGAGTATCATTTATAAATACATTAGAAAATCGCGCTAGATCGGCTCGCGCTCAGAGTTCTGCGGTGACTTCATCGAGGTTGGACCTGTGACATTTTTTTATAAATTCGCTCTCCCTGTCGTTGTTAAAAAAAATACTAATTTTAAAAGACAAAACATTAGATATGAAATTGTTATGGCCCAGAAAAAATATCTCGTATTTATATTATAGTTTTAATTTATGAAATTGTTTTCGAAAATGTGAATATTTCTATGCGGTATGATGACTTTTAATTGTCATCTTACAATAATGTTAGGCACATTAAAAAATATTGTCGTAAAAATTATAGTCAAGTGCGAGTCGTATACAAAATTTTACTGTCGTAGTAGAACTTTTACTAAAACACATTTTTATAAAGTCAAAGTCAAAGAATTTATTTCAAATAGGCCCATAAAAAGGCACTTTTGAACGTCAAAATTTACATTTAAAATAGAACTGATTCTAGGCGCCACTTCCAAAAAGTAGTTTCTTAGGGAGAAGAAGTGGGGGTCGCATGTTGAAGAGCCTCCACGCGGCGCACCCTGGGCAACGTCAGCTCCAACTGTCCACCTGCTTTTGGTGGACAGTTGGGGTTGGCGGCCAATCTTCAACAAACGGGGAAGGGTCATGGTTCCATCATCGATCATTTATATTGGTCGATGAAGGGAACCGGGCTAGTGTTGGGGCGGTCAGTCCGTCTTCGTGACAGGTCTGGTGGCCATCTCCGTCCGCACCCCCTCTGTTTGCAGAGGGTGAGTTTTGTGGGCGTCGAGTGGGAAGGGGAGAGGAAGACAACCTCTTTAAAAAATTACCCCAATCCCAAGGTCGAGCGTGCTGAGGGGATGAATGGCCGGAGGGAATCCGGTCACTAGCGCTGGGGAGGGTTAACAGGGGAAAAAGGGACCACACCCTTCAAAGGAACAACAAAAAATGGAAAAGACAAATGGAAAAAAACTACCCCAGGGCGGTACCGGCTGTTCAGCAGTCGGAGAATCCGCCACGTTCCCTTTGGGAACGTCAAGCCCCCAATCGTATTCTGGGGGGGGCAACAAATTTCTTTCGAGCCGAGGAGGCTCATCGCGCTCTCGTTCATTCGAGGACGAGGAGAAGGAGAGTCGCGAAAAGGAGGCGAGTGATGCGCGGTCAGATTCTGACGCTGCATCTGGCGCGGAGAGCTCCTTTAAGAGCCCGGAGCGCGTAGTGGTGGGGGTTGCAAGGAAGGACAAAAGGTTCTTCCTGAAGCGGCCCAAACCGGGGGATGGCCAGGGGTCACTCTCGGATGGCGGGATGGCCTCGGCCCGAAAAATTGGACGGCGGGGTGGGGTCCGAGGAAGAGGCGGAGGGCTCACCACCCAGGAGGACAGGGAGCCAAATGCAGCCAGTCCAGCCGAGCCAGCCGAGCCAGCCCCGCGAGCCGGTAGGCTCGCTACGAAGGGACGCCGCCCTGAAGTGGCCAGCCGCAGTACAGCTTTTTCAGAGTCGTCAGGTGGTGAGACGGACGCCGCTGGCGGCTCGAAATCGGAGCGATCGGCCAAATTTGCGGAGGTCGTGGTTGCCGCGATCAAGGGTGTGGCCTTGAAGAGGGTTCAATCCTCTAAAGACAAGGCCATATCCGCAGCCACGGCCTCCATTATGAAGGCAGCGGAGGCCATTCATTTCGGTCCTCCGACGGACGGTATGTCCGAGATGCGGGCTGAGATCGCCCGCCTGACTACCGCCATGGAGCTTCTCCGAAAGGAGAACGAGGAGCTCCGTGCAGACCTGGCTAAGAGCCGAGTAGTGGGCCCCAGGGAGGTCCCGCAAGTAAGGGCGCAGCATGGGCAGGGCCAGCCCGTCTCTGCCGAGGACCGGGTTCTGACCCTGGTGCGGCAGGAGCTGGCTTCCTTTCAGAGTAGGTTTTCTGCTCTGGAAGCCATTGTCCTGCGCCCCCCACTAGCGGCAAGTCAGCCGGCCTTGGCCCAGCGAAAGGCGGCCTCGTATGCGGCCACCGCGGCCAAACCAGGGCCCTCCGGGCACACCAAAAGTGGGGCCGTGGCGGGCCCGCCCCTGGCGAAGGCGCCGCCGCCCCAATCCAAGAAGGGTGGGGTGGCTCCTCAGATGGCGAGACGGCCGCCCCCGCCTTCAAAATCCCCTCCGGCCGACGCCGAGTGGGAAGTAGTCGGGCAGAAGGGCAAAAAGAGTAAGGCAGCAAGGGCGGCCAGGAGGAAAAACAGGCGGCAGCGGCGCAAGGAGCGAAACGTCGCGGCTAGGCTCCGTGCCCCGAAGTCCGCAGCTGTAGTGATCACACTACAGCCGGAAGCGGAGAAGAAGGGCACGACCTACCGCGAGGTGCTCGCCAAGGCGAAGGCGGCGGTTAACCTCGGGGAGCTCGGTGTCACCAATGGCCTCCGGCTAAGAGTCACTGCGACTGGCGCCCGGATGCTGGAGGTTCCCGGTGCGGCCAGCGGCCCGACCGCGGACGCTTTGGCAGATAAGCTGAAGGAGTGCCTGAATGCGGACGAGGCTCGAGTGTCCAGGCCAACGAAGTGCGCTGACATGCGCATTCTGGGCCTGGACGACTCCGTGACGGAAGAAGAGGTGGTGGCTGCCGTCGTTAGGACTGGGGGGTGCTCTGCCGAGCAGGTTAGGGCAGGCACCATTCGTCCTGACTTCACGGGGATGCGCTCCATTACGGTGAGCTGCCCCGTGACGACGGCCCTAAAAATTGCCGGGGAGGGCCGAAGGCTCCTGGTGGGCTGGGTTTCTGCGCAGGTTAAACTGCTGGAGCCCAGACCTCTGCGGTGCTTCCGCTGCCAGGTGGGCAACCACGTGGGAGTGCAATGCACCTCGGAGGTGGATCGCAGCGGTCACTGCTTCCGCTGTGGTCAGCCCGGTCACAAGGCCGGCTCGTGCAGTGCCGCGCCGCACTGCTTTATATGTGCGGCAGCTGGCAAGCCGGCCGATCACCGGGTGGGGAGTAAGGCCTGCGTACCACCCGCCAAAACCAGGGGCAGGGGCAAGCCCACTGCCACCGCCGTCAATGCCGCGTCCGCCGACACTGCCGCCGCCGCTGCTGCCTCCACCGTCGTCGCCGCCGCAACCATAGTGGCAGGGCCTTCACAGCGGGCTCGGGAGGGGGCTGATATGGAGTGTCAGTAATGGCCCCATTACGCCTCCTCCAGGCGAACATCAACCACTGCGCCTCTGCTCAGGATCTGTTGCTCCAGAGCATGGCGCAGTGGTCGATTAACATCGCCGTGGTCGCTGAGCCGTACTTTGTCCCGCCCAGGGATGACTGGGTGGAGGACCTGAGCGGCTCAGTGGCCCTAATTTCGTCGGCCGCCGCCGGTACCCTGTCCCTCGAGGCCGTCAAGAGGGGACGGGGTTGCGTGGCAGCACGGTTCGGGGAGATAGTCGTGGTAGGGGTGTACTTCTCTCCGAACCGAACTCTCGCCGAGTTTCACAACTCCCTAGCGGAGTTGAGAGTCGTCGTCGTCGGGTTTCGTTCCCTCCCCGTGCTCGTCCTTGGGGACTTCAATGCCAAGAACTTGGCTTGGGGTTCCCGGATCACGGACACGCGGGGCAGGATGGTGGAGGACTGGGCTCTGGAGACAGGCCTGGTCGTCCTAAACCGGGGTTCTGTCCCAACGTGTGTGCGTATGCGGGGTGAATCAGTGGTGGAAATTTCGTTCGCCAGCCCCGCTCTGTCGCCGCACGTCATTGACTGGCGCGTCATGGAGGGGGTGGAGACCTATTCCGACCACCGGTACATCCGGTTCGACGTCTCCGCCCAGACCTCGAGCGCGCCGGTCCGACAGGCCCCGAGTGGTCCGCGGTGGGCGCTGAAGCAGCTGGACCGGGAGCTCCTCCTGGAAGCCTCGATCGTGCAGGCCTGGGTGTCACCACCGGACAGGCCTGCTGACATCAACGACGAGGCGGAGTGGTTCCGGGAGGCCATGTCCGAAATATGTGACGTGGCAATGCCCCGGGTCCAGCCCGGACGTGCTTGGCGCCAGGTGTGCTGGTGGTCGCCGGAACTGACGGCTTTGCGCAAGGCGTGCGTGGCTGCGCGACACCTGTACACCAGGCACCGCAGGCTACGTATTCGCCCTCCGGATACGGAAGCCATTCAGGCGGAGCTGTACGAGGGGTACAGAGCGGCGAAGACCGCCCTCCAAGCGGAGATCCTGCGGGCCAGGGCCCTGGCCCGCGAGGAATCGCTGGAGACTCTGAACAGGGACCCGTGGGGACGGCCCTACAAAATGGTGCGTGATAAACTCCGCCCATGGGCTCCCCCACTGACGCAGAGTCTCCGGCCCCAGCTCATGGAGGAGGTGGTGAGCACTTTGTTCCCTTCGCGGGGGGAGCATACTCCCCCGCCCATGACTCCGCCTACTGCGGTGCCGGATGCGGACCACACTGCCGACGACGACGACGATGCTTCGGAGGTGACCGAGGTAGAGCTGAGAGTGGCGGTACATAAGCTTAGTGCCAAAAATACCGCCCCAGGACCCGACGGCTTACCTGGAAGAGCCTGGGTTCTGGCCATGGAGGCTCTCGGGCCTCGACTTATGGGGCTCCTAAGCGCATGCATGGAGGAGGGCCAGTTCCCACTTCGCTGGAAGACGGGGAAACTGGTCCTCATTAAGAAGCCGGGGCGCCCTGCGGACTCTCCGTCCGCTTACCGGCCCATCGTGCTGCTCGACGAGGTGGGCAAGCTCTTTGAAAGAGTTATTGCAAACCGCCTCGTCGGGCGGCTGGTGCGGGTGGGGCCGGATTTGGCGGAGAGCCAGTTTGGTTTCCGCAGGGGGCGCTCTACGGTGGACGCCATCATGCGCGTGCGAGCCCTCACGACGGGGGATGCTGTTGCCCGGGGTGGGGTCGTCTTGGCGGTGTCTCTAGACATCGCCAATGCCTTCAACACCCTGCCCTGGAGTTGCATCAGGGAGGCATTGCGGTATCACCGGATGCCGACCTACCTCTGTCGTGTGGTCGAGGCCTATTTGACGGACAGGGCCGTCATCTACCCCGGTCACCGGGGAGAGTGGAACCGGCGAGAGATGTCGTGCGGTGTCCCACAGGGATCGGTCCTGGGGCCGCTTCTGTCGGATATCGGTTACGACTGGGTGCTGCGCGCGGACCTCCCGAATGGCGTCAGCGTGGTGTGCTACGCTGACGACACGCTTGTCCTGGCACAGGGGAGGTCGCACCAGGAGGCGGCCGAACAAGCGACACTCGGGGTTGCGACAATCGTCGATAGGATCCGGCAGTTGGGACTCGAAGTGGCCCTGCACAAGTCCGAGGCCATGTGTTTTCATGGTCCTCGGAACGCGCCACTGTCGGGTTCCCAGATAACGGCGGGAGGGGTTCACATCGGTGTCGAGTCGACGATGAAGTACCTGGGACTCGTCCTCGACAGCCGGTGGAACTTCGTGGAGCACTTCCGACGTTTGGCTCCAAGACTGGAGCGGGCTGGGGCTGCCTTGAGGCGGCTCCTGCCCAATCTAGGGGGTCCAAACGCCTCCTGCCGGAGGCTCTACGCGGGAGTCGTGCGGTCCATGGCCCTTTACGGGGCACCGGTGTGGGCGCGTTCTTTGAGGCGCCGACCGGCCCGCAGGTTGAACGCGTCCCAAAGGGTCATGGCCATCCGGCTGGTCCGGGGATACCGCACGGTCTCATGCGAGGCGGCGAGCCTCCTTGCCGGATTGCCGCCATGGGATCTGGAGGCAAAAGCCCTCGCGCACGTATGGGAGTGGCGCGAGGAGGCAAAACGCCGGGGTGTAACTCCGCTGCCGCGACAAATCACGGTACAGCGGACAGAGCTCCGGCGGGATCTCATGGCGACATGGAGGGTGCGATTGTCGCAACCCAGTGCTGGGCACGCCACAATAGCGGCGGTAAGTCCCCTCTTTGAGGAGTGGTTGGAGAGGCGCCACGGCGTCCTCACCTTCCGCCTGACACAGGTCCTCACCGGACACGGTTGTTTCGGGAGGTTCCTGTGTCGCATAAGGCGGGAGGAGACGCCCGGGTGTCACCATTGTGTGGATCGCCCGGAGGACACGGTGGAGCATACGGTGGAGGTATGCCCAGCTTGGGCGGAGCACCGCAGTGTCCTCAGGGAGGCGATTGGCGGCGGCGATCTCTCGCGTCCGGCCCTGGTCCAGGCCATGGTACGGAGCGAGAGGGAATGGAAAGCCGTCACCTCCTTCTGCGAAGCAGTAATGCTCGCAAAGGAGGAGGCGGAGCGCGTGAGGGAGAGAGCCTTGCGCCCTCACGCCCCTAGTCGCCGCAGGAGACGCCCTGGGCGTCGGGAATCGCAAGCAGATTCCCGGCCACCGTAGGCGCGGGCTTGCGGACGGCGAGCCATGGGTAGCTCGCCGTCCGGTAAGGACCAGGCCCGGGTCGACGGCGCGTTGTGTTCCACGCGCGCCTCAAAGAGATGTCAGCACAAAATGACGGGGTCCGATAGGGCCGACGCCTCAGGGTCGCGGGTTATTCCACAGAGAAAACCGTGGCCCTGGCACAGGCAACTGAAGGAACACGGTGGGTTTTAGTCAGTAAAAGTCTGACACGCCCTCCCGCTCCACCCAGAGCGGGAGCAGTCATTTGATGATTTCCCACCCAAAAAAAAAAAAAAAAAAAAAAAAAGGGAGAAGAAGTGGCAAGAAACTCCACCGTTACTCTTTTTAAATGTTTTACAATATTTTGCAAACATTCATTATATTTCTTTATGTGAAGACGATGCACCAAGAATAAAAAACTATACCACAATTGGTAAAAAGAATTAAAAATAAAGGCAGATAAATTAATCACGTGATAGGTACATTGTGTTCACATATTTACAAACATTGTAAAAATATATGATTTTCCTAAAACATTAACTAGGAATAAGTCAGTGTGTGAGTAAAGTAAAAATAACAAATTATACAATACAATAAGCAACTAGTATGATTATGTCTAGTCTCTAGATTGTCCTATGGAGCAGGACCAGCATGTTTCCAAGCATTCTTATCTAGGATATAATCCCCTAATTTGTAATATGCTTGTTTACAAAGTGTTATTTTAACATGAGTTTTAAACTTTCTTTCATTTAATTGCAATATTTCACAAGGTACTTTGTTGTAACATTTAACACAGTACCCCATAAAAAATGTATGTACTTTAGATATTCTGAAAAATGGTTGATCTATTTTATTTTTATTTCTAGTGTTAATATTATGTCTATCACGTATTTTATTAAATAGATGCAGTTTTTTTCTAACATACATTATATTTTCATAAATGAACTGGCAAGGTACAGTCATTATATTAATCTTCTTAAATAGTTCCCTAAGAGATTCGCGTCGACGTAGATTGTAAATGGCTCTTTTGCAAATTAAAAATGGATTCAATGTCAGCAGCCCGACCCCACAGTAAAATACCGTATGACATAATGCTGTGGAAGTAGCTAAAATAAACCAAACGCGCGGTTTCTACGTCTGATAACTGTTTTATCTTTCTAACAGCATACGCGGCCGAGCTTAGTCGCCCCGCGAGAGATGTTATATGGGGTCCCCATTGTAACTTCTCGTCTAGCGAGATTCCTAGGAAAACCGTCTGATTATTATATAAGATGTTTTAATCAGATATTTCTTTATTCACTCTCCATTGAATAATAAACAATGTGTGGTTGCCGTTTGTATACTAGAACAATGCAATTTTCACTGACAACAACAATAAAAATAAGAAGAAATAGCTGTAAAAAAGTATTAAACTAACCATATAACGTACATAACGTCGATGTATGGAACACGACAAAAGTCGATGATCATTCTCGAATAGCGGAGCTACCAACACAAGACTTTTTCTCGAGTCCGTGATTTTATCATATTGGCTCTGTGTGAAAAACTTTCAGTTTTGAATACAAAAAGTCACTGTCACAGAGATAAAATTTCATATCCTCTAAATATACTTGAAAAATAACACCGTGTGATCGTAGCTTGCCTAGGCGGTAACGTCGATGACGTATCGTATTTTTGTTGGTTTTCTTTAGGTAAATAGTCGAACACATGAGTGGGACAGGGTAAGTCTTTTATTTACTTCAATTTGAATAGACATTTGTAATACTGTTGGAGCTGCTGAAGACTGTAAGAATATATTTGCAATATATAAACTCAATCTCCTTTTTATTATAAAGATTATATAGATAGATAGATGGGGGTACTTTGTACTATGGAGCGGATAATGTCATAGATTGACTTTAACGTGCCCTGGCGGCTGAGAGTATGTCATGATTACGCAAATGTCTCGCTGGTGGTGGCGTGTGCTAGATAATTAAGTTCCCTACAAAATGATTGAGCTGAATGGTGCTGATCCATGCGTCATGTTCATGAACGGGCGCCGCCAGTGGGGCTGGTCATCTCTGGGCTGCCACGGCTTATTTTAATTTCCGAATGTTTTTTTTTTGTTTTGTATGTTTTTCATTGCGGACGCCTTTATTGTGCACGTCTTTCTACATCATTTTCACATGTTTAATTTAAACATGACTGATGAAAATAATTTTGTTACAATTTTTTTAAAATTAATTATAGAGTGTCCGTAGAGTTTCTTGCCCGTTCTTCTCCATAGGTCCCATTACGGTTTGGAATGAGCAACTAGCTTCTGAAAATCTTTCTGACTCCTTGACAATTCAAAAGTGCCTGTATTTGGTTTCTTTGAAATAAATGCTTTGAGTTTGAGTTTGAGATTAAAACCCAAATTTTAAGGGCCCAAACCACGCAAATCGCAACTTTATTTGTTGCAACATCTGTAATCTTATTATTTAAGTCTTTTTGTATTTCTGTTTATATACACTTGGGAGCAAATAAATCGAGCCACTTCCTTTTTCACGCATTATGGTTATTATTTTTGGTATTATGGAACGCATCGATTCGAAACATATATCGCCTAAAAGGGTATTTAATAACCTTTACAATGAGGGTAGTTAGTTGTCAAAATTTCATTTTAATTAAAGTTTAAAGGGTAGAATAAAATTATCGCATTTAATTTGCTTATGACATTTTTATTGTAATCTGTTAAGAAAAGATTAAATTTGAGGTTTTTGTTAATCATACCCATATTACTTGTTATTGTTGTCTTTATCTGTGTCTGTGTAATCAAAATAACCTGATAAAATGGATACTACACCGACGGAAGCTGCCCAAGTTGTAGCTTTACTTGAGGTTGGACACGGACAACGTGAAGTGGCACGCAGACTTCATTTGAGTCGTTCAAAGGTACAGCGGGTATACCGCAGGTATCTGGAGACTGGTGCTTTTGTTCTGCGACCTGGAACTGGCCGACCACGGGCAACAACAGAACATGACGACCGCTTTATTGCAACCAATTCGTTGCGCGACCGTGGACTTAATGCTGTTCAGCTACAACAAGCGTTACGTGACGTTCGAGGTGTCGCAATCAGTAGGTGGACAGTGAGACGAAGACTAAAGGAACGAAATTTAACATCACACAAACCAGCAACTGGCCCAAAATTGACTGTAGCTCATCGCCGATCTCGCTTGGAGTTTGCTCGAGAACACATTAATTGGACGTTAGAAGACTGGAGGTCAGTTTTGTTTTCTGACGAGTCAAGAATCTGTCTTTTTAGCAATGACGGGAGAAACCGAGTGTATAGACGTCCTGGTGAAAGATTTGCCCAATGTTGCATTCGAGAAACTGTGAGTTTTGGTGGTGGTTCTTGTATGGTGTGGGGAGGAATTTCTCTAGACGGAAAAACGAAACTTGTCTTCGTCGACCCCGCCAACGATGGCAGTGGTGGACGTGGATTAACAGCTGACCGATACATAACTGTCATTCTTGAAGACCACGTAATGCCTTATGCTGGTTTTGTCGGAGAAAATTTATTGTTTATGCATGACAATGCGAGACCTCATACCGCGCAGATCGTTACGGAATACTTGTCTGCGATCGGGATTCAACAAATGGTATGGCCAGCACGAAGTCCCGATTTGAACCCGATCGAACACCTATGGGACGAGCTAAAACGGAGAGTCCGAGCCAGGGTTCCCGCTGTTTCATCCATTCCCGAGCTTAAAGTCGCTGTGCTTGAAGAGTGGGAGAACATACCACAATATGTCATCGTAACTCTGATCAGATCGATGACTAATAGGCTACAAGAATGCATCAGGGCACGGGGGGGGTAATACCAGTTATTAAGAATATTTTTTTTGAAATAATTTTGTTTTTTATTGTTTTTATGGACTGTTTTAGCCCTACTAAATTTTCTATCAAAATTACCATTTTTCTTGCAGAGCCAATAATTTATCATTCAATAAGGTTATTATTCAATAATTTACCCTCATTGTTAAGGTTATTAACTTAACTTTTAGGCGATATATAGTTCGAATTGATACGTTCCATATTCCCAAAAATATTTACCATTTTACGTGAAAAAAGGTAGTGGCTCGATTTATTTGCTCCCAAGTGTAGTTGGTTACCACAAACTTTTTATACATTTCGTTTTTACCTTAGGATATCACTCTATTTTAGAATGTTGGTTCACCTGTTTTTGGGAACTGTATAAGCCCATGTATGTTATCTACTGTTATTTGATATTTTGTATGCTTGCTTTTGAAACTGGAGCATTACGGACTTAAGAAAACTTGCGCTTAGTTTAGTAAAATCTCATTTAAATGATAGACAACAGCAAGTTCAAATAAATGGTGTCAATTTACTTGGTTTAAAAGTGGGTGGGTGTTCCACAAGGCTCGATATTGGGTCCTTTCCTCTTTTTAGTGTATATTAATGACCCATTTCATTTATTAATAAATCAACTACAAATTGTGTTATTTGCTGCCGATACTTTCTTAACTTTTAAGGTAGATGGACGTGCTTCAAATTTTAACGACATAAATAACGCCCTACTGCTGGTCCAATTTATTGGGTCACTGTTAATAATTTAGTACTAAATGGAAATAAAAATAAATGCAAAAGATTTTCTGTGCCAAATGTCAAGGGTAGTGATCGTGAGATAGTATTGAATCAAGAGAAACTAGAATTCGTCGATAAATTGTTTTCCTGGGGATCACGCTCGACTCCAAGCTACAATGGGGTAATCATTTAACATCTCTTGCAGGGCGGTAAATTTCAGCAGCTTACGCTGTCAGAATAATCCGTCAATTTACTGATGTAGATACCGCTCATACCGCGAAGCTAGTTTATTTTAATTACTTTCATAGTATCATGTCTTACGGTATTTCACTTTGGGGACGGGCTGCAGACATCGAGTCTATTTTTATTCTGCAGAAAAGAGCCATCAGACGCTTATGTAATCTCCGCAGGCGCGATTCTCTAAGGGGACTGTTTAAGGGTATTAACATCATGACGGTACCTTGTCAATACATCTATGAAGACGTCATTTACGTAAGAAAAAAAAACACATCTTTACAGTAAAAGAGGTGAAAGACATGATTATAGTACTAGAAATCGGGATAAGTTTAACCAGGTTTTAGGTCTTTAACGGGGTGCTGTTTAAAATGTTACAGTAATATACCTCCCCACATACTTCAACTGAATGTGACGAAATTCAAATCCTTTGTAAAACGCACACTATGCAGGCAGGCACATTATAAGTTAGGGGATTACATCGCTGATAAAAATGCCTGGCTCAATGCTGGTCCTGCTCCACACTACAACTAATTAATTAACATTTGAAATACTGTTGGAGCTGCTGAAGATTGTACGAATATATTTGCATTGTTTAAACTCAATCTCCTTTATATTATATAAATGCATAGCACAGGTGTGAGTACTTTGCTCACTCAAATTTCTCGCTGACGGTTTCGCGTGTGTTGGATCATTTAGCTCCCTTCAAAATGGTTGAGCTGAATGGTGCTGATCCATGCGTCGTATTCGTGAACGGGTGCCGCCCGTTGGGACTGGTCATCTCTTAGCTGCCACGGCTTATTTTACGAATTAATTTTTTGGTTTTGTTTTTATATTTTTTTTGCTAAGAGCGGATGCGCACGTGTGCGTCTGGTGAAGTACGCTATGCACACATGTAAACCGCTACGCGTCGGACGCCAGGACCAAAATAACATGAGCCGTTGCCACTTTCTATTCGAAATAAATTAAATTACTGTTATTATAGTTCTTGACAAATGATTTGTACCGATGAATGTTATCATCTCGAAAATATTACCTATATATCGATCTTATCTTATTGAGTTACAATAGGGTCATAAAAATGTCTTGATTTTTTATATATATTTTATACCATTGAAAGAGTTCAAACACGCATGCGACTCGCCTGATGGTAAGCAGTTACCAAGCCTATAGACGCTTCCAATGCCAGAATCATCACTTGTGCGTTGCCAGCTTCTAAGAAAGGAATCGCATTGCTACCTATAAAATACGTTTTGTAAATATGTATCTGCTTTTTAAACGAACTTTTAATTTATTCAGCAGATAGTTATACATTTTAGTATTTATTAAACAGTTTGATCAATGTTATTTTCTAGAACAGCCGTATCAGGATCCATCTCAAAAGCAGATATGGGGCACTTAACCTCAACAACACCGTCTTCAAACACTCCATCAGGTGTAGCTCCTAACAAGAAATGTTCTGAATTAGGCATAGTTTACCTTCGTTAAATCGGGATCAATACTTTCTGTAATTTGGCGAATTTACTTGCCCCTGCTGCTTTTCAGCATTTTTTTGCCATGGAAACATGTTTTTGGATTGAATGGAATAAAAAACACGTACGTACAAATATTCCACATGCATACAAGAACGCAAGAAACATAACAGTCGTTTATTGAGCAGTTGTGTAAAAATATAACAAATAAGGTACAGTCAACGAGGCCTAAGCTGAGCATTGCATTAGTGTGAGTAAACATTGCGCTGCGTCCATTGCTTGATTTAAACCGGTTTATAGAATCCTATATATAGGGCTGAGGCGCTGTGCGTCCCTCGCACGATCATAATAGTGCGATTGCTACTCACTCACAAAAATGCAAGCCTCGCTGACTGTACATATCGAGAAATTTCTCCCGCTAAATAGTGAAGAGTCCACTGGTGTCTGTTTCATATACTAAATTATTACAAAGAAATTGTAAAAAATTCAAATATTATACTTACCTTTAAATTTCTCTTGCGCGTTTCAAAGTATCGGTCAAAATCTTATTATATATAATTTATTTCTTTAGTATATTCGCATTACAATGTCATACAATAATCCTTATTAATCCAAATAAAAAAACAATTACTCATTTGCATCAAGCAGTGTTGATTGCACTATATTCTTCGTAAATTGACGAGATTCCGTGGAGCACAATGTGGCTACAGCGGGCTACATGTCCACCCTGAGTGAGCGCTTGGCGCAGACTAAAGGTAGAGATGTTTTTTTTATGTTTTTTATGCATCTCGTAGTTGACCTTCAGAGGTCGTGACTACTTAACCGGACTATTAAAGTTTGCCTATAAAAATTGATAATAATATAATTTTAACTTTTAAATTGACGTCGTTTATTTTTCAAGCAAGGTAACATAATTATAACACTAGGTTATTGAATATTTTTTGTTTGAATTAGAGTCATAAATTCATCGATAAAAAATATCATTTCTGACGAAAAATTATCAGTAACTATCTGTTTTAAGGAATTATTTTTGGTGTATTACTGTATAACACATAATAAATTGAGTTGAGCATTCCAAAGTACAAGACACCATTGTACCATGGACATTTTTGTAAATGATTGAATTATTTTATATTCGATGTAACAAAGCATCAAGAGATTTCCTAAAGTAAAATTTTATGAAACATCCTGTGCAGAGACAAGGTTTTTACTGATTTATGGAAATAAATTGAAATATTTATTTAAAACACTCCCTATAGAAATAATCAACCTTTCATTGACACTTTTTTATTTATTAATTTTGTTGGTATATTATACCTTAATCACACATCATAACTCGAGCCAAACGCTCAAATACGAGAAAATTTGTGATAACCCTCTTAACATGTAGGTACGGTTTTTGTACATCGTTCTCACCTACAGGATCAACATTAATGATGTAACTAATATATTTGTGAGAACAATATTTTTTTTAAGAGTGTCCATGGAGTTTCTTGCCCGTCCTTCTCCATACGTACCTACTACGCTTTGGAATGGGCAACTAGCTTCTTATTCTTAGAAAAGCATGTTCACAAAACCTTTGAAAGAAAATAGGTTCGATTTACGAACTTAAACATAAAGACGAAAGTGTTTGAGTAAAATAAGTGTTTGAGTAAAATTGGAGGGATCCAATTTTACTCAAACACTTATTTAAAAAGCTAAGCTCGCACCACCCAACATACACCAACAATTTAGTATGAAGGTGGCTTATTAAATTACATATTCGTTCATGCAAATGTGACTCGACAAAGAGCCTTTGATCTACGCGACATTAATAGCCCCAATTTTGCTGAAAAACAGGGGTGGCTCGGGAGAGTTTTTAAATGTTTTTTCACCGATTGGGGTCACTGAGAGCTTAGGGTTGGTTAAGGTGTAAGCAGACCGCGGTCAAACGATGTTGACCGTCACCTAAGCCACCTCATACATTTGTATGTACCAAAATAGCTCACCGGGTCTAGACAGAGTATCATTCTATCAACAATAACGATTATGAAAAATTAAAAAACGTAAATCCAATGATTGACTGCTACCGCAAAGCTGAAATCAATTCTGTTGAAAAACGTACTGATAAATATTAAATGATTTTATTTCTGTAAGTAGGTTCGCACAGAAACTTTTACTACTGTCTACATGAGGACCATGAAAAATGATCTGACCAACATTATTTCCGAAATATTAAATACACATTGACATTGATGGACTTTATATTATTATCTACTTTATTGCAGGTTTGCACGCTGTAGTGGGGATGTGAAGCTATATCTTTTTAAGGCCTACTGCCAAACCTTCTACACGCGCAGCTTGTGGGTGAAGTATACGCGGAGGGCCTACAACGCCCTACGCGTTCAGTATAACAATTGATTTAGGATGTTGATGGAGCTTCCGCTAAAAACATTGTTTGACAAGGTGGACAGTCCCTTTATTAGGCATTGGGTGCAGAGGCACGTGGCAACTTGTGTTGAATCACGTACATATTAGTTGTTGTTAGGTTAGTTTGTAAGTTTTACTAACATAGTTTTTAAGTCGTTGTTACTAATACTATGGATGTGTGTTAATTAATGTATGATCCAAAATAAACGTAATATATATTATAAATTACATTTAAAAACTTATAAATAACATTTTTAAATATCGAGACGAGAGCCTCCTCAGGCGTGTGTCGAGGCTCTTTGCTATTAAACCATTGGCTGTCACGAATATCGGCACAATGATTGCTGAGTCCACATCCCACATGTCGACAACCTCGCGAGCCAAGTCAAGATACTTGATTTGTCGGCTTTCACGAGGTTACCGTCATGTGGGACCGTTATGTCAACAATCATTGTGCGCCCCTCTACTTGAGCCACCACCACTATATCAGGCTTATTGGCAACAATAGTCCTGTCAGTGATGATGCATCGATCCCAGTACAATGTGATATTCCCATTTTCGAGAACGGCACTTGCGATTCCACAAAGCTGAATTTCAGAGCAAGTTGCTGATGGATAATCCTGGATACAAGGTTGTGTCTATGCAAGTACTCTTCGTTAGTTAGACGAGAACACCCGAAGATAATGTGTCTTATTGATTCCCCCGGACGGTGACATCCCCGACAGATGTCAACCGTGCCGTCTTTCACAATAAATCTCCGGTAACTGTTCGTCATCATAACTTCGTCCATAAGTGCACAGACAAAACCTTCGGTTTGTCCAAAGAAGTAACCGAAATGCAGCCAGGCTACGGACGCTAGAAGATCTACATCGGGTCCACGTAGGGCCCGGAAAAAGCGTCCGTGAAGCTCCTTACTCTGCCATACTTCCATGCGATCATTGGTGTTAAACACTACAGTTCTCTTTAGCCAAGGAGAGCGGGGGAGGCCCTTGTCCACCGCGATCACATCACGATGCATCCCCACGTCGGCTTCTAGGAAATATTCCCTGAGACTGCATATTTCGAGATTGTGTAGGGTCTTAGCGTTTAAAAACATCGACCATACAGTCTCATTACCGATGACCGTGAGTGATGCATTCGGTTTGCAGTCAGCAGTGTACGGACCCTCCTATCCAGGGCGTCGAGTTCGGCCTGAACCCATTTGAGTATGCCGAAAGAGTACATCAAAACTGGCAAGACCCAACCGTTAAAGGCGCGCACCTTGTTTCCGCCTGACAGAATTTCTTTTCTCTTCTTCTTTATTCAGGCGGCCAAAGAAGCGCTCCTTCAACGATTGCTTCATGTCAGCAGCATTGATGGCCAACGCTTCTGACATACCCAAATACTTTTAGGTTTTGGATGCGGAGAGGGCTCTAAGGTTTATGGAATCCGAGAGTTGGGTTCCCACAGATTCCACAATCTCCCCTCGCTTTACATGCATGACCGCACATTTGTCCACACCAAATTCCATCCTGATGGCGCTACTGAAATTTTTAGTTACTTTCAGTAGCTCCATTAGTTTCAAATTTTTAGATCATCCATGTACAGGAGGTAAGATATAACCTGACCACCTCTCCTCAGCCGATAGCCTAGACCTGAATCCTCCAGCAGTGTGCTTAGAGGATTCAAGGCTAAGCAGAACCAAAGCGAGCTCAAACTATTGCCCTGAAATATGCCTCGCTCGAGTCTTATCGGCTCGCTATTCTTCAGGATATTCCAACATCCTGGATAGCGAGATGACATCGAGAAGTTGCGCAGAGTTGCATCTACTTTATACAACTCCAGCACTCTCATGAGCCACGTATGTGGCACCGAGTCATAGGCCTTCTTGTAATCTATCCAACATGTCGACAGATCCTTTCGGGAACGACGAACCTGTTGGCTAATGGCCTCTATGAATCAATGAGGAGTTCTTCTAAGTACCGCGGGACCTGTTCCTACATCCATATTGAGAGGCCGACATGATGGAGTTGGTGTCTATGTTTGTTAATTTTAGCTCTCAAAACGGATGTAAGCACTTTATAGACCGTCGGTAAACACGTGATCGGCCTATAATTTTTGGTCCTGATCCGGATCCGGATCCCTGAGAACGCCCGCCTCACAAAGCGCATCACTCTTGGACGAGTATTGCCGTCCCTGAAGCAGATTAGTTTGCCGATTTGCGCTCTGGCCCCACCAGCTGCAAAATAGTTTTATAACTGCGAATCTAGGTGGTGGTCTAAGTTCGGGCGACATGAACCGATATTCCCGAATCGCAGACTCCAAAGAACTCCTCAATTCCTCATTGCACTGGGTACTTACGTTTGTAGCCCTATCATCACTTCCCTCGTCAGCTTGGTTTGTGTTGGACTGTGGTAGTACCACAACAGTCTGCGACGGGGGGCGATGACATGGCTACTCTGTATTTCACTTCGCAGGTGATGAAGCACAGTGTCGTGCATATGATTACGTTGGATGACCCACACCTGATCCGACAGGCATTGTGCCGAAACGTTGACAGCTAGCTCATGCACCTGAAAACTAGAGAGCATCCGAACACGGTACGCGGTCAGATTGTTTACCCCCTCTGTAGCCCCATAGTATGAGCGCATGACGTTTTCATTGATGGATCGTGTCCATCTTATGCGCTGCACACTTCCGCCGGGAGCTGGGACCCTATCAGAGGCCAGTGGGCCTCGAGGTCCTAAGTCATCCGGCGGCCGGCGTCCTCCTCGTCGACGAGCAGGTGGTGGCATCGTGGGCGGGGAGAAATACTCGTCGCTCGAGCTCGACTCAACTACCGCGGCTGGTATCTTCACAGCGCTCACGGTAGTGTTGGGTACCGGCGGCGGCGAGGCGGAGCTGAGATGAGTCCGGAGGTGGTGGGCGTGCTCGACATGCGGCTGATCTTGTCAACATAGTATCCTCATTTTTCAATTTCGTCAGTGTATTTCGTGTTCATGTTATTTTTATCCGATCCAATTCTGTCGTTTATGATTAAATTTCTTACATTTTTATGTGTTATGGTCTCTTTTTTGGTTTTAAAGTAAGCTTCTAGTTTCAGGTTTGGTTTCTATTGAAAAACTATTGTAATATTTGGTCAAAATTACTTTCACTGATATTATAAGCCCAAATTGGAAATTCAGACGTTTTGTTGACACGGTGTTGCCATATTATTATTATTAATTTATTCTGCAGGTAAGAGCCGTCAGAACCATATATAATATCCGCAGTTGCGAAAAAACTCAAACTCAAATCATTTATTTCAATTAAACCATTTACAGGCACTTTTGAATTGTCAAGGAGTCGGTCGGTCCGAAATATGAAGCTGGTTGCCCATTCCAAAGCGCAGTAGGTACCTATGGAGAAGAACGGGCAAGAAACTCCATGGATACTCTTTTAAATAATTTTGTTGTTACAAATATATTAGTTACATCGATTAATGTTGACACTATAAGTGAGAACGATGTACAAAAACCGTACAAGTTAAATTTTTGTTCACGTTAGATTTTTTATTGTGTCCAAGTTATGATCCAAATGGATTGAAATAAATGATTTTTGAATTTTGAATTTGAATTTGAAAAGCGTCCAGAGTGCCGCAAAACAAAAGTAAAAAAAAAAACAAAAAATGAATTATTAAAATAAGCCGTGGCAGCTAAGAGATGACCAGTCCCAACTGACGGCGCCCGTTCACGAACATGACGCATGAATCAGCACCATTCAGCTCAACCATTTTGAAGGGAGCTAAATGATCCGACACACGCGCCACCGTCAGCGAGACATTTGAGTGAGCATGACATACTATCAGCCGCCAGGGCACATTCAAGTCAATCTATGACATTACCCGGTAAATGGTAGCTCTATAGTACAAAGTACTCACATCTGTGCAATGCATCTATATAATAAAAAGGAGATTGAGTTAAATAATGCAAGTATCTTCTTACAATCTTCAGCAGCTTCAACAGTATTTCAAATGTCAATTAATTAGTTGTGGTGTGGAGCAGGACCATCATTAAGCCAGGCATATTTATCAGTTATGTAATCCCCTATCCTATAATATGCCTGCCTGCATAGTGTGCGTTTGACAAAAGATTTGAATTTCATCTCATTCAGTTGAAGAATGTTAATTTTATTATAACATTTTAGACAGTACCCCATGAAAGATGAGTCTACTTTAGCCAGTCCGAAACCTGGTTGAACAAATAGGTCCCGATTTCTAGTACTATAATTATGTCTATCACCTCTTTTACTGTAATGATGTATTTTTTTTCTTACGTACATGATGTTTTCATAGATGTATTGACAAGGTACCGTTATGATGTTAATATCCTTAAACAATCCCCTTAGAGAATCGCGCCTGCGGAGATAATATATGGCTCTGATGGCTCTTTTTTTTCTGCAGAATAAAAATAGACTCGATGTCTGCAGCCCGTCCCCAAAGTAAAATACCGTAAGACATGATACTATGAAAGTAACTAAAATAGACCAGCCTCGCGGTATCTACATCAGTAAATTGACGGATTTTTCTGACAGCGTAAGCTGCTGAACTTAGCCGTCCTGCAAGAGATGTTAAATGAGGACCCCATTGTAGCCTTGAGTCGAGTGTGATCCCCAAGAAAACCATTTATTGACGAATTCTAGTTTCTCTTGATTCAATACTATCTCACAATCACTACTCTTGACATTTGGTAAAGAAAATCTTATACACTTAGTTTCCATTTAGTACTAAATTATTAGCAGTGAACCAATTTTGGACCACCAGTAGGGCGTTATTTACGTCGTCAAAATTTGAAGCACGTCTATCTACCTTAAAATTTAAGGAAATATCGTCAGCATATAACACCATTTGTGGTTGATTTATCAATAAATGGAGTAGGTCATTAATATATACTAAAAGAGGAAAGGACCCAATATCGAGCCTTGTGGAACACCCATTTTTACTTTTAAACCAAGTGAATTGGCACCATTTATTTGAACTTGCTGTTGTCTATCATTTAAATAAGATTTTACTAAACTGAGCGCAAGTTTTCCAAGTCCGTAATGCTCAAGTTTCAAAAGCAGGGTTTCGTGATCGACGCAATCAAATGCCTTGGAGAGGTCACAAATGATTCCTATGGCGTCTTGAGCCTCTCCCACGCGTTAAAAATATGTTTTAAAATGGTAACATTAGCGTCGGTCGTACAACACCCTTTGGTGAAACCATATTGTTGCTCGTGAAGGATTTTATTAGTATTGAAATGATTGAGCATTCTCTTTTCAAAAACCTTGCTGAAAACCGGCAACACGGACACAGGTCTATAATTATTAGTGTCTTTACTGTCCCCGGATTTGAAAAGTGGTATTACCTTACTGTATTTCATTTGATCCGGGAAGACTCAGACAGACTTTAATAGACGTTCCCCAAAGATCTTCGGTCAATTTGATCTTGATTTGCTTAAAAGATTTTATTACTGTTAAGGGGTCAATATGCTTAAAGTTAAATTCAATCGTGCAGGCTGAAACATTCGCCCTCATTAAATCAAAAGCAAGCGAGGGCGAAGAATTTAATATTTCAGTGGTTTTTAGTGGGACACTGGTAAAGAAATTCACAAATTCCTGAGCAACTTTTATGCTATCGCAAGTGAGACCACATGACGTCTCCAGTGTGTAATCAGAATTTTGCTTTTTGATCCTGTTCGTTTCATTATTGATAATTTTCCAAACCGTCTTTATTTTATTGTCTGCTGATTTTACCTTGTTGCTAATGTATAAGGCTTTAGCTGGCTTACAAGTGTTCTTCTTAAAAGTATTATTAAACTCGGTTTGAACTACCGATAAGAATTCTTTATACAAAATATTAACATTATTCATTGTAAAGTCCTGATTACTTAACTTAAAGTGCTATTAAATTTATTAAATTTAACAGATGTTATTGGTCTGGATTGTTTCTGCACTTTTTGTATCGCTATGTTGGACTCATAAGTTACGGTTTGATCGCTGTGATCTGAAGGGAGATAATTAACGATAGCTTTATCTAAACAGTCGCAGCAAATGCCCGCACCAATTTCTAAGGAAACAGTTGAAGGATGTAAACATCATCAAGGTACGGCACCTTATTATTATTATAGCATTTATTTCGGGCTACGCCCATAGTGTTGTAACAATGGTCATAAATACTAGTGTTAGTAGACATAGGCATACAACACAATGACATGAATATTTACTTTGTAAAGTATTATTTTATTTTAGTACTTGTGAATGTCTTCACATTCACAATAAAATTATTAAAATAACATAATAAAAAAACACATTGTCAAATAAGTCAATAAGACATAAACATTAAAAAAAACACATAGTGAACTATATGTTTCTTTTAAAATGTTTTTGTCTTCTTTTTCAGTTACTTTTAATCATGGTCTGGTAATTTGAGTAATTTATGCGGCCTACCCAAATGTCATTTCTTTGGTAATGTTCGTCGAATCGCTGAGCTCCTTAAGTTCTGAGTTGAGCTGCATGATTACTGACAAATGCGTGCACTGACTGGACAGGTCTACTCAATCTGTGTGGTTCTTTCCTCAAAAGACCATTCTTAAATGGTCTTTTGAGGATCATGATCTGACCAAAATTATGTCTGGACTTTAAAAGAGACTGTGACCTCTCGAGTTTGTTCGGCCTTCCTTCTCAGAATAATCAGATAGGAAACGCCGATCTCAAGTAGTTTTTGAAATACGACTGACGTGTAAAAGTGTTTGCAAAAACCTACTTACAGAAATAAATTCACATATCATTTATCATTTTACGAAACGCTTTGAAAGCGATTGCCACTTTTCTAGGCCCTCAGATGTAGTCGATCCACCGCAGTCTGTTTGCACCCTTACAACCATAGGGTTAATGTTTTGCTAACAACGATTACCAAACAAAGAGTGATGAACACTATAATATTATGATTTTATTAAAACTTCATCAACATACAACAAATGGAAAATACGAATAATAATTGTAGCTAACTGAAAAACTACGAAGCGAAGCTAAATAAAATTTATATGGGATCATTATACATCCCTTAAAAAGTGATTTTTTGAAATCGATCCACAGTATTGCCGGAGATATCGCGAAACATACAAAAAAAATAACATACAGACGAAATGATAACCTCCTCCATATAACATCAGCTATCTGCCAGTGAAAGTCCCGTCAAAATCGGTCTAGCCATTTCGGAGATTAGCCGGAACCAACCGACAGACATACATTTTTTTTTTTTATAAGTACAATCACTTAGTATATAGCTGTTATTTTGACACTACAAAAAGCCACTTCAATTTGATTTATTTGTATAGATGTATAGATACTGACCGACTTCTACTCAAAGTTAACCCCGTTGCTTTAAATTCTTCCTGGTTGCCATACCGGAGAACTTTTAACCACTTTTATTAAGCACAGAGAAAACTTCAACATATCTTACCCTCTTTGTAATAAGGATGGTTTGTTATTATAAGTTGGAGGTGAGGCGCAATTTCGCACTGGCTAAATATGTTTTCATGGTGATTAAGTGTAGAAATTTGACTACATTGTTGTATTGGATCCCACCTGTAAAAAGAAATGTACGTGGTAATAGTTAATAAAATAAAATACTTATACATTTTAAAAACTAGCTCTTGCCAACCCTGAAACCCTTATAACCCTTATATGTAATGTATGCAACGACGTACACTCACGTAAAACGTACAGATATTAGGTACAGTCGAGCACAGTATAATTAACCAGACAAATAACACGTCTCACTTATTTCGTCCATGTTTGTATTTTTAAACTGTTTTCAACTTTATTTGCCTTGTCGTCGTTCTTACGATGTACGATAAAAAAGGTTGTAGTTTTTTCTTGCTGTAAGTGTAAAGTGTATTCAGGACAAATTGGAAAAAGGCCATCCATAGGCCTTGTCCAAGTTGTCCTGAATACGCTGCTGAGTTAGTTGAGAAATAGAGGAAAAAAAACAAAAAACAGCCTATAATGTTCCCGCTGCTGGGACACAGGCCTCCTCTCGGCGGGATGGAGAGAGGAACTTAATCTACCACTCAGGCCCAGCGCGGGATGACGTGACATGTGTTTGACTTTGTGGTTCTAGGACATGTCGATTTCCTCACGATTTGTCCTTCACCGTTTTGAGAGCAGTGGTGATGAAATATTTACTCAAAGTTAAGCGCCTACCTAGGTACGAAACCACGACCTACAACTCGTACACCACTGCTCTAGACTTCACTCATCTAAAATCCCGGTAACTATGTTTTAAGTTTTAGGTATTGTGGCAAGCGGGTTTCCTGGTAGGTAGATAGAATGAAACCAAAGCGGCAGGCAGCAGGGCAGAGGAGCGACTCCAGAGGTCACCAGGCGTGGGCAGCACCACGCACGGATGCACGACCGCGTGTAGGCACGGTCCGCTCAGGCAGGGGCCTCAACACGTGGCGGGCGTGGGGTCTCGGCACCCACGACCCACGTGGATGGCAGGTCAGGCGGCGGTAGCGGCCGCGTGTGTAGTCTGCGTGACTGGCGTCTCTCCAGCGGTAGGGCGGAGGCAGCAATGACGTCAGTCAGCGGTAAGCAGGAGATTAGCAGCGAAGCCTAATACTGGAACCCCATTTATCTCGGGGTTATTTAAACTTACTGCTTGAGCTGCTTGTTGCGAATGAAAGGGAACGTTAGGCGTCAAGCAGGGATATTTCCCAACCCAATCCATACCACGACACCGAGTGACGTGGTGGGAATTTGAAAGATTTAGGGATGTCACTCTCGTGAACCGTAACTAGTGATGTGCGTTTTAGTTGATCTCCTACAGATCAACTAAAACGCACATCACTAGTTACGGTTCTACTTGTAGTAGAACCGTAACTAAACGTAACGCCACAGTATAATTTGAGAATAATAAAAGAAATCCGTATTTTTGTCCATTCTTCCATGACCATCTTTTGTCGACGGAATTGAGCAATAAAGACATTGAGTATTGAGTAACTTAGAACTCCCAAGCTCAGCAGTAATGCTTGCCACTTCTACTAGACCACTGAGTTAGTCTTATAAATAGTAGGTAAGTGAAATAAAACTAATACACTTCACATTCGATTTTATTTATAATTTGTTTTTGTTCAACAACCTTCCATATTACACGTTGTACTCTGCACGCTTGGCGAATGACTGCTAGAAAGTGCAACATTTTGGTCTTCAAGATTATATACTCTAGCAATGTTTGTAAATATGTGAGCACTATGTACCACGTGATTCATTTATCTGTCTTTGCTTCATTTTAAATTATTTTTACCAATAGGTGGCCAATAGGGAAAGAATTAAACTATTATACAACTATCGTGGTATAATAGTTTCATTCTTGGTGCATCGTCTTCATATAAAATTTAATTTATTTATACAAAATAATGTAAAACATTTTAAAAGAGTAACGGTGTAGTGTCTTGCACATTCTTCTCCATACGAAACTATCTTTTGGAAGGACGACTAGAATCAATTCTATTTTAAAGTAAATGTTGACGTTCAAAAGTGCTTTTTATGTGCCCATTTGAAATAAATGCTTTGAATTTCAAGTTTTAAACTATGTATTTAGTTTAAATCAGTTTTTTTTGGTTTAAAACGATTTAAAACCAGGGACTAAAACACCTTCATGATATCAGAATCAAATATGTAACACTTTTCAAAGTGTTTACCCAAATCACTTACAAAAGTGAAACAGTAATATAATAGAGCTTCTAGCCATTTCTTCATCCTTAGGAAGTGTGAAGGGCGGGCGTTTTGAGGGACTGTCTTAAGTAATTTTATTTTATTTTATTTATTAGGAAAAACAAACAGTGACACATTACATATTGTAGGAAGAAATACAAAAAGATACGTTTAAATGTGTAACCAATAACGTTTTCCACAGAATACAAAATAACATTGTTTACAAACTATGCCATTTTAGTTAAGACCTACAAAATACAATAATAAGATAATCCATCAGGGCTACAAATATTAATTAAAATTACTGGTAACAAGTGTTGTGAACAGATTTTTTTTTAATCTACTAGCAGAAAGAGCAAACATATCGATATTGACGAATTGCTTGTTGTAATTATTAGTAAGTCGACGCAGAGGTGCCCGCATACCTGCGTTACTGCGACAAGAGGTAACTGCAAACAACGGCCGTGCGCGCACCCCGCGGCATACTGTAGTTCTAGGAACTATGTAACTTATTTTATTACGGATATCAATACAGTCATATACATTGCTACACAAATCAAACAAAAATACCGTATCAAGGAGAGTACTTCTTGATTTTAAACCAAGTAATTTATACTTCTTTAGCAAATCATTTTGAAGTTCAAAAAGTGCTGATTCCTTTGATTTGATTTTGATTTGATCTTTAAACGATATAAAAGTATTAACATTGTTAATAAGTGTAACCGATAAACGCGGTGCGTTGTTGCGGTACCGTGCAATTAATTATTCCTAAAACTGCGGTGTTCTGTTACACATGATATATTAACACTTATTAACACATATAAAAGGTTACAAGTTGATACTGTTACATTATTGTATCTGTTACATTTATAAAGGATTTCTTTTAAAACAGTTTGGGCAGTTTGGGGGTAGTCTTGTTTGGTATGCCTTTTAAATAAAACAGAGGGCCTAGACAAATGGCATTCGCTTCGGAGCAATTATATTAGGTATTTTTAATGTATATTTTAATAAATACATATTAGTCTATCTAAACTTAAATACAACCGGGCAAGTTCGTGTCGGACCACGCACAATAAAAGGTTCCGTAATTGGGATGAGTTTATCCCAAGAACACACTTAAGGCTCCGTGCACGAAAAAAAACCGTTTTGGTCAATTTCTTACGTAATTGTGAGACAGCATGAAATAATTGAAACAGTATGTCTGTGTGACTATAAAAGTACAGTATTCGTGGCACTAAGCCATTAGTGTCAGTTTTAAGTTTCATCACTTTAGCGCTCTCGAAAATATAGTTTACCTAGCTTTTGATTTACTTATCCCTTACTTATCCTTATACGTATTATCATAAAATAAAATTTTTACTTCTTTTAAAGTATAGGTGAAGATTAATGTGTGATTTTCGAATTTCTTACAACGATTTTATTAAAGTTACAAAAAATAGGTTACTGCCTGGTTTTTTTTTCGAAAAACAGCATTTTTCAAAATTATTTTTCTTCAATACTTTGTATCAAAGATGAAAAAAGTGGTTCTGCCACGTGCAAGTAGACCATGTAATGATGTTGATGATATTTTTATATGTTCAACATCAATTTAGTCATCATTTAGTCTCCTGTAGTTTTTTGAAAACTTGTTGCGAATATTTGTGATTTTCCATGAATACTTCATTTATTTGAAAAATCCCTTTCAGCCACATTCAAAACGAAGAACTCAACTTTTCAAATCAAAATAACTTTGTTTAAATAATTTTTCCCTTTCTCGCAAAAATTGCACAAAATTTATCAAAATCGGTCGATTTCGTGCACGGCCCCTTAACATTATAGTTAAAAAACATCAATTGCAATATTTAACGTAAGTATGCTATCACAAAAAAATATTTGTTGATATTGGATAAACCTACAAATTAACGAATTTCGAAGTCTTTCTCTGAGGCAAAATTTCATGACTCTATGGCAACGGGGTGTAACAATAGGTTTTGATTTTTTTGCGGCTATCAAAATAATTATGTCACATAAATCGCTGCATTTTTTATTGCTTTTACTTAGTAGCTTGATGCTTTTAAAGCTCCAAGGATTGTATACTAAAAAGAGGAAAGAAAAATAGATTTATTTGTCACATAAACACGTGCATACAAAATAAATCCTTCACAAAACCTTAAAAAACATAACTGATTTAGACTACGTATTTGAAATTAATTTCAACTTCATACCTCCACGCGTTCCTGAGAAAAAAAAGTCTTGACAGACTGACAGACAAACGGACAATGTAGTGATTCTATTAGGGTTCCTTTTTTTTCTTTTGTATTACGGAACCCTGTTTTTTTTTTCTCCACCCACAGCGGTTGAAGTCATTTGATGATTTCCCCCCAATTCCGGAACCCTAAAAAGTAGTATAAAAAATTATGAATGATTTCAATTCGCGTTTTGTCACTTAATTTTTAAAGTAACACATAATAAACGTGTTACCACACGTGTACGTGGTTTTAAACCGTTTTGAAAAAAATAAAACGGGTATTAAACCACGGACTTTGGTTTAAAAAGGTTTATTTCCAACTGTAGTCAAGACACTTGCCGTAGTATTTGTGATTGTGTGCTTGTACATTAAATATTTAAAAAGCACTCAAACTTTGTTATTTTATTTTATTGTGCCTACTGTTTAATACATAATATTAAGCCGAAATAACTTTGTTCCAACCGAGTGTCCCACGGCACTGCACCGTAATAAAAGTTGCTTTTAAAGAAACAGCCATGTTCCATAGTGAAAACTGAAAAATCACTGCTAAAACCTAAATTGAAAGCGTCTTTCATACCAAACAAAACACAATAATTATGATAGATGTTGTACTTTAGAGGCGAATATAAAAAGCTTACCTTCTCTGCTTATTCAAACCATTTAGCCGGGAACATTTTTTTTTTTTTTCCTGTCCGGGCGCAAGGCCCGGCCCGCGAGCTAACCCCTAACATAATTAGGGACCTTCTTTGTCAGGGAGTGGGACGTACTTCAGGGATTTCTTTATTTTATGTACCATATTCTTTATTAGAATTTTTCTACTTATACTTCTTATTTTTCTACTCTCTTAGACTAAACATTACTTATTTTGTATTTGAAGATTATTCTAGTTTGGTTACAGGTTTCCATATTCTAGTTTATATTTTTTAAATTTAACTACTATTTTACACACAAGATTACACTTCATTATATATCTATTACTATTTCAAACACTATATTTAAACACATACATTTATTTATCGATAGGGTACAGGGTATTTTTTCTTAGCCTGATATTTATATTTTATTTGTGCCTTCCTATTTTGTTAAACTATTTATCTGTTTTATGCTGGCGAATATATTTCACTAATATTATGTTCAGCATATATCTTATAACTACTATTTTATACAAGATTACAATTTATTCCTTTAACTATTGCTATTATAAACACCATATTTAACATACACATTAATTTATAAGCAGGTTACAGAGTATATTCTCTCAGCCTAAGCTGGTATTTTATTTGTGCCTTCTTATCTTGTTATACTATTTATCTATTATATGCTAGCGAATATATTTTGCTAATATATGTTTAGCATATTTCTCTATTATACGAATTTTTGTTTCTATTTATGACAGCCTTGGCTACGTCTATTACATACTCCGCGCCCTTTTCTACTCCTTTTATTTAACATAAGGTTTGGGAGAGTTTGGACTATTGCATATTCGGGGCAGTTGGTTGGAATGTATTGTTCAGTTTTGTATTTGTCTGTCCGACAGATACACGATGGGTTCCCTTTGTACCCGGAGCGATTCGAGTATTCCGAGAGCCCACCGTATCCCGTCAGAACGTGTGTGTTCACGCTAGTGGCCTCACCTGTTCCACAATACGGAGGGCAGCTAAGCCCGTCAGCACACGCATTCCCCGGCAAGCCCGCGTGTACTTTGAACCAAGACAAGGAGACATCTTTGCTTTGGTCCAACGCCAGAGCCAGATTGGCTCGCGCGCGGACCGCCAGAGGATGGAGAGAGCCACGGTCTACCGGCGTCTGCAATGCTAACATTGAGCCGCCGTTCAGGTCGCGGCTCGTCTCTTTGCGTTGGAAGATCACGTCCATTGCCTTGCAAATGGCCTGTAGTTCTACCTGGTAGACAGTGCAGTACGCGGCGAGGCTGAGACTGAGTTTCCAGATTTCACCTACATTATCCCTTAAGGATAATGCGGCTCCGACTTTCCCCTCAGTCTTGCTGCCGTCAGTGATTATTCGCACTGTCTGCACCATCAAACTGTCCACAAGCTGTTTGTCTGCCAGGCATATTAACTCCAGGGCCCTTCGCTTGGCAGGCTGAACGGATCCCCGCTGGACAGAGCCCAGCTTCCTTCGTATCCCCAGATTTTTCATAGCGGGAGCCCAGGCTCCGGCCGCGTACGTGACTGTTGTAAAATATATCTTACCTGTTACCCTTAACACCACCTCAGCAATAGGCTATTGCCGATCTCGCCAGTGCTTCCCATTTTCTTCTTACCGGGCACTCTTGGTTGTAAACGTTGTGGCCTGTGTTGTCGTGTTTTTCCCGGATACAATTTTTGCATGTTGGCCTATCTCCTGTGGCCAGCACGGTGCATTCGGCCTTCAGATGAGGACCCCCGCAATAGTTGCAGAGGTCTGCAGGCTCCGTGCACAATTTACGTCCATGTCCGTACGCCAGGCATTTCGTACACTGTATGAGGGGAGTTTGGTCCTGGACTCTAACGCATTGAAGATCGATGAAGATCCTGCCGGCCGTAGTTAGCTTCTGCCACAACTTTGGCGTCACCTGGAGGACGACATGGTTCTCCAAGGAGTTCCGTGCCTTCCTCCGGTATTTCACCACTGCAGTCGCTTCCTCGGCCGACAGGCCCTCAAACAGGCGGGCGTTTTGGACCTTCAGTGCGTTGTATATGTCCTCGTCGCTGTTGTACGACAGGAGGTCCTTGATTATTACCAGTGGGTTCCTGTTTTTGGCCTCTTCCACCGTTAAATGTGCATCTTTCTTGAGATGGGCAGTTGTTTTCGCCATCTCCTCTCGGTTGTTGAAACTCAGTAGGACCCTCTGGTCCTTTATTTTCCTCACCCTCTCTATTTGAAGGCCACTCCTCCTCGCGTCCAACACCTCCCTCACCCTTCCCACCACCTCTGCGCTGGTGTCCATCGCAACGTCGGACGACACAATGACCGAGTGCTTTGGTCGCTGACCCCAGGTGTTATGGGGTGCGGTCAGGGCCTCCGCATAAGTAGGAGTTTTCTCCTTTAATTCGGCGACCATTTTCCCCGTTTCCTTAGTGGTCTCACCGAGCTTTCGGATCTCCTTCAACACGTCTCCGTCATTGTGCCGCTCCTTGTCTCGAGACTCCTGTGCTTCGTTTTGTTCCCGTATGGCCTCTTTCAACTCCCTTATCATCTGGTTGCCCTCCTTCACTATTCGAGCTTGCTCTTCTAGTGCGGAGCGCAACCAGTTGATGCTCTCTTTTTCTTCTCCCTTTCCTTCTTCCTTCTGACCCACCACCACCCCCTGTTGGTTGAGTTCACCCTTGCCCTTTTCTGCCTCTTTGGCCAGCTGGTATAGCCTCCCTATTGCCACGGTGACCTCCAATTTGATTTCCGTTTTTAGGTTTCGCGAGTTGCTGAGGTAAAGCATTGCCTTATCGTGGCATGCTCTTGCCTCCGCGATAACGGTGTGGTATTTTGACTTCGGTCGCCTTGGAGGTGCCGCGGTGCTGGTGGTTGGCTGCGGTGTGGTGTCACGCTTTGGGTTTGGGTTTGGGTTTAATGGGGACCTTGCCTGAGGTTCGACTTTCCCGGCCTCCCATTCCCCAATACTTCGCCTTACACAGGGTAGCGAGGGTCCTGTTTTTTCCGTTGAGCGTGGTGAGTCTTTTGAGCTTGACGAGCTCACGTCCTTCTTTGCGGGTGTACGTAGCATGTTGTTACTCGATGGTGCGAAAGTGAAAGTAGTATTCATGTACAGTACAGTATGCTTTTGGAAGAAATTTCTGTATCCCTGTATAGAGGGGATTGTCACAGAAAATCCCAGTTGGCGTTTCAAGAGAAGTGTAATGTGTATAGTATAAGTGTATAGCCGGGAACATTATAAATTTACCTCTACCTACCTACCTACATCATTCATGTTGTTTGTGATATATTAATGTGACAATGGCTTAGGGCAGTTTGGAGGTAGTCTTGTTTGGTATTCCTTTTAAATAAAACAGAGAGCCTAGACAAATGACATTCGCTTCGGAGCGATTCTATTTCTAAAATCTTTCGCTTCACTATGATACTGTGCTATGACATATGATCACGTGACATTTCGATAGCTTATGTCAACCCGATACATTTTTTAGCGCCATCGTCAATCGTATGTTCTGAATGTTACTTTGTCTAGGCCCTCAGGGGTCCCATAAACATATAAACACTGAGTTACAGGTCAAGTCAAGGTGACAATTAACAAGATACAAACTCACCGAGCGCTTAATTTTTTGTTTAATATTGACCTACCATTAATGGGATATACTCGTATTATTGGTAGGTCCAGACTTGTTAAGGTGTTAAAAGGATTTTAGGTGAAAACACAGAAATTTCTATCTCCCCTAAGCTGTGGCTAATGGCACGATTTTGAAAGCATTCGGAGCACGAGTTTTGGATCTTCAAAGAATTATTATCAATTTCTAACACCTACTTACAAACACAAAACAACTATATATTTATCATACTTGCATCCTTGTCCGAAAAATACGAAATAAATCTCTCCATACTAACTTAACATTTGTACGGTTGAAACAACAAACACAGCCAAGTTCTCGCCGAGCGAGTTTTTTAGTTCTACCCAAGACAAGAACGAAGCTCGGCAAAACAATGTTTACCTATGCAGGCGCAGAAATTTATAATAAGCTACCATCGACCAAAAAAAAGGTAAGCTCCTATTATGTTTTCAAAGTGCAACTTGCTCGAAATGTAATCGCCTCCAATTACTAATGAATACATTATAGAACACATAACATAACATCACGCCTTGTTTCCCCGAAGGGTTGGGCAGAGGTGTACCTATAGTACACCCACATTTCGCCAGTTATGTTTAAGTACCATGTAATAGGGGTCGAGCCTATTGCCATCAACCGGGCACAGTTCCAGACTCCGGGCTGCTACTGAGATATTCCAGACAGAAAAACCCAATATCACGTTGCCCGACCTGGGAATCGAACCCAGGACCTCAGGCTCAGCAGTAGCGATTGCGACCACTAGACCAACGAGGCAGTTGACATTATAGAAGTACCAGCTTCTACAAACAAAAACATTTAAAAAATCGAACGCGGGAAATCCTAAGAATAAGCATCCTAATAATGTATTTCTCATGTCTTTAAACACAAAAGAAGAAGGTATCTATAGGTATATATTTCTTTTTTATGGTGAAGGATAAAACCGTGAGGAAATATACATTTTCATAAGCCTAATATTTTCAACATTCCATAAACACGTGTCCGTAATCCCTGTACCTATGTGACTTGACCTCGCAGCAGTAAAATTATAAGCTGGTTCGTACTAAAAAAATCTGATGAGCAAGACGTAATAATCTGCTACCTTCTATTCATGATACTACGTAGTCAGCTAGGTTCGACGAGGTCTAATACTTTTAGTTAAATTATCCTCTATAACACTCAAATTACAGCCTGATTACTTAAAGTAAATCACCATTAAGATGGTAGCCTAACTCCTCGGGTCATTAGTGGCCATTATTGTACTGTTGATGGACCAAATATTTTGCACGTCATCCCTTCCACCCCCCCCCCCCCCCACCTGCCCCGATAATTAGGGGACAATTACTTTCAATTTTGTTAAGATGGCGGGCTTAATGCGGTGGTGTTTTATGAAAAATGCATTGTTTATTTTTTAAATTATGAATAATGTTGTTCATAAAGAAAATGCCGTGAAAATTATGAAGGGACCTTTTTACGAAAAAAATACCATGACAAAATTATGCCCACTGAAACTAGCTATTTGGTATTCAGGCCTAATTATTCATCTTTCCACTACACTGCTAACTTTAACTTTGTAAGCTTGATAACAATGCCTTTTAGCCGATTTTGGGCACAGCGACTGCATTGTAGGCATTGTAGGCTGTAGATATTTAGACTATTATCTATTTGTTAAGCACCTTGTACTTGTTGACAGGCCTGCACAGTCCTCCCAAACCTATTAACATTGTAATTTGAAAACATTGTGGAAGCCAATTATTTTAAAAGATTAGGTAACCGTGGAGTTTCTTGCCGGCTCTTCTCCATAGGAAACGACCAATTGAAACCGTGCACATAGCTTCCTGCGTTTCATAAGTGCCCATGTAGGTTTATATAAAATATTTTGATTTGATTTGATTCAATGACTTTCAGGTTTGTTGAGCGCTTAGATGTACTGCTCTTTCATGTGATCTCTGAAGTCAAAGTCAAAGCATTTATTTCAAATAGGCCCATAAAAAGGCACTTTTGAACGTCAACATTTATATTAAAAATAGAACTGATTCTAGGCGCCCCTTCCAAAAGTTACAGGTCTCATGTGACTAGTATATTTAACTTTTAAGCTTACGACATACTTAATAAGTTATGTAAAGAATTTGACTGCTCAGCACATTCTCCACATTTTTAAAAGTAAAGTGTTAACCACCTTTATATCAATTAGTTTGTTCTACTGTACCTAGTCAAACTGCAAGGAATTGAAATAAACCGTAAAATCACAGTCACAATCGCCTTATAATGTTCCCACTGTTGGGACACAGGCCTCCTCTCTGTCAGAGGGAGTGTGCCATAATCCACCACGCGTCTTTGATTTTTCTTTGATCTTTGATTTAAGGGACTGATACCACTGGGTCACCATTGCTCAATACAATACAATACATTAAAAAAGTTTATTTCTGTACCAACTAGTTTGCATTAGTTCATGACTGGAACCTTATAATATGTTTACACTAAGAGTAGTAAAGTTGAGATCGCTAAATCTAAAGTGAATTTAATCATAACGAAGTAGAAAAAATAACACGTAGAATATTAAATTTGTTCAAATCATTCAATTTGTTAAATGTTTGTAATACCAACCCGAACAAGTACAACTACTGCTTCATGTATTGATAATGTATTTTGTTGCTGCGACTATTTAGATAAAACTATCGTTAACTATCTTCCTTCTGATCACAGCGGTCAAACCGTAACTTTTGAGTCCAACATAGCAGTACAAAAAGTGCAGATACAAACCAGACCACTAACAACTGTTCATTTTAAAAAAAAAGCACTTTAATTTGTAAGTTAAGTAATCACATTGAATAATGTTAATATTTTGTATAATGTAGGATTATTTTTGATTGAATTATCTTTTAAGAAGAAAACTAAAAGCAGCCCTAAGTTTTTATTTAGTGGCTGGACACCTAAAGGACTTAGGAAAAATAGGGAGAGACTTTTCGAGCTGTAAAGCTTTTATAGAAACATTTAATTAGTACGTTGCTACTTACTCAAAAATAAAACACTTGAAGGGCAGCTAAATCCTTATATAGTAACAACAAGGATAAACCAGCAGGCACTAAAATGAAGACGGTTTGGAAATTATCAATAATTAAACAAACAGAAACAAAAAGCACAATTCTTATTACACACTGGAGACTTCATGTGGTCTCATTTGCGATAACAAATTAGTTGCTCAAGAATTTGTTTACCAGTATCGCACTAAAAAGCACCGAAACCTTAAATTCTTCGCCCTCGCTTGCTTTTGATTTAATAAGGGCGAATGTTTCAGCCTACCCGATTGAATTTAACTTTAAGCAAATTAAACCCATAGCAGTAATAAAATATTTCAGGCAAATCAAGATCAAATTGACCGAAGATCTTTGGGGAATGTCTAAGTCTGTAACTCCATAATTTAGCGCTAGCGCTAGAGACTATAGCGCCTTAATATTTAATTTGTATATGGATCGTCTTCCTGGATCTAATGAAATACAGTTAGGTAATACCACTTTTCAAATCCAGGGACAGTAAAGACACCAATAATTATTGAGCCGTGTCCGTGTTTCCGGTTTTCAGCAAAGTGTCTAAAAGATAATGCTTAATCAAATGTTCAATCATTTTAACACTAAAAAAATCCTTCACGATCAACAGTATGGTTTCACCAAAAGGCGTTGTCCGACCAACGCCGATGTTACCTTATTAAATCATAGGGGTGTAGTGGGTTGTCTGCGTTGTTTTATGTCAGCCGACCTGTATACGTATGGGTGACATAGTTCAAGTAACCCGTCGACAGTCCACAAACTCTCCTCCAGTGGCTCCTCGTGCCACATCCCGGAAACCACGTCGGCTCGTGGGCTAAACCTGGAGGAGGGGCTCGGGAACAACATCTCCCGAGCTGCTCGGTTGCCCTCCGAGTTGTGTCTTGGCTATATCTACAGCAGTCCACCGCCGGTGGCAAGATACCTAGGCAATTGTAGGAAGGCCTTAAGGCAGTAATAAGGGCTTTGTTATTGCTTGCTAGTCTACTGCATCCAGCTCCCCTCCGGTCGTAGCGGTTCTCCGTTCCACTGGATCCAGGGGGGTAAGGACGAGAGAGTGCTCCTGCGTTTGCGCGAACGTTTGAGCACTTTAATATGTCCTGCGCATCTGACCGTTTATGTTTATGGACTCCGATCTGGCAAAGTCTGGTGGCGATGGGCTGAGGTAGAAAGGTTCGGTTGGATGCAAACTGAGCTTTGTCCGAGGTCTGCACATCAGCGGTTCTGGGGTTGTGAGTACACACCGTGGTCGCTTTTACTCTGAACTGGGGGGACAGGGTAAATTCGGCAGCACCCAGAATGACAAAGCAGCCCTATTTAGGGAAGCACTGCTTTCCCCGCTCAGCCGAGGAGGGGGCTAGAAAAGGTGCCCTAAAAAAGTGCTCACCCCAAAAACCTTAGGATAGTAGTAACCACGGCTGCTTCCGCATCTTTGAAACTCGTGGTCGACGCAACAATAATAAAAATAAGTATATTACACCATCTTTATCACATAATTTGACATTTGGCGCGTGGAATGTGCGGACTCTGCTTGACCGTGATGCCAACGCCTGCCCGGAACGTAAAACTGCCATCGTAGCTCGGGAACTTCGTCGCTATAATGTTGATGTGGCTGCTATCAGTGAAACACATCTGGCTGACGAAGGTGAACTGATCGAACATGGCGGTGGCTATACTTTTTATTGGAAAGGGACCTCCGCTTCTGAACCGAGGCGGTCGGGAGTCGGATTGGCGGTCAAAAATCACATCGCCAAGAATCTTCAGGAATGTCCTGTTCACATTTCGGACCGCACCACTACCTTGCGCCTCCACTTAAGTGGCCATAACTACCTTAATGTGGTCAGTATTTATGCGCCGACTCTGGATAGTGCTGACGACATTAAGTGTAAATTTTATGAGGAACTTTCACAGTGCCTTCAGAGGATACATCCTAGAGAGAGCATTTTGGTCTTGGGAGACTTTAATGCAAGGGTAGGCAGAGACTATGAAGCCTGGCCTAAGGTTCTAGGAAGGCATGGAGTTGGAAACATGAATTCCAACGGCCAGTTGCTGCTAAGTTTATGTGCTCAGTATCAGCTCGCAGTAACAAATACTATGTTCCGCCTAGCTGCTAAGCACAAAACGACATGGATGCACCCAAGATCTAAGCACTGGCATCTCATTGATTATGCTATCGTACGACAAAGAGACGTGTCCCAGGTCCTTGTTACCCGTGTTATGCGTGGTGCACATTGCTGGACGGACCATAGACTTGTCATTGCTAGGTTGCGTCTCCGCCTTCGTCGCCCTTGCCGAGCCAGTCAGAGCAAAGCAAAACGGTTAAATGTAGAGAAGCTTGCTGACTTCGAGACGAGGAGGGCTTTTGCGGAGACTGTAGCTAATAATGTTGTGCCGACGATCCCTGTTACTCTTGATATTGATTCTGTTTGGGAAATTCTGTCGTCGTCAATACTGGATGCCGCAGCTGCTACTATAGGTGTAAAACCTCAGCAAAGGGAAGACTGGTTTGACGAAAGTGACAGAGTCCTGATGGAAGCAATTGCCAAACACCGAGCTTTGCTTAAGAACTACGAAAGTAGTGCTGTGATAAAAGATAGTGATCGGGAGTTGCGCAAACTCACGAGAGAAGCTAAAGACAAGTGGTGGGGGGAAAAGGCGCAGTATATGCAATGGCTTGCTGACAGTCATCAAATTGGAGAATTTTATAATGAGGTTCGCAAACTCCTGGGTAACTCCAATTTTGTCAAAGTGCCTCTGAAGTCGCTTGATGGTAGCCTTCTGAAAAGCAGGGATGAAGTGCTTAGGCGTTGGTCAGAACACTTTGATAATTTACTTAACGTGGATCGAACTGCAGATCTAATATACATTAGTGATCTACCTCAACTCCAAGCTGAAAAAGAGCTAGATGATCCCTTATCTCTGGACGAAGTTGTCTGTGCGATAAAAGAACAGCAAAACAAACGTGCGGTTGGCTTGGACCTAATACCAGGTGAGCTGCTAAAATGTGGCGGTACTGAGTTGCACACGCTGGTCTGGGAACTATTTGTTCGCATGTGGGAGGAGGAACAAGTTCCCAAGACATTTAAACTCTCGCGCATTAGGGCCCTTTATAAGAACAAGGGTGACCGAGCAGATTGCAATTCTTACCGCGGCATTTCACTCCTCTCAGTCCCCGGAAAGGTTTTCGCCAGAGTGTTGCTTAACCGCCTAAGGAAACTGTCAGAAAAGATCTTGCCAGAAACGCAGTTCGGTTTCCGACCGGATAGGGGTACTTGCGAGGCAATCTTCGCAGTTCGACAGCTGCAGGAGAAGAGCAGAGAGCAAGGCAGACACTTATACCTTTGCTTTGTCGACCTGGAAAAAGCGTTTGATAGCGTTCCTCGTGAGGCCCTCTGGATAGTACTGCAAAAATTGGGATGTACGGAGAAGTTCGTAAAACTTGTGCGTCTCCTGCATGATGACATGGAGTGTTGTGTAGTGGCGGAGGATGAGCAGTCGCAGTTCTTTTCGGTTACCTGTGGCGTGAAGCAGGGCTGCGTTTTGGCCCCCACTCTCTTCGCCCTTTATTTTGCAGTGGTCATCCGTGAAGCCCTTGCGATATCTTCAGAGGGTGTCCGGCTGCGTTTTCGAACAGATGGCAGTCTTTTCAACTTATCGAGACTAAAGGCAATCACAAAAGTGTCTCTTGCACATATTGAAGAAATTATGTACGCAGATGACCTGTGTTTTGTGGCAGAATCCCCAGAAGGGCTTCAACAGCTTGTTACGAACCTTCACGAGCAGTGTTCCAAATTTGGCCTAAAGATCAGCGTCAAAAAGACGGAAGTTATGTCTCTGGACGTTCATGGGAATGAGACACTGAACATTAAGCTTGGAGAAGACGTACTGAAGCAGGTTGAAAAGTTTCGATATCTGGGGAGCACATTAACATCTAAGTGTGACCTTGATGCCGAAATCAACAGCAGAATCAATGCTGCTGCTGCAGCTTTCGGTAAATTAAATGCCAGGGTCTTCTGCTCACACGACTTAAAGCGCGCCACAAAAATATCGGTATATATGGCTGTTGTGCTGCCTAACATTTTATACTCTGCCGAAACATGGACACCGTACCGACGTCACATTAAACAATTGGACCGATTCCATCTCAAATGCCTCCGTTCAATCCTTAACGTCCATTGGTCTGATCGAGTGCGCAATACGGAAGTATTGAGACGAGCTAATGTGGGAGGCATTGAGGCGTACCTCATGAGAAGGCAACTTCGGTGGTGCGGCCATGTGACACGCATGTCGGAGCAGAGAGTGGCGAAGCGCATCCTTTATTCGGAGTTGAAGGAGGGCAAGCGAAAGCATGGCGGGCAACTCCTAAGATTTAAGGATGTACTTAAGCGACACATGAAGAGTTGTGACGTAGATCCATCTCAGTGGGAAGAGCTTGCGTCTAACCGCGGAGAGTGGAGGTCATTGGTACAGCAGAAAGTTTTTGATTTTGAGACTCGTCGGCTTACAAAACTGGATTCTAAGCGTGACGAACTAAAGGCCCGACCACCAGCGGCAATCAGTTATAATTATGTTAGTGGTGCTCTTACTTGTCCACTCTGTACAAGAATATTTGTAAACAAGGGTGGTTTTGCTAGCCACATGAGAGCCCATGATAGACGCCAGTAGGGTGTTAAAGAAACGGTCGCCGTAGCCGAAAGCGGTTTGGAAGGATTATTATTATTATTATTAAATCATAATTTTTACGTGTGGGAAGAGGCCAAAGACATTCGAAACTCCGACCCGGATGGTCGTGTCTTTGTCTTCGCTTGAGGCATCGTGCCCAACAGATGCTGGCTTACTTGCCGGACTTAGAAATCAAACCATGTTTCTTTTGCATGTGTGTATCTGTGTCGCAAACCAAAATACTTTAAATTGTTTCAAAAGATAAATAAATAAAAAGGCGTTCCATGCAGTTGAGACTCCTGCCGAGGAGTAACATGGCCTGAACCCTTCCGCGTCACTGGTGAGATCGTTACGTACCCTAAGCTGTACTTTTAAACAATTGTTATAGGACTGTGTATTTTTATTAAATTTAGTATTGTGGGATAAAGGAAGCTGTTATTCTGGGACATAGTGTGATCGAGTCCATTGATTTCAAACAAAAACAAAGATAACGAGTCATCGCACGGTAATCACGTCACCTCGCCGCACGGTGGTAGACAATAAAAAAACTTGTAACAATTACCTTCATAAATTCGTAATGTTAACAATATAAGCCCTTGCTACTCCTGGACATCAATGTTTTAATTAAGTAATGTTAGTACTTATTTCCGTGTAAGTGATTTGCAAACTTTAGAAATAAATTAATTCAGACCGTGTGTAGTACGGTATCGCTTTTGACCTAACACTTCATACACATTGTGCCGAATAACCATAACTACGTTGAACAAGTTCACTATTCACTTTCTATTATTATTGCTTCCTTTCGAGTATAAATGGAAGCCTGCTTGAATTTATTTTATTTTTATCTAGTTAATATTTTTCTCAAACATACCAAAGTTATAATTTAAGAGAGGTGGAAATTATTATTCACATATTTATAACTATTTTTTAAGTGTAGACGTTTTGTTGATGCTCATAATGTACACATCTGGCTGACAAGCGGGAGGCGCACTACGGCTGGGATCGAGAAAAGCAGAAGGTTGCATTGTTTAAGGGCGCAGTCCGTTTAAAAAAAATAGCGGTGCTCTCTGTTAAACGAAATGCTAGCCGGTACCTGCAACTGACCCTTGCGTGTCTGTTGCGCAAAGTTTCAAAAATATAATGCGTAAAGGTTTCAAATACAGGTTGGAACTAAGTATGGATAGACTGTGCGGTTCTTCTGTGACGCCGCAGTCTGTTAACCATCATCACCATTCCCATGGCGCGGCTATGTTTTGATGAGTGGGGATGGTCACCCATCCACGGACCGACCGTGGCGGGCGTGGCTTAACCATTGCTCGGCCCGTGCGGCTGTTATTACTTCTGTTAACCATTTTGGGCGTAATAGGGCGGGATGCCTCTCAAACGTTGTCTAAACGAAATTGGACCATTTCGCCGCATTCACCACGACTACGATATATCTCAATCATGTAAACAGATGATGTTTACACCATTCCTTCACTTCCTAACCGTTATATTTTAGCTTTATACGCATATGAGTGACTTAAGATATATATAAGGCTATGCATAAGAATGATTGCCACTAAAAGACTTGAAGATAAATGAAAACACTCACTTAAATGTTGTTACTTGAAAATATGGAATGAGACTAAGTAAATGAATAAATAAGGAACAAACTGAAACAAAATCACAAAATGTGTAAATCATCCACTGGATAAAACGATTATCTGCAAGTTTTAGTTCTCCTTGGCCCGACTTCGTCCCCTGACTTCGTCCCCTGGGCGTGTGCAGTGCTAAGCGAAGCTTCTTCAACAAGGTATTGACGATTCCTGCTGGAGCTGTCCCCGCAGAAGAACGCAACTGAAGAGCTTCGAGCTCGTATTTTTTTTTTGAGATCGTTACTTTTGAAATTAAGACGGCGAGATTCTTGAAGGACTAAAGTTAGCGCGGGGATCATCTAAAGAGTGGACTACTGTATTTAAGGCAATGGTTTAATGACTAAAACTGTGCCGGATAAACAGTTAATAACGAAACTAAAGTAAGAGGAGTATCGTCCGTCGCGGTGAAGTCAGAAGAAGCGAGTGGTCGTTGGGCCGAACCGTGTCGTCACCGCGATGCGCTAAACACTCGGCCTGCGCGTGAAGACCATGCGCAATGTGTTGTGTTGGGTTCGATTCCCAACAGTGCCCATTCTACTTTTTGAACAACATCTGAGACTCGAACGACAGCTCAAGACTTAAACATTTCGACAAGGGATCATATGGGAAACTGTCAGTAGCGAGAACTCAGACGAAGACATAGACGAAACATTTATCACAGCAGAGCAGTGACATAGAAAAGAGCCGAGAAGCCAGCTGAACCCCGCTTAAAGATTCACAGATGAAGCTCAACCTGCATCAAACCTGCTGTTACGTCGCAAAAAAATGCCCTCCCATAGACAAATATCACCCGCCTCTCCACTAATCCCATGCTTACGTTAGGGTGCATACTCCGTAGGCTCTTAATCCTTCCTATCCTAAGGGCACGTCATCCCTACCATTACAATACCCCCCGGTCTATTCCTTGATATGAAATGGTCTTTGTAGCACCATGAAGCATGAGGCTTCAGGGCTAGTGCAAATCTTCGGGTTCATTCGATAAATCGAGTCTGGTCATACCACGCTGGGGTCGGTGCATTTCATTAATTCATTCATAGGAAGAGGCCAAAGACGCCACAGGAATCTTTTGTGACCTCTCTATGGCATTTGAATGCGTCGATCACGAAACCTTGATCTTGAAATTATAACATTATGGAATTTGAAAACTTGCGCTCAGTTTATCAAAATCTTATTTGAATGATAGACAACAGCAAGTTCAAATAAATGCTGTCAATACACTTGGTTTAAAAGTATAAATGGTTGTTCCATAAGGTTCTGAAGTCCTTTCCTCTTTTTAGTGTATTTAATAATGACCTACTCCATTTATTAATAACAAATCAACCACAAATGGTGTTATTTTCTGACGATACTTTCTTACTTTTTAAGGTACACAAAGTTTGACGTTGTAAATAGCGCACTATTGCTGGTCCAAAATTGGTTCACTGCTAATTGTTTATTATTAAATGGAAAAACGAAGTGCATAAGATTTTCTTTGCCAAAGGTCAAGGGTAGTCATTGTGAGATAGTATTGAATCAAGAGAAAGAAGAATTCGTCTATAAAACTCTTTTCCTGGGGATCACGCTCGACTGAAGGCTACAATGGGGTCTTCATTTACATCTCTTGCAGGACGGCTAAGATCAGCAGCTTACGTTGTCAGAAAAATCCGTCAATTTACTGATGTAGATACCGCGAGGCTTGTATATTTTAGTTTCTTTCATAATATATATACTAGCATGTCTTACGGTATTTAACTTTGGTGACGGACTGCAGACATCGAGTCTATTTTTAGTCTGCAGAAAATAGATATCACAGCCATATATAATCTCCGCAGGCGCGATTTTCTAAGGGTCCTGTATAAGGATATTAACATCATGACGGTACCTTGTATATAATGAACATATAACATAACATATGTAATAACATAACATATGTAATAAACATAATGTACGTAAGAAAAAAAATACACCTTTACAGTAAAAGAGGTGAAAGACATAATTATAGGACTAGAAATCGGGACCTATTTGATCAGCCTGGTTTCAGACTGGCTAAAGTCGATTCATCTTTCATTGGGTACTGCTTAAAATGTTACAAAAAATACCACCAATACCACATACTTCAACTAAATGAGACGAAATTCAAATCTTTTATAAATTGTACAATATGTAGTCAGGAAGTCATACTCGTAAGTTAGGGGATTACATCGCTGATAAAATGCCTGGCTCAATGCTGGTCCTGCTCCACACCACAACGAATTATTTAACATTTGAAAATACTGTTGGAGCTGCTGAAGATTGTAAGAATATGTTTGCCATCTCCTTTGTATTATAAATATAAATGCATAGCACAGGTGTGAGAACTATGTACTATGGAGCTACCATTTACCGGGTAATTTGTCTTTTATTGACTTGGCAGCTGATAGTATCTCATGCTCACTCAAATGTCTCGCTGAGGCGCGTGTTTTGGATCATTTAGCTCCCTTCAAAAAGGTTCAGCTGAATGGTGCTGATATTATTATATATATATATATATTGGGGAGGAGCCTGCTTTTTATGCTTTCACGGTTGCACAACGACATGCTTTGCTTTGCTTTGCTTGGTAGTATAGATGCAGGCCTACCCTGCCGCCTCCTTCAGAGGCGGCAAGGTGGCGGGGTCTTGAGGGAGAGCGCTACAGTCGTGTAGATCCTCAAGGCAAGTCTGGAGGATGTCCCTTCCCGAGGTTGCCACCCCGTTCTCGGTCTAATTCCTTAAGAAATAGACGTAACGAAAACCTCCAGGCGCCATCACAGCACAACCTTTCCCAAAAGTCCCTTTACCCCTATCTTTCCCTTCATATGCCCCTCCTGCCCCAAATCTCATCCTTCCCCCACCCCATCCTACCTACATCCCTACTCCCTCCACCTCCATCTCCACAATTCCCACTCCTTACTGCGACCCCCTGTAACTGGGTGGTGGCAGGCTCGTCCGTCACTAAAGACAGCTGATGGCGAGTAGGAGTAAGCAGTTACCTGCGCTAGGACCTGCGCAGTTGAGCGCCGTGAGCGGGGATGAAGGAGTCCTGGGGGGTTGAGCCGAGCGGCTCTGGTTGTAATGTGCCCGTAAGGCAACACGCCCCCTTTGGTCTGGATTTCAAGCGAAACGGTGGCCCTACCCATTAGCCAGGGGTAGGGAAATGGTCATAGTGTCCCGTCAGAGGGCCACAGGCGAGGTGCGTGAGGTCCGCTGAGGTCGTCCTCGGACGGCCGAAGCGGTAGGTAAAGGTCATGCTGACGGTGTAAGTGAGGGTTGATCAGTTCGAAGGGGGTGGCCCTTAGGACCTGTAGCCACCACTCATCACAGCACCTTACCACGTTTTGACCATCATTTAAAGAAACACAGAAGCCAACAGTTCTGAAAAGAACTGACACAACGTTTTGACATCCGTTAAAGAAATAGGAGCTGCAGAGGCCACACGCCGACGACGTGATCTCCAGGACACTCCAGTCTTCGTCACACGAGGCACGTCTGCAATCCACAGTTTCCAACACGAATCTTCATTCGACGGCGGCCGCTCTGCAAAGGAATCGCGAACTACGAGGCACCTATATTTATCCCTTCGGAGAGCCCGCCAAGTCGCAGCCGCGAGCACACAAGCGCTACCTCGCGGATTCATTACGACAACAGTGTGCTGTGATGTGATTGGACGAAATAACGCAATCCTATTTGCTATGTTTTTGCAAACGTTTTATTTAATTTAATGTACAAGTTTTTATTGGTAGATTTTAGTTTGTAAAATAGTATAAAATTCGCATTATTTTCATAATAAATTATTCATATTCATTCATCGACAACGAGTATTTCTTCCACCTTCTACTGAACCAAAGTCTTCCTAAAGTGGTGACCCCTGCCTGAACACAGTGAAGAAATTCAAGATCATCGAAGCTCAGCCAGCATTGTCGAAGTACCTTCAGCCAATTCAAGATGTCGAATCCCTGCTCAACGGACGAACAATCCAGCTCAACAGTACACCCAGCCCCGAAGACCGAAGCTGCCGCCATATCCCTCACCATGAGAATTCCACCATTCTGGCGCGATCGACCACGGCTCTGGTTCATCAGCTTCGAAGCAGCCACTAACGACCTCAAGAAAGGCCAAGCCCAGCTCGCTCAAATGGTCATTGCACAGCTCGAGCGACAAGACATCGAGCAGATAATGGACCTACTATATAACCCACCAGAGACGGACCAATACAAAGCCATCAAAGAAAGACTCATATCCGCCTACGAGGAATCCGACAGTCGCCAGTTCCAAAAACTGCTGTCCGAGATGGAACTCGGAGACCAAAAGCCAACGCAACTACTCCGCCGCATGCGAAACCTCGCCAGAGACAAAGTTCCCGACTCCACTTTGCGACTTATGTGGACCAATCACCTTCCACCACACGTCCGCTCAGTCCTTGCAGTCAGTGAAACTTTCACCACCAAGACAGCACTCGACGAACTCGCGCTACTCGCTGACAAAATAATGGAGCAGACAGCAGCAACAGAAGTCGCAGCTGTGCACGCACCCGCACCACCTGCACCATCTGCACCGCAAGCAGATACGCAGTACCTCATCAGCGAGATCAGAAAATTATCGCTAGAGATAGCCGAGTTAAAATCAAGACGATATCCCAACAACAATAACTATCGCCGCAGTCGTCATTCATCTCATCACCGCAGCACATCACGACAACGCAGTCGAGAAGTTTCGCCATCTCCATTTTGTTACTATCACCGCCGCTTCAAAGATCAAGCCAGACGCTGTACATCGCCTTGTTCATTCAATAAACAAAATACGGAAAACTAGACGGAACGTTGGCAGTGGCGGACGCCGGCGTTCAAGAAAAATCTCACCGCCTATACATCACCGACAAAAACTCAAATCTATCATTCTTAGTCGACACTGGTGCCAACATATCCGTGCTACCGAGAAGAAAAGGACAAATACCAACGCCATTACCATTCCAGCTATATGCAGCGAACAACACTGCTATAGCTACGTATGGCGAGAAAACATTATCTCTCGATCTCAATCTACGCCGCCCGTATTTGTGGAAATTCATCGTCGCTGACGTTTCAAAACCCATACTTGGAGCAGACTTCCTCAAACATCATCAACTAATCGTCGACTTGCAAAACAGAAGACTAATTGACGGTGTTACAAATTTGAAAGTCAACGCCCCGGTACGAGTATCGAACGTACCTACAGTACGCAGCATCGACATGTCTCAATCGTACCACGACATCTTAGCCCAGTATCCCGGCATAACAAGATTAACATCGATGAAATTAAACTCCGATATCCACGTGCAACATTTTATCGAAACACGAGGCCCACCGATACACAGCCGAGCAAGACCGATTCCACCACATCGCTTCGAAATAGTGAAGAAGGAATTTGAAAGCATGATCGAACAGGGACTATGCAGACCTAGCAAAAGCCCATGGTCATCACCTCTACACATAGTTCCCAAGAAGAATGGCGATATTAGAGTTTGTGGTGACTATCGCCGACTCAACTCCATCACCATTCCAGATCGCTACCCCGTTCCACGCATCAAAGACTTCACTCATCATCTATCCGGAAAAACTATCTTCTCAACAATTGATCTCAACCGTGCATACCAACAACTGAGCGTAAGAGAAGAAGACATTGAGAAGACAGCCATCATCACTCCGATGGGATTATTTGAATTCCCACGTATGTGCCCCGGTTTGAAAAACGCGGGACAAACGTTTCAACGCTATATCCATGAAGTACTACGAGGATTAGATTTTGTTTTCCCATTCATAGACGATTTGTTATTGGCATCAGAAAACGAAGACCAACACAGAGAACATCTCAAAATCGTTCTAAAGAGATTAGAAGACAACGGAATAACTATCAACCCCGTCAAATGCAACCTAGGCAAATCAGAAGTCCAGTTCCTGGGTTACACCGTAACAAAAGAAGGCATCAAACCTCCGCAACATAAAATACAAGCAATTACCGATTACCCCCGGCCGACTACAGTCGAAGAATTAAGAAGATTTCTCGGAATGATTAACTTTTATCGCGATCACATACCAAACGCCGCAGCTCTACAAGCACCTCTGAATTCATACCTACATAACGTAAAGAAACGAGATAAGACTCAGATTACGTGGACCGACGAAGCAACTCAAGCGTTCGAGCAATGTAAAGCTAGCATCATAAACGCAGCTTTACTCGCTCACCCATCACATAATGCTACGCTAGCATTATTCTGCGACGCATCCGATAACGCAGCAGGCGCCGTCCTACAACAATACATAAATGAAACATGGCAACCACTTGGATATTATTCGAAGAAATTCAGTGACGCGCAAAAGAAATATTCAACCTTCGACCGAGAGCTACTTGCAATCTACATGGCAGTCAAACACTTCCGCAAAACATTCGAAGGACGTCATCTTATAATTTTCACCGATCACAAGCCGCTAACATTCGTAATTGCAAAAACTCAATCGAATACCGAAACACCGAGACGAACGAGACAACTTTTGTTTATCAGCGAATTTACCACAGACATACGACACGTGAGCGGTAAACAAAACATCGTCGCCGACACACTCAGCCGCATAGAAACAATATCATGCCCAACTACAATAAACTACAAGGACATAGCCAGCTCGCAAGAACAGGACAGCAACATTGAACAATTATTACAAGCAGACAACATCACTATCAAGAAAATCGTAATACCTAACACGGACGTCGAGTTATACTGCGAAACATCTACACCTTATATACGCCCGTATATACCTGAAGTACATAGACAAGAAGTTTTCAACAGCGTGCATAATATCAGCCATCCTGGTATCCGCACGACTCGCAAACTCGCAACTCAAAAATACTTCTGGCCATCAATGAACGCAGACATCAGCCGTTGGACTCGAACCTGTATACATTGTCAGAAAAGCAAGATACAGCGTCACACATTCTCGAACATCTCATCTTACCCGCCAAGTGATCGCTTTCAACACCTACACGTCGACATCGTTGGACCGCTACCTACAACAGCTCAAGGACATCGTTACTTAGTTACAATGATCGACCGACTAACGAAGTGGCCTGAAGCAATCCCTACCGACGAAATATCAGCTGATCGAATAGCCGATATCGTCTACCGGCATTGGATATCAAGATTTGGATGTCCGACCACACTAACAAGCGACCAAGGTCGCCAGTTCGAGAGTCAGCTTTTTCAAAACCTAATGAAACAAATGGGAATCAAGAAAAATCGCACAACAGCGTATCATCCTCAAAGCAACGGGATGGTCGAACGTTGGCATCGCTCGCTCAAAACTGCACTGCGCGCGAAACTTTCGGACGCAAGTACATGGATAGACGAGCTACCTACGGTGTTACTTGGACTACGTGCCGCACTACGCACCGACACCGGCGTAAGCGCCGCCGAACTTACCTACGGTTACAACTTACGTCTACCAGGCGATTTTTTCACATCCGTTACCTACACACCTACAATGGACTATACTTACGTCGACAAACTGCGTGACATCATTAATGTAAACAAACCGCAAGCCGTCACCGAGCATCACAGTAACAATAAACGCGTTTTTGTGCATCAAGATCTACTCAAGTGCAGTCACGTGTTTATCAGAACCGATGCAGTTAAGAAACCACTTCAACCTCCGTATGAAGGCCCTTACCGAGTTTTAAGCCGAACAGATAAAGTGTATTCTATACAGCTACCTAATCGGCAAGCTAACATCTCAATCGATCGACTGAAGCCTGCGTATGTCATCACAGAGCATACCAATACCTTACCTCCGAGCAAGATTACCATTACCAAGCAAACCAATACCAGTACCATACCATTACCAACCATTACCAAGCCTCAAGCACGAGTACCTACGGCCAACGTGACGTCACAGCCCACCATCATCAAAACAACTCGCTCGGGCCGCGTCGTCAAGCCGCCGGTACGCTTCGCTTGAAGGGGAGTACTGTAGCCACCACTCATCACAGCACCTTACCACGTTTTGACCATCATTTAAAGAAACACAGAAGCCAACAGTTCTGAAAAGAACTGACACAACGTTTTGACATCCGTTAAAGAAATAGGAGCTGCAGAGGCCACACGCCGACGACGTGATCTCCAGGACACTCCAGTCTTCGTCACACGAGGCACGTCTGCAATCCACAGTTTCCAACACGAATCTTCATTCGACGGCGGCCGCTCTGCAAAGGAATCGCGAACTACGAGGCACCTATATTTATCCCTTCGGAGAGCCCGCCAAGTCGCAGCCGCGAGCACACAAGCGCTACCTCGCGGATTCATTACGACAACAGTGTGCTGTGATGTGATTGGACGAAATAACGCAATCCTATTTGCTATGTTTTTGCAAACGTTTTATTTAATTTAATGTACAAGTTTTTATTGGTAGATTTTAGTTTGTAAAATAGTATAAAATTCGCATTATTTTCATAATAAATTATTCATATTCATTCATCGACAACGAGTATTTCTTCCACCTTCTACTGAACCAAAGTCTTCCTAAAGACCCCCTACGCCAACCCGATCGAGCGCCCGATGTCGCACTGTAAGCCAGCCTTGCGCCCCTATATCTCTCTGGTAGTCCTAACGATCGAGCTATTTTACAGTAAGACGTTCCCAGTTGCGGGCTCCATGGAGGGTGGGAGCCAGAGAGACGAAATTTTAAATTCACTTTAATATGGACAGAAAAGGCCAATTAAATAAACATGAACACACCGGAGTGGAGGCGAAAGCCAATGAGACTCCCAAGGGAGGTGCTTGCACTTCCCTCGCCCCTGGTGGCCATGCGGCTAACGCTGCTGGTACCAGCGCGGGCGCCGGTCCGGCTGTGGCGAAAACCGCAGCTAAGACCAAAAAACACAAGTCCCAGTTGAAACAAAGGACGTCGGCGCTGATTGGGACCAGTACCGACCCTTCTAACACAGCGGCGAAGACGGCAACGACTCATACCACTGCCGGTCCGACCCTCTCCACACAGACCCCGGCGCTAGGTAATACTGGCACCGGGCATCCTACCAAACCACCTCCTCCTCCTGTGGCTCTTCTAGCCTCCCCTCACCAGAAGGCCGTCACCGGTCAAACGGCGACGGCCAAGTGCACCGAGGACGCGTTTTCACGCGCATGGCAGGTACAAAAACGCAAGGGCAAGGGTAAATCCACTCAACAAGCCCGTTGCCCTTGCACTGACCCTTCTGGTCCACCGGCTGCCTCAGTACAAGGCAAGCAAAGGGCTCAAACCACGAGGAAGGAGCGTCGGCAAGCACGCTGGAACCAGGGAAAAGGCTCCCGGAACAAACAGGCTACTGCCGCTGGGTCAGTCAAATCGACTAGCGGCCAGCTAAACTTCTCCGCCGGTAAGCGGTCGCAGGCAGAGGCCGGCACTAGCCGACCAGCGCCCAGTCAACCGCCAGCCAGTGTCCCGGAAAAAGCTGAAGGTGCCACTAAAACACAGCGACCCGGTCGGATGGATCAGGCCGCGGCCAAGCGAGCCCTCAACGAGACTTTGACACCTCGAGGAGAGCATAAGCGGCCGCGCCTTGACCAATCCAAACGGGTCGCCCAAAGTAGCTACGCCCAAGCTGCCAGCGCTAACCTCGACGTCGCGATCACTTGCGACCGCACGGGGATCCTCAGCAAGGACGTATCGGACCAGGTACTCGCTGCTATCCAGAAGCAGATCATTCTCGAGGCCTGCTCCCCCAAGCAAGACACTCCAGGGCCAACATTCAACGCCAAGCCGCTGTTCGCCGGGGGTGTATTGAAACTGTGGTGCGGTAACGACCACACCTTAGCCTGGCTAAGGAAAACTGTCTCCGACCTTTCTCTCCCAACTAGCATCTCGCTAGTTGTCAAGAGTCAGTCGGAGATTCTAAAGCGAGCACGATGTGGTGTCGTGATCCCAGACGAGCAGGGGGTCTTCGGAGAGCCGACCAATATTGGGCGCGCTCTCAGCTACCAGAACCCCTGGGTCGACATCAAGAGGTGGGTGCTCTTGCATGCCGACAAACAGGCTGCGGCATGGTTCGTGGTGGTCGGTGTCCCTGAAGACCAAATTCCGACCCTGATGGAGGCTGGACGCCGTCTCTCAATTGGATTAGGGACGGTGTACGTGAAGTTTCAGGGTCGGAACGGGAGGTTCACCGACGTCCCCCAGGGTTGGGACCCCGCCACGGGAACAATCGGCGAGACGCCAGCACCAGCAGGGGAGTCCACTCCCCCATCAAACAACCCGGAAGCATCAGCGGCCGAACCTGCAATAGCAGAGTTGGCCGCTCCTGTTGCCGCCACCGTGGTCGCCGTTCCTTCATCGGGTGAGGAGATGGATGACATCATCCTGTCCCCGCCCTCGGACCGAGGGGGGGACGGCTTCGACGAGGGCGACCTGTTTGCCGGGCTGAGACTGGAGGGGGACGAAGAGGGTTCGGCCAACGATGGCGTCCCTTTCGTCGACCTGTAGAGTCCTCCAGGCCAACCTCCACCACAGTCAGACCGCGACGGCTCAGCTTCGCAAGTGGCTGGAGGTTCAACACACAGCCATTGCCCTGATCCAGGAGCCGTGGGTCAGGGCGGGCCGCATACAAGGACTCTCCAATCTTGGCGGTAAGCTCCTGGTCACCACAGATCACGTTCATCCTAGATCGTGCATCTATGTCACAGGTAACCTTAAAACACAGTTTTTAAATTACTTCTGTCGCAGAGATGTCTCTGCAGTAAAGCTGCAAATACAGCGTGGCGAAGCCGAGGAGATGGTGATCGTTTTCGCCTCGGCATACATGCCCGAGGCGGAGGCGCCGCCTCCACACGACCTCGCCCGCCTCGTGAGCCATTGCGAGAGAAGCGGGTTTGAGGCCGTCGTCGGGGCCGACGCCAATGCTCACCACCAACTTTGGGGTATGAACACGCAAAACGAGAGGGGTAAGGCCTTAGTTGACTACTTATTCTCGACTAACCTATCCCTACTAAACACTGGCTCCGAACCAACATTCGTAACCAGGCGAAGCCGCACAATCATAGATCTCACTCTGGCAACAGAGGGCGCGGCGGAAATTGCCACGGGCTGGCAGGTCTCTAAGGAGGCCTCCTGCTCCGATCACAGATGGATCCGCTTCGACATCCAGGTCTGTGTCACCCCAAAACCACCACGGCGCTATCCGCGTAGCACGGACCGTGCCACCTACACACGCAGCCTTGAATGCAAGCTGTCGTTATCAAGCGGTCCGACGACTTTTGCGGATACGACACAAATTGAGGCACAAGTAAGTCATCTTACTAAATCAATGATAGACAGCTACCAAATTGCCTGCCCAGAGACCACCCCACGTAATACACCGGGCAAACAACCCTGGTGGGGCGCTGATCTGGAGCGCAAGCGCGGCAAGGTAAGGAAAGCACTTAATAGAGCCATGAACACATGTGCGGATGAGGACTGGGATAAATATTACGCAGCCAAATCCAGCTACAAAAAATGCATCAGATTCAGAAGTACTACGGGATGGCGCAAATTCTGTGGTAGCATTGAATCCTGTCAGCAAGCAAACAGGGTAAGGAAAGTACTGGCGCAACAGAACACACCTGGGCCCGCTACCCTCCGGAAACCCGACAACACACTCTCTTCCTCGCCAGAAGAAGCGAGACGCATCCTTATTGAAACTCACTTCCCTGGATGTATCTTCGCGCAGGGTATCGACTGGCAAGAGGTAATTCAAACACCATCAGACAATGATAGACTTTACGCTAGCAGGGTGATCACGTTGGAGAAACTCCAATGGGCCATCCAGAGCTTCCATCCTTTTAAGGCAGCTGGTCCTGACGGTGTGTTCCCCGCCTTACTACAGTGGGGTGGCACCGGTGTCGCAATAAGACTGGTGCCTTTAATGCGGGCGTGCCTGGCCTTTAGATACGTTCCCAAGGGATGGAGGGAAGTGAAAGTTATATTCATCCCTAAGCCAGGTAAGGGTGACTACACAAACGCCAAATCCTACCGACCGATCAGCCTGACCTCCTTTCTATTAAAGACTTTGGAAAGACTGTGTGATAGGGAGCTGAGGGACGGCGCTCTGAAAACCTTACCGCTACACGGTAACCAACATGCATACAGCTCGGGTAAGTCGACCGAATCCGCTCTTCACCTGGTAGTCAGCCAGATAGAGGAAGCGATTAATCAAAAAGGCACCTGCCTGGGCACCTTCATAGACATCGAAGGAGCTTTCGATAAAACCAGCTTCTCCAGCATCAGCAGCGCTCTCTCCAGACATGGAGTAGAACAGGTACTAACGGACTGGATTACAAACATGCTTAGCAAACGTGTGGTTCCCCTTGAGGGTGAGCAGCAACTGGCCATGATAGCCAGAGGGTGCCCCCAGGGAGGGGTGCTATCCCCCCTTCTATGGAATCTGGTGGTCAATGACCTCATCAACAAACTCAACGCCAGCCGCTATTATACTATAGGATATGCAGACGATATCGCAATCCTTGTTTCGGGGAAGGTGACGGGTACGATCTGCAACCTAACTCAGCAAGCACTACGTATCGTAGAAAATTGGTGCAGGGAATATGACCTATCAGTGAACCCTACCAAAACTGAACTTGTCATGTTTACCCAAAAACGAGCATTAGGCCCTTTCCGCCTACCAAAACTGTTCAATACAGAACTTCAGTTGGCCAACGAGGTCAAGTACCTGGGGGTCATTCTAGACAGTAAGTTAAACTGGAGTAGTCATTTGGACAACAAACTAAACAGGGCCTGCATAACCTTCTGGCAGTGCAAGAAAATGATAGGCAAAAAGTGGGGACTATCCCCTAAAATTATACTATGGCTGTACACCACAGTGATCCGCCCCATGATCACCTATGGAGCCGCGGTCTGGTGGCCCCGAACCAAGCTGGCTACAGCCTCAAACAAACTACAACGCATACAACGACTAGCCTGCTTGGCGGCTACGGGCTGCATGAGGACCACTCCGACTGCAGCAGTTGAAGCCATGCTGGAACTGCCACCGCTCCACCTGTTCATACAGCAGGAAGCCACACTGGCGGCGGTGCGTCTTAAGACACTAAATCTCTGGGGTAAGAGAGACACACCACACACCGCGCTACTTGAGGGACTCAACAACGAGTTCCCCATTACGAGAGCCATCAATGATCGGGTACCCAAACAATTTATCTTTGATAAAAAATACAAGATCCAGCTTCACGAGGATCGCAGATGCGAGGGTTTGTGCCCTGCAGAGCTGCGCATCTTTACAGACGGTTCCAAAACAGGTAAGGGCACAGGTGCTGGAGTCTTCTCGGAGGACCTCAACATACGTATAGCCACACCATTGGGGGTCCATAACACAGTGTTCCAGGCCGAATGCATGGGTATTTCTCTGGCTGCTTCGGCCATCATGGCCAGGGAGGTTAAGGACCACTCGATCCGTATACTCTCAGACAGCATGGCTGTTCTGCAATCGCTAAACAGCTACACAGTTGAATCTGGGCTAATATACGAGTGTCACCAGCGCCTTAACCAGGTGGGTAGACTCAATAAAATAACCATTCAATGGATCAAAGGACACAGCGGTTCGCTGGGCAACGATGCAGCCGACGAACTTGCCAGAAGGGGGTCGAAAGAGACTGCAGTGGGACCAGAACCCATCGTGCCACTCCCCTTCGGATATCTACGCACTCTGGTAAGGAAACGCACCAGGGAACAACATCACAAACAATGGTTGGAACAAGGTGAGTGCAGGCAGGCTAGGGAAGCACTCCCTGCAATTGATAGCCGCCTCACGAAACAAGTTCTCCGACTAACTAAGCAACAGCTGCGCATAGCTACGGCAGCCTTGACTGGCCACGGGTCATTTAACAAACACCTCTTTGTCATAGGAGTCACAGACAGTCCGTTGTGCAGGGCCTGCATGGAGGAGGACGAGACAGCAGCTCATTTGCTTCTAAACTGCCCGGTGGTCGCCACATACAGGGCAAAGCACTTCGGTAACCCAGGTACCCTACGCGAGGCTGTCAGTAACATCAAGGCGTTGCTGGCCTTCCTCGAGGAGCTGGGGTGGATCGAATGATCGATTTTCCCACCGTACGCAAAATACGCGCATTGACGTGGAGTTGCGGACACCAGCCCGTATTACCTATTACCTATTATGGTGCTGATACATGCGTCATGTTCGTGAACGGGTGCCGTCAGTGGGGATGATCATGGTCTGGTCATCTCTTGGCTGCCACGCCTTTTTGTTTTTAATTTTTCCTTTCCGATTTTTATGTTTTTTATTACGGGTCTTTCTACATCGTTCTCACATGTTTAGTTGGGTCATCTCTTAGCTGCCAAGGCTTATTTGAATAATTTATTTTTTGGATTGTTTTTATTTATTTTATACTCTGCACGCCTTAACGTGTACGTCTTTTGTACATCTATTTCACATATAAGATGAACATTAATGGATGTAACTAATATACTTGTAACAATATTATTTAAAAGAGTGCCCATGGAGTTTCTCACCCGTTCTCTCCATATATCCCTACTACGCTTTGGAATGGCCAACTAGCTTCATATTTCCTTGACTGACCAAATCCTTGACAATTCCTTGACATTTATGAGTTTGAGTAACGTGTGCTTGCTGCACGTAAAAACGCATTTCCAACCTAATAAATTGTTCTTCACCTAAATAGACCCCCCACCAAAAACTCCTTAATAAACGAGGAAATTAATTTACATATAATATTAACTGGTGAAACGTGGGTGATAGCCTGCACTATCCTGTCATATAGCTGGGCAATGACCTGTCCCAATGACTGGCAGCTCTTTCAATCCAGTGCTAATGCGGACCACTGGTTGTTTGTTTTGGTTTGTGTTATGTCTGCTATCAAAGAATTAGCAAGCTGAAGTGGCAGTGGGCCGGCCATATCTCGCGAAGAACCGACAACCGCTGGGGTAAACGAGTTCTTGAGTGGAGACCGCGACTCGGCAAACGTAGTGTAGGACGTCCTCCGGCCAGGTGGGATGACGATCTGCGAAATACTGCAGGCAGATGCTGGATGCGTCGAGCTGAAGACAGGGCGCTATGGCGCTCATTAGGGGAGGCCTATGTCCAGCAGTGGACTACTATAGGCTGATGATGATGATGTCTGCTATTAGGAGTTAGTTGTATTTTGGTAGTTTTTTGGAAGGAAGTTTTTTAACGCAGCTTGTGGAAGGAGTACAAGTTTTATTTTTTTGTGAAATCGTCATGTAAAGAAAGCGTTATGCCCCCTCCATGCGACTTTTTATTATATAAAGTAGAATGAGATAGAGACGGAGATGGTTTTCCTGGTTTTGAAGGGCGCTGAAGCCAATAGTGAGGTCAAAATGAAAATCCAAAATTAATTCTCCATATCGAATTACATTCGGAGTTGAAGAAAAACCGTATGGAACATCGTTCCTGACGGGGGTCCTTGATCTCATAAGTTTCATTTGTTGTATGATCTAATATATGTCACGTTTACTTCTCGCGTTCTTGCTAGGGCATCAGTATCAGAGAATAGAACAAAAACATTGTTGCAATGTAAAATATACACTTGGGAGCAAATAAATCGAGCCACTACCTTTTTTCACGTAAAATGGTCAATATTTTTGGGAATATGGAACGTATCAATTCGAACTATATATCGCCTAAAAGTTAAGTTAATAACCTTAATTGTTAAGGTAAATTATGAGGGTAAATTATTGAATAATAACCTTATTGAATGTTAAATTATTGGCTCTGCAAGAAAAATGGTAATTTTGATAGAAAATTTAGTAGGGCTAAAACAGTCCATAAAAACAATAAAAAACAAAATTATTGCAAAAAAAATATTCTTAATAACTGGTATTACCCCCCCGTGCCCTGATGCATTCTTGTAGCCTATTAGTCATCGATCTGATCAGAGTTACGATGACATATTGTGGTATGTTCTCCCACTCTTCAAGCACAGCGACTTTAAGCTCGGGAATGGATGAAACAGCGGGAACCCTGGCTCGGACTCTCCGTTTTAGCTCGTCCCATAGGTGTTCGATCGGGTTCAAATCGGGACTTCGTGCTGGCCATACCATTTGTTGAATCCCGATCGCAGACAAGTATTCCGTAACGATCTGCGCGGTATGAGGTCTCGCATTGTCATGCATAAACAAGAAATTTTCTCCGACAAAACCAGCATACGGCATTACGTGGTCTTCAAGAATGTCAGTTATGTATCGGTCAGCTGTTAATCCACGTCTACCACTGCCATCGTTGGCGGGGTCGACGAAGACAAGTTCCGTTTTTCCGTCTAGAGAAATTCCTCCCCACACCATACAAGAACCACCACCAAAACTCACAGTTTCTCGAATGCAACATTGGGCAAATCTTTCACCAGGACGTCTATATACTCGGTTTCTCCCGTCATTGCTAAAAAGACAGATTCTTGACTCGTCAGAAAACAAAACTGACCTCCAGTCTTCTAACGTCCAATTAATGTGTTCTCGAGCAAACTCCAAGCGAGATCGGCGATGAGCTACAGTCAATTTTGGGCCAGTTGCTGGTTTGTGTGATGTTAAATTTCGTTCCTTTAGTCTTCGTCTCACTGTCCACCTACTGATTGCGACACCTCGAACGTCACATAACGCTTCCTGTAGCTGAACAGCATTAAGTCCACGGTCGCGCAACGAATTGGTTGCAATAAAGCGGTCGTCACGTTCTGTTGTTGCCCGTGGTCGGCCAGTTCCAGGTCGCCGAACAAAAGCACCAGTCTCCAGATACCTGCGGTATACCCGCTGTACCTTTGAACGACTCAAATGAAGTCTGCGTGCCACTTCACGTTGTCCGTGTCCAACCTCAAGTAAAGCTACAACTTGGGCAGCTTCCGTCGGTGTAGTATCCATTTTATCAGGTTATTTTGATTACACACACAGATAAAGACAACAATTACAAGTAATATGGGTATGATTAACAAAAACCTCAAATTTAATCTTTTCTTAACAGAGTACAATAAAAATGTCATAAGCAAATTAAATGCGATAATTTTATTCTACCCTTTAAACTTTAATTAAAATGAAATTTTGGCAACTAACTACCCTCATTGTAAAGGTTATTAAATACCCTTTTAGGCGATATATGTTTCGAATCGATGCGTTCCATAATACCAAAAATAATAACCATAATGCGTGAAAAAGGAAGTGGCTCGATTTATTTGCTCCCAAGTGTATAACGTTTATGTAAAAAGGTAGATACGTTATAGTTTCAATTACCATTAAACGAGGGATGTCTCATTACGTTTCGTGTGCTTACCGCTCTCTAGTAGGGTCACCACAATTTCGATTATTGTAGGATAACTGCCTCGTTGGTCTAGTGGTCGCAATCGCTACTGCTGAGCATGAGGTCCTGGGTTCGATTCCCAACGTGTTATTGGGTTTCTCTGTCTGGAATTTCTCAGTAGCAGCCCGAAGTCTGGATTTGTGCCCGGTAGATGGCAATAGGCTCGCCCCCTATTACATGGGACTTAAACATAACTGGCGAAATGTGGGTGTGCTATAGGTACACCTCTGTCCAACCCATCGGGGAAACAAGGCGTGATGTTATGTTATGTTGTATGTAACAAGCAAAGTAATTTCCTGTTAAAAATGTTAGTAGCTTACCAACAAGATATTTGGAAACCAATTTTTTTTTCTTTCAATGTTTGCAGCTTCGAATTAATCACTGTATCCAATCAATCACTGTCAAAAATTATTCCTTTGATCCTAATTAATTTAAGGAGCAATACTTATGTTTTCGTTTTGTCAGTTCAACAACATTCATTTCGTTATTTACGTTGATCAGCAAGCAAATTTTTCGAACATATGAAGCAATGGATTAGCAATATCCTTTAAAATGACTCAAATTGTGATTGATAGTGTGTGTAGCAATTACGGTGTGGGTCACTTTAAAAATCATGTACTAAACTCGTTTTCGTATATCAGTGACCGTAGCATGAACAAAACTATAAAAAACTGCTTTTACAAATTTATAGCCAAGCGTACTAGACAACTAGAATGAAAGACTGTACCTTTGAAAGCACTTGGTAAAAAGAACGTCAAATCCTACCACAACATGTTCACCCTACACCTCTAAGCAATAACTTCAGTTTTCGCATACAAATTATGTTATTCGAGACGCAAACGACACACGTCTATCCGTCTCTTTCTTTAGTTGTTATCGAAACCTTTCGTCCCTTTCCTGTCTTCTAATTGGCGTACTCTCGTGTGGTGAGCTTTGAATTGAGACAGAAATGTGGTAACGAAATATCTGGGGTGCGATGCCGCTCGTTGATGTATGGTTTTTAAATGTGTCTAGACAAAGACTGTTTTCATTTTGAGGATAGCTCGTGATGTGGTGTGAAGATTAGGTATTATGGTTAATTACTTTCTAAAGTATTATATTACTAGCTGTTGCCCGCGACTTTGTCTGCAATACAGTATGAAAAGCATATGTACTTACCCAGGTCATGGTCTTTCTGTGTGACAAATTTTACCCAAATCCGTTTAGCCGTTTTGGCGTGAAAGCGTCACAAACAAGCAAACTTACTGTCGCGTTTGTAATATTAGTTAGGATTGTTATTTTAGTTATTGTGAGTGTGATCACTATGTGAGTCTTTTTTTCATTTAATTTTAACGATTGTCTGACATGTACCTTGTCCTTTATTTTGGTATTTCTGGTGACGTTTTTGAGCTCCTCATGTTCTCAGTTGATCTAAACGATTACTGAGTGAACAGATCCACTCAAATCTGTGTGGTGCTTTCCTCAAAAGACCAGCTCAGATACCAATCTGTTTATGGTCCTAATATGGTTTGACCGAGATTATGCCTGATCTTTAAAAATGTGACCTCTGAGTTTGTTTCTATGTCATTATTTATTATTAATTAGACAGTGACTGACTTCTCTACTTAAGATATAAGAATATTTCATGCTGTGGTAACTAGCTAACCGGGCGAGCTTTTTATTGCCTCAGAATCAATAAATGTCCATTCTATAGTTCAAGATGATGAACTATCTTCATGACTATTTTTTCGTGAACTTTTCCCATATTTTACATACATACATAACATCACGCCTGTAATCCCAGAAGGGTTAGGCAGAGGTGTACCTATAATACCTATGTACTACACCCACATTTCGCCAATTATTTTTAAGTCCCATGTAATAGGGGGCGAGCCTGTTGCCATCCGCCGAGCACAAATCCAGACTTCGGGCTGATACTGAGAAATTCTAGATAGAAAAACCCACACTAATCACTTTGCCCGATCTGGGAATCGAACCCAGGACCTCATGCTCGGTAGTTTGCGACCATTAGACCTACGGCAGTCCATATTTTAATAGGAGACAAATAAAACAAATCAAAGATCATTAAAGTCGATCCAGCCGTTATTGAGGTATGAATGGTGTAACTAGCCTGACTATGTTTTATTTATATAGATTTCTCATCATCATACAAAACTACTTAGGTACCTACGCAAATACGTGTGAAGCTGATATATTTCTGTTGTTGATTTGAGTTGGACTCATCGTGAAAGGTTGTTCATGAGTTTCTAGAACCCCTGAAAGATCGTTAATGAATTAAAAGTCAGCCTGAACCTTTATTAGGTACCAATGTCAGTGCTTCCCTATCGTCAGGTTTACTGTTAAGGTATTAATGTGTCCATTGTAAATATACCAAATCGTTTCCTCATTTTCCAAGCTTGCAATGTCCGTTTGCAAGTTTTTTTTTTACTTGCAATGTTCGTATGTAAGTTGTCCTCTTCAAAATTTTCAAGTTCTCTTTGTCCAACTTCGCGGCGTTCGATTGAACTGAAGTTTGGCACACGTATGTAAAGTCGGTAACAATGCAATATTTTAGTATCATCGAGCTCTGGTGATGGAGCCGGAAGGTGGCCACAGGAACTAACTAGTAAAACAATGCAATAACATCGAGTAAAGCGCCTAAAAAATTAAAATGCTTTATGCTAGGTTTTGTTATTAAAAAGTTGTTGTGTGAACTTAACTAAGCAGAAAATAATAATTTTAACAGCTTGAGGCACTGGTGCGCTATCCATTATGCAGGTTTACTCTACAATACCAGGACCTTAAGCTTTTAATATTTATTTAAGTATTTATTTTTGATTCTTTAAAAAAAAAGTTTTTAAAATATATTTTTAATTTTTGTTGTCATTGTGACACAGTTCAGTTCATTCAGACACAGCAGTTCATTAAAAATAAAGTGGTTTCTGATATACCTAAACTATGTTATTTACAAATTAATAAAACACCTTTTTCTATCAGTGGACAATTGAACAGAACATGCCTCTTTGACTTGCTTTCCAATGTAAATGGAATACCGGACTCGACCAAAGAGTGGACTTTTTTTTCGTATCTGCTCAGTGTAGAGTGCGGTCTTGACAGGTAGAAAACAAATGTCCATAAAGTATGGACACCATTACTTAAGAACTCAGCCGGACATAAGGGTTTAGCGTCCGTCCGCCTGTCCGTCTGTCCGCACCTTAGCTCAGAGACTCATAGTACAAGAAAGCTGTAATTTGGCATAGAAATCCATATTAGTAACGCCGACAAAGTTGTTATATTAAATCTTGTTGTTTTTTCTTTAAACCAACACTGATTAGTAGACTCTACTACAAGTTAACGAGTAATTAATAGTCGACCAACTTACATATATAGTTGGAATGTATCGGAGTACATGTTTTTCAACTACAATATTGACAAGACAGGTAGACAATTGACCCTAGAGAAATTTAATGCAATACCCCACAGCACGCCCCGCATCTCTTAGTTTTCCCAATTTTAGAAGACAGTTTTTCTTGTTTCTGAAACAAAACTATAAAACAAAACACAGTATCACCAGGTAGAGTAATATCCCTGTAACGGACGGCTATAGGTACCGTAGGCACCATAATATTCAATATTTGTGGGATGTTACGTTTTATACGGCCGAGAGTGCATCGTAAAATGTTTAGTACAATTTTTTTTTGTGAGCTCAATTGTATCATTTTGGATGTTGGAGGTAACTTGCTTCCTGTATCGAGTTTTTGTATAAATTTGTTGGTATATAAATTGCACAATTTGTGTAAAGTAATGCTAGTGGATCAGACTCACTGTGAGTGTCCACGTTTCGGCTCATAACTGGTAGGACGAACGCGTTAAAGACTTCCATCTTTAGGTACCGTGATATGGACGACAGGAAGGCCTGACGATGTTTACGAAATACCGCATATCCCAGCTGAATCCTTCAATCGGCTTGCCTCTCGTAATTGTTCCTACTCAACTGGATATTCTGCCAAAGGGAAACATACTCCTGAACAACTTCAAGGACACCGTCAATGACAATTGATCTCGGGGAAATAAGGTCGTTAAGCATAACCTAACTGACTAAGCAAGCTGAAGTGGCAATGGGCTGGCCATATCTCGCTCAGAAGTGACAATCGTTGGAGAAAACGAGTTCTGGAGTGGAGACCGCGTTTAGGCAAACGTAGTGTAGGATGCCCGTCGGCCAGGTGGAGTGACTTGTGAAAGGCAGCCGGCAGAGACTGGATGAGGAGAGCCGAAGATCGGGCTCAGTGACGTTTACTAGGAGAGGCCTACGTCCAGCAGCGGACGAATATAGGCTCATAATGATGAATGCAAGTGGAAATTAGACTGTTTAAAACCCGCAGCATTAAAATACTGCCAGTGGTGGGTGCCAGAAAACAGTAGATGATAGTTGCACCACTCTCTTATATTGTACCAAAAATACAACTCCCAAATGGAAGCCCTCTAGAAACAATAACAAATAGTGCGCATGTTTCAAATTTTGACTAAGACAGCACGGGTCAATTACAGGTTTAGTTACGCATGCCGAGGGCAGTTTATAGATGGGTGACCGTCTATTACATATATCGAGACCCCTCGAAGCCTTGGAAAGCACGTTAAGCCGTTGGTCCCGGCCATTATTCACAGATCATTGACAGAAGCCCTGGTGGGGCTAGTACTGCAAGAAAATTGCAAATAAAAACTGCGACTCACGTAAATTAATACCATCTCTTAATCCCTTACATCAACATATCACTGCGGACTTCATCAAGAGGTTCGACTACAATTTCAAGAAGAAAACAGGAAGATAAACCCAAATGAGTGCTGGCCTAATTACTCTGTGCTGAATGAATGAAAATGACAAAAAGAAGCATTTATTCTGACATTCTAAGTCTTACAAAAAAAATACTTCTGCCAAACTGCAAAGCAGTTTGTTGGCAGATGTAGCTCCCTTAGAAAATTTAATTTTTCGGGTACTTTACCATTACGAATACATTTAGAAGATACCTTCAAACATTACCACAAACTAAACACACATGATAATATTTTACAGCAGCACACAGGCTGACTATTACGTATTGCTGATAACATTTGAAATTGCTTAGCATTTAAATTCACGCCGGCGAAGCATCTCCATTTATGAGGTTTTGACAAAAGTTCTTGAAAAGTAACTTCCCAAACATTTTAGTGGTACAATTGCTTTCTAAATCGAGAGGTATGTCATGAAAAATTGTTGGGACTAAGATTTATTGAGATTGGTGTTGATTCAAACAAACCCCTTTTAAATGAACCCATAAACCTATGATCAACACGCTCCACTCCCTATAGATCGGGCCATTCGAGCTCATATTCCAATCCGCATAACCATTTTTTGTAATATTTCAAGAGGGATGAAATAAATTGCATTTTAAGTTGAGTCCGCACGTGGAATGAGTAAGGTAGTAGAGTAAGAGTAGGTCTGAAGGTCAGAAACCATCCAAAACCTGCATTAATACGAGACTAATTTCCATCCCTGTCTCCCAAAACTGGCGGCCGTACCCATGATGCTTTACAAGCCCCACCACTGAACCAAACAAAGACACAGAAAGAGACATGTGTGAACAAGCCGAGAAGTCTGACAACCAGTCGTACTAAGGGATATTGTGTTACCCAGTTACTGGGTCGTGGAGGTCGGATCCATGGATCAGCTCCATGTATAATACTTTTACTTGTATGTTGGGTAAAGACTAGGCAGATTGATTAATAAAAAGAATGAAACAAAAACTATTTATTAGGACTCGCACAGGAATACACATAATGCAGTACGTTGTGTGATACGCAGTATCACAAACTGAACTACACACACACTCATAAAAACATAAAAATTAATAACATAAAAATAAAACAAGAGTAAATTGTTACAAAAAAAAAAGTCCTTTACGAGGTTAAAAGGCCCATATGTTAGCATAATGTTGCGTCACTAAAAATAAGTGTCACAGCGCTGGTATTCTGATAGGGCCCACTGTGATGTCACGTACCGATACAGGAATATATAATCGATCAAATAATATAAAGGTAAATTAATTAGTGTTTAAAATAAAATATTTATAAATTTCTCTTAATCCGCTAATTAGTGAATTGCTCACATTTCAGTTTTTTTTACTAAGCTGAAATAAAGCCTACATAAAGACCGTCATTTCTATAAGGACAATACAGAAAAGCAAAACGCGGAGCCTTCATGCCAGTAGCACCATGAAAACTGTTCTGTTACCAACTTTCTTGGTAACAGGGTTTTTATAAACAAAAAAAAAGATCCTAAATATTAAGACCTGCAATTTAACACAAAGTAAACATTTAAGGTTTAATATAAGGTCGAAACACTTCGCCTTGTTACAGCTCACAAAATCAAACAGTATGTCTTAAAGTAATGATTAAATTTAATTACTTAAGTTTTATTGAAGTAAATAATCTACAGGATGTGTTTGTAACATTATACTTACAAGAGTCGAGCTGAGAGTGGCCGCAAGAGCTACTGCTGAGCATGAGGTACTGGGTTGAATTCCCAGGTCGGGCAATGTGTTATTGGGTTTTTCCATCTATAATTTCTCAGTAGCAGCCCGGAGTCTGGAATTGTGCCCGGTTGATGGCAATAGGCTCGCCCCCTATTACATGGGACTTAAACATAACTGGCGAAATGTGGGTGTACTATAAGTACACCCCTGCCTTATCTTGGGATTACAGGCGTGATGTTATGCATGTGTATATGTATCTCTATTTTTTATGTCACAATTGGTGTATTCTGTATTCAAATTACAATCTAGGCTAGATTGTTCTATAATAAGTAATTTAAATATAATTGAACCAGTTAAGTAACTATACAATTAAGAAATTGACCAATTACGTATTTTTTATTCACTTTAAGTTAAGGAGATGAAACTTGATTCACGTGTTCCTTATTCCACTCACTAAACTAAATCAAAAAGGTTTTACCCTTTTTAGTCTGCGCACTCGATCAGTGTTGTCAAGGAGTTACATCACCTCGTCATTCACGTGATGATGAGGTTAGCGTTATGCGTATTTTTAACCAACATCAAAAAAGGAGGAGGTTTTCAATTCGGTTGTATTTATTTTTGAAGGGGTTAACTAATAGGGGGGAAGGGGTATAACAGGTTCTTATGAGTGGTTTTTGAGTTAGCTTCAATAATACGTATTTTTAGGGTTCCGTAACTCGAAAGGAAAAATCGGAACCCTTATAGGATCACTTTGTTGTCCGTCCGTCCTTTTTCTCAGGAACGCGTGGACGTACCAAGCTGGAATTTATATTAAATACTCAGGTCTACTGTCCCTTGGAACTGTGAAAAAATTAAACTTCAAAGCCAGCACAATAAAAAAATACGGCCGTTTATACCGCAAATCTCCGGAAATCCTATTACATGGGACTTAAACATAACTGACGAAATGTGGGTGTACTGTAGGTACACCTCTGCCTAACCCTTTGGGGAAACAAGACGTGATGTTATGAGTGTTATCTCCGCAAATTTTCGACACTCGCAATGGAATCAAAACAGGGTACTTCCCGTGAACTCAAAATCTTGAAATTTGGTACGAAGCAACGTCTTATAGCACAGATTAAGGAAAAATTACGAAAACCGTAAATTTTTAGTTACATCATAGAATAAAAATATTTATAATAATTTTAAACTTACTACCCCTTTCCTCATGAACGCGTGTGAACTTTTACTTATATACCTATAGGTTTGTACGGAACCCTCGGTGCGCGAGTCCAACTCGCACTTGGCCGGTTTTTTCCACTTAGTGTATGTTGATGATGTTCTAATTACTTCCTGTCACTGTTATCTTCTTAACAAATGAAGGAATACGACATTGTGTGGGGTAGGTAACATAAATAAAATCTAAAACAAAAAATATAAAAAAATCAACCGACTTCCGAAAAAAACAGTACAAAGTGAAAGTAACTTTAAATTTCGGAAGACGGTGGCAAAAAAAATACTAAAATACAAAACCGAAGACACAGACTTCCGAAATTAAAGTAATTTTTCACTTTGTAGTGTATACAGGCTGTCCCGTAAGTCGACGTCAAGCCAGAAGCCGGTGATAGGTCGGGTCATAATAGTTTACAGAAAAATAAAATAGCAAAAATTGGTAGCATCAGGATGTAAAAGACCGTCAAGGGGAGTAGATTTTGTATTTTTTTTTTTAAATCTAAATGCCTGTTTTTTTTTTTAACTGTTAATAAATACGTATCATAATACGTATTTTAATCACCGGATTCCGGCTTTACGTCGACTTACGAGACACCCTGTTAATGGAAATCCGTTGTTTTTTTTTTATAAATAAGTTAACGGCATCCATCTTGAGGTCCCGGTGAAGATCTAAACATTTATGTTTTTAAATAATTTGCCAACATAAAATAATTTGGATAGGAAGGGGGTGACTACTTATCACGACTAATAATGAAGTGTGGAAGAAAAATACATGCTGCTTTGACCCCAAATGAAGGAGGATGAGGGCAAGAGAATGATAACTTACCTCCTGATTTACTTTCTGTGTGGTGTGTTGGTACGTTTGCAAACACAAATCTTATACATACAAACTCCCAGACCCAAAACAAATTATTATACGGAGACCTGTATCTATGAATATCGCAACCAGCGTTCGTGTTTGACCAGCACCCAAATTGTGTAATACACTATCAATCCATCATTGGTTCTTATAGGCTAGCCGCACACACGCAATATTTTTTTTGTTAAAATAACTTGCTGTACTGTTAAATGTACTGCTTTCCATCCAACCTGTGCTCGGTGGACATTAAATGAGCAGCGAAGGAAAATGCACGCCCACACAGCGTCAAGACACTTCTCCATAGTTCCATTACTCTATCCATGTTTCACACATTTTTTGAAATTTTTGAGACTCAATGTTTTTTATTGATGAAAAACATTAAAATTTATAAAACGGATGATTGTTGTATTGATTGTTGCATCTATCATCTTACTTGAAGAAATAAGTTTAACCTATGCGAAATAAGTTAATAAAATAATATTCCCAATTAAAAAATATTGCCGCGCGCCCGAACGTATCACGTCAATTGTATTGGCCCTACCACCCCGGCAGACCCAATAAAATTGTGATAAAATCAAAATATAATAAATGACTTATTAATGAAAATCATAATAATTGACCTGATCGACATTGCCGTGATAAAATCATAATTTCTGGAAATCCACAATGATATTGAACAATACCCAAATACGGGGCAACACACACAATAATATTGACAATATGTACAGTAAGCGTTCAAAAGTGCATAGGCACGAATGTGTTTAAACGACACACACCACAAAGATCACAGTTTTGCATGGCACACTCTGACGTAAACTCGCGTACTCGCATCGCACTGCACGAAACAAAAATACTTTTCCGTCGCTTTTGTTAGACACGCATCATGCTCGTGACCTGGCCGGTTTATGGCATTGCTAAAATTAGAATTAATTTAATATAAGCTGGTAGCAGTAGGCGCCAAGCGGTGGACTGAAAAGCAGTCGGCTTAGGTTCTGATCTCATAAGATGCAGCGCAGTTTTATTGATAGAACCTGCATTAATTAACTTTACTGAACACATAGTCAAATTTAAAGATAACAAAAAGAAATGCCTCTCTATATTTCTCGATTTAGCTAAGGCTTTTGACACGGTCTCTATTCCCATCCTAATCAACAAGCTATATCAACTCGGTATCCGTGGAAACCAACTCAAATTACTATCTGATTATTTATCTGGACGAACGCAAAGGGTCGAAATTGGCAATTATACAAGTGATGGCTTGCCTGTTACACATGGAGTACCACAGGCTAGTATCCTAGGTCCAACGTTGTTCCTAGTTTATATTAATGATCTGACTACTTAATATTGAAAACTGCAAAATAATTTCATATGCAGATGATACCACCGTGACATTTCATGGTGATCATTGGAGTGAAACCTTCCTAAAAGCACAACATGGTTTTAACATTATTACAAAATGGCTTGCTAAAAATTACCTTTCGCTTAATACCGAGAAAACCAAATTTATGTCATTCTCTATTCGAAGCGGTTCAATCAACACATCGTATAACCTCCCACATATGCCATAACGAATCTAAAAATTGTCATTATCCCTCCCTATCTTCTGTTGAATGTATTAAATACTTAGGTCTCATATTTGATAAAAATCTTAATTTTTGAAAATCATTTAATTAATCTTTCAAGCAGAATAAGAAAACTCATATATGTTTTTAAACAAATAAGACACTCAGCCAATGCTATTATGCTGAAAATGATTTATTATTCCTTGTGTCAATTAGTTACTTTGAGCCCAGATTGTATTCCACGACGGAGCTATACAGGGTTTATGAGGTTCTAACTGTACGTAAACTGTTTGTGCTAGCCTTAATTATGAGGCAGCATTCCAGTGTCCAGCTAAGTGCCCTGACTGACAAAGAGATTACAAGAAGAAGACGTTTCGATCTTTTAAAATCTGTACCCTGTAGAACAGCTTTTGCTCAAAAATTCAATATGTTCCAAAGCCCTAGACTATTCAATATTGCAAATATACATTTGCAAATTTTGTCCATGTCAAAAAGAGATTGCATACAGAATGTGATTACTTGGCTTCTACCCCTAACCTATGATGACACTGAAAAGCTGTTAAGCATACCTGCATAATTTGTATGTATATTTACAGACAAATATATAGCTAAATGTTTTCTAATAAAAATAAGATTAAATGGTATATTAATAGTTATTTTTATTCATTTTTAAAGTAAAAGAACGAATAAATGATTATAACTGTTCATGTGAGTATAAATAATTCATAGTACCTACGCTATTGTACTTAAAATTCTACATCCTAAGTGTTCCTCTGGCACATACACAACACTCACATCTACATACACACTCACACGCACCCCTACACTCTCCAGTACACACCGTTTACCTGTTCTTTTATTTACTTTTTTGTTTCTTTGCTCATTTTAATCCTTATTCTGCACCTAAATCGTCCCTAATTCTTAGACAATCTCAAACTCAACTTAGTATAACTAATTAGGATTTAAACCCATAGATATAAATTTATTCTTGTTAATTATAATAAATATTTTATGACCATCTGATAGTGATAACGAGGGTGGGCGCTGATACCTATAATTACAAGATATTTACTTATCTTAGCTTAGGTATTGGCTGCAACTCTAACATACAACTATCCTCACCTCAGGCCATTTTCGATTGTAAACCATGTATTTGACTTTAAGGTGCAAATAAAGTAAAAAAAAGAAATTGCCAATTTTCTATTTTGGTTTGCAATATAAAAAAATGCTTTTTTATTATTTTTGTTATTGCATTTAATTAAAGGATTTAGAATAAAAAAAAGCGTTACAAGTGATATCAAAATTAATAACTTATTTGTTATAATATTTTACATATGGATAACAAACCGATACGATTATTTAAAATAACTTCCTCAGCCAAATTGGATGTGCAATACTGTGTCAAGGAACTTAGAAGCTATTTGTTTAATTTTGACATGTGAAATGTTCAAAAAAACAAAAGTATAATTATTTCACAATAAACATTAAATTTAAATTTATACGAGTAATCATTTTGCCTAGAATCAGTTCTATTTTTAATGTACATTTTGACGTTCAAAAGTGCCTTTATATGGGCCTATTTGAAATAAATGCTTTGACTTTGACTTTGACATTTATTTCCAGCAAAAAGACTCATAGCGTTAGTAACAATATAATTACAAACTATGTTAGTTATACACTAACAAAGACAAAAACAAAACCAAAAACAGAAACATATTGTGACGTCATTACCGCAAGGTGACAGACCCAGCCGAAACCCTGCAGCAGTGGTTCACAAACGCACAACCAAGCCTCCTTGCTATCATAGATAGGATGTTGTTGGCGCTGCCCCGCACCCTACGGACCAAGGATGCGCACCACTTTGGCATCATCGTATAAAAACAGTCCACGTGAGCTTCAGCGAACATCCCCGATGCGCTGCAGTATCGCGGCAACCCCATCAGCACCCTGAAGGCGTTATTGAAAGGGCGCTGTATGATATTTGAGTATAATGAACCTACAGACTGCAAGTGTATAAAGACAAGCAGTAAGCACAAAATATAGCGTGCTTGACCTTTTTAGAGGCACGTCTGAATCTGCGGGCAATCATGTTAGCTCACACACAGCGCCCTCCACTACCTGTCAAGTCCGTCAAGTGTCAAGTGTCTGTCCTGTTAAGTTTCGATCTATAATTTCCAATATAAGTGATTTTATTAAGTGGTTTTGTAGGGCAGCGTGTTTACATAAAGTGTTTCACATTTTATTTGGCTTTAGTGGATATAAATTACATATTGAGGATCGCTTAAGTTTTCATTTTCTCTAAGAAAAGAGGATTGAAACTAAACCTCAATTTTTTATAATTTTATATTAAATAATCACGAATACAGCGCAATAAACAGGATAAACAATTCCGAAACTTAAGCGTTATTGTTTGCTGGGCTTCGGTGATACTCGTACAACCTTTATAGCGTGAAGTACACGGCGAACAGTTTTTAATGATGTGTTGAATAATTCAGCAAAATGTCCGGTTGGTGTGAAACCATTTGTTTCACATTCATTCACCATGTGAAGTCTTGTTTAAATAAGCTTTCCACTTCATAAACAAGCGCTCCAACTAGCAAGGATTCCCTCTTCCTCACATCTGTTAACCCACAGACTCACAGTATTGGTCTAGAACAAAGAATGTAATACTGTAAGACATCTCCAAGCTAAATACTATAAACTATAATAAACTAAGAAAAAGTATTATAAATAACATTATGTTTACAACACTTTACTCATCATTCCCTTTTATTAACAAATAATAATTTATATTTAGTAAAATACGAAATATTTAAAATGATAACACTCACACTTAGTCCATTTGTGCTATCACATCATTAACTTCCACTTTTACGCATCGCAATAATATTGCCAACGCTTTAATATTTATATTTCATTTCTACTTAACAAATTTAAACATTCGTCACTAACCAACAACGTTCAATTAGGCGAAAAGTCGTAACGAATTGCATCTACCTCACATACATCGAAATAATTTATTCAGTTATCTGTGGTCTACCTACAAACTTTTATTACCTAAGTAAACAAGATGAACGAGACAAGTATCGAATGATTATCGAACCACTTCAAGTAATTTTATTAAAACAAACAAAAATTGTTAATTTTAGGTAATATTAATACCTAACATATTAAAACTATAAATAGATATTATTTGAAAATAACATCAAGCTTAATCCACAGGCGCAGGTGAGATTCGAACTCAGAGCTCGCCATAGTCGCTCCTACCCAAGCACGGTCATGACTAAGCTAGCATGTTAGGTTGGTTGAAATTATGAACTACTATCAATTACAGACAAAGTGAGTGTGTTTGCGTATCTATAATATAGAAACAACTTATAGAAGAAGGTCGTACGTGAAACCGAAGCGTCAATCTATTGCTTTGTGGGATTGGTTATGGACTTATGAGCTCTACTGCACTTTATTGACAATGGTATTGCGTCTGTGCAGTTAGCCATAGGTTCGAAAAAAAAAACTGCTTAACAACGTAAATAACGCCATGAATTTTATTGAACTGTCAAAATGAAAGCCATTCCTACTGTTACTGTGTTACGCAACTACCCCAGCGACATTTAAACTCTTTTCTGTAGAAATCTGCATTTTCTGTAGTTATGTGTACCTTTAAAAACCTGTCTTGAGCGCGAATCAAACCACGGGACAGAGTTGAAAAGCAAAAACCTCAGCCACGCCAATCGAGCTGATCAACGTGTCTGTATTTGTGTAGTTATTTTTGTAGATATCATCTTTTTAATTCATGCAAATAAATTTGTTCGTAATATAACATTCTAGACTCTATGTTTTGAACTAAGCAGTTTCCTGGCCCATATTGGTTCAGGCTCAAAGTAACACCCTGTATTTCTCACTAAAATTTTGGGCAAATATACTTAGCTTTATAAAATAAATATGATACCCTAATAAATCGTTATATATGTTTGAAATAATAACAAATATTCGTAACTAAAATATTTGTTAACAATTTGGTATAGCATTAAGTTAGAATAATTGATATTTTATTGAGAAAATATTACAACTAAAATATTGTAGCCAATCAAACAACATTTCACAGTAATTTGTTACCAGTATTAATGAATGAGAGAGCTACTGCTGAGCATGAGATCCCCAGGTCGGGCAAAGTGTTATTGGGTTTTTCTATCTAGAATTTCTCAGTAGCAGCCCGGAGTCTGGATTTGTGCCCGGCGCCCCCTATTACATGGGACTTAAACGTAACGGGCGCAATGTGGGTGTACTATAGGTAAACCTCTGCTTAACCCTTCTTGGATTACAGGCGTGATGTTATTTTATGGGTCATGTTATGAATGAATGCCATTTATTTCTGTAAAATAAAATAGTTTTTTTTTTATACAATCTCGTACATGACTAATCTGTGAAAAAAACACCGAAACAAGCTAAGAGGTCAATGTCTCTTTTAAAGTCCAGACATTACCTTGGTCGGATCGTAATAATATGAAAACTGTGCAGATGGTATTTTGAGGAAAGAACCACACTGATTTGAGTGAGCTGTCTAGAAGGTAAGTGTATACGAAACCACACCTAATTTTGTTGACAAATGGCCGACCCTGTTTTATCTTCTTTTCAATGAACGACCATATTTTACAAAACATTTGAACGCAACCTCAAACAGATTCTGTCCAATATCCCACAATTTAATAATACAAAACAAACTAAATTAAAATTCCGCCCACGTTCATAATATTTATTTAATTTCTAATAATGTTTACCTTTTGTCCGCCGTAACTCGGTCCGCGTGGTCGCAACAAAACCATAAATCGGTTTGGTCTTCTCTATTTTGGGACGGCGGTTATGTGACAAACCACAAAAAGATAAATACAAGGGTCGGCTCTATGCAAGAAGTGAAAACAGGCGCCCGAACACATAGACGCGTCATCATCATCATCATCATTAGCTCACAGCAGTGGACTGCTGGACATATGCCTCTCCAATTGCTCGCGTTTAGCCCGATTCTCGGCAACTCTTGCTCGAGTTGCCGAGAAGACCAGTCTCCCTGCGAAGCCACCTAGCCTGAGGGGTCCTGTCCTACCTTACGTTTGCCGATTCGAGGTCTCAACCAATGATGATCATCGGTTCTACGGCTAACATGACCAAAGACGCGTAGGTACGGCGATCACAAACAAATGCCAGACGCAAGTGCGCTTGCTGTACGTGAAACGTGTCTGAGTGTGCGTGCATCTTCGTTTGTAGTATGAACCTTACCTTCTGTACCTGTGTGTTTTATGTTATATGGCGACATTATTTAGCTGCAGCATCGAAATAATAGATGTATTTCAAAGGTCTGTGTAAATGAAGGACGTAGCGTATCCTGGTGCTTTGCATTTAGGCTTGTAGAATGAAAGAGATCGGCTTTTGTTTAGAAGTAAATGCTGCGGTTTTCTATAAGAGCAGCGTCATATTATAAAGGCCGTCATGAAAATCAGTAATTTCTATGAGTATTTGACACTAAGGTGACAAAAAACGTTCTGTATTTTTACAGCCATAATTGTGTGACCGTTTACCGCTTTCAAGACTTGTTGAAAGATCAACGTGATCATTACAGGTCAATGACTTACCAGCATGCATAGATTGGCCATTATAAAGACGGAAGAAACGGTAGAAAACATTTGCAACAGATTGTAGAAAGATTATCACGGCGTGAAAACAAAATTCAAAAACAGAATTACTTTTTGTTAAGAAAGTGTTTTGTCTTCACTTCGTAGAGTAGAGAGAGAAGTGGTCATACTGTAAGAAAGTGGGTACAACCACTTATAGTCTTTAGATCATCTGCCTAGCTTTTCTCCTAACTTTGTTGGGCTCGGCTCCTAATATAAGCGGATGCAGCTGCATAATCAGCCTGTAACGTTTCCATTGCTTGGACGCAGGCTTCCTCTCTGTGAGTGAGATTGGGCCACAATCCACCACGATAACCCTTGCAGGTTGGCGGATGTCACTTGTCTTCGAATTTTCGGTTCAAAGACATGCCGGTTTCCTCCCGATCGTCACATAACATAACATCACGTCTTGTTTCCCCGATGGGTTGGGCAGAGGTGTACCTGTACACCCACATTTCGCCAATTATGTTTAAGTCCCATGTAATTGGGGGCGAGCCTATTGCCATCAACTGGGTACAAGTCCAGAATCCGCGCTGCTATTGAGAAATTCCTGATAGAAAAACCCAATAACACTTTGCCCGACCTGGGAATCGAACCCAGGACCTCATGCTCAGCAGAAGCGATTGCGACCACTAGACCAACGAGGCAGGCAATCTTCCTTTACAGAGAAGTGGTGATGAAATTAAGTACAGAAAATAAAATGCCTAGGTTCGAACTCACGACCTACATACACCTACTCAATCTAACCTCCGCAACCAAGTCATTGGATAATACGATACCTCTCGGTAAGACGAGTTGTCTGGCTCTCTGGCTTCTGACTGCCCGTAATGACTGTCAAAGATCTTCAAATGCCAGCTGGGACCAACGGCTTAACGTGTTTTCCAAGGCACAAAGGGGTCTTGAACATAATGAATGGGCCACCCATCCAAAGCCCGACCACGGCAATCGTTACTTGACTTGCTTCAATCGACCCATGCGGCTGTTATAATTTAGACATAAGTCCCTCCCATACTTCAGTTGATGCCTTATTTGCTAGCGAAACAAAACTTTAGTAAACGTCTGGTGAAGCAAATGTTTGAAGGTATCTTGTCTTGTCCTTTGAACTAAAAGCTTTGTTACCGGAAGGCTTAATAGTTACCGTAGCTTGTCACTTTTGCCATAATAATATCACCTTCGGTAAGATATACACATAACATCACGCCAGCAAGCGAAGCATGACCACCTTATAAACCAGTTTTGTCGATTTACGAATAGACCATACTACTGATGAATAAAATAAATCTGTCATTTTGTCCATTCTTCTGTCGACTAAACTCGGGCATGCCACGAGCTCTGTTTTCCCCGAAGAGTAAGGCACATGTACACCTGTAGTACACCCACATTTCACCAGTTATGTTGAACTAGCTAATAGCCGCGACTTCGTCTGCGATCCAGGATAAAAAGTAGCTATGTCCTTACTCAGGTCATGGTCTATCTGTGTGCCAAATTCGGTCAAAATCCGTTTACCCGTTTTGACGTGAAAGCGTAACAGACAAAAAAAGAAAAACTTATTTTCGAATTTTTTATATAAGTTAGGATTCTTTGTCATCAACCGGGCATCGCCCCCGACGACGCCACTACCCTCCTCCAGGAGAGTAGTAAGGCCACCAGCACACTACATAAGCCCAAAACCCGATCGCCGTCCTACCGTCCTCGCCGCCGAGGCCCGCCTCGACGCCCAATTCCACGCCCCTCCCGACCCTTGCTCGAACCAGCCCGCGCCGCTGAGCCTGTAGCTTTAAATTCGTCCCTAAATCACTCAAATCCTGATCCAGCTAGTCCCTTGCTGCCCTCTTCCAGCGACGCCCTAAGCCGAGGTTCGTACCCCACAGGGGGTGCCCTTAGCGTTGTCGCTTAGTTTTTAAGTTAGTACATAAGTTTAAGTCCTGGCTGGAGGCCTTAATTTATTAGGGCAACCACAGGCAAGTCCGTCTAAGCAGACGACAACCTCATAGGTTGACCTGCGAGATGCCATTCCCAACAAAAAAAAAAACATCAATCGGGCACAAATCCAAAGTTAGGGATGCTACTGAGAAATTCTAGATGGATAAAACCAACTACACTTTACCGGAATCGGGAAACAAATCAGGAGCTCATGCTCAGCAGTAGCGCTTGCGACCACTTGACTAGATGGGAAGAAATATATTTAGGTCGTCATCTAATATCTCTTCCCCTTCATAAAGAAAAGTATCTCTCATGTCCTCATTTTTCAAACCACGGGATTATATAGAAAGTAAATATACGGCCAAGTGCGAGTCGGACTCGCACACGATGGGTTCTGTACCACTGTACATTATTTAACGCGCTTCTTGTAATGGAGACCACATTATATATAATAAAAGAAATCGTATTACTCTTAAATAGCCCTATATAAAGTTATTAATTAATATGTTTTCTTTTTAATAAATCAACCAATAATTAAATGCATTCATACATAAACTAACGCCTTTTTCCCGTGGGGGTAGGCAGAAACCACAGAACGTCACCTGCTACGATCCTTACATACTCCCTTTGCCTAGTTTACGTTAATACATCTGCTCATACCCGCGCGCCGGTTGCGAGTTCTTTCTGAAGAACATAACCAGTAAGGTCACTATATATGTCCTCCGAGGACGTCCCCTCCCGGCGTTTCCACTCACATCTGCCTTGTAATTACTTTTTGAATAATTCAATCTTAAATATATATATAAGATAAGATTAAAACATATTTTTATAACTTATTTTGTATGTAAATATATGTCTGTCTTCGAAGTTACTACATTATTTTAGCAGCCATAGGAGTCATACTCTGTGAAAATGTCAGGTATCTACCTATCCTGCTGGGACGCTGCTGGTCGCGGGCTGTTCGAAAGAGATACCGTGGCCCTGTCACAGGAACCTGAAGGAACACGGGTGGGTTTTCCTCAGCAAAAGTGTGACACGCCCTCCCGCTCCACCCAGAGCTTCAAAAGATGCAGCTCTGTGCTAGACGGACGGACAGCGTAGTCTTGGTAATAGGGTCCCGTTGGCACCCTATGGGTACGGAACCCCACAATCGACATAAAAACTCAAACACGGTCGCCATGTTATTACGTAATAAGCTAGCAGATTGATGGGGACGTTAAAATGCTGCATGCCAAATACCGGTCATAAAGTGCGGTTTTAGGCACCATGAGTGAAACATTGTGATTGGTGAAATACTTTCTGTGTTATGTTTTTGTGCTGTCGGTTCATTCATGAATAATGTATCTGTACTGCCTGTTTACAAAAAGTACCGACAGTAGATGGTTAAAACGAAGGTAAGGTTTTTTACGGAAGCGAATGTAAAGATAGTTTATAATATTCGTATTTGGACTAAAGGCTGACGAAACATGGCATAGTTAGACCACGTTCGCACGGACGTAAAACTATCTCGTCGGGATTTTATCGAGCACTGGATTTTCAAATCTCGCTGTTGAACCGAGCATTGAGAACTCAACAGAGTACATCGCGTCGCGTCAACAGATTCGTGTAACAAAATGTATGTAACTGCAGATTTTTTTGTGAATAGATTTCATTCTAATTTAGATATGGTCAAAGTTTACCATGTGGTATACGTGGTATCATTTAATATGGCAATGTACGCGCCTATAAAATTTGATTTTAACTCGTTTGAAGTGTACGTGGACTCTCAGAACGTTTTGCGAAAATAAAAATCTTTCAAAGTACTCTCCACTAGTCTCTTTACAAAGTTACATGCGTCTGAAACAGTTTTCGAAACAGTTTTCGAAACACTTCTTCCAGTCCTCCGTAGACACCACGTTTACAGCCTGCTCGAACGCTGACAGCGCATCTTCCGGCGACGAAAATTGTATCCATTTGAGCCGAATTTTTCTTTTCGGGAATGAAAAGAAGTCACATGGTGCTAGGTCATGGCTGTAAGGAGGGTTACCCAGGAGTTTGACCAACGTGCTGTCCAGGAAGTCCCTAGTTTTGAGCGAGGTGTGCGAAAGTGCGTTGTCGTGGTGAAGTAGTAGTCCGCAGAGCCGTGTTTGGTCGCTTGTTGCTCACAACAGAGAAAACTTCGCCAAGCATTTGGTAGTAGGTATGCTATTCAGTGTGGATACTCCTTTGGTTCCGTACAGGAATTGACACCAAGTGGCTAGTCCAATTAAAAAAGCTCGCGATCATAATCTTCCCCCCGCTTCTAGATCGCTTTACTTTGATAGGCGTTAATTCGTTTTGAAACATCCAAACCCTCGACTGGCGCTTCGTGTTTGGATCGTATTGATAAATCCAAGACTCGTCACCTGTAATGATGTCGTAAACACGCCGGGGACGAGCCTGCTTCAAATTTGTTAATAATATCACGGCGCCATTTCACCCGGGCCTGCTTCTGAGTATCGGTGACGTTGTGCGGAAACCAGCGTGAAACTATCTCCCTCACACGAAGATGCACGTGTAGAATTTGTGAAGGCTTCCCGATCCAACCTGCAGTATTTATTTATTTATTTTATTTAATACTTTACGCACACGGATGTGCAGATGCGGACTTCATGCAATAGGCATTTTCTACTAGTCAACCTTTGGGTGATGCACAATAGCACCAGCAACAATAGGAACAGCGCCAGTCGACGGTTAGTTGCAATTTATAAAAATGTATTCTCAAATGTCATTTTAATTTGAGAAACATATACCGCATAAACATAAACTATAAATAAAATACATATAAAGTATATAAATAGCCAGCCCGATCACTATGTACGGCAAGCCAATCCCTTGGGAGAAGCAAGCCAAATACTCCGTAATGTCCGTAATATAAATCTCCACATCGACCTTAAAATGCCTACCATAAACCAGTTCATGAAACGCTTATCGAAGCGTTTCTTCGACTGTGGCATCAAACACCCAAACCCCTTGATCTCAGCGGCCAGCCGCTACACTCCCTCCCGCATTAGCAGTATTCGCCGACCAAGGCATACTTTAATCGCCACCGACGACGCCACTACCCTCCTCCAGGAGAGCAGTAAGGCCACCAGCACCTTACACAAGCGCAAAATCCGATCACCGTCCTACCGTCCTCGCCGCCGAGGCCCGCCGCGACGCCCAAATCCACGCCCCTCCCGACCCTTGCTCGAGCCAGCCCGCGCCGCTGAGCCTGTAGCTTTAAATTCGTCCCTAAATCACTCAAATCCTGATCCAGCTAGTCCCTTGCTGCCCTCTTCTAGCGACGCCCTAAGCCGAGGTCCGTACCCCACAGGGGGTGCCCTTAGCGTGTAGTCGCCTAGTTTTTAGTTAGTATTTAAGTTTAAGTCCTGGCTGGAGGCCTTAACTTATTAGGGCACCACAGGCAAGTCCGCTTAAGCAGACGACATTACCTTACAGGTTGACCTGCGAGATCTCTGTCTTGGATTAGTTTTTTTTACTGCTAGCACGTTTCATTTCGTATCAGTCGTCAAACGGCGACCACTTCTTTCTTCATCCCCAAAGTTAGTCGACCGCGCTTGAATGCGTTATTCCAACGATACACGGTTGCTTTAGTAGGGCCTTCATTCATGAATGCTATTTGAGGTCTATCGTACGATTCGTCCGGCTTCAGGCGACCCTTTAAATCTTAAAAAAATCATAGCGCAAAAATGTTATTTATTCATAATTCATCATTATTTACTCATCATGAGACACGATATTTTAAATTAACTCAAAAACAATGTGGTGGGTTATGAAATTGGAACATACCTATTTTTACTCACAAATAATCATATTTTCAAAATAGACTGTAACTGGCCAGTCTCTCATGCATAAAAACTTTTTTTCGCAATACTTGCTGAATGGCCTGGTATATTTTTGACATGGCAAATTTGGATCAAAATTATTGCAAGTCAGTTTAAATTGCTATCTAGGTACGGATCATTATAAACATTGAAAAGTCTTAACTTTGTTGCGATTGCAAGTCGTAATAATAAAAGCAGCTACCTTTTAGCCTCTTAAAGGAAGAATGGTCTGATTACTCCACCTAACGAGTCAAACAAAAATAATTAAGGTCCCTACGTGGTCAAAAAAGATCTCTACGATAAAGGTCTTTTCAAATAAGCTTTTTTCTCCACAACAGTGAACATTTTCTTTATTTCGTTATTGTCTGTGATCAAAACGAGATTAACTTAACTCGTACTGATTTGTTGAAAGTATATTTGTCGTTTTTCTATCCGTTTAGAAACTTTAGGATAAAATTACTGAAGCCTATGCGGTAATAAAATGGTGCTTAACGAATTTGCCACATTATAACTAAATAGTGGTTATCATACAACCTTAAAATTTAGCGCCAAATCAAAATGGTGGGCACAAATATTTGTAAACATTCATATTGACCACCTTGTAATAAAGATACCCATTATTATTACAATGCTAAATAGGACCGAAACAGTTACGCGTGATTCCATTTATTTAGTTGGAATCGTGAAAATAGGGCCAACAGTAATACCAAACCTTGAAATTAAAATAAAATAAAATTTATTTGAAAAAATACAGATGATAGTTTTTGTACAATTTCTAAAACAATGCGTTGAAACTAGCATGCAAAATTATTGATAACAGTGATTAAAAAAGTGCAGCTACTAGAATTGGTACTCATATCATAACTATTACAATAATAATATCAAGCATTTACCAAATAATAATAGGAAAATATCAGTCTACTCATCCACATACCTAGTACTCAGAGAGTTTCTGGGAACTTGTACAAAGGCATAATCTCACAGAAAATGCTTATACGTGTCAACATAGTTTCTTACAGTGTTATAAAGAATGGTCCCGTCAGAAAATTCTTATAAAAGGCCTGAAGTGAGTGACGAGGAGTACAAACAGCTTCAACATACCTCAAGTCTATTGTATTTTTGACAGATTGACTCTGAGATAACGCAAACCTTTTTTTTTATATATGGGAATGGCCCCTCAAATAGGAAACACCGACCTCAACTAGTTTTAACAATATGATTGACGTGTAAAAGTGTTTGTACAAACCTACTGACAGAAATAAAATCATTTATCATTTTATGATTGTACGTAATTGTTTTATTCTCCTCCCCTTATGAGGATTTATTTGTGGTCGATGCAAAATGTCTTTTCCTTCCATACTTATATTATTAGTCGTCATCTCGGTTGTCACTTCCTTTCAAATCATATCATTTATTTATTTATTCACAAAATCCACAGCCCTTAAATAATTTAACTTAAAATGAATAAACTAATCTTACAGCCAATTACGGATTTACAATTTATTACCTACACTTATCAAATGCACAGAAACAAACAGGATGACAGGCTAGCACCCTCCAAACATACCTAGGTGTGCAGTGTGGGTGGGTGTGCAGTGTGGGTGAGTGTGTAGGTGTGTGTGTGTGTGGTATTGAGTTGTAGTGGTGGATGGATAACGTATTAAATACTATTTATAACTGTTAGTCAATTCGTCGCACACAGAAGTTACTAAGAGTTTTCTGAACATACCTTTCTTGGTGTAAAAATGTCAAGATGAGAGAATTTCTTGTTAAAGTTTCTTAATAACCTACCAATCACAGAATTTTGAGCGTACATACACACAGTCCATCCACTGTTTCTTTGGTCTTCCCTACTCATAAAGCCATCCACATTCATACTCAAAACTTTTCTCACAACATTTTTTCTCATTCCTCCATTATGATTTTCCTAAAATATTAACTAGGAATAAGTCAGTGTGTGAGTAGAGTAAAAAAAATAATCTTATATTTAAATTAGCAACCAGTGTGATTTTGTCTAGACGGGATTGTCCTATGGAGCTGGACCATCATGTTTCCAAGCATTATTATCTTGTATATAATCCTCTAACTTGTATTAAGCTTGTTTGCAAAGTGTACTTTTTATACGAATTTTAAATTTTCTTTCATTTAATTGCAATATATCATAAGGTATTTTGTTATAACATTTAACACAGTACCCCATAAATGATGTATGTACTTTAGCTAATCTGATGGTTGATCTATTTTATCTTTATTTCTAGTATTAAAATAATGTAAATCACTTATGTATTTTATTAAAAAGATGTAGTTTTTTTCTTACATACATAATATTTTCATAAATGAATTGGAAACTATAACAACCGATTTCCACAAAACAGTTCAGTCTCCGGTGTTACTTTAATACTTCCTCTTATAAACTCATTTCATATATTATCTATTAGCGTAATACCAATCATCCTTTTTTTTTATTCTCATCTCAACTGCCTTTCATTTATCCCTGATTCGTACAAGACTGCAGTTCTAACCATTGCACTGTGGTACAAGCGCCCTACAAGCGCGGTCATAAATTTAATACCTTACTTCATTAAATTTGTTTAATGGGATTTTTTCTGAAGGGTAAATAACAAAAAAATACTTCAGAAATATACATTATTCCTTTATATACATAATTTAAAACATAATCCTACTAATATTATAAACGCGAAAGTTTGTGAGTTTGGATGGATGTTTGTTGCTCAACAACAAAACTACTGAACAATGGATGAAATTAGGCACAGAGATAGTTTATAACCTGGATTAACACATAGAGTCCTTTATAACCCGATACTTCCACGGGATCAAGATTTATGCGGGTGAAACCGCGGGAAGCAGCTAGTATACAATAAACTGTACAATATGTACTCTTTAAATATAAATTAAAAAATACAATATTTGAGATTTATTGTCCCTCGTTCGGAAATACATCTGAATATGATATTAACGCTATTCATGAAAGGATTATCATTAACAATTTATTCTTTTGCATATTATATGCAACAAAAAGCAAGAAAACTGAAACTACAATTGATTTACAAACGTAAACCACAACTAAGTTAAAATAACTACAACAAACAACCTTATTTGAAATTAAACTATATTCGTAATAAATCTAAAACCTGCCTCGACTTAACGCTCTATTTCTTACGGGGAAGTTTCCGAACACTAGTAATGAATGGGTCTGAGCTGAATAAAAGTCTGATATGTAAGTCCGTATTCGTAAGTTATCGCGACATTTTGATTTATTTGAAGAGACAATTTTCCAAAATCTATCAAGACTTTTACATAAACTGAGTGTCTTCCTATCTAAGTTCCTAATGTCAAGATTTTCGACCTCATCCAGTGAAGCTAGAATAGTTTTCAACACGTGTTGATGTTTCTGAGGAACACTTCCATAAGGGTAATTAAATTGGGGGTAATTGTTTATAAAAAAAATTGTATTTATGTTCTAAGGCGGTACCACCATGTATTATTTTATGTTTCGTCCCCTTGAGATAAAGGGGAATGCGGGAGTCGAAAAAATGCACCGTTGATCTATTCCACAGAATAGATCATGGGAATGAAGGTAAAAGCTTGTATAAGCTATATTTCGGTTGCGTGGAATGAAGGAATTAGATCACGTAATCAGCTGGTAGTCTCCCACGCCAAGTGTTGCCATTCTGCTAGTAGTAGTTTCCCTAGGATTCGGCATTTTCATTAATAAGATAATAAACGGCGATCTGACATTTGTCTGGCAAGCATAGAAAATATGGTTTTTGTTATATTCTTTTTTCAATCACAAAACAACTCATTTACTTTTTCTCATTTTATACAGTTACAGGCACAAGCCGCCAACGGGGGACGTCCTACACGGACATTTATACTGACCCTTATTGGTGATGTTATTCCAAAAGATCAGGTGCGTAGCACTCGCAACCGGCGTGCGTGTATGACCAGATGTATGAACGTAAACGAAACAAAAGGATTATGTTAGAATCATAACAGGTAGCGTTCTGTATTTTATGCCTACCCATGATAAAATAAACAAAGAATTAAACTAACGTGATTACAAGCTTACGCGACTTTTTATTTTTTTCGAATGACGGGTAGAATGCAATAACACTTTAGAAACGTTTTAAGTAGATTAAGAAAATATTATGTGAATAAAAGCAGAAAATCACAGGTAACTTGGCTTCCTACCAGTTCAATCACTAACTGAAACATAATAAAACGACGACGAAAAAAAAAGATCGATCCAATTTTCCAGAAGTGCATTATCAGACTGCAAACCCGCCAGAAATAAGCGTAATGTTATGTAAATACATTCACAGATCAGTGTGCTTTGATCATAAATCTATAATACCCACTCATAAAGTTCAGGGTTCGCTACAACTTCAAACAATTTTATAACTTTTATTCCACAATATACACACAGTCATAGCTTGCTATGACTAGGATAAACTTATGAGTACATGACTCTGTTAGGGCGCAACAATTAGTAAAATTTAGAAAGGCATTTTTTTTTTTTTGCAGTAGGTACAAATAACACTTGTAGAATGTTGATATTAGTAAAATAAAAGTAAATATATTTTATCAAGAAGCATTTACAAGAATTTGGTACATAAATGTATACAGCATTTATTTAATTTTACCTGAGGTACTGAAAACTGATACCCAAACCAAGCCAGGGCTTGTACTTTGGCAGTCAGTAATCAAACGTGGAACATTGTCGTGACGTAAATTATTTTCTTAGCATGTTTATGTGTGGGTGTGTGTGTGTGTGTGTGTGTGAGTTTGTGTGTGCGTGTGGTGGGCTGTTAATGTGAATGTGAAAGCATGTGTTGTATGATATTACGCAGTGTGTGCAAGTAAGTCTTCGGTCTTTTGATAGTCCAATTGCTGGAGCCAGCCATATTCTTCGGAAATAATGTCAATTATATAAAACCAAGACGGAATAGACTTTAGGCCAGCCGCACATGGTGCGAGCAGTGGTGACCGCGGATTCGAACCCTGGCAGGCGCTTTACTTTGTGTAAATAATTTCATCACCATTGCTCTCAAAACGTTGAAGGAAAACATCGTGATTAAACCGGCATGTTCCAACACAAAAAAAAAACGAAGACATGTGACATCTACAAACCCGCACTGGGCCTGCGTGGTGGATTGTAGCCGTAACCTTTCTCTCTCACTGAGAGGAGGTCTGTGTCACAGCGTTGGGAACATTATATGCTGATTATGCTATGCCCATGCACACGGTGCGTGAAAAGCGCTCAACAAAGCGATTTGCGGTCCGTAGGCTGCATGATATTGCGTAAACAGTCGAATTAAAATTGGCTTGATTAAACAGATGATGCGTTTGCAGTTTATACATTGCGTATTGGCACTGTAATGTTTAGAGTTCTATTTTACTGATCAAAATTATGATTTTCTTATGTTAACTCGGCTTTCCTTACTCCGCTGAGGAAGAAGTGTCGCGCAATCTTCTTCTATGGTACTGGCATTAATTTCTAAAAGGGTGTGAGTTTTTACATAAAGCGACTGCCTATCTGCACCCTCAGTAACTGGGTAATACGATACCCTTTGGTAAGACTGGCTGTCAGACTGTTGGTCGTCTGACTGCCCGTAAAGACTGTCAAAGATCCACGAATGACAGCTGGAACCAACGGCTTAACGTGCATTTCGAGGAACGGTCGGTTGACAAAATTCAGTCAAATCAAAATCAAAATCAAAATATTATATTTTGATTTTGATTTGACTGAATTTATGAAACGTAAGATTCTAGGTGCACGGTTCCAATTGGTCGTTTCCTATGGAGAAGAGCCGGCAAGAAACTCCATGGTTACTCTTTTAAAAATATTTGTCTTTTACAATATTTTTTAGTTACAGTGTTAATATGTATGGGAGGACAGTGTAGGCCTGTCAAAAAGTACCATATGTTAAAAAAATATACAATGGTATATAAATTTACAATCCACAAGGCCTACGACGTTCTCACATTTACAAAATATAGAAATAATCTAATAGAATAAAATCAAAACTAATAAAAAATTGTAGGTATATTAATGTTGTAAAAAACGGTACAGTCACTACATAAGTACGCAAGTATGTAACTACCCTAACCCCCAACCCGGCAATGTCTCATGTCACGTCATGACGTCACCAAGTTTGCTCAGCGTCCATTTGTTTGCGCGTCTTGAGTGATGTCACCTATGACGTATTTGACGTTGTAATACAATATCGTGACATGTTAGCATAGGGTAAGTAGCAGCGTCAAAAGGGTAATTGATATTCGTGATTACGTAGGTTTTGTTCTTGTGGCATGTTGGTGGCATGGTTCATATCTACTTGGTCCTCATTCTTTATACTAATACACACACTGTATAAAAATATCTGCCTCGTTGGTCTAGTGGTCGAAATCGCTACTTCTGAGCTAGAGGTACTGGGTTCGATTCCCAGGTCCGGCAACGTGTTTTTAGGTTTTTCTATCTCGAATTTCTCAGTAGCAGCCCGGAGTCTGGATTTGTGCCCGGTTGATGGCAATAGGCTCGCCCCCTATTACATGGGACTTAAAAAACATAACTTATAAAAACATAAAATGTGGGTGTACTATAGGTACACCTCTGCCCAACCCTTAGGGAAAAAAAGGCGTGATGTTATGTTATGTTATAAAAATGTATTACAAAAAAAAACAACAGACTTCCGAAATAAAGACATGATGGGACGCCCTTATTTTGCAGAATAGAATAGCAGAAAAACTACATTGATGAAAAAACTAAGTTACATTTTTATTTTATCATTCCTATTCTACAATCGTCAATCCCTTGTCAAGATGTGTTAGAACACAGAACCTCTATTTTATCAGTGAGTCGGGTAACGAGATATCGTCGCTCGCCGCAAGCAGCCGCTCTCTCAAATAATTCATGAATTGAAAAGCATACATAACAGAGAAATGGTTAGAAGGTGAGATAGTTCAGAACTTTATGTTTAAGCGGAAAAAATGGTAATTATTTTAAGTACGTATTATTGTGAAACCCTCAATGTGATTTTATATGACAATTTTTAAATTACTTTGACCGGTATTTGTTTTGTATTCATTCAGTGTTATATATGAGAGTGAAGGTCCAATATTTAAGTAGTAAAATATCTTTAACTTTCGAATAAATTTATTTCAACGTAAAAAATAAGCTTATTCTTTGATGGTTGTGGAACATCAACATATCAAATCGATACCATTGTGTTATATATATATATATATATATATTGTATCAGCTTGTTAAACACATATCTAAACCCAATAAAAACTTTTTCGTCAATCCTAACCTACGTCCCATCTGACTACGGCGTAGCGCGCGGCTACGAATTCCATTATAGCTACGAGCTACGCAGGCATGCTACGATTGGCACGTCCGCAGGTTTATTGAAATGCGATGCGAGGCGGCGCGTAATGAGATCACCGGCATTTGTTTAAACTATTGGTCTTTTCAAGTATCTCCATCTTGATAGGTGTAAGCGGAGTAACAGGTAAAGTACGGTAAAGTAAAAAAGTAGGTATAAATAATAAATTTATATATACAACGCGTTCCTGTTGATACCCCCATAGCTCAATGGTATTATGTCAAACATGTCAAAGAATCAACAGGTTTTTTTCGTACAAAATACACACGATTTGCGTAAGTAAAACACCCTTACGTGAAATAAGAATACGTAAAATTTTCTTAGCTTTCAATATGACTGGTTTAAATGACAATGATGTTACTCGTATTTATCACTACGAAAAAAAATTCTGTCACTACGTAAGTACGCAAGTATGTAACTACCCTAACCCCCAACCCGGCAATGTCTCATGTCACGTCATGACGTCACCAAGTTTGCTCAGCGTCCATTTGTTTGCGCGTCTTGAGTGATGTCACCTATGACGTATTTGACGTTGTAATACAATATCGTGACATGTTAGCATAGGGTAAGTAGCAGCGTCAAAAGGGTAATTGATATTCGTGATTACGTAGGTTTTGTTCTTGTGGCATGTTGGTGACATGGTTCATATCAACTTAAAGAATACGTAAAATTTTCATAGCTTTCAATATGACTGGTTTAAATGACAATGATGTTACTCGTATTTATCAATCAAACTTAGATACACACAGAGAGAGTCCAGTGATACTTTGAGACTGTACGGGAATTTTTTTTTTTAATTTTTTTTTTTTTTTTTAAGAAAGGTTTATTTTTTAACATGGTCTTATTAATAGCCAAGATACATATAACACAAACACTACACTGAACTAGATAGACAGACAGAATACTCTATATTGTGTTCACCTTATAAATAACAGATTTTAATCTAGAAATTTTACACTGGGTCTAACAACGGCCGGTCTTATCGCTGAAAGCGATCTTTAACGCAAAACCTTTGGACGGATTAAAGGGAATAAGAGATACAAAACTGCAGGTAGTCAGTGCTGTACCATTTACATATACAATAAATACATACATGCAAAATGCATACAAAGGTTGTATAGTTCTGCCTAATCATTAATTAAGTTCTTTCCTTAAAAAATTTTTTTTTCGTAAAACCTCATCGTCTACGACGTAGCGTGCGTACGTAAGTAGCGTGTTAGCTCAAATCACCAATGAGTGACCAGAATGTCTTCGCACTAATATTGATATCGCGTTCCGTACACGAGGCGACTTACTAACATCTTATTAACTTGTTTGTGATTGGTTGCCGGCCTTATTTTCAGTTTATAGCTTGGTTTAAGTTTAAGCATATTATCACGTACTTATTTCCCACTAATTAATTGAACAAAGGATTGGATTGGAGGATTGGGCAAAGTGTTATTGGGTTTCTCTATCTATAATTTCTCAGCAGCAGCCCGGTGTCTGGATTTGTGCCCGGTTGATGGCAATAGGCTCGCCCCCTATTACATGGGACTTAAGCATAGCTGGCGAATCGTGGGTGTACTGTTTCATCTGGGATTACAGGCGTGTGATTATGTGTTAATTGAACAAAAGGGTTATTATACAAAGAGGGAGGAGGGGGTTAAGCCACTTTCGTCACAAATATTAATTCTGGGATATTTTACTGGAAAGAAGCGAAAGCAAATTACAAATTCAACTTTCTCAAGCCACTTTAAATTCCACTCACTCCCAAGTCGCCACGAAATCAAGTATAAAATTATAGTCAAGTTCGCAAGCCCTCCGGCCACGGTTGTTGCTAGACGAAAGAAAAGAACTTTATAATGGACTCTTCTTACGTTCCGGTAGGTGGTGGGGGTATTAGAGATAGCGGAGCGAGGAATGAACGATGAACGAGAAAAGCTTTTAATGCTTGTTGTCGGTTGGCATTACAAACTGGGTTACCGTTATATCTTGCAGAGTAACCAAGGTGAAGCTGAAGTTTCGGAGACCTGGCCATGTTTGTTGAAGGACCGATGGCCGGTGGAGCAGACTAGTCCCGGAGTGGAGACAGCGTATCTGCAAGCGTAGTGTGAGACGCCCCCCAGCTAGGTGGCTAGGAAAGACTCGATGCAGAAGGTGGAAGAGAGGGTGTTGTGTCGGAGAAAGGGAGATGCCTATGTCCAGCAGTGGACTGTGATCAGCCTATCCCCAGTTGATTGATTGGTTGAATCAAACTGGTGGGTCACCTGCATTTCGATTCTGTAAAAATATCATCATGAAAACTTGCGTGGAGTGAGCTGTCAGTGTCATCCCGTCTTGTTCAATCCCTAGCTCACTCCACGTCCACTTCAACTAAGTTTTCACGGTGAGATGGTTACAGAATAGCACTACTGATGGTGACACATTCACAATACCAGATGCTGAAATGTCTCATAACCCTGTCATTGCATCGACATCCAACCCAAAATCAAACATCAGGATCAAACTCAAACTCAAAAACTCAAACTCAATGTGTTTATTTCAAATAAACCAATTAATTACAGGCAATTCTCAATTCCTTATTGCATTCCAAGGCACTTTTAAATTGTCAAGGAATCGGTCAGTCAGAAAGGTGAAGTTACTTGCCCATTCCAAAGCGTAGTAGGTATTACCTATGGAGAAGAACGGACAAGACACACTCGCGTGACTCTCTGTCTGTCTGTCCGTCTGTCACAGTCAATTTGCTCGGAATTTGAAAGAAAAGAAAGAAAGAAATAAACTAAAACTAAAAACTACTAAACTTAAACCATTTCCCACATCCTGGTCTCCGAAACTATTGAGCCAAAAATCAAGCAAGTGGCGCAACAAACTATCCAGTAAAACCAGAAAAAAAAAGACTACTATAAACTATTTAGCAAAAAGACCAGGAAATAGAAATTCAGCACCTCTATTCTCAACTCAATAAGTCACAATGTTTTTATGTGATTTTCATGAAGTCTTAGTACCATTAAATATCCTCCAACAGAGTGAGCTTTGAAAAAAATCAAGTGTGGTTTTGTTCGAAACTCGAGGACAAATGAAAATTAACATAAGAAAAAATGTGTTCTTGATAAGTTTTTACTTATTTGCTTCAATCAATTTAACATTTTTTGCAAGTAGCCATTAAAAAAATAAAAGTGGAAGGTTGTGTTTTATTTTAAACCCTCTACGAACCGTGCTTGGCTACAGAAATAGTTAAGGTTAGTTAATACTTGGCTCCACAGAGAGCTCTATTACTAAAACTTTTTAATATTTGGGTGATTGTTTGATTTAACATAGCTGGCAGATTTTATTCAAACCATGTTCCGTTTGTTTTCTTAACTCCTAACTTTTCATAGATATGGACAAAGTGATACTGGCCCTCAGCCTCAAAAAAATAACATCTTTTGATTTCCAAGTATTAAAAAAAACTGCCTTCGCACGTCAACCGTGATAAGGTAAGGTAAGGTGACACGAAGAAGGGAACAAAAATGAACGAAAAATTCAGTCCAACGAAGTGCTTGAATTTTCTCAACTTAAACGAATTATGGAAAATAATTGAATTAACTTCCGTCAAGCAAATTAAATGCTTCTTTTGTGAAATAAAGCTCGGAGCAGGTAAAGAAAATATTTACATTAAAATGATTTCATTTTCACTTTCAATTAATTCAGTTATAATATTATCATTTTCACTTTAATTCATCATTGATTGCGTACTTATATTAGGTATATTTTATTATAATCAGAAGTCATTTGACTTTACTAAAAATAACTTGTAATAGATTATTTTGTGCAAAAGAATCTAGTAGAATACATACCTACCAAACTGTATTTAGCACTGACCGAGTTGCCTTAGTTATGAAAATAGTTAAAATCTTAATTGAAATAAAGAAAAAAATTGCTGTTGAGCAATGTGGTACCGGAGCCACCGGTCACGGTATATAGGTAGGTATGTACATTAAAGTAACTACGTGTCACTGTTTACATAAACTCACAACATGTACCTTTGTACTAAAATTGTAATTATGTCGTATCCCTGTGTAGTTTACTGTGTGTACATAAATAATAAAATAAACAAATGAAGAAAATAAAAACTTTTTCCCATGAGATATATTTTCTCATGAAAAAAACGCATAAGTTTATGTATGAAAAAAAAACAACCCTCTTCAAAAAAAAAACACTACAAAGTGAAAAATAACTTTAATTTCGGAAGTTGGTGGCAAATAATTAAAAGACAGATCCAAAGACACCAATTCCCGAAATTAAAGTAATTTTTCACTTTGTAGGCTTTTTATTGGAAGTCGTTTGTTTTTGTTTTTTTTTGAAGTCGGTAGCTTTTTATTGTAGATTTTTTTTTCTTTTTTTGTGGCTCAGTTATTAATTTATCTAAATTACAAAAGACAAATGTCAACAGCAGGCTTAGCACGAGCGCCCTAGAGAAGCGTATTGTCGACGGAAGAGTAGACAAAAATGGCGTTTCTGTGTAGACAGTAGAAAGTTTTCTACTGTCTACACAGAAACGAAACGCAATTGTACGGTAAAAATGGGTAGTTATACACATCACTAGCAACTAACCCGTTGCTATGGAAAATCACTGTCTATAAAGCAACCTGAGTCTAAGTGTGTCCTCGTGCTCGCGAAAAAGAGATTTCGAGGAGCGTAGAAAGCGATTTCTATTCTACAGTAGAGTAGAGACAGAAAACGCCATGCTAAGCCTGCAGGGACGTTAATTGTTGAGGAGTTTTCTTGGTAAGAACTAGGAGAACTGGAGTTTATGGTGAAGCCACCATCAGCTCCATTTCAACTTGTGCATTGTGACGAGCATAAATTGCTTAGCAACCATTTCAAAGTAATCGAATCGAAAGCAACCCGTGAAATGTTTATAATTGAGCAGTTCCGGTGGCCATCTGTGTTGTTAATCATCAGTTTCACCTCACCGAATGGTGATTTTCGAGAGCTTTACTATAAAAAATACCAAAATCTCTATAGGTGTGCCTATAAATTTTAAGAATTTCCCTCGATTTCTACGGGATTCCTTAATCAGATTCTAACTTGGTGACAATATTGGACTACCTCGTGTGCATATATATACTTCCAAACAAAAAAAATATTTTAAAATCGTCTGAAAATTGACGGAGAAATCGGTGAATATACAATTAAAAAAATAGTACAATCAAAGAAAATATAAACTCCAACGTTTTGGAACTCGGTTGAAAACTACAGAACGCCGCCTATAACGATCATTACATACTCGTTTTGCTCCATTTGCGTTCATACATTGACAGGCCTACACTGTCCTACCATACTTATTATCACTGTAATTAAAAAACATTAATAACTGCTGTCATTTCTGTGGGAACTACAGGCCCCAAAGCCTACAACACTAAAGTGCCCATGGGACCTGCAGTGCCCAAACGTATAAATCCCGAAGTCACTCCAAATAATAACATTCTCAAGCCAATTGTTTGTAAAAGAGTAAGCGACCAATTGGAACCGTGCACGTAGCTTCCAACGTTTCATAAGTGCCCATGTACGTTTATGAGAAATAAAATATTTTGATTTGATTACTTGTGCGGGCTATAATGTTATCGCACAGATTGCGTTGCTCATCTCACACTGCGACCTAACCTTTATATTCCCGGAACTCTTCACTATATTTACAAAACTTACACACAGGCATACATAACACATACCAACACGTAAATAGCGCAGTGTTCAACTATAGTTGTTGCTTTGCACACAACTTGGCTGATCGACTACAAATATCTTAACTTGCCAATGGAATTGTTTCATGCATTCTTTTCATTTTGTGTTATTTTATTTTAGTTGTTTAATTTAGTTGTTTAAATCCTACTAATATTATAAACGCGAAAGTTTGTGGGTATGGATGGATGTTTGTTACTCTTTCACGCAAAAACTACTGAACGGATTTGGATGAAATTTGGCACACAGATAGTTTATAACCTGGATTAACACATAGAGTTTAGAAATAAGCAAAGTATACTAACCTAGCTGTGGCTATATCGGTCAACTGCCTTATTTTTCTTACTGCATATGCAGCTGAACTTAATTTACCTGAAAGAGCTCTAATGTAAGCGCCCCATTGCAATTTCGAATCTAAAGTAATTCCTAGAAATACAGCATCTACTTTCTTGCCATCAAGTTTTAAATTTAAACCCACTTGGGGTACATTTGGTAATGAGAACTTAAGACATTTAGTTTTGTTCGCATTGAGTAAAAGATTATTAGCTGCAAACCATTTCGAAAGAACAGCCAGACTATCATTCACATGCAAGACATCCGTATCTTTTGTATCTATTTTAAAAATAAGAGAAGTGTCATCAGCGAATAAAATTATATCTGATAAGTTAGCTATCATGTAAGGAAGGTCATTAATATAAACTAGAAATAAGAAAGGGCCTAGAATTGAACCTTGAGGCACGCCCATCTTAACTAAGGACCCCGAGGACGTCGCCCCGTTAACGTTCACTTTCTGTTGCCTGTTTGATAGATAGGAAAGAACAAGATTAGCGGCTTGTCCACGAATTCCGTAGTAGTGTAATTTACAGATCAGTGTTTTGTGGTCAACGCAGTCAAACGCTTTTGAGAGGTCACAGAAAATGTCAATTGCATCCTGGGACTTCTCCCAGGATTCCAAAATGTGACTGATGAGTTTTACTCCCGCATCAGTCGTCGACCTACCTTTCGTGAAACCAAACTGGCGACTATGTAAAATTCCATTTGAATTAAAATGTGACAACATCTGGTCTAGCATGATTTTTTCATAGATTTTACTCGATGCTGGTAGCACAGATATAGGTCTATAATGAGAGGGATCACTCTTACTACCCGATTTGAAAATTGGTACTACTTTACTATGTTTAATTAAATCAGGAAACGTACAGCTGTCTAAACATTGATTTAATATGCCTGTTAGGACAGGGGCAATTGTGTCAATAATATATCCAAGAACCTTAACGGAAATCCCCCATAAGTCTTCAGTGTTTTTTATGTTAAGACTTTTGAACGCTTTTTTAATTGTGGCAATAGAAATAGGCTCGAATTTAAAACGAGGAATGTCCTTACTGAAGTTTTCTTTGAGTAAAGATTCAGCTCAGAGGGAAGAGATTTCGTAACCTAAATTGGGATGTTGGTGAAGAAATTTTCTAGTGACTCAGTAACCTTCAACTTATCTGAAATGGTTTCACTATCAATTTTTAACGACAAGTCATTCTGATCTCGCTATTTTGTGCTTTTATTTTATTATGGGAAATACCAATTTTGTTACTTATTCATTTAGACTTAGCTTGAGCGCAGACTCTTTTGAATATTTTAGAATAATTTCTTACATAATCACGAAGAGTTTGATCAGACGTCAATGATTTCTCGTGATACAACCTATATAAAATATATCTGCTTTTTCTAATGCCAGCAGTGGCCCATTCACTAAATTTTCGTTTAGTGTTGACAGTAGCTTTTTTTACAGGACATGCTTTATTGAATTCTTGGCATACTGTAGAAAATAGTGTACCATAGTTTAAATTGGGGTCTTGTGAATCAAAACTAGCTGTTGAAAGATTGCTATTAAGATTATTATTTTCAACTTATTTTTAGTAAGAGGTCTTATTTCAATGGTTTTATTTGAGTTTAACTTTTTATCTAAGTCAAATGATACAAGTTGACCAGTATGGTCTGACCTGACGCCACTAATTAAGGTGGAGTCTTTTATTATACAGTTAGTAAATACATTGACTATGCATGAAGCCGAGGTTGCTGTTATTCTAGTTGCTTCATTAAATATACATTTTAAATTGAATGATTTAAACAATGAGATTAACTTAGTTTTTTACTTTTCAGGTGAATTTCAAACTCAAACTCAAACTCAAATCATTTATTTCAATTAAACCATTTACAGGCACTTTTGAATTGTCAAGGAGTCGGTCAGTCAGAAATATGAAGCTAGTTGCCCATTCCAAAGCGTAGTAGGTACCTATGGAGAAGAACGGGCAAGAAACTCCATGGACACTCTTTTAAATAATAATGTTTTTACATATATCTTAGTTACATCGATTAATGTTGTTCACTATAAGTGAGAACGATGTACAAAAAACCGTACACGTTAAAAGCGTCCAGAGTGCATCAAAACATAATTAAAAACAATCCAGCTAATAATTTATTAAAATAAGCCCTGGCAGCTAAGAGATGACCAGTCCCAACTGACGGCGCCCGTTCACGAACATGACGCATGGATCAGCACCATTTAGCTCAACCATTTTGAAGGGAGCTAAATGATCCGACACACGCGCCACCGTCAGCGAGACATTTGAGTGAGCATGACATACTATCAGCCGCCAAGGCACATTCAAGTCAATCTATGACATTACCCGGTAAATGGTAGCTCTATAGTACAAAGTACTCACATCTGTGCAATGCATCTATATAATAAAAAGGAGATTGAGTTTATATAATGCAAATAAATTCTTACTATCTTCAGCAGCTTCAACAGTGATTCGAATGTCAATTAATTAGTTGTGGTGTGGAGCAGGACCGGCATTAAGCCAGGCATTTTTATCAGTTATGTAGTCCTCCAACCTATAATATGCCTGCCTGAATAGTGTGCGTTTGACAAAGGATTTGAATTTTGTCTCATTCAGTTGAAGTATGTGGGGAGGTATTTTATTATAACATTTTAGACAGTACCCCATGAAAGATGAGTCTACTTTAGCCAGTCTGAAACCTGGTTGAACTAATAGGTCCCGATTTCTAGTACTATAATTATGTCTTTCACCTCTTTTACTGTAAAGATGTAAATTTTTTCTTACGTACATGATGTTTTCATAGATGTATTGACAAGGTACAGTCATGATGTTAATATCCTTAAACAATTCCCTTAGAGAATCGCGCCTGCGGAGATTATATATGGCTCTGATGGCTCTTTTCTGCAGAATAAAAATAGACTCGATGTCTGCAGCCCGTCCCCAAAGCAAAATACCGTAAGACATGATACTATGAAAGTAACTAAAATAGACCAGCCTCGCGGTATCTACATCAGTAAATTGACGGATTTTTCTGACAGCGTAAGCTGCTGAACTTAGCCGTCCTGCTAGAGATGTTAAATGAGGACCCCATTGTAGCCTTGAGTCGAGCGTGATCCCCAAGAAAACCGTTTTATCGACGAATTCTAGCTTCTCTTGATTCAATACTATCTCACAATCACTACTCTTGACGTTTGGTAAAGAAAATCTTATACACTTAGTTTTATTTCCATTTAGTACTAAATTATTAGCCGTGAACCAATTTTGGACCAGCAGTAGGGCGTTATTTACGTCGTCAAAATTTGAAGCACGTCTATCTACCTTAAAAATTAAGGAAGTATCGTCAGCAAATAACACCATTTGTGGTTGATTTATTAATAAATGGAGTAGGTCATTAATATATACTAAAAAGAGGAAAGGACCCAATATCGAGCTCAAACTCAAACTCAAACTCAAAGCATTTATTTCAAATAAACCCATTACAGGCACTTTTGAATTGTCAAGGGGTCGGTCAGTCAGAAATATGAAGCTAGTTGCCCATTCCAAAGCGAAGTAGGTACCTATGGAGAAGAACGGGCAAGAAACTCCATGGACACTCTTTTAAATAATATGGTTACAGAAAATTTGTTACATCAGTCTTGTTGAAATTAAACATGTGAGAACGATGTAGAAAGACCCGTAATAAAAAACATAAAAATCTGAAAAGAAAAATTAAAAAAGCCGTGGCAGCCAAGAGATGACCAGTCCCCACTGACGGCGCCCGTTCACGAACATGACGTATGGATCAGCACCATTCAGCTCAACCATTTTGAAGGGAACTTAATGATCCAACACACACGCCACCACCAGCGAGACATTTGAGTGAGCGTGACATACTCTCAGCCGCCAGGGCACATTCAAGTCAATGACAGACGTGCCCAGTATAGGGTAGCTTTATAGTAGGTACTACATAGTGCTCACACGTGTGCTTTGCAATTATACAATACTAAAAGATTGAATTTATACAGTGCAAAGATAGTTTTTACAATCTTCAGCAGCTCCAACAATATTTCCGAATGCTAATCAATTGTTTAGGCGCCCTTGTGGAGCAGAACCAGCGTTGAGCCAAGCATTTTTGTCAGAGATGTAATCCTCCAACTTATAATATGCTTGGCTGCATAGTGTGCGTTTGATACAGGTTTTGAATTTCGTTTCATTCAGTTGGAGTATGTGGGGAGGTATTTTATTATAACATTTTAAACAGTACCCCATGAAGGATGAATCTACTTTAGCCAGCCTGAAACCCGGTTGAACCAATTGGTCCCTATTTCTAGTCCCATAGTGGTGTCTTTCACCTCTTTTACTGAAAATATTTAAGTTTTTCCTTACGTACATGATGTTTTCATATATATATTGACAAGGTACGGTCATGATGTTAATATCTTTAAACAGTTCCCTTAAAGAATCGCGCCTGCGGAGGCCATATATTGCTCTAATGGCTCTTTTTTGCAGAATAAAAATAGACTCGATGTCTGCAGCGCGTCCCCATAATAAGATACCGTAAGACATGATACTATGAAAGTAACTGAAATAGACCAGCCTCGCGGTATCTACATTAGTAAACTGACGGATTTTTCTTACAGCATATGCTGCTGAACTTAGCCGTCCTGCAAGAGATGTTAAATGGGGACCCCATTGCAGCCTCGAGTCGAGCGTGATCCCCAAGAAAACCGTTTTATCAACGAATTCTAGTTTCTCTTGATTCAATACTATGTCACAATCAGTACTTTTAACATTCGGCAAAGCAAACCTTATGCATTTTGTTTTTTTCCCATTTAATACTAAATTATTAGCAGTAAACCAATTTTGTACCTGCAGCAGTGCGTTATTTACGTCGTCAAGATTTGATGAACGTCTACTTATCTTAAAAATTAAAGAAGTATCATCAGCAAATAACACCATTTGTGGTTGTTTTTTTAATAAATGGGGTAGATCATTAATATATACTAAAAAGAGGAAAGGACCTAATATCGAGCCTTGTGGAACACCCAATTTTACTTTTAATCCAAGTGAATTGACACCATTAATTTGAACTTTTTGCCGTCTATCTTGTAAATAAGATCTAACTAAACTTAGCGCAGGTTTACCTAGTCCGTAATGCTCCAGTTTTAGGAGCAAGGTTTCGTGATTAACGCAATCAAATGCCTTGGAGAGGTCACAGAAAATTCCTATGGCATCTTGGGCCTCCTCCCACGCTGTAAATATGTGTTTTAGTAAAGTGACACCAGCATCAGTCGTGCAACGACCTTTGGTGAAACCATATTGCTGTTCGTGTAAGATTTTGTTGATGTTAAAATGATTAAGCATTTGATTGAGCATTACCTTTTCGAACACCTTGCTGAATACCGGCAACACGGATACTGGTCTATAATTGTTGGTGTCTTTGCTATCCCCAGATTTAAAAAGTGGTATAACCTTACTGTATTTCATTAAATCCGGGAAGACTCCTTGATCTACACACAAATTAAATATTAAAGCTAAGTATGGTGCTATGGTCTCGATTATGGATGTACAAACTTTGATAGACATTCCCCAAAGATCTTCGGTCAACTTGATTTTTATTTGCCGAAAAGCTTTTATAACTATCATAGGGTTTATATGTTTAAATTGAAATTCAACCGGGCAGCCCGGAACGTTCGCTCTTAATAAATCAATTGAGACTTTGGGTGAGGAATTTAAAGCCTCCGTAGTTTTAGATGGTATATTAGTAAAATAATTTACAAATTCTTGAGCTACTTCTAAGTTAGAGCTTATGGCACCACGTGAAGTCTCCAATGTGTATTCAATGTTTCGTATTTTTTTCCTACTAGTTTCGTTATTTATAACTTTCCAAACAGTTTTTATTTTATCTTCCGCTGTTTTGATCTTGTTGCTAATGTACAGGGCTTTAGCTATTTTGCAGGTATTTCTAAAAGTTTTGGAATATGTAGCAACATACTTATTGAAAGTTTCAGTGTTAATGTAAGGCTTAAGGCCATACAACTCGAACAGTCTTCCTCTACTAATCCTAATACCTCTGGTTGCCCAGTCACTAAATATAAATTTAGTGCAAATATTTTTTGTTTTCTTTTCAAAAGTTTTATTAAATTCAGTGTGGACTAATGAAAAGAAATCCTCATAAAATTTATTTGCATCGTCCATATTATGGCCCAGAACATTTAACTTATTATTTAGGGCACTATTGAAACTATTTAATTTGCCAGTAGTTATTGGTCTAAATTGTATTTGCAATTTTTGTAAAGGTGTTTTAAACCTAAAAGTTACCGTTTGTCCACTATGAGCCTTGTGGAACACCCATTTTTACCTTTAAACCAAGTGAATTGACACCATTTATTTGAACTTGCTGTTGTCTATCATTTAAATAAGATTTTATTAAACTAAACGCAAGTTTTCCAAGTCCGTAATGCTCAAGTTTCAAAAGCAGGGTTTCGTGATCGACGCAATCAAATGCCTTGGAGAGGTCACAAAAGATTCCTATGGCGTCTTGAGCATCTTCCCACGCGTTAAAAATATGTTTTAATAAGGTAACACCAGCGTCGGTCGTACAACGCCCTTTGGTGAAACCATACTGTTGCTCGTGAAGGATTTTATTAGTATTAAAATGATTGAGCATCTGACTAAGCATTATCTTTTCAAAAACCTTGCTGAAAACCGGCAACACGGACACAGGTCTATAATTATTAGTGTCTTTACTGTCCCCGGATTTGAAAAGTGGTATTACCTTACTGTATTTCATTAGATCCGGGAAGACTCCTTGATCCACACACAAATTAAATATTAAGGCTAAGTAAGGTGCTATAGTTTCAATTATGGAGGTACAGACTTTAATAGACATTCCCCAAAGATCTTCGGTCAATTTGATCTTGATTTGCTTAAAAGATTTTATTACTGTTAAGGGGTTAATATGCTTAAAGTTAAATTCAATCGGGCAGGCAGAAATATTCGCCCTCATTAAATCAAAAGCACGCGAGGGCGAAGAATTTAAGGTTTCAATGGTTTTTAGTGGGACACTGGTAAAGAAATTCACAAATTCCTGAGCAACTTTTTTGTTATCGCAAATGAGACCACGTGACGTCTCCAGTGTGTAATCAGAATTTTGCTTTTTGATTAACTAGCATATCAACATTTAGATCACCACAAACAAAAACTAATTTATTATCTTTAAAAAGTTTACTTAGTATCCCTTTTATAATGATAAACAATGATGACAAGTTTGAGGCTGGTGGTCTATAAACACATAAGAAAGTATGGCCTTCAACCTCCGCACATGCTACCTCACATAAGCGATCAACAGAGCGGGCAGTGATATCCTTCCTTTCCTTATATCTAAAACGACTATTACACAATATCAAGGTACCACCTCTATTTAATTGAGGACCTGTTGTATGCACTGGTCACTGAAAAAATATTTACATTAAACAACATCCTATCCGGTTTTAACCAAGTTTCACAAAAAACATAAGAAATCCATATGATATTTATCTAATAACATTTCCACGTCTAAGATTTTGCCAGAGAAGCGATTTATATTTTGATGATATAGTCAAATAATATTATTTTGGTTCTCTTTTGTCGACTCTAAAAGTTTAAAAAATTAATCACAGTATTATTAGTAGTACCATATAATACCGTTTCGTCACTTAAACTATTCTCGGTTAAATTATCAATAACTGCGTGTATATTGAACGCTAACAAAGTAGCTAATATATGTCGACTTTTCTTAGGGAGATAAATATGCTCCCGAATTTTAAACAAAATCTCTAACAAAATTGCTAGTATCAAAATACAATAAGCGGTCACTATGACTACATGTCAAAATATGCATTAAGTCTTATTCATAAACGTGTCTTAAATTTTAATCAATTGCGAAGCAAATGTTTAGCCAAATTCTTATTCATAAACGTTGTTTAGCGCTAAGAGTTCGCTAACCAATTGATTAGTAGCTGTCAAATTTAAACACCATCGGTAGCTTGTTAAGACGATGCTAAGAGGCAATATGGCGGTTTTTACTTGAGTCAGCTGATCGATTCAGTAGGATTATTGTTTGCCTCGAGGTTATTTTGTTCCTAATATCGAGCTGTGCCTTAGTAAATATGGAATTCGACAATCTTTTACGACCTTTCAGAACGACGCAGAAAAAAATTAAATCATTTTTAAACGCCAGCGGGAAGTAGACCAAGGAAGACCTACGAAGCTCGTTAAAATCCGTTACGAGAATGATTTTCTACATTACATTTTCTTAATTGGAAGTACACATGATGAAAGGATTTATAGGGAAAACTCAAACAGGAGTAGGCTCAGTAGGTACCTATTCATGAGGTTTGAAGAGTATGAGTTTGTGAGGAAGCTCATAGGAGATTATGACGCCAGTTCTAAGCCCATAAACTATAAGAATAGCCACGTAGCACACAAATAACAAGAGACATTTTGTATAAACAATTTATTGTGATATTTAATAAAGTAACATTTTTGTTATAAATTCCCTATTTTTGATTTCCAATATTCTTCTTACAAAGACATGGACTGTGCCATTCTATTCTCATGCCACTCTCATTTCTCATCAATTCCACGTAGCCTCAGCCCTAATAGTCTCCTCCCTCCCAGTCTTTGCGGTTGAATAGTATTGGTGCTAGGTGCTAATAGTGGCTTTCATAGCAGCAGTCAAACTTGTATCTGTAAACAAGTATAATTATTGTTATTAAAAGACACTGAAACCCTGTTGCAACAGCGATAGGAATAAGGAAGTAATATATAACAGACACAAGTAACTACATACATTTCCAAAAGAGTATATTCAAGCTAGGACATGAAAAAAACATATCTATAATCGGCTACTGATGTTACATCAGTTTTACATTAATTTGGTTAGTTTATATTAGTAAGTGTATATAAATTTAGAGGTAAATACCTTTTCCAGTTTACTCCAATTATTGTAGCTAATTATTATCAATGAAATACAATGAAGTAACGTAATAAATAATTATATTAAAATTAAAAATTTCCGATGTAATTTTTGACATACGTCTGTTAAAGTCACGACAGATACAAAAATCCTGGGTATGACAACTTTATTCTTGAAATTCTGTTTTGTAGTCGACTATTTTGATTATAATCTGTGCTGAAAACATAATTTCACCTCTATACCGTTTCTCTACTAATCACCCGCTAACTAGCGTTTATAAATAAAGAAAAGTTCAGCATTGATTTAGAGCTAACTAATTGGTTAGCTAAGCAGTGGCTAACAAATGGTTAGCGATATTTTTATAAATAAGGCTGTAAATGTAATCATTTTCTCCATCATTTAAATGACCCGAATGCACATAATATTAATTTGCCCAATTTTAAATTAAGTAGGGTTTCAATACCATTAACTAAGTCCGTTTTAGATATGTTCAGACTGTTTCCAATTAAAAGAACTACAGTAGTCTGATCATTCATTTGAGTATGTTTTATTTTATGAACAAGCTCATTAAAATGCAGGATATGGTAACAACAAAATGAAAAAGTTCATTAAAATGCAGGTTGTGGTTTTGCTTTGTAAATGGAATTTTATTTGATTAGCTACAAATTTATAGAAAATTGGATATAAAATGAAACTAAGTCAGGTTAGTTGCACCATTTATAACTAAAGAACGGCTGGACCAATATTTATGATATTTGATTTGTTGGAATTCTTTCCGCCTCGATAGCAGAATAACTATCAAAACATGGAAAAAAATTACAATTAATATTATAATTATGTTAATATTCTGAGGCGGTACAAAGTTCTGAAGACCAAGTTCAAATTCGGGTTGCAATCTCATCTCAGCGACAATCAATGGCACAAACTTGTCAAAAATGTATTTAAATTGAATGCGAACGTTCTTTAAATTACAGTAATTGTAAGCTCAGGTAGTGTTCCACAAAATGGCCACCGAACAAAAAAAAATCTTAATCTTCGTCTGTCACTTGTACACACACTGAAAGTATGTAAATAAAATATTAAAAGCAATTTCACTTTTGGAAAAAATATATGAGAAAATTCTGACATCACTGAAGAAACGCCAAAGCAAATTCAGAGCTCAAAGTATCTTTCATAGTACAGACAATTCTTTGACCATGAATCAGATAAATGTTACAAAAGTATCTAATGAAAACTTAAACAAATGGTTCACAAAACGTACCTGAATATGCGAATTTGTAGTGCTACTTACACATTGAGTGTTTCTATTTGCAAACCAACATTTTTATTTTAAACAACATATTTTTATTATTATTATAATGTTAGCTTGTATGTTGTAATTTATCAACGTGATAAATTGCCTGAAGTTGGGTATCCAACATAAACATGTTTTTCATTTGACTTTCAATTACAAGTTAAGAATGTCACTCAAACAATTATTGTTAGAAAAAGTGGTAAGATAATGAATGTCTCACTAATTCCCTTTGGTAAGTGTAAGCGTAAGAGTTTAACTTAATCAGGGTTTGTTTACACTTTTGTCAGCCAGTTTTGGAATAGACTAGAGCTACAAAACTTTTCAGCTACCTAAGATCTCTGCTCGTGAAGTGTAAAAATCGTGAAGTTTCCAACTTGGACATTCCATAATAGGACTCTTGGGACCAGTAATTGTGTATCGAGCCAACGAAACAAAACTAGATCGCAGTGTAATTGGAAAACTTTTTCCTAATGTTGTGATCATTATTGACTACTTAATTGGGGGTATTCATCCCATGGAGTAAATTTCCCAATAAGGGAAAATTACAAGGTATTTTATGGGGTTGTTAAATTCATTGCAGGTTCAAGGAGTTTATATTAGCTTTGGTGATGGGTTTACGTCAAAATTTTACTTTTTCAGTGCATTTATCATTTATCGTTTATTGTTATTGTTAAACGATTAATGATCAATATTTTTGTAAATTAGTTCAAGACACTTTATCGCGTCAAAATATGTTTTAAAATTAATCTTAAAGGCAAATTGGAAGAACTTTAAAAATTCGCTTGGGATAGGACTTCAAAACTGAAAATACTACAAAAAAATCATCCTTTTCTGTTCAAAACAGAGGCGTTACCCAACGGTAGGATAGTATTAAAGTTTTGTATTTAATAATTAAATGATTGTACTGCCTCGTTGGTCTAGTGGTCGCAATCGCTACTGCTGAGCATGAGGTCCTGGGTTCGATTCCCAGGTCGGGCAACGTGTTATTGGGTTTTTCTATCTGGAATTTCTCAGTAGCAGCCCGAAGTCTGGATTTGTGCCGAGTAGATGGCAATAGGCTCGCCCCCTATTACATGGGACTTAAACATAACTGGCGAAATGTGGGTGTACTATAGGTACACCTCTGCCCAACCCTTCGGGGAAACAAGGCGTGATGTTATGTTTTTTTATGATTGTACTATCTTTAGACACCACTGAATTACAATCAAGGAAATCTTCCTGCTACACGTCTTGGTACAAACAGTGAGCTGGTATTGTCACCCGTGATGATCCATGCTCGTCCCTTCTCTTTATCAGAAGAGGTTATTGTCCTGTAGTTGACAACTGCTGTAGTAGGTACTGTAGAGATTATAACCTACATCGTTTGTGGCATGCAATCTTTTCTAGTACAAATGTTTACAATTTTTTTCGATTAGCATAAAATTACGAGATGAACGCTTATACGAATTTGTATGGCAGAAGAGAAATGAATTAGAGCTGACATGACGTATTATGTCAAAAGAAATAACTTTAAATTGTTCAGTATTAATTAAAAAATCTCAATAATTACGTGTTTTATTATAAATTGTCTTTGTTTTATTATAGCACCTCTTCCTCAGTACCCTCTGTACTACTCCAAGAGTATAACAGGACAGGGTAAAAACGACTGACTATATGAGGAGGTCGGGGAGACAATACGAGAGTAGACACCGCAGGCTACGTCGTTTTCACTTCGCCGGATATTATTGGAGATAGAACTACTTGTAAGGAAAAGAGATTAGACACTACGGGGCGATTTTTGTTAAAAATATGTCGGATAAAAAAACTAAAAAGACGGATAAAAAAATAAACGTCGCATAAAAAATATCTGTCAATATTTAAAACTCGATCCCTATTATGCTCTTGCTTAGTCCTCGATAATTATCCTGATTTACTATGTAGTCCCACTATTGTCCAATACGCCAATATTCAGAGAATAAAATTCTTAAAAAAACTTTTATGTTTGCAACTGTATCCAGCTTATGCCATTCACTATTCTCGCGTCCTGTAGCGCACGTTACTTTTTTTTTGTATGTCATCTCGCAGGTCAACCTGTAAGGTTGTCGTCTGCTTAAGCGGACTTGCCTGTGGTGCCCTAATAAATTAAGGCCTCCAGCCAGGACTTAAACTTAAATACTAACTAAAAACTAAGCGACAATGCTAAGGGCACCCCCTGTGGGGTACGGACCTCGGCTCAGGGCGCCGCTGGACGAGGGCAGCAAGGGACTAGTTGGATCAGGATTTGAGTGATTTAGGGACGAATTTAAAGCTACAGGCGCAGCGGCGCGGGCTGGCTCGAGCAAGGGTCGGGAGGGGCGCACGTTACTTTAAAAAAAATACTTATTATTTAAACCATTTATTTTTAAAGATTAATATCATTTTACAATTCCAGACGATAAATTATGGAAGAAGTTACAGAAAATAGAAATAGGCGAGCTCGAGGGCGACGTCGTCATCGGCGTCCTATTTGAACTCAGTTTTACAGGCCGGCCAGGAAAAGACATCAAATATTGTAATTGAGGAAGAAAACGCTGGTATCATACATACCTGCGTTTTCTTCATCAATTACTTGTTGTAATATTAAAAAAAATCAGTGGATGACGAAGATGGATTTGGATCGCAAAGCAGCAGGAGCATAAATTTTTCCGCCATGTTGCCGCTGTTGCTGGGTCCTTTGGTTTTATAAAATGCAACATGAAGTTCGTGTTACGACAGTACCTCGAGGATTAATCTCGAAACCTCAAGTTGAGGAAAAAACACAAAAATATAACGCTTTTCTAGAAATTCTATGTTATGCACTTAATATGGTTTTCTCTCGTGAGAAATTAATAACGATTGATAACAATAACAGTTGTCAACACATAATATCACGTATCATCAGACTTAGTTAGTCTAACGATGGAATTAGATTATACAGTGCTATCGGCCTTCGGAAATCCATAGAAACCCTACGCTGAGGACATCCATCCAGAAATAATAAAGCGGTGGAAATTATTTTGACAAGCGGATTGGATAAAGACAATATAGAAAAATTAGGTAAAAAAAATCTTGTAGCTATGAATTTACATTTACTGGATGCCCCAAAATTGAACTTGGAGTTGGAGGGTCTGCTCAATGACTCCATCAAAGAAAAGGACAAAAGGGCGGAGGAACGCCAACAGCAACTATTGGGTATTGCTGTATCTGAAGTATTAACAGCGGGCCTATTACGAACTTTTAAAAAACCAGGCAAGTTTCAGGCAATTCATTTCACGGGCTGGTTAAATTTCGTATTATGACATTCCTAGTTCTGAGCGACTTCACGCTGGGTAGTTTGTCTATGGCTGGCTTGTAATTCTCTGACGTAACGTTCAGTAACCCAATTATATATTTATAGGGAAGTTACGGTTTTGTTTAAATCACGTATTTTATTATAAAAATAATAAATACCATATATTAAACTAGTTAGTCTAGCATAGTAGGTAAAAATTTGAACGCAATTTATATTGTGCTATTCTAGATTATAATAATTTATATAATTTTTCCTGTTTGCAAATTGTAACGCGAGGTTTCCGAACGTATTCCACTTGAAGGTCAGCGGGGAATTCGACAACTTCAATGAAAGTATTGTTTGACAAACATTAGTTAATAATATTAGCATTATGAAAGAACACTATCGTATTGTTTGTTTAATGGAAGGATCCATTCTAATATTTACGGAGTACGAGTATAAACAAAAAGATGGCGAAAGTGTTATTGAGTATATCAATTAATATTCATGTTTTTAACATGATATAATATTAATACAATGTAAGTTTTATTTTAATAGTGGATGAGCGTTCTCGCCCTCACCTCGTCGGCGCGTTACCTAACTTATGTTCAGCTGGAAAGATTGTTGGAGTTTTTATACTACTTCCAAGAAGTCTGAAGAAATCTCAGTGATTTGCATCTACTATAGAAAATGTTGGCTGGGACATTGAATGAGAGCCTATATCACCTGTGGGGCGTTGGTAGGAGCCAGTAGCATACTATGATAATGCAATCAGAACCTAAAATGAGAATAATGTTTAGTTAAAACTTTACGTAAGTTCATACTTAATAAAAACAATTACCTTAGTCTTCACGGATAAATCCGTGGATTTTGTAAGCCCGTTATGGGTTAAAGGTGAACACCAAAAGGAAAGGCCGTTGTTGGGATTTGAATAATACGTTTATTATCCTTTTATTTATTTAGTGGAAAGTGTATTTTACTATTCTTAGCCTTGCGTGCGATCACACGTCTCATGACATGTGAGGCCTCAGCTGCTCACAAAGATTCAGTCCCAAGTCGTGAACTGCACATCATCCATGTCGAACGCATTAGATTGGTCACGAAGTCGTCTCCTTTTATTAGTTGATTCACAATTTTGCCGAGAAGAATCACTTTCCAGGAACTCAAACTGTTCATTTTCATCACACATGATTATATTTTCTTATGTTATATAGAAAACACTCCAATAATGTACAAATAAACCCTAAACAATTCAATAAAAGCTCCTCTGAAGCAGCGTAAACTGAATGGATTGTGAGGTTACTTTTTGACAGTTCTGATACGGAACGAAATGTCAAACGAACGTTCGTAATACGGTATTGCCAGGCAATATTCGGCCAGAAGTCGGCCAGGGTGTCACGTGATCGCTGACTGGCTTGTTTGACGAGTTCATAATACGAAATCGCAAGGCAGTTCTGTTTACGCCGTAAACTGCCTGGAAATAAGAGTTCATAATAGGGCCCCAGTTGTCAATACCTTGATACAAACAAACCAAAACAATAATATTGAAATTCTAACAGATTTCTCTAGATTGTCAAGTGCTCTGCATTTTAATGATACCTACCCGTACTAGTAGAAAATTGATCGCAGTTAACCTGGACAAAAACATTATGAAGACAACAGATGCTGCGAAACGGGTCAGTTTCCTAGTTGGTGAAAAGTTTAATGAAAATGTCAATCTACAAATACAATCAAGAAGGCAGCTCCTATTAACTATACTTAAAAAATAATATTTCATACGTTACGTATGAAATAAAAAAAAAAATTTTCATACCATCAACACACTGTTACAAAAATAAGGAAAACTTGAATGTCCCCCCACATGTGAGCCGAGCCAAACAGGGGAGGGGGGCCAGGTTAATACCTGGCCCCCCTCCCGCGGACGGGGAGGCAGCAGCAGCATAGGACCTCGTCAGGCAAGACGTACCGTAACAAACCTGTGCGTCAAACATAGAGGTAAAGGCATGCCACCTTAAATATTTTTATTCTTGTTGGCAAAAGATCATACACGATAAAGTTATCTCGTCATGATTATAGGGATAAAAAAATCCCATTCAAGGAAATTCCTATGCAACATGTACGAGTATCACCTAAAAATTGTACATTTTCATAGACTGAAAACATCATTTTGTCAAAATAAATTAATAGGTTGTTAGATTTGAGTGTTATTAATAAGGGGCACCTGTCAGTGGACAGTTTTTATCAAAAATATTTACTGTTCCCAAACAAGATGGAGGTACCAGGACTCATATTAAATCTTAAGTGCCTGAATAAGTTTATTCATACAGAACATTTTAAAATGGATGACAAGGACTTTATGTAAACTCATTTCTAGGCATGATTACATATGCACAATTGATTTAAAATATGCCTATTTTTTAATACCAGTGAACAAGGATGACAAAAAATATTTGAGATTTTATTTTAAAAACATAATTTATTAATTCAATTGTTTGTGCTTTGGTTTGTGTACTCCCCATTGACTTTTACTAAAATATTAAAACCAGTAATATCATATCTACGTACTGGGGGATTTAAATCTGTAATTTATCTCGATGATATTATTTGTTTTGGAGAATCTTATGAAGAATGTTTAGAAAATTTTATGAAAACAGTCACACTTTTGGAATGCCATGGTTTTTAAATAAAAAAGGAAAAAAGCAATCTCCAACCCAAAACAGTTGTTGAGTACCTACTTAGGATTTGTTATTAATACAAAAAATATGACCGAAACTGTGACAGATAAAAAGAGGTTTTCTATTCATTTATTACTTAAAAAGTATTTGAATGACTATTCATTGGGACCCTGGGAGCTTGTTGTCCAGCTGTGAGTTATGGTTTTCTATACACAAAAATTTTAGAGAAACAGAAATGTGCAGAGTTACTTACACAATAATGACTTTGATTCAATTATGATCATAAATAGGGAGTGTAAAAGAGATTTACAGTAGTGCCATAAATGTATAAGAACGGCTGCAAACCCAATTATAAATTGACAATTTGAAATTGAAATTTATTCGAATATACTCGTATCTCGCACTGGTGGGGGAATATTTTTTGATTGTCAGGTGGCAAATGGATTTTGGACAGAAGAAGACAAAGAAAATCATATTAACAATTTGGAACATTTAGCGGCTTTTCTTGTTTGTAATGTTGAGACTGATGTGATAATTTATCATAAATTAATATGAAGCTAAAAGAGTATACTGAATACTTATGTGATTATTAGAAGAGAACATAACATAAATAACATCACGCCTTGTTTCCCCGAAGGGTTGGGCAGAGGTGTACCTGTACACCAACATTTCGCCAGTTATGTTTAAGTCCCATGTAATAGGGGGCGAGTCTATTGCCATCAACCGGGCACAAATCCATGCTCCGGGCTGCTACTGAGAAATTCCAGATCGAAAAACCCAATAACATGTTGCCTGACCTGGGAATCGAACCCAGGACCTCGTGTTCAGCAGTAGCGATTGCAACCACTAGACCAACGAGGCAGTATAGATTTAGAAGAGAATTTAGTTTAAAATGTTGAAAATTATTTCAATTTCAATTAAAGTTTGAGTTCATGTTATTTGGGTGTTTTATTGTTTAATAGTGTCAAGCATGTTTATAATTTCCAACTTCATCTTTAAACATCTACTTAATAAACCAGGATAATTATCGAGGATTAAGCAAGAGTGTAATTACTAAAATAAACGAACTTACCTCAGTGAAGTTCTATTGTAATTATACGAAGTGCTTAGTCCTCGATACTATGTTCCCTCCGAAGCCCTAAACAAGACCATGGTTTGTTTTTCGACCCTGGGATTAAAGTTGAGTAATTTCTGTCTGTTAATTTTAATTCTCTCATTGCAGATTACTCTAAATACACTTGGGAGCAAATAAATCGAGCCACTACCTTTTTTCACGTAAAATGGTAAATATTTTTGGGAATATGGAACGTATCAATTCGAACTATTTATCGCCTAAAAGTTAATTTAATAACCTTAACAATGAGGGTAAATTATTGAATAATAACCTTATTGAATGATAAATTATTGGCTCTGCAAGAAAAATGGTAATTTTGATAGAAAATATAGTAGGGCTAAAACAGTCCATAAAAACAATAAAAAACAAAATTATTGCAAAAAAAATATTCTTAATAACTGGTATTACCCCCCCGTGCCCTGATGCATTCTTGTAGCCTATTAGTCATCGATCTGATCAGAGTTACGATGACATATTGTGGTATGTTCTCCCACTCTTCAAGCACAGCGACTTTAAGCTCGGGAATGGATGAAACAGCGGGAACCCTGGCTCGGACTCTCCGTTTTAGCTCGTCCCATAGGTGTTCGATCGGGTTCAAATCGGGACTTCGTGCTGGCCATACCATTTGTTGAATCCCGATCGCAGACAAGTATTCCGTAACGATCTGCGCGGTATGAGGTCTCGCATTGTCATGCATAAACAAGAAATTTTCTCCGACAAAACCAGCATACGGCATTACGTGGTCTTCAAGAATGTCAGTTATGTATCGGTCAGCTGTTAATCCACGTCTACCACTGCCATCGTTGGCGGGGTCGACGAAGACAAGTTCCGTTTTTCCGTCTAGAGAAATTCCTCCCCACACCATACAAGAACCACCACCAAAACTCACAGTTTCTCGAATGCAACATTGGGCAAATCTTTCACCAGGACGTCTATACACTCGGTTTCTCCCGTCATTGCTAAAAAGACAGATTCTTGACTCGTCAGAAAACAAAACTGACCTCCAGTCTTCTAACGTCCAATTAATGTGTTCTCGAGCAAACTCCAAGCGAGATCGGCGATGAGCTACAGTCAATTTTGGGCCAGTTGCTGGTTTGTGTGATTTTAAATTTCGTTCCTTTAGTCTTCGTCTCACTGTCCACCTACTGATTGCGACACCTCGAACGTCACGTAACGCTTGCTGTAGCTGAACAGCATTAAGTCCACGGTCGCACAACGAATTGGTTGCAATAAAGCGGTCGTCACGTTCTGTTGTTGCCCGTGGTCGCCCAGTTCCAGGTCGCCGAACAAAAGCACCAGTCTCCAGATACCTGCGGTATACCCGCTGTACCTTTGAACGACTCAAATGAAGTCTGCGTGCCACTTCACGTTGTCCGTGTCCAACCTCAAGTAAAGCTACAACTTGGGCAGCTTCCGTCGGTGTAGTATCCATTTTATCAGGTTATTTTGATTACACAGACACAGATAAAGACAACAATAACAAGTAATATGGGTATGATTAACAAAAACCTCAAATTTAATCTTTTCTTAACAGAGTACAATAAAAAGGTCATAAGCAAATTAAATGCGATAATTTTATTCTACCCTTTAAACTTTAATTAAAACGAAATTTTGACAACTAACTACCCTCATTGTAAAGGTTATTAAATACCCTTTTAGGCGATATATGTTTCGAATCGATGCGTTCCATAATACCAAAAATAATAACCATAATGCGTGAAAAAGGAAGTGGCTCGATTTATTTGCTCCCAAGTGTAGAATGACATAAGCTGGTTATAGTTGCCAGCAAAAAAGTTTTTTTGCAGGATTTTATTCTCTGAATATTCGCGTGTACACAATGGACAATTACTACATAGTAAATCAGGACAATTATCTACGATAAAGCACTTCGTGTTGCATTTATGGAATACAATAGAACTTCACACACACTGGGTAAGTTCGTTATGTAAAGTTATTGTATATAAATTGAGGAGTTATAATAATGTAGTTTCGTAAACGGCAATCGCTCAGCATAATGCTACGACCCTATGCCATTTTCAGCTACAGACGGCGAAGCAACCGCTAAGATAAAATGACATTATGAAATAAATTAAAGACACAATAAATACCTAGTTGTAAGTATTTACATAAACCATATTAAAAATTGGTAACATTCCGGGCAACGACTCACGAGCTGCTGGCCTGTGATAATTTGTGCGCATAGCTGTCATAAAACTCTAGGTTTGACGTTATGACACACTGATCTAACAGTTTACATATTCAATGGACAAAAACTTATTTATTTTTTTCCCACTTTTCAGTTAGAGTGGACCGGGTACTTATCTAGAAAGTTCATACCCACTATGTATAACCATAATAAACGTTCACAAATGTAAAAAAATATCAAAACGGGCCAAAAAATACGTGGGCAGACAGCTGACCAACGTCGTCAGTCAGTTGTCAATTCGTTTCGACATTGATTAACATTCAATTCATTGTTTCTAGTTAGCGCGCACTGAAGCAATTTTTTCAACAAAAATATTGATGCCATATGAAGGCGATAATCAGATTTTTTTGTACCGATATTAATTTTCAATAAAAAAAATATTAGGTAAATGTATCTAAATCCAGAAAACTGAATTAATAACTGCAATAATGTGGAATTAAAAAAAAAAACATTTATGTTTTGCTGCAAATTGCAAAACATAAATGTTTTTTTGTAGTGTAGTGAATGTCAGTGTCTGGTTGTATGTTGACCAAAATATGATTAGCGACTGTAACGACAATGTATTCACGCAATCGAAATCATTGAAATAATCCTTTTGATTGATATTTTATATGATCAAAACAGAAAAAATCTTAGGTGGAACTAAATCTCAAAGTTTGACATAAAACAGAGCTGCAATCTGCAAAAAAATAATTTGTTGTTTACACTTACGCGGTTAGAGATTATGAATGTAAATTAATCATAACAAACAAAACGACTTCCTCTCATTTCATCCTAACGCAGAGAATCATTCAAATAGGCGGAAACGCGTTCCACTTCAAATTACATTTTAATAAATTCTCAATTTCCAGCAAAATTATTATAAATCATGTTTAATTTGGAACCGAGGGAAATTGGGAGAAATTCAGCCCCCTCAAACTCGCGATAACTCATATTTTGAAGCTAAATTCACTTATAAACCGTGCTTTGTAAGTTATTTACACTTTCATGGACACTGAGACGAAGTTGATATTCTGAAAATTGTCACAAAAAAAAAACACGCCTATACTGTAGACTGCCGTAACAAGTCAAGATACCTGTTATATGACACTAAAAATAATTAAGTGACTGCAATACGACACTGGATCACATGTTTTCCATGATTTTTCTCAAAGGGATAGCGTTACACCTACATTTTGGCTGCTCTGCAAAGGAGGGTAGCCTGTGGCCATCAACCGTGCCAAAATCCAGACTCAAAACAGCTTTTGAGAGATTTCTTGTCGGCAAGTCTAATAACAGGATCAGAGTCATGCTCATCGGGGGCACTTGTAACAGACCAACGACACACCCATTCAGTTGTTGATTGAGATTGTACAGATTCTTACAAAATTACTTACTAAACCGTTTTAAGAACAGTCAAAAGAAAAGTAACGGTTGCCTTTTATAGCCCCTGACAGATCTTCTAGAAGTGACTTTTTTAGTTTCAAATAACTAAACTTCTTAATTGGTTATCGGCCAGGAACAATGAAGATGGCTTACAGTGAGAACCTGGTTTTACACTAGTTTTACGATACCTTTACAATAAATAGACGACCTCTTAGCTCTATACCATAGAAAAAGAAAAAACTGACAGATGACAATGTTAGATACAAAATGTCACAACATTCAATAAAAGGAAAATAATAAGAGATCACATGAAATGAGATGATTGGATGTGGAAAATGGACAGAGGTAAGTAAAGGTTTGCGTTTCAGCAGTACAACAATTATCAAATAAACAAATGTAAGTTAAATGAGTGTCAAACAATTTTCATAAAGACTTTAGTACCTACTGAATCATAGAAAGAATTGCTGTGCACAACAGCTCCTCAGGTGTTAAATAGATAATAAGATGTGATTTTGGTGTGACAAAACACCACAGAGTTCAACAAGCCGACTTACATTTGCAGGTGTCCGCCAGGGATGTATTCTATCGCTCCTCTTATTCTATACGGAGCTTATTATGCGCATTACCCTCGACGACTGGACTTATGGTGTTGCGATTGGTGGCTACAAAATTGCGAACCTACGTTACGCTGATGACACAACCTAGTTTGCGACTAGTTCTGAGCACATGGAGGAACTACTCCATAAGATGGAGCGCGACAGTCTTACGTTTGGATTGAGGATTATTCGCAGTAAGACCAAAATGATGTTTGTAGACCGCAGCAACAACAACTCGCCTGACATGACACAGATTACGAATTGCGACGTGATTCAATCGTTCGTGTATCTTGGTGCTATGATTGCAAACAATGGCAGCCACGTGGATGAGGTGAAACGGTGTATGGCTATGGCTAGAGGGGCAATGGACAAGCTTGAAAAATATGAAGGAATCGTAACATAAGCAAGACATCACATCAGGCTCGTCCGAACACTTGTATTTTCCAGCTGGGATGTGTACATGAGGACAACTGGAAAAGAAAAAAGAAGATGCTCCAGAAATGTGGTGGTGGGGAATAATGCTTGGGGTATCATGGACAGGCATCCGCACAAACGTCTCCATGCTCCATGCAAATTATTGGCTACAAAAGTCCTGTCAGTGATGATAAATCTATCCTAGTAGAATGTGGCGTGACCATTTTCAAGAACTGGGTCGGGCACATGTCTGTAGAACGGCACTTTCAATACCACAAGGCTGTTCTACAAAGCAAGTTGCTGGTGGATAATCCTAGCTACAAGATTGTGTCTGTGCAATTACACGCCGTCAGGAAGAGAACAACCGGAAACAATAAATGGGATATATTCTCCGGGAATATATCCCATTTATCGGGGGCATGCCACCGATGCCCGACAGATGTCAACCATATCGTCCTTGACAATGTATTTCCGATAATTACTTGTCACGATAACTTCATCCATATTCGCACAGACAAAACTTTCGGTTTCCTCAAAGATGTCGCAGACACGTAGCCAGGATGTAGACGCCAAAAAGTCTACATCAGGCCCATAGAGGTCCCGGAAAAAGCGTCCGTGAAGTTCTTTGCCTTGCCATACTTCCTTACGGTCGTTAGTGTCTAGTACTGCAGGTTATCCTCAATTCTCTTTTGCCAATGAGAGCGGGGTGAGGACCTTGTCAACTGCGGCCAGATCTCGATGATGCATCCCCAAGTCAGTTTGAAGGAAATATTCCCTGAGACTGCAAATCTCGCGGTTGTGAAGGGTTTTAGCATTTAAGAAACGCTTTACATGCTTGACTGCTCATTTGTCTACACCAAATTCCATCCTGATGGCGCTAATGAAAGTAAAAATACATAAGTTAATATATAAATTCAGTTACCGTCACTACTGAGCTACCTCCATTTGTCGCAATTTGTTGTTGGCATAGAGTTTCAAGTCATCCATGTACAGTAGGTGTGACTTGGCTTAGACCTGCATCCTCCACTAGTGTGTTTTGAGGAACCAAAGAGGACTCAAACTATCGCCTTGAAATATTTCCATTATTTTTATTTTTTTGATCGATATCCTCCAGATTTGTTGACATCCTGGATAGAGAACGACCGTCCTCCACTGCCCTATACACGAAATCAAGAAGGTGCATAGAGTTGCGTCTGTTTTGTACAACTCCAGCACTCTAATGAGAGCCATGTATGTGGCAACGAGTCATAGGCCTTCTTATAATCTATCCAACATGTCGACAAATCCTTCCGGGATCTATGGACCTGTTGGCTTCTGGCCATGTCTATAAGGAGCAGCTCCTTTGTACCGCAAGACCCATCCATTTTGAAACACAGACATAATTTACTTTGAATTTCGTGTGCAATTTTTGCTCTAAGAATGGATGCGAGAATTTTATAGACCGTCGGTAAACATGAAATTTCTCTTTTAGGTTCTGCAGTACTACCCGATTTATGGAGCAGGTGTGTAACTCCTGTCGTAAAGAAGAGAGAATCCAGTGATAGCGACAGAGTCTCTAAAGAAAACTGGAATTTCGACGCTAAGCAGGAGTGTGATCTTTGTAGCCATTTAATCCAGAAATTAGGCAGTCCCTCCGGTTCTGGAGATTTCCATTTTTATGAATTAGTTGAAATATAAAAGATTGTCTAAATGAGCTATTTTAAGTGACATGTTTCACAAAATAGTTTTTATTTTAAATACTATGTGGGGTACATAGTATTTAAAATAAAAACTATTTTGTGAAACATGTCACTTAAAATAGCTCATTTAGACAATCTTTGAAAATAAAATAGCATTTAGAAATTAGAAATAGTTTCAATTTATTTGTGAATGTTTAAATTTTTGTTTGTTTTAATTGTTTCCGGTAATTTATTATTTACTTTCAAGTACATAACTAGGGTACTTGTTGAGTGCATTTTTAGTTTCGAGCTGGTAGGTTTAATCTGTTTTTATGACGTAATGTGTATCTTGACTGTATATTTTATCTCGTGGTGAAAAAGTGTTGGTACTTTCGAACAAATTTGCAAATTTCTAGAATGTATAGACCGCCAGGGAGGGTCAGTATTTTGTGTTCTTGAAAATGAGGTCTTCTATATTTACTAATATGCTGATTTAGTCTTTTTGGCAGTGTGAAAAGTGTCGGTGCGTCTGTGCTGTTTCCCCACAATATCACGCCGTAACTGAACCACGCATAAATGTAGGCAACGGACGGACTGCACGGGCCACATCCAGAGGACTAATGTAAATAGCCGCTATGTCTGTTATTGAATCACGCGCCTGCTAAACAACACGCATCCAATCACTTTAATTGTGACTGACGGGCACCGACCAATCGCTTCGCCAAAAAGCACTCATGATATCGTTATCCGGTGGAAGCGCGTCAGTCAAACCTTGAGTGGAAATGGGCCTTTCATCATTCTGGAATATAGGATTCTGAATGTACCCCTGAGCCTAATAATGGGCCCCCGAAAACGGTCGCTGGCACAAAGCGTCGTAGCGACCAGGAGGCAACATGTCCTGAGGTGCTTATGAGGAGTGGAAAGGTATTCCACGGCAATCAGGAAAATCCCGGAAGTACAGTCAAGATCCCTACCAGCATCTTACTGGAGTACTTTCTTCCTCCGAGCACGTTTGCTCTTGCGAATCTTCACTCAAGCCGGCCTATTAAGGCAAGCCAGAGATGAGGAACAAGACTTCTCCCGGGAGATAGGGTCCTTGGGGTTGCTACTGCCCAACAGCTGGCCACATGCTGCCCTGCGGGTTTCTGTATCTCTTTTGGTCTAGCTCCTCATCCTTGACTTGTTCTGGCTCCTCATCCTAGACCTGTTTATTATTATTACTATTATCATCACCATTTACCGGCCCTTAATAAATTACTACAGCTAAGGCTACATTCAGCTAAGGCCCTGGCTGAAGGCCACAGGCGAGTCCAGTTAAGCAGCCGACAAGCTTCTTTTGTTTTTTGGTTTCGGGTTGGAAAAACCTTCCGGTGTTCCATCACTCACCCACGCCGGGGTCGCGGGAACACATAATTTTTCCGCAACCCCGGCTGGTCCGCTTGCGTGGGCCCCGTCTCGGGCGGGGGGAGTGAGGTGTACTCCCTCCACAACGTCTGTGAGCGGCGCGCGCGGAACACTACGCGCGCCGCCTTCTCGGGTCCTGATGTTGGGGGGCGACGGATGTCCCCGAATCTGTTGCCCCTGGACTCATTTAGGGGGGCCGGAAGAGGGCGTTGTCTGCCCTCCACGATGCCCGGTGCGTCTGCTGCGGGCCGGGTCGAGAGATAAAATCTCTCTCTCCCTTTCCGCGGCCTCCTTCTGCGAGATGACCGTTTCGCAAAAGAAGACGACTGCGTCCCAGGACGACCATCGCGTTCACGACGGCCGGCAGTGACAGGTCGTTGCCTACTTCGATGATGAGGGCACGGCGCGGCTCTTCCCAAGCGGCACACCCTGCCAGCGTGTGCCACGCCGTGTCCTCCCGGCATTCGACGCAGTGGTGACACCGGGCGAGCCGACAAGCTCCTAAATTTACCTGCGAGATGCCTTATACTAAAAATAAAAAAAGGATCCTTATTTTCTTCCCATTTACTTCTATTCCCTCAAAAATTCTAAAAATGACACCAAAACCCACATGATTAGTCTACATGCCTAACTTGTGACACAGTTAGTCCTTGTACCTAAAATATAATAAAATCAATAGTCAGTCTATTTATCTCGGAGACTTCGAAAGCTTACAAGTTGACTTTTAAACGGTAAACAATATCAATCCCTTGGGCAGGTGACGCACGGGTTGATTTGAACGCCGCGTTTATTAGATCTAAGTTAATCAGGCTTTCCGAAAAGGAAAGGTAAGTGCGCCGTCATTCGCAAAAGAACCGCGTCGCTGTTGTCAAGGTTGCAGGGGTGTGGCAACAGTATTCTAAAAATTATGGCGGAGAGTATCGTCTCTCCGATTATTAAAAGTTTTGTGAGAAGGACGATCACTAAACATTAGTTTGGGGGTGTCCTTTTCGTAATACTATTTACTGTATTATTCCCTATTAAATTGTAAAGACTTACACTAGTAATAAGATATACTATTGCTTACTAACACGCTAGATCATTGTTGTCCAAAAATTAAGTATATAATATATTTAGGGAACTCATTTCTGTTGTAAGAAGATGTCTATAAAGGGCGGTGTGTTCGTGGGCTTTCGTACAGAACGTTAATAGATTTATTTAGTATTTCTTTGTTGAGTCAAACGCCATCTATTGCAAAGAGCTCTAAAAAAATGATTAACAAAAAGCTACTTTTAGTTTTCCGGGTTCGAATTGATAATCGATAAAATAATGATTTTATTTCCGTAAGTAGGTTTGTAGAAACACTTTTACACATCAATAATATTTCACGAGATGAGATTGGCGTTTCCTAACTGACTACTCTGAGAAGAACGGCCGAAAAAAACTCAGACCATAATTTTGGTCAGATCATGTGAAGACCATGTAGATTGGAGTCTGAAATTGTCTTTTGAGGAAGGAACCACACAGATCAAGTGGACCTGTCCAGTCAGTGCACGCATTTGTCAGTTATCATGCAGCTCAACACATAACTAAAGGAGCTCAACGATTCGTCGAACAGTACCAAATAAATCACATTTGGGTAAGCTGCATAAATTACTCAAACTTGACAATTACCATGACTTACTAAAAACATTTAAAAATACATTGTTTTCACATTCACAATAATTAAAATATTTTAATGGGTTGTTCGAAATTAACATAAACAAGTTTAATAATAAATAATATAAACATGAATTTAAAAAAGGAAAAGAATCAAAGGGCATCGAAAAATTTGTCCCCATCACTGTCAACAAAAATGTGCCCAAAAGGCTGGCAGCATTGCCACGTTGTATGGCCATGCTTATTCTTTGGCCACAAAATAGGCCAGCCCTCTGGTTACGTGACGAGTCGCCGCTTTGCAATGTCTCGAAAAACCAAGTGGGTACTCGGACCCTGACTCGGCCCTAGTGTTTCAACCCCAAACAACGGCTCAAACATATAACTCCCTATAAGGTTGGCATATTTTCGCTGTTTGAGGCTATCCGTACCAGCCGCCCCAGAATACCATGCCGTACTATGAAGATGGGATGGCGCCAGGGTGTCGACACGTGTAGCATCCCACACCAATGGCCTGCCTAACTTCCAGGGCAATATGGTCATTCCGTCTAGTCTCTTTCCATCGTCGCGTGTTAAGCTGTTGAGTTCTAAAACAGCCGGCACCGCTGCGGTGACAAGAGCATGATGGATGATGTCATTAATACTGGCGTGTCGTGATATCCGGCCTGCGCTCCTAATGCAAGATAAACCATGGTGTCCGAGCAGTCGAAAGCATCACCCCATTGGCAGCGTTGCGGAGCCACGCAAGGAGCGACAAGACGCTGACGAGTAGCGAGCCGGAAAGTGATGTCACCCCCCAGCATAGTGCGTATGTTGTGTGACGGTAGCGCGTGAAGCCAGAGGCCCGAAAAATTACAATACTTTACAAAGAACATTTTCATGTCATTGTATATATTAAGTCCATCAATGTCAAAGTATATATAAAAATCTGAAAATTATATTGCTCAGATCATTTGAAGAACATGTAGACTGATGTGTGAAATGGTATTTTAAGGAAAGAACCACACAGATTTGACTGGTCCTGTCCACTCAGTGCTCACATTTGTCAATCGTCGTGCAGCTCAAATCAGAACTAAAGAGCTCAAAGATTCGACGATCAATATAAAAATATATATATATAATGCTCTACCTGCCAGACTCCATAGATCAAACAAATAGAAAAAAATGAAAAAACGTCACATTCAAAAAACTTAAAATAATGTAAAATTTATTTATGTAGTAAATATTCATGACAACGAGCAGCTCAATCCTAAGAATTTTTGTCCTCAAAATAGTCTTTGACAATATAGTAGGCTATCTGGTATAGTTTCCGCTATATAAAAGATTTTAATTTATTAAGGCTTAGTTCTTGAATTTATTAAGGTTTGGCTAGGAAGCTATATACAACTTTTACATTGGATTTTAAAGGAGCAACATATTTTCTTGACTCTCGTAGTAGGAACAACGAATTTGTGTTTGTTACGTACCGTTCTCTATATTGGTAAGATTTTATGTAGTGGGTTTTACCCACTGCATAAAATCTTAGGGATTTTTAGGATAGTTTATTTTCCCCCCACTTCGAGTACTTAAGCTTTTATGTGCAATGAATAAGGGTTTGATTTGATAAAGTGGTCGGCATTCTCCACGTCACTAACTGTTCTTAACCCGAAAAACGTGCGTGCACAGCGCACTATACACATTTTCTAAAAGATCCTTCTGTGTATTCGTGAATACCACCCCCTCAAGATACGAACAATTATACGAACACATCGCCTATGGAATACATGTGTAGTGAAGTGTACAGACGCGCCGCGAAGCCTTCATCAGCGCTAAGCAGTGTGCAGGAGTCTGCGGTAAGCTTTTTCGAATTCTCACCCTTTCTACTACACATTGTTTGTTCCTAGTATTTATAATATATCACTGTATTTTTTTTTCAGATTAATGTTTTTATGTGCATAAAAAAGATTTTCATAAATATACTGAAAAGGCATAGTCATTATATTAATCTCTTTAAAGGAGAATGGCGAGCTTGCATGTAATTTGGGACCCATTGATAGAGGTTGCGTATATTACGAGACCTTATGAATAGTTAAACAACGACATAAGACTAACACAAAAGCAAATGGTAAGTAGGTTCTAGAAGTTGGGAGAAAAAAGATATGAAAGTCTTTCTTAACCTTTCATATATTTTTTCTCCCAACTTTTAGCATCATCATTATAACCTAGAATAATCCAAAAGTAATTTGGGCATGGACTAATTGTTTATTATTTAGTAGTATTTAAACATATTTATATAAACTCACACCTTTATACCGTGGGGGAAGGTAGCACCAACGATTCATACATACCTACTCCTTTTGCTACGTCCACGTTTATACATCAGAGTCAAAAACGCGCGTTGCAGTACTAGGTACCTGACATTATAAGGGCATCGGGGTGTCTTCTCCTGGCCAATAAAAATAATGCTGAATATGAATAAAAATCTCTATCAATAGGTAGGTTTTCATAGGTTCCTTCTACATCTGTTTAGCCAGATAAACCTGGTGAATATGAATGACTAAGGTTCTCTTTTGCATAATGTAGTGGAATAGTTGCATGCTGGTCTTTTCGGCGATAACTAGGTATATTTATTGCTGATTTTCGTCTTTAACAAGCTCGTATACCTAAACACGTGTACGTTTCCGTCTAATTGATGATTCTTAAAACTGCTAATATGTGTCTGCAGGGATTAGAGCACTCTGTATATTCTAATTACCTTCATATCTAAACTATGCAAATATTGTAAGGCTAGCATTACTTATCCAAAAACTAGATTGTGGTTGGATTAAACCAAGCTGTAAAAAGCTGGTATCATATGTAGTAGTTTTAACAGCATCTACATCATCATCAACTAGGGGTTTGTTAAATAAAAGAAAAAAAAACTCTTTGATTTACTTTATAATAAACTAGCTGCTCCCCGTGGTTTAAACCGCATAAATCATGATCCCGTTGGAATATCGGGATAAAATGTACTTTATGTGTTAATCCAGCACCCTAATTGCGTAATACACAATCAATCGGAATCTGAATCGTTTTGAAACAGATTGCTAATCCATTGCTTCTTAAGTTCGATAAAAATTCTGCTCAACAATATATAGAACGCAATGAATGTTCTTGAACCGTCAAAATGAAACAGATCAGTCGTAATCGTATACGAAAATGTGTTACGCAATTAGGGTGTAGGTTATAAACTATCTGTGTGCCAAATTTCATCCAAATCCGTTCAGTAGTTTATGCGTGAAAGAGTAACAAACATCCATCCATACTCACAAACTTTCGCGTTTATAATATTAGTAGGATTACTTTAGCCTTCTGACGTCACTTGGATCAGCCAGCGCCGATTGCCTCAGTTCCCAACACCGCTTTGGCGTTGGACATAACTATTATCCTTTTATTATTTCATTCAATGCTAGATAATCTTTTATTAAAATGTAATTTATTAATCTCATTAAAAAAAAGAAGCTGGTGCAGAGACTAAGCTCAGGTTTCTTGCATCGCCCATGTACCTACCATAATATGAGAGCAATAGCCATCTGTCAGTGTTTTCACGGGGCAATGAAAATAATATTCTAATATAGCCTTTCGACCCTCCAGCCTCCTATCTATTGTGATTTACGTGTAATAAGACTTGCTACCTATTTGCGTGGATTAGAAGAAGCGGTAGAATAGATGGGTGGTTGCACACAATTATCCATTCTAGAAGAGTCCTTCTAAACTTCTATCTTATCTTTTTTTTATCTTCTAGGCTCCCCTACATATTATTATCTCTACTTACTACTTACTACACATAGAAATCTCTACTTTTGCTCGTTTTCTTTGTTTTATCTCTTATATGATTTGTGTGTTCATGAAATTAAGCAAATTAGTTTACGAATATACTTACATCACGCGAATACAACCATCTCTTTAACTATCTAATCAATTTCGTCAGACAAACAATGGCCGCATGCCGAATTGAGCTGTAATCGATTTGAGCGCGCTTACACCCTTTCCGAGTTAGCGTGAGCGCGATAACGATGTCCCGTGAATCGTCATAGATGACGCCATAACATGCGCCATCTTGCGATAACGCCGACCATGCCCTATAATAATATCACTGTGAGGGAATCGTTGACAGCTCTCAGCTGTCATAATCATGATATCTAAATCGGAACGCAAATTATCGATGTGAGCGCTGTCGGCGATTATGCTCTATCTCGGAATGCAGCCAATGTCTCAGTAACCGAACAATGCGCAATTGACAATAAACACAACGCATTTTAGCAGTAGACAAAGTCCAAATCACTTTCAAATCCTAATCCATAAGTAAATGCCGTAGTCTAGGTTGGTATGCAGAATATTCAACAAAAAGGTAAGCCAAGTCGTCAAGAAACCACAAAATAAAAAAATAAACTTATTAATCCCACGTTACCCGTTGAACACAAACAATGGAATGACAAACATGGTATTTGACGTGACAATTTGACACTGACGTTCCATTTTCCGTTTCAAGTTTACAGTACCGATAACACACAAAATAATTTAAATATTTTAATGTGTTTTACATTAAAATATTTAAATTATTTAACATTGTAGGTACTTTTATGTTCCGTTTTATATATTTTTATTTTATTTATCTAGAAGTAAGTATAAAATAAGGAAAACCGCCAAGCAAAAACGTACTTAGGTGTAAGAAGGTAAATCATTAGTTTAGATTGGAATGTGTCAATGTCTTATTCACGAAAAACGTTCCGTTCGGAAACGTACGATAAGTTATTTGTAAATAAATTTAAATCATTAATAACTTTTAATTCCCTTCACCTAGTAACTTAATATATTTTTTTTATATAGAACTCCTATACACTTGTTATTATAATTAATATAAACTTAACCGAGAACGGTTTTCCGTTAATTTTAAAATTACGCGGGTCTATTATCGCCATTCTCCTTCGTATCTGAGGGAGTGTCTGGGATTTGGTTTATAAATTTAAAGAATTGTCCCCTTTATGTAGAACAAAAATTTACTGAATATCGGCGGCATTTCCACACAACATTATTTAACGTTATTTAACGTCATTTAAGTATGCTAAACGATTTTTTCTAACAGCGTGTGCTGCAGATCTAAGCTTTTTGACAATTTATCTATTTGGGGGCCCCTATATAGATAAATTGTCAAAAAAAAACATTGAAATTTGGCATCCAAAGTTATACCTAAGACTACTGTGGTATTTTCTAGTTTCAACTCTTCACCTTTTATGAGAACACTAGTTTCTACTTGTCTAACATGAGGTATCGTGAACTTAATACATTTAGTTTTTTTCTCGTTAAGAAGTAGGTTCTTAACATTAAACCAGTAAACTACTTTAGCGAGAGCGTAATTTACATTGTCAGTAATCAGCTGATGACGTTTGAGTTTAAATAAAAGTAAAGTGTCGTCAGCAAACAACGCTATATCATGATTATCATTTATGAAGTAATGCAAGTCATCAGTATATAAAAGAAACAAAAATGGGCTAAGAATTGAGCCCTGGGGGACCCAGATTCTTACTACAGATCCAGGTGATCTCTGAATCCTATCGCTTAATTAAGAAGATTCAGACAGGCGTTTCGGATTCCGTAGTGGTGCAGTTTCCTAATTTATGTTTCTTGAAGACCAATCGAATACCTTGGACAAATCGCAAAAGATGTCCAAAGCATGGCATTTGTTTTCCCATGCATAATAAAGATGACCCAAAAGTTCAACTCCGGCAACTCCACATCAGTATTCGAACTAACCTTTGTAAAACCGAACTGTTTGTTGTGCAGTAATTTGTGTTTATTTGAAAATCTTTGCATTTGATCTAAAATTAGTTTTTCAAAAAAAATACTACAGGTAGGTTGCACTAAAATAGGTATATAATTACTAGGGTCTGGTGTACTACCCGATTGAAACAAAGGTTTTATTTTAGTGTTTTTCTGATCAGGAAATTCACCACGGTAACACAATTATTAAAAATAAAAGCTGGAATAAGTGCTACAATGTTTATAATCGACTTGGCAACGACCACTGAATTACCCTGTAGATCTGTTGTATTTTTAACATTTAATGTTTTAATTTTATCTCGTAAAGGTTTTAATTATATCTCTTCAGGTGATATTTTGGAAACGAAATTCAGAATAACAAACCGGAACGTTTTCTTTAAGTAAAGACTCTGCAGCAGTGGACGATGAGTTTAGAGATTTATTAGTCGATACTGGAATCTCTGCAATGAAATGTTCAAAGGCCGCGGCGACTTGAGAATCTGATTTAATTAGGCAGTAGTCACTACCGAGAATGTCTTTGTCTTTGTTATCGAATTGTGTGCCATAACAAATTAAGAAAAGCAATATTGATGATAAGAGTCATCATTAGTAGACAAAAGTGGTTCAAAGTTTAGTTTTAAATGATCCTAAACAACAAACAAGTTTTGGGATTAACAGTGATATCTTTTTTTGTGTCTTTTTTGTTAAGATTTTAAATAGTGATCAACTGTCCACAATGATGAATGAATTTGTGGGTTATACCAACCCACAAATAAATAATATATTTAATAAAATAAATTATTTATTTGTGGGTTGGTATAACACTTGTTTAAATGTTATTCAGGCATGTGATACTAGTAGGAGTTATTCTAGTAGGCTCCAAAAAGTGGTTAGCGGGATTGTATGACTGAAACAAACTAATAATTTTAGTACTTAACCCAGAACTTTCTAACACATTAACATTGAAATCAACTCAAGTGATGATAGACTTGTTCAAGTTACAGATATTGTTCTTAACAACCTCGTTCCAACCAGTCCTGTAGGAGGCCAAAAGGCCCCCTCAGCATAATTACCTTACACTCTTTCCTTACATAATACATCTCAATTAAAGATAAAAGCCTCATGTATTTTTTAAATAGATACATCAGCACTAAACAAGGAAGTTTAGATTTTAACCAATCTTACGTCAGCCAAAATTCGCCGTTTAACGCTTTCTAGTGGTTGTTAATGTCATAATGGTTACGTATTCTGCCATTTATTTATTTATTTAAAAAACGCACAGCCGATGACATCACATACATTAAACGTATGCTAGAATTCATCTAAATCACTAAAGAACTAATGTACATAACAACACGGTGTACATAGCATTGATATACAGTATCTTGCAGCCTTGAAATTTTATACACTCAACTAAAACTAAGAGAAACTAAAACGAAAAAATATTTTTTTTGTTACCCGTCTTATTCACGTTAATCTGTAACGTGAATATGACGGGTTACAAACAAAAATATTTTTTTACCACCGACGCTTAAAGAGGGGTGTTGGAAGTTTGACGTGTCTGTCTGTCTGTCTTTCTGTGGCATCATAACTCCCGAACGGATGAAGCGATTTTAATTTAGTTTATTTTGTATTAACACTCCAGTAGTCGCGCGTTCTACCATTGTAGAACGCGTGTACATTTTGTTGAATTTTGTCGCAAGTTGAAGGTCACTCACGCACACATTCTCAGTATTCCTCTATAACTAGGCAATAAACAATTGTAGTGTCCCTGCAGCGACGGACGCGGCCGCATGTCTGTGAAATTTGGCGCCAAAAGGGAATTTCTACGATTGTAGAGCGCGCGACCACCCGCGTGACATTTTTCTCGTAAGTTGCCGTTCATGTTTTTTGTTGTAATAATGTTTATTACCTTTTTATTTATTGTTATGGTTATTTATTTTTATTGTTATGGTTATTGTTATGTACAACTTATTGTAAGGTTAGTAGTAACAAGAGAGGCCCTATTTTTTCAGAGAAATGGCTTCCCGGAGTGAAGAAGAGAGAATTAGTAGATGGCTAGTGGGAGAAGACACTGATCCTAGTGATATAGCAGAGAGTGACCCTGAAGATCGATTATTCGATGGAAATATCGATTTGACAACAGGAGAGAAACGTAAGCCAGAGATAATAACATTTTATAATAATACAATATAAGGCGTGGATATTGTGGACAAAATGTGCGGTTCTTACGACGTTTCCAGAAACTCTAGACGTTGGCCGCTTACTGTATTCTTTGATATGATGAATATAAGTGCCTTATACGGATATTTTGTGTATACAATAAACAAGGGCTACAGTAACAAGCCACGAAAAGATTATTTGTACGAAATTGGTTTTCATCTTGTCGCTCCGTGCATAATGCGCAGAAGAACTGTCGAAAGCATTCCAAAATCCCTGAAAATAAAAGGAAAACTTCTTTTGGGTCTAAATGATCCCTCTGAGTTGAACCCGGGCCCAGCACAACCCTCAAACACCGGACGTGTTGGTAAATGTTCTTTCTGTGGCAGAGCGCGCAACAAGTCCACCAGGAAGCTTTGTTATATATGTAGCAATTGGATTTGTCCCGACCATCTTTGTACCGACTGTGCCAAAAAGGAAGAAATGGAGGTGGAAGACATGACTGATTATGAAATATGAGACTTATAATGTTAAGAGCAAAAATTTTGCGTATTTTTTAGTTATTTTACAAAAAGGCTGTTTTCTAGTTCCTATTATGTTTAAATATGATTGTTTTGTTTCTTTTAGCTTTAAAATAATAAAGTTTATCTCAATATTATACAAATACTTTTTATTTATGAAACTTTACTTTAAAATTCCATCATTAAATATGTTCTACAAATGTAGAGCGCGCGACTACTAACGTCCCAAATAGAGGAGCGCCTACTGGAGTGATAAAGGTGACTTATGTGCGAGTGTTCTTAGACATGTTTGATGAAAATCGGTTGAGTCCTTTCAAAGTTGTGGGGGGCGGAAGTGTTGTGAATAAGATAATATTATTATTAGGAACCTATGTATTTACAACTTAACAAAATCTACATTATAATAAGTTTATACCTTTAAAAAGTATTAAAAAAAAAAAAAAATTAAAAACCCCTACACAAAACCTAAGTTCCCTTTAAAAAGGATAAAATAATAATAATAAACACGTCGGGTTGGGGGACCGAATAAATTTGTGGGGGGTGAAAGTCGTAGATAATAATTAATTCGGCGTCGGGTTTTTTTTTAATAAGAAATATGTAAATGTAACACTTGGCAAAATCAGGAGTGTTTCATATAGTATTATAATATTCGTGGTTCATCCGTGTACTTGGAGACTGTAACCTAGATTGCTTTTGGTAAAAGGCCAAACCAAAGTACCAAATACAATTTTTTTTCCCTTGGGTAAATTCTTGGAACAGCTAAGGAAACACTTTGCAAAAGGCAACTGCACTGTGTGTTTCCATTAATTAGTTTTTGGAGGAAGCATTAATCATGCAGACGTCTGCGATTATTTTTGCATGTATGTAAATTTTTTCAAGAATAATTTTTAATTTCGTCGAGTTGAGACCCCATGCCAGCGTGAACTTACATGAACCCAAAGCCGAAAGTAGTGTCACACAGTATGGGTAATCGTGTCGTGGAGGTACTGTGTCAACAAATGTTGGAGTTTAGAATAGATTTTCATGTTTCTGGCCCCCCCATTTTTTTGATTGATTAAAGGATTCGATATCATGTTTTGAACCACAAATTGTCAAAGTACAAATAGTTAGTTTTGTTGGCTTTAAACAATCACTATTTGTTTGTGTAATATTGAATCAGAGTGCTGTGAAATTGGCAATACGATACCTAAACTTAAAACGTCAAATCTCCTAACATTGAAGCGAATACCGTCCATAATATTGAGTTATGTTTCACTCGATTATCGGGGACCTCGAGTTTTTCTTTGAAAATAGGAGAACTACTTTGAGTGACGCCTTTTATTTAGAAAAAGATAATTCTTTTGAGTTGATGGTGGGAATGAAAGTTAGCTTTAACAGAGAGCCTGAAAGTCTAGGCTCGTGGCTAAGTAACAATAGCCGCACGGTTTGATCGATCAGGTTAAGGTACGCTTGATGCGGTTGGTTTGTGAATGGGTGACCATATTTACAATTCAAAATGGTTGATCTGAATGGTGCTGATCCATGCGTCATGTTCGTGAACGGGCGCCGTCAGTTGGGACTGGTCATCTCTTAGCTGCCACGGCTTATTTTAATAACAATTTTTTGGATTGTTTTTAATTATATTTTGCTGCACTCTGGACGCTTTTAACGTGTACGGTTTTTGTACATCGTTCTCACCTATAGTGTCAACATGAATAATGTAACTAATATATTTGTAACAACAATATTATACCATGGAGTTTCATCCCTTTCTACTCCAGGTACCATACCATTCCATATGTACCTACTACGCTTTGGAATGGGCAACTAGCTTCATATTTCTGACTGACCGACTCCTTGACAATTCAAAAGTGCCTGTAAGTGGTTTGATTGAAATAAATGCTTTGAGTTTGAGTTTGAAAACCCCTCCGTGCCTCGTACTCGTAAAACAAGTTAAGTCGTTGGTCCCGGCTGTCATTCGTGGATCTTTGGCAGTTGTTACGGGTAGTTAGAAGCCCGAGTATGACAACCAGTCTTACCATGGCGTATCGTATTATTTGAGTTGTTGAGGTCAGGTAGGCAGTCGCTCCATGTAAAATACTGGTATTCAGCTGCATCCGGTAAGACTGGAAGCTGACCCCAACATAATTGGGACAAAAGCTAGGCAGATTGATTATTTAAACCATTGAAATACTTAAACGATTGATCTTTTGTTTTCACCCGACTGTAGTAAAACCACAAAAAGTGCTGATTGGTTTTGTACAGTAGCGCTCATAAGTCCATAGGCAATCTCACAAAGCAATAGATTGGCGCTTCGGTTTCACTTACGACCCTTCTTCTAGAAGTTGTTTCTATACTATAGACACGCACACACACTCACTTTGTCTGTAATTGATAATAGTTATAGTTCATAATTTCAACAAACTTAACATATGGCGCGCTAGCTTGGTCGTTACCATGCTTGGGTAGGAGCGATTATGGCAAGCCCTGAGTTCGAATGTCACCTGCGCCTGCGGATTAAGCTTGATGTTATTTACATATAATATATATTTATAGTTTTTGGGATGTTATTAATAATACCTAAAATGATAAATTTTTGTTTGTTTTCATAAAATTACTTGAAGTGGTTCGATAATCATTCGATACTTGTCTCGTTCATCTTGTTTACTTAGATTATAAAAGTTTGTAGGTAGACCACAGAAGACTGAGTAAATCGTTTCGATTTCTGTGAGGTAGATGCAATTCGTTACGACTATTCACCTACTTGAACGTTGTTGGTTAGTGACGAATGTTTAAATCTGTTAATTAGCAATATTGTGGTTATAATTTTCAAAATGTAATGAAACATAATATAATTATTGAAGCGTTGGCAATAATATTAAAACGCTTTTTTTATTCTAAACCCTTTATTGCAATAACAAAAATAATGAAAAAGCAGCATTTTTTAAATTGTTATTATTGATAACAAAAAAAAAAAACAAAAAAACTGCGCTGCATCTTATGAGATCAGAACCTAAGCCGACAGCTTCTTAGTCCAATGCTAGGCGCCTACTGCTACCAGCTCATATTAGATTAGAGCATGATGCGTGTCTAACGAAAGCGACGGTAATATATTTTTGTTTCGTGTAGTGCGAAGCGAATGCGCGATTTACGTCCGTGCAAAACTGCGATCTTTGTGGTGTGTGTCATTTAAAAACATACAGTCGTACCGTGAGTTCACAGCAATACAACTCTTAACGTGCCTATGCACTTTTGAACGCTTACTGTACATAATTACTTTAAATATATAGCTCAAATAGTTTCCTAATTACTAACCCAAAAGCTTGATTTACACGGTGCGATTTATTTATCCGTGGCATACCCTAGATTAAAGCTACTATAAAAGTTGAACCGTGACACAAGTCAATATTACTTACCTTTAAGGAACATATCAAGGCGGTTCGCGCGCGCGCCTCCTTTGCTCTTAGTAGACTCCAGTTTATACTGACAGCCCGAAGCAAACTGTCGTTAAAATGTAAACTGCGCATCTATACCGCAGTCATCCGTCCCATCATGACCCATGCCTGCGTTGTATTTGCGCACGCTCACCCACGACATATCCATAAAATGCAGACCCTCCAGAACCGTTTCCTCAGAAGGGTTACGGGTGCCCCCTACTATGTCCGAAACATAGATCTTCACGTCGACCTAAAAATGCCAACCATAACCCAGTTCATGAAACGCTTATCTAAGCGTTTCTTCGACTGTGGCACCAAACATTCAAACCCCCTGATTTCAGAGGCCACTCGCTATACTCCCTCCCGCATTAGTAGTATTTGCCGACCAAGGCATATCTTAATCGCCCCCGACGACGCCACTACCCTCCTCCAGGAGAGTAGTAAGGCCACCAGCTCGCTACTCAAACTCAAACTCAAAGCATTTATTTCAAATAAACCCATTACAGGCACTTTTGAATTGTCAAGAGGTCGGTCAGTCAGAAATATGAAGCTAGTTGCCCATTCCGAAGCGAAGTAGGTACCTATGGAGAAGAACGGGCAAGAAACTCCATGGACACTCTTTTATATAATATGGTTACAGAAAATTTGTTACATCAGTCTTGTTGAAATTAAACATGTGAGAACGATGTAGAAAGACCCGTAATAAAAATCATAAAAATCGGAAAAGAATTAAAAAAAAAAAAAAAAAAAGGCGTGGCAGCCAAGAGATGACCAGTCCCCACTGACGGCGCCCGTTCACGAACATGACGTATGGATCAGCACCATTCAGCTCAACCATTTTGAAGGGAACTTAATGATCCAACACACACGCCACCACCAGCGAGACATTTGAGTGAGCGTGACATACTCTCAGCCGCCAGGGCACATTCAAGTCAATGACAGACGTGCCCAGTATAGGGTAGCTTTATAGTAGGTACTACATAGTGCTCACACGTGTGCTTTGCAATTATACAATACTAAAAGATTGAATTTATACAGTGCAAAGATAGTTTTTACAATCTTCAGCAGCTCCAACAATATTTCCGAATGCTAATCAATTGTTTAGGCGCCCTTGTGGAGCAGAACCAGCGTTGAGCCAAGTATTTTTGTCAGAGATGTAATCCTCCAACTTATAATATGCTTGGCTGCATAGTGTGCGTTTGATACAGGTTTTGAACTTCGTTTCATTCAGTTGGAGTATGTGGGGAGGTATTTTATTATAACATTTTAAACAGTACCCCATGAAGGATGAATCTACTTTAGCCAGCCTGAAACCCGGTTGAACCAATTGGTCCCTATTTCTAGTCCCATAGTTGTGTCTCTCACCTCTTTTACTGAAAAGATTTAAGTTTTTCCTTACGTACATGATGTTTTCATATATATATTGACAAGGTACGGTCATGATGTTAATATCTTTAAACAGTTCCCTTAAAGAATCGCGCCTGCGGAGGCCATATATTGCTCTAATGGCTCTTTTTTGCAGAATAAAAATAGACTCGATGTCTGCAGCGCGTCCCCATAATAAGATACCGTAAGACATGATACTATGAAAGTAACTGAAATAGACCAGCCTCGCGGTATTTACATTAGTAAACTGACGGATTTTTCTTACAGCATATGCTGCTGAACTTAGCCGTCCTGCAAGAGATGTTAAATGGGGACCCCATTGCAGCCTCGAGTCAAGCGTGATCCCCAAGAAAACCGTTTTATCAACGAATTCACAGAAAATTCCTATGGCATCTTAGGCCTCCTCCCACGCTGTAAATATGTGTTTTAGTAAAGTGACACCAGCATCAGTCGTGCAACGACCTTTGATGAAACCATATTGCTGTTCGTGTAAGATTTTGTTGATGTTAAAATGATTAAGCATTTGATTGAGCATTACCTTTTCGAACACCTTGCTGAATACCGGCAACACGGATACTGGTCTATAATTGTTGGTGTCTTTGTTATCCCCAGATTTAAAAAGTGGTATAACTTTACTGTATTTCATTAAATCCGGGAAGACTCCTTGATCTACACACAAATTAAATATTAAAGCTAAGTATGGTGCTATGGTCTCGATTATGGATGTACAAACTTTGATAGACATTCCCCAAAGATCTTCGGTTGATTGATTGACCTGATTTTTATTTGCCGAAAAGCTTTTATAACTATCATAGGGTTTATATGTTTAAATTGAAATTCAACCGGGCAGCCTGGAACGTTCGCTCTTAATAAATCAATTGAGACTTTGGGTGAGGAATTTAAAGCCTCCGTAGCTTTAGATGGTATGTTAGTAAAATAATTTACAAATTCTTGAGCTACTTCTAAGTTAGAGCTTATGGCACCACGTGAAGTCTCCAATTATATTCAATGTTTCGTATTTTTTTCCTACTAGTTTCGTTATTTATAACTTTCCTACTACATAAGCCCAAAACCCGATCGACGTCCTACTGTCCTCGCCACCGAGGCCCGCCGCGACGCCCAAATCCACGCCTTTCCCGACCCTTGCTCGAGCCAGTCCGCGCCGCTGAGCCTGTAGCTTTAAATTCGTCCCAAAATAATACCAATCCTGATCCAGCTAGTCATTTGCTACCCTCTTCCAGCGACGCCCTAAGCCGAGGTTCGTACCCCACAGGGGGTGCCCTTAGCGTTGTCGCTTAGTTTTAGTTAGTATTTAAGTTTAAGTCCTGGCTGGAGGCCTTAATTTATTAGGGCAACCACAGGTAAGTCCGCTTAAGCAGACGACAACCTCATAGGTTGACCTGCGAGATGCCAAACAAACAAACAAACAAGTCAATAATTGTTGCTTTAATTTTAATAATATCAGCCTATTATTTCCCCTCTGCAGGGTAAAGGCCTCATCTCATACAGAGACGGCACGAGCATTGATCACCACGCTTGCTCATAACGGGTTGATGATTCAAGACTTACATTAACTATGAGTCTAGGTTTCCTCACGATGATTTCCTTCACCGATGTCATTTATTTTCAAGATAAACTTAGAAAGTACATATGAATTGAAAAAGTCACATTGGTACTTTCTCAGATTTGAACCCACAACCTCGTATAAGAGAATCGATGCCTTAACCACTGCGCCATATTTTATGAAAAAAAAACTTTTTACAAAAATTAAAACAACCGGCGTCCAAAAAAAACATTTGAATTTCGGAAGTCTTTGGTTTTTCATTTTCGTTTTTTGCCACCGACTTCTGAAATTTGGTAATTTTTGACTTTGTGGTGTCTTTTTGGAAACGGTTTTTTTGTCAAATAGTTTTTATTTTTCACTTTTAGTTCTGGCATCTACGTCACACAAATTCTAAGTCTAATTCTACTTGCTAAGTAATTTACACTGTCAGGTAGTTATTATAACATCATCTATAAACGATAAGTGAAAAAATACGTATTATTGAAGCTAACTGAAAAACTACCCAAGCAAAGTTAATAAAATATACATAGGACCACTCCTGAAGTATACTCTTACCCATGAAAAATTAAATTTTCGAAATCGATCCACAATTGACGGGAGATATCACGTAACAAACATACAAAAAAAACATGGGCGTGTTGAGAACGGCCTCCTTTTGGAAGTCGATTACAAACGGGGCTTTATTGAAACATGAGGTATATTGAGTTTGGCTTAATCCATTCCCCGGATGACTTTAAGTAAGTACCCAACAGCATCAGCAGTCCAGATGGCTTGGTATGACACAACATTGACCAGTGACTTACTTTCCATAAACCGTGAGCAGCTACGAGTGTCTGTATGACGCCCGCGAATCGGCCAAGACATTACATACATTGCTACATTTTGACCAAGATGTAAGGTTCGTAGAGTTAGACCTTGTAGAATTAGGGTCTTGGATCTACATTTGATCTAGTAACTTTTTAACAGTCAAAGCGTTAAGTTAGTCTTGGCAACCAACTTCACATGAAATGTTTTTTGTTATCCCCATAATGTAACAGCAATCCAAATAACAAAATACCCACCTGGTACAACCTATACCTGGTTGGTTACGGATATTTGGATTTACGTACGAAATTTCTAATTTCCGCACGCAATCAGTTGGAACAAATCGAAATTATATGCATGATCAGTTCAACGTGTAGAGCTTGATATAAAAATCAAATACAGGGTGCTTCTGATGAGTAATGATCAGATACGAAGGTTCAGAAGGGTTCCGATAAGTAATGAAGAAGTAATATGTTATGATTGATTCTATTATCTGATTGTGAAGGTGGAGCATTACGAATGGTCGTATTGTGTTGTAAATTAACCAATTTCACTTGCAATGACAAGTAAGTAGGAATAAAGTAACAAGTTTGTTTAGTCAAAGTGAAAGTCAAATCATTTATTTCAAATAGACACGGCGCATAAATGGCACTTGTGAATGTCTAAAATTTACAAAAAAAAATAGTATCGATTTTAGTCGCCCCTTCCAAAAGGTAGTTTCCTATGGAGAAGAATGATCAAGAAACTCCACCGGTTCTCTTTTAAAATGTAAGTGTAGTCATGTGTAGTTTATTGTACAAACTTCATTTTAACTTGACAGAAAGGGACAAAACAGTTCGACAGCTAAAATAGGTTTATGAATCGAATGGCTTTATTATGAATAAGACGGTTAGTGTTTAGGGAGCAAAGCAATTCGTTATTCGACAGTAACCGGAATCTATGCGCCTCTTTCACCTACAAGGCCGTATGACAGAACTGTCATTAGAGAAATGCATGAATGCAGACACATAAGTGGCAAAACTTAAAACGTCCGGCACACCCTGAGAAATCAGCCCAGCTACTAATCTGATTACCTATTTTATCACAACACGAGTTACTTTTATTCAGTTTCGGTTCAGTGGGTTTCAGTTTCGCATATGCAACATTGCATAATATCATAGAAGTAAGAGAATATCAAATTTCGACCAGATCAGACCTGTGGAAGATGCTAACATCAATTCATCAACTAGAAAAGAGCTGATGATCTTCAAATTACTGAACTATATTCTTGAGTCATAGCTAAGAACACTCTCGATAAAGTCACCTATCAAACAAAACAAAATCGTCTTAGCCGATTGGGAGTTTCGATACCACAGACAGCGACACTTTATACCAATAACACCCCTCTTTGCCCACCGTTCGACACCCAATGTGAGTTCGATACTGTCCTGAACATGACCCACTGGAATGTCCTAAGTGTCTATATGCACTTTTGAGAATCCAATAAACGCTACTGAGACTCTGCTAACAACGTGGCCACCAACTGGGTACATCTAATTTAAATAGGTTCATCGATTCGAAAAAGAAGAAGTTCGTGCAAATTCGAAGGAAGAAGATAGAAAACTTAGAAAAAAAAATACAAAACAAGAGATTAGCAGAATGAATGTTAATTTAGGGAACATTGTCGACAATACATAATTCACTGTTTCATTACACGGCGCGTGTTTTTCGCTCGCTCCCAAATGTTTTACGATTGAGCCGCAGGCGTCCACGGGAAGTAAACATTTTATGACGGGGAATGTTACGTGTTGGAATAGCAATAGGAATTATAGTAAGTCACACTCAAACTCAAAGCATTTATTTTAATTAAACTATTAACGGGTACTTTTGAACAGTCAAAGAATTCGGTCAGCTGTTCAGAAAGTTGAAACTAGATTTAGCTAGCCCATTCCAAAACGTTGATCTCTATGTAGAAAAACGGACAACAAACTCCAAGGACACTCTTTGCGAAATTCTCGGGGAGCCTGAGTCACATTACCTAAATAATGTCGTGACGATGACGATGGGAATGGATGGGTGGAGTGACCATAATGCATTGGAAGATGAGTAGGGCTTTTTTTCAAATCAAATCAGGTTATTTGTTAAATAATACAAACGGCGCAAGTTTGGGGTTGAAAGACTGGAGAGGTCAGAGTGCTCATCGACTATTTCGGGATATCGCTGTTGAATCTTCCTAATCTTCTTTGATCAAAGGGCTGGCCTAAGGCTTTAGCCCAAAGAATTAGCATTGCCATGCAACGTGGCAGTGCTGCCAACCTTTTAGGCACTTGTCCCGTGACGCCGATGCGGACGATTTTTTTGAGTTTTTCTCCTTTTTAATTATATATTTGTACATAATATATATATTTTAGTAATAGTTGTTAGATAAAATTAAAATTATGTCCTACAAACCAATACCTACAAAAATACATGACACATGCATAATGGGCAACATCTAGTACCAAGTAGGTGTGCTCCTTGTATTTACTAGAACATCGTACGAAAACTACTTTAGCACACGGATTTACAACTCTCGGTGTTTAACCGAGGATTAAGAATCCAATAGAGTGCATCGCGTCGCATCAACAGCGCGTCGAAAAAACACACTGCTGGATATTCAACTCTCGCGCTGAGCAGTGCGTTGAAGATTCAGTGCGCGAAAAAATTCCACTGCGATATTTATACGTCAGTGCGAACGACGACTTATTGTTTTTTTGACAAAACAATAGCTCAACCTTGCTGTCTGACTGGATATGACCGATAATAATAATTTCAAACAGATTCCATTACATTGCCATCGCAATATGCAATACCGCCCGCAACTTGTTTTACAGACATTTCAACTGTAAAATAATTTTTACTACAACAACTGAATTAAATATTTTGAGAATAGCACAAAATCTGAATTTTTATTACGTTTTCAGTATTCAAGTCATGCAAACTTAAGCAAGTTTGACGCAGAAGCTTCTGTAATAAACTTAATTTTGGTAAAGCAGCTTGCTAGGCTGAAAATGGAAGAAAAGTATGCTGCATAAAAACAATCGTCTACCTATATTTTATTTTTCCTTAAATGGCATATTAAATAAACAAACAGGGTACCTGTTTTCATCACGGTTTGTTTTAAAATAAGGTTTTAACGTCTTGGCGGTTTATATATAAAGGTTGCTTAAAGATAAGAGACGTTTTAACGTCAAAAATGTATGGTTAAACAGTTGCTAATCACTACTTAACTTTAAGCAACGTTTATAAATAAAGGGGTTGATTTTGGGTGTTATAACCCGGTTCATTTAGGAAAGGAATCTAAAATGGCGGTGCTTATCATGTTCTCTCGCGCGTACCGTAGGCAGAAAAAAAAATCGTCTTGATTTTCTTCCACGTTTTCTACTATTTTTCCGTTGTTACCTGTGTGTTATTGTTGTTGAGTTTTTTTTTTTGTTAAGTTTCGTAGATTGGACGTGTGGACTGTGCCGAGATAGTAATAATGTCTCCTCGAAAGCGAGGGAAGATTATACATATAGAGATACACGTCAAATAGTGTATAATGTTATCAAGTATTTTGAAGTGAAAAAAATCTGGAGCATTATCATACATTCGAGCATAGTAATGCTCGAGCTTCCATGGCCACGGAATTACCAGTTAGCACAATATTGAAGATAAAAATAGAAGGTATGTTTGTGTGAAGCTATGATGCCACTTTTAAGGTACTTATAATGTCTTCTTTTTACAATTTCACGTTCTTTTTATGATATTCTATAACGTTAAGTTTGATAAAGATAGTTTTTTAAAGATATGTTATGCGTTCAACCAATATGTCGTATAATTTAATTACGATTATTTTAATTCAACTGTCACGCGGGCGAAGCCGCCAGCAGAAGCTAGTTTGAAATTAATTCGGTCCTGTTTTTATTATTTATAATTTGAAAAAAAATACTTTGTCTTGAAATTTTATACGCTCACTGTACTATCTGTCAACGCAAGTACAAGCCGCCATTTAAGATTCATTTCTTTTATGCATCGGCTTATATAACCGCATCTGATTAACGATTTAAAAACAAATGAATAAGGGACGTTAAAGGTCTTATCACACACTTAATTTTTCTTCTTGTCTCTGTCTATAATGTCATAACTTGTTACTGAAATGCAAATTTTATGTGTTATTTAATTAGAATAATAAATAAATAAAAATAAATAAAATTTATTAAATAAAACTTTTACAAAAAGTGTGCATTTAGCCAACACTAGTACCTAAGATTTCCCATACAATTATAAGGCCTAAAAATTACTAAAAACTAAAATTTTATTACAGGTGTAAGTTACCATGGTTTGGAATTACAATGTAAGGTAGCGACCCGCCCGATCTAGGTTAATAAAAGCCTATGTTTCAGGCCATCACTTTACACTTGAATTAAATTGGGACAGTAATTTTTTTAGGAAAGCTGAAATAAATATATTCTATTAACAACTATGAGAAAAAGCATATTAGTACATAAATACCTAAAACTAAGCTTAAGTAAATTTACAAAAGTAAATACATACGAGGGAATAATAACATAATATCATCATGCCAGAATTTCTAGAAGTATTTCTGTGTCTGTGTAATTGAGTATGGCTAAATATTCTGATAACATTTATAACATTTTTTATAACTCACAGAAGAAGCTTAGTATCTGATTGAGCCTATTATATAGAAAAGGTCCTAAAAACACATAAAATCGATTAGCAAACGCATGTCTAGTTTGGGGGTTTATGCAAACCAGGTCCTTTTCAGAAGGTACTGGGTCATTAGTAAGTGCAGTGTGTTGGTGTAGTACTATGCTTAGAATAAACAATTGTCGTACTGTTAGTACCTTGCATGTTAGGTAGAGCTGGTGCGTAGGAAATCTAGAATGACGAAAGGTAGCAAAATTGTAAGTGACTGTGCTGTTGGTGTGCTTGTTCTCAATAAATAAATAATTACTCAAAACGGAAATCTCATTACGCCACATACAATCTTTCAAAGATAGAAAAGATGGATGCATGGTGTGAATAAAAGAGTGACAGTTGACAGGAGAGAAAGGGAAAAGAAAACGTATTGCATTGACCCCAAGTGAAATGGGACGAGGTCAGAAAGATGATGATGTATTATTACTACTTAAGGCTCTCTTGTAGTGTGCGAGCGCTTGAACTGCTACATTTTGTATATACGTGGAACACTCAGAAAGTTTACGAAAACAAAAACAAATGTTCTAAAGGTAAATATTTTATTATTAAATCTTTTCAAAGTACTCTCCACTAACTTCTATACAAAGTTTCATGCGTCTGAGCCAGTTTTCAAAACACTTTTTCCAGTCCCCGTAGACATCTCGTTTACAGCCTGCTAGAACGCTGACAGCGCATTTTTCGGCGACTAAAATTGTATCCCTTTGAGCTGATTTTTTATTTTTCGAGAATAAAAAGAAGTCACACGGTGCTAGGTCAGGGCTGTAAGGAGGGTGACCCAGGAGTTTGACCGGCGTGCAGTCCAGGAAGTCTCTCGTTTTGAGCGCGGTGTGAGAAGGCGCTTTGTCGTGGTGGAGCAGTAGCCCGCGGAGCCCTGTGTTTGGTCGCTTGTTGCTTACAACAGAAAAAACTTCTACCAAGTATTTGATAGTATACCATTCAGCGTTGGTGCTTCTTTGGTACCGCAAAGGAATTGACGCCAAGTAGCCAGTCAAATTGAAAAAGGTCTCGATCAAAATTTTCCCCTCGCTTTTAGATCGCTTCACTTTGGTAGGCGTTGATTCGTTTTGAAACACTGGATTGTAGTGATAAATCTAAAACTCGCCACGGCGTGTTTACAACATCATAACGATGTTGTGAATACGCCGAGACGAGCCTGCTTCAAATTTGGTTATCATATCAAGGCACCATTTCACCCGGGCCTGCTTCTGAGCATCGGTGAGGTTGTGCGGCACCCAGCGCGAAACTATCCTCCTCACGCGAAGTATTTGTAGAATTTCATGAAGGCTTCCCGATCCAACCTGCAGTATGTGCTGAATCTCTTGATACGTAACTCGCCTATTGTCTTCGATTTAATTTTTCACTGCTAGCATGTTTTCTTCCATAACAGCCGTCAAAGGACAACCACTTATTTCTTGGTCCCTCAAAGTTAGTTGATCGAGCTTGAATTCGTTATACCAACGATACACGGTTGCTTTAGAAGGGCCTTCATCCATGAATGTCATTGAAGTCTGTCGTACGATTCGTCCGGTTTCAGGCGACACTTGAAATCGTTAAAAATCATAGCGCGAAAATGTTCCCGACACAGATCCATTTTTTTACGAGACACGGTAATTTAAATTAGCTCGCAAACATAATGCAGGTAAATTTTGAAATTGGACCGTACCTATTTTTACTTACAAATAATTATATTTTCAAAATAGTACTGGTCAGTGTCTCATATATAAAAACTTTTTTTCGCAATACTTTCTGCAGACTCGACGCTCGACTCTCGCCGTGGATGGACGTGTTTGTGCGCTCTCCCGCTCCAGTGTTGTGTTTCGTGAATCTACTCGTCGCTACCACGTGACGTCATCGTAGTCGCCCCAAATACTCCGATTTAAAATCAAATCAAGAAATTGATTTTGATTTTAATCAATTAAAAAAGTGCCTTTTTCAAGGCAAATCTCTCGTTTCATCAACAGACGTTTGTGAGTAGCTTCACTAGGCCCCTTCTGGGTAAAACCACAGTTTCGTGGTCCTCGGTTGAAACCTTACGGTGCCAACGAAGCCGAGTGGGGTGTTGTCCCAACACACCCGCCGAACCCCTTCAGGGAGAGGCAGTCAATTGGAGTTAACCGGCCTTGGGGGATCTCCTAGTCGGCTCTGGTGTACAGTTTTCCTTCCACAGCTACTCACCTAGTGTCTTTAGGGTGTGTCTACACCCTTCGCGCTAGACTGGTCAGGGCCCCGTTCGCACAATAAGACTGGCGACGGGTTACAAGCTTAAGGCTCACCAATAGGTACACACCTCCCTGTATACAACCGGCAGGGAGGGAACTCATCCCCGGGCCAATCCACCCGGGGAGTTAGGTATAGCGTTTAGGTAACGTGGAAATTTTTCTTTCCACCATTCCTTCCCAAAATTAGTTCCCGCTCCGATCATGGAGGACGCCGTCCTCTTGGCGTTCCTCAAAGAGGTCCTATTAAAGGACCCCGAGTTTTTGGCGAAATATGGCGCCAAAATAAGCCAATGTTCCAGTCCCACTCCGTCTCAAGGCGCACTCGCTAACTTCAGCGACGCGCTTGAAAGCCCGCTATCGCCACCTGCCTGCGAACAAGGCATTCCGCCCTTTGTTCCGGCAAACAATGTTCCGGCTAATATCTCTGCCCCCATTGTCTCATCCGCTATTGTACCGGCAGATAATACTCCGGCCGCTAATCCGGCCCCTATTGTCTCGCCCGCCTTTGTCCCGGCCGCCATTGTCATGGCCGCCATTGTTCCGACCGCCATTGTCTCAGAGACAACGCAGCTGCGCGCCGCAGTAATAGACACGACTCGCCCGGAGAGCATGGACACGTCAGTCCCACTCTCCGAGGATGAAGCCCGCACCTCCTCCTCCAGCGACGACGACTTCCAGGTAGTCGTTAAAGGAGGCAAGAGGAAGGCTAAATCCTCCGCCCCCGCTGGCCCGGTCACCAAGGCCCAGAAAAAACAGGACAGCTTATCGTCCAGCTCCACTTCCGCCCCTAGTCCGCGGGCCAGTCGCCCCACCAGCCCTATGGCTTGCCCACCCGCTCCTACCGCGAGGAAGCAAAAGCCTCCTCCCCCCATTTACGTCCAAGACAAGTCCAAATGGACTGAAATTTCTAGGATGTGTGTTGATCGCAAGATCAACTACACCAACGCCCGATCCACCCTCCAGGGGATCAAAGTTACCGTCCCCACGTCTACGGACTTTAGGGATCTCTCCCGCGCCCTACGTGAAAGGAACTATTCCTTTCACACGTACTCCCTTCCGGAGGAAACCCCCACTCGCGTCGTCATTAGGCGCGTTCCCCAAGAAATCCCCACTGAGGAGATTAAGGACGACCTTATTGCACAAGGCGTCCCAGTATCCGCCGTCCATCGCTTGCAAAAAGCGAGACAGGGCCTAGTCTACGAAATGGTCCTGGTAATCTGTGACCCCACAGACGGTCACCACCCGATCTTCAAAGTGAAGTCGGTTTGCTCGCTCTCAGGCATTTCTATTGAGAAGCCCTACCGAGCCAACTTAATTGGTCAGTGCCATCGCTGCCAATTGTACGGACACTCGCAGTCCAACTGCTATGCGACCCCTAGATGCGTCAAGTGTCTAGGAGAGCATGGTACCGTCGACTGTACCCGCCCCAAAGATAGGGAACTATGTTCAGAGCCTCCCAGCTGCGTACTCTGCGGCCTGGGGTAAGCTTCCTTCCGCGCAGATGCCGGAACGGCTTAGTCCGCAGAGGCCCTCTCCCTGAGCAAACCTAAACCACCAAAAAGCTCCCGCAGCTTTGGTGCCCTCCAAACCCGCGCAACTTCCAGCGCTGATGGCTTCCGCCATCCCAGCGCCTTTGGTAGCCCCCGCGGCCCCTACGGCCTCTCCAGCGGCACCTCAGGGAACCCAGGGCCGAAACAGCGATCATATTAAGTCCATACGCGGCTCTCTTCACCACTGCCGCGGATAAAATGGCGGAAGAAATCGTTGCTGCAAACGGCAACGCAATTCGCCTCATGGAAATTCTCAGCGCCTATCCCGAGATCGCGCAAGTTCTACACTCACTCAAATATTAATTCTCAATGGATAATACGAGAGTAAATAGTAACAAACCCCGATCCCTCAAACTAGGTTTTTTCAACGCTAATGGCGTTTCCGGTCAACGCGATGAGATCGCTGCTTTCCTCCGCGACCACCAGCTCGACATCCTCCTCATACAGGAAACCTTCTTAAAGCCTCATCACCGCAACCCGAACATTGCCAACTACAAACTCGTTCGCAATGACAGGTCTCGATGCCACAAGGGCGGCACCCTGATCTACTTTAGATAAACTTTGTACTGCATACCCATTGACCCACCTCCTCTCTTCTCCCATCTGGAGACCTCTATCTGTCGGCTCGGCATGACCGGCCACCAACCGATCACCATTATCTCCGCTTATATCCCACCCGACAATGGTCCGGAGGATCCCATCTCGCTCCAAAAGGACTTCACAGCCCTCTTCGGTACGAGTGACTCCGTCATCTTGGCGGGGGATCTTCATGCCAAGCACCCGGCGTGGAATAGTAGCACAACTTCAACCAGAGGTAGGTTAGTTTTCAAGTTAGGCGAATCCCTTAACTTTGACGTCATCGCTCCAATGAGCCCGACTCACTTCCCAGGTAATCCAAATCACCTTCCCGATGTTCTCGATGTAGCGCTGCTCAAGAATGTGAACCTCCGTTTGCAATCGATAGAGACGTTCCACGAGCTAAACTCTGACCACCGCCCTGTAGTCATGCATCTTGCACCCTACTCGGACCCGATCGACCCCAACCGCCCCCCTCAGACCCAGACGATAACCGAATGGAGGAAAGTAAGCGAAAGACTGAAATCCACCACGTCGCCTCACTTAGACACCATCCCCGATCACTTAGTGTCAGTCGCCGACACGACGGCCGCAATCGACTCGTTTACAGAGCACGTACAATCCGTATTGACGGATTGTTCACGGGAAGTTCCGTTGATGGAAGACCGTCGCTGGAAACTACCTACTGACGTACGTGACCTGATAACCGAGAAGAACGCGGCCATCCGTGCCTACGACTCCTTCCCTTGTGACGCGAACAAAGCCCACATGCGCCATTTACAGCGTGCTGTAAAGAAACGCATAGGGGAGGTTCGCTCTGAGGGCTGGAACAAGATGCTCAGTGAACTCGAGCCCACTCATCAAGCCTTCTGGCAATTACAGAGGAAATTGCGTTCCTCAGAAGAGGTCTCTATGCCTACTCTCATCTGCCCCGACAATAGTGTCGCTTTCGACAGTCCCGATAAGGCTGAATGTCTTACCGACAGCCTAGAGTCCCAATGTTCTCCCAGCTCCCAACCAGTAGACCAAGCTCACCTGAACAAGGTCGACTCTGAAGTCGAACGAAGAGCCTCCCTCCCTCCCGTCGAAGACCCTGATGATCCTCTGCCTCCCGTCACTCCAGACGAAGTGCACGACATCATTAAAGGGCTCCACGCTCGCAAGGCCCCCGGTTCGGATGGTATTACCAATAAGGTATACAAACTCCTTCCTGCCCCGCTAATAATGCTTATGACCGACGTCTTCAATGGCGCCTTGAGCAACAACATCTTCCCACAAGCGTGGAAAGAAGCCACCGTCATCGGTATCCCAAAGCCAGGCAAGCCAAAGTCTGAGCCCTCCAGCTACCGCCCTATTAGCTTACTCAATGTTCTCGGCAAAATCTACGAGAGACTTATTTATAAGCGTCTCAAAGACTACGCCGAAGCAAAGAGCCTCATACCAGACGAGCAGTTTGGATTCCGTAGCCAACACTCGGGCACCCAACAGGTCCACCGTATCGTAGAGCACTTATGCGCTGGTCGGCAGCGTAACGCGACGACGGGTGTTCTATTCTTCGACATAACGAAAGCCTTCGACAAAGTCTGGCACAACGGCTTGATATACAAGCTCTACCAACTAGGATTTCCAGATCGTCTCGTGCTCATCTTACGAGACTTTTTGTCGAATCGCACCTTTCGCTATCGCATCGAGGGAGCACTCTCGTCCCCTCATCCTATTCGCGCCGGTGTCCCTCAGGGTGCCGTACTATCTCCTCTCGCCTTCACGCTGTTCACTAGCGATATCCCAAAAAGTAAATAGGCTCAGTTGGCTCTCTTCGCCGACGACACTGCCGTTTACTATACCGGTCACTGTCCCAACGCTATAGCTCGTACTCTCCAAACCTCCGCAAACGTCTTATGCGCTTGGTTCCGGAAATGGAGAATCGAGGTCAACCCCGATAAGAGTCAGGCGGTTCTCTTCTCGAGACGTCGTCGAATCCCTCCCCCACTTCCCAGCCCGATCACTATGTACGGTAAGCCGATCCCCTGGGAGAAGCAAGCCAAATACCTAGGCGTGATCCTCGATGAAAACCTTACCTTTAAGGCTCATATTAAAGCGGTTGGCGCGCGCGCCTCCTTCGCCCTTAGCAGGCTCCAATTCGTGCTGACAGCCCGTAGTAAACTGTCCCTTAAATGCAAGCTCCGCATTTATACCGCAGTCATCCGTCCCATCATGACCTATGCCTGCGTTGTATTTGCGCACGCTCACCCACGTCATCTCCATAAGATGCAGACCCTCCAAAACCGTTTCCTCAGAAGGGTTACGGGTGCCCCTTACTACGTCCGAAACATAGATCTTCACGTCGACCTCAAAATGCCAACCATAACAGTTCATGAAACGCCTATCAAAGCGTTTCTTCGACTGTGGCCAAACATTCAAACCCCCTGATTACAGCGGCCGCCCGCTACACTCCCTCTCGCATTAGCAGTATTCGCCGACCAAGGCATACTTTAATAGACCCCGACGACGCTACTACCCTCCTCCAGGAGAGTAGTAAGGCAACCAGCACGCTACATAAGCCCAAAACCCGATCGCCGTCCTACCGTCCTCGCCGCCGAGGCCCGCCGCGACGCCCAAATCCACGCCCCTCCCGACACTTGCTCGAGCCAGCCCGCGCCGCTGAGCCTGTAGCTTTAAATTCGTCCCAAAATAATACCAATCCTGATCCAGCTACTCATTTGCTGCCCTCTTCCAGCGACGCACTAAGCCGAGGTTCGTACCCCACAGGGGGTGCCCTTAGCGTTGTCGCTTAGTTTTTAGTTAGTATTTAAGTTTAAGTCCTGGCTGGAGGCCTTAATTTATTAGGGCAACCACAGGTAAGTCCGCTTAAGCAGACGACAACCGCATAGGTTGACCTGCGAGATGCCAAACAAACAAACAAACAAAGCAATACTTTCTGGGTGGCCTCGTATTTTCAAAAGGATATAATTTTGTTATTATTAATTATGTTTTAGTTGTAATTTATTTTATTTTATTTTATTCAAAAGAACCAAACAAACAGCCACAATATAAAACATTGAAATAAAAAAAAACACAAAAATTAAAGACAATATTTCAGCCCACAACGCTGTTCACAGAATTAACTAAAGGATAGTGAAAATAATATAATAATCGCAAGGTTATCAATATCAAACACACACATAAATATATTATGTTTTTTTTTACTTACTAATAAGTTTTCGAGTTAAAGATTTGCGTATTACATAATTATTTTTATTTTGAATAAAGACATAGACAAGCATTCAAAAAGATACTACGAAAAAAAAACCTATCGAATTTTTAAAAATGTTTTCTCAACATACCATAAAAAACAAAAAGCCTTATCTTTTGATGTAACTTTTACACGGTTTCATGATGAAATCTCTTTAAGGTACTCGTTTTTAAAGCGATTTAGTGTCATCTTTATTTATTATTTTATCGAGACAATTATTACAATTCACGTTTCTGTCTTCACAAAACGCGTGACCGCATATTAAAGTTTCAATTTCTTTTATTTTTTGCGCATCGTTTACGTTAGCGTTAGCGTTTGCGTACGGCTAGATTAACAATGGTTTAAGAAAGTTAAAAAGTACTGCAAACTCGCTTTAATTCATTATAGTCCCATATATCGCAATAACATAGTGTCCATCTTTAAGGCCATAAGGGGTGAAATGGTAAGGAAAATCGAATTCCCTACGTGTATCGACATAAAACTTAGTTTTTTGTTTTAACTTGAAATACGTTTTTATTTTTATAATTTTATTCGTCTTTTATTTTGATTCTTTTATATTTTGAGAATGTGACAATGTTGTAGGCCTTGTCGACTGTAGATTTGTAGACAATTTTCTATTTCGTCATGCACCTGGAACTTGTTGACAGGCCTACACTGTCCTCCCGTTGTCCTATTAACACTGTAATTTGAAAACATTGTAAAAGTCCATCATTTTTAAAAGAGTAACCGTGGAGTTTCATGCCGGCTCTTCTCCATAGGAAACCACCAATTAAAACCGTGCACCTAGCTTGTGACGTTTCGAAGTGCCCATAGGTAGGTTTATGTAAAAAATAAAAAAAAGTTTTTGATTTGATTGTTTTGCTAAGGGTGTGACGGGGTATTGAAGTTTATCCCAAAAACAACTATGTCTAATAGTGGCTAACCTATGTATGTACGTATTAACAAAAATCTTAGCAAACGAAGCAGCTTTCGTCTAACAAAAGCTAGTCCTCTATAATACCGCAAAGCTTTATCATTAATCTACAAAACAGACTCAAACAATACGATTCCAGGTTTTCCCTAAAGACCTCAATATAGTCACAACAGAGCGTGACGAAATGAAAACATTTTGAATTCATTACGGCTCGCGTTTTAATCTATACAGCCGATGTCAGGGGAACGACACTTGTGCGCGGGATTACCTACCAAATTGGATGATTTAAAATGTATTTTCTGTGAGGGTTCTGTATCAAACATATGTTTATATTCAAGTAAAAACTTTTGTAGTCGCATTTGCGCTCGTTTATAACAGTGAACGAAAGTAAAAATACACACATGTCATAACATCACGCCTGTTATCTCAGAAGGGTTAGGCAGAGGTGTACCCAACTCACCCACGTTTCGCCAGTTATGCTTGAGTCCGATGTAATAGGGGGCGAGCCTATTGCCATCAACTGGGCACAAATCCAGACTCCTGGCACTTACCACCACCGGGACTTAACGCCCGTCTGAAAAAAAAAATGTCATTTGTTTCGACTACTTTCGGCATCTTCTTTGATTCGTGGCGCTGAATTGGGCATTTTCGGCTCCAGTCGGGTTTAGAAAATAACATAAATTTTCACTTCATGGTGGTCATAAGCGCGCTTTTATGTTGTTGTGAGAAGATTATTGAAGCCAGTGGTTTACATGTGGTAGGAAAAGTAGGTAGTGTTTGGAAAGTAAATATCATACGATGCTTATCGTATCGTATATTTACTCTCTTTTTATTAATTCATGGCCGCCTAATGAAGTAGGCTCTCCGACTCACAAGAAAACAGCTCCGTACAGGTACAGCAGCTATAACTGGCCACGGGTCATATTATAAACACCTCTTTGTCATAGGAGTCACAGAGAGTCCGCTATGCTGAGCCTGCATGGAGGATGACGAGACAGCAGCTGATGTGCTTCTAAACTGCCCGGTGGTCACCACATACAGAGCAAAGTAGTTCGACAACCCTCTGTGCGATTATCAGATAAACCATCGCGTTGCTGGCTCCCCTCGAGGAGCTGGGGTAGATCGAATAATTGATTTTCCCACCCGGACGCAAAATACGCGCTTTGACGTGGAGTTTCGGACACTAGCCCATATTACTTGATACCTATTGTATTAATTTACTGTCCTAAACCAGGTATTAAGATGTGAATGCAAGCTTCACCAACCAAGGACTGTTTTTTTGTTTTTGGGAATGGCATCTCGCAGGTCAACCTATGAGGTTGTCGTCTGCTTAAACGGACTTGCCTGTGGTTGCCCTAATAAATTAAGGCCTCCAGCCAGGACTTAAACTTAAATACTAACTAAAAGCTAAGCGACTACACGCTAAGGGCACCCCCTGTGGGGTACGAACCTTAGATTAGGGCGTCGCTGGAAGAGGGCAGCAAGGAACTAGCTGGATCAAGATTTGAGTGATTTAGGGACGAATTTAAAGCTACAGGCTCAGCGGCGCGGGCTGGCTCGAGCAAGGGTCGGGAGGATTCCAAGGACTGGATCTAAGAGATTTCAAGATACCATAGCGACACTATCTGAAGAAATGGCATAGAAAAACTGAGATCCCCTGTCTCAGGGAAGAATAAAATACCTGTGAGAAGATGTTACAATAAAATACCTCCCCACATACATCAACTGAATGAAACCAAATTTAAATCTTGTATAAAACGCACACTATGCAGCCGAGCATATTATAAGTTAGGGGATTACATTGCTTATAAAAATGCTTGGCTAATCGCTGGTCCTGCTCCTCAAGGACGCATCAACTAATGGGGAAGGCAACTGTCAAAATGGCGCTGTCGTAGCTAGTTCCCAACACAAGCCAATAACACAAGGCGTCATGTGATTTTATTTTATTTTAACGATAATTGAAGCCTTTTCGTGTTCCTATATGCTCCGAAATTGGAGTCTACAATTTCCCGAAAGCCCATAAACTTAGAACATTGTGGTTTAAAAGCTATTCGTGAAGATTTTTTTGAATTCGAGTTTATGTAGGAAACATTTTGAAGAAAGTGATTACGAGGAAATATTCAAGGTTTAAAATTCTGACATTTTCCATGTCAAGTACTTGATTTAAAATACTGAAATCGCGGAAAATAACGAAACAATGAAATAAAATCAAACTCATGAATGAACATAAAATGAAATGAATGAACGAAATGTCAAATTTATTGTAGGCCGTAGGGACCTAGCTATGGTCACGCCATCTACAATTAGCTTTGCCCGACCTTCCCCATTAATTAGCATTTCAAAATACTGTTGGAGCTGCTGAAGATTAAAAACAAGAGTCTTTGCATTGTATAAACTCAATTTTTTAGTACTGCATAATTGCTATGTGCCATATTATGTGAGTACTATGTACATGCTTTAAAGCTACCATTTACAGGGTACGTCTTTCATTGACTTGAATGTGTCATGGCGGCTGAGAGTATGTTTCGCTGATGGTGGCGCGTGTGTTGGATCATTTAGCTCCCTTCAAAATGGTTGAGTTGAATGATGCTAATCCATGCGTCATGTTCGTGAACGGACGCTGTCAGTTGAGACTGGTCATCTCTTAGCTGCCACGGCGTATTTTAATAAAATTTTATTATCGAATTGTTTTCATATTTAAATAACGGACGCTTTTAACGTTCTGCATCGTTCTCACATGCATAATTTCAACAAGAATGATGTAACCAATCTATTGTAAACATAATTTGATTTAAAAGAGTGTCCGTGAAGTTTCTTGCCCGTTCTTCTCCATAGGTACCTACTACGCTTTGGAATGGGCAACTAGCTTCATTTTTTGACCGACCGACCTTGACAATTCAAAAGTGCCTGTAATTGGTTTATTTGAAATAAATGCTTTGAGTTGAGTTTGAGTTTGAGTCAGGAGTTCTTATATCATAGGTTTTAATTGCCGTCGACGAGTAAAATAATTAAATTATTAATAAAATAATATAAATAAATAAAGATGTTACAGTGAAATTATATAACATTAATGTAAATTTAATAAATAAAAAAAATAACAACAGTAAAAACAATTAAATTTATTAAAACAGGTTTGGGAGCCGTACCGGATATGCATCCTGGGGTTCAACTGCTTCCTCGGCTCTTTTCTATTTCATTGCTCCCCTGTGATAAATGTTTCTGTTCAATGCCTTCGTCTTAGGTGTCGCTAATAACCATTTCTAGTTTTTGTGAATCTCATTACCAACATTCTGGATCTTTTGCCGTGTCCACCCAAAAATGATTCCCTTTTTGAAGCATTTCATGTCCTGATCTATCGTTCTAGTGTCAAATGTTGTCGCCGGATAAAACAGAGAGCTCGCATAACGCCACACTCAGATTTAAACGAATTTGCAGTAGATCGGCTACATACACCCGACAACAGCGCAGCTTGTGTCCGGTGAGGACATGTGTCAATCGGAAGGTGAGGACGCCGTGGCGCCTCTCCAACCACTCCTCAAATAGGAGCTTATCGCCGCTATTGTGGCATGCCCAAGGATACGGCTACCTGAGCCGGCCACTGGCGACTTAACTAAAAATGCAATGCGCACACATACACACACAAAATATACTAATTGGATGTCGTGTTGGCTCCTCTGGGGTAAAGGTGTCTTCGCCTTGGGCAAGCTTGAATCTTTTGCTGAACTCGGGCTTCTCTTCTTAACTCCCTCACTTCACGCAGGAGTTAGTTAAGAGCTCAGGAGCCCTGGAAGCCTTTACGTTCGGGACTAAATTTAACGCTCGTGACTTAAGACACTGCTTTATCCCCTTGATTAATAAACCACTATTAAATGTCTTTGCTTTCCACCAAATTGGAAGAACATTATTTAACACCTGGAGGGCTATTGTCGTGATCAAAAACGTTCAAAATCTAGTTGTAGTCTCACCTCAGCAAAAAACAAAATATGTCAAAAAGTGGTCATAAATGTAGGTAAATTAAAAGTATTCTTGACAGATTGAGATTAAGATTAGAATGCTAACGATGTTATAAATACAGGAATTGCCCCTCTGGTGTAATAATAGCTATAAATTTGTAATTCTTTCAATTGTTACACGAAGACTAAAAATGCATTCTGGCTTATCTTCTTTCATTTTCTGCTCGACGATTTTTCTGCGGACGGACCCCCGAAAAGTAGAATCCAAAATGAATTGGTATTATGTAGACATGTAGCACAATGTTGATATTGTCCAATTTTTTTACGAAACGCCCGACGTTTGAGTGTGAAATTATTCATGTGGCGATGTCGCAGTCACCGTGTGACCATAAATTATTTTATTTAACCTTTTTTTTAAAATAATTTATTTATATCTGTGCTCGATGAGTGAACCATTTTCACGTTCATTTGTTTTACGGTGATAAATCAAGTTTTTATTTACCGGTTTGTTTATCTTTGTGTGTGCACGATAAATATGATGAAACTTTTACACTTTCATGATTTTAGTCCCAAATACACACGGGCGACTTTTTAACGTGACGTTTATTTATAGCGCACAGATTTTTCAATACTCGGTGTTGAGCCGAGCATTGAAAATACAACAGATTGCATCCCAGCGCGTGAAAAATACACTGTTGGATTTTCAACTATCGGCTCTAAGCAGTGCGTTAAAAATCCAGTGGGGACAAAATAATCAAGTACCTGGACTTACACTTTTATAATTTTAACACTCACATTCAGAGACTATTTCGCGATACTTACTAGTAGTGCTATTCTTTAACCAACTCACCGTGAAAACCTAGGTAAAATTAGCGTGGAGTGAGCTGCCACTGATAGTAGGGATTAACAAAGCCGGTATGACACTGACAGCTCACTCCACGCAAGTCTTCACGGTGAGATTTTTACAGAATCGCCATGCTGCTTATTAATTGTAAAGAGCACACATTTTATAACGACGTTTGTCGACAGTTATTTTGAAAAAAATATTTTTTGGTGGCTGGGAATCCTGGGGGCGTGAGGGCGCAAGGTTCGTTCCCTAACGAACTCCGCCTCCTCCTTCGTGAGCATTAATACTTCTCAGAAGGAGGTGATAGCTTTCCATCCTCTCGGTCTGTACCATGGCCTGGACCAGGGCCGCACGCGAGAGATCGCCGCCGCCGATCGCCTCCGTGAGGTCACGGTTGTGCTCCGCCTAAGCTGGACAGACTTCCACCGTGTCCTACGGGCAATCCACACAATGGCGACACCTTGGCGTTTTCTTCCGCCTTATATGGAACAGGAACCTCCCGTAATAACTATGGCCGGTAAGGACCTGTGTCAGGCGGAAGGTGAAGACGCCGTGGTGCCTCTCCAACCAATCCTCAAAGAGGGGACTTACCGCCGCTATTGTGGTGTGCCCAGCACCCTCCATGTTTTGTGAACTTGACAGTTCAATGAAAATAATGTTACCATTCTACGGCATTTTTTTTTGTGGTAAAAATGCTTTTATTTATATAAATAAATAATGACGTTTCTGTTAAAATGAGATTCAGAATTTATTTATTTGTAAGAATGTAGTTTTACGGTGTTAATATTTTCTAAGTTCTATACATTCTACCACAACAAAAAATATTCACTCTCATAAAAAATATTATATACTAGGTCATAGTTAGTATAAGAAACTACTATGAAATTACATGTCTTGATATTTTATCAAGACTCATACAATTTCATCTAAAACAAAATAAATAATATCGTAAATGTATTAAATGTAGTGCCCGAATCCAAAATTAAAACAATGGGAGTAAGCACCTCTGCAACCTCCACCACAGGTAATAATAAAATAATTGAAAGCTCTAGTTCTATAAATAAATATAAAAACAGGATGGCATGATGGTAAAAAGTAAATATTATTTCATAGAAAAGTGCAATCAATACCTACGCGGTTACATGGAAAAGAAAACAAATGTTTTGATAACAGACGAAAAATTTATGCGCTAGGGGAATGCGTTTGGAATCATGTTCTAAAATCGTGGTGACAATTTGCACTTTCATGCCAACCTGTTCATTTTAAAGCATTATGTAGTTGGGGAAAGAGTGCTTTCATAAAACTTTTTAATTTCACGTGGATAATGCTTGTCATTAAGATGAATACGCTAGGGATGCCCGTAAAATTCAAATATTCTTATGTCAAAGTCAGGGTCATTATGTTGATCAACTGTTCGCAACCGTTACAAATGTGTATTTTTAGAATCATAATCATTATAAGCATCAATATATCTTACTTAGTTAGCATTTACCTAGAATGTCATGATATCATGAAAGTGGAGAAAGGTCATTTTAAAGGATTTTTTGAATTAGAGAGTTGTGTCAATGATTTTAAAATTTTAATTAAAAATTCTAGAATTGTTATTATTTTGACAAACTTTTTTGAGCACAGTCGACCCAATTTCCTTTGAAAATATGTTATTGTCGAGTTTTGTTTCAGAAACAGTCAGGTGCAAGAACATTTTATTTAGAATTTGTCTGTAAATGTACAGGCAGTACAATAATTTCTGATGAATTAAAAAAGACAAAATGATGGTACAACCAAAAATCACTAAAATAAGATTCATAATTATACTTAATTTAGGTCTGCATTTTAATAACGGATTTTTTTTTCGGCGGCCGCGATAGAAGCTGTAGCCGAGAGGAGCACTATTAAGAGAGCACTATTACCGAAATGTAGGGAGTTATGGGTGTATGGCAATATCAAACCTTCGAAACATAATTACTATAATAGTTTGTTAATTTGCCAAAGTTGGTGATTCACAGCAATATCATGGTTAATTGTTACAATATCAGCCTTCGCTTTGTCGAATTGTGATTAGCGACCCATTTGTCACTTGTGGTGATTATCTAGTGCGTATAATAAGTGCCACTAATTGTATAGTTTAACTTTAGCATGCAAAGTCGGGTAACCGACTTTCACACATATGTTTTTCTTGTAAAAGAAACTAATAATAAATTAAATGAGATGAACGTATGATCACTATAGTACTCACTATTGATTTTGCAATGATAAAATTATCAGTTTTTAATAATTTGCTACATAGGTATCTTGTTGCGAGATAAAGAGTGTCAGAGTGCCTTTTTTGAGTTTACTGGAGCATAACGGTCATGATAAGCATTAAGATGAAATCAGAATCGTAGACAAATTGCGACAAATTGAGATAAAGAGCGTTCTCGCGCTTGTCGTGTTAGCCCTGCTGAAGAGTAATGAAAAAATGAAACTCAACATCAAAAACTTTTACCCCATCGCGGCATCGGACGGCAAGATATCGGAGGGAGGGAGAGGTTAGGAAGGCAGAGTTCATAAAAAACCTATCTCATGCGCATGAGTACGTTTTTAAAAAAAATACTCTGGAGAGAGTAAAAATCCTAAAAACCTACTCCGTTCTCACTAATCATAATCAGCATTAAATATCAGCCAGTGCTGATTGAACTCTGGATGTTCAATAATATAAGCTGAACCAATAGTCCAATAGTGTCAACTAAACACATTGTGGCGGCATCTACACCGCCACATGCGAACAATGCATCACACTGACGTCACACTATTCCTGCTGATACCCACCTGCATCTCTCTTCAACACTTTGCAAATGCTATGCCCCGTTAGCAAAGCTGGTCCCAGATTAGACTGAGTATCACTCCACCTCTCTAGGAGGTACCACAGGTTTCAAAACTCATTCCCTCTCTCAACTCGCATTACTACATTCTGGAGTAAGTTCATGCTGTCCTATTTAAGAAAATTTAATGATTGAAGACAAAGAATTGTGTTGGTCCATTCCTTAGACCTCTTGGCGCTGCGAGGTGTGCCACCTCACACGCTCCCGGCTGCGTCCACCTCTTACAGTATAAATTTAGATCTACAGTAGCTACGGGGGTGTAGCTGAGAGAAATACAAGTTATAATCTTGATTATTATCTATATTGAGATAAGAACGTGTTACATCAAAGGGCCTGTTTCTATATAATATAAGTAATTGGTTTTCCAAACTTATATTTCAGGCATGACAGCTCATTCTAAATATGCTTGACTTATTTAAATACTTACCATAGTTAATTTATTACCAGCCTCCGCAGCATAAAGTCGGCTATGGCAGACAACGTTTATAGTACTTTCAGACGCAGTCGTTCAATAATTTGCCAAAATCGAAAAGCTTCGCAAGCAATGGGAAATTAATGCTGTTTCTGACACGGACAACTGTACGACGCTTGCTCCCGTATCACCAGTCCTGACTCTGTTTATATTTTGGCTGCTGAAGCCAAAACTACAAATATAGGTTAAAAAAGGTTTTATATAAATGTGGCTATTATTTTAAATGGTGGTGTTTACAACTTCACAGACGGCAGCTATTTTAAAATTAAATGGTTAAAAATGAACTCTGCAAGCGATGAATCCTCCAATTCAATGTGGTACAAAAGGAAGCAAAATTAGTGATGAAAAATTTATTGCCCCCGAAGTCAAAAGAAAAATACAAATTTACCTACTAAATGGAAAATAGACAGAAAGTAAAAGTGTTTATCGGAAAACGTTTTCATTGCTTGTTTTAACGACCTTTCAAAGAATATAAAGACCTCATCTCTCTGGAATACTTACTCCATGCTAAGGTACGGTTTTGTTTAAGCACAATTTGAACATAGAAAACTATCACAATTTGACGGGTATGCTGAAAATATAGTCAGACGAACATAAGTGTACAAAACCAAGTCTTGACTGGACAAAATGTGGAAAAGTTTATAAATGAAGCCACTCTGAGTACTTGGCGGTGAATGTAAGTACCTATAACTTGAATGAATTATTTACCCCTTAAAACAAATCTGATGATTTTTGTTGTAGGTAGTTCATATTTTCGGTATTTACTGTGCATGATTGTAATATATCGAAATTGTAAATGTCACTGTAAATTATAAAAGAAAAATAAAAGTAAGACCACAAATCAATTCAGCGAAATTTATCTGTTCTGCGAGCGAAAGTATGAACTTGAAACCACAACGTCTGCCAAGAAGTTTCCACATCTGCACAAGAGCCTCTTGAATTATAAACCGCTGGAGATATAGCAATTGATGAAGAAATGATCCAACAATCAAACACCGCACTAGGATTGTCACAAACTACAAGTAATCTAAACCCTGGAAAGGTGGTCCTGAATTTTAGTATCTGTACTTTTAACAAATGTTACTTTAAATACTCGTTTGTTTGAGTAAAGCACTTTACAAGCCTTAGTCCTCAATGTCTGCGTTGTTGGCTATGATGCCCAACATGCTATGATGGCCTCAAGCTTAGCCTAGCTTCGCTCTTGGCCTTCAAGCTCGGTCATCATTGCAGCCCTAACTGTCCGCGTATAAAGGCGGGCTACAATGCTGACTGGGCTGTGTTGGCCTGGAACTACGCTTTCAGCCATCATCAGCGCTGTTTGCAATTCATGTATGTGTTATCAGCATCGACGGGCTGTCTGATCCGTACGTCGCGTTTATTTGTTATCTTTCAGTTACGCAATGTAGTCACAATGTTTTAACCATAAGTATTAAATACCAAACAAATAAAAATACATATACATGTATACAGTACATAGTTACATATGTACTAAAAAATATTTCATTAGTATTAAGATTGCTTTAAAGTGTTTCTACATCCGAACAAACCTATTGATATTTGAGTTGTTTCTGTTTATATTTTGTTTTTATTCCCTAATTAGTGAACAATTAAAAGAAAAGAAAGTTAAGTTCAGTTCACTGACCTTTAAAAAATTAGACATAACAACTCCTCTTAACACGTTAGCTGTCCAATGTACCGAATACAGTACACGCCGCGTGGGTCCATCACGTCCGTGTACCGTAAACGGTACACTCGCCCTTGTCTCTTTCTATGCGCTCTAACTTCATGGACTTGTGTGTTATGTTGCTCTATTTATCAGGACTTGTCAACAGGACACCAATGAATAGAAAAAACGGAAAACATGATATTTTTTTTTTTTGTTTTTTAAATGTGGGTAGTGGAATAAATAAGCAACTGTTTGTTAGTAAAAAGGCTTTATTTATCCTCATGGTCATACACATTGAACAGTGTATCTTCACCATCAGACTCCTCCAACACTCTCCTGATATCTTCGTCGTCAAAGTTCTGCATATTTACCTAATATTATTCACACAATAAAAAACTGGCGCTCAAACGGGCAAAAAACTTTGAATGTGAGTTGTCACTTTAGGCATTTGACAGTTGACAGAATTTAAGTCTTTTTTACTTTCTCTCAATGTCAATTTGTGACCTTATATATATATACAAGGATATTAATAAAAAGGTGTTATTTTTTTAATAATTAGCCGTTCACAAGTCCAGGGTACACGCTGCTTCAACTCGACAAGTCCGTGTACCAAATACGGAACACGGGTAAAAGGTGTGATAAACCGAGTCATTTGTTATTAATTAAGCATATTTATCCAAAACTACTATCCAAAAAAACGAGACCACCACGATTCCAGAGCCACCCTGACACGCCACTATACCAACGAACTGCCAGACATCAGTCAAGACGAGATCGTGTTAGCTCTGAGACAGCTTAAAAATGGAAAAGCCCCCGGTGAGGACGGCATAACATCAGAGCTTTTGAAAGCCGGAGGAGCTCCTGTTATACAGGAACTACTGAACCTCTTCAACGCTGTCCTTCACAGTGGGAGAACTCCAAAGGCGTGGAGCGGGAGTTTGGTGGTGCTCTTTTTTAAGAAGGGAGATAAAGCCCACCTTAAAAACTACAGACCCATCTCACTCCTGAGCCACGTCTATAAGCTGTTCTCACGAGTGGTCACGAACCGTCTCGCCAGGAGACTCGACGAGTTCCAGCCACCGGAACAGGCCGGCTTTCGCGGAGGATATGGCACCATAGACCACATACACACAGTGAGGCAGATTATACAGAAGTCCGAAGAGTATAATCAGCCCCTGTGTCTGGCCTTTGTGGACTATGAGAAGGCCTTTGATTCTGTCGAAACCTGGGCTGTTCTGGAATCCTTACAGCGATGCCAAGTAGACTGTCGTTATATCGAGGTACTGAGATGTCTTTACGACGCCGCCACCATGAGTGTCCAAGTACAGGACCAGCAGTCCAAACCCATCCAACTGCGCAGAGGAGTGAGACAGGGGGATGTTATATCCCCGAAACTGTTCACGAGTGCGTTGGAAGATATGTTTAAGACGCTGGACTGGAAAGGTAAGGGCATTAACATAAACGGCGATTACATCTCACACCTGCGATTCGCTGATGACATAGTTTTAATGGCGGAGTCGTTGGAGGAGCTGAACCAGATGCTGGACGGCCTAGCTTCAGCCTCGCGACGCATCGGTCTCGGCATGAATTTGGATAAAACCAAAGTCATGATCAATGGTCTCATTGATCCGGGACCGGTGGTCGTACATGGCCACCCTCTCGAAATTGTTTCCGAGTACACTTACCTTGGGCAAATTCTGCAGTTGGGTAAAAACAATTTTGAGAGGGAGGCCAAGAGGAGGATCCAGCTGGGCTGGGCAGCGTTTGGGAAACTACGCCGAGTCTTCTCGTCATCCATACCGCAATGCTTGAAAACTAAAGTTTTCAATCAGTGCGTCCTACCCGTCATGACCTACGGAGCTGAGACGTGGACACTCACGATAGGGCTGGTCCACCAGTTCAAAGTCGCTCAGCGAGCTATGGAAAGAGCTATGCTCGGAGTCTCTCTGAAGGATAGAATTCGCAACGAATGCATCCGACAGAGAACCAAAGTTATCGACATAGCTCTAAGAATTAGCAAGCTGAAGTGGCAGTGGGCCGGCCATATCTCGCGAAGAACCGACAACCGCTGGGGTAAACGAGTTCTTGAGTGGAGACCGCGACTCGGCAAACGTAGTGTAGGACGCCCTCCGGCCAGGTGGGATGACGATCTGCGAAAGACTGCAGGCAGATGCTGGATGCGTCAAGCTGAAGACAGGGCGCTATGGCGCTCATTAGGGGAGGCCTATGTCCAGCAGTGGACTAAAATAGGCTGATGATGATGATGATGATGATCCAAAACTAGTTATTTTGTACTGATTTGAGACAAAATATTACAAAAAATGATTTGGACATTTGGGGTTATCGAAAAATTATGTATGGGGACAGTTAACGTGTTAATGTTGTTACACTTTTAAAATAAACAAGTATCATTATGTCTGTATTTAAACAATAACGATTAGATAAAAAGATTTAAAATTTAAAATTTGGCAGGGCATTCAATTTTGTTCATACATTTTTGACTAAGAATAAAAGTCCCTTGAATAGATTTCTCACGATGTAAATGTCCTAATCTGAGGTGAAGGTAGAAATAAAAGACCATGACCACATTTTTTTGTTTAATAAATACTCTTAAGTTTTTATTGTATCACAACTATACACTAAAATCACAGTTTTGTACATTTAGATTCCACATTTAAAACATAAATTGTGATAAAAACAATAATTATTGCAAACAGTTATTATTACTATATCTGTTCTTTACAATTTGTGTTACTCTACACAACATTTAAAAAAGTTCATATTCACTAATCATTCGGTTGACCACAAACAATCAGCACTGTACTGTAGGTCCCCCATGGCACAGCATTATGCTGAGTGGAAGCCTTCTTGTCACAGTGACGACTTGAAACTGTCCACAATTTTGTCTGTGGTATGTAGGGGTGGACAGGATGCAGCTGAATACAAGTTTTTACATGGAGAGACTGCCTATGTGACCTTCACAACCCAGTTCCTGGGTAATACAATACCCCATAAGTAAGACTGTTTGGCAGATTTTCGGGTTTCGGACGACCCGTAACGACTGTCAAAGATCCACGAATGACAGCCGGGACGAACGACTGAACGTGCTTTTCGAGGCACGGACCAACAGCGGCTGATCGCACGGCGCGTGCGGCTGTACTTAGCCACGAACCCCGTGATTGTATATCTATTTTGTTTTAATTTTTCTTTATAATCTTTTTGTATGCACGTGTTTCTGTGACAAATAAACCTTTTTCCATTTCTTTTCTAAGAATAGAACAAAATTATTTTCTTACATTTTCAACCCCACCTCAGTGGACATAAAGGCTATATCGGTGTCAAATTGTTACCACTAGCAGTGGTTGTCTGTACAACTTCCTTCTTATAACAAATTATTTACACACAATTATTATCAAGTAAAAGTTTTATCACAGACAATTTACAAAGCCCTAACTACGTTTACATACGTATTTAAAATTCCCCATAAACTGTTATATACCAGTCTCTAGCGCCAACCTCAGTGGAACGGGCAACCACTGTTGTATTTGCCTTCTCCTGGGAATAGGCGTCACCCCAGGTAGCGACCGTTTTATCGTCCTTACTCGTGGGAATCGAAATGAATGAACAATTTAACTTAATAACAAAAAATCAAAAATCAAATACAACAAACAATAAAACTCTTACACAACAAATTTTCCACAAAGGAATGTTTGAAACTAGACCTAGAACCCTGTCACTTGGTGATTATCCAAATACAAATCCCACCACGCAAGACATAGCTTCAGAACCTAGTGGAAGCAACAATGATCAAAATTGGATACAAGTCACTCCTAAAAAGAGACCTAATTCAAGCCCAGACAGCAATGGGACACAAAAACAAACCAAACTGGATACATACTGGCTGTCCCAGAGCCAAGCAATACCAACTACGAACAGATTTGCTAGCTTAGAAAACGACAACCTACAAGCAGAACCAACTACTGCTACTGAGAGGATAAATAAACCGCCACCAATATTTGTCGACAGAGTGGGAAATATCCAACCGCTCCTTAACATTCTTAACGAACATGCCCATGACATGTATAACCTTAAAGTTCTAAACAATGACCAAGTAAAAATACAATCAAAAGACTCAGAGACATACAGGGCCATTGTACACCAACTAGAACTAAAAAATACAGAGTTTTTTACATACAAACCCAGAAATGAACGGAGCTTTAAAGTTGTTCTTAAAAACATGCACCCCTCAACTGACCCAGAGGAAATCAAAGACGCATTAAATGAAATAGGGCACACCAGTACCAATATATGGAACATCAAACAAAGTGAGACAAAGAAACCATTGCCTCTGTTCATAGTTGAATTAAAATCAAATCCCAACAATAAGTGTATTTATGCGGTTAAAAATTTAATGAACTGCATTATAACTTTTGAACCTCCTCGACCGAAACGTGAACTACCCCAATGTGCCAAATGCCAACAATATGGGCATACGAAAACGTACTGTCGCCGCAGCCCTAAATGCATCAAATGCGCTGGTGACCACCTCTCCATCGATTGCCCTAGGAAAACGAGATCAGACAGTGTCAAATGTGTCCTCTGTGACGGTAACCACCCAGCAAATTACAAAGGTTGTAAAATTTACAGAGATCTCCAAAATCTCAAGTTTCCAAAGGCACCAGATCGCAGAAAATCCTATATACCTAACAAGGAACAGAGAGCTACAGCAGACACTCAGAAATCTATGGATCAAGAACTTCGGAATAGCCAACATATGTCATACAAAGACGCACTAACCAACAAAAATCTACCAGAAAGTACAATAACAGAGACAAGACATAGTAACCAACACGACATGCATGAAATAATGAGCCTGATGAAACAAATGATGCAACAACTGACTACCCTGACAAACCTAATAATAGCACTCACAACTAAGCTGTCAACTTCGACTGCTTAAAAATTGCCCTGTGGAATGCCAATGGGCTGTCACAACATACTCTTGAGGTAAAAGCATACCTAGAGACACAGAAAATAGATATTCTTCTAGTTACAGAAACGCATTTTACCAAGAAGAGCCATTTTAACATTCAGAACTATAAGACATATCACACGATGCACCCCGATGGCTGCGCTCACGCTGGAAGTGCAGTGCTAATAAAACTGAATATAAAACACCATGAAACAGTTAATTATTGCACAGAGGAAATCCAAGCAACTAATATCGTCGTTGAAGATTGGGCAGGACCTTTTACAATATCGGCTGTTTACAGTCCACCTAAACATAAACTAAAGGTAAATGACTATGAAAAGTTCCTCTCCACACTAGGTCACAGATTCATAGCTGGAGGAGATTACAATGCCAAGCATCATTACTGGGGATCACGTACTATAACAACGAAAGGTAGACAGCTACTACTGGCCATAGAGAAATTAAAACTCAATGTTGTCTCCCCTGGAGAGCCCACCTACTGGCCTACAGACAGGAGTAAAATACCAGACTTGCTCGATTTCTGCATAACTAAAGGAATTGCTAATAATTTTCTAACAAGCAAAACGAGCACTCAACTTTCCTCCGATCATTCCCCAGTAGAAATAATATTGAAAAGGAAAATTACGGTAAAACCTAAGCCATGTAAGCTACACACTAATAAAACTAACTGGGAGATCTTCAGACAGCTGCTGGTGGAAAGCTTAGACATAAAAGTTCCTTTAAAGACGGACAACGACATAACAGAAGCAGTCGAACATTTCAATAGCTGTGTTCAACAAGCTGCTTGGTTGGCTACTCCAGTTGCCACAGATTCACACCATAAACACGATTGCCCTGTATCTGTTCGGGAACTACTAGCTGAAAAACGAAGAGCTCGCAAAAAGTGGCAAAAGACAGGCTATCCTACTGATAAAAAACATCTGAACTATTTACAGGCAAAATTAAAAGCACAGCTAGAAGATAATGAAGACCAAAATATACAAACAACTTTAAAAAACCTAGATGCTACAGCAGAAACAAATTACTCTTTATGGAAAGCCACAAAAAAACTCAAACGTCCTGTAGCTAACCAACCTCCTCTCCGTAAGAGTAACTCAGAATGGGCTTCTAGTGATGCGGACAAAGCTAACACATTCGCTGAGCATCTTAAACAGGTCTTCATACCAAATCCAGACATGGGCTCTTCTAAAATGCAGGAAGTTACCAAATTATTAGACCAAACCCACCAACTTGATCCTCCAATATCAAAATTCACGAAGGAAGAAGTAAAAACAGCGATTAAGGCGTTAGATCCAAGTAAAGCTCCTGGATACGATCTGATAACAGGTAAAATTCTAAGAGAGCTACCAAAGGAAGGAATTCTATTTCTCACTTTCCTGTACAACGCTATTCTACGAAGAGCTGCGGTCCCACTGCAATGGAAAGTAGCTCAAGTTATAATGGCTGCCAAGCCGGGTAAGAATCCTGTTGAGGCGCAATCATATAGACCTATTAGCCTGCTGCCTATACCCTCGAAAATCATGGAGATACTTATCCTGCGTAGATTGTCTCCGATTATATCCTCAAAAAAGTTGTTACCTGATCATCAGTTTGGCTTTCGCCGGAAACACAGTACCATAGAACAAGTACACAGATTAGTAGAACATATCAACAAAGCTCTTGAGCTAAAAAAGTACAGTGCTGCAGCCTTTTTAGATATATCGCAAGCATTTGATCGTGTGTGGCATGACGGACTACTGTTCAAAATAAAACGGGATCTGCCTACAAACTTCTACAACCTTATAAAGTCATACCTAAGCGACAGACACTTTTTTGTTAAACAAGGAGAAGAGTTAACTTCCTTATATACTATCCAAGCTGGAGTTCCGCAGGGCAGCGTAATGGGTCCAACGCTATACCTGCTTTTCACAGCTGACCTCCCAACGACGGAAGGAGTTGTCACTGGAACATTTGCTGATGATACAGCAATTCTCTCAGTGGACGCTTCACCAGAAGTTGCAGCACAAAAGCTTCAACACAGTCTCGATCATGTATCCAAATGGCTCAAAGACTGGCGAATCAAAGCTAACGAAAGTAAATCCGTCCAGGTGACTTTCACTAATAGGACAGGAACATGTCCCCCTGTCACTCTAAACGGTATACATCTCTCTCAAGAGGATTACGCCAAGTATCTTGGTATATACCTGGATAGACGCCTAACTTGGAAGAAGCACATACTCACAAAGCGATTGGCTATGGGCCAACAGCTACGCACAATGTACTGGCTACTGGATAAAAAATCACAACTCTCACTTCAAAACAAATTGCTAATATATAAATGCATAATACAGCCTATATGGACGTACGGCCTACAACTGTGGGGATCAGCAGCAAAATCAAATATTGACATAATACAAAGGTTCCAGTCAAAAATATTAAGAATGATAACGAACGCACCTTGGTATGTCTCAAATAAGAGACTCCATCACGACCTCTGCACCAAAACTGTTCTAGAAGAAATCTCAGAGAGGACAAAAGCGTATAAAGAGCGTATCAAGAACCATCCAAACGTGCTAGCAGTAAACCTTATGGACACACAAACAGTCGCTAGAAGACTAAAAAGAAAGATTCCTCAAGACCTTATCTAAGAGAATGCAAGAATAAACGGAGCAGTCACTGGACAGCTTCCGTACGAACCCGTTAAGAATATCAAACATATTGCTGAATATCTTCAAGAATGATAGATTGCAATAAAAAAAAAAAAAAAAAAAAAAAAAAAAAAACTGTTATATTCCTTCCCATATGTTATGGTTTTAGGCACTTCTCCCACCGCCGGTGATAAACGAGAAGTGAGTAGAGCTAGCAAGTAATCTAGCAGCGAGTGCGCGACGGCGACTAGCGGTTACTCGCTAGTATGTACCAAGCGTGAATTTCTCAGCGAGTGCTCTGCCCGCCAAGTGGGGTCGCTGAGCGAATACTCTCTTTAATAGGTCTTGTCGCTGCGACAGAAGACTACTCGCCGGCAATTTAAACAGACAGCGATCAACTATTAATATATGCATCTCTTCTACTCACTTGGGACCTACAATCTTTTGTCCGTTCTCTTGAGAGAGAAAATCTTTGCTAGGCGCTTTCTCGTCGGCGGTGGGACAATAGAACGCATAGCATTACCACCATAAAACAAGTTTTTTCGTCGAAGAAAAGTCAAAATGACAGGGAGTCTATTCTATCTGTCATTGTGTTTATTCTATCGGTCATTTTGTCTGTTCTATCCGTCATTTAGTCTATTCTATTTGTCATTTGGTCTATTCTTACATACACACATACATAAACTTAAGCCTTCTTCCCATGTGGGTAGGCAGAAACCACAGAACGTCACTTGCTACGATTCTTACATACTTCTTTTGCCTCGTTAACGTTCATACATCCGATCATACACGCGCGCCGGTTGCTAGTACTACGCACCTGACTTTTTTTGAAGAACATCACCAATAAGATCCTCCTAGGGCGTCCCCACCCGGCTTCCACTCACATCTGCCTTGTAAAAACCTTTTGTTAGTCTTCTCTCATTCATCCTTCCGCAATCCATGAATGGTCTATTCATCCTTCGACCAAACCTCCGGTCACGCAAAGCATTTAGGTGCCTTAAGTCGATCGCCCACTGCAACGGAGGCAGTCAGCTGCGCGATTCATTTTTATGCCAGACACGCGTCCTTGCATATTGTGGCCGTGGGGAGCAGTGGACGGTCTCGCTAATATTTGTCATGTACGTAGCTTAGCAGTGACGTGGCTAACAGAAAAATCTCTGGCACTTTTACGGTGGCAATCACAATTTTTATTAAAACTAATATAAAGAGTCAAATTTAATTAGCTGGCTAATAACACAACATAACACCACGCCTTGTTTCCACCAGTTATGTTTAAGTCCCATGTAATAGGTGGCGAGCCTATTGCCATCAACCGGGCACAAATCCAGACTCCGGGCTGCTACTGAAAAAATCCAGATAGAAAAACCCAATAACACGTTGCCCGACCTTGGAATCGAACCCAGGACCTCATGCTCATCAGTAGCGATTGCGACCACTAGACCAACGAGGCAGTCTATTAAACCTCACATATGGGTAATGAATAGGTAATCTAATGACAATAAAAAAAACGTAATTCTCAACTGTTATCGTAATCTGCTGATGGTTTCAACGGAGCTGATAGTATAATACCAGTCTATTACTATCCCACTGGTCCCACCCGGTTTTGTCGAAACAAAAATAGACAAAATGACTGATGAAGAAAACAAATCTGTAATTTTCTCTATTCTTGCGGCAAAGGACAAAGGCCATGCTTGAGACGTAGCGATTTCAAAGCCCAGGTTTACTAATGACGTTTTCCTTCACCGATGACAGTAATGTCCAAGATAAACTCAGAAATTTGCACTGTTTATAAGTTCAGTTTGAATATTTTTTTGTTTTACCGTTGTTAGGTATTGATACCCCGTCACATCTGTGAAATTTGTATAGCTAATTTAATTTAACCTTGTATAATCAAGGTCTCAGCACGCATCTCTACACAAGAGATGGGACAGAAACCCTCAATTTTATTAATCAAACGCTACACCACAAATCCATCGTCATTATTAATCTTCCTTATAACAGAGGTATAGATCTCATTCTCTTCCTTTAAACCTTCCTTACCTACGTAGTAAGGAAACTCGTTGCTTGTCGCCATGTAAAATAAACCTGGCCTATCAAAATGGGTTTCCAAACCAAGGTAATTCGTAGGAGTATTGTTGAAACACTGGGCAAATCTAGCTTCTTGGACTGTGTTACATTTGACAGCTATGAACTTTTTAGGATGTTCTAGAGCCTGCCACCAGTAAATCATTGCTCGAATATGACTACAGATTATTAAACAAGGTATGGCAGGGATGTCACCAGGTTGAAACTCTCCTCCATTCGCATAAATGTCTACATGTCCTAAAGCCTCTGCTATGCCAAAACCGTCTATATTTGTATGTAGCACATCGACTCTTTCTGCATCTGTTCGCCACAATTTATCCTCAGGACCTAAACTCCTGAAGCAAGGTCCAGCGGGGTCTAATCCAGTCAATCTTGAGGGTTTCTTCCCCGTGATCTGGTAGAAGTATTTGGCAGCATATGCCATTTCATGAGCTCCTAGACTTGTGCCTACTAATTCTAAGTTTTCTGGGTCCAGGCCTAGTTCGTGGAGTCTTACTAGAAACTCTCCCATCTTCTTGCCGATGAATCTTATTAGCCGTACTGACCTGTAAAATAAAGAAACGAATTGTAAGACATTTTCCAGAAGAGAAGGGTAGTTTATGGCCGTTCAATGTATGGCTTCAAGTAATCAACCTATTGCTCGAATGAAGGCATTAAAAAAGCTTCCATCTGTGGTGTCATCCTCAAATATCCTTTAGCAACCTGGGCCTGGGCAAATCCTAGAACCAAAAATACGAAGACATGTGGCATCTACCAACTCGCACCGGGCCTGCGTGGTGAAGAGTAGGCATGAGTCCCAGCAGTGGGCCCGTAATATGCTGATTATGTTTATGATAATGCTGTGTCCCAGCAGTGGGAACGTTATTGGCTGATTATAATTATGCTTAACCTGTGCAGTCAGCATCGCTACCAAATTGATGACATTACAACACAAAAAAAATACACTTTAATACTATAAAAAAACAGAAAACAAAAAAGTAATGCCAAAAGGGCCTCAGCTCAGCATAATGTCAGATGACAACACAGGGTGACATCTGACCGCCTCAGGGTCGCGGGTAATTCGAAAGAGTAACCGTGGCCCTGGCACAGGCAACTGAAGGAACACGGATGGGTTTTAGTCAGTAAAAGTCTGACACGCCTTCCCGCTCCACCCAGAGCGGGAGAAGTCATTTGATGATTTCCCAACCAAAAAAAAAAAAAAAGGGTGACATCTGACGCTGGTTTTCAGCTGCAACCCACGAGTGCCATACGCCAGAATACTAAAACTCAGAGAAGTGTGTGTCCGTTTTAATAACATACATGTGTGTGTGTATGTGTTTTGAGTTTGTGTGAGGATAAATGAAATACTAAAATAAATGCCCAGTTTCTGCGTATTTCCTACATATATTAAAATAATAATCTATAAATAAATAAAAAGTAAAACTACTCCACGACGTTTTAGGGAAAATTAAAAGAAATTAAATAAAAGAAAAAAAAAATTACAAATTTGAAAATTAATACATTGATTGCTTTATATGGCGGCAGATATGTCGGCTCGAACATTTTCAAAATCCTTCTGATGGTGTAGTAAAAATTCTTTTAATTTCAATTTGAAAGTCGAGCAACTTTTACTATACTTTATAGGAGGAGGGATATTGTTCCAGCTTATACGAATAGTTTGTGTTACAATTTAAGCGAAGAAGAAGGATGAAAACCTCACCTCGAAACAAAAGAAGCCATTGAAACAATCAAATCTATAGATCCATCACAATCGAACACTAATTGCGGTACTGTTTGCAACATAAGCAAGAGCTCTGCCTACCCTTTTTCCTGTCAGCTGTCTTCAACTCAATTTGTCAGAGTAATACGCAATAACAGGCAATAAGCCGTCTCTGAGCAAGCAGATCATAAGCTTAAGAAATAGGGGTGTCCATACAGCGGATATAATATCCGAAAAAAATATCTGCTATCTGAAAACTGCGTGGCTGTATTCCACTTTGAAAGGTATGTGTGTCAGTACCTACATTTTCTTAGTATTAGTGGCCTATAAACTGCATTTTCTAAATGCTTTACGAAATCACAACCAACTATTAAAATATCCGCCAAATATAACCGCAATACCCGCATGTCCCAACCCTAGCAATGACTGAAAGCCTCAATGAAGCTGATACCTGTTTGTCTGGAAACAATGGATGTTACTCAACGAGTACAGTACGATGTAACTTAAAGGTTGCATGTAAGTACAGTCGCGAAAAAAAGTCGATTAACACTGTCACTTGTACGTAAATTATTTAAATGATAAATGATTTCATTACTGTAAGTAAGTTTGTACAAACACTTTTAAATGACAATCATATTATAAAAACTTACTGACTACTATGAGAAAAAAGACAGAATCTTGGTCAGATCAAGTGAAGACCACGTGGATTGATGCCTGAAATGATATTTTAAGGAAAGAAACACACAGATTGAGAGGACCTGTCCAGTCAGTGCACGCATTTCTCGGTAATCGTGCAGCTCAACTCAAAACTTAAGGAGCTCAACGATTCGACGAACAATACCAACGAAAGGACATTTGGGTAGGCTGCATAAATTACTCAATCTGCCAATCCAAGATAAATTTGACAGATCTTTTTTGACAGACCTCTGCATTCCATGTATGCTACTTCATTTTAAAGCCGTTACGTTTTTAAATTATTTTAGTTGCCATAATTTTATGGCAACTAAAATAATTGACTTTCGTTGCTGACCGTACACTCAACCGCATGACGTATGCGGTAACAAAGTGACATTTTCTGCACTTTCATATCGTACCTAGCAGTAAAGAAGTTTTTCATATTTCAAGTGTCCCCATTCACTTAACTGTACCTACGGTTCTCTGTTCTGTACCTAGTCGAACAATGGAAATTAGTAACATCAATAACTTATTTTCTCTCCACTCACAAATTCACAAGTATTAAAACTCAAACTCAAATCATTTATTTCAAATAAACCATTTACAGGCACTTTTGAATTGTCAAGGAATCGGTCAGTCAGAAATATGAAGCTAGTTGCCCATTCCAAAGCGCAGTAGGTCACTATGGAGAAGAACGGGCAAGAAACTCCATGGACACTCTTTTAAATAATATTGTTGTTACAAATATATTAGTTACATCGATTAATGTTGACACTATAAGTGAGAACGATGTACAAAAACCGTACACGTTAAAAGCGTCCTGAGTGCAGCAAAACATAATTAAAAACAATCCAGCAAATTAATTATTAAAATATGCCGTGGCAGCTAAGAGATGACCAGTCCCAACTGACGGCGCCCGTTCACGAACATGACGCATGGATCAGCACCATTCAGCTCAACCATTTTGAAGGGAGCTAAATGATCCGACACACGCGCCACCGTCAGCGAGACATTTGAGTGAGCATGACATACTATCAGCCGCCAAGGCACATTCAAGTCAATCTATGACATTACCCGGTAAATGGTAGCTCTATAGTACAAAGTACTCACATCTGTGCAATGCATCTATATAAATGCTCTTGACCCTTGTAATTCCTGCTCAAGTTCATTAAATTTACTCTTGTCTCACGTTGAAAACGTAGGTTTCGTATTTGACGATTAAGTCGATGTAACTTCTAAGGTACGTCGTAATGTACCTAGCTTTAACACAAGAACAGTTTACATGCTGTATTATAAGCCAGAATATCACTCTAATTGGTAAAACCTATTGAATAGGTGTCACTTGTACGTCGGCTCTTTGAACGAGAAATGGATGATTATAGAGTGATTTTAGTCTATAATAAGGAACCATTTTGCTATCTTTCAGTGCGTAAACTTAACATAACATAACATCACGCCTTGTTTCCCCGAAGGGTTGGGCAGAGGTGTAACTATAGTACACCCACATTTCGCCAGTTATTTTTAAGTCCAATGTAATAGGGTGCGAGCCTATTGCCATCTACCGGGCACAAATCCAGACTCCGGGCTGCTACTGAGAAATTTCAGATAGAAAAATCCAATAACATGTTGGCCGACCTGGGAATCGAATCCAGGACCTCATGCTCAGCAGTAGCGGTTGCGACCGCTAGACCGACGAGTATTCTACGACTGAATCTCGTGTTAATTAAAAGTAGTAAAAGATCTTTACGTGAGATGATAATTATAAGAAATACAATTTTTAGGGTTTCGTACCCCCAAAAGAAAAAACGGAACTCTTACAGGACCACTTCTTTGTCCGTCTGTCAGTCTGTCAAGTCCCTTTTTTTTTTGGAGCGCGTGCAGGTATCAATTTGAAATTATTACCAAATACGTAGGTCTACGGTTCCTTGGGGCTATAAAAAATCAAGCTTCTAAGGCAGTGCAATAAAAAATACGGCGATTTGTGTGAGTATCCGTTCCTGAAATTTGGCAAAAAGCAAAGTCTCACAGCACAAGTAAATGGAAAAGCCGAAAACCGTTAGTTTGTAGTTTTATCACATAAATAAAACTTTTTTAGCCATTACAAACTTACATTTGCACTAGGAGAATTGACCGAGACGCGGACGGCGTATCGATGTTTGGGAGAACATGTTTTTCAACAACAATGCTATGTTTGTTCTTGGGTTAAATTAATTTCAACTGACACCCAAAACAAATCCTATTTTTTTTATTGATAATTTACTAGCTTTTTGTGTTATTGAGACCTATCACATACATAAACCCACGCCTTCTTCCCATGGGGTAGGCAGAAACTATAGATCGCCACCTGCTCGATCCTTACATAATTATTTTGCTTCGTTTACTTTCACACATCTGGTTTTACACACACGCCAGTTGCGAGTACTACGGCACTTGACCTTTTTGAAGAACATCACGAATAAGCCAAACCTGTAATAAAATTATGCCGATCTCGAGCAAAACCTCTGTAACAGAAGAAAGGTCGGTGCTTGAAGACGAAGTTGGGATCGAGGCTCATTCTCAATACTTTTGCTTTCCAAAGAAATAATTAAGCCAGGCTAATCTTGACTTAACTAACATGGCATAAAACCTGAATTCCTCTAAGAGGTAAACAGTACACCAATGTTTATTAGCGAGTGATTGAGTTCCATACAGAGCGAGCCTATTAACAGGACACAAAACCGAGCTCCGGGTCCCAGCCCAATCACTATGTACGGCAAGCCGATCCCTTGGGAAAAGCAAGGCAAGTACCTAGGCGTGATCCTCGATGAAAACCTTACCTTTAAGGCTCATATTAAGGCGGTTCGCGCGCACGCCTCCTTCGCTCTTAGCAGGCTCCACTTTGTACTGACAGCCCGTAGTAAACTGTCCCTTAAATGCAAGCTCCGCATTTATACCGCAGTCATCCGTCCCATCATGACCTATGCCTGCGTTGTATTTGCGCACGCTCACCCACGTCATCTCCATAAAATGCAGACCCTCCAAAACCGTTTCCTGAGAAGGGTTACGGGTGCCCCCTACTATGTCCGAAACATAGATCTTCACGTCGACCTAAAAATGCCAACCATAAACCAGTTCATGAAACGCTTATCTAAGCGTTTCTTCGACTGTGGCACCAAACATTCAAACCCCTTGATTTCAGCGGCCGCTCGCTATACTCCCTCCCGCATTAGTAGTATTCGCCGACCAAGGCATATCTTAATCGCCCCCGACGACGCCACTACCCTCCTCCAGGAGAGTAGTAAGGCCACCAGCACGCTACATAAGCCCAAAACCCGATTGCCATCCTACCGTCCTCGCCGCCGAGGGCCGCCGCGACGCCCAAATCCACGCCCCTCCCGACCCTTGCTCGAGCCAGCCCGCGCCGCTGAGCCTGTAGCTTTAAATTCGTCCCAAAATTATATCAATCCTGATCCAGCCAGTCATTTGCTACCCTCTTCCAGCGACGCCCTAAGCCGAGGTTCGTACCCCACAGGGGGTGCCCTTAGCGTTGTCGCTTAGTTTTAGTTAGTATTTAAGTTTAAGTCCTGGCTGGAGGCCTTAATTTATTAGGGCAACCACAGGCAAGTCCGCTTAAGCAGACGACAACCTCATAACCTGCGAGATGCCAAACAAACAAACAAACGAGCTCCGGGCTGATATTGAGAAATAACACAAAACAACTCTCTTACACTAAGCTTGCTGTCAAAGTAACTCAAGCTTACTCATATGCCTCGCTGTTGGTGATGCGTGTATGGGATCGTTCGGTTCCCTACAAAATGGTGAACGGACGCCGTCAGTTGAGACTGTACATATCTCAACTGGCTAGTCTTTGATCATATATTTTGTTTATTTTTATATACTGTGCTCAAATATCGAAGCAACAAGAATAAAGTACCCAGGATTTTGTAATTTCTTGATTTAAAAGAGTGCCCTTTTGCATTGCTCGTCCTTAAACTTTCTGACTGACCGACGTGAAGTGCCTGTAGTTGGTTTAATTGAGATTAATGCTTTGAGTTTGCTCTAACTGTTCTTGTCATAAAAATCGAACCCTCACGCTCACTACGACAATACTTTAAAGATGCCTCACCGGGACCATTTTCCTGTAATGTAGCAATCCGAGATCCGAGAGTTACGGTTAGAGCTTTGCAAGAAGACTGTGCAGGCCGTCAACTGCTAGATACTGTAGAGATACCTTATTGAAACCATGGTTTCAATTATCTTTCTATCTACAGTACCTACCTCCTCGCGTAGTATTACCGGGCTTTGTAGACGGCAGAATAGACGAAATAACAGATAGAATAGAAAATGACAGACTTCTGTTTTTCTTCTGTCATTTTGTCTGTTTCTAAAGCACAAAAACAATGTATTCGATCCATATGTGGCTTAAAAACTACTACCGAAACTTGTGCACCCCATTTTAAATATTTAAATTACTTACTATGCCAGCTATGTACATCTACGAGACTGCTTTGTTTGTTAATAGTAGATTATTGTATCGAGCACAAAGTAATTTATTATTGCACCGAGTGACTGAATCTAACAGGCACGAGGGCAATATAAATTACTTAAGGCGAGGTGCATAATCTGCTTTTCTTTCAACTATTACCTATAGGAATAGTAGATAAAAGACACTCATATCAAACAGTTAAAATAGAAGTTTAATTATTGAAATTAAAAGTTATACTTGTGCAATTATTAAACGTAAGGTTAAGAGTTTTGTTGGGCAAATTTATATTTAAATTTGGAACAAGTAGGATAGAAACGAATAATACATACGTAAAAAAAGTATTGATATCGGCTGGCTGAATAGAGCTAATCCATTGAGATTGGCACCTTTTAGTGCGATAAAAAAAAACTGTGCAATAATGAAATTTCATACATTTTATTGCGCTAGAGCATTAAAGACTCGCTTTGTACTGAGTTTTTAGTGTGATTGTGATGAAATTAAAGCATAGTTGGAAGAAAAAATAATTTACAACACATTTGCTCGTAAAGGGTCTCTTATTTCACCCATTTCAATATCTTAATATATCTCATTACGCACTGGTGCGTTATTGTAATGTAAAACGGACGGTTTATCAAGATGCTCCGTCTAAAACGAAGGGTCGTTTTTTAAATCTTAGCAAAGAGTTTTTATGTCAGAAAAGTGGTTAACATTTTATGAATAAAATTAACTTTGGGAGATAAAATATAATAAATAAACATTTCATTCTATAATTTAATTAATTTTGACAGTAAATTAAACACGTAAATATTAATTTACTTTATAAGTAATACTGGCTGTTTTTGTACCTTTGTCTTAAAAATGTTTACTTGTTAGTCAAAATTATTCCGCGGGCTTTTTCTTTTCGCTGTATTGTTTTTATTTGAAAATGTCGTCAAGTAATGATGAATTTATTAATCCGACACCGCCAGAAGTCTCTGAGGCAGCGAAAAAGGCTACTCGAAGCCTCGAAAAATCGACCGATAGATACTTACAAGCGTATCAAAATTTCATCCTATGGAAAACAAGCAAAGATGCAAATTCATTTTCTGAATGTGTGTTTTTAGCCTATTTCATGGAAATTTCTCAAAAATATAAGTCAAGCTCACAGTGGTGCTACTATTCAATGCTAAAAAACACTGTGAAAACAAAACATGGGATTGATATCAAGTCATACTCCAACTTGCTGGCATTTTTAAAAAGACGCTCAAGTGGCCATGTGAGTAGAAATTCGAAAGTATTTTCGGCTGACATTGTCAAGAAGTTCCTAAAAGAAGCTCCGGATTGCCGATATTTGGCAACACAGGTCAGTTGAAACTAAATTATTGTTATCAACTTTTTTCACTTTCGTATTTCTTTACAAAATAGGTGTTTGTTACGCTGTTTTTAATACGCATAAATGATGCATGTAGAAGTCAAGACATTGACAAACATCACAACTAATGATGTCGAGAACCATGGGCGGTTTCTTCTTGTCCAGGTCAAAACACAAAAAAAAAAACCAAGATCGTTTTCACGAAATAGTGAAGAAATACGAAGCGGTTCGTCCAGCAAAAGCGATGTGATCTAACAAATTTTTACAAAATTACCAAAACGGAAAATGCACTAGCCAACCCATTGGCATAAATAAAATTGGAGCAATGCCGAAACAAATTGGCACTTTCTTAAATTTGGATAATCAACATGAATACACAGGGCGCAGTTTCAGAAGGTCGTCGGCTACATTGCTCGCCGATTCAGGGGGGTCTACTCTCTTACTCCGTCAACGACGATACGGGTCCGTCCGAAGGTAGTTCGAAACTAAGCACTAAACCCTACTCCCGATTGATTTCGGATTCATGAGGTTCTAACGGAATCATATACTATATTTGTGAACGAATGACGCATGACGACAGAGCTGCGCTATTTCACCGGTCGATTACCGGTTTACTTACTTTGAAGCTGTCTAGCTTATTAAACAAAAAATAATATTGGTTTTCTTAGAAAAAGACCACATTTCTTGCAATATAGTTTTTATAATGTCTTTAGTTAAAGAATTGAACTATTTATGCCATTTTAATCCGTATCGTGGCCTTATCCTGTTAATACCTTTGCCCTTTTTCTTTCTGACGGCAACTTTCAAATGAAATGTCAGTTTTTTTCAAAACATTTATTTACATTAGGTGTACTTACATAATATTAATTATATGATGCGGGACTTTTTTCGCTAGTTTAGTAAAATGGCTCCAACCCCTCCAGCAGCAATTTATGCACAAATTGAGGCCCTGCTCGATTTTATGAGTGAGCACAATGAGTTGGCTCGCGGACTATTGAGGGGTGCCGACGGGAGAATCCGATCAAAACGGCTGTGGGGAAGCCTGTGCAAATCCCTTAATTCAATGGGGAGTTGCACAAAGTCCGTGGAGCAGTGGCAAAGGGTAAGTTTAATACATTACTCGTATTAATATGATTTTAAGGTCTTGCCATTATTAAAGTGTATACAATGATTTAAAAAAACATTTGGCCGAAAAAGCTGCTGGATCTGCCAGACGTTCAGCATGTGCTACAGGTGGAGGCCCATCGGTAGCACCAACCCTTCGCACGTTGATTTGAGGATACTGTCAATTATGGGAGAGGGTTTTAGAGAGCCGCAAACTGAGGCAAGAGTGCCAGCTTTTCCATCGGTAATAATTAAATTTATAACTGAAAATATGTAGTAAATTTGTTCTGATGGTAAAAAAACAAGAAACAACAGCATTTGTGTATATAATTATTTTGCATGGAGTCTTACCCGTGACTTTTAAATTAAATAATTATACTTAACAGATACATAATTATACATTTCTTGTATCCGTCAATGATATTCAGTTTTTGATGTACAGGGTCCACCTGTAAGACAAGACCCAGCAGTCATCACACCCACACAAATATCTACTGCTACACCTGCCAACCCACTTTCCCAGGAGCAACCCGCAGTTATCACTGAGGCACTGGTAAAAGGAACTGCTAATTCATAATCAGCGAAGTAAGTATTATTGATCACTAGTAAATAGATGACATAAATCATGTTTATAAAATACTAAGCTAATACAGAGTTTTTTTTTCATTTGTTTACAGCATTACATTCTCGTCGTGCACGTCTACGAGTTCGGCGACACCTACCTGCCGATTCAGCAAGAAGCCGAGTTGTGTTAATTGATGCTAAATAAAAATTTGTTACCAAAAACATTCCTTTTATTGTGTAAAATTAGTTTTTAACAGTATCTTCCGCCTGTCCTAACACCCATTATGTCCTGTAAGCAAAATATCAAGTGAGAAATGTATAGAACCTAATCAATAATATAAATACAAATACCCTATTTATTGACATGTTTTAATAAGAGGCAATCGGCGACGCCTCCGTTCTACCTGTAAAGCTTCTTCGAGCATAAAAAAGCAGCCATATTTTCAATTTATTAAGGCCGCATTCCGAGTTAGACCATAATCGCTGACAGCACTCACATCGATAATTTGCTTTCCGATTTAGTTATCACGATTATGACAGATGAGAGCCGCTCACAGTGATAATATTTTACAATTTTATCAAATTTTTCTAACTGCTTTAACAAGTAATTAAAGATTTATTCGTTTAAAAAAGTCCCGAGCATTATTTATTTCCTCGCAAATATGTAATAAAACGTCGTATGCTTTCTTGTTTCTAGCAATATCGCCTCTGCTGAAATTTTCAATAAACCGCACTTACATCAGAATGTACAATTAGGTACACCACCGCTCTCAAAAAAAATCCCATGTAAAAAAGACGCCAATGCGTTTTCAACACTTAAATCAATTGTGCAACATAATTATACAGAACCATTTTGATGAAAAAGAGTTTTTTTGGAATGTCTTCGAAAAATTATAATAAAATACCCGATAATTTAAAAAATATGCCACCATTTAAGTTTAAAAAGCTCTCACTTCGCTATTAATTGAAAAATGTTACTATGCTGTCCAGATTTCAGCGCACGCGCAAAGAGCAACTTAAAACTAGTTGGCAACGCGATGAGCTAGCCGTCAAATACCTTATTTTGACCGTACCTACGCATAAAAGGTGAGTAACGAAGTACGCAGGTGCACGTGTGTGCATCCCTTTCCTTGTTCTCGGCCAAATGACATGCAATTTTTTTTATAGAACATATTAATACATATTTTAATTTGGCGCACCTATTCGATTTCATCCTGTATAATTTAATAGGCAGAAGTAGCACAGCTAGGTCGCAGGTATAGGTGTTGGAAGCACATTTAAAGGAAATTGTTATATTAGTAATATTTCAGTTTTCGTCAGTAATCCTGAAACCATCAATAAAGGTTAGGTCGAAATTCAATAAAAATGGCCATCGACGAGTCGCTAACGACCGTTTCCATAATCTACTGACCGCCATATTTCTTTCACTTGATATTTATGTTCGATATACTATGACGAATAGAGGTAGACTCTATTTTGGCAGTTTTTTTTTAATCGAACTGAGGCAAAGAGAAAAGGCATGTTTGTGAGTGATTTAGCTGGTTACTTTATACAGTTAAGGTTTGATTTCACCAATGAAATTGAACGCCATCAGTACTTAAACTCCGTTTCAGAGCTGTCACTGTCATTATTTTCCATGGAATATTAACATTGATGGCTCTTGAACGCGTTTTAGATGTCCTGAACGCGTTGAGTAACATTGATGCAATCGGCACTTTAACTACGGATACTGATTTCAACAAGGAGTTTCCAATTGGATTTCACAAAATTAAATTAAATTAAATTAGCGAGCAAAGCAGCACACACGTCATGGGTAACGATATTTATACAATAAGCCTGTGTTGTCCTACAGCAGGGCAAAGACCTCCTTTACCTCTTTCCATTTTTTCCGATCTACTGCGAAAATGGGTCAATCCATCTGTCGCATATCGGAGCAGCAATACGCAAACTGACACATGATTTAAAAAAAATAAGTATGAGTTAAGAAAATCTACTTTTTCCCTATTATCGTGTTTAAATTACGTTCTTGTAGTTTCGCTAGATAATTTAATTTGTCCTATATTATTAATGAAAAATCCGTATGGAAAAATTCCGAAAACTCAAAGACATGGTGATGATGGTGGTCGTGGGTTTGAAACCAGGCAGGCCCTTTACTTTATTTAATTCATCTCATCACCGCTGCGCTCAAAACGGTGAAGGAAAACATCGTGAGGAAATAGGACTTAAGGTAACAACAGATATCTTTAATTATGCCGTGTTGGGTATCAAATGAAGGTCTTAATCAGCACATTCAAATATAAATATAAATGTTATATAACTCCGAAACATCTATACCCCGACCATTTTTGTACCTATGTCATTATTTCTGTCTGAAATATTATTTTAGTTTCGTACATTTTATACGATTTTAAGAACACTGTAATAAGTAAGTTGTACACACGAACACAATTGAATAAATACGACGTCACAAGAAAATCAATCATAACATTTTTTTTTAATCTCTTGTGCTTATAGAGCAGTGCCAATGCCCACTGAAATAAACGACAACGTAAATAGTTATAATTGCACTTTGCAGATGGATTAATAAAGATGAAGCTTTCCATCTTACTGAAGCAGTTCCTTACTCTCCTAACGATAACCACTGGAAAAGAAGTAGATCTATTATTGAAGAACTTTTCCGTACAACTTTAGTACATTATGTGCAAAGATAAAATCGCTTCACCAAAGAGACAATAAACAAAACTTATTTGCCCCACCAAGGACAGTACATCCATAATCTCCTAGTTTTAGGGACATCCCGGTATCAACTGAATAAAATCTCAATATCTTTGGCCTGTGCCAAACTTGGGACCAATTTATGACCTGGGGTTCGACCCGGTTACCATTGAGTCATAAATTTGAAGGAAATCATATAGAAACGAATAGGTTATCTACGGAGATAAGGCGGAAGTTGCATGAGCGATTGTCGTAGCGATTAGTCTCTGGCTGTGGACGACTACTCGCGTGTGAGAATTTTTTGAGAATGTTTCTTCTTTTTACAGTTACACCAAAATAAGATCGAAAAGTCAAATGTCTTAAACGTGAAAAGTGATGGTGACGTTTAAAAGCAATTGAAAATGAGAACATTCTTATTTTAAAAAAGAGAATGCGGTGAAGAGAATTTAATGCGGGAAATAAAGTCACGACTGGCTGTTTACAACGGTGTGCTGGTGCCTACGCTTATGTATGAAAGTGAATGTTGGGTGTGGCAAAAGAAGCATGAAAGCAGAATAAATGTTGTGGAAATGCGTTACTTGCAAAGCATGTGTGGTGTGACTATGAATGATAGGCTGAGGAATGATGTGATAAGGCAACGGTGTGGTTTAAAAGAAGAGATGTAGTGACAAGAATTTAAAAGAGTATGCTTAGATGGTTTGGTCATTTTGAAAGGATGAATGAAAGGAGACTAACAAAAGGTATTTACAAGGTAGAGGCGAGTGGAAACGCCGGGAGGGAACGCCCTAGCCTTTTTCAGAAAGGTCAGGTACGTAGTACTCGCAACCAACGTGCGTGTATGGACAGATGTGAACGTAAACGAGGCAAAAGGAGTATTTAAGGATCCTATCAGGTGGCGTTCTGTGGTTTCTGCCTACCCCATGGGAAGAAGGCGTGAGTTTATGTATATTGTTATTCCATAATTCATGTAAGGATGACTGACCTTTATAAAAATGCAATAACATGCATACTCGATGCCAGTATAAGTCCTGTATAGGTGTAAGTCGAGTAACAAAGAACAATAGCGATTGACTATTACAAAACAAGTGACTGATCCGTGATTAGGGTCCGTTGATTTGGCAGGATGTTACAATGTATCTAGACCTGTCTAAAAGTCTGTAGTCTGTACATGCGTTACGATCCTGGTAGTGATACGAAGTGTGCTTCGACAATCATCTTTTGTTTTCGAGAATTTGAACGTGCGTCAGAAATCAGCAATCAGATTATCGAGGAGTTGGGCTTAAATAATTGATTCGTATGTATATTAGAATAGAATAGAAATAGAAAATATTTTACTGTCCAAAGTAAGAAGGTCAAAAGTGCCTGTAAATGGTTTAATCGAAATTAATGCTTTGAGTTTGAGATTTTGCCAGTGAGCTAAACAGTAAGTCTGTACCCTGGGGCTCGGGGTACGAATTTCTAGTGGAGATTATAGAGGTGATTTCAGGTATGATATGTGTGTGTGTGTAATGTTTTATGGTGTGTGTGTGTGTATGTGTAAGTGTGCGTATTTGTGTCATTGTGGTTCGTTTGATTCGATCAATGTCAGGTCAGGGTTTCGCAACATTTATTTTAATATTGCTATTGCTATTTATTTTGGCTTGTATCCTTAACTTATGATGAAACAGAAGATATATTGGCTATACAATCATAACTTTGTCAAACCTAGCTTGTAAGAAAGCTTATTAAACACTCACTTCACATACACACTAAACACACTCTACACTTGTACACACACTCCTAGATACACATACACTCCATTTGCTGTATTAACAATCATTGTTAACAATCAGAAAAGTCACGGTTATATTTTATAAATTGAAGTAGCAAAATCTCCGACTCCTAAGATACAGGTCTGCGTACCTAGTTTAGGAGCCCGGAAAACTGACCATAATTTTAAACTTGGTAGTACAACCCTCTGTTTCCATATGCTATGTATGTAATGTGTTGTTCTTATGTACTAATAAATAATAATAAATAAATATTTAATAGAGCAGTAATACTTAATCATTTAGCTATCAGTAGGAAAGTAAAAAGTAAAACCGTTAGTTTGTAGTTTTATCACAGAAATAAAACTTTTTTAGCCATTACAAACTTACATTTGCACTTGGAGAATTGACCGAGACGGCGTATAAATGTTTGGGAGAACATGTTTTTCAACAACAATGCTATGTTTGTTCTTGGGTTAAATTAATTTCAACTGACACCCAAAATAAATCTTAATTTATTTTATTGATAATTGACTAGCTTTTTGTGTTATTGAGACCTATCACATACATAAATCCACGCCTTCTTCCCATGGGGTAGGCAGAAACTATAGATCGCCACCTGCTCCATCCTTACATAATTATTTTGCTTCGTTTACTTTCACACATCTGGTTATACACACACGCCAGTTGCGAGTACTATGGCACTTGATCTTTTTGAAGAACATCACGAATAAGCCAAACCTGTAATAAAGTTATGCCGATCTCGAGCAAAACCTCTGTAACAGAAGAAAGGTCGGTGCTTTAAGACGAAGCTGGGATCGAGGCTCATTCTCAATACCTTTGCTTTCCAAAGAAATAATTAAGCCAGGCTAATCTTGACTTAACTAACATGGCATAAAACCTGAATATTCCTCTAAGAGGTAAACAGTACACCAATGTTTATTAGCGAGTGATTGAGTTCCATACAGAGCGAGCCTATTAACAGGACTCAAAACCGAGCTCCGGGTCCCAGCCCAATCACTATGTACGGCAAGCCGATCCCTTGGGAAAAGCAAGCCAAGTACCTAGGCGTGATCCTCGATGAAAACCTTACCTTTAAGGCTCATATTAAGGCGGTTCGCGCGCACGCCTCCTTCGCTCTTAGCAGGCTCCACTTTGTACTGACAGCCCGTAGTAAACTGTCCCTTAAATGCAAGCTCCGCATTTATACCGCAGTCATCCGTCCCGTCATGACCTATGCCTGCGTTGTGTTTGCGCACGCTCACCCACGTCATCTCCATAAAATGCAGACCCTCCAAAACCGTTTCCTGAGAAGGGTTACGGGTGCCCCCTACTATGTCCGAAACATAGATCTTCACGTCGACCTAAAAATGCCAACCATAAACCAGTTCATAAACGCTTATCTAAGCGTTTCTTCGACTGTGGCACCAAACATTCAAACCCCTTGATTTCAGCGGCCGCTCGCTATACTCCCTCCCGCATTAGTAGTATTCGCCGACCAAGGCATATCTTAATCGCCCCCGACGACGCCACTACCCTCCTCCAGGAGAGTAGTAAGGCCACCAGCACGCTACATAAGCCCAAAACCCGATCGACGTCCTACCGTCCTCGCCGCCGAGGGCCGCCGCGACACCCAAATCCACGCCCCTCCCGACCCTTGCTCGAGCCAGCCCGCGCCGCTGAGCCTGTAGCTTTAAATTCGTCCCAAAATTATATCAATCCTGATCCAGCCAGTCATTTGCTACCCTCTTCCAGCGACGCCCTAAGCCGAGGTTCGTACCCCACAGGGGGTGCCCTTAGCTTTGTCGCTTAGTTTTAGTTAGTATTTAAGTTTAAGTCCTGGCTGGAGGCCTTAATTTATTAGGGCAACCACAGGCAAGTCCGCTTAAGCAGACGACAACCTCATAACCTGCGAGATGCCAAACAAACAAACAAACGAGCTCCGGGCTGATATTGAGAAATTCTAATAGAACAATTCTCTTACACTAAGCTTGCTGTCAAAGTAACTCAAGCTTACTCGCTGTTGGTGATGCGTGTATGGGATCGTTCGGTTCCCTACAAAATGGTGAACGGACGCCGTCAGTTGAGACTGTACATATCTCAACTGGCTAGTCTTTGATCATATATTTTGTTTATTTTTGTATATTGTGCTCAAATATCGAAGCAACAAGAATAAAGTACCCAGGATTTTGTAATTTCTTGATTTAAAAGAGTGCCCTTTTGCATTGCTCGTCCTTAAACTTTCTGACTGACCGACGTGAAGTGCCTGTAGTTGGTTTAATTGAGATTAATGCTTTGAGTTTGCTCTAACTGTTCTTGTCATAAAAATCGAACCCTCACACTCACTACGACAATACTTTAAAGATGCCTCACCGGGACCATTTTCCTGTAATGTAGCAATCCGAGATCCGAGAGTTACGGTTAGAGCTTTGCAAGAAGACTGTGCAGGCCGTCAACTGCTAGATACTGTAGAGATACCTTATTGAAACCATTGTTTCAATTATCTTTCTTTATACAGTACATACCTCCTCGCGTAGTATTACCGGGCTTTGTAGACGGCAGAATAGACGAAATAACAGATAGAATAGAAAATGACAGACTTCTGTTTTTCTTCTGTCATTTTGTCTGTTTCTAAAGCACAAAAACAATGTATTCGATCCATATGTGGCTTAAAAACTACTACCGAAACTTGTGCACCACATTTTAAATATTTAAATTACTTACTATGCCAGCTATGTACATCTACGAGACTGCTTTGTTTGTTAATAGTAGATTATTGTATCGAGCACAAAGTAATTTATTATCGCACCGAGTGCCTGATTTAGAGCCCGAGCGTTAGCGAGGGCTCTAATCTAACAGGTACGAGGGCAATATAAATTACTTAAGGCGAGGTGCATAATCTGCTTTTCTTTCAACTATTACCTATAGGAATAGTAGATAAAAGAAACTCATATCAAAAAGTTAAAATAGAAGTTTAATTATTGAAATTAAAAGTTATACTTGAGCAATTATTAAACGTAAGGTTAAGAGTTTTGTTGGGCAAATTTATATTTAAATTTGGAACAAGTAGGATAGAAACGAATAATACATACGTAAAAAAAAAGTATTGATATCGGCTGGCTGAATAGAGCTAATCCATTGAGATTGGCACCTTTTGGTGCGATAAAAAAAAACTGTGCAATAATGAAATTTCATACATTTTATTGCTCTAGAGCGCTTTGTACTGAGTTTTTAGTGTGATTGTGATGAAATTAAAGCATAGTTGGATGAAAAAATAATTTACAACACATCTAATAATTCACATACACACGCTCGTAAAGGTTCTCTTATTTCACCCATTTCAATATCTTAATATATCTCATTACGCACTGGTGCGTTATTGTAATGTAAAACGGACGGTTTATCAAGATGCTCCGTCTAAAACGAAGGGTCGTTTTTTAAATCTTAGCAAAGAGTTTTTATTTCAGAAAAGTGGTTTACATTTTATGAATAAAATTAACTTTGGGAGATAAAATATAATAAATAAACATTTCATTCTATGATTAAATTAATTTTGACAGTAAATTAAACACGTAAATATTAATTTACTTTATAAGTAATACTGGCTGTTTTTGTACCTTTGTCTTAAAAATGTTTACTTGTCAGTAAAAATTATTCCGCGCGCTTTTTCTTTGCGCTGTATTGTTTTTATTTGAAAATGTCGTCAAGTAATGATGAATTTATTAATCCGACACCGCCAGAAGTCTCTGAGGCAGCGAAAAAGGCTACTCGAAGCCTCGAAAAATCGACCGATAGATACTTACAAGCGTATCAAAATTTCATCCTATGGAAAACAAGCAAAGATGCAAATTCATTTTCTGAATGTGTGTTTTTAGCCTATTTCATGGAAATTTCTCAAAAATATAAGTCAAGCTCACTGTGGTGCTACTATTCAATGCTAAAAAACACTGTGAAAACAAAACATGGCATTGATATCAAGTCATACTCCAACTTGCTGGCATTTTTAAAAAGACGCTCAAGTGGCCATGTGAGTAGAAAGTCGAAAGTATTTTCGGCTGACATTGTCAAGAAGTTCCTAAAAGAAGCTCCGGATTGCCGATATTTGGCAACACAGGTCAGTTGAAACTAAATTATTGTTATCAACTTCTTTCACTTTCGTATTTCTTTACAAAATAGGTGTTTGTTACGCTGTTTTTAATACGCATAAATGATGCATGTAGAAGTCAAGACATTGACAAACATCACAACTAATGATGTCGAGAACCATGGGCGGGTTCTTCTTGTCCAGGTCAAAACACAAAAACAAAAAAACCAAGATCGTTTTCACGAAATAGTGAAGAAATAAGAAGCGGTTCGTCCAATCAAAAGCGATGTGATCTAACAAATTTTTACAAAATTACCAAAACGGAAAATGCACTAGCCAACCCATTGGCATAAATAAAATTGGAGCAATGCCGAAACAAATTGGCACTTTCTTAAATTTGGATAATCAACATGAATACACAGGGCGCAGTTTCAGAAGGTCGTCGGCTACATTGCTCGCCGATTCAGGGGGGTCTACTCTCTTACTCCGTCAACGACGATACGTGTCCGTCCGAAGGTAGTTCAAAACTAAGCACTAAACCCTACTCCCGATTGATTTCGGATTCATGAGGTTCTAACGGAATCATATACTATATTTGTGAACGAATGACGCATGACGACAGAGCTGCGCTATTTCACCGGTCGATTACCGGTTTACTTACTTTGAAGCTGTCTAGCTTATTAAACAAAAAATAATATTGGTTTTCTTAGAAAAAGACCACATTTCTTGCAATATAGTTTTTATAATGTCTTTAGTTAAAGAATTGAACTATTTATGCCATTTTAATCCGTATCGTGGCCTTATCCTGTTAATACCTTTGCCCTTTTTCTTTCTGACGGCAACTTTCAAATGAAATGTCAGTTTTTTTCAAAACATTTATTTATATTAGGTGTACTTACATAATATTAATTATATAATGCGGGATGTTTTCGCTAGTTTAGTAAAATGGCTCCAACCCCTCCAGCAGCAATTTATGCACAAATTGAGGCCCTGCTCGATTTTATGAGTGAGCACAATGAGTTGGCTCGCGGACTATTGAGGGGTGCCGACGGGAGAATCCGATCAAAACGGCTGTGGGGAAGCCTGTGCAAATCCCTTAATTCAATGGGGAGTTGCACAAAGTCCGTGGAGCAGTGGCAAAGGGTAAGTTTAATACATTACTCGTATTAATATGATTTTAAGGTCTTGCCATTATTAAAGTGTATATAATGATTTAAAAAAAAACATTTGGCAGAAAAAGCTGCTGGATCTGCCAGACGTTCAGCAAGTGCTACAGGTGGAGGCCCATCGGTAGCACCAACCCTCTCGCACGTTGATTTGAGGATACTGTCAATTATGAGAGAGGGTTTTAGAGAGCCGCAAACTGAGGCAAGAGTGCCAGCTTTTCCATCGGTAATAATTAAATTTATAACTGAAAATATGTAGTAAATTTGTTCTGATGGTAAAAAAACAAGAAACAACAGCATTTGTGTAAATATAATTATTTTACATGGAGTCTTATCCGTGACTTTTAAATTAAATAATTATACTTAACAGATACATAATTATACATTTCTTGTATCCGTCAATGATATTCAGTTTTTGATGTACAGGGTCCACCTGTAAGACAAGACCCAGCAGTCATCACACCCACACAAAAATCTACTGCTACACCTGCCAACCCACTTTCCCAGGAGCAACCCGCAGTGATCACTGAGGCACTGGTAAAAGGAACTGCTAATTCATAATCAGCGAAGTAAGTATTATTGATCACTAGTAAATAGATGACATAAATCATGTTTATAAAATACTAAGCTAATACAGAGTTTTTTTTTTTCATTTGTTTACAGCATTACATTCTCGTCGTGCACGTCCACGAGTTCGGCGACACCTACCTGCCGATTCAGCAAGAAGCCGAGTTGTGTTAATTGATGCTAAATAAAAATTTGTTGATAAGGCGGAAGTTGCATGAGCGATTGTACGATAGTAGCGATTAGTATCTGGCTGTGGACGACTACTTGCGTGTGAGAATTTTTTGAGAACGTTTCTTCTTTTTACAGTTACACCAAAATAAGATCGAAAAGTCAAATGTGTTAAACGTGAAAAGTGATGGTGACGTTTAAAAGCAATTGAAAATGAGAACATTCTTATTTAAAAAAAGAGAATGCGGTGAAGAGAATTTAATGCGGGAAATAAAGTCACGACTGGCTGTTTACAATGGTGTGCTGGTGCCTACGCTTATATATGGAAGTGAATGTTGGGTGTGGCAAAAGAAGCATGAAAGCAGAATAAATGTTGTGGAAATGCGTTACTTGCAAAGCATGTGTGGTGTGACTATGAATGATAGGCTGAGGAATGATGTGATAAGGCAACGGTGTGGTTTAAAAGAAGAGATGTAGTGACAAGAATTTAAAAGAGTATGCTTAGATGGTTTGGTCATTTTGAAAGGATGAATGAAAAGATACTAACAAAAGGTATTTACAAGGTAGAAGTGGGTGGAAACGCCGTGAAGGAACGCCCTAGCCTTTTTCAGAAAGGTCAGGTACGTAGTACTCGCAACCAACGTGCGTGTATGGACAGATGTATGAACGTAAACGAGGCAAAAGGAGTATTTAAGGATCGTAGCAGGTGGCGTTCTGTGGTTTCTGCCTACCCCATGGGAAGAAGGCGTGAGTTTATGTATATTGTTATTCCATAATTCATGTAAGGATGACTGACCTTTATAAAAATGCAATAACATGCATACTCGATGCCAGTATAAGTCCTGTATAGGTGTAAGTCGAGTAACAAAGAACAATAGCGATTGACTATTACAAAACAAGTGACTGATCCGTGATTAGGGTCCGTTGATTTGGCAGGATGTTACAATGTATCTAGACCTGTCTAAAAGTCTGTAGTCTGTACATGCGTTACGATCCTGGTAGTGATACGAAGTGTGCTTCGACAATCATCTTTTGTTTTCGAGAATTTGAACGTGCGTCAGAAATCAGTAATCAGATTATCGAGGAGTTGGGCTTAAATAATTGATTCGTATGTATATTAGAATAGAATAGAAATAGAAAATATTTTACTGTCCAAAGTAAGAAGGTCCGGTTAACAGCAAATTCAGACGACTTGAGTAGATTAAAATACTACCTACAGCTAGGTAACATTTTTTTTTTGTTGCTCTCTGGGCGTGTACGTCTTTTTAACACCGTTCTCACTTAAAAGATCAACATTAATGATGTAAGTAATATTTCTGTAACAATATTGTTTAGTGTCCATGAAATTTCTTGCCTGTTCTTCTCCATAGGTACTACGCTTTGAAATGGAGAACTAGCTTCGTATTTCCAACTGACCGACTCCTTGACAATTCAAAAGTGCCTGTAAATGGTTTAATCGAAATTAATGCTTTGAGTTTGAGATTTTGCCAGTGAGCTAAACAGTAAGTCTGTACCCTGGGGCTCGGGGTACGAATTTCTAGTGGAGATTATAGAGGTGATTTCAGGTATGATATGTGTGTGTGTGTTTAATGTTTTATGGTGTGTGTGTGTGTGTAAGTGTGCGTATTTGTGTCATTGTGGTTCGTTTGATTCGATCAGTGTCAGGTCAGGGTTTCGCAACATTTATTTTAATATTGCTATTGCTATTTATTTTGGCTTGTATCCTTAACTTATGATGAAACAGAAGATATATTGGCTATACAATCATAACTTTGTCAAACCTAGCTTGTAAGAAAGCTTATTAAACACTCACTTCACATACACACTAAACACACTCTACACTTGTACACACACTCCTAGATACACATACACTCCATTTGCTGTATTAACAATCATTGTTAACAATCAGAAAAGTCACGGTTGTATTTTATAAATTGAAGTAGCAAAATCTCCGACTCCTAAGATACAGGTCTGCGTACCTAGTTTAGGAGCCCGGAAAACTGACCATAATTTTAAACTTGGTAGTACAACCCTCTGTTTCCATATGCTATGTTGTTCTTATGTACTAATAAATAATAATAAATAAATATTTAATAGAGCAGTAATACTTAATCATTTAGCTATCAGTAGAAAGTAAAAAGTAAGTATGTAACTCATAAATCTCTTGCCGTGATCCCAATTTATTTGGGGTCGAAACAACATATCTTTTTCTTCCTTCTCTCTTCGTCGTCAAGTTCGATAGTGACCCCCTTTCTAGCTGCCAGGTGTAACAATAAAAACTAAAACGCAATAAAAACATAGCTCAACAAAAAAAATTCAAGGCGCGTATTTCGTATCCCTGTTAAACACGGAAACTTATGGGGGAAACACGCACAGTAGATTATTTACATTATTCATGAAGTGATTTCACGATGTTGTAAAAAAACGATTTGCAAAAAAAAAAAAAACATCGGTGAAAAAAAGGAAAACATTAACTTTGAAGTTGTTTCACAATCCTTGACAAGCAAAACGATCGCTGTACCGAATAACGCAAATAATGCTAACTTTTGACTTGAACTAATATTTTTACTGACGTTTTCTCGGTTTCAAAAATCAAATAAAAAAAATACAGTCAAATAGTCTATTACCACTTATAGCAGACAAGAATGTTGTTCTTAATTCGTAACTTTCCTCTCAGTCACCTTTTATACCCTCAGTAAGTGAGAGGCTTTTATTTTTAAAGAGCAAATATAAAGATATTCTTTCTTTCTTCAATTGACACAGTATACTTAAGTTAAGAGTCACTTCAAGACTTTTATCAGAAAAGTCGGTAGGTACGTGTGCAAAGCCCTACCTACCGTTTTTCCATTAGTGCCATTTGTCAAAGATATTAAACTAGAAATAACAGATAACTGCTATCTTATAGAAGTATAGAATACTAGCTGTTGCCTGCGGTTTCGCCCGCATGGAGGTCGGGTCCAAAGTGTCTTATATTTAGTTAATCCAGGTTATTAACTCATGTATCTACTTATATTTAAAATAATAACTCGTAACTCACTTTTATAGTTTCTAATAATATTATTCGATCATGATTCGAACGACACGTAGCGCCATCTAGCGTCCTAAAGCAATTGTGACAGTCGAATGTTATTGTTATTTCCCTAAGGAAAACTACCTTTTTTAAAGGTGCCCTTATGTTCTTTTCTGTACCTCTGACCACGTAGGTATATGGAAAATTTCATGATGATCGGTTCAGTGGTTCAATTTTAACAAGAAATTCTGTCATCTTGACATATATAACACTAACAAACGTATATTCAGGAAACTCTTAGTAACTTCTGTGTGCGACGAATTGAATAGTATTGAATAAAGTATCCATACTCCATTACAACTCCACACACACACTCCTACCCACCCTGCAGACCTCATGTATTCACTTGTTTCTTTCTGTGCATATAATAGTGTAGCTACAAAATTGTAAATCCGTAATTGGCTGTAAGATTAGTACATTAATTTTAAGTGAAAGTGTTAAAGGGCTGTGGATTTTGTGAATAAATTAAATAATTAAGTGGTTTAGACAAGAAAAGGTAACAAAACGAACAAACTTACTTTCGCATTTGTAATATTAGTTAGAATGTACATTAAGGTGCGTGGAACTTGTCACCTAAGTGAATTAGTAGATATCTTTGTAATTTACCGGGTGACTTGAGAATAATAATAAACGACCATTTATATTTTTTTTCGTAGTGTAGGTATTCTATCTATCTATATTCTATCGTAGTGACTGGTTTTCAACTCCTAACGTTGTGATAACACGATGTTACGAGTTTGAAATCTGACAGTATTAATGTGCCTTTTCCATCCGAGTTCCGAAGTGAGACAAATACAGCAAAACTTGAATCTTAAAGGAGAAGCGCAAAGTTGGCCGCGAAATTCAAAATTACTGACGGTTTTTTGCAATTGACTGTAACAAGTGTGTTTTTACAGAATTATAAAAAATAAGTGTGAGCACTATGTACCTACTATAAAGTTATCCTATACTGGGTATAGGTCGCCGGCACGTAACTTGGCAAGAATCGTTAGATGTTTTTTTTTTCCTTTCTTTAACTCTCTTCTAAACAGATGTTTGAAAAAATATATGGTAAAATAAGAGACTAAAATTTTATGAAATTTGCATTCTATAGGATTATATGAACTTAGAAGCATATATTGTTGATTAGCATAAGCATTGCATTATCAGCCTATTATGTTTTCCACTGCTAGGACACAGGCCTCCTCTCTGTGAGAGGGAGTGGGCCGTAATCCACCACGCGGGCCCAGTGCGGGTTGGCAGATGTCACATGTCTTAGAATTTTTGGTTCTAAGACATTGCCGGTTTCCTCACGATGTTTTCCATCACCGTTTTAAGAGCAGTGGTGATGAAATAATTTACACAAAGTAAATTGTCTGTCTGGGTTCGAACTTACGATCTACAACTCGTAGGTCGCGGCCTTTATTACTGGGCCACCACGGCTCTTCAATGCTATTGTTGGTTACAGTTCTGTAAGTACATACATGTTACGGTCGCGAATCATGTTTTGTTCAACACGCAAGTTGACCCTGACCGGCAAATTTCAAAAAAAAATTGAATTTCACGGGCAGCCTCGCGCGTCCACCTTGAGCTGTTATCGCAAACAAGCAGGTACGTATCATGCATGCGGATGTATAAGCGTTTCTTCGAAGATTTAAAAAGCTATAACTCTGTATCAGATTTTTTGAAATGACACGACTATTTAATTGACAGTGTTTGTGGCGGCATCTACACCGCAATATTCGAAAAACGCATCACACTGACGCCATGACGTCACGCATCATCCTGCATCGCACAAGCAGAGTTTCTACGCAACTAGCATGTATTATACAACGTTCCGACATCATATCGCCGAGATGTAGTGAAGCAAGCGTCGCTTCGTACTAATAGCGTCGCGGCGTGCCTACAGAAACATACATTGCAGTCACTCACATGGGCGCGCGTAGCTCGCGCGCGCCCATAATAATATCAAATACCTTTGCCATGAAACAGCCTTTGTAATGAGAGGCCCGTAGTTACGGGTCGCCGTATGGCATCCTTGGCCGGGGGGCATAGCCCTGGCACCAAACGCAACGCGCCCGACGGGGGCGCCGCGATATAGATACGAGGATCAATCGCCGTGATGTTGCCCACCAGATACAACACCCATCTGGTCGAAGGATACTCCCTTTTCCAAAGCTATTTAATTAATAGAGTATGAGTTAACTCTATTAATTAAATAGCTTTAAGTAAATAGAATAATTGCAGTTTAAGTGAAAACATTTTAGCATGAGGCAGAATGTTTGGATTCAAAAATATTGTAACACCTTATTGTATTAATTACCTAAATTCAATGCAAATAAATAAATCTTTGTATCTATTTATATATAACACATAAATAACATCAGACCTGTAATCCAAGAAGGGATAGGCAGAAATTTTGAAAAAGTAACTACTCCCACATTTTATTCCTTGAGGTTTATAAAACTAGCTGTTGCTCGCAATTTCGTCTTCGATCCATGATGAAATATAGCTTATAACCTCAGGTTATAGTTTATCTGTGAGCCAACTTTCTGCCAAATCCGTTCAGCCAAAGAAACCCAGTTTCGGATCTTAGTTAAGGATTCCTTTGCCCTGAAGCAATTTATTGACGGTATTATTTTGGTCAATCATCTTTTTTCCATCAAGGAAAGTAGGATTAATAGCGCCCGCCATCTCTACACAATTATTTATAACTGCCTGAAGCTGTACCTCCACCAATACTCTGCAAAGTGGAACATATGCACGAATCGTTAGGGAATGCATTTCGATACGTGCATATGTTCCATTTTGCTTATCCCGTATACAAACCTTGCTTGCTCATAGGTATATGTCGTAAAATGAATACTTACTTAGGATAAATATAAGTGAGGAAGGCGAGGGTTTCAGACAGGAACACGTTGTATCCTCTCTTTGAGTACGAGGTGCCTATCGCCTGGGAGAAGGGGAACGCAGAGCTGTCGAAGAACCCGACGGCGTACAATACCGTCTTCTTGTTCTTTAAGTCTGCAAAGAGAAGAGTGTTATGTCAATTTCTTTGACAATCTATACAAATATTTTGAAGAGGAATTTGTGGTGTGGTCTTCGGAACTACTGATCTGATTTCGAGAATTCTTTCATTAATGGGGAGCTACATTATCCCTGAAATATCTTTATTATAGAGGGTGAGGTATGGGGGGGGCGAAGTACCAGTTCTTAATAAATGATAAATGGTTTTATTTCTGTAAGTAGGTTTGTTTAAACACTTTTACACGTTAATCATATTTTAAAAACCAGATGAGATCGGCGTTCCTTATCTGACTATTCTGAGAAGAAAGGCCACACCAACTCAGAGGTCGCAGTCTCCTTTAAAATACACACATAATTTTGGTCAGATCATGTGAAGACCATGTGGATTGGGATCTGAAATGGTCTTTTGAGGAATGTACCACACAGATTGAGTGGACCTGTCCAGTCAGTGCACGCATTTGTCAGTAATCGTGCAGCTTATCTCAGAACTTAAAAAGCTCAACTATTCGACGAACATTCCCAAAGAAAGGACATTTGGTTAGGTCGCATCAATTACTCAAACTGCCATACCATGATCAAAACTAACTGAAAGAAAACGACAAATTTTTTTTTAAAAAAAGAACACTCTTCACGTTCACAATAATTAAAATAAAATAATAAAAATGCTTTTAAAAACTATTAAAAATCATTCGCAAAGTAAATTTTCGTGTCATTCAGTCAGTTATGAAATAAAAAAATCCGCACCGACATGCGGATTGCATTTCAGAACAAGAAAAGACCTTCTGAAAAAAAATAAATAAAAAAAAACAAAACATAACAACACTCCTGTTTTCTTTTTTTTGCTGCGGGGTCTTCTGACCAGCACCTCCACAGCGTGCGACAACCAAGGTGCGTCGAACTTATCAACCAATGTACCTAGGATGCAATTAGAACTAGACCGCGATCTTGACAAGATGGAGTTAGTCTTTTTGCGCATTATGGCGTAAAAATCATCGGTATGCGCTGAAGCGAACATACCGGACGCACTACAATAGCGCGGCAGTCCGCAGTTCGCAATACGCAGGGCGTCTAGCGATCTATTAGTATGCCTTACCCACAGGCCACTCGTGTAGACAATAGGCAATACGCTTTAAACAGCGTTTTCTTTACCTCAATACTACAACGAGCCAATCTGTGTATCAGCATGTTGGCCCTGACCGCTAGCGCCCTGCGCTCACGCTCTATATGTGTCCCAGGTACTTAAAAGTGTTGTAAAGTGTTGTTGGGTTTTGCTATCTAGAATTTCTCAGTAGCAGCCCGGAGTCTGGATTTGTATGCTTGCCCCCTATTACATGGGACTTCAACATAACTGGCTAAATGTGGGTGTACTATAGGTACACAACTGCCTAAACTGGTTAATAATATTTTACTACATTATATGCCTACAATTTCTAATTAGTTTTTGATTTTACTTTATTAGATTATTTTATATGTCAGAAGGTCGTAGGCCTTGTGGATTGTAAATTTATAGACCATTGTCTATTTGTTTAACATATGGTACTTGTTGACAGGCCTACACTGTCCTACCATACCTATTAACACTGTTATTTGGAAACATTGTAAAAAACAAATATTTTTAAAAGAGTAACCATGGAGTTTCTTGCCGGCTCTTCTCCATAGGAAACGACCAATTGGAACCGTGCACCTAGAATCTGACGTTTCATAAGTGCCCATGTAGGTTTATGTGAAATAAAATATTTTGATTTTGAATTTGACTAACTTTTTAAAAATATTTTGATAAAATTTTCTTATTTTTTTTCCTATAAATGATACTCGTGAAAGTGGTGAATTTTCCTTTTTTATTTTACGCAATATTCAGTGTTACATGCTGTAGCTAAATTACCTGAATCAAATCGGAGAAAGTTAAGCATTGCGTTTCCATATTTCTATTTAATTAGCCTCGAATTGGCTACTCAGGATCAATATACTACGAGAGCCATCTGCTGCTAGATACCGAAGTAAATTACCCTGTTTCCCGTATTGTCATCCCGCTCAAAAGTAAAAAAAAAAACTGCCCAGTATCACTATGTTGGGTACAGCTTGTAGTCTGACCGGATGCAGCTGAATACCAGTATTTTACATTGAGCGTCTGTCTTACTGACCTCAACAACCCAGTTACTGAGCACCACGATGCCCCTTCGCAAAAGCACATAAGTATTGATTAAAAATATGGAAAATATTGTCAATCGTAAATATGACCACATGTGAGTTTTACGTGTTTCAGAAATTTACGATCGAACGAACTGGGTGTTAACATTTTTTAGACTTTCCCAATCATTGTTTTGCTAGACTTGGGCCGTTGCCGTCTTGTCTTCTATCCATAATATTTTACGAGTGTACCACCTGGTTCCCTAAATCCTGATACCAGTAAATCCGCTTTGAACATCTCCGTTGTGATTTGGCGGTAATAATAACGAATCAAAATACTAGCCTTAACGAGGGGTTTTATTGAATTGGCCTTAGAAAACGGAAGAACGTTTTGCTGCAATGAGGATTGGTGTTAAAAATGTGTAGCTTTTAATATCATCTTTATGCCTACGGAATAGAATTCGAAATCGGTTGAACGGACTGTAAAAATATCTATTGAAATACACAAAATACATAAATAATCAGCCTATAACGTTCCCAATGCTGGGACACAGGCCTCTTATCTATGAGAAGGAGTGGGCCATCATCCACCACGACGGCCCAGTGCGGATTGGTAGATGTCACATGGCTTCGAAATGCCGGTTTCTTCACGATGTTTTCCTTCACCGTTTTGAGAGCATTGGTGATGAAATAATTTACATAAAGTAAAGTGTCTGCTTGAGTTCGAGCTCACGACCTACAACTCGTAAGTCGGGGCCGTTACCACCGGGCCACCAATGCTCTCTCATTGAAATGTCTTATCATATTTCAAATGGTAAGTAGGTCCTTTTGATTGCCATTGTGCAAAGGTTAGGTTGCATTAAAATTTAATTACGGGTGTTCAATCATAATGTTAGTACAGTTATGTCAGTGAAAAAGACAATTCACCAAAGAGGTCCAAATACTATCCACCGTCCTCTCATACCTATTAACACTGTAATCTGAAAACATTGTAACACTCAATTATTATTTTAAAAGTAACCGTGCAGTTTTTGTCGGCTCTTCTCCATAGAAAACAAACAATTGGAACCGTGCAAATAGCTTCTGACGTTTAATGATAAATTATAAATGATTTATTTTCTGTAAATAGGTTTGTACAAACACTTTTACACGTCAATCATATTTTTAAAACTAGGTGAGATCGGCGTTTCCTATCTGACTACTCTGAGAAGAAACGCCGAAACAAACTCTGAGGTCACAGTCTCTTTTAAAGTCCAGACATAATGTCTGAAATGGTCTTTTGAGGAAAGAAACACACAGAATGAGTGGACCTGTCCAGTCAGTGCACGCATTTTTCAGTTGTCATGCAACTCAACACAGAAGTAAAGGAGCTAAACGATTCGAAGAAAATGTTCTTCGAATCGTTTAGCTCCCAAATGTCTACCCAAATGTCTTTTCGTTGGTAATGACCAACGAAATGACATTTGGGTAGGCTGCATAAATTACTCAAACTGCCAGACCATGATTAAAACTAATATTTTAAAAAAATGCTTTAAATAAAACAACAAATCCACATGTCTTCACATTCACAATAATTAAAATAGTATAATCCTTTACAAAATAAATGTCATTGCATCCATCAATGTCAAAGTGTAAATAAAAATATGAAAATAATCTTGGTCATATCTTATGAGGACTATGTAGACTGGTTTCATGTGAAACGTCGACGGTTTATGTGAAAAATAAAATGATTTTGTTTTGATTCATTTTTGCCGAGTTTGTCCCTCATCCTAAGTTTTCTAACACTTTGAAGCCTAGGGACATCAACAACCAAAGCTATTACCTACCAAACAATAGAAAAATCCATCTCCTTCTCGTAGAATAAAAGATCAGTCATATTTTACTTGCCATCCCACAGATATCATGTCATTACTACAAGCCTCGACGCATTCTGTAAGGGTTCTTACAGTTAAGGCGTTTTAGCTCGTTTTTATACGCTACCATAGCGACTATCTCTAACTACCTAAGCTGTGAAATAAGCTCGTAGTAATATACCAACAAGAGTCCATATTGCTAATAACTGAAAAACTGGCATTAAAAGGCACTCACAAACATGTTTTGGCACCGTCCCATTAAATACTAGATGGTTAAAAAAATCTCGGGAGAGCTTGACAGCCACCGAAACAACTGGCCGAATTATCAGGAAACTGAAGTGTTTGGATAAGGAAGAGTGAAGTTTTTGTTCCGCAGTGGGACAATGCTTACAGTACTCTACTGAGATATGAAAGCCATTGTTAACGCGTATCGGGCTCGTGGTTAAGTAATACCCATAGCAAGGGTCGAACGATCAGGTTAAGCTACGCGCACCGCCATCTTTACATACGGAGACTCCATCGTGCCTCGGAAAGCACATCAAGCCGTTGGTCCCGGCTGTCGTTCTTGGATATTTGACAGTCGTTACGAGTCGTCAGATGCCGAAAAGTCAGACAACCGGTCTTACACATCGGTGGATCACATCGATAACACAGTGGATGGACCTAGTAGAGGGTATCTTGTTGTGCAAGGCCACTAAGCCACTAGGCTGGAAGCTGACCTCATTGTAGTTAGGAAAAGGCTAAACAGATTGGTTGTTAATGCGCATCCTATGAGTGCGCAAAAACGCACCGAAAACATGCCCAATCTGTAACAACCCTAAAGTGTAGTAAGTATAAGTATAGCTGGCGAACAGTTTTGCAAACTTGTATCATCCTATGAATAATACATGAGTAGACAGCTTATTCGACGATCACGTTGTCACACGGCGACTATTGTATTCAGACAGTTTTTTTCAAGAAACGAGGTTAAAGATCTTGTAGACTAAAATTTAGGTCTAAAAGTTTTTGGCTACTATAAAACCGCTTTACATAGGGTGACTATAGCAGCACGATTTTCCCCGCATAACTAAATCTAATCTTACAAAGTATTCTCGGAGCTGTTCAAGGTTTTAAAAGTTACACTTAGACTTTCAGTAAATCCTCTTTCATAGCCACAATCTGGGCTTTACACAAATGACTATAGCCACTAGCCGTCTAATTGGCAATTCGGCTAGGCCGCAAATAACTAAATTCGCGAGTTCCAAAGTAGAGTAGATTTAGACTTTTGTAGTGCGGTGGGTTACTACAATTTATTGTGAAAATTTTGTCACAGGAGATCGCCCGCCGCATGAAAGTTGACATTTTGCGATGCGATTTTTATCGTTGCAATTCGCACGGCGCAAATCGACCTAGTGTAAATCCTCCAAGTTTTGTTAATAAGGAATTAAATGCAATCAGACCAGCCAAGATGTAAACAGACGGATTAAAGCGGTCCCTAAAAATCGCCACAACGAATAAACAAATATTTATTTTCAAGTTTGTAGAAAAGTACCACTTGTTAATCAAATATCTATGACAAGATAAATGAAAATCTACATCCCTACGATTTAAATCCAATAACTTATCACCGGTAGAAGGTGGTAACATCCCGCTCACAAGTGTGTTATGGTGATTTCTACTTCTTTACGTGTTGATGGAACACAAATGCTGGCCAACCAGTGTGTTGACACCTGAAAAGCTCTATCATTGGCTTAATTCTGAAACTTTTGTGAGTTTCGCCGATAAAATCTTTCAACGGCGAACGATTCCCCGACACACCAATTAAGAAAATTATGAACTGAAATTGTAAAAGTACTAGGAGAATTTAATCAAAAAGTCAATCGTTGTATCGACGAACCGTTTTAATATTCACAAAATCTATTGGCTTCGTTTAAATTCCTGGTGCGGTTGCGCATGATTTGCAGTAAAGGAGGCATATACTGTGATGGGGCTCCGCACTTGCACTGATTTTGGAGTGGGTCGAGCAAATCCCTATTCGCCAGATTACACAACAGTCAACATGAGCTCTCAATTGATTAAGAGATTTATCTAACAATCAAATTTTCAGTCATCTCGCTCGACATCTGCATGTCAAAAATAAACCTCCAATGAAATTATGCCACAATTCTCGCCACTTCAGGCTGCTTATTTCCAAATCCAACACAATTATTACCCGAGATGGATGCATCTAATACCGTTTACTCCTTTATGTTTCCCGTTAAGGAAAACGATGAAACGATGGTGATACAAGTGCCTATTTATCTTTTTGACAAATACTCGCTATCTGGGTCAAGCCAGGACTAATACCGACAGTTATTTATCTTGCTTGGACTGTGGCAGAAGATATAAGTAATGCAGGAATTATTTTGGGGGGGGAAAAGAACTGCCTCTATATATCCACGGCTATAATATTCGAATGGGTAGGCAGTGGTCTAGTCCATGCGTCATGTTCGTGAACGGGCGCCGTCAGTTGGGGTCATCTCTTAGCTGCCACGTTTAAAAAAAAAAATGTTTTCTGGTTTCGGGACGCTCTTAACGTGTACGTCTTTTTGTTACATCACCTACTACGCTTTGGAACGGACAACTGTTGCAGCTTCATATTTTTTACTGAACGACTTCTTGACAATTCAAAAGTGACTGTTAATGGTTTAATTGAAATAAATGCTTTGAGTTTGAGTTTGTATCTCTATAAAAAGTCTGACTCTGATCTATTATTGAGAACTTCTATGGAAAACCTCGATTATTGTATTGTCTCTCAAGCGGCCTGGCAATGTACAGTTAACGTCGGAATAATCGAGGACATTTTTGTTTCTGATCATTTGCCTATTTTTATCGAGTGCAATTTGGGTTCAATTTGTCCGATCGTCGCGATCCAAAAAGTATCGCACAGTGCTGTAATCTGGGGGGAAAGAGATGAGGCGCAAGTTAGTAAGTATCAAGATTATTGTAATAAGGGCTTGCGAGACATTGACTTCCCCTCAGAATTCGTAAAATGTAGTTTTGGGGCTTGTACTTTATCTGATCATAACTTAGTCTTAGATAAAATGTATGAGACATTTGTTAATGTATTAAGTGATGCGGCTGTTAAATCAAAAAACAATGTGAGACGTAAACAGCATAATAAATGTGTGAGCGGCTGGAATGAGCATGTGAGGGAAGCGCATCGGGAGGCTAGGCTCGAATACCTTAATTGGATAGCTCTGGGTAGACCAACTACCGGTCCCGATTACGACCAGATGTGCGAGTCCCGATTACGACCAGATGTGCGAGTCCCGTAAATTTTTCAAACGAAGGCTAAAATGGTGCCAGAAGCACCAGGACCAAGTTACAATGGATGTGATAGCTAAACAAAACCCCAAAAAGATTTTGTACAATTTTGGAAGTCCTCTAGTAAGCTTGATGTTAAGCCTGGCCTCCCCGCGAATGTTGATGGCCGAAATGACCCAACGGATATAGCTAATTTGTTCATGGAGCACTTTAAAGTACGTTCGCCTCTGAGTCATTCGACCACTACGCCAGATGGTGGGCCCTCAGTGGCAGGCGAGGAACCTTTACTTAGATTTACAGTGCAGCAACTTAAAAAAGTGATATGTAGCATGCGTAGAGGTAAATCTCCTGGCCACGATGGGCTCAGTATTGAGCACTTAAAATATGCTGGGGTACATGTGCAGAGGGTCCTGTTCATGTTCTTCAATTTGTGCATAAGTCACTCATACTTACCAGATGAGTTGATGAAAACGACAGTGGTGCCCATATTGAAGAACAGGACAGGAGACATATCGGACAAGGGAAATTATCGCCCGATCTCTCTCGCGACAACTGTAGCAAAACTGTTGGATAGTGTGCTTGGGTCTTGTCTGGATAAGTACTTACATATACATGACGCACAGTTCGGGTTTAGACCTGGACTATCCACTGAAAGCGCGATTTTGGCGCTTAAGCACACTGTCCAATACTACACTGAACGTAAGACTCCTGTTTACGCCTGTTTTTTGGATCTCTCCAAAGCCTTCGATCTCGTTTCGTATGAAGTGCTTTGGAGAAAGATGGAGGACAGGGGTACACATACCCGTCCTCACCTTCCGCCTGACACAGATCCTCACCGAACACGGTTTTTTCGGGTTGTTCCTGTTTCGCATAAGGCGGGAGGAAACGCCCGGGTGTCACCATTGTGTGGATCGCCCGGAGGACACGGTGGAGCATACGGTGGAGGTATGCCCAGCTTGGGCGGAGCACCGCAGTGTCCTCGCGGAGGCGATTGGCAGCGGCGATCTCTCGCGTCCGGCCCTGGTCCAGGCCATGGTACGGAGCGAGAGGGAATGGAAAGCCGTCACCTCCTTCTGCGAAGCAGTAATGCTCGCAAAGGAGGAGGCGGAGTGCGTGAGGGAGAGAGCCTTGCGCCCTCACGCCCCTAGTCGCCGCAGGAGACGCCCTGGGCGTCGGGAATCACAAGCAGATTCCCGGCCACCGTAGGCGCGGGCTTGCGGACGGCGAGCCATGGGTAGCTCGCCGTCCGGTAAGGACCAGGCCCGGGTCGACGGCGCGTTGTGTTCCACGCGCGCCTCAAAGAGATGTCAGCACAAAAAGACGGGGTCCGATAGGGCCGACGCCTCAGGGTCACGGGTTATTCTAAAGAGAAAACCGTGGCTCTGGCACAGGCAACTGAAGGAACACGGGTGGGTTTTAGTCAGTAAAAGTCTGACACGCCCTCCCGCTCTATCCTGAGCGGGAGAAGTCATTTGATGATTTCCCACCCAAAAAAAAAAAAAAAAAAGGGGGTACACATACCGGCGGAAGTACTGAAAATATTTCAATACTCGAATCAGACTAATTGTGTTAGGTGGTCAAACTGCATCTCAGAGTCATACAGGTTGGAGTGCGGAGTGAGACAGGGGGGGTTGTCTTCTCCAAAGCTGTTTAACCTGTATGTGATAGACCTCATAGTCGAGCTCAGTGGCATGCGTGTCGGCTGTTGGGTGGGGGGTGTTTGTGTAAACAACACCAGTTATGCGGACGATATAGTGCTGCTGGGCACGACTGCGAAGTCAATCAAGCAGATGCTGAATGTTTGTGAAGAATAGGCCGCATCACATGGTCTCATATATAATATTAGGAAAACCGAGTTCATGGTCTTTAGGGCCGCCGGCAAGTGCCCAGATACCATCCCGTCAATAAGTTTGAACTGCACTAAAATAAAGCAGGTGACCACGTTTAAATATCTGGGTCATATACTTGTCGATGACCTTAAAGACGATGATGATGTGGAGAGGGAGCGCAGGGCATTAGCGGTCCGCGGGAACATGTTGGCGAGCAGATTTTTTCGTTGTACTGATCAAGTCAAAATAACCTTGTTTAAAGCGTACTGTCAGGGCCTGTACACGGGAAGTCTGTGGTTCAGCTGTTCACGGGGGTCGCTAAGTGCTTTGCACGTACAATATAACAATGTGTTCAGGATGATGTTGAAACTCCCTCGTTTCTGTAGTGCCTCGGGGATGTTTGCACAATCGCATACAGATGGTTTCGATGCTATCATCAGGAAATGGTGGCATCGCTTGTGAGGAGGATTCGGGGGAGTGGCAATAGCATCCTGAAAGTCGTAGCTGAGGACCTGAGAGCTCATGTGCTGAGGCATCTCATGTGGAACCATTGTCCGCCTGAAGTGCCTCGTAAGTGCATGACTCAGTAAGTGTTGCTGATGTACTTAAATTTCTTACTAATCCTAGTTTATAAGTCTTTAGCATTTAAGTTTTGACTTACAAAAATGGTTCCTATGTTGTACCGAATAAAAACGAATTATTATTATTATTATTTATATTTTTAAACTCGAACTAAAAATTTGTCCGACCCGGAGATCGTAAATAAAACCTACGCTCTTGCAATCACTGACTGCCCCGAAGACACAGCATGATCTTTAAAGGTAGGCAAAGGTGACATGATGAGGTATTTCTTCATTTCGTTGGACATCATCAAAATCGAATGACTGTAAAGATTAGTCGTGTTAGTGCAAGTATCCTGACAGACCGGTTCGTTTGTCCAAATAGAAATCTCCTTGCGAGATAGCATTTAAAAAAAAGAAGTTTCTATTAAGCCTTCTACAAAACGGGTTTATGCGCCTAGGATGTAAGAAATCAAAGTAATTGGTTGACTAATATGCTACAATTAACTTTATCATGGCTTTATCATATAATCGTGATTCTCATCGAGAATAAACTACTGCAATTATTAAATGACCACATAAAAATGAAAATAGTAGTAAAATTACGGTAAATTACTAAAATGATAAAGCATTGTGCAGTAAACGCGGTAAAACATAGTTATTATACGAGGAAGAAATAAATTAAATTGTTTAGCACGTAATAAAAATAATAATGGACTAATTTCAGAGTTTCTTTTTTTAATACAACTTAATTTATCACAAGGATGTCTGGCAGCGATTAGTGTCTGATATAAACCCTGAAAACAAGCCTGTAATGGTCCACTACAGGAAAAACTAACTATGCAAGGGTTCATAAGTGCTGTAATAAGTATCACGTAACTAAAGATAACAGTAACAATAGATAATGTTTGATTACTCCGTCATCCCGTTTAGCTCTGATGTTAAGGATCTTGGTCTGCAGGTCACGACTGTTAGTAAAAAAGTCACCGGAACGTTGCCGTCGCTCTATCCCTTGAAAAACCTCCTCCCATCACACATAAAGGCTATGCTTGAACAGTCCCTAATCTTTCCCATATTAGACTATGGTGATGTGTGTTACTATAACCTGAATGCAGATCTCCTAAATAAACTTGACCGCCTTCTAAATAACTGCATTCGATTTGTCTTCAATCTACGTAAGTATGATCTTGTGTCTGCGCACCGATTGCTTTTAAAATGGTTACCCATACGTCAGCGTAGAGAGTTGAGTGCTCTGTCTATGTTATATTCTATACTCGATAAATCTACTTCTCCTTCTTATCTGACCCCCCATGTTCAATACTTATGCTCTGCTCATAGTAAAAATCTTCGTTCCACCAACAATCGTCTTCTACGATGTCCTTCGCACCGCTCTGGTTTTATTCACTCTTCCTTCTTTGTCCAGGCGGTCTTTCTTTGGAATGCGCTCCCTCTGAGCATCAGGATGGCTACCAGTCGGTTATCTTTCAAAGTGAAGGCTCGTGAACATATTCGTGAGAAGTTTGTTAAATCATCTCAACGCTGATTTGCTGGATTCGTTTTCTCATCTACTTATTGTTATTTCTCCTGACAAAGTTTAATCTGTTTATATGTATGTATTTAAGTATTTATGTTTTAGTAGTGTATTCTTTTTCGAGTTATCTATCCCTTTTGTTGCACCTGCCATGTTTTGTCTCTGCATCACCCTGAGGTTGACCGGTAGAAAATGCCTCAGGCATTAAGTCCACCTTTGTACAGTATTTTTTTACTTGTGCGTAAAGTTTTACTAAATAAATAAAGAAGTTCATTTACTTCAGAAATGTTTCTTTCAAAACAACAATATTTGTGTTCTCTGCGGCCGCGTCCTAACCAAAAGTTTTCGTTTATTGTAGAAACAATGACACGGTTGGCTACAAGCCGCAGCAGTTTTGCCATAACTTGTCCGTTGTACGACATACAAAACAGAAACAAAACTGCATGTTCTAACGCACAGACTTGATTTTGACTCTATCTCTTTCCCGCGTGATTTCGCCGATTTGCTCGGAAGCAAATTACACTTCCCTTTGTTTGTTTGTTTGTTTGGCATCTCGCAGGTCAACCTATGCGGTTGTCGTCTGCTTAAGCGGACTTGCCTGTGGATTCCCTAATAAATTAAGGCCTCCAGCCAGGACTTAAACTTATATACTAACTAAAACTAAGCGACAACGCTAAGGGCACCCCCTGTGGGGTACGAACCTCGGCTTAGGGTGTCGCTGGAAGAGGGCAGCAAATGACTAGCTGGATCGGGATTGGTATTAATTAGGGACGAATTTAAAGCTACAGGCTCAGCGGCGCGGGCTGGCTCGAGCAAGGGTCGGGAGGGGCGTCGATTTGGGCGTCGCGGCGGGCCTCGGCGGCGAGGGCGGTAGGACGGCGATCGGGTTTTAGGCTTATGTAGCGTGCTAGTGGCCTTACTACTCTCCTGGAGGAGGGTAGTGGCGTCGTCGGGGTCGATTAAAGTATGCCTTGGTCGGCGAATACTGCTAATGCGAGAGGGAGTGTAGCGGGCGGCCGCTGTAATCAGGGGGTTAGAATGTTTGATGCCGCAGTCGAAGAAACGCTTTGATAAGCGTTTCATGAACTGTTTTATGGTTGGCATTTTGAGGTCGACGTGAAGATCTATATTACGGACATAGAAGGGGGCACCCGTGACCCTTCTGAGGAAACGGTTTTGGAGGGTCTGCATCTTATGGAGATGACGTGGGTGAGCGTGCGCAAATACAACGCAGGCATAGGTCATGATGGGACGGATGACTGCGGTATAGATGCGGAGCTTGCATTTGAGGGACAGTTTACTACGGGCTGTCAGTACGAATTGCAGCCTGCTAAGAGCGAAGGAGGCGCGCGCGCGAACCGCCTTAATATGAGCCTTAAAGGTAAGGTTCTCATCGAGGATCACGCCTAGGTATTTGGCTTGCTTCTCCCAAGGGATTGGCTTGCCGTACATAGTGATCGGGCTGGGAAGTGGGGGAGGGAGTCGACGACGTCTCGAGAAGAGAACCGCCTGACTCTTATCGGGGTTGACCTCGATTCTCCATTTCCGGAACCAAGCGCCTAAGACGTTTGCGGAGGTTTGGAGAGTACGAGCTATAGCGTTGGGACAGTGACCGGTATAGTAAACGGCAGTGTCGTCGGCGAAGAGAGCCAACTGAGCCTTTTTACTTTTTGGGATATCGCTAGTGAACAGCGTGAAGGCGAGAGGAGATAGTACGGAACCCTGAGGGACACCGGCGCGAATAGGATGAGGGGACGAGAGTGCTCCCTCGACGCGATAGCGAAAGGTCCGGTTCGACAAAAAGTCTCGTAAGATGAGCACGAGACGAATTTCACTTCCCCGCTCAACCCGTTCTTTTGTTACAGTGCTGCGTTTGCATTATCTGTGGCAGTCGACATTTTATAAAGCGTTTTTTTTTGTAAAATGGATGTTGATTTTACGGAAAGAATTATATAAGAGGTCCGAAGTATACCTATACTGTATTTACTGAGTCGAGAGCGGCGACATTTTGCTCCGATTTCTACAATTCAACTGACTCTCAAGATGTTCTTCTAATCGAACGCAATAAAAATGTAGTAATGATTCGTAAAGCGGTTTCCTATAATAATTTTCGCGGCGGAGGTGTGCTAAGGCCCAGCGCTACGATAGCGTATTAGCGCGCGATCGGATTTGTTTAGGACCCGGGGCCTACCGCTGTAAGATACGCTCACGTCAAGTTCGCGTCACGCGAGCGCGTTCAAAGTCAAAAAGTCAAAGCATTTATTTCAAAGCGGCACTAAAAGGCACTTTTGAACGTCAATATTTTCATTTAAATAGATTCTACGCGCCCCTTCCAAAAGGTAGTTTCGTATGGAGAAGAAGGGGCAAAAAACTCCACCGTTACTCTTTTAAAATTTTTAACAACATTTTTTGGACGTTAGTTATAGTTTTATATGTGAAGACGATGCACCCAGAACAAAAATACTATACCACAAATAGGTAAAAATAATTTAAAATAAGAAAAGAAATATAAATTAATCACGTGAGGTACATGGTGCTCACATATTTACAAACATTGCGAAAGTAGTAAGTATATGATTTTCCTAAAATATTAACTAGGAATAAGTCAGTGTGTGAGTAAAGTAAAAATAACAAATTATACAATACAATAAGCAATTAGTATGATTTTGTCTAGCCTCCATATTGTCCTATGGAGCAGGACTAGCATGTTTCCAAGCATTCTTATCTAGGATATACAAAATAATATATCGTCACAAAATAATACCGCATAAACTCTACTGCAACTGCATCTCTACCGTAACTTGAACGGCGTGTCATGGAATTATGGGAAGTAACCCGGAGTAGTAGGTTTACTGGTCGCTAAAGTCTTAGGAGCTTTTGCTATTAAAAAGGGATGTGGCTGTGTCGTGGAAACGGCCGTTTGTTTTCGGCAATAAGTGAAAGGTACAGACCTTATACCTACCTATCATTATACACCTACCTATTATATACCTTACATTATCATGTTTTTAAATGTATGGGAAGTGGGCATTGAAAGTAGCCAAAGCCTCGTGTTTAAGAAATATAAGTTTTACAATTTTGTCCATTGTTTGATGTCCGGACCACAGACAACACAAATTGCTCTGTGTATGTTGTGACTCTGGAAAATGACAAATAATCCAAACAAAATTCCGATTGCAGAGTGGAACATCTGGAACACGGTGGTATAATTATGGAACTGAAACGAGTAACATAACCGGTAAAATGTGGTTTTACAGGCGTGAGTTTAATATTGTCTGTTTATACATACATGCATACATAACATCACGTCTGTAATCCCAGAAGGGTTAGGCAGAGGTGTAACAATAGTACACCCACATTTCGACAGATAGGCTTAAGTCCCATGTAATAGGGGGCGAGCCTATTGGCTATTTATTAATAATGGTAATAGCCAAGTCTCGAACCTGTGTACTTGAGCACGAATTCAAGGTTTCCATTGCGATACAAATAAAATTCTTACACTCACCAATATTCTTATCTCTGGCAATGACTTTGTGTGCGGACTCCACTGGCATCATCCGCCTGATGATTTGCCCCGTACTGGTCAGACGATGCATTGTCACTTGTAAGTTGTTCATCATTCTGGGGCTGATGCTGGCGTTCTTGTGGGTACCTGGACCTGGAAATAAGAGCCAAATTAATCATTTTATTTATATCAGCGCTATTTCGTCTTCCCACCTGTCTGTCTTTTGTAATTCTGATGTTCAAAAAGTACTGACCCAGCGTAGTTTGATTATAATAATAATAAAGTTCATTTCATAAAAACTGTACCTAGATTAAATTACAGGTAAATGCTATTCTAAAACAAAAGTACACAAAATTTTTGGCTTCTGGAGCCTAACTAGGACAGACCTGTATTACGGCTAACAGCGCCAAAACCCTTGCGTAACAACAAATTAGAGTTCTTAATGCTAGCATTTTAAAATAAAGTAAAAATTATAGTCTAAGATTAGTCTAAGATTATATTATGGTCTGCACCTCTCTCTGTGTTATGTGATATGGTGAATGAATGAGTGTGATATGGGTGATGAATGAGTGAGTGTGGAATGGGTGTGTCCATTTGTGAGTGTGCTTTTGATTTTTTATGAGTTACATGAATTTGTGAGATACGCGGATAAAGTGATTATTTAAATAATAAATACATATTTTAGATAATGAGCTTTGCTAACATAAATATTAATTACTTTCTAACTTGGTGCAGATAGAAGTTGCTCAGTCTCATCATATGTGAGACCTTGTAGGTATTCCGATACCTTTTTCCTGCAACGATTTGTGTTGAGAGGATACATATTAAGATTTTTATTGAGTTTATTGTAGATAAAGGAACCAAGGAAATTAAATAATTTTGGACTAAATTTAGTGCTGGAAGACCTGTGTTGTGTACAAACCATATAATTTCTGAGTGTATTTAAAATCTCGGGGTCGTAATTTGAACAAGTGTGTTGCATAATAATTATTTTCAATATGAATAACTGTCTCACAGTTAGAACTCCACACAACTGGTAAAGTAAAGCAGTAGAGAAAAGTATTTGTTTAAAGGTGCCTTTAGTATTGCACGTTGGGCAAACTCAATAGACTTGAGTGTAGTTTTCGGGGCACCTCCCCAAACAGATATACAATATGTTATGAGAGACTGGCATAGAGCAAAGTATATTCGTTTCAATATGTGAGGATCAGCGATGTGTCGTAGGTTCCTAAAGATATATATATGAGTTTCCGAACCCGTCCTGATAAAAAAAATATGTGTTCCTTGAAGTTAAGATTTTCATCTACGGTTACACCTAAATACTTGATGGCATTTTATTTGATTCAATGACTATTGTTTTTTTTGTTTATAGAAACTCCACAGACGTGATGGATAAGTTTCGATATTAATCTAAACATGATAAAATAAACAATAAAATAATTTGGCGATGTTTTTGTGAAATATCAAATATTGTACTATGTACTTTTGAAAAAAATACTGCAACCATGAATGAAAATTTTGTACTTATGAAGGCACAATCGCACGTCGATACAATCGTATAAATCTCAAACATTGTCTATCGCGAAATGAATAAAAAAACTCGTACAACAAGTATTTATAACAAGCACTTTACAAGTAACAAGTATCCATCGAACTAAATGATTGAATTGTTTGTTTTTCCTCGCTATTGTCATTCTGTCTTTAAACTCAACAAATTATATGTTAACTTGCACATGCTTAGGATTTTTATGATGTGAGAAATTCAGCTGAGTTATGTAGAACCTTCATAATCATTGTGGAATCTTTTTGTGAATGTCATCTTGCATTTCAACCGAAGTTTGTCCTTTTAACTTTGGCCCGTCTATCGGATGCCTTATGAACTATTAACTTATAAACTCAGCGAGCATGTACTAAAGGCACCCCCTGTGGGGGAACGACCTCGGCTTAGGGCGGCACTCGTTGCAGGAAGGGAGCAAGGGACAGGCTGTATAGGATCGATCATGATCATTGCTTTACGTATCAGTACCATGGAGTACCGTTCCTTTAGAAGGCGTACGTTGGGCCAAAGTCAACTCGCAGTGGCCCCTTAGACAATTGTTTAAATTGAATGACCCTGAAGCAAAAACCGACGCTTATCCCTATCCAATATATATAATTATGGAAGAACTACGTCAGAGAGAGAGTATGCCGTTATCCAGTACGCGGGCCCAGTGCGGGTTGGTTGATGTCACATGTCTCCGAGGTTTTGGTTCTAGGAAATGCGGTTTCCTGACGATATTTTCCTTCACCGTTTTGAGAGCAGTGGTGATGAAATAATTGCGCTGGGGCTCTGTCTCGTATACAGGCGTGGCATTATTAGTTTGTCGAGGGGGAAGTCGCCGGGTCACGATGGGCTTGGCGTCGAGCATCCGTACATGCGGGACCTCACATTTACCGGGTTCTAGCTATGTTGTATGCATTTTGTATCCATCATAAATATCTACCAGAAGAGCTTATGGAAAGCGTGGTGGTGCCTGTGATAAAAAATAAAACCGGCGACATAGCGGACAAAACCAACAACAGGCGCATCTCCTTCGCCGCTAAAATTGGAAAAGTCTACTTGAGCGCCGGCTTGGTGAGTATTTAAAGTTGAGTGATGCTCAGTTTGGTTTTAGAAAGGCGCTATCAACTGAGACCGCTATCCTGGCGCTTAAGCAGACGGTCAGGAATACAGATAAGGAAACACCAGTATATGCTACTTGTCTCAGTGAGCTCAGCGAGACTAATGTCGGTTGCTCGATTGATGGCACTATAGTTATTAAACTCAGCTACGCAGACGACATGGTCTTGCTGTGTCAATCAATTAGGGCGTTCAGGAAGCTGTTGGCTATTTCTGAGTCTTATGCTGCGTCACATGGACTCGCATACAACGCTAATAAAAGTGAGCTTTTGATTTTAAATGTAAGTCTAGATCATCAGATAATGTTCCTCCAGTGACTTTAAGCGGAAAGCCACTACGGAGAGTCACACATTTTATATGCCTAGGGTATGTAGTCACGGAGGACTTATCTGACGATGCTGATATAAAGAGGGAGCGGAGGGCGTTGGCGGTTCGATGTAATATTTATAATTTTTCAAAATCAAAACTCCCCAAGTGTCCCATATAAATTTATAAACATCCTCTGCCGACGAGTCTATGGTTTTGCTATACCCGGACGAGGCTGAAGTTGAGTCAGTGATTGAAAACCTGAGAAATGATTGCGCCACGGGATGGGACTCAATTCCGCCCAAACTACCAAACTAGGTAGACATATACTAGTCCCACCTCTTACAAAACTCTTCCCCCGTATCTTCAAAAAACCTCTAATAACGCCTGTTCACAAGGTACGGGGTCAAGATGAGGTTAAAAGTTAAAGACATATCTCAGTACTTTCAGCACAGGCATAGATCTTGGAAAAGCTACTGAACCGTAGACTCATAAGATACTTAGGGTGTTTCAATATAAGCACCGTAGACGCAGTTAATCAACTTGTTGATTACGTTACTGGGCAAGTTGATGCAAAACAGAAATGTCTGGGTGTTTTTCTGGATCTGGCCAAGGCGTTTGACACGGTCTGTACTTCAACCCTTGTGAGGAATAGGATTATATTAACTGACTTTCTGTCTTATCGAACACAAAAAGTAAAGGTTGGTGAAGAGATTAACAATGAAGTAAAAATATACTATAGTGTACCTCAAGGTAGCTGCCTATCCCCAGTCTCTACCTGGTTTATATTAATGACCTGTGGCAGAAGTCTCTTAAATACGTTAAAATATTTAGTTATGCAGACGATACCATATTAATGTCACGGTGAGAATTGGGAAGCAGCGCAACAAGCGAGTTTTTGAGTGGAGACCGCGACTCGGCAAACGTAGTGTAGAACGCCCTCCGGCCAGGTGGGATGACGAGCTGCGAAAGATTGCAGGCAGATGCTGGATGCGTCAAGCTGAAGACAGGGCGTTATGGCGCTCATTAGGGGAGGCCTATGTCCAGCAGTGGACTAAAATAGGCTGATGATGATGATGATGATGCAACAAGCTGCAGAGCTGGGCCTACGGAAAATAATCCGTTGGCTGGAAAGTAGCTTACTAGCCTTGAATATTTCAAAGACCTCATATCTGCAATTTACTTTCGCCAATACCTTGGAAATAAGTCTCAAAGCACACTCCTGTTATGATTTTAACGGTCACCAATGCCCATTTCTTCCAATCTCAGTTTGAACTACTACGAACGCTGGCACAGTCAATCATTGACTACTGTATCACGGCCTGGAGAGGCGCTTGCAAAACCTTTATGATTCACCTCGAAAGAACCCAAAGATCCCTACTAAAGATGACATTCAAACCATGCCGGTTTCCTACGAAAGATGTGTACGAATATTGTAAAGTACTTACCGTGAGACTTTTGTATTTTCTTAGTCTCATAATGAGACAACATCAAATTACACCGGTAAATCACACCACAAAATGAAAGAGAACGATTACTCCTACTGACATATTATGCAGACTAGTAATTTTAAAAACCGCGACCGCTAGACGACAACACTTTTACATGGCTACGTACATTTACAATAAAATAAAAAATACCCTAAACATAAACCCGTTAAAAATACGAAAAAGTAAAAAGAAAATCTCCACATGGCTTCAAACACTGGATTATCACCGGACGGAAGACCTAGTACAACAGCAGGACTCATAAGACACAAACCCACACACCATTACACACACACACCCGCACAAACCCTCACACACCCCCACACCATACCACACACATACACACACACATTTATGCACAGTTATTGCCATACCAAAAGAGTTTGCGTGCATCTTTAATTTCTTTTATTTTACTTTGTTTTTAAGGTAATTTATTGCACAGCTACTATTAATTATACCACAAACGGAGGGAGACACTGGCTCCTGTAACACAGGTTGCTACCTAGCTCAGGAGCCATTTTGATTATTATTATTTCTTTTTATATTTACATACTTACATATTGATTACATTTTTTAATATTTTATAAAAACTTAAACAAAACATTTAAAACTATAAAAACTTGTGGTCCGTCGGTATCGGGAGTAGGGTCCAAGCTACTGGTGGTTAGGGCTCCAGAGACAGGAACCTCCTCACGATGGGAGCCGAATCGAGGAGTACTGCCTTCTGAATCAGGCCCTTGATCCAACCGCCTAACGAAAGCCTCGAGAGATGTTGATCGAGGCTTTTGGCACAATGACAGCCGAGTTCACATTGCACATGTCAACAACCTCGTGTGCTAAGTCGAGATATTTTATTAGTTTCTCGTTCTCAGCTTTCACGAGGTTCTCGTCATGTGGAATCGTAACATCGATAACCATTGTGTGGCGCGCTAACCGATCTATCACTACTATATCAGGCTTATTAGCGATAATAGTCCTGTCAGTAATGATAGACCGATACCAGTACAACATGACATGGTCATTTTCGAGAACTGGGTCGGGCGCATACTTGTAATACGGTACGGGCGTCGAGTTCGGTCTGAGTCCATTTGAGTATGCCGAAAGTACAAAGTACATCAAAACCGGCCAACCCCAACCGTTGAAGGCGCGCACCATGTTTCCGCCCGAAAGAAGACTGAATGCCTTCTTCAGGCGGCCAAAGAAGCGCTCCTTCAACGATTGCTTCATGTCAGTAACATTGATGCCTAACGCTTCTGACATACCCAAATACTTATAGTTTTCGGATGAGCCAATTTTAAAAATAAATTAGGCACATTAAGTTAAAAGAGTATTAACAACTATATAAACTTCCAAGTCGATTGAGAGCGTCCGGTCTAGAAATCCGACTACTGACGAAACACGTAGGTTGCAGAGGGACATTAAGAAAATGGTTGTACTGTACATAACTTCACATCGACTGTGACCCACGTGTACAGAGTAATTCAAAGGGCATTATTAATAATATCCGCTAGGTATACATAGTTTGTTATCTCGTAAATACAGATATTATTGATAGATTGTACAATTATATTGTCAATCCATTATGGATAAGTATCTAAGATGTTACTGGACAATTAAACACTCGCATTAATGTCTATGCAAAATGAATACCGTTTTGTAATTTTTATAATACTTCATATTATTTTTTCCAAGAAACAGTAGCTGTGTAATTAATTCCGATATAATAATCAAATTACGATAGATAATTGAAGCGCTTGCAGGATCGAATAAGTTCGCGAGGAAGTAAAAATATCGCGGCAGGATTTTATCGCACACTGGTTTTTAAACGCTCTGCTTAGCGTTGCGCCGAGAGTTGACAATCCAACAGTCTGTTTTTTCGACGCGCTGGGATGCACAATGCAACGGGAGTTGAAAATCCAGTGCGCGATAAAATCCCGCCGCGGTATTTTTACGTCTGTGCAAATGTAGGCGTAGGAAATAGTTAAGATATAATTAGTAATTATACATGGTGGCGGGAATATCGATACTCAAACTGTGGCCATAAATTCAGCACAATATTCTAGACACCTAACGTAGAAATTTAGCGTCCGTGAACAAAAAATGGTCTGCTGTTTCACTGGAAAAGTGTAACGCCTACGCGGTGAATGGTAAATGAACGCAATAGTGTTTCTTATATTTTTTAAGCCGCAGGGGGTTCAGAATCCTGTACTGAAACTGGTTGCGCGTAATGTCCCTGCCGCCATGTATAATAATCAAAGTCGTAAGTACCTTATCGGTAATTATATTTTCCCGCCGTTTTGCCTTGAAAGCCTCGGGCCGTGGGGCCAAGTGTTAGACCATGAGCACTATATATAAATATCCAAACGCCTTGTTGACACTTCCCGTGACCCAGGGGCTGATTTTACCGTACCAGGGCCAGATTCTAAGCATTACCATACAACCTGGCATTGCTACTAGTCTTTTACATTACGATGTGGACGAATTTTTCGACGTTATATTTTAGTTTGTAGTCTTAGTTAAGTTAGGTGGCAGAACTCATAAAAATAAGTGTAGTGTCATTTTGATTAATGATCGTTTTGCTATTAGGGCCAATTAAATTGTTTTTAGAACATTTTCTTTAAACGCATCTCACAGGTCAACACTAGAGGTTGTCGGCTGGGGACGTCCGCCGCCCCCTATGTAACAGGATCCGAGGCGGCGGCGCGTAGAACACTTTCTACGCGTGTCTCTATTGGACATCGCGGGGGGATTCTTACACCTCACTCAGCCCCTCGGACTGACAAGTCGGCGGGGATCGTGGAAGGCGCAAAAGTTCCAATGATCCCTAGTGCAGGTGTGAGAAGGGAACACCAGAGTAGTTTTTGTATTTTAAAACTGGAACTAAAAAAAACAAAAATAAATAAGTCAATTGTCAGCTGCTTAAACAGCCACCAGGGCACGCCTTAATTTATTAAGGCAACTTATGGTTGCCTTAATAAATTAAGGCCGCCAGCCAGGGCTTAGCACACTTATAAACTAGATGACTACACGGTAAAGGAACCCTCTGTGGGGTACCGACTTCGGCTTTGGGCATCGCGGGAAGAGAGCAGCAAGGGACAGTCTGGATTGGAATTATTATTTGGGAACGAATTGAAAGCTACAGGCTCAGAGGCGAGGGCTGGCTCGAACAAGGGTCGGGGAGTAGATTGGCGCGTCACTGCGGGCCTCGGCGGCAAGGTCGGAAGGACGGCGGTGTGTTTTTGGGTGCCTTATGCCACATTCAAAGAAATGCTTTGAAAGGTGTTTCATGAACTGTTGGATGGGGTCTGCATCTTGTAAAGATGACATGTCTTAGCTCATGCAAATACGATGCAGGCATAGGTCATGATATAAGGGGAGATAGTACGAAGCCCTGAGGGGCTCCCGTGCGAATAGGATGAAGGGACGAGAGTGCACCCTCGATACGATAGCGAAGAGTGCGATTCGACAGAAAGTCTCGTAAGATGAGTACGAAATGATCTGGCACTCAGAGTAGGTAAAGCTAATATCACAAGCCGTCGTGCCAGACTTTGTTGAATGCTTTCACTATGTCAAAGAACAGTTTGCCCATCGTCGCGTTTTGCTGGACACCGGCGCTTAAGTGCTCTACGATACGGTGGACATGTCGGATGCACGAGTGGGTTCGAAAAGCAAACTGTTCGTTACGCTCGGGATGAGACTCTTTGCTTTGGCATAGTTTTTGAGATGCTTATAAAAAAGCCTCTCGTAGATTTTGCTTTTTGATTTGGAGAGATCCGGTTCTCCTTGATTTTATACTAAGAACTTAACGATTTCAAAACTATAAAATTAATTGCAAACAGCAACAATATAGGTACCAATATCGATCAAAACATTCCTAAGAGATACGTCTGCACGACTATCAGAGATTATTTAAATAATTTAATGAGATTTAATCGTTCTTATAATTTATCACGACAAAATGGCATAGTGGCTGGAAATTGAAAGGTGTCTAACGTTCTAACGCATTCTGTCTTTCTATTAGAATCTTATGCGGTGGAATCAGGCAGTTGTTATGGAAGGTCATCGCATTGTGAGGTGTATGTGTCGGAGGGGGCTGTACCGGTGAAGGTTCCATATACATGTTTTGACGAATACTATTCCAAGTGCGCGACCAGTGGCAAAATGCTTTATGCCATGTAGTGGAATATGTTTTTCACCTATTATAAAGTATGTTTTAACCTTTTTAATGTGATGTTCGATAACACACGAAGTTTATGCCATCGATGTTGGCAGAGAGTTAAAAATTAGACCACCTGCTATTCCAGAAGAGCAAGAAGCTCATGGTCCTGTTGTACAAAATGTTCATGTACTTCATGTTCCTGATTACACGAGAGCTCATAATACTCCTGGATATTGTATATTTAACAACTGCGATAACAACACCAACGCGAATACCAGAGTCTATAAAAGTTCACATTTTTTTGCGAATTCAAGTTGTATATTCCCGTCGCTGCTAGAGTATGTAGACAGCATCTCGAAGGAAATAATTGGGATGGGCTGCCCGAATTTTGCAATGCTTCTCATTATTTAACTGCTGCCAAGTTTAGTGATGCTTGTGATATACTACGAGCAGCTATCAAACTTGGATCAGGGTTAGAATTTAGAGTGCGAGTGACTAACGAGGAAATGTATTTTTGGATTGGACTCAATAGTGACCATGTCGATGACACTTTAGAGCAAACTCTCTCATTGAGCGAAAGATGCAAGGATCCCAGAACTGCATTATGCATATTACTGACGAAGCTTCGTCCAGGAGATTACGATGAAAGACCTTCGACTTTATTTAAAATTTCAAGAAGGAAACTGGTACGATTTTTATCTATTGCACGTGAATGCCTAAGAAATGAATATGTAGGTGAAATCTCTCACTTGGGAGTGGAAAACATCGACAAAAACGATGTTTTGGTGGAACTTTATTTGGATAAACTTAAATAAAACCTGTTTGGTAACGGAGATAACACCAAAGCAGTTATCATATGTGATGGAACTTATGTATACAGAATCTTATCTTATCCAGAAAAGCAGCAACTTTTTATTTCAGAGGCTGATGTACAGCTTACATAAATACCAGAATCTATTAAAGCCATTTTTAATTGTTTGCGCAAATGGCTACATCTTAGATGTTTAAGGGCCATAAGCTCCCACGAAAAATGACGCGCAGATAATGCAAGATACGATGAATGATGAAGAACATCACTTACATTGTTTGCTACTTGAAAACGACGCATTTATTTTAGACGGGCAACAAAATAGTCTAACACTTTTGTAAATGTTTGTCAGGACGGCGTACCATGAGCACATGCGAACATATTATATCCATATGGTATTTGGGATATACCAATCCTGAACGACTATTTGTTGCACCAGTAATGTATCTCAATGATGCCATCATATACATTCCTTATAATGTTATGCAATGGACTATTATGAATTCATTTTGTTATAATTCCTTTACCTCCCCCCCTCCCCCTTCCTACAGCCTAACCTAACCCACCTTTCTTCCTAAAATTGGTAAAGTCATTGAAAAAAATTAAGAAATTAAGCTTTTCATTTTTCTTTCTATACTTATAACTCGAGACGGACAAACATATTAGTCAAGCGCCACAGAAAGTTTTGTTCCAAGTAAAAAGGTCTATCCAATGACATAGTTGTCATTACTATTTGTTGTTCTACCAGCACCCTAATTGCGTAACACATATTCGTAAACGATTACGACTAATCTGTTTGATTTTGACGGTTCAAGAACATTCATTGCGTTCTATATATTGTTGAGCAGAATTTTTATCGAACTAAAGAAGCAATGGATTAGCAATCTGTTTCAAAACGATTCAGATTCCGATTGATTGTGTATTACGCAATTAGGGTGCAGGTCCCATGAGTTTTTGCCCAATGTCCTTTGCCCAGCAGTCGGTTAAAAGGAATGGAAGTTTGCATCCGAACAAAGTGGCGGGTAACAGTATATTTTATTATATCTTCCAGATTTATTAGCACAACCAATAAGGAAACGTTTTACATGATTCCTATTATGTTTGAACGTTGGTAAATAAATTGTTTTGTACCTACCAATGACAATAAAAACAACTCTGTTGATTTATTCGTTACTTGAGAAATAACTATATGTCATTACTTCTTATATTGGATTTCAAGATAACGTTCAAGTTACTTAGCAAATTCGCGTTCAATTTTTCTTTGCCACCATTTCAAGATTCAATTAAAGGTAAAGTGGGCTTGCCATAAACATTACATGACACCTTGTTTCCCCGAAGGGTTGGGCAGAGGTGTACCTATAGTACACCCAAATTTCGCCAGTTCTGTTTAAGCCCACTGTAAAAGGGGGCGAGCCTATTGCCATCAACCGGGCACAAATCCAGACTCCGGGATGCAACTGAGAAATTCCAGATAGAAAAACCCAATACACTACATGTTGCCCGACCTAGGAATCGAACCCAGGACCTCATGCTCAGCAGTAGCGATTGCGAACACTAGACCAACGAGGCAGTCAGAGATTCTCTGAAATAAATAATATTGGAAAAAAGTTGGTTTTAAGTGCAAAATTCAAGAGATACTAATCAATTTATCTGCCGAGCCGTTTCCCAATTTTGTTGGGGTCAGCTTCCAGTCTAACCAGATGCAGCAGAATACCAGTATTTTACATGGAGCGACAGATTTTCTGACTTCCACAAACCAGTTACTGGGTAACACGATACCCCTTCGAAAGACTGGTTCTCAGCACCAATCATATATTATATATATAGAATAAAAGAAATTCGCTAAATCCGCGTTTGTCTGTCTTTTGTTTTGTCGTTAGAAATTATGAGTTAATCATCGGCATCTACATTTGATACTGCATGGTACTCGTAGAACAGAACGCCAATTCTCGTATTAATAAAACATTCAAACCACAACCTCATCTCAGCGTCAATAAATGTTAAAAACTTGACGAAAAAAAAGCAAATTGATTGTATTCTTGACAGATTGAGACTAGAATGCGAACTTCTTAAAAATACGGGAATTGGGATTATGGCTACTATAAAAAATTATCGTAAAAATAGCGTAATTTCAAAGAAGGCATAGCAAAAATTAGATAATCGAAAAAAAAACTGTTAAAACGATGTAAATTTGAAGAAGATACAGGCTTTAAAAGTTTTTTGAGGGGATTATTCCCGTCCTTGTCGAGTGGTACGTACAATGTTTGGCACAAGCATGAAGATACATAGTCATGACGTCACTTCTAAGATAGTGCTGCCCTTGTCTAATACTTATTTTAAAACGTTTATAACTTGGCTGTTTTTTAAGCTTTTACACTTTTTGTAGGACATGAAAATAAAAAATAAAATCTGCATCCCCATTGCCCCTCTGTCTTTATGTCTAACTGGTAGACAAATCCAAACCTAGTTGGGGATTTTTTTTTTTTTTGTTCCGGGGTCCTCATAGATGACCCCCGCTCTGGGGCGTGCGGAATGGTCTGTTAGACTCTTACTGACTAAAAACCACCCCGGTGTTCCCTTCTATCACTTGCACAGGGGATCATGGGAACTTGTGCGCCTTCCACGATCCCCGGCTAGTGCCGGCACGCATGTGCGGGCCTCTTCATATCCGCGGGGGAAGGAGGTGTCAAACTCCCCCCGTGACGTCCAATAGGGGCGCGCGTGGAACACCACGCGCCGCGCCTCGGGTCCAGTTATATGGGGGGGCGGCGAGCGTAGTTGGGGAAAGCTTCACTCAACCTCACTTAGTGGTTTGAAATTCATAGTTGCAATATTACTCCTCATCTCAAACAGTTTCCTCAGTCGAGGTGAGTTTGGGTTAAGGAAACCATTGTCAAATATAAGGTACGTCGGCTATCTACCTCGTTTTAACCAAAACACGCGTTTTTTACTCGGTTTTCCAATAATGTGTTTTGAAGAGTTTATTGAATATTGACGTATTCGTGACGCAACACCTCGACTCCCACTCATTCGATGACGACTATGCATACCGATTTTCAGGGTATTCCGAGGCACGTCGAGTAGCTTTCGAGGTTTCGACTTAGACTATATTATGCTTTACACGGAGTAAGGCAAGAAAGATTTTTTTTTTATGTTTTTTTCGGGAAACATGACGCAAAAAAATACAGTTACACTAAAACTAACAAGGTGAAATAAGGTGGCTAAAGGGCTGATACCTACACGGTCAAACTGTAGGTTTAGAACAGCAGTTTTTTTTTTTAAATAAATGCTGAGATCTTTCGACGCTGGCGGTGCTTGCGTCATATCCTGAATTATAGTTAAAATAGTAAGTAATAAAATAAAGCTACTTACAAACAGGTATCAACCCAGCGGGGTAGCCGTAGTCGGCGCGCGGGCCGTAGGTGGCAGCTCGCGCTGGACCAAACAGTGTGATCGACAAAGCCACTGCCACCACTATCTTGAACATCCTTGACATTGTTCTGAAATTAAAAAGTAAAATCAAATTCAGAATAATTTATTCAAATTAGGCTGAAATCAGCTCTTTTTGAACGTGAGCAATACTTAACGCGTGCTGTGCGGGGAAGAAGGGGTACAACAAAGACCTTAGCAGCACATCTGCCTATTAAATAAGAAGAACTAGATTCTATACAATAGTATGCTGATATACCTACAATGATTTAGGAAAAAGCTCTTGCTCTATCATCAGAAGAGCCAAACGATTTCTTGTCGGTCGATTTCGCCAATGTTTTTCCTCAAAGGGAAATTACACACAACGATAGTTGGCCGTTTCAGAGCCATCTCATACAACTGTCAAATAATGACAGTTTTGATTTGAATATACAGGCAACTTAAGTTACCTGTATTAAAACAAAACAAACCAGAAGAAAATAGCATTGTGTGCCTCACGGCTGCGCCAAATAGGCCCAGTTCAGCATAAATGCCTGACAACTAAGTACCTGACGCTGGTAAACAATTAATATCCCTGAATTTACAAAGTAAAATACTTTGCAGCCTTTGATCTTGGTTTATTTTTATTTGTTGCGCAGTTTTTTTCTCCTACGTTTGTCGTTGAGCCAATTATATCTACTGAATGTAAGGAAGAAATAAAGAAAAATTGTTTATTCTGAACAAACAAAACGTACATTACATAAAAAATAACATTCATTATATGGCCTAAATGTTTAATTTTTCTTCATTAAATAATAACAAAAAAAAGCTAATGTTTGCGGCCATTTTTAATACGACTGTATTGATAACATCATTTTTACATCAAAATTATTGTAATTTCTTCTCATCATAATGATGAATGTCACATTAGTTAAGGCAAAAAAACACATAAAAAATACAAAAAAACAAGCGAAATCGAGAATTAATGGTGTTATTTAGAGTTCCATAACCAACCGGTATTTAATTTCCTTTACGATTTTCATTTATTTCGATTGAGGATTATCTGTCATCAGTAGGGAGGTTCCTATTTAAATAATTCCGAGGTTCTTTTTATAATCAAACTCAAACTACAAAGCATTTATTTCAATTGATCCACTTACAAGCACTATTGAATTGTCAAGGAGACGGTCAATCAGAAATATGAAGCTAGTTGCCCATTCCAAACCGTAATAGGTACCTATTGAGAAGAACTTTATAATAAACTAATAACTATTGCTGCAAGCATCGTCATATGATTTGAAAAGATACACACATTCATGCACACACCAACTCACTCACACACAAACTAACACACACAATCTTTAGAATATATCTCTTAATACGTAATATAACAACATATTTATAACTAAATTAAATTACTAAACAACTAACTAACTACCTATACAAATTAATATAAAAAATACTCAGGCGTCGAAGTACTCGTCCGCATCGCTGTCATCTGGAAAAGTGCCCAGAAGACTGGCAGCATTGCCACGCTGAATGGCAATGCTAATTCTTTGTCCAAAGAACAACCCAGCCCTCTGGTCACGTGAAGTGTCGACTAGTCGGTGAGAAATTTGTTTAAAAATTAGATGCGCACTCGGGCCCCATGACCCAAGCGTTTCGACCCCAAACGGCTCAAAACTGTAGTTACCCATAAGGTTACAGTATTTTCGCCGCTTGAGGGTCTCAGCAGCCGCAGCAGCAGCGCCAGCACAGTTCGCCGTGCTAGGAACATGAGATGGAGCAAGGGTATCGACACAGGTTGCGTAATTACTAATTAATTACATCTCTTAATTACTTTTTATTTTTTCATTTATTTAGTTATAGTTCAAGTCTTGTTTTTTTGGTTTTGATATTTTAGCTTTAATTTAAAAAAAAAAAAATGTAGTTTTATTTATTTTTGTACACCACTTTTACCATTTTTTATTTGTAATTGAAGAGCGGAATCTCCTAGCACAGGTATATATTTTACTTAAAAGGAGGTTCCTATGTAAGATTTACTGTAACAGATGTACAAGATTCTGTAATAAACCTTTTGTTTACTATTTACTCCCTGTATTCCATAGTACTTATAGCCTGCCATTTCTTTGTACATACCTATGATAATTAAGTAGTTAAGAAAAAAAAAACTGTTCTATCCAAACGTATAACAAATACTCAGCCTATTTATCATTCATTGGATTTGACTAATCAAACGTACATGAATCAACTTCACACTCTAAACAGGGAAAGAACAAAAGTTCCACTTCAAACAATATGCGTTATTATTCGCATAGAAGTTAACTAACTAACCTAGGAATCAATACTGTTTGTTAAAGTCTACAGGCTGGCTAACCAAAGCTGCGCAATGCAAAATGAAAAAAAAAATAACTCGACGACTGCATTACCTCCTCTTTTTTTTGAAGTTGGTTAATAAAACGATCTTGTCAAGTATTGTCCTCAATACGAGTATCTTGCACTGGTCTCTGGCTCAGTTTAACCAAAAGGGAAGCGAAGGGTAGATTTACGGCCGAACGCATAACTTATCTTTAGTGAACGATAGATCGCTATTGATGATAGACAATATATTTCTATCTATCCTTGTATGAAGTCTTACAATCATCGATAAAGGGCATCTATCTAACAAAAACAAGAGATAGGATTTATAAGTTCTTATGATTTAAGATTTTGAAGATTATTTCGTCACAAAATCATTTTTCCAATCGGTTAACTGTGTTACGATTTCAAAATCACTTTCGCTTAAAGTACGTTTACTTGAATGGGACATATTTAAAATAATTATTTAGAAAATGTACGTTTTTGTTAGTTTAAATTTCTTAAATAGATGCGATTATCCCTGCAATTCAGCGGCTAAACCTATCTGTTATCTTAAGTAACTGACCCGGCAAACAAATTGTCTACATGTTACTGTGACACTTACTTAGAGTTTTACATGATAACTATCCGTAGTAAGGTAAGAAAGACCCTCCCATCGATTACTGAGACGTTAAAACCAGAGCTAGATGGGTTTTTCTATCTCCGACATATATACTTTCATAATTATAACATTACAAATTCGAAAGTAACTCTGTATGTATGTTACCTATTCACGCCTAGGCCACTAAACGGAATTCGATATATTTTGGCAAGGAGATAGATGGACATAAGCTACTTTTTGTTTTGGAAGCACGTTCCCGTGGGATAATTTCTGACATCCACGCAGGCGTAGCCGCCGGCAGTAGCTATTATTATAAATGCGAAAGTAAACTTGTTTGTTACGCCTTCACGCTTAAACAGTTCAACGGATTTATATGAAATAAAGACACACAGATAAAAAATTACCCGAATAAGGACATAGGCTACTTTTAATCCTCGATCACTGACGATGTCGCGGGTAATAGTTGGTGATAGATACGTTATTGGGTTCGACTGTTATAGTAGCTCTGTATGTTACTTTTTCACGTCTAAACCACAGAACAAAACGTTATAAAATTTGACAGTAAGGTAGCCTACGACTTGGAGCAGAACATAGGCTACTGTTTGATCCTTAGTTAATTTTTTTTTTATTACACGAGAAGATGTCCTGTGTAACAGCTAGTTTTCTGAAAAATTCCTTAAAGTGCCTTACAGCAGACCCGTCACGCAAAAGTCACAGTTACAAACTCACGTTCTCACTGCTAAGACACAGGCCTCCTCTCTGTGAGAAGGAGTGGGCCGTAGTCCACCAGGGTCCAGTGCGACTCGGTAGATGTCACATGTCTTCGAATTTTTGGTTCTAAAACATGCCAGTTTCCTCACAATGTTTTCCTTTTCATTTTGAGAGCAGTGGTGATGAGATAAGGCAAACAAAACAAACGCAATGCCTGTAATAATCTTCGTGAACCTTCTGTTCATGCGTCTGCATGTTGAGTGGTAGTTATAAATGCTAATTATTGTGGTATTATGATAATTTGACACAAATGAGAGCAACCCAAACGACTATTGTTTGCTGTTTAGAATACATTATTTGGGTTGTTTGATGGCACGGTCAGTTAACAGTTAAATATACTAACATTACTTCCACATGCCTACTTTTTCGAGGAAAAGGTACAAATGTGTTTCAAATAAAAAAGCTTACATATATATTTTTTTTATTTTTTTTTATTACTATACATTATATGCCTACAATTTTTAATTAGTTTTTGATTTTACTTTATTAGATTATTTTATATTTTGTAAATGTGAGAACGTCGTAGGCCTTACAATCCACAGATTGTAAATTTATAGACCATTGCCTATTTGTTAAACATATGGTACTTGTTGACAGGCCTACACTGTCCTCCAATACCTATTAACACTGTTATTAAAAAACATTGTAAAAGACAAATATTTTTAAAAGAGTAACCATGGAGTTTCTTGCCGGCTCTTCTCCATAGGACCAATTGGAACCGCGCACCTAGAATCTAACGTTTCATAAGTGCCCATGTAGGTTTATGTGAAATAAAATATTTTGATGTTGATTGATTTTGAAAATAAAAATTTAATTATTCTGCTTCTTCTTCTAGTTCTAAGAATTCGGCTTTTTTTCTACTTCTTATTTTGTGGTCGATTTCCAGTCTAACCGGGCTCAGCTGGATAAGAAATATGTAGGAAATAGTTGAATGTACCTAAATCAAAAGACCTGATTTTGCCTGTTAGTAGAATATTGAAATGTATTAATCATTCAAATTCATAACATAACATCACGCCTGTAATCCCAGAAGGGTTAGGCAGAGGTGTACCTATAGTACACCCACATTTCGCAATTATGCTTAAGTCCCAGGTAATTCAAATTCCGCAGGAGACGCCCTGGGCGTCGAGAGTCGCCTGCAGATTCCCGGCCACCGCAGGTGCGGGCTTGCGGACGCCGAGCAATGGGTAGCTCGCCGTCCGGTAAGGACCAGGCCCGGATCGACGGCGCGTCGAGTTCCGCGCGTCGTTTTCCACGCGCGCCTCAGAGAGATGTCAGCACAAAATGACGGGGTCCGATAGGGCCGACGACACAGGGTCGCGGGAAATTCGAAGGAGATGTGGCGGTACCTACACCGCCACATGCGAACAACGCATCACACTGACGTCACACAAATCCTGCATCGCGCAATCAGAGATTACCGCGCAGCTACCAAATATACAACTTCCCGACAACAATCATCGGGCATTTGCCCACCAGATACGACACCGATCTTGTCGGAGGATCCTCCCTTTTCTAAGAGTGTGAGTGAACTTTACACCCTGTTCCTCATATCTCTTCACTGGTGACCCCGAGTACGTGCTTTCTGAGGCACGGAGGGGTCTTGATATTGTGGCGGCATAGTAGTATAGATAAAATATGTTATTAATGGTCACCCATCCACGACGCGGCAAGCCCAGCTTAACCTTCCATCAACTCGTGTGTCTGTAATAATTTATCCTCGACCCGGAACGTCTGCCAATGTCTAATGTTTCAATAAAGCGGAAATAACGATAGCTACCAAAAAAAAAATTTACTGCTCAAAAGAAACCAACATTACAAAAATAAAATGACATCAAATGCACGTACAAAGTAGCTAAAAGCCTCGTATTCAGCCAATTAAAATTAGGCCAGAGGCAATATACATTGCGTAAATGAATGATGCGACAATGACAAATGACATCCAACGCACAGTTAAAACAAAAACAAAATGCGTATTACAACATGCAGAGTGGAAAAATATCCAATGCCAAAACTAATATGCTATGAAAATAAAATTTTGAACAAAGAACCAATCTAGGAAGTAATGAAAGGTTACATAAAGCTTCCGAATGCCATTGCTAATTAAATCATAAAGGTCAAACGATAAAGTCCTGATCTGCTCGTCAATGAACTTGATTAGCGTAAATCAAGTTTATTGATACCATGCAAGGTCACGGTCAACATTAAAATTCTCAATAGCGTGTGGAATTGTTCTATTTCCAGGCTGATCCTGAAGGTTTGATTTGAAGGTCGGACAAAGTGTCATTGGGTTTTCTTCCAGGAATTTCTCAGTAGCAGCTCAGAGTCTGGATTTGCGCCCGGTTCATGGCAATAGGCTCGCCTCCTATTAAATGGGACTTATATATAACTGGCGAAATGAAACTGGCTGAACTGGCTGATGAATGGTTGTCAATCCTGTTGAAAGTCGTAGAAATACGAAACCGATTGTTACTTGTCTTGGCCTGTTACTCCATCGAGCAATATACCTACTATTTATTATGTGTACTGTTAGGTATGCATATTTTGAACATTTACAATATTCAATAAAAATGTAAAAAACCGCCGACACAAAAACCTAAGTTACCATTAAATATTAAAAAATTGTAGTATCTTTTTTATTTCATAAATATATCGGGATAGGCCCTCATCAGCGATATTACACTTGCACTTTGTAAGTAGGCGTGGATTGTCAGGCGAAGAAAATAGATATACTAGTTACAGCACAATCACTTTATTTCACTCACAATTTCTTATAAAATAATCACTATGAAATAACCTGAAGGCAGAGGTCCGACATATTAAATGAAAGTATGAAATATAGCACTAACCAACTTATTTATTCCAACAGCTTGTTAATTATTTAAATAGATCGCTATAATAGCTCAAGGCGCTACAGCAGCCGCACCGGGCCGAGCCTGCCACAAGAATGATCCCCCTCTTCGCTGTTTTTTTTGTTTTTTTGGCATCTCGCAGGTCAACCGATGCGGTTGTCGTCTGCTTAAGCGGACTTGCCTGTGGTTGCCCTAATAAATTAAGGCCTCCAGCCAGGACATAAACTTTAATACTAACTAAAACTAAGCGACAACGCTAAGGGCACCCCCTGTGGGGTACGAACCTCGGCTTAGGGCGTCGCTGGAAGAGGGCAGCAAATGACTAGCTGGTTCAGGATTGGTATTATTTAGGGACGAATTTAAAGCTACAGGCTCAGCGGCGCGGGCTGGCTCGAGCAAGGGTCGGGAGGGGCGTCGATTTGGGCGTCGCGGCGGGCCTCGGCGGCGAGGAAGGTAGGACGGCGATCGGTTTTTGGGGCTTATGTAGCGTGCTAGTGGCCTTGCTACTCTCCTGGAGGAGGGTAGTGGCGTCGTCGGGGTCGATTAAAGTATGCCTTGGTCGGCGAATACTGCTAATGCGAGAGGGAGTGTAGCGGGCGGCCGCTGTAATCAGGGGATTAGAATGTTTGATGCCACAGTCGAAGAAACGCTTTGATAGGCGTTTCATGGTTGGCATTTTGAGGTCGACGTGAAGATCTATGTTTCGGACGTAGTAAGGGGCACCCGTAACCCTTCTGAGGAAACGGTTTTGGAGGGTCTGCATCTTATGGAGATGACGTGGGTGAGCGTGCGCAAATACAACGTAGGCATAGGTCATGATGGGACGGATGACTGCGGTATAAATGCGGAGCTTGCATTTAAGGGACAGTTTACTACGGTCTGTCCGTACGAATTGGAGCCCGCTAAGAGCGAAGGAGGCGCGCGCGCGAACCGCCTTAATATGAGCCTTAAAGGTAAGCTTAGTTCTTCAGCTTCATCGAGGATCACGCCTAGGTATTTGGCTTGCTTCTCCCAGGGGATCGGCTTACCGTACATAGTGATCGGGTTGGGCCCCTCTTCGCTGCGCACTAGCTTACATTAAGTTCCTTGAGAAGTGGGGAGAGTGGGGAGGCGAACGTCCCGCTTTGCACAACGTAACTCGGCCCGCTGTACCTACCGCTAACGGTGACGCCGACAAATACTTATTTTAATGTAGATTTTGTTAAGTTGTAAATACATAGGTTCCTAATAATAATATTATCTTATTTAAAACACTTTCATCCCCCACAACTTTTAAACGGCTCAACCGATTTTCATCAAACATGTCTAAGAACACTTGCACATAAGTCACCTTTAGTAAAAAAAACTAAAATTGAAATCGCTTCAACCGTTCGGGAGTTATGATGCCACAGACAGAAAGACAGACACACACACAGACCCCCACCCCTATTTTTGCGTCGGGGATTTAAGAGAAAAATAAATTATATAACTTTTACAAAAAATGTACACTTAGCCAACACTATTAAGATTTCCCATGCAATTATAGTGTATAACACTGACTTAAACTAAAATTTTATTACAGGTGCAAGTAATCAGGGTTTGCAATTACAATGTAGGGTGTGTATGACAATGTTCTGTGTTTCAGGCCATCACTTTACATTACTATTAAACTGGGCCAGTAAGATCAAGTAAAGTTGAAATAAAAATAATTTATTAACAACTAAGAAAAAAAAGCATAATAGTAGATTAATACCTAAAACTATATATTATTTAAATACACAAAAGTAAAAACAGAGGGAATATATTATCATTATGCCAGAATCTCTAGAATTTTTTCTGTGTAATTGAGTTTGGCTAAAATGCTGATAACATTTTACTTATTTTTTGTACGTGAGCACCATGTATTTATCACATAATTGATTTACCTGTCAATTTGCCTCTACACCAATTTACCCCTTGAAATATCTGTTGCCCAGACGCGAAGCTTTTATGCCATACATTTTGACGCCTTATGAAACAGCAGTTTTTTTTTATAACCAACGAAAATTATCAACTCCAGGGGGTCCAGAATCATTCGGCGGTGACGATCTCTCGCGTCCGGCCCTAGTCCGGGTCATGGTACGTAGCGAGAGGGAATGGAAAGCCGTCACCTCCTTTTGCGAAGCAGTAATGCTTGCGAAAGAGGAGGCGGAGCGCGTGAGGGCGAGAGCCTTGCGCCCTCACGCCCATAGTCGCCGCAGGACACGCGCTGGGCGTCCGAAATCGCAAGCAGATTCCCGGCCACCGTAGGCGCGGGCTTACGGACGGTGAGCAATGGGTAGCTCGCCGTCCGGTAGGGACCAGGCCCAGGTCGACGGCGCGTCGTGTTCCATGCGCGCCTCAAAGAGCCCTTGCTCCTCAGTTAGATATTGTAGACCCATTTCTCTGGAATTAGCAAAAGATACTCCAGAAAAAACTACAGCTGTTGTAAGTAAACTCGAAGTAAAAATTAATAAATTAACTCCAACGCGAACGCCTGCAAGAAAAGTAAGACAGACAGTGTTCATGCCTATGATCGACGGGAAAGTTGCTCAAGTGTTAACGCAGACACCATCGAGTGCTTCATGCACTGTTTGTGGAGCAACTCCTAGACAGATGAACGATCTAACAAAACTAACTGCAAGAATTGAGAATGAAGATGCATTTAAATACGGACTGTCTACACGCGTGGATAAGATGTATGGAAATGATTCTGAATATTTCTTATAACCTAGGATGTAAAAAGTGGACTGCATCGACTCCAGAGAACAAAAAAATAAAAGAAAAAAAAAAATAAGTACGTCCAAACTCGTTTCTGGGAATTGCTTTGTTTACACATTGATAAACCTGGTCAAGGTTCCGGAAACAGCAATGATGGAAATACGGGAAGGAGATTCTTCCAAAACTATCAATGTTCTGCAGAAATCACGGGTATTGATGAAGAGTTGATCAAGAGATTATACATAATTCTGCTCACCATGTCATCGGGATTTTCTGTAAACGCAGTAAAGTTTGGTGAATATACGCTGGGGCCTGCACAGTGTGAGTGTGAGTAAATATAACTGGCATTATATGTCATCTTCAGTCCATAAAATGCTTATACATGGTGACAAAGTAATCGCGCATTTTGTAGTGTTGCCAATAGGCCAATTATCTGAAGATGCTCACAAAAAGTTCGTAATAAAGACTAAAAGAAATATAGGTTAAATCACGCTCGAAAGCATTCCAGATCAGCCACAATGGAAGACGTTCTGCACATCCTGTTGTATACAATAGAACAAGTATTGTGATACCAAAAGAAATACTTGACGAAGCGACAAGTGATGAATTAAATAATGTGTTTCTTTTTCATGAATGGTATGTTTTTTTATAGTTTAAATTATGTAATTACGTAGTTATTAACTTATTAATAATACAATGATTCAACTTACAAATAATTAATTTTTGTATGAAATGTTTCAACATTTTATATTTGTATTTTTTTTAACTTATTAAGCATATTTTTTAAAGAAGCAGTGTTTTAATAATCCAATAGAAAAAATATTGGGATATACGTACACAAAATTTCATTTAAAAATGACAAGTAACAAAAAAGTTACAGATTTTTGAGATGGAACGCACCGTTTGGTCCCATAGTGCGACGCCTCAGGGTCACGGGTAATTCGAAAGAGTAACCGTGGCCCCGGCACAGGCAATTGAAGGAACACGCGTGGGTTTAAGCCCAGAGCGGGAGCAGTCATTTGATGATTTCCCACCCATAAAAAAAGGGGTCCAGAATCATGTACTGAATCCATGGTTTTACGTCGATGTCCCTTCCACCCCGTATATTGATGATATTTATTTTAGAAGTATGTATGTATGTCGCCTCGTTGGTCTAGTGGTCGCAAGAGCTACTTACTGAGCATGGTCCTGGGTTCGATTTCCAGGTCGGGCAAAGTGTTACTGGGTTTTTCGATCTAGAATTTCTCAGTAGCAGCCCGGAGTCTGGATTTGTGCCCGGTTGATGGCACTACGCTCGCCCCATTACATGGGACTTAAGCATAACTGGTGAAATTTGGATGTACTATAGAGGTACACCTCTGCCTAAACCCTTCTGGGATTACAGGCGCGATGTTATGTTATGTTAAGTATAGTTAGTTAGTATAATCAATACTCAATACTTTATTGCATTCCATATGTATTACATAGATGGTAAAAGCTAAATAAATAATCAATATGGACCCTGTCGGGCACAGCAAAAATTAGGAGAGAGGGAGAGGGCTAAGTAGCAGTTTAATATTAATTTAAATTATTATAAATATTTAATTGGGTGTATAATTATATATGTATTTAAATATTTATTTTTAGGTTTGAATATATAGGTATAGTATATTAGGTATTTTATTACATGTACATATTTCATAAAAATAATGCAGCTAATAATTTTTATGAAATACATAGTATATTCTCATATTGTATGTATATTTATATTTAATTTAGAGAATTGTTTTTGTTTTTATGTATTTTGTTTTAGAGTAGAAGACTCTTACAAACGTTGTCTACATCTTTTTTATATACTCTCTTATAGCAGGTATGCTGGAAGAGATTTCTTTATAAATAAGCAGCACCTTTGTACCTACGTAATTTTCTGTTCCCTTCTTCTGGTCGATTTATATGTGTGTATATAAATGGGTAGATAAATATACTGACAATTTAAGTTGAGTCAATTTGCATAACAATTAATTTCCTTGACTAAACTATTCGACAGCCGCAAGCCGCAAGTAGAAAGCATTTTGAACGCAAAAGTGTGATAATTAATTGAAAAACAAAGCTATCTTCGTCCATATTACAAGATTTTAGTTAATAGGCCATTAACAAGGTAATAGTTAAGGCTAATTACCTACTGTAAATATAAATTTTTCTCAAAAATGTTTGGAAATTCGGTCATTATTTTGCCAACCTTCTTCAAGATAAATCGAAAATGCTGTGATGGACAAATAGATGCGAGCAGCGGCCGGCAACGTATGAAAATCCATATCTGTCTTGTTTAGCGACCAAATAAAATACAATGAAACCTCATATCTGTCGAGTAACATAAAAAAATTGCTTCGACCCTTGGCAACCAAGGAGGTAACTTATCAAAGATTTTATTTCAATCTCGAAATGGCTTAGCAAATACAGCTGTTTGAAGTGTAAAAGAAACAAGTGAAAATATTGACGCGAGAGATGATGTCGCTGTACGTCATTGATTCTGGAATTTCAGCGCATTATTTGAAAAAAGTACTACACAAGCCTTGGCCAAAACCGAGCATTGATGTTCTCACGTTTGTGTGCCTTGGTTTCGCCTCGGTCCACATTTTCACGTTCGTCCAACAATACATCTGTTTTCGGCCGCTGAAGTAACGTACAATTTTTTCAAAATACGGTATATATAAATACGGCTACTTCGTACAAAAAAGTTAACTAAATGAGTCAACTGCCATATATCTGCTTCTACGCGGGACTTCCTCATTACTTAAGCTTAAGTATTTAAATATTAAAACAGTTATTATCATTCTTTTGTTTTTTTTTGTAATAACTGTAAAAAACAATAAACAACAATTTGTTTAAATGTAATAAATAAGCGTATGTAATATTTTTCCATAATTTACTATTTTGTGTAACGCCGACGTGACACATATTGTTGTTGCACTAAAATAACGCAAGTTTAAAAAACCGAAGTTAAAACGGCTATGTGACTGATATCTTTGTTTACAACGGCATGGGTATCATGACCACCATACAAACCAGTTTTTTGACAGAAGAATAGACAAAATGACAGATGAACGAAAGAAATCTGTAACTTTGTCTATTCTATATTTTATTTTGTCTATGCGTCCTTCGACAAAACTCTTTTATTGGTAATGGTATATTTTTCGTGTCTGCTTCGTCACTTTGTGAAAAATATGTGTAGTGGCCTTTTTAAGTCACTTAATATCAGTAAAAATTGTCAATTAAACATAAAAATAAAATCCTATGTTAAAACAAAGAATTCTGAGCCAAAAGAATTTCGTAAGAAAATGCAGTTTACTCTTTGCACTTTGCTGCCTTTTATCTATGTTACTATTCTATCTATGTTATCGTAGCAGCGTGTTTTTCGATAATTACATGTTTTTAGTAACTGTGGTAGAAACAATAACTTAAAGTGCTTATATATGTAAGAATACATTACAATAAAATATGAGCTATCAAAAGAAATGAAAGAGAGTTTTAAACTCATGTTAAAAGTACACTTTGTAAACAAGTACAAATTACAAAGTACAAATTAGTACAAAGTACAAAGTACAAATTAGAGGATTATATCCTAGATAAGAATTCTTGGAAACATGCTGGTCCTGCTCCATAGGATAAGCTAGAGGCTAGACAAAATCATAATGGTTGCTTATTCAATTGTATTTTTTGTTATTTTTACTTAACTCACACACTGACTTATTCCTAGTATATGTAAATGTTACCTATCAAGTGATTGATTTATCTGTCTTTGCTTATTTCAAATTCTTTTTACTAATTGTGGTACAGTATTTTTTATTCTTGGTGCATCGTCTTCACATTTTAATAATTAATGTATGCAAAATATTGGTAAACATTTTCTGAGAGTAACGGTGAAGTTTCTTGCCCCTTCTTCTCCATACGTTCTACTAGAGTCGCGTAACAGCCTTAACGTCCTGGGGGACCCTTAACGGTGAAGATTCTTACCCATGCTTCTCCATACGAGAAGTAATACCTTTTGGAAGGGGCGCCTAGAGTTAATTCTATTTAAATGTAAATGTTGACGTTCAAAAGTGCATTTTAGTGCCTATTTGAAATAAATACTTTGACTTTGACTTTGATAAATGATACAAAAGGTATTTACTACTTTTACATAGATGCATTACGAACGCACGCAGAAACTACCATACCGCAGTGTCTCAAGACGAAAGTCTTTGACCAGTGTGTGTTGCCAGTGATGAACAATGGCACTGCAACATGGTCGCTCACAGTGGGCCTTATTAGAAGGATCAAAGTCACCCAAAGGGCAATGGAGAGGGCTATGCTGGAGATTACCTACGTGATCGAATCAGAAATGAAGAGATCCGCAGGAGAACCAAGGTAACCGACGTAGCCAGAAGAATTGACAAACTTCAGTGTCAGGGTGCAGGGAACATTGCACGCAGAACAGATGAGACCAAAAATGTACTGTGCTAATTGCGTAACACATGATCAATCACAATCTGAATGATATTGAAGAATATTTCTAATACATCGCTTCATGCAAGTCTTTGACCAATGCCTGTTGACCTATGGCACTGAAACGAGGTCGCTCACAATGGGCCTTATAGAAGCCTTTACCCAAAGGGCTATGAAGAGGGCTTGAAGTTAAATACGTTATCTAATCAGAAAAGAAGAGATCAGAGAGAGAATGAGAGAGAGAGAGGCAGTGGGCAGGTCACATTGCTCGCAGAACTGATGACCGATGGGGCCGAATGGTTCTGTAGTGGATATCGCGTACCGGAAGACGTAGCGTTGGAAGGCCTCCCACAAGGTGGAGTTATGACCTAGTGAAGGCTGCAGGGATCCGCTGGATGCGGGAAGCACAGAACCGGTCGAAGTGGCGGTGCTTGGGGGAGGCCTTTGTCTAGCAGTGGACGTCTTTCGGCTGAAATGATGATGATAATGATGTGGAAATTGCGATCGGCTCCCAAGCTTTTACACTTTCTATAATATTGTTTGGAAACAAAATTTGAGAAAAAAAAATCTCTATCTATAAAAAAAATCCGAAGGGGCAAGTCAAATTTTACGCTGTGATGACACTTGCTTTGCTTGACTGTTTCTATATAAACTCACGCCTTTTTCGAAAGGATTCCGTAGAAACCCTTCCAAAACATAAAAATAATAAAGGGGCCATCATTTACCGTTTTGAAACTTATATTCCTTTTTTCTTAAAACTACATTATTCAACAAATCACGCTTCCAAACGTTTTATCATATTGTTAAGAAAATTGACTACCAACTTAATTGGTCCGTATTTTCATCTCACTATTGACATTCTATGACAAATGTATAAAATGCCTTTAATAAAACGGAAATTTGACGTAGGGTGTCAATTTGCTTAGCAATTTATTTAAATGACTGTAGCCCAGATACTGAGTCAACCACAGAACTAACCTATAAGTTTGAACTTCAGATGTACCTACTAATCAAACACTTGACAAGGTTATTATGGACTCAAACACCTTCGAGTAGCTGTTTCGAACCTTAAGCTCCGTCCAGATATGTTAATTTGTCCGTACCATTCCTCTGTTCCGTATCCGCGTCGGCGTCGCGATCCAAGAACAATCAGTTTGGACGCCGTTCGTAACGGTGACCCAGCACACAATATTCACAAAAAAACGCGGCTGCGCCAAATAGGCCCAGTTCAGCATAAATGCTAGATAACTAAGTGCCTGACGCTGGTTTTCAACGAGACCCAATGTTACGAGGACGTTTTACGGATGTAAATCAGTTTCATCGTGTGTGTATATATTTTAACGGAATATATGTAGATATTGTGTAACAAAATAATTGTTTAAAAATAATAAAATAGTGGCGGCGCGGGCGGTTGTTTTGGTACGGGATAAATGGCGTATATAATTAACAAGTTTTCTTGGATCGCGACTCCGATACGAAAAGAAGGAACGGTACAGACAATAGAACATATCTGGACGCAGCTTGCTGCAATTAATTTTAATTTATTACCATGTAAACTTAAGTGGGTATCTTGTTGTCGACCGTACATTAGACCTTGCTCAAAGACCGTGGCCTTACAATCATAGTACAGAGTATCAATGTTGAGGTCAAACAGCTAACAAGGCGCTAAGCTTGCCAAAACGGTAGGTGAGGGAGACTGGTTATATTGTATATAACTGACCCGGAAATAAAGTCTCTTAAGTTGTATCCGGGTCATAAACTATCTGTTTGCCAAATTTCATCGAAATATATTCTCTAGTTTTTCGTGAAAGAGTTACAAACAGCCATCCATCCGTCGATCCTCATAAACTTTCGCGTTTATAATATTATTATTATATTAGGAAAGGATGCGAAAGTAAGTTTGATTGTTTGTTACGATTTCACGCCACAACGGCTGAACGGATTTGGATGATTTTTTTTCACACAGATAGATCATGATCTAGGTAAGGACAGATGCTACTATTTATCCTGGATCACGTTATTTTTTTGAAATTGTAAACCTTTTCATGCCCATGTGGCGGTTAATATGGAGAACTTTTTTTTAGAAACACAATTTTTCTCGACGGAAATTAAAGATAAAATAACAGACAAATTTGAATTGAAATAAAAAAATAAATAAACAAATCAAATACAAATTGCCCGTCTGCTGGCTGTGGGAGAATGGGAGTCAGGCTTGTGGCTTCAGGCGCTCCCGTCATCCACCATAGGCACAATGATGGATGAGTCATCGTTTCGGCTCGCTACATGTCTCCGCTTGGGCGCACCTTGTGTTGCTCCGCATCGGTGTCACTGCGGTGAAGCTGTCGACAGTCTCGGGCACCATGGCCTGTCCTGCTACAGGAGCGCAGGTCGCATAGCACGGCACGCCAGCATCAACGATATTATTCGTCGAGCCCTTGTCACCGCCGGTATACCTGCGGTTTTAGAACCAAACGGCTTGGTACGTGACGATGGAAAGAGACCAGACGGTATGACGTTGTTGCCTTGGAAGATGGGTAGGCCTCTGGTGTGGGACGCAACCTGTGCCGATACCCTTGCTCCATCTCATGTTCCTAGCACGGCGAGCTGTGCTGGCGCTGCTGCTGCGGCTGCTGAGACCCTCAAGCGGCGCAAATACTGTAACCTTATGGGTAACTACAGTTTTGAGCCGTTTGGGGTCGAAACGCTCGGGTCATGGGGCCCGAGTGCGCGTCTCCTTTTTAGACAAATTTCTCACCGACTAGTCGACACTTCACGTGACCAGAGGGCTGGATTGTTCTTTGGCCAAAGAATTAGCATTTCCATTCAGCGTGGCAATGCTGCCAGTCTTCTGGGCACGTTTCCAGATGACAGCGATGCGGACGAGTACTTCGACGCCTGAGTGTTTTATATTAATTTGTACAGGTAGTTAGTTATTTAGTAATTTAATTTACTTAAATATATGTTGTTATGTTTTATATAAAAATAAATTAGTATAATTTAGACCTAAAAAAACAGACAAATAAATTAAATATGTAATTCTGTCCCGCGGGGTAATTACGTTACACACTATTAGTAGTAATCGGTTTCATTTTGACAGTTCAACAAAATACATTGAGTTACGTTGTTGAGCAGATTTTTTTTTTCGAACATATGAAGCAATGGATTAGCAATATCCTTCAAAATGATTCAGATTGTGGTTAATTGTGTGTTACGCAATTACCCCGCGGGACAAAACAGATTTTGAGTGACAGAGATGAGAGACTGAGAGAATTAGCAAGACTTGTTTTTTTTTGGAAATTTTACTAGAATTTTTCATTAGTTCCACAACATAACGCCTGTATTCCTCGTAAGGCAAAGCAGAGTTGCATAGTATAGGTAAGTAGGACTAATCTAATAGTTTTATGTTGCTGCTGGGGAGTGTTGCGCCATTTTTTCTTCCTAGCTAAAGCACTAGGTAATGGTGAAGGGCGGGCGTTTTGGGGGTAATTTTTTGGGGCCTAATTTGAACAAATGGCTTTTGATTTTGATTTTTAATGGCTCCGAGCTACAGAACCGGGTAACTTAGGTGAGCTTGGACAGAGTTGTCATACCACCCGATGCCAGGGACTAACACTATTAATAGCTCACTTCAGCTGAGATCTTCATATTGCTCTGCTGACACATGGCGCATAGTTTAATTAAATAGTTTGTGTTTCGTGATGTTAATCATAATCATAGATAGATAGATGGATATATCATTTGTTTATCCAAAACATAAGTATACTCACACATGGCATGCAAAAAGTTATATACATACAATACACTGTTATGTTTTGCCTTAACGGCGTACAAATAGAAACAGGTAGGTTATTTTTATTAGTTGTTTTGTCGATTAAAACTGAATCAATCAAATTGTAATAAATATACTACACAATAGTGTCATCAACTCGTCAACGAAATGTATAATAATAAAATTAACCAGTCAAAAGTCAAAGTAATTAGGAATGTTAATCTACAGCAAGACCACTAAGAGCAATACTTATTCAAATGATGTAATTCTGAATGGGCCTGTGGTACAGGGTGAGCTTTTCGATATACTTCTTTAAATCCGAATATAACAATCATAATAGTTTATTTGCTTTGAAAAAAAAGTCTTCTTTTGTCTAAAAAACTTTGTGATCCCTGTACAATCTATCTCAAATTAGGCATGCACACAATGAAAATATTTTTTGAACGTTTAATTTTGACGACTTCAAAAAATTTAAATAAATAAATGATGGAATTTAAACCGAGCATTGTAATGTCAAAAAACACATAATGTCAAATATTAAATCCAAAGTGTAGTGTCTAGAATCAAGTTCTTCTAACTAAATAGACAGCTGTGCTGTTGGGGAGTTTGTTTCGCCACTTCTCCTTCCCAGTTAAAGCACTAGGAAGTGGTGAAAGGCGGCCGTTTGGGTGACTATATTATGTTAATTTTGACGTTCAAAAAGTGCTGATTCTAAGCCAGTTTGAATAAATGACGTTTGATTTTGTAAATTTCCTATGATTAAATAACACTTTGACAGAACTTGACGAACCCAGGACACGTTCAGCAGTTGCAATTGCGACCAATAGACGAAAGGAGCATTCAATTGTTATTACTTATTTCATCATTTAAAACAGAAATTCTGCTCAACAATGTAAAGAACGCAATGAATGTTGTTGAACTGTCAAAATACGACAGGTATGTCGTAATCGTTTACGAAAATGTGTTACGCAATTAGGCTGCTGTATTTAAAAAAAAACGTTTTAATAGACTTGCCTAACCGATGTTAAGGAAATGATTAACGGTTTTTCTCATCATTTACATTTTGACGGAGTCAATAAAATAGGTAATCATCTACAAAATGTAAACTAAGTGATTAATTTTTTGTGATTTATTTTCACTAATGTGTAAAGGTTGTTTGTGCATTTGACAGATCACTTTGTGTATATGAAAATTGCAAAAGAGTTTTCCTAAGTAAGCTTTTGTTTAGTCGAAATAATTAATACAAGCTATTTCATATCTTATCAAGGAGAACAGCCCGTCACCCACTTGATTGCATAAATTATACTTTGTGGAAACTGTTATATGTACTACAAACTGTCAATTAGTTATGTAAAGATTATTAATTATTTTATGATAAATTAAAGATGTCTAACCTTGCACAGGGATTACGAATGTGAATATATGATGTAGTAGGAATTAATATCGTCAAGAATAAAAACGTATTAGATAAACAATACTTTTTAGACCACTGGTTGATAATAATTTAATTTTTACATTCGGACAACGAACATCGATTACCCACATAATGTATTTACGCTAATGACTGTACGATAATATATTGCAAATTAACTGCTAAAATCATTGCTTAAAGTTAAAAATGATTAACATCGGCTGAACCACATTTTTGTTGTTTAGATGTCGCTTAACTTAAATCAAAATAAGAAATAGTAAAGGGACAAGGTTTTATTATACTCACTTAAAGTCTAAAACTAAGTCCATAACAGCTCATCAAAACACACACAAATAGTAGGTATTCGTTGACAGAAACAAACTACAACCTTATCAAAACTTCACCAACACAAACATACGCTATTATATTAACGGCACTGTTATGAAGGCATACAGCCTTATCGACAATCGAATGTGTACTGATCCGATCTCATTATTTATGGTTCAAGTTCAAATGCAACTTAGATACAGGTTCTTTTTATTTTGATCTTATGTCAAGTTAGCTAGAAAAATATTTGATAATATATTCATATTTATGTATCTATTTGCATTGTATTATGTTGTAAGATTTTACAAGGCCTAACAGCCAAGTTATGTACAGTTACGAACCCTGTATTTTTGTGTATTTTTTAAACTAATATAAAGAGACAAGATTAGATTTTTTGTATGTTTGTGTATCTTTTGTTACGCTTTCACGCCAAAACGGCTGAACGAATTTGGTTGAAGTTTGGAACATAGGTAGTCCATGACCAGGACTTTTTATTCCGATAGTCCTTAAAATAAATTCGTCAAAAACAATTTTTTAATAAATTATTAACGAAATTTTTAAAAATGAATGTTTGTAAACGACTAACTATTTATGGTATGGTATATGTTTGTGTTATATAATTTTTTTGTTTTTATTATTTTATTATACATGTCGTTAATTAATTATTTTAAAAAATAATGAATAAATACAGAACTTTTATAGTAAAAACAAAATCTGATTTAAAAATAATGTAGGAAATTTGTGGAAAAAAATTAGCAAATTAGTATCAGCCCGAAGTCTGGATCGGTGCCCTGTTTATGGCAACAGACTCGCCCCCCGTTGCATGGGACTCATACACTAAGGTACACCTCTGCCTTAACCTTTTGGGATATACAGGCGTGACGTTATGTTACACAATTTATTACTTTCGAGCGGTGCCTTGAATTTTCATTAATTGAGGTACAAACTCATCATATTTTTCATATCTTTTCTCAAGACGTTGAAGACGGCTTCTCCTCTAATCAGTTGCGGCTACCGTCTCAAGTTAGTACATATTTTATGGAAAGCTATAAGATTTTATGTGGTATAATATTTTATAATAAGGGGAATTCAACCAACTAAAGAAATATCTCAATATCATTCCACTTAGCCGTGCATTTATTTTGTAATTTCATTAAAACTGTTTTTTTTTGGTGGTTATTCGAGTCAACTAACATCGAACGCATCGCTTTTTTAAAGCTGATTTTGTGCTATTTTCAATTACCTTAAAATTTGCTTCTTACCGTGCCTCAAATCGTTACCACTGATGTGCTTGGCTGTACAGTCCGCGAGGCCTAAGCTGAGCTTTGCAATTGTGTGAGTGATTACCAATCGCACCAATGGAGGGAAGCACAGCGCCTTATGCCGATTCGAAATTTTAATTTAAACCAACCGCGCTCTAGGTTGACGTCACACTTACACTATCTATATGTGCACTCACACAAATGCACAGCTCAGCTTAGGCCTCGCGGACTGTACCTGTATAAGGTACCTAACAGTCAGCAGTGTCATAGTCTACTGACATTTATAGATTTATATACTTTGATTGATGTACTCTGGAGAGAGCTTGGGGATAGGGGTGTACCGACGGGAATCCTCAGGATCCTGCAATATTGGTATGGGAACCAAGAAAATGTTGTGAAGTGGTCCAATGCACTTTCCAAATCATATAGGTTACAATGCGGTGTGAGGCAGGGTGGTCTGACATCTCCTAGGCTATTTAGCACATATGTCGATGGCCTAATTGTGGACCTCAGCAATATGCGGGTCGGATGTAGCGTCCACGGTGTGAAAACAAATAGTATCAGCTACGCTGATGACATGGCGTTGCTGGCGCCGACGGCAGGTGCCGTGAATGAAATGCTGAGGGTCTGTCAGGCGTATGCTGCCTCACACGGACTTGTTTATAATGTAAAAAAGTGCAAATACATTGTCTTTAAGGCCGGCGGTGAATGCCCAGATAATATACCTGATATTACCCTAAACGGCTTGAGCGTCAAAAGAGTGATAAAATTTAAATATCTAGGGCATTTTCTCACTGACGACCTTAAGGACAATGTTGATATTGAAAGGGAGCGTAGGGCATTGGCGGTCCGCGGCAACATGGTGGCCCGAAGATTCAGAGCTTTTACACGGGGAATCTTTGGGTCAACTATACCAAAAGAGCGCTGGATGACCTACGCGTGCAATATAATAATATTTTTAGGATGCTGTTGGGACTGCCAAGGTGGTGCAGCGCGTCTAATATGTTTGCGCTAAACCGAACTGACGGATTCCACGCCGTCATTCGCAAGAAAACCGCATCGCTATTGTCAAGGTTGCGGGTGAGTGGCAACAGCATTCTAAAAACTATGGCAGAGAGTGTCGACTCTCCGATTATTAAAAGATTTGTGAGAAGGACCATCACTAAACTTTAATGTGGGGATGTTCTTTTCACAATACTAGTTGTTTCTGTCTTTTTGTCTTGTAATGTAACTACTAACACTAGTATTAAGTTATATTATTGTCACTAACACGCTGGATCAATGTTGTCCGTAAATAAAGAATATAATAATAATAATTTTGATTTAAAAGTTCATTGTCAACTTGTACAAGAGTTGAGTGACTCATCGTTTCAATAAATAAAACACACAATTTAATTCCATTATTTACTTATTTGCGAAAACATCTAAGATCTATACACATTACTAGCTATGCCCAGTGGTTTCACCCGCAGAAGTCACGATCCCGTGAGAATGTTGGGATGAAAAGTATACTTTGTAATAAATTTTATCAAAATCGGTTAAGCCGTTTTAGCGTTAAAGCGTAGCAAACAAACAATTATTTTATATAAATAAGACAAAGTCGCACGCAACGGACATTGATGAAGTTTTCACCATTATTCAGGGAATTGTGCATAATACATTTATCTATACTAATCCATACATATATTACAAATATAAAAGTAACTCTGTCTTGTATGTTCCCTTTTCACACCTAAACCACTGAACGTATTTCGATAAAATTTGTCAAGGTTAAATGTAGATCGCATTCTGGTAAAGGAAGTAGGCTACATATTGAAAGGGTAGCAAGTTCATACATTATAATATCTAGAGGCCAATGAAATAATGAAAATCATCATAGCATGACAGGTTTGTAGACTTAAACGTACCGTTGTATACAGGCTAACTTGTAATCAGAAGTATTATTTTTAGCACGTGATAGTATGACCCATTTGCTACAATTAAGCACCCCATAAAGCCTGTGCGAAAATTCATGGGATTTTTTCTTATTTTTTTAAATTTCCCATTTTTCTTTACATTCTCAAATTGTCTTCATTGCCATTCCATTGGGTACCTAATATATTAACAAACCTTTCAATGTAACCAAATTTTCTAAAGCATCAAACAGTTATAAGTTAAAGGAAGATCTTAATATTTTCGACCATGCTTTTGGTGCGCTTAATTGTTGCAAATGGGTCACACTCACGGAATAGAAAAAACAGGTAGAAGTGCCCACGTAGCTATCACGCGCTTGTCACAATTATGCAGATAATATGTAAAATAATAACAACCTTCGTCAGTTAAACTTAACTTTGTATGAACAACAAATTCAACTTTGATCAAGTTTTTTTTTTTTAAACCTATTAAGACTTTTGACGATTGTGCCTTGCTCCAAGTGGATTTGAATAGATTGACTGAATATTGCGATAATAATAAACTTGCATCAAATATAATATCTAAATGTAAATACTTAAAGTTCACAAAAAAGAAAAAAGTGATACGATTTAATTATAGTCTATGTTCTGAAAATCTTACACATGAAACTCAAATATGTGACTTAGGAATACTTTTGGATTGTAAACTACATTTAGCCCTACACACTGATAAGATTATCTCGAAAGCATAACAAATATACAGCCTTGTCATGAGAGCTTCTACTGATTTTAAACGCCCGGCCACATACTTACAACTATGAAAGTCCTTGGTTCGTCCGCAGCTAGAATACGGTTGTATAATATGGGACCCCTACTATGATTACTATGTTATACCGATTTAAAGCGTCCAACGTAAATATATACGAGTTATGCAGTAAAAATGTCATCTCATATCCTGTATTATGTGGAGTCATAATAAGTTTAATTGTATCGAACTAGTTAATGATATTTCTTATGTTGTGCCTAGAACTGTAATAAGACGAGAGATGCGTGCTTACCCGCTTTTTGCAACGACTACTAGCCGAACAAATACTGGTGAGCGAGCCCCACTCCGTCGACTGGTAAAAATTTATAAAAACCACTTTTGTCATCTGCATATCTTCCTTATGTCTCAAATCAATTTCAAGAAAAAGATCATTGATTCTTTATGCGATGGTTAAAAAAAATGTTTGTAAGCTAAATGTATAAGATAGTATTTAAGTGTACTTGTACTTACTTACATAGTTAAAAAAGTACACAATTAATCTGTGGAAACGTTATGCTATATGTCATATCATATTTTATTGTAACACAAATTGGACAACTGTTTGTTTTCCCAAATAAAAAAAAATTGGTAAGCTTTTAAGTTGATCATGTTTCGCGAGCTGGAAGGAATACGTCAAATTACAAGTCACCCTGTGTAATGGACATGTATTAAAGGAGTGCACCTATAGTAACTGGCTGATAAAGCTAGAGTAGAGCTAGCTAGTAAAAACGAGTTGGCGAGCAGCGAGTGAGCGACGACGGCCACGAGTGATTACTCGCTGGTATACGTATGTATCAAGCGTTGAGTCTCTCAGCAAGTGTTCTGCCTGCCAAGACTCTTTAATAGCTCTTGTCGCTATTACAAACGAGAACTCGCCCCACACGTGGCGTTGTGAACCCTCGGCGGTCAACTATTAATATACAGGATGGATTTTTGTGATGGGTCAGTAAGGGCAGGTACGTTACCCGTTGTCGCTACAAGAATATGGTCTTAGGCTGTCCTTACCTATTTGAGATTTTTTTTATTTTCATTCACAGCTAAGGAGAAAGTATTTTGCAATTTCTGCCTTTTGTAGTACCTACTCAACCCTCAGTCTGTTCGATAGTTATTTAATACTTAAAAAAGTTTTTGTGAAAACAGCCCAATGTTCTTTCTTTTCAAAATCTTTCAAAACATGTCTCAAACATTTTAAGGACAGTCTCCTAAGACCGTTTTCCGGTAGCCACAACGATAAAGGATACCCTTACCGTTGTGGCTACAGGGCACATATTGTCCCGTCTCTAAAGTCCACCCAGAACCTGCAATCTTTTGTACGTTCCTTGAGCAAGAGAATCGTTGATTGATGGCCGCTGTCTCTTCGGTGGAAGGACAGGTGCCCAAGTACAGGATCTACACAGTTCCTGCCGATAAAAGAGAAAATGAAAAAAACTGAACCTTAGCAGGTTGCATGAAAAACTCTCTCCTGGAGTGTTATTTAATTGCGTCTGACTTTACTTCTGGCTAACCTGATTACCACTATTATTATCGTCTCCTTTGAGCTAAAGGGTTATTGTTCTGGAGGTATGAGGAACAGGATGTAAAGTTCAGTGCTCCTGATTCAGATCCTCCGACCAGATGGGCGTTGTGTCTGGTGAGTCCGGGACGTTGTATATATGCTTCTTTTTTGTGTATGGCATCTCGTAGTTGACCTTGAGAGGTCGTGACTACTTAACCGGACTATAATATATGCCAGCTGCGCGGTAAACTTAGCTTGCGTGTGTGTTAAGGCCTCTCATGCACGAGGTAATGGGTTCAATTTACAATTACAGTACTTTCTAATTTATTTTGGAAATTACTGACATCGTTGAAAGAAAACATCGGGAGGAAACCTGGACTCATATTATATCACCGTATAATTATGATTATAAACTATCAATTCTGACCTTCTGTTTGGATACTATTTAATGTTACGGGTGCACGAGCAATAATTCAAATTGTTAAAAAAAACCGTGTAATAGCAGTCACACTATTTATTGGTGATTTTTCAGCTTGCTCAATGTTAATTACGTTGACAATTAAAAAAAGATGAAGTTCATTAATTTGTGGTCGTGGTGTACAAGAACGTAAATTAATGTAACAAAAGACATCAATAATAAAAATAAAAAAAATCTTTGTTACTACATGCTTTTTTTCTGAATGGTCATTATTAATTTACTTATTTAAACTTTTTGAACACTACAAGGTACAAAAGGCGGACTTAATGTCTTAATGCCATTAGTTCTACCATGACCTATTTCAAGGTTATCCATTATTTACCGGACTTCTATATTATAAATTTAAGTCAGAAATCACCACCCTTCAGCAAATGTGGTGATCAATGCTCGTGCCTCCTCTGTAAAGGAAGAGGCCTTTGCACTGCAAAGACAATAATAAGCTGGTATTATTATATATATTCGAGTAAGTTTAAGTTTGGGAAAGAACTCTTGGATGTGAAGTAGAAACAAAAATATTTAATTATTTTCTTATGAGCTACTGCTGCATATTTTTAAGACACCCATAAACGGAGCGTTTTAGTTACCGAAACAAACTGTTGCAATCAAATATTGAAATTGCTAGATTTGCCTACACCGTAAAAATGTGTCCATACTAGAAGAGTGACCTCACGCATTAACAAGTCATTGTGTGTCAAAGGTCTCAAAATGATACAGGGAAACCCTTTATGTCCGTGAACGAAAATATGGGCCCCGCCGCTACCTACTTAATCCATCAAAACAAGTGACAAATCAATTATTCGGACGGGCGACGGGACGGAGGAGTAGGAACAACTGTCAAATCGTGTTATCATTAATGCTTAGTTCGGGATCCAAACTAATCTTATGTACGTAGTAAACGTCCCTGGACCCCTGTCCAGTTAGGTAGGTCCAACTTCGAGAAAGAGGTCAATCGCTGAATCCGACTCGGCTGCACATAGTAGCACGTAGGCAGCGTTCGGGAAGCTACGCAATATCTTGCCACTCACATACCGCAATGTCTCAAGAGGAAAGTCTTAGTGTTACCAGTGAGGACCTTTGGCACTGAAACTTGGCCGCTCACAATGGGCCTTATTTGAAAGCTCAAAGTCACTCGAAGGGCAATGGAGAGGCCACTGCTTGGAGTTTCCCTACGTGATCGAATCATAAATGAAGAGATAAGCAGGAGAACCAGGGTAACCGTCATAGCCCGAAGAATTGGCATACTTAAGTGGCAGTGGGCAGGGCACGCAGAACAGATGGTCGATGGGGCCGAAAGGTTCTGGAGTGGCGACCGCGTACCGAAAGACGTAGCGTTGGAAGGCCTCCTACAAGGTGGACCGATGACCTTGTGAAGACCGCAGGAATCCGCTGGATGCGGGATGCACAGAACCGGTCGAAGTAGCAGTGCTTGGGGCAGGTCTATGTTCAGCAGTGGACGTCTTTCGGATGAAATGATGAGTAGACCCCCAGAAACGCAACTATCTTTAGATGCGTTAAGGCTAATCTATCAATTTTTAATCATTGTTCCAATAAAACTTAGTTTGTGACCTGCGGTATGAAAAAATACTATTTATAATAGCGTGATAAATAACATTATGAGTCGTGTGTCAGTCATACATAATATTCTTATACCATGATATTCGGTGATCAAACATATAAACTGACATTGATACTTTGATCCATACTGCGAACAATGTTTAAATATCACGCTACATAAATCATGGACAATGGAACGACACCATACCGGAAATAAATTATGTTCTTAAATACCTATAAACCTCTGCTTTTTTCATGCATATATATTAAATTATGTGTTTGTTTAACTTCGTAATGTTTTTTGAGGTTCTGAAGCCAGAGTTACACTGCATGATATAATACATAGTAAAATAAACATAGTTGGATTACATTTCAAAAAAGATGTTGATGTTTTTTTTTATGTAAGTTTCTATTTCATTCAATAGTTTAACGAAAAACCATTTTATTTCTGAAAGTAGGTTTCGTAGAATAACTTTTACGTGTGAATCATATTTTTTTACTAGATGAGGTCGTCCTTTCTTAGATCTACTCTGAGAAGAAAGACCAAATCAAGAGGTCACAGTCTCCTTTAAAGTCAAGACATAATCTTTGTCAGTGCATATTAAGATCGTGCAGATTAATTAGTGTCTGAAATGGTCTTTTGAGGAAAGAACCACACATACTGAGTGGACCTGTCCAGTCAGTGCACTCATAATCAGCCATCATATTCCCACTGTGAGAGCTTTAATCCCCCACGCGGGCCCAGTGTGGATTGGTAGATGTCACAAATCTTCGAATTTTTGATTTTAGGACATGCCGGTTTCCTCACGATGTTTTTTTTCACCATTTTGAGAGCAGTAGTGATGAAATAACTTACACGTAGTTAAGTGCCTGTCTGGGTTTGGACCTACAAATCGTAAGGCGCGGCCGTCACCTTTGGGCCACCACTGTTCCCGTCTCTCTCTCCGTCAGTGCGCGCATCTTAGTAATCGTGCAGCTCAACTCAGAATTTAATGAGCTCAACGATTTGACAAACAATACCAGAGAAAGGACATTCGGGTAGTAGGCCGCATGAATTAATCAAACTGCGAGAACATGATTAAAACTAACTAAGAAAAAAAAACACATATTTCTCAGTAGCTGCCCGGAGTTTGGATTTGTGTCCGGTTGATGGCAATAGGCTCGCCCCTATTACATGGGACTTAAACATGACTGGCGAAAAGTGGGTGTACTATATACACCTCTGCCTAACCCTTCTAGGATTACAGGCGTGATGTTATGTTATGTTATATATTATTATTAACGCTGGTTATGGTTTGTTAATAGAATTGCTGGTGTATAATTATTTATGGTAAGCCACGTACTATTTTGCACCATGGCAGGTCAGTGTCAAAAGTTGACAAACTTTTTACACTGACTGTTTGTTTTTTTTAGAGATCTTGAGAAGTGTATGTTTATGAGAAAATAAAAACAGTGAGCCACACATTCCGTTTTTTTTTTGGGTGGGAAATCATCAAATGACTTCTCCCGCTCTGGGTGGAGCGGGAGGGCGTGTCAGACTTTAACTGACTAAAACCCATCCGTGTTCTTTCAGTTGCATGTGCCTGGGCCACGGTTACTCTTAGCCACACAGTCCGGGATATTTTCGCCCATTCAACCTTTTATTAACTTATTTTTGGTGTCTATAAAATCAATGTTCTGCATCCTTAAATTTTCATCCCTTATAAATGGAACTAAGAACTTTGCAAGGTCCAACACGCCGGAAAGGACTCCTCCTTAATCTTATCAACTTAAAATCATCTAAACAGATAAGGCAAAATTTTGCAAGGGTATTACGAGTATAATTTTATTAAATCACTCCCGCATAATTATGATAGTTGTATTAATATCAAAATTCAAGGTAGTGCGGGACCTCAACCGTCAAAGTATCTTTCGATTGAATAGGTCAGGGACACGGCTGCCAGCGTTCGATGTACAAAAATCAAATCAAAGTCAAAGTCAAATCATTTATTTCAAATAGGCACTTAGAAGGCACTTTTGAACGTCAACATATACTATAAAATTGAATTGATTCTAGTCTCGTATGGAGAAGAATGGAAATGGAATGGAAGGAGTTTTATATATTAATATTTATGTAGATAAATGGTCAAAAAAACTAAGCTCTGCAGCATACGCCGTTAGAAAACATCGTAATTTAATTGATTTAGAGACAGCCCGTTTAGTATACTTTAGTTATTTTCATAGTGTGACGTCGTACGGTATTCTTTTGTGGGAAAATGCCGCCGAAATTCAGACAATTTTTGTTTTACAAAAAAAAAAAATGCCCTAATTTGTTCAATTTATAAATTAAGTCCCAGACACTCCCTCAGAGACAAATTTAAAGAGGTTGATATAGTTACTGTGCCTTCTCATTATATTTATGAAAATCTTTTAAACAAAAAAATATATTAATCTTAAAAAAAAATATCTACAGTGATGTCCATAGTATAAATACTAGGAACAAACACAAGTTTGTTATTCCCCTCCCGACCCTTGCTCGAGCCAGCCCTGAGCCTGTAGCTTTAAATTCGTCCCAAAATAATATCAATCCTGATCCAGCTAGTCATTTGCTACCCTCTTCCAGCGACGCCCTAAGCCGAGGTTCGTACCCCACAGGGGGTGCCCTTAGCGTTGTCGCTTAGTTTTAGTTAGTATTTAAGTTTAAGTCCTGGCTGGAGGCCTTAATTTATTAGGGCAACCACAGGCAAGTCCGCTTAAGCATACGACAACCTCATAGGTTGACATGCGAGATGTCAAACAAAAAAAAACAAAAAAAACAAATTTGTTACTCCTACTACCAGGCTCAAGAAAATAGGTAGCTCATTTAAATGTCAATGTATACGTTTTATGATAAACTTCCTAGCCACATTCATGGACTAAGCCTTAATAAATTCAAATCTTTTATAAAGCGGAAATTATGCCAGAAAGCCAAATAGTACCAAACACTGTCAAATACTATATTGAGGACAGCTCAATTTGGGATTGAGCTGCTCCAATAAATTTACACAGACAATCTTGATGTTTAATATTATTTAGCGTTTTTTTATTATGATATTTTGAATATTTGTACCTTTTTACATACACAATGACATGTATATATTTACTGTATAAAGTATTATATTATTTTAATTTTGTGAATGTGAGGACTATGTGGGTCATTATATTTTTCTTTTTGTCTTTCAGTTCGTTTTAATTATGATCAGGCTGTTTGAGTGCTTTATGCGGCCTACCCGAATGCCCTTCTTTCGTTTTGTTCGTCGAATCCTTGAGCTCCTTAGTCCTGAGTTGAGCTGCACCATGATTTACAAATGCGTGCACTGACTGGACAGGTCCACTCAAATCAGTGTGGTTCTTTCCTCAAAAGACCATTTCAGACACCAGTCTACAAGGTCCTCATATGATCTGACCAAGTTTATTCTCGGATTTTATACACTTTGACATTGATGGACTTAATATATGTATATAATGACATGAAAATTTACTTTGTAAAGTATTATAATATTTTAATTATTGTGAATGTGAAGGCAGTTTCGATTTGTTGTTTTTCTTTTTTATCTCAGTTTATTTTTATTTTTGTAAAGTAAGTTTTAATCATGATCTGGCAGTTTGAGTAATTTAGATAGATAGATAGATAGAATACTCTTTATTTTGTACACCTTATAAATTACAGACATAGATGTAGAAATTTACAGACAACCTTTGGATACATTAAAGGGAGAAGGAGAGACAATTATGCAGGTAGTCAGTGGTGTACCATATACATATTCATTAAATACATACACGTAATTTATGCGGCCTACCCAAATGTCCTTTCTTTGGTAATGTTCGTCGAATCGTTGAGTTCCTTAAGTTCTGTGTTGAGCTGCATGATTACTGACAAATGCGTGCACTGACTGGACAGGTCCACTCATTGTGTGTGGTTCTTTCCTCAAAAGACCATTTCAGACATCAATCTACATGGTCTTCACATGACCTGACCAAGATTATGTCTGGACTTTAAAAGAGACTGTGTCCTCTGAGTTTGTTGCGGCCTTTCTTCTCAGCGTAGTCAGATAGGAAACGCCGATCTCATCTAGCTTTTAAAATATTACTGACTTGTAAAAATGTTTGTACAAACCTACTTACAGAAATAAAATCATTTATCAATGTAAATCAATGTCATAAAAATAATAAATTATACAATTAAAATTTGCAACAACTTTGATTTTGTCTAGCTATTGATTTAGCGATAGGTAGTTGCAGGGTTGTATTTCTCTGTTATGTCCGCTGTGACAACCAACTCTTAGTAGTACATTATGTACAGCACCTTAATTGTGTAGCACACTTTCAACCACCATCCGAGGCTTTTGAAGGAAACTCCTGAGCCATTGCTTCTTAGGTGTAAAATTTGTCTTCTCAACAAGGTAACTAAATTTCTTTAGATTACAAAGGGGATGCTTATTAAAGCATCATCTTTGTACATACGCATTTTCTGTTAAAAAAACTAAGCCTTTATTGTTCCTACTGCTAGGACATAGGCCTCCTCTCTGTGAGAGCAGTAATCCACAACGCGGGCCCAGTGCGTGTTGGTAGATGTAACATTTGTTCGAATTTTTGGTCTTATGATAGGTATCACGATGTTTCCTTCACCGTTTTGAAAGCAGTGGTGATGTAATAATTTACACAAAGTAAAGCGCTTGTCTGGGTTCGAACCTACGCTCTACAACTCTTAAGTCGCCTCCGTTACTACTAGGCCACAACTGCTCGATTTGTGGCCGGTAGATGGCAATAGGATCGCCCCCTATTATATAGGACTTAAACATATCTGGTGTTTTTTTTTATTTTTTATAAATGGCATCTCGCAGGTCAACCTATGAGGTTGTCGTCTGCTCAGACGGACTTGCCTGTGGTTGCCCTAATAAATTAAGGCCTCCAGCCAGGACTCATATCTGGTGAAATGTGGATGTACCTAATATAGGCAGCCTCACCCTTTTTAACCTTGAAATCTTATATTTTTAAACTACAAAGAACCGGTATTTAAACTCTTCCTAGTTACATTCAGGTATGTCTAAGTTAAGGTCAAATCTATCGAGATAGACATAACTTAGCCGTTAAGGTCAAGACCTCGCAATAATTTAATAATCTAAGACCTAAGCCTTGAACGAGATTTATCGCTGTTTTAAATTATAAAAATGTTTTCTATCTTCCGCTAAATGGTTAACATGTATGTTTAATATGCGAATTCTAAATCGTTACCTCGAAAAATTCAATGACTTTGCTGGACGTTCTAGAAAAATACACGATACTCGTACGTACATAAAATCACGCCTTCTTCCCAACAGAGTAGACAAAAAATTACAGAACGCCACCTGCTACGATCATTACATACTCTTTTATTTCGTTTACGATAAACTACACGCTGATACACGCTCGCCGAGCTGAAGAACATCACCAATACTGTAAGTCTTTAGGGCGTCGTTCCGGCGTTTCCACTCACACTCCTTGTTTATACCTTTTGTTAGTCTCCTTTAATTCATCCTCTCAACATGACTAAACCATCTAAGCATAATCTTTTAATTTTTAGGGTTCCGTACCTAGAAAGGAAAAAACTGAACACTTATAGGATCACTTTGTTGTCCGTCCGACCGTCTGTCTGTCTGTCAAGAACTTTTTTCTCAGGAACGCGTGGAGGTATCAAGCTGAAATTTATATCAAATACTCAGGTCTACTGTGCCTTGGAGCTGCGAAAAAATCACGCACTTCTAAGCCAACGCAATCAAAAGATACAGCCGTTTATGCCGTAAATTTCCGCAAATTTTCGGCACTCGCAATGGAATCAAAACCTACAGGGTACTTCCCATGAACTCCGAATCTTGAAATTTGGTACGAAGCAACGTCTTATAGCACAGATAAAGGGAAAATTGCGAAAACGGTAAATTTTTTGTTACATCATATAATAAAAATATTTTTAATATGTAATTTTAAACTTACTACCCCTTTCCTCATGAACGCGTGTGAACTTTTACTTATATACCTACAGTTTTGTACGGAACCCTCGGTGCGCGAGTCCGACTCGCACTTTTTGTCATTAGATCTTTTAAATCGCATCGTTGCCTTATCACATCATTTATCAGTACCTGGCTTTTCTGAAAAACATCGCCCAAAATGTCACTATATGACCTCCCGGCGTTTCCACTTACATCTGCCTTGTAAATACCTTTTGTGCGTCGCCTTTCACTCATCCTCTAAATATTTTATTTAAATATTTTATTTAAAATTTTATTATTTAGCACGTATGTTTGTCTATTCCTATGTTGACATTAGTATCTAAGCCAATTAAAATGGGAGAGGGCGCTGACTCCTGACATACAGGTACACCTAGTTCAGGAGTCAGAGGATTCAAACAACTTTCTGTAAAATATTATGTCAATAAAGAATTATTATTATTATTATTATATAACCAAACCATAACATGCTCTTGGAAAAAAATGTCTTGTGTCAAATATATCCTCGACTAGAGTGCGCGCAAGATAAGTCTGTGCGCGTGTTTGTACTTCAAGACTATATCCCTGACAGCACTTCTAATCACTTATGGAATAATCATAATTATATATTTTGGAAAACACGGAACACAGCAGACTCACACCTAATATAAGCGTGCAGATGGCGGCAAGCGATTATTTCTTTATTTAATTTCTAGTAAAAAAAACTGATCACCTTACAATATCTGATAATAAAGTTGCACTCAGCCGCAGATAATATAATACTACGTACAAATACCCAATCCCATACAAAGAAATGAAACCTCGCTATGTCTGGCAATTGAGCTGGCAATTTTTTGTCCTCAAATTCTTCAACAGATCGCAGCATAAGCGACTCACTAATTGACCAGAGACTTTAGTATTACAACGCCATCTAGGAGTCGACCTACTTTTAAAATGTTTCATGCAATCCTTTTTATTTAAAGTTTCATCGTTCCGGGTTCAGAAAAACATGATATTAGATTTCTTTGATATTTCTATGTAAAAATTATAATAAAAACCTTGTTTGATTTAAATAAGTAACAAAATTGGAAAAAAATGAGGCTGGACCAATTGAGTAAAATGTCATCTATTGCAAAAAGCACCAAACAAAATGATTAACAGATGGCTACTTTTATCATTTGAAGGGTTCGAATTATAGATAAAGGCTTCCTTTTTATTTTATTTGAGTGGAATGGATTGTTTTATGAGTGGAAATAGATAAATCTGCACTAAACTGGGAAGTTATATATATGCATGTATGCTGCCATCTATGAATTTTTTTCAAGACAAATTATAATTTGTTCGAGTTGAGACCCCATGACTCAGCTAATTAGTTAATTTACTTAATATCACATTCACCTCACTAACCTTAAGGAATAATTAAATAATTTCTTATTCAATTTTCTTACTGTTTATTTTAGCCTGTTATTTATTTATATGTCATTCAACTCGGATTTATCATCTTTAACATCACAATACGAGAGACATGTGACATCTGCCAACCCTCTCTGTGCCCGTGTTGTGGATTATGGCCCACTCCCTCTCACAGAGAGAAAGTTTGTGTCCCAAAAGTAGGAAACAGTGGAAACAAATGTATTTGTTTTATCTATAAATTCTTTGCCACTACCAATAAGAGTCCAAATCAAAACAGTATAAAGTATCACATTGAAATTAAATGAATACCCAATTTTTTTTTTGGAATACCGGTACGCTTTATACACTATACGTTTTTTATTATTATTTCATTGACACTAATTGGGTTTCAATTTATCTGGAAAACATATTATATGATAAAATGAAAGAAGAAAGGGTTTTCCTGGGGGAGTCTCGTGATAATTTCCTATTCACGCTTATTTATAAGTTTATAAACGTTCTCTTTCGAATGTCATGGAATGGGAGCCTCCACTGGGCTTTCGATTCTTGTTCTGCAAAAATTACTGGCTGATTATTCAACCCTTATTATAAGTGCCCTCTCGCTCTTTTTAATACGATAAATTACATGTTGGATGATCTTTCTCAATAAGAAAATTTACATAAAAATATACATCCTACAATAGTATTTAAATAGTTAGAAGTTGACCCGTCGTACACCATTTAACCTTCATTATAATATTTGACTGCCTCGTTGGTCTAGTGGATGCAATCGCTACTGCTGAGCTAGAGGTCCTGGGTTTTTCTATATGGAATTTCTCAGTAGCAGCCCGGTGTCTGGATTTGTGCCCGGTTGATGGCAATAGGCTCGCCCCTATTACATGGGACTTAAAAAATATAACTGGCGAAATGTGGGTGTACTATAGGTACACCTCTGCCCAACCCTTCGGGGAAACAAGGCGTGATGTTATGTTATATTATTAACACTGGTTATGGTTTGTTAATAGAATGGCTGGTGTATAATTATTTATGGTAAGCCACGTTCTGTTTTGCACCATGGCGGGTCTGTATCAAAAGTTGACAAACTTTTTAAGAGATTCAGGAGTGAATAAGGTAGGTATACGAATACTTCTAGTTCTTCTAAAATGTTCTCTTTATACTATAATTTATTTATGACTAATACCAAGTACCGATAAGCAGGTTTCCATTGTAAAATCACTTGTATGGAATCCTTTTTTGTTATTTTATTTATTTTTAGAGGTACTCCAACGACGTATTAACAAAATAACATTTAAATTAAATAACTTATTATATTTCTGTTGGTTAGGTGAATTGGACACTTAAGAAGTACACAGCTAAGACATAGATACGAAATACATACCAACAGAAAATTAATTTAAAGTGATTTAAAATAAATCAACTTATTTTTTATTACAATCAATAATAAAAAGAGCTGCTTTACCATAGAAAGACAGTATAAAAGAAAATACGACATCAGATTTACTTAATTATTTAATTAAATAGATACTCAATTTTAATTTTTAAGCGATTGTTATACGTACTTTTGGTCAGGAGTTGCCATAACAGCAGGAAAGAAGAAAAACAAAAAACGTAAACGTTTGAAGAAATATGTTACCTAGGTACTGACTTGTTCATTATTACCTTCATTTATATTGTTTTGTTTATATTTTTTTAATTCGTAAAGACTTGAAGACCTGTTGAACTGTAACTGTGTAGACCAACAACACAGTGCATAGTGATAACAACTTTAAATTCATTTTATAACATCATGTAGGTACCATAACATTTAACCTGTGGTAAACATAAATGATGTGGAATTTTAATTTGTTTCAGCTAAAATTTACCTAACTGCACATTGCGATAACCGAACTTTTTTTTCAGCATGCTGTTTGTAATATATGTCAACAATTCAATCTATGAAAAAAAAAACCTTTGGTACCTTATGATTAATAGTGATAAGTAACAGGCACTTAAGTCATTGAGATAAACATAGGAATACTGAATAATAAAAACCTTAAAAAAAACGTACCTACCTTATTTGATTCAAAATATCATCATCCAATAACTCCAAATATAATATCAAATTTGAGTTCTAGAAAAACTTTACAATCACACACGGTTAAACCTTTTTACAAAAAACGAATATTTAAAAATAAATACTTAAACAAAAGATTCTCGATTTGAATTTCGCTCGCGTTTCGAAATAAGAACAATGTACGGACGTGTGTTACGCGACACGCATGCGCTCAACTAGCGGACCAAGTTTAAGGACAACGGCGCCTGCGACTGACCGCGGTCATGACGCGAGATGTAGGTATATAAATTATAAATGACTAGCTTTTGCCAGCGCCTTCGTCCGCGTGAAGGTCGGAAATGATCCCATGGGATACTAACACGTACTTCCGGTATAAAAAGAGGTTGTGGACGACACGACAGAACTGAAATCACCAATCCCAGCGCGACAGATCTGTTTCGTTAACTGTTCAGAAAGAGCACAAATTGCGGCGAAAAACGACTGCACTTCATAATGTATCGTAAAACGTAGTTCAGCCTGTGGTCTACCCGTGTGCCAAATTTCATCTCAGTCCGTCAAGCCGTAAAGGAGTGATTGAAAAACAAACATACACAAACATCGAAACATCATCAAACATCGATTGATAATATAAAGTAGTTTTTTTTTACACCAGCAGGGCTAATATGTCAAGCGAGAGAACGCTCTCTATCTTGATTTGGTGAAATTTGTCTACGATTCTGACGTCATCCTAATGGCTAACATAACCGGAAAGCTCGGGTAAACTCGAAAAAGTCACTTTGACACTTCTTATTAAAATCATTTTTATCATTGCAACATCGGTCAGGAATTAGTATGAACAGTTTCTTTTTTTGGCATAAAGGCCTCGTAGCCATGCCATATACATAAAAAAAAATTGTATGAACTATACTGATTTAACGTCTACCTCTTTTAATTTATGTTTAGTTTATTTTGACCAACATTAAATGTTTTCTCTGGCAAGATAAAATAAAAAAAGAAAGCGAATCACTATAATTGACAAATAGGCCGACGATCACAATTCGATAAAACGAAGGTTGATATTGCAACGATAACCATAAAACCCATGATATTTCTGTAAATCACGAACTTTGGGAAATGAACTGGCGATTTTATTAATTACGTTGCGAAGGTTTGTTAAAGCAATAACTCCTTAGATTTCAGTAATTACTATAATTGGCAATGAGGCTGGTTATTACTGCACGTGGTGCTCATCTACGTAATAGTGCGTAAGGAACTTCGTTCCCATTTAAATAGTCTGTCAAAACTAAGTATTTTCATGATTGGTAAGTTGTATGATAGAATGATGACTAAAATAAGTATCGTTATGAATTTACCGTGTTCTTTTGGAGATTTTTTTACTAAATCGAGGACAGATACAGACGCGACGAGAGTGAGTAAACGTCGCGTGTGTCATATTAGCCCTGCTGGCAGTGGTGTCGTATTACCGCGAAGAGTAGGTGACACAATGAGACAGGCGCTTTACTTTGTATAAATTATTTAATCACCACTGCTCTTTTGAGAGCGAAGCGGTGAAGGAAAACATCGTGAGGAAACCGGTATGTCCTAGAACCAAAAAATCGAAGACATGTGACATCCACCAACCCGCACTGGGCCTGGGTGGTGGATTACTGCCCATTCCCTCTTACGGAGAGGAGGCTTGTGTCCCAGCAGTGGGAATATGGGGCTGATGATGCGTATGCTTACACCTAGTTTTTTTTCTGTCTTATTTTCCTTAGCAGAATAGCTGATGCCGTAAACATTAGTCAAGGAGGCCAAGTTAGCCAAGGAGGAAGTCGGACATCGTATGCAGGCACATTCAGGTATTGCCACCCGGAGGCTTTAATGCTTCTTAGAGTACCTAACAGTAATTTAAACTCATAATTCTTCTTTCGGAGTATGAAACATCGTGAATGCATTTTCGATGAAACCTCTTTAGTGCAACTCGATGGATTTTCGTCTTAGACAACGTCGGGGTTTACCAACCGTCCGGATGTTCCTGGACAAGTCTGAATTTTGGCCTTTGACTAAAGTTAAATAAATATTGAAAATAAAAAGGATTTTTATGCCAGTTTTTTGTCAGGAATTTTCAAATTTCGTAATTGTACTCTCGGTAAGACCTACTTGTGCGTTCACGGGTTATCCCAAATAAAGAAATTAAAATTCCTTACTATTTCAGCAGGCAACATAAAAATAAATAAAAATTACAAAAAGCTTAAAACATATTTCTCCTTAACTGACGTTTTCGTTAATAAATAAACTAAATCTCCAAGGAACCCTCATAACATACGATTAAAATTAAATGACATGCTATGATTTAATGTAAATAGTTAATAAATGTAATTTAATGTTTCATCGATTGAAATGTCCCCAACTAAAAAACACTTATGTTAGCAAATCCAGTGTTACTTTTTAGTGACGCAACATGTTAAAAGAGTTAAAAATGTTAATGTCTTAACTCCGAGCTTACAAAGTCTACATTTATTAATTTAACTTGGCTGAACGTGCAAGAAGGTCGTTGAATGGTCTGATTAGGTATGCGAGATACATACAAAAACAAAAAACGAAACAATGATGTTATGGTAAAAAAACATTTGAACACAAAAACATCTTAAGACATCCTGATCCTAAAGATGTCTATTTAAGTATGTACTTAGAACTTCACTTGACTTTTAATAAAGCAAATCGTTCCATAAATACCTAATTATTTTATCAATATACAAGAAACAAATCGATTATTTGATTTAAGATGCATTTATGTACCAAGTAACTTATGGATTTAAATAAAAAATACCTGTCAAGTGCGAGGCGGTCTGGCTAGCCGAATTCCGTGACAAAAATAATAAAATGTAAATTAATTAATGACTTGTTACAAAAGAGATACAATACGATTTTTCGTCCATTCTCTTTATAAATCTATTTCCTGACCGACTGTCTGACTCTATGTATCATGTAAATGGTCTAGTTAGTATAAATTACTTTGACTTTGACAATAGCTTGACAATATTAATACGAGAATTGGATTATGGCCAAAACACTTTGTATGACAAAGCATCTTTATCGGCTCACAACCGAACCGTTGTTAGATGTAAAATTGTATTATTCTGTGGATAATTGAAATGTTTTTTTTTCTACACAGTTTCTACTCGCGACCTCGTCCGCGTGAAATTTCTTGTTACTCCGACCCACCACGTTGCGTTGACTCGCAGCACTTGCCCGCGCTATTACATCGTTTTCTGATTTTTTTCTTTCTGCTCGGCTCCTAAGGATTCTAGTGTGATGATATATAACCTTCCGCAAGAATTGAGTTATCAAATGCAAAAATAATTTTCAAATACAACTGGAGGCTCAAGAGCGCGTTCAAACAAACAAGAAACAAACTCTTCAGGTTTATTATAAGTATATAGGGTGACTGGTAATTAGTGACCGATACTTAAACACATGATTCTAAAAAAAAAATTGTTTGCAAATAGTGAAAATAATAAAATAAAATTAAAATCATGAAAATTGGCAAGCAACAAACGTTTTAAAATAACTGCTACACAAAGACATCACTAACATAGAAGTGACGTCAAGACTATGTTACTTCACACTAGCGCCATACATTGTCTGTACCGCGCGGCAGATTTAAAACTTTTAAAGCGTTTAGTTTCTCCGTATTTCCGTAGATTTTACATATTTTATCGATTATCTCATTTTATTATGCCTTCTTTGGAATAACCTTATTTGTTCTTACATTTCTAAAACAAGTCCCTCTATCCCTATTATTATATTTTGGCTATCTAGTATTGCTATCTCCGTCTATCAAAGAAAGAAAGAAGTTTTTTGTTTTCATTATTAAGATACTGCTGTTCCTGCTGGGTTCAATTGGGATGAAGACTAATATTAAAAACGTTCGAAAAAAATTTAATTTCAAAGAAGGCATCATAAAAATGAGATAATCGAAATAATCTGTTAAATCACGCCTGTAATCCCAGAAGGGTTAAGCAGAGGTGTACCTATAGTACACCCACATTTCGCCAGTTATGTTTAAGTCCCATGTAACAGGGGGCGAGCCTATTACCATCAACCGGGCACAAATCCAGACTTCGGGCTGCTACTGAGAAATTCTAGATAGAAAAACCCAATAACACTTTGCCCGACCTGGGAATCGAACCCAGGACCTCATGTTCAGCAGTAGCTCTTGCGACCACTAGACCAACGAGGCAGTCAACTCATAATTATTAGAAATGCGCAAGTAACTGTCTGCATGTCTGGTACCTTTCACGCCAAAAAACGGCTAAATTATTCTTTCTTTCACATGTCTGGCACACGGATAGACCCTGACTTGGATTAGTACATAGGATACTTTTATCCCGGTTGGTAGATAATTTCCGACCTCCTCGCGGGCGAAACCGCGGGTAAGAGGTAATAAAAGTAATCAAAACGGTACATGGAAAATAATGGCGACCTCATTAGATAAGACGTCTTAATGTCTCTTCCAATTAACGTCCGTTAGGTCCACGTCCAGCTGGAAAAATCCTTTCCACTGAGAAATGGAAAAACCCGAAAACATAGCACGAATTGGGAATCGATCCCACGATCCCATCCCTCCACGCTCAGCAGCGCTTGCGACCGCTAGTTAAAGTAATAAACAAATTAATGGTAATGAATTATACACTAACAGTACGTTGATTGTCAGTCAGTATTAATCAAGAAACAAGTTTATATGTACCTAGCTAGCTAGCTAACTGCTAGGCTGCCCTACAGCCACAAAAAGATGTATGTCAACGTATATAAACATCGTTAGTTTATAGACTATCTCGCAACGTTATAAGCAGGCAATACATTTTGAACTGTACGTCTGTACCATACTGCTTAAAATATAACGTCTCAATTTTTGACAGTTTTAAGATCCATCCATGTCAAACCGTCAAAATGTGAACGAACCTGCGATTACCGACAAGTTTCACAATCTAGAAAGAAATTACGTTTATTTGCGCTAAACGTGACGCAGAGAAAGAACACAACACAAAAAGTTCAAGTCCGATCTGTTCGATTTTATATCACCCATAAAATTGTGAACCGTCCCTGACCTGTCGATCTTGGCAGTTGCCGAAGTGCTGTATCTAAGCCAGGGCACCCCGACCAAATTGTTTAGGTTGGGATAAAACTGTGTCCAAACGGCGATGTCCGGCGCGCGAGCCCAGAAGCGAGCGGCGGGTCTGGCGAGCGCTACTTCCAAGTGAGCCGCAGTTACTTCGCTATTTAGTTTTAGCGTAAGGTGCGATTCGTCGCATGCAAGTTTGATAGCAGCTCTCAATTAGCCGGTTTGCTAAGTTGATAATCTCGCGAGGTCCTAGTTTCTACTATCCTACTAATATTATAAAAGGCTACTTTTCATCCTGGATCGTAGTCGTGGGCAACAGCTAATAGATTATAAACGAACGATGTTCACAATGATACGGTAACATTTACATCCACAATAATATTTTTTTACAATTCATCATCATAATTTCAGCCAAAAGATGTCCACTGCTGGAAATAATCGTTGGCCTCCCCAAGCACCAGGCACCACTTCGACCGGTTCTGAGCTTCCTGCATCCAGCGGATTCCTGCGGCCTTTACAAGGTTATCGGTCCACCTACAATTAGTGTTCCTTAATAAGTAACCAATGTGTAATGTTTTGTGTAAGCACATTGAAACCATACTATCGAACACAGATTTATCGTCATCTTCCTGTGCTAGTTTCATGTCACTTGGTGTTGCCGCAACACTTTATCTTCTTTATGTTTTTAAGGGACAAAAATTGTAAACAATTAAATTATTCTTGTCGATATACACATACATATTTACGAAGTTGACTGTAGAGATAAACTTGACCGCTCGATTTTCGCAAACGTTGACCTCGTGTTAGTCAATAAATAAGTGAGAGATGAAGTAAATAAACAGTGGTTCTCAATGATCGTGAGTACAGTTAGTCACAACTACTTAGACTCTTAACAGTTTAACTTACGCATGAACAAATAATAGGAATGTGGTAGAACTTATTGAATGCTGGCCGACTATGACTTAAGACAGCCTCGCGGAACAAGCACGCATACCATGACGGGGTTTTGTTGACTGAAGAATAGACAAACAGACATATATAGTCACAATGACGGATTTCTTCTATTCATCTCTAATTTTGACTTTGTCTTTGTTCTTTTTTTTTTGTCGAGGCAGTCTAAAGTCGTAGTCGTCCCCAATACACCAATTTCGTAACACACATAAGTACAATCCGAAAGATTTTGAAGGACTCTCATAATCCATTTTGCTTCATATGTTGAAAGAGTTCGTCTGATCAACATCTAGCAATTATAAATATCATAATGAATATGTCAATAGCAAAAGCGTTGTCAATTTCGATCCTCTGTATCTTCATATACATTTTGGGTCATCCTTCTACATTTTTTGGAAACTCAAACTCAAACTCGAAGCATTTATTACAAATAAACCAATTACAGGCACTTTTAAACAATTAGGGGGTCGGTCAAAAGAAAGATTGTCAATTCCAAAGTAGTAGGTACCTATGGAGGAGAACGGGCAAGAAACTCCACGGACAAACAGTAAATTAAAAAAATAACTGTTACACATTTGGTTATGTCATTCATGCTGAAATTAATGTATACGAGTACATGAGAGAACGATGTGTGACGTGCACCCTAAAAGTGTCCGTAATTGACAGATCAAAGCAATTCTTCAAAAAAATTAATTACCCGTGGCAGCTTAGAGATTGACGGCCCCCGTTCAAGAACATGACGAATGGATCAGCACCATTTAGCTCAACCATTTTGTAGGGAACTTAATGATCCAACATACAAATTAAATACAAATTCAAGTCAATGAAAGACGTACCCAGTACCCACATGTGCTATGCAATTATACAATCGAAATCTCGTCACACAGCTATTACAACTTAAGAAGGTATCTATTCCTTCATTTCTGTAGTTTCCATTCTTTTTCAGATTCAGAAGTCAGTGTTTTTTCTTCATTTCTTTATTAGGGCGTCAAGCTTGTATATTCTTCACGTCAAATAAATTCAGAGAAAATCCTCTTTGATTTAATGTAGAAATTGTTTATTGTTTAAGAAATTACATTCGAATACGTTGATTCCTGGAACTGACACTAGGATTCCCTGTGTCGTGAGATCTAGGCGTCTTCGTTCCGTTTACGTTTAACTGCTATACACATTATCGGTATATTTAAATTACAATAAATTTCCTAATTTAATATAATCTACTCGTAATCTAGTATATAAAATAAAATCTAACACACAAAGAAAACTAATTACCAATACACAAATTACATAAGATAATCAAGTATGTATGTATGTTGAGTATGATTGTGATAGTGTGTGCGTATGTGTGTTTGTGTGCGTGTATGAATTAAGATAGTTGTGTTGGGGTGAGTGTGTCTGAATGTTGCACTTGAGAATGTATATAATTATGTGGATTTTTGTAATATAGAATAATAAATATATAAACAGAGATGTGTATCAGTACATATCAAAACACTGCATGTTTTTGTTTTTATTTTTAGATAAGGAAGTTTTCAGGTGCGCAGGGTGCGGGTAAGCTCCAATGCTGTCCTAGCGATGATTGCTGGACAATTGGACTGCCCTTATATCAGGAAGGGTTGCAGTAGGCATATATCTAGGGTATGTTAACGACCGACGCGCTATTTGCTGTGTTCTATTAATTTATGTTATTATTTTTATCCAAAATTTGCCCAAAATTTTTATTTTTATTTAACCGCGATTTTACATTTACTTTGAGTAATTTGTGCAATGTTCAGTCGTTTATTAAGTTTCGAGTAAATTTGCGGTCCCATAAAACCGTACGACCTTCTACCAATTGCTTTACGGACTCGAGCCTTTTCCCAATGTACCCTTCGACTTGACCGGATACAAGTGCACATGGAGGTTTTGTGAAATCTAATAGTAACTGACAGAATGTAAAGCTGTCCGACTCTAAGAACTAGCACTTCGGTGTAGAGAGTGTTAGTGGGGTATCGGAATAGTCTTCTATAAGAAACTTTAAGCAGAGCTCGTTGAGCTCTTTCAACCTTTATTAACGTGGTTTAACAAGCCGCTCCCCATGCTATTATACAATAGTTAAGGACTGATTGGCAGAGAGAGAAGTATATCAATTTTAGAACTAAGTCATCTGCAATTGTACCCAGTTGCTTAAAGCTTAAACATACAGAGTATCTTTCGAACCCTACTTCTTAAAGCACTCAAACAAAGCACGCTGTGTGGACCATGACAAACAGTTATCTACAAAGACTCCCAGGTATTTAATTGAATCTGTTTGTTCGATGCATGGGCAAATACAATTTTCTGCACTAGAACAGGAGTGCAGCTGTATACAATTAAAGATTTAGGGGTGGAACGTTTCGAGATGGCAAAGTTGATTGCCTTCGTTTTGTCTATGTTTAGTATCAAAAGTTTATGTTGCAGCCAGTTCGCAATAGCTTTAACCCCGCTTTCAACCGATAACTTAACGTCATCCCAAGTTTTCCCATAAACTACGATTACGGTGTCGTCAGTATATGTAAAAAAATTGCTAGAGGGATTTTCATGGCGCATAGTCCATTTAATAAAATAATAATAATAAAAGATTTATTTCAGGCTACAATGGCCCATAGCGCATAACTAACTTAAATAAAGTATAAAACAAAATTAAAACATACGTATATACATTTCTAAATAAATAATGAATAGGGTAGGTCCCAGCACGCTACCCTGGGGCACACCAAATTGCTCTGTGATTGGGACACTAGAATATTCCACTAGCATTACTTTTTGCGGTCTATCGTTGAGATATGAGGCAAACCAGTCCAGGGCAGTACCACGCCCATAAGCGACATTTTTTTTAATCAAGATTTTCCTAGATATTGTATCAAATGCCTTGGCAAGGTCCAGGAAGGTGCCAGTACAGGCCTGTCCTTGACCAAGATTGAGGATTATAAAATCGGTTAAGTTGGTTACTGCATCCTCCGTGGACCTACCAACCCGAAAACCTTATTAGTTTCGAGTAGTCGTTTGTTCTCAACTTTCTCGAGGATTTTTGAGAGAGCTGTCAGCAGGGAAATCGGGCGATAGTTTGAAGGGATTTTAGGATCTCCACTTTTAAATATCGGGCATATATTGGCTATCTTTATGCAATCAGGTTCTTAACCTGTACTGAGGCTGTTGCACAGAAAGGCAATCGGTCTGACTAAAGCACGTGAACATTGTTTAATTAAAGGTTATTAATGCCATCATAACTAGTCGCGGACGCCGTTTTAAGAAGGCAGCTAATTAAAATATTTCTGTTTCGTCAGTCGGAGTAAGGAAAATAGAGTTTGGGCTAGTGTTTACTGTACTGTTTTGTTCGTTGTTACGGACCAAGTAAATTTCAGTTAAGCCTAATAGACTGAGTGTGTTTGCGGCAAGATTTCTGCCAATAGTTGAAAAAAACTCGTTCACTCTATTTAATGTGGGAACTGCGTCGCCGTTGTCGGTATCAAGCTCAGTTTTTCCGGTTTTTTTACTTTTAATGTTGCAAATTTTCTTGATTTCCTAACATAGCTTTTTACTGTGGTCCTGGGTTCGATTCCCAGGTCGGGCATAGTGTTATTGAGTTTTTCTATGTAGAATTTCTCAGTAGCAGCCCGGAATCTGGATTTGTGCCCGGTTGATGGCAATAGGCTCGCCCCCTATTACATGGGACTTAATCATAACTGGTGAAATGTGGGTGTACTATAGGTACACCTCTGCGTAACCCTTCTGGGATTACAGGCGTCATGTTATGTTATGTTATGTTAGCTATTTACAGTCACCCTTTGTTTCCATTAAAAGTTTACGTACATGGCAAGACCATGTACGTATTATTTTTTTTTGATTTGATAATATATTGTTACAGTAGTTTCGATACTTCCTTCATTCTTGTTGGATGACAAAATTGTCGCGATTTTCTGGTTTCTTAGCGTTAATGTGCATTATGTCACGTCGTCTTCGCTGGTAATATCATCAGAGCCACGGCAGACATGGTTAGTAGTGTGTTGCTTAATTTTAACAGAAAGTGTTTAAATGGTCAATTCGCGCGTGTCGTTTTCCAACCCTGGCCCTAGCTGATTATTTTTGAATGCCTAGGATAAACCTCTCGTGATCTGTTTTGCCTGTTTCACACCCAATAACAGTAGCTGGCTTCTGAGTTTTAAGCATAACATGACCCAAGCAGTTGTCATCTCGCGTAGGCAAAGTGTGTCCTGGAAAATACCCATAATGGCCGGTTAAGTCCAGGTACTCAGAGGCACGTCTGTCAGTGCAATTTGGTTTGATGTCAATGTTCAAATCCCCAACAATAGCACATCAATTTTGTTAAAGATTCGCAGAAGTTATTTATATTAAAGAAAGATGGAGACCTATATATAGCAAACAGTGATAGTTCGTCCCTAAAATTACAACCAGACAGTTCGAGTCTTTGCAGGTCGGTTCCGCGAGAGAGAGACAGAGGCTTGCAGAGATGTTTTGGTATATACGACTATTCTATCGTTTTGGTTAAGGCAGTTTTTTGAAACAATCATAATCGTAATTATTAATTTCAAACAGGAACACGTGTCTTCAAGCCAACATTCTGTCAAAATAGTTATATCGAGGGAAAAAAGCAGCCGGCTCAAAAGGACAGAGAAATTATAAAAATTGTTTCTTATACTGCGGATATTTTGGACCACAACCGAGTATTGACCTCCCATGTCGCCCAGGTGCAGCCTTCAGTCATCTATAGAATGGAGTGAGAGGCTAATTGTAAAGGCCGTGTGATCGATGTCATCAATAACTTGTGCAGTATTAGCAATTAGACAAACATAGCTTGGTGTATTATTATATGAAGCAATGATTTGTGTCATTAGTTGAATAATAAGTGTATAACAAAATTGATGTAATAGTATATACTAGGTACTGAGGTTCATTTAGTGAAGAAGGATGCGAATGTAATGTATGATTCGTAGTTGGTGCTAATAGACTTGAGCATTCACTTGTAACAGAACATCGAGCAAAGCATTAACATAATAGCATAATCAGCCTGTTATGTTCCCACTGCTGGGACACAGGCCTCCCCTCTGTGAGAGGGAGTGGGCCAGAATCCACCACGCGGGTTGGTACATGTCTTCGAATTCCTTACGTTGTTTTCTCAAATTCTTCAAATTTTTTCGAATTTTTTCAAATTCTGCTCTCAAAATGGTGAACATTTTGAGAGCAGTGATGATGAAAAACTTACACAAATGAAAGCCTGGTCCGAACTTGCGACCTACAACTCGTAAGTCGCGGCCGTTACCACTATGCCACCACTGCTCTCTCTGAATACCGAGCATTCGCCGTATTTAAAGAACAATGCCCACTTCCCATACATTTCAAAACCTGGTAATGAAAGTTTATGTATAGTTATAAGGTATAGTAGAAACACTATCTGTAAGTTTAGAAAATAATGTCTTATGGTCATTTTTACAATTGAAACGCTACGAAGTCCAAAAATATTAATGCTACCTTTTAGGTTATGATTTGCCGTTATAAAGAAATAAATGTGCTAGAACTAATTATTTAACACTCGAAGTTTAGTATAAAATAGTAATACTTACTTAATAATACATATCTATGTTCTAAAACGTAATTTTTTACTTTGTGAATTCCTTAAAACCAGCTGCCCTTAAGTCACTGCTTAGACTCTCAATGATTGTCACTATATTATAAATTGAGTGTCAAGCATTAAATGTCAAACGTCAAAAAAACCGTTTCAATCGTCCCAACTCAATTACACATTGCATGATTCATTAATTTAACATAACATAAAAACATAACATCACGCCTTGTTTCCCCGAAGGGTTGGGCAGAGGTGTACCTATAGTACACCCACATTTCGCCAGTTATGCTTAAGTCCCATGTAATAGGGGGCGAGCCTATTGCCATCTACCGGGCACAAATCCAGTCTCCGGGCTGCTACTGAGAAATTCCAAATAGAAAACCCTAATAACACGTTGCCCGACCTGGGAATCGAACCCAGGACCTCATGCTCAGCAGTAGCAATTGCGACCACTGGACCAACGAGGCAGACCATTAATTTAATTATTCATTTATTTTTAATTAATCAGTATAACACATTGACTAAAACAGAAATACTTACTGAGTAATTTAAACGTAAAATAATGTATAAAACTTAGAAACAGAGTTGAATCAAGTCAAGTAGCAGTATGTAAAATGGAACGTTATAAAAAGGGTAGTTGAGATGCGTTCAAAACATGCTAATATGTTTACCCTTGAGGTAGAATAAGCATAAAATGCCTAAGCACTCCACAATTTTCCTCGACAAATATTTTACTGTCCAGGCCGTTCGTCTGTGGAATGCACTGCCTGTCGAAATAAAACGCGCGCAGTCGTTATTTGCGTTTAAAAGACTCGTGAAGGATCATTACTTGTCGTTGTGATCTTGCTTTCGTAAACTGTAATTATCATTTATTTACGTTTCTGATTTTATTAATAAAAATTACTGACAAGATCAAACTAAAATTAAATTACTAAATAACTAACTAACTACCTATACAAATTAATATAAAAAATACTCAGGCGTCGAAGTACTCGTCCGCATCGCTGTCATCTGGAAAAGTGCCCAGAAGACTGGCAGCATGGCCACGCTGAATGGCAATGCTAATTCTTTGTCCAAAGAACAACCCAGCCCTCTGGTCACGTGAAGTGTCGACTAGTCGGTGAGAAATTTGTTTAAAAATTAGATGGGCACTCGGGCCCCATGACCCGAGCGTTTCGACCCCAAACGGCTCAAAACTGTAGTTACCCATAAGGTTACAGTATTTGCGCCGCTTGAGGGTCTCAGCAGCCGCAGCAGCAGCGCCAGCACAGTTCGCCGTGCTAGGAACATGAGATGGAGCAAGGGTATCGACACAGGTTGCGTCCCACACCAGAGGCCTACCCACCTTCCAAGGCAACAACGTCATACCGTCTGGTCTCTTTCCATCGTCACGTACCAAGCCGTTTGGTTCTAAAACCGCAGGTACGCCGGCGGTGACAAGGGCTCGACGAATAATATCGTTGATGCTAGCGTGCCGTGCCATGCGACCTGCGCTCCTGTAACAGGACAGGCCATGGTGCCCAAGACTGTCGACAGCTTCACCGCAGTGACACCGATGCGGAGCAACACAAGGTGCACCCAAGCGGAGACATGTAGCGAGCCGAAACGAAGAGTCATCCATCATAGTGCCTATGGTGGATGACACTATATTTCGCATTTTACATGTTTACGTTTCTTATATTTCGCATATATGTATGTACTTATGTATCTATTCCTTAGGATATGTTAATATGTATATATCTGTGTATCTATTTTAGTTTAATGTATATTTATTTCTTGCACCACTGACAGCCCCATTTTATGTCCAGACAAATCACTGTCCATTCTAAGGTTGCCTGGAAGAGATCGCAGAAAGCGAAAAGGCCGCCCATTGTATGTTTTTAGTATGATATATTTTTTTTGTTATGTCATTTTGTGGTGTACAATAAAGTATATATAAATAAATAAAGAAAAATTTAAATGTTTAAAAATCCTTCGTTTCTTTTAACATTGTGATAAGCCTAATTAGTATACAATTTAATTAGCTGTATTTTAAGATTTATTTCATTTCTATACATATTCAGGTGAAAAATGGGCATTCTTCTTTGTCGAAGTGAACTACGAACAGAGCCAAACATCGCTACGAACATTTTCATGATCATTCTAGCGAACGCTCTAGTTAGTGCTCGTCAAAAAATATTCTTTACGAAGATGTCAGACTTGACGGTCGCGTGTGCTGCAGCGGCGGCGGAACAATTCCAGAACGGCTCGGCTCGGCAAAAAGCTCGAAGCAAATTTACTGTCCTTTCGCTAGAATGCTCGCTAAAACGCTCCCGTTTTATTTTTCTGTAATGTAACATTCGCTAGAATACTCAAGTCTATCTGCACCTAGACGGTATCACTAAAGCAATTTCATGTGTTCCGTTCCGCCAATTTTGGCAAGAAGCTCTAAAACCAAGGAATACATTGGCACCGCAAGCTCCTGCTTTATACGCAAGTAAAAGTTTTTAATAAAGAAAATTTCGGTATACTGCATTTTTATGTCCCTATTTCATCACTCAAGTGTATGAGGAATTTTATATTACAGAGAAAACGTTTTTCTATTTTACTTATATTTTATTAAATTTTTTATCACAGAATCGTGTAGAAAGAGAAGGATTGTCGATATATCTGAATTCCTTCTTGTTCAAGTACCGAAATTAAAGCATTAAGGAAAGTGCTGGATTACTTATTGAAAAGTGTTTTTTACATACAGGAGAAGTTGTTAACCAGTGCGCAAACTGTAACCATGAATGCAAATGTTTCCCCCAATGAGACCCCCTAGAATCTGCATTATTTCGCCGGTTATCAAAAAAATATTGCTAATCAGTACATTTTGACCACGTAGGTATTGCATTTTTCTATTAGCTGTTTTTTAATCACCGTCGAAAAATGTATATGCTAGGGGGTTTAGAATCCATTTCAGTATCACCGGATCGACCTACCTCCGTCGCTTGGTCGAAGCCTGTTTGACGGACAGGGCCGTCAACTACCTCGATCACCAGGGAGAGTGGAACCGGTGAGAGATGTCGTGAGGTGTCCCACAGTGATCGGTCCTGGGGCCGCTTTAGTGTGATATAAGCCATATGTGACCACTATGTACATACTATGTGGCGGCATCTACACCGCCACATGCGAACAAACGCATCAATCCTGCATCGCGCAAGCAGAGTTTACCGCGCAGATAGCATATATACAACTTCCCGACGTGATGAACATCATCTTTTCACTGGTGACCCCGAGTATGAACGTCAGCGCAGCCTTCGGGCAACTACTTCAGCGTGACGTCATCATCATCACTCCCGCAAGTCACACAGCCAGCCAGCAACTACGGCTTGAACGGTTGTCCTGACCATCAGCATGCAGCGCAAGCGCATACCTGGTCATCACCTTCAGCCTCATCAGCAACCTTGGCACCGCACACTGCACATTCGGCCGGTCCACAAGCAGAGCGCTTAATCCCTCTCCTGGTCGACATCAGCAGTCAGCCACCCCGACTCACTGGGGCATCTTCGCAGACAGTTCCGACTCACCGCGAACTATGCGACACCCGGTTCCAACCCACTGGAACCCAACTGGCATTGGCAAGCATCGCAAGATACAAGACTTAGACCACTATCCAGCTCCGGTCTTCGGAGGGGAGTGATGTGGCGGCATCTACACCGCCACATGCGAACAAACGCATCAATCCTGCATCGCGCAAGCAGAGTTTACCGCGCAGATAGCATATATACAACTTCCCGACGTGATGAACATCATCTCTTCATACTATAAAGCTACCATTTACTGGGTATGTCTTTCATTGACTTGAATGTGCCCTGGCGGCTGAGAGCATGTCATGCTCTCTCTAGTGTTTCGCTGATGGTGTTCGACTTCAAAATGGTTGAGTTGAATGGTGCTAATCCATGCGTCACGTTCGTGAACGGGCGCCGTCAGTAGGGACTTGTCATCTCTTAGCTGCCACGGCGTATTTTTATTAAATTTACGCTTGTTACGTTTTACATCGTTCTCACATGCATAATTTCAACATGAATGAATATAGTGTAACCAAAATAATAGTGTAATATAAATATAGTAAACCAACCATATTTAAAAGAGTGTCTGTGGAGTTTCTTGCCCGTTCTTCTTCATAGGTACCTACTACGCTTTGGAATTGGCAACTAGCTTCATTTTACTGATCGATCTACCTTGGCAATTGAAAAGTGCCTGTAATTGTTTAAAATAAATGATTTGTTTTTTTTATCGGTTACGACTGGGTGCTGCGCGCCGACCTCCCTAGTTGCTTCAGCATGGTTTGCTACGGGGTCGACACACTGGTCCTGACACGGGGGAGCCGGGGGGGCGGCCGAACAAGCGACACGCGGGGTTGCTACAATCGACGAGAGCATCCGACAATTGGTACTCGAAGTGGCCCTGCACAAGTCCGAGGCCATGTGTTTTCATGGTCCTCGGAACGCGCCTCAGTCGGGTTCCCAGATAACGGCAGGAGGGGTTCACATCAGCGTCGAGTCGACGATGACGTACCTGGGACTCGTCCTCGACAGCCGGTGAAACTTCGTGGAGCATTTCCGACGTTTGGCTCCCAGACTGGAGTGGGCTGGGGCCGACTTGAAGCGGCTCCTGCCCAATCTAGGGGGTCCAAGCGCCTCTTGCCGTAGGCTCTACGTGGGGGACGTGCGGTCCATGGCTCTTTACGGGGCCCGGTGTGGGCGCGCTCTTAGCCCGCCGCCGCCGGTTTAACGCTTCCCAAAGGGTCATCCGGCTGGTCCGGGGATACCGCACGGTCTCCTGCGAGGCGGCGAGCCTCCTTGCCGGATTGCCGCCATGGGATCTGGAGGCAAAAGCCCTAGCGCGCATATGGGAGTGGCGCGTACATATTTGTGTTATCACATCATTTATATCCACTTTTACGCAGCGCAATAATATTTGCGAACGCTTCAATATTTAGATTTGCCTGCATTTTGAAAATTATAACCACAACACAGGTAACAGATTTAAACATTTATCACTAACCAACAACGTTTAATTAGGTGAATAGTCGTAACTAACTGCATCTACCTCACAAAAGTCGAAATAATTTACTCAGTTTTTTGGGACTTTAACTTTTATTATTCATGTAAACAAGATGAACGAGACAAGTATCGAATGATTACCGAACTACTAAAAGTAATTTTAACAAAAACTGTTCACTACAGGTATTATTAATAACATAAGTATCAGAACAATAAATATAAATTATTTGAAAACACAAAATATGTAGATATGATTTGAACTTACTGTAATCGATTCTAGCCGAGCACGGTATCGACTAAGCTAGCATGCCATTATATGTTAAGTTAGTTGAAACTATGAAATACTGTTAATTACAGATAAAGTGAATGTGTCTTATAGAAGAAGGTAGTAAGTGAAACCAAGGCGTCAATCTATTGCTTTGTGAGATTGCTACTGGACTTATGAGCGCTACTGTACCTAATAAACTTTCGACTTCCTTTGGCACGCATTTACATAGATTCCAATTAGTTTATCGGTCAAGCCGACTATCCTGTGCTGTTTGTTCAGAACTTGGTTACATTAGAATTTGAACTATGTAACGTCACCATTGAGTTTCTAGTTTTAAAACATGACTACGATCTAAAATTCTGAATTAAAGCTTACAAGGCAAAATAAACAGATATTTTTACCTACTGAAGAATTTCAATAAAACAATTATCATATTTCTTTTAAATATTGTAATTGAATAACCACTCGTGGAATTGGTGGAGTGGGTTTTTGATCACTTGTGGTCCAACAAATATTCTTAGATTATTGATATTTTTGTTCAAGCGATTCGTTTTTCTCAAATTATAACACCGAAAGTGTAAGTAAGTGATTCGATTATGTTCGCTTTTGTCAAGTTTGTCCTTCAATAAAATTCGAAATCGTAATATTATGGACTGTATCTTGTAGTAACATTTTGAATTTTAGTTCATTGAAGTGGGTCTACTGTCCAATCTAACAACCCACCAGCATCGGTAACAGAATCACGGACATAGGTACAATAATGCGACCATTTATAGGTACATTAAATAGAGCGGTTTTCGATATACTCCAGGCGAAAATTTTCTGCCGCCGGGAAGGGATTGTGTTTTGTTTTCGTCGTGTTTGATGAGAGGGTAGGCAAGGAAGAGCGGGTAAAACTTGTTTTTTTTCTGTCTTGCTGCGCCCTCTTAAAACCAGTGTCCAAAAATTGGAAAACACTAACTTTATAACAAAGTTGACGGGTGCAAGAATATAATGAAAAATTTAATAATTTACGTACTTGATTTAAGACGAAAAGATGAAAACACCACAGAATGATGCATTCTAGAGTAGATCCCGAGATTTACGACCACCCCCCCGAAACGGGGACCAGTATAAAAATGTATTTTGGAGACCAATATTTATAAAGTATGTTTGAACATAGGAATTTTATAAGGTTAAAGTAATCAGTAAATAAAATATGAGTGACTACATTTTATAATTAAATACTAATTTCCCTCACAATATTTAAGACTTCATTTATAATTACGGATGATACTACGATGGACACTCAGAAAGTTTTGCTTAAATAAAAATATATATTTTTATGTAGCTCTATAGCTAAGTATTTTTTATTAAATCTTTCCAAAGTACCTACTCTACCACTAGCCTTTATACAAATTTTCATGCGTCTTAACCAGTTTTTGAAACACTTTTTCCAGTCCGCCGTAGATACCTCGCTTACAGCCTGCTCGAATACTGAATGCGCATCTTACGGCGAGGAAAATTGTATCCCTTTGAGCAGACTTTCTATTTTCGGGAATAAGTAGAAGTCACACGGTGTTAGGTCAGGGCTGTAAGGAGCTTGAACGGCGTGCTGTCCAGGAAGTCCTTCGTTTTGAGGGCGGTGTGCGAAGGCTCGTTGTCGTGGTGGAGCAGTAGCCCGCGGAGCCCTGTGCTTGGTCCCTTGTTGCTCACAACAGAAAAAAAAATCTGCCAAGCATTTGGTAGTATACCATTCAGCTTTGATGCTTCTTTGGTTACGAAAATCAATAACACCACCAACAAGTAGAAAGTCAAATTGAAAGAGCTCGCGATCTAAATCTTCCCCCTCTTCTTGATCGCTTCACTTTGGTAGTCATTGATTCGTTTTGAAACACCCAAACCGTTGGCTTCCGCTTCGTTTCCGGATCGTATTATAAATCGAAGACTCATCACCTGTAATGACGTCGTAAACACGTCGAGACGAGCCTGCTTCAAATTTGTTTATCATATCACGGCAGCATTCCACCTGGGCCTGCTTTTGAGCATCGGTGAGGTTGTGCGGTACCCAGAGTGAAACTATCCTCCTCACAGTAAGATGCACGTGTAGAATTTCGTGAAGGCTTCCCGATCCAACCTGCAGTATGTGCTGAATCTCTTGATACGTAACTCGCTTATTGTCTTGGATTAAAATTTTCACGGCTAGCACGTTGTCTTCCGTAACAGCCGTAAAAGGGCGACCACTTCTTTCTTCATCCCCCAAAGTTAGTCGACCGCTCTTGAATTCGTTATAGCAACGATACACGTTTGCCTTTGAAGGGTCTTCATCCATGAATGCCATTTGAAGTCTATCGTTCTATTCGTCCTTTTTCAGGCGACACTTGAAATCGTTAAAATCATAGCCCAAAAATGTTTCCGGCGCAGATCCATTTTTTATGAGACACGATAATTTAAATTAGCTCGCATAAAATGTGGTAAGAATTATTGAAATTGGAACGTACCTATTTTTACTTACAAATAATCATATTTTCGAAATAGACTATAACTGGCCAGTCTCCCATACATAAAAACTTTTTTGCGCAATACTTTCTGAGTGGCCAGCACCCTTATTGCGTAATACACAATCAATCGGAATCTGAATCGTTTTGAAACAGATTGCTAATCAACAAATTCTGCTCAACAATACATAGAACGCAATGAATATTCTTGAACCGTCAAAATCAAACAGATTAGTCGTAATCGTTTACGAAAATGTGTTACGCAAATAATGGTGCTGGTTTTTGTTCTTGACGCAATTATACCCAAAATGCTAAAAGATAGTTACACTATGACAATGTGACCTGTAACTTATAATAAAATGCCTCATGGTTTTATTGATTATTCTGTAAAAAAACTACGTTTAGGAAAATAATATTACTCAGTGAAAGACTTTCTTAATGATATGAGATATCCAGATTATGATTGTTATATTTAATTGCAAAGTAACCATGTTGACCTAGACTTATGTACCTACCTGACTATAATTTTATTAGATTGACTCTACTATTATTACTGGTTTTGTTTTGTTGACATTAGATTTTTGAAATAATACTTTAATGTATGTAATAATTTGTACGCCGCACACTAATCAATTATTAAAAGTTAGTGGCCCATAATTATTTTTGGTCAATATGTTGGAAGTTCGAAAAATTATTTTGTTCAGACTTGAAGGTCAGTTGTTTACATTATTCTTAAACATCAGCATTATGCAGTCAGTAGGTTAATTAATGGATATGCCATGTCAAAGTTATCTCGAAAACAAAACTATTATAACAAGACTCATTTATCATTGTTTTGCGCTCCTATTCAAGTTCAGTTGGTTATTTTTATATTTTTTATATTTTATGTTTATTTATCTTGACAACATAGGTCCAATGGTTAGTACAAAAACAACTTATCAACTAAGGGTTAGTATTCATTAAGTGCACATTATTATTTATCCCTGCCGCACGAACAACCGGACAGAGTGTCTTAATATTGGTGCATCGTGCTGTTCAGCCAGGGTTTTCAAAATACTGTTGCTGCTAGCCCTCATTCTGCTTATCAAGGATGCGGCTTTCTTCCTCATGATGGCTTAAAAGTCGTCTGTTCGTGCTACAGCAAACATACTAGACGCACTACAGAACCGGGGCAACCTCAACAGCACTCTGAAGCCATTATTATATTGCACCCGCAGAGCATCTAGAGCCCTCCGCGTACCGTTGACCCACAAACTGCCCGTGTAGAACCCTTGACAATAAGATTTAAATAAAGTTATTTTGACCTACAACGAGCAAATCTGTGAGCCAACATGTTGCATCTAGCTGCTAGTGCCCTGCGCTCATGATCCATATCTACCTGATCCTTGAGATCCTCGGTGACATAATGACCCAGGTATTTAAATTGAGCGACCCTTGCCAGTTTACGTCCATTGAGGGATATTGAGGGCTCGTAATTTAGATGTTTACCGGGAGCAGCAAAAATCAGGTATTCACTTTTATTTTCATTATAAATCAGTCCGTGGGTTGCCGCAAACCTTTCACAGACGTTCAGCATCTCTCTGATTGAGCCAGCCGTTGGACCCAGCAGCACCATGTCATCAGCGTAATTTAAATTGTTGACGCTCGCTCCACCTATTTTGCACCCAACTGGTCTGCTGCTGAGTTCAACGATCAACTCATTTAAATACAGGTTGAAGAGCTTAGGTGAGGTTATCCCCCCCCTACATCCGTCGCCCCCCAACATCAGGACCCGAGAAGGCGGCGCGCGTAGTGTTCCGCGTGCGCCGCTCACAGACGTTGCGGGGGGAGTACACCTCACTCCCCCCGCCCGAGACGGGGCCCGCGCAAGCGGGCCGGCACCAGCCGGGGTTGTGGAAGAATAATGTGTTCCCGCGACCCCGGCGTAGGTGTGAGATGGAACACCGGGGTGGTTTTTAGTCAGTAAGAGTCTGACAGACCCCTCCGCCCGCCCCAGGGCGGAGGACATCCATGAGGATTTTCCACCCCGGGAACAAAAAAAAAAAAAAAAGGTTATCCCCCCCTGTCTCACCCCACATTCCAACCTGTACGCTTCCGATAGCACGTCTCTCCAACGAACTTGGTTTAACTGGTTAGAGTACCAGTACGGGAACAAACCCGTCACCTCAGGTGGTACACCTGCCCCTTCGAGCCTATCCCAAAGGACATCATATGACACCAGGTCAAATGCCTTTGAGAGATCAAGGAAGCAGGCATACACTGGAGTCCTTCTATCCTTATAGTATTGGACGGTCTGCTTTAGGCAAAGGATAGCACTCTCAGTGGAAAGTCCAGGCCGAAACCCAAACTGTGCGTCATGTAGAGTTATCCATTTGTCAAGTTCCTTGTCCAGCAGACCGTCCAACACCTTAGCAATAACAGTTGCCAAGGATATCGGTCTGTAATTCGCCCTGTCAGATACATCCCCAGTCTTCTTTTTCACGATTGGTACCACTATTGTTTTCAGCATCTCGGGTGGAAGGTATGAGTGGCTGATGCACATCGTGAAAAACAGCGCCAGCACCCTAGACAGATGTACCCCAGCACACCTAAGGTGCTCAATGCTGAGACCGTCGTGACCCGGAGACTTTCCCTTCGCAATTCTTTTAATTAACTCGGCTACTTGCTTGGCAGAGAAACGGATCGGTTCATAATCACAACGAGTCTCATCATCGATCACCCCCCGTGCCCAAGAGGAGATGATACCATAAATCGATCCTTGAACATGCGGGCTATGTCCTCCGGCGACCCACATTCCCCCACACTCACAGGGCGGCCCGGTCCAAACTTCAGCTTATTGGTCGACTTCCAGAACTCAGGAAAATTCTTAGTCGCTCGGTGAGACGCTATTATGTCCATCTTAATCTGATCCTGGTGATTTTGGCACCATTTAAGCCTACCCCTAAAGATTTTCTGACTCCGTCGCATGTCTTATGTTATGTTTTCAATATAAACTGTGAAAAAAAAAAAGTATGAACTGTATTACGTTGAAAAGTACAAATTAGTACACTATCATTTCGATTCCATTACATAGCAGGGACTATCAGCTATATAAAAATATGCTGATTCTTACCGGTGGTTGCCGGTTTCTAAATAAAAATTTAATTCAATATTTTGTCATTACATTGACCAGTGAAGCCGCTATCGACATAAAGTCATTTTATTTTTTAATGAGTGTTTTGTTTGTGCAAAGTATTTTGTCATTTTCTTTCTTCTTTCTAATCGCCCGTAACTAAGGAGTTAGTGCATAAGGAGTAGACCACCAGAACCTCACCGCGAGCAGTCGCATTTGCGACCACTAGACCAAGTACACAGCCAAACTATCTCATTCACTCGCTATTCATTATTAACAAATCACGTAACCTACTTACAAATAGAGCGTTCTGCCATTCATACAAAGTGCCTGAACATAAATCCTTCATAGTTTTGCCCGCGACTTCAATCACAAAAATTTGCTTTCTCGAATTTCCCAAGAGCACCGTATGTTTTTCTAGGATAAAAGGATGTGCCTCGTCCTTAGACTCAACATACATAATTCAGACAATTCTCTAAATCCGTGGTACTGTGGAAGGGTTTCAAAACCAACATACTTAAGTATGTAACTACTCCTTTTTCTTATGGCTGCAGGGGTTTCTGCCAACTTGTATTTTAACCGACTACTCAAGTTTGGAAGTTCCCAATTCGTCTGTTTTTTTTAATGTTTAGCACGCTATATCTCCGGCAATTGTAAATCGATTTCTAAAATCCTTTTTTTTTATAGAAATAGTATGCTTTAGTGATGGTCCTATATATATTTCATGCACATTGCTAGGGTAGTTTTTCAGTTAGCTATAAAATACGTATTTTTCCACTTAGTGTACTACTCTGTCAAGAAAGTACCGGGAAAAGATCAATAATACACAAATTGTTATTTATTCATCTAAATTTATTGTATCGCCTTCAAAGTATGATCCTTCCGAAACGATGCACTTACGCCAACAAATAATCCAATCAACAAAACATTTTTAAACGCTTTTTCGGGAATTGAGTTCAGTTCTCGCCGCGAATTCTCCTTTATGTTTTCTACTGAATGGAAACGGGTGCCTGGTAATTTGAGTTTAGCCAAATAAAGAAGTCGGCTGGAGACATTTCTTGTGAATAAGGTGCTTGCTCGATGGTGTTTGTTGAGTTTTGGTCAAAAATTCGTTGACAATGATGGCCTTGTGCAATGGCGCATTATAGTGATGCAAAACTCAAGAATTTTCTTTCCACAAATCTGGACCGGTTTTGAACGCTTTGTACCACTCATAAGTACGTGTTTTTGATAAAGGCGATTCACCGTAAGCCTTCTGTAGCATTTTCAGTGATTCCGAACACGAAATTCCATTGGCGATGCAAAATTTTAGACAAACTCTGTGTTCGATGTTTTTTTTCCATTATGTAATTCGCAATACCCACTAGATATGATCTAACTAAAAACAACACTGCATTTCATCTTAATATAAAGTAGTAAGAACACAGTTTTGCAAATGTAACAACAACAAAAAAACAACCATAAATAATCCATTCCCGATTTTTTTTTTTGACAGAATGTATATTGACGATTTGTGTGGTGTAGGTGCCACAAGAAAAAAGTTTTTAAATATTAGACAAGAAAAAAAAACACTGCGAAGTGAAAAATAACTTTGATTTCGGTAGTCGGTAAATAGTTTTTGACTTTCTTGTGTTTTTTTGAAGTTGGTTGTTTTTTTTTTCATAGCTATGTTGCTAGGCTTAGTAATACCATTCTGATAAGTTTCTTGCATACCGCTAAGGAGTGTAACTGCTACTGCTATAGCCAGTATCTGTTTTCCGATAACTTTAACCAAGGCTAGACTTGAAAACTCAGCAGTCTGTAAGTCTGACATAAGAACAAGCTATCGGGTGTCCAGCCTCTCGCGAATAAATTACAGAATCTTGGCGAAGTGGCCCATCATTTGATATTATCTTCTGTGACCCCTACATGATTACTTATGTCTTCTCCACATGATTTTTTTATATCTAAAAAGGTCTACCAAGGGTCGCCAATCATGATTAAATACTGCTTAACGTCTTTTCCAAAACCTACAGACTGGCAGGGACATTGATGCGCAAACTGTAACTATAAATACAGCCCATGATGCTAGACCGTAGGTGCGGGCTTGCGGACGCCGAGCAATGGGTAGCTCGCCGTCCGGTAAGGACCAGGCCCGGGTCGACGGCGCGTCGTTTTCCACGCGCGCCTCAAAGCTATGTCAGCACTAACTGACGGGGTCCAATAGGGCCGATGCCTGCTAGGGTCGCAGGTTGTTCGAAAGAGATACCGTGGCCCTGGCACAGGAAACTGAAGGAACACGGGTGGGTTGTAGTCAGTAAAAGTCTGACACGCCCTCCCGCTCCACCCAGAGCGGAAGAAGTGATTTGATAATGTCCCACCCAAAAAAAAAGGGGGTCTATATGTTTTTCATGGAAAAGTGCAATACCTATGCGGTCAAAATGTATGGAACAGCAAATTTGTTTTTTAATAACCGACATTTCAAAGCATCACGTACTGAACCCATGTTAACTGATTTATATTGCCGTTGGGCTTGAAGATTACTGCAAAAAACATTTTGCTGTTTTGCAACAAAAAGTGCGAATTGACTTAAGTAATTATTTTTGCAAGGTAACATTCCCGTTAGCATGTGTGAACATCAGATTATCGCACCTTTTTTAGAGTGCACTGACTTAAAGCAGCCTTAACCGTTGACCTTTGTTGGATATTTATGACCGAGAGCCTTAATGAGGTCTTATTTTCGGCCAACCTGCATGTTAAAAGAGTTAAAGTTTCAGGATGCAGTTTAACAAATTTTCTTCTTTCTTTGGATTTGTTGATTTACAAACTAATGCTTTTAACATTTTTGTTTTCTAATCACCACTGTATTAAACAAAGTTTTTGAGTTTCAGCGATACTAACGAACAGCGATAGATTTATATATAAATATGATTTAGGCTATCACCAATAAATATACGCAATACACGACACATAAATAATGGCCAACGTAGGGTAATAAGCAGTATTACTCCTTACACACATGAGGCATACACAATAAAATTTACAACTATGCTAAAAATGTTTAAATAATAGTTAAATGTTTAATAAATGTTAAATGGTTTTTGTGTGTTTGGTTCACTTTATGTATCTAAGTGCATCACCACTCGGCTGCTCTCAAAACGGTGTATTCAACATCGTGAGGAAACCTGCATGTCCAAAGCTAAAAAGTCGAAGACATATTACATCTACCAACCCGTACTGGGCCGCATTGTTACAACTTGACACTAGCTTGTTTTGCTTGACAGATCTTAAAAATCAGACACTATCCCTCGAATGTCGTTGGGGCCACCCTTTGGAGAGGCCTATGTCCAGCCGTGAACGACTTTAGATTCAAATTATCAGGACGATTGCTATTTTAGAATCTCTAAATTGATATCATAAACGGCAATCATCATTTCAGCCGAAAGACGTCCACCGCTGAACATAGGCCTCCATCAAGCATCGTCACTTCGACCGGTTCTGTGCTGCTCGCATCCGCCGTCTTTCCTGCGGCCTTCACAAGGTCGTCAGCAACCTTGTGGGAGGGTTTCCAACGCTATGTCTTCCGGTACGCGGTCACCACTCCAGAACGGCCGTCTGTTCTGCGTGCATTGTGTCCTGACCCTGACTAAAACCCACCCGTGTTCCTTCAGTTGCCTGTGCCAGGTCCACGGTTATCTCTTTCGAATTACCCGCGACCCTGAGGCGTCGGCCCTATCGGACTCCGTCATTTTATGCTGACATCTATTTGAGGCGCGCGTGGTGTCCTGACGTTTGCCACTTAATTTATTATACAAACGGCAAAATAATTACCTACTTGAACATAGGAGAGATACAGGAAAACTTGAATATTTCCTGTCATATCGATTAATGGAAAGTTTGTCATAGAAGGTGGCGTTCTGTCGCCTCTGCCTACCCTCATAGGAAAAAGGTGTGAGTGGTTCAGGGATTGATTGATTTGCATACACACATAATATATATGCAAATCGATCAATCCCTGAATAAAGGACCTAGATATAAGTAGTCCATTGTAAGCTGAATCGAATACCCGGAAAGAAACTACAGATTCCACCTGAACATTAAACCAATAACTCTCACAATAAAACCAGATGTTGATCTGTATAAACTGTACCATCGTTCTTGGAAACATGATACGCACTATATTGTCTTCTCAAGTATATTAAGTCGACTGTCCACTACACAGGACGTGAACGGAGAGGTTACCCACGTTATCACTCTGCGCGTGTTCATTTGTTTGCCAGTCAAGTATCCGTGCATGGCATGACCGTGGGTCGCAATGGACGATCCCGCTTACCTACATTTTCATATTCCAAAGCGAGGTTAAGCTCATGTGCGTAGCTTAGCTGTGTGCTGCTGTAGACAAAGCCTTAAGAATAAAAAAAGATACTCTTAAATAACACTTTAAAAGGTAAGCTCGCAGTTTATTAACACAATGTAGTGTAAACTCCTGAGTTATGGCATTCCGATGAGTTTTTCACTCCTTTTTGTTCAAAAACAATCGGCGCGTTAAGAAAGATTGATTGTATCGACATGAGATTTATTATTGAGTTCACTGCCTCCGTTTCTGTTGTGGTCACAATTTGCAATGGTGGCTAGTAGATAAACATGTGGTTTAAAGTTTGATTCACCGATCGGAATGTAATGATTTAGATAGCCTAGATTTGTGCCCGGTTGAGACGCGGCTCAAACGTAGGACGTCTTATAACGCTTAGCTTGTTGTCGCTCAGTTAGGCGTATTGGTAAATGATAAATGATTTTATTTCTGTAAGTAGGTGTGTACAAACACTTTTACAGGTCAAACATTTTCTTTAAAACTAGATGATTAGGTACATATTGCAAGGCAAAAAAAATAAGTGTGTTTTCAAATGTTCCAAAAAATATTCATTCAAAAATATATCTTAAAAATAAAAAGTTTTTGCGTCGCCTTGTTCTCACAATTATGAGCGTAATATATCATATTTTGTGTTATGATTATAAAGCGAATTCAATCAACTAAAGAAATACCGTGCATTTTTTAATTTAGTTAGAACTGCAAAATTTGGTGGGCAAATTAAAAAATATAATAATATAGTATAATTCAACTAACTCCAAACGAGTTGCTGTTTTGAACCATTTTAATTTTTTGCCGCGATGCGCTATTATCAATTACAGAGTTTTTAAGCCAAACTCGGCCCTATTACGTACACTACATAGATGAAAAAAAAAAACTCATAACAAAGTCAACATATTTTGTTTTGCATAAACCTACATGGGCACTTATGAAACGTCAGAAGCTAGGTGTACGGTTACAACTGGTTGTTTCTCATGGAGAACAGCCGGCAAGAAACTCCACGGTTGTACAATGTTTTCAAATTACAGTGTTAATACGTGTGGGAGGACAGTGTAGGCCTGACAACCAGTACCATATGCTTAAGAAATAGACAATGGTCTACAAATCTACAGTCTACAAGGCCTACAACGTTCTCACAAAATTTATAAAAAAACTAATAAAATAAAAACAAAATACTAAAATTTAAAACCTATTCAAACCAAATGACATGATTGCCATTACAACTATAGCAAATCTGGATTTATATCCTGTTCACAAAAGCCACTAAAAAAGAGTTGAAATTAGAATTGTAGTATTTTACAGTGTGTTGTTGAGTTCTCTATAGCGGACGCGTGCGTGCGTGTAAGCAACGATACAAAAATTAGTTTTTCTCAAGAACGGTGCGTTACCTTTTCATGGGAGTGGTACCAGAGGGGACGGAGCCTGCGAGACGGGCGTCGTGTCCTTGATAATCGCGCGGTGCGGGAGAAATTATCGTGCATAAATTTAGATAATCTCTTGCTGATTGAATATCCTGTAAGACTATATGAATCTTTCAGACAAATATTTACTGATATTTATGAGTCTTGCTATAGAAATAAAATTATTAACAAAGGAGTCCGAAATAATAAAAGCTGGATAACGAGAGATCATAAGAAATTATTTTTAGAAAGGGACAGACTTTTTACAATATGGAGTAACGAACCAAAGAGTATGGTTAAGCGTTTAGAATACACTAGATATAGGAACAAATGCTATAAAGTATAACTAGTAACTAAATGTAAAAATGAATACAATATGCAAAGTGTTATAGAATGTAACAATAACATAAAAAAGTTATGGGATAGAATAAATGTGATGATGAGGAAGAATAAACCATCCTTAGATAGCGTAATATTAAATAACATTAAGATGAAACACAGTGTGAACGATATTTGTCATAGGTTCTCGTCAACATTTACAAGCAAAATTGAAAATATAAAACACGATTGCGATGTGAAATGGATAGACAGAAGTACATATGTCAAGGAGAAGAGTGCGTGTATGCGATGGCGACCGGTGAACAGTCAGGATGTTAAGAAAGTTATAACAGATATGAATGCAAATAAGTGAGCCGGAAGCGATCTCATACGCATGTCTGATCTTAAATATTTGGTCAATATAGTAAGTCCCGTGCTCGCATATTTTATCAATTTATCTGTAAGTACATATACATGTCCGAGGAAGCTAAAGGAGGCAATTACAGGCCAAACGCTATTTTATCAAGTGTAGACAAAATATTAGAAAAATGTATTGTTAATCAACTAGGAAATTATCATTAAAAAAATTGCAATATTAGTAAAAGCCAACATGGATTTCAAAAGAGTAAGAGTTCGACCACATTGTTATCTAAGTTTAGTGACGAAATAAATAATAATTTAAATAAAAAGCAATTTGTAGTAGTAGTAGTATTTTTTTATTTTAAAAGGGCATTTGATACATTAGAAACAAATACTTTATTAAATGCAATGGAGGAGTGCGGGGTGGGGGAACCACTTAATAACTGGTTTAGGGATTATCTCACGAAGAGATATTACCGCGTAAAGGTGGAAGAGTCGTACAGTGACGCGAGGGAGGTGAGGTGCGGGGTGCCCCAGGGCGCGGGATGCGGGCCTGTATGCTACCTTATGCACGTCAATAGCTTGTGCGGCGTTTTACGCAGCTGCTCAGTGTACATGTACGCGGATGACCTGTGTGCTGCGCGCCGGCACCGACCTCGCTGAAACTTGTCGACTCGTGCAGCATGACGTAGACCGAGTTGTTGGGATGGGAGATGGGAGGATTATCCCGTTGTCACATGACATGAACGGGATAATCCTAAACGCGGATAAAACTAAGCTAGTTGTAATTCGCTCTCCATATTTAATACCACCTGGCGCACCACCTCCAATGTACACACATGAGTTTACTTGCATTCATAATAACTACGTTAATTATATCTCGGAGTAAAAGTTGACGAGAACTTTTCATGGTCAAACCACATTGAGTACTTATGTAATAAACTTAGAATATTGCTTGGTAAATTTTACCATCTAAGCTATAAAGTGCCAAGCAGTACCCTAAAGTGCCTTTATCTGCAATTAGTTGACCCAATATTAAGTTACGCCCTCGACTGCTATGGTCTCACATTCAAAACTAACTTAGAAAGATTAGAAGCGCAACAAATTAGATTTTTAAAGCTATTAGTGAGTAAGAAAACTAAAAATAAATGTAAAGATGATTATAATAAGTTATTTAAAAGTTGTAAAATACTTCCGATTAGCATAAAACATAAATACCTACTTCTTGTTAACAGTCATGGCAGCTGGGAGCGTTACTCGCTAGTTACCCATAACCACGCAACTAGGATGGTATCAGCAGGTAAATTTGATGTACCTAGAATAACAAATTATTTTGGCGACCGAACGCTCGATAAAAGAGTACCATACCTTCTCAACCACTTCTTAATCATAAGGAGTCAGGAAATAAAAAGTAAATTTGCCAAATTACTTAAGCAGTTCTTTTACAGGAGTCTGTAATCGATGATCTTGGGAAAGTGGTATATTGTTGAGAGATAACAAGTTATTAAGTAGTTTTGTTACATATTAAGTCATTTAATATGTGTAAAACTTTTATAGTTTTTTTTCAGTATTCACTACGAGTATTCATACTTAAGTAAGTATGAATAGTGAATACTGAAGTTCTTATGTAACGACTGTTACAAACTTTGTTAATGATCAATAAATAATAATAAATAACTACTACCTATCCCTTCGTGGTATCCCGACATGGTAAGAGGATATGTTTGTAACTAAACCAGCACCCTAGTTGAATAATTTTGAAAGATATTGCTAATCCATTGCTTCCATTGATGTACCCTAGACTATTTGTACTGGGTATGGTAGGGTACAACGCGTTAAAGGTGCGACGGGACTTTGCACTCGCAGCGTATGTAGTGAAACTACTGCGTGGCAGGGCGCATAACCCGGGAGTTCTGCGGCACCTGGAACTTTGCGTGCCTGACCGGTACGTGTGGAGGCGGTGGCGACCTCCCTGCTTGATGTGCCTGCGGCCAGAACCAACTTAATGGCGAGGATTCCTCTCACAAGAGCCATGAGTGTGGGGGACGAGGTTCACGAGAGGGTTGATGTATTGTAGTGCAACTTGAGTGAATTCGCAAAAGCTGCATTATATATTATATGTTATTTGGATGTAGGTTAAGATTTAGGATATGGTTTGTTATTTTATAGGATGTCGATTAAGGATTCAGCATGTAAGGTCACTCTATCGCATTGGATCGCAGATCCGTAATGGTAGTTGAAGGTAAGATTTGCGTTAATAATTAAATACTTCGGTGGTCTGACTTCGCCCAAGCTCTTCAACCTGTACGTGGATCGGCTGGTCCGTGAGCTCAGCAGCACTTCAGTAGGCTGCTCGGTCGGTGGTGTTTTTGTTAACAATATAAGCTACGCAGACGACATGGTGTTGCTGAGCCCATCGATCAGTGCTCTCAGGCGCTCAGTAAAGGTTTGTGAGTGCTATGCGGGGGCTCACGGGTCAGGTATAACACAACCAAGAGTGAGGTGATGGTGTTCAAATCCGGTACAAAGAGCTATGACACCGTACCTCAGGTCACATTGGACGGCAATGCACTCAAGAGAGTGGCGTAGTTTAAGTACCTGGGCCACTGGGTCACCGAGGCCCTCAATGATGATGTGGCTATTGAAAGGGAACGCAGGGCATTGTCCGTCAGAGCTAATATGCTGGCCCGTAGGTTTGCGCGTTGTACTGCACAGGTAAATAGAACGTTATTCAAGTCGTACTGTCAGTCTTTTTATACGTGCAGCCTATGGGTGAAGCATACGCAGAAGACGTACAGTGCCCTGCGTGTCCAATACAATAACGCGTTCAGGACGTTGATGGGTTTGCCACGTTTTTGTAGTGCATCAGGTATGTTTGCAGACACTCAAGTGGATGGCTTTCAAGCGATACATCGCAAAAGAACAGCATCTCTGATGCGCCGCATACGGGGCAGTCCTAACAGCTTCCTGCAGCTTATATATGTGGATTGCCGTTTCATGGAGCATTTGACAAAACTACATGTGCGAGTAGTGCGGCCCTGATCCCATCTTTATATTGTTTTATGTATGTTTATTTGTTGTGTTCTATGAATTTTACATGTATGGATGAAATAAATAAATTGAATTGAATACAATTTTTCGAAAAAATTGTAAGCTCAACAACGTAAATAACGCAATGAATGTTGTTGAACTGTCAAAATAAAAAAAAACATTCCTATTGTTGGTGGTATGTTACACATTTACGCCGCAGAGCGCGGCAGCGACACTGTATTAAGCGTCTGTCTGAGACAGCTTACAAGGCTGCATTCAATTTGACCGCGCTTACACCCGTTCTTCAGGGCCATCTTGCGATTACGCCGACCATGCCCTAAATGAATATCACCGTAAGCACTGTCAAAAATGACAGTTGTGAATATGGCTGATGAGCCTAACGGGCGACAAATTTCCTTCTTTCTCAAATCAGAACTGTACGATAGGAGGACTTTTTGGCGGGCTTTTGAAAAGGGCGGTCTAAAATAATTTGTTTAAAATATTTTAATTTATGTTTTTTGTTATTTAGTGTAGTTATTTGTTATATACCTTAGATTAGTGTTTAATTGTATAGTAGGTGTATATAGCGGTAAGTTTTTTTTCTTTAATTTTTAACTGTATGTAAATATGGATGTTGAGCCGGAACCTCCCGACAAAAATCCCTTAATATCTTTGATAGAAGCGGATAAATTTATTAATGCCTCGGTTTCTCAAGAGTACTTGAAGAAATTCAATTCTCCTTCATCTTCGATTAGTAGTAAGGACCAAAACCGAAAAAAAATCTAGGTACACCAATTTTCAAGCAAACTTCCAAACATCTACCAAATATTTCAAAACAAAAGTCGATCCTCATGCAGAATCCTGTTCATTCAGATCAACCCATTGTTTCCAATAATAAAAATACCGATTTAGATTCAGAGCAGCAAATGTCAGACCCTATCCATAGCCGTAATTTTTATACTGAAAAGGACACTGGTCCTTATTTAGTCCATGTGGAGTCTGTTACGGCAGATCCCCGCAGTGGAACTAATCTACACCCTATTAAGTTCTTGTTTAGGAATAATTTAAGAAATGTTTTGAATGACGGTATTAAACGGGTGGGTCGCAATAGATTAGCCATTTATTTTCAAGTAGCAGAGGCGGCAAATTTGTTCTTGTCAAATGAGCTCCTAACACAACATGATTACAGAGCTTACATACCTACCTTTAATATCAACAAACTGGGTATTGTTAGGGGTATTCCAGTAGAGTGGAGTCATGAAGAAATTGTGGAAAATATTCAAGTTCCCTCAGATTTTGGAGCTATTCTTAAATCAAGAAGAATGGTTCGTAAAGTTGCATCTTCTGAAGGTTCTGTTTGGGTCCCAACTCAGACGGTTATTCTTACATTTGACGGTCAGAAACTTCCATCACATGTTTATTCTTTTTTTACCTCTATACCAGTAGAACAATATTTCTTTCCTACTATTCAATGTTTTCATTGTTGTAGATTTGGACATACTCGTGTTAAGTGTCGCAGCCAACCACGTTGTTTCAAATGTGGTGATAACCATGATGGCGTTAACTGCACTATTGAGGACTTTAATTGTTTAAATTGTTCAGGTGCTCATATGTGCACAAATAAAATCTGTCCAGAATATGAGAGACAAACAAAGATTAAGAGACACATGTCACATAACAATGTTTCATACATAGAGGCATCAAAATTGTTTCAACCAAGCAAAAGATTATTCTCAGAGGTGGTTTCCACTGAAGCCATTTCAGAAACTAAACCTCCTGGTGTTAGTCCTTTAAAGTCTTTTTCATATACAAAAACAATAACAAGAAAAATAAAACCAAACAAACCTTTACAAAAAGGTTATGATAAAGTTGCTCATAATAATTTAATTAAGGAATACAATGTTCCATCTTCAATTAATGGTGGTGCTCTTCTAAATAGTGCTGAGTATGTTAAAAAAAAAAAAGGAAGACATCAATAATTTATTAGCCACCTTAATGAGTATTATTTCAAATTCTTGTTTACCGGACCACGTTGCAGTAAAATTAATTAACGATATTACTCTTTCTATTTACAATCATTTAAAACATGGAACAAGTTCTTCAGTGGAACTGTAGAAGTTTACCTTCCAAATCATCTGAAATTATTTATCTAACAAACAAATTTAACATTTCTCTGTTAGCTATATCCGAAACCTGGTTGAAACCAAGTTCTAGGTTTCATATTTCAGGTTCTAACATAATTAGAGATGACAGAGCTGATGGTTGGGGTGGCTCTGCTTTTCTAGTTAGGAAAAATTGTATTTTCTCATCCATCCAACTGCCATCATTTTCCAACGATATATTGAATGCAGTTGCCATTCGTATGGGTGGCATAACTTATGTGTCTATATATATAGCTCGTAAGGATCCATCTGTTATATCGGTTTTGAAGCGCATTATTCAATTAGTTCCGTCTCCGGTTATAGTATTAGGAGATTTCAATGCTCATCATAGTCTTTGGGGTGCTCCTAATGACGATGGTGTTGGGGTTTTGCATAGCAGAACTTATTGATGATTTGGCCTTATGTGTGCTTAATGATGGGTCTCCTACACGATCTTTTGTTCCGGGTCAGTCTCCGAGTTATGTCGATATTTCATTATGTTCTTCATCTTTGTTCCCCAGTTTTACGTGGAAACGTTTGAACACTTCACATGGCAGCGACCACTATCCAATTCTCCTCTCAAAAGCCACGTCGAATTGCCGAATTCCACCACTGCCTCCCTTATTAAAATACAAACTTAATAATTGTGACTGGGAATCGTATAGATCCGGGTTAGATGAAAGAGTTATGGAGTTTCCGCAGGTTTCTCGAGAAAATGTTAAACAATGTTATCAAGAGACGAGAAAACAAAGGGTCAATTCTATAAATTACTTCAACCCATCATTAATTTAAAACCGTGGTTCAGCAAGTTAAAACTTAATAAGAAAATAACTTCCATTCTTGCTCGACTAAGATTTGGCCATTGCTCTTCAGCTGTGCATCTTAACAGAATAGGGGTTTTTGATTCCCCCCTCTGTGACTGTGGTGTCGGAGAAATTGGTGATTTAGTCCATATTCTTTTTAATTGCTCGAAATATATGACCTTTCCATTATATGACTTTCTTATTATGTATAAAGCTCCCCTTCCTTGTAATCTGTCTTCCATACTTTCTTTGTCTAATAGGTCATTCGTAGCATCTCTTAGTAAATTTATTTCTTTTCACAACATTTCCTTATAGTACAATTTGTTATAATTTTATTACATATAATTATGTATTGCCCATCCTAAAAAAATATCCCGTCACATTATGCCAACCTCCCTCTTCCCACGTTTAATTTCCGCAACACTCGACACTGGCAACAATGGCTAAGGCCGCTTGCCACAACCAAAAACAAAAAAAAAACTGTATGATAGGGAGTTTCAATGCGTTGAACTTCTATTTTTATTAAAATATCCAATCGGTCTTTCTTGTGCCAAGTTTGGGGTCATGATAAAAGTGTTGATGTTAAGCAAGCACTGTGAGCACGTTCATGAGCGTTCCGAATTGTTGACAGCTCTCAGCTGTCATAATCGTTATATCTAAATCGGAACGCAAATTATTGATGTGAACGATTACGGTCTAATTCGGAATGTACCCCAAGTTATGTAATACAGATATCCATTCGGTAAATTACAGTTCCAGCAGCACGTTATTAATGTGGCCCGTACAATAATGCAGTATAGCAACTATTGCCTCACGTTTAGCACACAATTATAACGAAAATTCAAAAACTACACAAGCAAAGTTATTAAAATTTATATGGGACCACCCTGAGAGCATAACCCTTTTCTTTTCTTAGAAAATTCTTTAAAACAAAAAACAATCATACAGTCGAACGTATAACCTCCACCTTTTTGAAAGTTGTTCATTCTTCATTCTCTTATGCCCTTCTCTTAATTTATATGGGGTTGAAGAAGTACGTCATTCTCTTTTATACGTCTCTATTAATTGTCGTAGACATGAAGAGTGTCTACCGAAAGGACCACAAATACAAAAAATTCTAGCCATATAAACTTTCACACAGTCCATCCATCGTTTCTTTGGTCTTCCCTTACTCCACACCCATATTTAAATCTTTCCTCACGACATCTTCCTCATTCCTCCGGATTACATGCCCTTAGAATGACAACCGCAGTCATGTAAAAATAATGTTGTTTGTAAGGTGGTCGAAAAGGCCAGCTGCCTAATTGAGGGCCTAGATAAAGTGACATTCTATGATGAAATTGGAAAAAAAATCTATTGGAACTGACAGCTACTGAAAAGTACATGTCAATCCAGCCAAAGTAGCATGATCATTTCTATATCAACTCTATGAAGAGAAGACAAATCACTTTCTTAACAAAAAGTCGATCTTTTCTTGAATGTTGACATCGCAACGTAGAAATCTTTCTACAACCTGTCATTTTGTTTTTCATTCCTACAGTGGCCATGCTTCGCGCCTCATGTCTGTCTGGCTGTTCCTGCCACATGTCTAGGCTCTCTGGTAGGAAGTGGTTATCGCCACCTATGGGATGGTCCTCCTGACCGTATTCCGTCCGGCCGCCAATCTCATCGCAGACTAGCCTGCAGTTCAGGACATATCATAGTGCAGGCGTGTGTGCGCAGACACAGGTGCACTCTCTCTTCCCTCACTCTCATAGTCCGATGGGACGGCACGCAATCCGACACGACCGGAAAGAAATCAGGCGCAGGAACAAAGGACCTAACTTCCTTTAAGAGGCACTGTGGTATCACACCGCCAACTTCCAAACTCCGGGCTGTTACCAAGAAAGTAATGGGTAAACCAAATTACACTTTTCTCGACCTGGGAAGTCGCGCTTGTGACCACGGACCAACGGGGCAAAGGCATAGGATATTAGGATATCACCAAGATCAATCTGCCTTGCATTTTCCCAACTGCTTCCAATCTAACCAGTATTTTACATGCAGCGACTGCCCATCTGAGTTTTTTCAGGAGCTACTAAGTAAAGTCAATCACACCACAGTTTAGAATCCAGTTCTTCTAACAGAACAGACAGCTGTGCCGCTGGGGAGTTTGTTGCGCCACTTCTTCTCCCCAGCTAAAGCATTAGGAAGTGGTGACGGGCGGGCGTTTTGGGGGACTGTCTTATGTAATTTTGACGTTCGAAAAGTGCTGATTCTCAGCCTAATTTGAATAAATGACTTTTGATTTTGACACATCATTCTATGATGGAAAAATCAAAAATATTGTAATGATGTCATTCTACGATAGATTAACTGAAGCAGCACAAGCTTTGGTTTTGGATTGCGATGCCATGAGTCGCGAGTACAAACTCGGCAAAATATGTCTTTTTGTTTTTCTAATAATTGATAGGATCATTTACTATCAATATGAATAAAGGTTATAAAGACCCAAAAAAATTATCTTTGATAAAAAATACAAGATCCAGCTTCACGAGGATCGTAGGTGCGAGGGTTTGTGCCCTGCAGAGCTGCGTATCTTCACAGACGGATCCAAAACAGGTAATGGCACAGGTGCTGGAGTCTTCTCGGAGGACCTCAACATTCGCATAGCCACACCATTGGGGGCCTATATCACAGTGTTCCAGGCCGAATGCATGGGTATTTCTCTGGCTGCTTCGGCCATCATGGCCAGGGAAGTTAGGGACCACTCGATCCGGATACTCTCAGACAGCAGGGCTGTTTTGCAAGCGCTGAACAGCCACACGGTTGAATCTGGGCTAATATACGAGTGTCACCTGCGCCTTAATCAGGTGGGTAGCCTCAATAGCATAACCATTCAATGGATCAAAGGACACAGCGGTTCGCTTGGCAACGATGCAGCCGACGAACTTGCCAGAAGGGGGTCGAGTGAGGCACCAGTGGGACCTGAACCCATCTTGCCACTCCCCTTCGGGTACTTACGCACTCTGGAAAGGAAACGCGCCAGGGAACAACATCACAAACTATGGTCGGAACAAGGTGAGTGCAGGCAGGCTAGGGAAGCACTCCCTGCTATAGACGGCCGCATCACGAAGCAGGTTCTCCGACTAACCAAACAACAGCTGCGTATAGTTACGGCAGCTTTAACTGGCCACGGGTCTTTTAATAAACACCTCTTTGTCATAGGAGTCACAGACAGTCCGCTGTGCAGGGCCTGCATGGAGGTGGACGAGACAGCAGCTCATGTGCTTCTACACTGCCCGGTGGTCACCACTTACAGGGCAAAGTACTTCGGTAACCCAGGTACCCTACGCGAGGTTGTCAGTAACACCAAGGCGTTGCAGGCCTTCCTCGAGGAGCTGGGGTGGATCGAATGATCGATTTTCCCACCGTACGCAAAATACGCGCATTGTCGTGGAGTTGCGGACACCAGCCCGTATTACCTAAAGGTTATAAAGGCGACCGTAGTTTTAACACTTGCACTAAAATTTCGCCATTACTCTACGACATATAAGGGCTATCAGTGTAAGATTGTTCCCACCAATTCGTAGTTGAATGTACGTTTTCCAGTGATGTGATGACAACCACATTTACTTGGTTAGGAATCCAGTCCGCACTGCATTCTCTTCCTTCGACCTCCTTGTAGCCGCTACAAATAAAAAAAATCGCCAATAGGAATCTATACCTCTACAATTACCTAAGACAGATGTCAAACAAAGTCAAACAAATGGCTGTCAACACGTTATAGGGCCGCATACTTTGGCTTAATTGGGACGTGAAAACCAGAGATTGACCGCTTTTTCAATCTCCAGTACGCCAAAATTGGAGATCGATACGTTATTGGGTTCGGCCGTAAAATGACAATAATTGTATAGCGCCAGGTTGCCAGCCCAATGTTCAGATCAGTGTCAGGTATGTTGAACGGAATATGATTCGCGACCGTAAAAATTCTTTAACCTCTACATAAGTTAGTATAACCCTGCAAATTGCAAGAAACTTAAGAAAATTTGAATTTTGCGGGCTACCGTGGCTCTTCCTCCTCAAGTTCACAAAAGATTTTAAAAAAAAAAAAAAAAACTACGTCTACATCTGTAGCAATAATAATAATAATAATACTGAAGAGAAACAAACAAACTCTTCAGCTAATCTCTGGAACGAACAGTCTTTTTTTGTTTTTGCATTTGATTACCCAATTCTTGAGGAAGGCATCATAACATCACACTAGAACTCTTAGGAACCGTATGATCAGTATGAAAAAAAACAGAAACAACGATAAGCGAAAACAAAACTAACATGAAATTTTACGGAGACGAAGTCATTGGAAGAAGCAATATATTACACAGTACTATATAGTACAATAAAGTATGTAGGTACCATTTTGTTCGATAACTTTTTGCCATCTTGTAGGTATGGACATGATCCCATTGCTATTTTTGGGACTTCTGATCAAAATACCGCGACAAGTGGTTTTGGCAGTCCTCTCGTGATGTTTAACTGACACTGCCAAAAGAATTCTGAAGAGACCGTAACAGGTGGAAATCTGAAGGTGCAAGGTAAGGACTATACGGCGGATGCATTAACACTTTCCAGCCAAACTCTCTTAATTTTTGCTGAGTGGCTAAAGATGTGTGATGTCTAGCGTTCTCATGATGAAAAACCACATCCCTGCTGTTAATTAATTCCGGCCGCTTTTTCTCAACTTCTTGCTTTAATCTCTTCAGTTGTTCGCAGTAGAGTTCAGAATCGATGATCCTGCCGGGTGGTCATAATGAATAACGCCCTTCCAATCCCACTACACACACAGCATCACCTTGTTGCGAGTTAACCCGGGTTTCGGCACAGTCTGTGAAATCTGACCGGCCTTTGACCATGATCTTTTTCGCACGTTTTTGTCGTACGTGATCCACATTTCGTCACCAGTTATCAGCTTCTTCAAAAATGGTTCGGTTTCATTATGTCGTGATAAAGAATCACAAATGAGTACACGGTTCATTAGGTTTCTTTCAGTGAGTTCGTGAGGTAACCAAATATCGAGCTTTTTTGCGTACCCAGTTTTTTTTAAATGCGCCAAAACTGTTTTGTGGTCAATTCCCAGTTCTTTAGCTACGTCTTAACTACTGGTATATCGATCTTGCTCCTCTTTTTCAAAAATGGCATCCATTTTATCCGTTATAGGGCGACCAGAGTGACGTGCATCTTTGACATCAAAATTTCCGGATTGAAAACGATAAACCAAATTTGTGCTACTCTCACAAACACTGCACTAGGTCCATAAACATCGCAATTTTTTTTCTTTCTGCTTGCGTTGCATTTTTACCTGTCAAATTTTAAAATGTATCGAATTTCTTCATTAGATTAATTCATCTTGCCAATACGAAAAACAAATAAAAATCACACATTTGCCTAATTTGAATTTGGAATTGTGATCTTTAAAATTTAAACTTTCAATGATACCAAAACCAGCCAGATACAAATAGTATAGCCAAAGAGATTTTATTACAAGTTCATACATACTATGCGAAAAGACTTTTCCCCCAAACCTAATAGATAAGTACCTAAGGTATATAACAAAAAGGAAAGAGTTTATTGAGCATCAAAACATGCGTCCGCATCTCTGCATTGCCACGTTTGACGGCAATGCTGATTATTTGGGCTGAAAATAGTTTACAAAATATTTCATCATCATCACAATTTCACCCGAAAGACGTCCACTGCCGGATATAGGCACCGAAGCACCGCTACTTTGACCGGTTCTGTGCTTTTCGCATCCGCGCCACATAATTGTTGCCAAAATAATAAGTAAGTGGGTGCCAGTTTTGTTAGGATTTCCGTATATTTCCGACTTAGTAGCAACGTTACTTTATTATTTAAAATAAACTAATATAAATATTACTTAGAGACCAAGCAAAGCGGAAAGTCAGCGAAGCTACTTTATAAGCTTTTCATTTCATTTTCAAATGAAAGAAAAATACGTAGAATTAATTACTTACCTCCACTTGTGTGTATTCACATCAGATTAACTTTGTAGAGCTTTAATATGGAAAATCCTTTTATCCTTATTTCATTAAGATAAAAGTAAACAAACTCGTCTCGACGCTAGAAAAAGAGCCTTTGCAAGGGAAGAAAAATAAAATTCGTCGTTATTCACAACAAAAGGTTTTTTTTGACGTTGGGGCGGCAACTACTACCCCACGCAAATTACGCATCACACTGACGTCACGCAAAATCCTGCATCGCGCAAGCAGAGTTTACAGCACAACTAGCATAATTATATACAACGTCCCGACATTAATCATCGGGCAGTTGCCCACCAGACACAACACCCGTCTGGTGAGAGGATCCTCCCTTTTATGTAGAGGTTGAGTGAACTTTACACCCTGATCCTCATCCTCTATAACGAAAAAACTCTAAAACCCCGACTAAGTAAAAAGTGACCTTTAAATTGATGGAAACAAAATTTTTTACATCGGAGGATTACTATTAAACTTAATACTATAAACAATCTCAAGGTGTCATCTTCAACAATAAAGACCTATATTGCTCATAATTAAAATCAAATTTTCTTGTTTCTATCTTTTTTTCAGTATTTAATCTTTAGTGACACTCCCAAGATTAAGACAAATCGATTGACGTAAGCATCATCAAACTCGACCCAAGCAAGATTGGTCTCTAAAGTGCTACAAAGGAACAAACATACATACTTGCATACATAGGCTAATAATAAACACATAGGCTGATAATATTTACACGGTGTGTATCCTTTGCATCGCGCAGTCGGGTAAAAACATGTGACATCTACCAACCCGCAGTAGGCCCGCGTGGTAGATTATGTGCAGCCCACTCCCTCTCGAAGAAAGGAGGCTTGTGTCCCAGCAGTGGGAACTTTATAGGCTGATTATGCTTAGGCTATGTTCTATGTTAGAGGAATTTGTTTCCGCAATTAGTCCTTCAAGTGGACCATTATGCGTGGGTCATGGCGGCCGTCAGTGGCTATTCCATCCAGCCAGCCGCCCTCCAGAAGATGATAAAATCTCCTGATCTGTTGAGAACATCTTTTTAAGATCTGGGTACCCCGAGGGTTTCTGTCCTAATCTGAGTAATGCCTGTGCACTCAAAAAGCACATGCGCGATGGTTTCCTCGGCCTCAATGCAAGCCCTGCAGAGAAAACTATCCGTTATACCTATAGTGTTGAAGCGCGTTGTAGCGTCTGGTTAGCTTGACATCTAAGAGTATCATAGCTGCCCTGGACTACCTGCAGCTCGTTGTCGAGGTCAACCAGCTCTCCGCTTGTGTGTTAGTGGACTCTTGTTGCCACCTGAATATCTTGTTGATGGGGAGGTCCGCAGACTGCTGTGCTATATGCTCGTCTTGCCAATTCGTCAGCTGCGTCATTACCTAGTGATCCGCAATGTCCTTTTATCCATATTACGGTTAGATACCGTTACTCGTTTGAGTGCATTCTGACATTCTAGTGTTAGACTCGACATAATATACTTTTCCCTAGATATTGGAAGACTGAGACACTATCGGAGTATTTACGTATAAGGGTGTCGGTCACTTTCCTGGCTTCTATGGCATACACCGCTTGTATGATGCGACACATTCCGCCTGGTAGACGGTGTTCAACATTCCTAGCGGGCTGGATATGTTTATGTTAAGCTCGTGTGAGAAAACTCATGGAGTCTTTGTTCTGTCGGTTTATATTCTCAGCTCTTTTGGGCCTGAGTCACATTGTTCCTCTGTCAGTATTGTAATGTAGTGCAATGAAAGTAACGTTGTTTCGGGGCTTTATCACAGGATGATGCTATCATTTGTTGCCATTAGGCTATGTCAATCGTGATAATGACAGATTTTCTTGACGGCCGCTATGATAAAAGAAAGAAAGAAAATAAATTTATTTGACCCTGGTTAAGGCACACAATATTCACACAAAACAAAAAAAAACAGAAGAAAATAGTATGACAGGATTTCTTTCTTAGGAAACCAAAGCTAAACCGCCTAAGCGTAAAACAAGGTATTCAGAATGTTCACCATGGTAGTATTTTTTTTTACATATGTTTTCATTCATTCTGTCACAAAAATAAAATAAAATCATAGACAAATGAAATTCGTTTTCATTTCTTACTACTGTACTGTGATTATTTTGGAGCGAAACCCTGTCCCTCAAGTTTGTCGCACTTAGTTGAAAGAAATAATTGAACATGTCAAGTGGAAAAAAGAAAGTTCTTTTCTTAGTAAAAAAGTAATCATTTTAAATTGTGTTAAATAAAACCGTTATTTTTCTCTACGACTTACCAAAGACACTTTTGACTCGAAAAAGTTGTTGTAGGGCCGTCACAGACTTGTTGATTGAAAAACTAATTTTCTTTTTTATCGTAAACCTAAAAATTGCTAAAACCTAAGTTAAAATTCCCAGGTGTATTAACAAACAAGAAAAATAATTTACTGCCAAAAAAGTAAGTATCTCGGGTAATATAACTAAAACGAGCTTTTCTTATTTTTTTAGGACAATGGCAAAGGAATTTCATCGCATACGGCCTGGTCTGTCATGTTTTATTTATACAGATTACATTGGGATGCTGATCTAACACGCTCAAACGTCTTTAGGGAGCATTTCGGTAAAATCATTCACAGTTTCTTTGAATAAGTTTGCTTTTCAACAGATTGTTCGCGTGGATTTACTTTTTTTATTTTACAAAGTAGTTTTTGGTTGATCTTTGATTCAGCTGTCAAAGTTCCAGCGAAAGTGTTAGAACTTTTTGAAATCTGCCAAATGTTTTTGTTTATGAAGTCAAAACTTCTTGGGCGGCAATTCAATAATGGGGAAGGTCGGTCAAAACAAATCGTAGATCATACTAAGGTCCCTACGGCCTACAATAAATTTGACATTTCGTCCATTCTTTAATTTCGTGTTCATTCTTGAGAGTGGTTTGATTTCACTTTCGTTATTTTCTGTGATTTCAATATTTTAAATCAATATTTCTTCGACATGGAAAGCGTGCGAATTGAAAACCTCAAATATTGCTTATTTCTTCATAGTCACTTTCATCAAAATGTTTCCAACTCAATCTGTTACACCATACACATACACCTTGGATCCCTCTCTTCATCCGAAAGCTATAATTATTTGGGTATGTCGGAAGCGTTAGGCATCAACGTTACTGACGCTCCAATTTTTGCATACTGTTTTTTTTTTTGGTTTGTACCTAACTTTTGTTTTATTTTATATACACTTTGACATTTCATGATTATTAAATACACAATGACATGAATATTTACTTTGTATAAAATTATTTTATTACTTTAATTTCGTGTGAGGACTTAGTGGGTGTTTATTTTTATATATTTTGTCTATCTCACTTATTTCTTTAATTTTTTATATGTGGCAGTTTGAGTACTTAAAGCGGCCTACCCAAATGTCCTTTCTTTGGTATTGTTCGTCGAATCGTTGAGCTCCTTACGTTTTGAGTTGAGCTGCACGATTAATGACAAATGCGTGCACTGACTGGACAGGCCCACTCAAATCTGTATGGTTCTTTCCTCAAAAGACCATTTCAGACACCCTACCTACATGGTCCTGATATGATCTGTAAAATAAACAATGAGATGAATACCTAGGTATTATTTTATTGTTATTATAGTGAATGTTAAGACTATGTGGGTCATTTTTTTTTTACTTTAGTTTTTTTTTTCTTATCTCAGTTAGTTTTAATCGTAATCTTGGACTGGCGGTTTGAGTAATTATGCGGCCTACCCAATGTCCTTTCTTTGGTATTGTTCGTCGAATCGTTGAGCTTCTTATGTTTTGAGTTGAGCTGCACGATTACTGACAAATGCGTGCACTGACTGGACAGGCCCACTCAATCTGTGTGGTTCTTTCCTCAAAAGACCATTTCAGACATCAATCCACATGGTCTTAACATGATCTGACCAAGATTATGTCTGGACTTTAAAATAGCCTGTGACCTCTGTGTTTGTTTAGGCTTTTCTTCTCAGAGTAGTCAGATAGGAAACACCGACCTCATCTAATTTTTAAAAAATGTTTGACGTGTAAAAGTGTTTGCAAAAACCCACTTACAGAAATAAAAATCATTTATCAGTTACTAACATGACGTTATTAACATGTCGTTGTTAACATAACGTTTTTAACATGCAATCGTTGAAGGAGCGCTTCTTTGGCCGCCTGAAGAAGGTATAAATTTGTCTTCTTTCGGGCGAAAAAAAGATGCGCGCCTTCAACGGTTGGGTCTTGCCGATTTTGATGTACTCTTTCGGCATACTCAAATGGACCCAACCCGAACTCGACGCCCTGGATAGGCGGGTCCGTAAACTTCTGACCGCAAATCGGATGCATCACCCACGATCATCGGTGATGAGACTGTACATCCCGTGAAAGTAAGGGCGTCGAGGCTTTTTAAATTCGAAGACCCTCCACGACCGCGAGGTGTGCAGTCTCAGGGAATATCTTTTTAAAGCCGAAGTGGGTGGGGAATGCACCGTGATGTGGTCGCAGTGGACAAGGGGCTTACCCCGCTCTCCATATCTAGAGAGAACTGGCACAAACCTGTACTACTTACTACCGATGACCGCAAGGCGGTATGGCAAAGCAAGGAACTTCACGGGCGCTTCTATCGGGCTCTTCATGAGCCTGATGTAGATTTCCTAGCGTCCGTATCCTGGCTACGTTTTGGTGACCTTTTCGGGGGCACTGAGATTTCGCCTGTGCAATTATGGGCGAAGTTATCTTTACGAATAACTACCGTAGACATATTATGAAGGACGGGACGGTTGACGTGTGTCGGGCATGCCACCGTCCAGGTGAGTCCATCAGACATATTATCTCTGGTTGTTCTCGTCTGGCTAACGGCGAGTACTTGCACAGGCATAACCAAGTAGCCAGGATTGCCGCACAATGATTATCGATGTTGATGATTCCACACGACAAGAACCTCGTGAAAGCTGAGAAAGAGAAACAAATTAAATATCTCGACTTAGCACACGAGGTTGTTGACATGTGGAATTTGAGCTCGGCTGTCAATGTGCCGATTGGCGTATCGGCTAATGGCCTGATGGCAAAAAGCCTCGACCAACATCTCTCGAGGCTTTCGTTAGGCGGTTGGATCAAAGTCCTGATTCAGAAGGCAGTACTCCTCGATACGGCTCGCATTAGATAGATAGATAGATAGATTCATTTATTTGCCTGAAATATGGTATCTTACAGATTTTATAACACATACATAATAGTTCTTCATATTCCGCCTACTAAATTCGGCATGCAAATTTTGTGACAATAGTAATAGTTCTAATTTAATCAATTTAAACAAAATAATTAGATTCCCATGTCAAAAAAAAGTACTAAATCAAGATTTGTCTACATAACAAATTACAAATATCATAAATTACAAATTGTATATAAGTCAACTTTCAAATGTCAACAAAGGAAATAAAATTACAAATGTCTTAAATAAAATTATCAAATTTAATTTTCATGTCATGCAACTTTTCCGTTTGTCTTATAACTCATAAATTCCTTAATAATTTGAGCTTAATATTGTGAGCAGGTTCCTGTCTCTGAAGCCCTAACCACCGGTAGCTTGGACCCTGCTTCCGCTACCGGCGGACCACATTTTATTTTTATTTTTAAATGTTTTTTTAAAGTTGTTTTATAAAAAAAAATATTTGTAGAAAAATAAGGATAAAAATAAACAAACGACATAATAATAACAAAAACAATTACTTATAAATTGTGGACACAGTTTTTATATTTTCAGAGTACCCCTACAAGCCTGAAGGCCAAAATACAACATAAAAAGTCAAATGAACCAGAATTATACAGATTATCACTCCTTTGGAAGCCTATGAGGGAGCGTGTTCAATGAAAGTGGCGCGAACAGGATTACAATAGTATAATTATTAAAATAAAAACAATGCACAGCTGGCGTCGCAGCGAACGGCTAGACTGAAGTTAATACTAGCAACAAAGAAATAATTCTACTACCAGAAGGTTCACGATGTGATACTCGGAAGTTAACGATATAAAACAATTGAAATTAACTAATTACGCGGACGAAATATATTAGCCCGGTGCGGAGGATCAAGGTAGCAAAATAAGGATAAAAATAAATAAACGAAAAAATTATAATAAAAATCTTTATTGAAACAAGAACCTTTGACACTGCTTAAGAGTAGGACACATAACTTGGTTAACTAAAGGTCATTTAAATAAGGTAATCCCTGGCTCCTAAACTAGGTGGTCCTGTGACTTAGGAGTCAGTGTTCTGCTGTCACTGTGATACCAAAAATAATCTTAGCTGATACTTTACTTTCTTAGGAGCAGTGGTGGCCCTGTGGTAACAGCCCCGACTTATGGGTTTTAGGTCGTGCGTTCGAACCTAAACAGGCGCTTTACTTTGTGTAATTAATTTAATCACCACTGCCCTCAAAACGGTGATGAAATACATTGTTAGGAAACCGGCATGTCCTAAAACCAAAAATTCGAAGACTTGTGAAATCTTCTTACCCACACTGGGCCCGCGGGGTGGATTACGGCCCTTTACCCGATAGGAGGCCTGTGTCCCAGAAGAAGGAAAATTGAAGACTGATTATGACTTATTGTAATAATATAACAGCTATAAGTCACACTTTTAAATAAAGTAAACAAATATTATTACATCGTTTTTATGTCATGCAATCGTGGAAACTTCCCATTAATTTACATGATTAAGTTCTTTATTACTTAAATACACAAATTATTAGTTACATAAACAATAGCGCAAATCGTGCCCTGCGTTCATATTATTGTATTATAACTGTCATCATAGAAAACATAGAATATTTAATAATGTTACAAGGACTTACGTAGAATGTTACGGCAGACTTTGCGCTCAGTACCCATTGGCGCAGCTAGGGATTTTCTGTAAGGGTGCCCTACAGCCGTCCAGCTGACGCCTGGTAATAAATAATGCCATCAAAAACATTTCAGGTAAAAAAGGTTGCCAAGACATAAATAACGCTTTCACTGTTAAAAAATTATCAGATTTATTGAGGACGGACGAAGTGATCCTACAAGACTTCCGTTTTCCTTTTGACTTTTTGAGGTACGGAAACCCTAAAACTACGGTTTAATCTTCCCTAAAACTACTCTTTAATCTTCGATAAATTATAGTATTGATCGAAGATTAACAGTAAGTAATTTTTTAATACTGTCGATTTTTCTAGGGTGGCAAAAAAGTTTCTAGGGTAGGCATTGCCCAACCTTGCCCCCCTTAGCTACACCCACTGAATAGAAAATACAAGTGGAAGTCCCGTCAGTTAACCCGCGTGTGTCGTCACAATTATGCGAAAACATATGTAAATTAATAACAACTTTCGCTAGTTGTAATAGGTCTTAATTTTGTATGACAAATAAACCTTTCGTCAAAGTTGAATTTGTTGTTCACAGCAAATTAAGTTTTATTACAACGGACGGAGGTTGTTATTATTTTACATAATTTCCGCATAATGTTGCCACGCTCGTTTCTATTCCGTTGCCAAACCTACGTCTGTACCTAATAAAACAGTCCTGTCAAATTCACCTTGAATTTTGAAAGCCGAATCATACTGAATAGGTAAAATCCTCCCCACGGATTTTGGTCACGGTGGCCAATCTGGATAGATTAAAATAGACATCAGTTAGGTACGCAGGATAAACACATGGCGTGTGCGCAAACTCAGGTGCTTTTTCTGTTCCTTTACTCAATTGTCCGATGGAGTGGCAATCAGGCGCTGGGCTAACGACGATACGTGCTTTCCGAAGCACGGGGGTGTTGCACCACCAACTTCCAAACTCAGGGCTGCTACTGAGAAATCCTAACCGAAAACCCGAATCAAATACTATGATAATTATATCAACCTGTCATTTGTATTGTTCCGTACCTCAAAAGGAAATAATTGATCCCATAAATGATCATTGCGTTGTCCGTCTATCTGTCAGCCTGTCAAGGCTCTTTTTCTTAGGAACGGGTGGAGGTATCATTTTGAAATTAATAACAAATACGAAGGTCTACGCTCCTTCGGAGCTCTAAAAAAATCAAGCTTCTTTGTCAACGCAAAAAAAAAATAAGTCGATTTATTTTGATACTCGCAAATGAATCAAAACCTATAGCCGATTTGGGAATCGAACACTTCAACCTCTAGACCGACGACCCGACCTGGGAAAATAATTGCTTAATACCTTAATGTAAGTAAAGCACGTACGATTTATAAATTAATTCGATTACCTACTGTATCCCTGATCGCTAACTACTAGATATGGGCGAGCGAATACGAGTAGATAGGTGATGCGCATACATATTGCCAATAATCGCATTAATTATATTCTTACAGTTGGAGGGATGAATAAAACAGAATGCATAATGTAGGTTGTGTAATATTACATAATTATACGCCTTTATTCCTCGAATGGGTAGGCAGAGGTGCTGCATGTCGATTCTGAAAAATATCACCGTAAAGACTTGCGTGGAGTGAGCTGTGAGTGTCATCCCGGCTTGTTCAATCCCTAGCATTAGTGGCACTGCCCGCTCTCTCCACGCACACTTCACCTAAATTTTCACGGTAAGATGATTACAGAATAGCACTACTTACAGCAGGTACACCCAGATTTCGACAGTCAGTGTCTTAAGTTTCTTGCCCATTCTTCTCTATACGAAACTACCTTTTGGAAGGGGCGCCTAGAATCAGTTCTATTTGAATGTAAATGTTGACGTTTTAAAGTGCCTTTTATGTTCCTATTTGAAATAAATGCTTTGACTTTAGAGTTTGACTTTTACCAATTAGGCTCATATTCTTCTCTATTAGCAAGCCCAAAGCATTCTGCAGTAGCAACTGTACCTTATCTTACAAATAAAAAGCCCAAAAGGTTCCTAAAGCTAGGGTTTCTTAAAATAGCGTTTCCGTCAGATTTATAACGGACGTCAGTAGTGCTATTCTGTAACCGTGAAAACTTAGGTGAAGTGAGCGTGGAGTGAGCTGTCAGTGCTGCTGATGCTAGGGATTGACCAAGACAGGATGAGACTGACAGCTCACTCCACGCAGTCTTCACCGTGAGATTTTTACAGAATCGACATGCAGGTGTCAAAAAACGCTCTTTGTTTTATTCATTTATCTCAATGATTGATTTATCTCGTGATTAAGAAACCGTAGACTTACTCTGACATACCCAATGCCCCTCAGCTTTCGCTGTGGTTTTCATCGGGGAAATTCTCTGTAGCCTCATCTACTTACGAACTGTGGATTTCGAAGAAAGAAAGTAAAAGTGATTATTCGGCAAAAAAATATTTGATTGTAGACTAGAGTCGCGGTCGTTACCACTGGGCCACCACTGCTTTCTCAAGCTCGCACAGAAATGAGGCTTATTACAGAACGATTAGATATACGTTGGTACCTCTACGGCCTACCCATTCAAGATGGCCTCACATAATATGATGGTTAAATGTTATATTTACATTAACAGAAGCGTTTCCCTTATTTAACAAGAAAACGCTCACGGGAAACCGTTACACATTTTCTCTTGACCACGTTAATTCCGCATTCACAAAACCACGACCCGATCTAACTTTATTACCTAGTGATTCAATGAGAACGTGCCCACTGCCCTAATTTGTGTTCTCGTAATAGAATTAACATTTGTTATTCTTTGTTAAGAGCTGAATTAAATGCTTCCGTAATAAAATGACTGTGTTTTTCGGTGGTTTTTCCCTGTTAGTTGTGTTCTGTGTGATGTTATGGGCTGCGACAGATAGAGTACGCGACCTTGTTGAAACTTCGATATTTCTTACCTACTTTAATCCCTACTAGCTTTTGCCCGCAGTTTCGCCCCCGTCGACGTCGGATTACATCCCACGGGCACACGGTACCGGGACAAAAACCAGGATGTCATATATCTCTTTGCCAAATTTGATCGCAATCCGTTCAGTGGTTTAGGCGTAAAAAGTTAACATACAGAGTTCCCTTCGAATTTGTAACATTGGTATGGATTTGTTTATTGTCGCCGTTTGTGGAGTGAAGAAGTTTCGAAATATCCTAGATTCAATCTTTTGGAAATAAATATCATCACGTGCAAGATTTTTCCAACCATATTGGGGTCAGCTTCCAGTCTAAAGAAGGAAAGAAAGAAAGAAGAAGTATTTATTGTGAAATGCACAGGAATACACAGAAAGCAATACGTAGTGTGATACGCAGGTTCACAAACTCAACTAAACACACACGTATAATCATAAAAAATTATGAAACATTATATATCAAAAGTAAATTTAAAAATAAAAACTAAGTCCTGTACGAAGCCAAAAGGCCCCTATCTCAGCATAATGCTGCGACACTTAAATATAAGTGTCACAGCTCTGGTATTCTAATAGAGCCCGCTGTGATGTCACGGGCAGATACAGAAATAGATAACAATAAAATATATCCTCAAAATCTGCCCTTCGCTTCTAGATCGCTTCACTTTGGCAGACGTTGATTCGTTTTGAAACACCCAAACCATCGCCTGGCGCTTCGTTTCTAAATCGTATTGAAAAGTCCAAGACTCATCAACTGTAATGATGTCGTAAACACGCCGAGACGAGCCTGCTTCAAATTTGTTTATCATATCACGGCACCATTCCACCCGGGCCTGGTTCTGAGCATCGGTAAGGTTGTGCACCCAGCGTGAAACTATCCTCCTCGAGCGAATATGCACGTGTAGAATTTCGTGAAGGCTTTTCGATCCAACCTGCTGTACCGAATCTTTTGATACGTAACTCGCCTATTGTCTTGGATTACATTTTTCACTGCTAGCACGTTTTCTTCAGTAACAGCCGTCGACCACTTCTTTCTTCGTCCCCTAAAGTTAGTTGACCGCTCTTGAATACGATATACCAATGATACACGGTTGTCTTAGAAGGGCCTTCATCCATGAATGCCATTTGAAGTCTATCGTACGATTCGTCCGGTTTCAGGCGACACTTGAAATCGTAAAAAATCCACGTTAATTTAAATTTGCTCGCAAACAATGTGGAGGGTAATATAGGAATTGGAAAGTTATTACCTACTTTTACCTAAAAATAATGATATCTTCAAAATAGAATTTATTTGGTGAGTCTCATACATAAAAACGTTTTTTCGCAATACTTTCTCAGTGGCCTGTTAGTTTTTGTCGTAGTTGGGTTTTAGATTTTGAACTTACTTTTTTCTAAATGGAATTTCTTAGTAGCAGCCCGGAGTCTGGTTTTGTGACCGGTTGATGGCAACAGACTCGCCCCCTGCAACATGGTCGACATGTGTCCAGTCAGTGCCCTGCATTACCTGACCTTCTTTCTTCTTTGTAAGAGGGGGCAGGTAATACAAAGCACTGTCCGTACTATAATTGCACCTTCTGCCTAACCCATCGGAAAAACATGGCATTATGACATGTTATGTTTTACCATGGGTGTTCCAGCATAAAAATGGGCCTTTTTTATTCTGCACATAGAATTGAAATTACCATTTAAGTAACTCTTGAACGTTATTACGAGGTCAATAAAACGATAAACAGCATAATCTCATTGTTATTCTTTGGTAGTTATAAATAAATCGCTCAGATATTGGGAAGTCGATCTAAAATATTTCTATGTACTAAAAAAAGTATTTAATTTGACTTCTGAAAGGTTGGTTTTCGTTTGACAGACAGGCTCAGAGTAGCCAATCGCATAAATACAAACATTATGGTCAAGAAAACAAAAACAAATCAGAATACTGCGACGATAATGCCATGATTGCTTGTCATGGAAAAATAAACTCAAGCTTGCAATAAATACAGTATAATTTTACATACATACACGGTAGGTAGTAATTAAATGATAATTCGTGAGTAAACAATAACTAAAGTGACTCAACTTTTTTATTTGCATTCCAACCTCAGACAGTGCGCATGTCACAAAACATGGCGGACAAAATTGCAGTTGTTACGGGATCAAGCAAAGGACTGGGATTTGCTATTGTAAAAGGATTGTGTCAAAAATTTGATGGAATCGTTTACTTGACCGCCAGAGTCGAGAAAAACGGTCTAGAAGCCGTAAACAAGTTGAACAAACTCGGATTAAAACCATTGTTCCATCAACTCGATATCAGTGACGAAAGAAGTGTTAAAATATTCGCGGATTTTCTCAAAACAAAACACGGTACTCTGGATGTACTGGTAAATAACGCTGCAATATTAGATTGGGATGAAGTTTATCCAACCTACGAAGCGGCAAAACGAAACATTGACATTAATTACAGAAGCTTACTGACAATCGAAAAATACTTGTATCCGCTGCTAAGAGATGGCGCTAGGGTCGTTAATATTTCAAGTGCCTGTGGTCATCTATCGAATTTGAAGAAACAATCATGGATTCAAACTTTACAAGACCCGGATTTAACTACCGAACAAATAAACGAATTTGTTGACGAATATTTGGAGAGCGTCAAAAATGGGACTTTTGATAAGAACGATTTCGCTGATGAGGGCAAGCATGCGGAGCATAGAGTGTCCAAGATTGCTTTAACAGCTTTGACGAAGGTCCAACAAAGGAAGTATGCTGATAGAAACATCTCCATAAATGCTGTCCATCCAGGACACATGAAGACTGCAATGGCTCATGGTGGAGGCGAAGTAGAACCTGACCAATCAGCCAAACTTGTGCTTTATCTCATTTTGGATGCCTCCGCGAAGTTAAAAGGAACATTCATGTGGCATGATAGAACGTTGATCGATTGGTACGATGCTGAAGCTGATTTCGCTTGTAAAGACCTTTGGTAAAACGCTATTGTTTCTACATAAATATGGTACTTGGTTCAACTGACAATAACAAATTTATCAATAAAAACGTAATGTTTCAGTACATTTGGTTTAATTTTAAAAGAAAAGCGCCCACATACTCCTAAACTTAGATTTTAGCCAAAATTTTATTAAGCATGTACATTGTGAGTACAGGTGTTATTAATTGCAACATTTGCAACCCAATTAGAATAATAATCGACAGTTTGTGTTAGTGCTTTCCGAAATTCGTTTGAAAGAATGAAAAAAACTAAACGACTACTAGATGTCGCTGAATACAGTTTTATTTAATGGATAGGTACACTTTAGGGAAACAAGCATAGCAACTTAGTGTTTATCATGTAATAATAGGAAAAATAATATAATTAGTAGGTATGAAAGTATATTTAGTTTTCGCTTCGACTAAAAAAATAGTAAAACTTTTTGAAACGGAACGCATATGACAAGCCAGCTGAGCCGATCGAATTTGACATATGTCAACTTGACAATCCGCAATTCGACCGCGGAATTCCGTTTGTGGGTGTGATTATTGAATTAACATTAGAAAATATATCGTAAATTAATATTAAGATAGACATAATAATATAACTTTGTGAATTAAATAATATTTTATATCATAAAAGACGGCGATTTCCACTTACGGATAAATCACTCTGTTGGGTAAGTAATTTTTCCGCATTTTCTTAGAAAATTATTAGACTTAGTCACATGCAATATTTATGCAAAAGAGGAAAGGAATACACGCTATGACATTATTTACGTCAAATCAAAAATAAACATGCTGCAACTGGACCATTTTAGCGTTAATGTTTCTTTGACAGTACAAAAAAGGCCAACGTTAGTGAACTAAAATAGATATTTTTGACGCCTTGACCTAGCTAGTGCCATTATTATTCCTAATGCGGTATTGAACAACCAGTTCATGAGTTTAAAAAGTGAACAACCTTATATTGTGTATGAAAAAAAGTGAACAATTTTTATGTAATGTGCAAAGGTTTCAGTGATATAGAACTCTTATAATTAAATTCGAATATGGAATGCGGAAACCTTGGCTACTAGAGTTGTGGTGTTTTTAGTGTACTGAAGGTTAATCATGTTAGGATTTTTAAAATTTATGATAACAATGTTATGTGACTATGATCTGTTGATCTGTCTAAATTTTATTTTGATTTCATTGGAATAACCTTGACACTAGGGTAATGAATTCTAATTTAAGGATACAAGGTAAACAGGGTTACCTCATTGCAGATGATTCAAGTTTAAACATTGATCTGACTATACAACTAATTATTTTCAATTGATCTTAAGTCCCATGCCTAAGGCTGTACAAAAAAACAGCTTGTTTTGAAAAGATAGGAAATGCCGTAAGAGCTGACAAATAATACATTTCATACATATACAAACAGTTTTTAAGAAATTGCTTTGAATTTTTTTAAAATTTGTTGGACTGTTAGTTATTTAAGTATTCTTTATTACAAATCTAGGTCACAGAAACCTTGCAAAAGAAATCTAGATTGTAAAATATTTTGTTTTGCAATTAGCAAAATGTTAAATTGAACTTAAACTGCCTAGATTTAAGGCTGAAAATTGTATTTCTGACTGCTAATTAAGAAATAATGACTGCCTGAAATACTTAAAAGTCTAGTAAAATAAATGCTGCAATGCAGACAGAAATAATTTTGTTAATCATTACCTATTATAATAAGTATGAAGATCATGATGATGAGTGAAAGAAAAGATATTGTGCGTTCAAGGCACATGTAAGTGGAAACGCCAGGATGGGACACCCACGGGACAAAAGTATTATAGTGACCTTAATAGGTAATACAGTCCACAACAACACCACATATTTTGGGTGTTGGTGGGAAAATTTATTATTCGATGTACACTCAAAGAAGGCCAGCAACGCCTTGTTGGTACTGAAAATCTTGTGGAGGGTACCTGTATTACAGAAGTACTTCAATAAGGTCACTATAATAATTAGATATGTTTATAGTGACCATGTTCAGGTGTGCAGTACCTGCAACCAGCATGAGTGTTTGACTAGATGTATGAATATAAAAGAAGCAATAGGAGTATGTTAGGATTGTAGCGGGTGGTGTTTTGTACTTTCTTCCTACCCTCTGGTAGAAGGCGTGAGGTTATGTATGTACGTATATCTTATAGAAAACTAGTACAAGTAGCTATATTCAATTCAATTCAAAACTTTTATTTCCGACGAAAGTAGTCCATATTTTGTTAGTAGGTACAGTATTTTAAAATATGTTAGTACACATAAAATACATAAAATCAAAATTAAATTAAAAATTAAAACATAACTAAATTAAAATTAAACAAAATTAAATTAAATTAAAATCATCAATACCAAAATAAATCAATTAGGCTGTATGACCCCAATTACCTTCGTCATTACGAGAAAGTTGAATTTGAAAATGGCCGCATATTGCTAAAAGATAGTTTCTCATGTTTATTTCAGTTTATGCAGTATTTTATTTTAAATTGATAATAGACAAATAATACTGTTAAAAGTTCTTTACTAGCTGATGCCCCCGACTTCGTCTGCGATCCAGGATGAAAACGAAAAGTAGCCTATGGCCTTACCCTGGTCATGGTCTATCTGTGTGCCAAATTTCATTGGAATCCGTTCTGCCGTTTCGGTGTGAAAGCGTAACAAGCAAATTAACAAACACTTTCTTTCGCATTTATAATATTAGTAAGGATTATTGTTGTCAACATCATGGTTTTAACTTATTGACTTCGAATTTTGAAATTATGATGAGAAAGTTTCCTCTGCTGAAAAAATACATAATCAGCTTACAATGTCCTGGGTGCTGGGACACAGGCTTCCTCTTTGTGAGAGGGAGTGCAGGTTGATGGATAAATGGAAAAATAAACTATCAGAAAATTAAATTGAATGATTCATTTCATTGGTCTGTTAGAAAGTAGGTAGTTCATTTATCAAATATCAAACAAATATAGAAACATTGATTTTTCCTGATGATAATAAATACATTTCGTACTTGACTAGTTTTACAGGAAATCATTTTGTGATCATCCTACAATGTCCTATTTGTTTACAATATTTAGCTGAAACAAGTACCTACGTCTTCACTGTTTCTATTTAGATTTTTTTTTTAAACTTAAGCCCAATAAAAGTACAGTCAACTACAAAAACATCTGCAATTTTCACCTAAAAATATTTTCTTGAGTTCTTTGCGTAGGCGACTACCAAAGTTGTGAATTCATAATTATTACATACACTTAGGTAAAGTTAGTTAAAAGTTAAACTGCCATAACTGGTTCAAATCGCTATATTATTGTCCAGCCTTATCAAAAAACACTAAAATAATGTATTTTACTGCCATAAATGGTTCAAATCTTTTTATTATTGTCCAACCTTATCACAAAACACTAAAATAATGTTTTTTATTATCCCAGCTCAAGGAAATGAATCATCTTCTACTAAGGATAGCTGTTTTTTTTATTTTATTATATTTTATCTTCTCTCTGATTGTCTTCGTTGTTACTAAGCAAGTTATGAGTAAAAACATTTCTTTATTATTATTATTATTAATAGTTAGCTACTTATATCAAATAAATTTCTAGCTACAAAATAATGAACATTTTATATTAGATACAGATATGTATGTATTGTCTGTGAAGGTTTTATCAGTACTTAGTATTTTATTTATTATAGGTATGACTAAACACAACATTAAAATCTAAAACTATGAATGTTGAAAGATGTACAATATTCAGAACAGAACCTGAAATCTGAACAAAGATAGTTTGAGAGATTTTATTGCTCCAATATGACTAGAAATCTGGATTTTCGAGCGCATATTTACCTAAAGTAATTTTTTGCATTGAATATATAGTATATGTATGGAAGCGGCTTCTTAATTTTTCTTGTCAAGATAAATCCCGGGACGCCAGGAACACCGAAAATTGCATAACTAGTCGGGTGTATAGTATGGAAGCAATTTAAAAAAAAAACGGGATTATTTACAATATAAAGTAGTTACATATGCATCCGATTCTATATTCAGAAAAAAAACAGGATTCCGGAAAGCGCATTCCATATTAGGCCATATCTGATCTCTAATTATGACATAAGAGTAAAAATGATTAATTTTAATGTAGCTAGTTACTTCACCTTAACGAAAAACACGGCCAACACACAAGTAGCCAAAATTATAGTGAAAATGTAACTAAATACTAAGTCATCCTAAATCAAGAACAATATGTGGCACTGCAATACTGAACATTGTTGAAATACCTTCAGATGTTAATGGGATAAAGTTACACCATGACTTCAGTGCAACAAGTAATAATAAAACAAATGACTATAAAACAATCATAACGAACAGTAAATCAAGTGCAATTTAAAAATATGTTTTAAAGTTAGCTAAAACACCACTATGATTATAATAGTGCATTCTGGGCGCAAAACAGTTACAACACAACTTTAACCTAGAAAAATATACGTAGTTTTTAACACCACAATGCTTATAATAGTGCGATCAGTGCGCGCCATGGCGTCATTCGCGGCGCAAGCAGCGCTCCGGTCTCGATGGAGCTCTCTCATAGAATCTACGAGCGTCGACGTTCCAGGAGAAGTGACGGACGGCGTGCGGTCTGTCGTCGGATGGCTGAAACAGGCACGGGATTTTTTTGTTTGAAGGTCGATGCTGCTCTGAAGGTTGTGTTTGCGCAGGGCGATGGTGTAGGTATGATTTATGCTAGCCCCAGGCATCACGAGTCCCTAGTAAGCTATTTAAAAACTATTCCTTATGGTAAACCGTGCAGTGTCTGCTTTAGGAACTCTGTTCAGCTCGGGTCCTGCTCGAAATAGCATAAATCATCCCTGATAATGTCATCCATGTACTATTATTACATATATTCTTCGTCCCCCGCTCTTCGATACCTCTTTAGACACCTTATATTTCGTGACTGCGCAAACGCACACCTTTTGCTTAGAGTGGCAACGATGTTCGGTGCAGTTTCTTAAACGAGTTGGCGTGGTAACAATTTGTCTGGGCTCTTAAAGTGATGTACACCAATAATATCTACTACCGATGAACCACCTTGCACATTTTATGTTTCTTTAGTTTTACCGATGATTCCGTCTTGGTAGAATGAAAAAATATGAAAGTTTGACATCCAGCCGTGGTCGTAATGGCTGCCGAATTGATATACATAGTTTCTTGTTTTGCTTTAAATATTCGTTAGCTACAGATGACTGCGTAAATTTCAAACAAAATATGTTGGAAATTTCTTATTGCCACCTTGATGATTTAGTGTTCTTCAACAATTACATCTAATGTCTTTTGTATAAAAACCGCTACCACGCTGAGCTTTTATTTTGATGTCATAATCAAACTCCCATGCTTATTTGCGTAGTATACGCAAAATTTCAGATGCTTGATATAAGCTTTTGGCACAGTTTTTTTATGTCACGTGATGTAACTAAGTTAACACGCAATCTTTGACACCATAAATTAGGCTGTTATTACCAAATTTATATATTATTTGGCAGTCACACGAGTGTTTTTTTTTCGTTTTTACGTGATTACAGTGATTGATTTGACAAAAAAAGAGGTGCAGACAGTTCACTTCCCTATTTTTTTGACTGGCTTAAAGTTTCTATTAATAATCCGCTTTCATTATTTCAAATTATACGTCTCATTTTAATTTACATAAGAACTCAATACGACATTAGTGAAAAATGGGTCCAAACAAAATTGTTCGTAATATAAGTTGGCGAACGTCCCAATTTTTTTTTTCAAATTGTTTAACGGAGCTACGTCCCATGGCACGCGGACGTTCAAACGACCCATTCATTAAGAGTAATGAACCGTTTTAAGAGATATACAGCTGAAAATATGCTCTAATTTTACCTTCTTTATCTTTATTCGAAGACATGTTACATTCACGAAACCGCACTAGGCCCTCGTGTTGGATTACGGCTCGCTCCCTCTCACAGAGAGGACATGCCACTGCTGAAACACATGCCATGTTTCAGCAGAGGCAACATCAGAAGGCTGTTTTTCTAAAACCTTCTGTTGAAAATTCATTGGCTTGTCGATATATCAGCGTAGCATCAATACAATCATCCTTGCTTTGGCTTGTTCGGACATTGAGCGATTGACAAACTGAATCCTCAAAAAAAAAAAAAAAAACCTTTTGGAAAGATCTCGTACAATTCAGCCTAGAAATTCCCGAGTAATGTATTCTCTCAGTGTAGCCAATTTCCTCAGTTTACTTTGTGGTCACATCCTACTCCTACATATACGCTACGCAAATAAATATTTGTTTAGAAATAAGATATATAAAAATAAGATATATTATGTGGGTGATCTATTCTTAGCAGTGCGGACACCTATACGAAAATGTGTTTAGGCTACGGTTTTGAAAATATATTTTTCAATGTCTTCGTGACAATATTTTTAATACAATGAAATGTTGTGTTTTCGTATAAATTATTTAATGAATCATTAACCTTTCAAACATTTATTCAAATTAGGCTGAGAATCCGCACTTTTAGAACGGCAAAATTACTTAAGACAGCCACACAAACGCCCGCCCATCACCACTTCCTAGTGCTTTAGCTGGGAAGAAGAAGCGGAGCAACCAAATCCCCAGCAGCAGAGTTATCTGTTTAGTTAGAAGAACTTGATTCTTTCCAATAGTATGCAAAGTTTCTTCTATGATTGATACCACTAATGTTTTTTGTTAAAAGCTATGTAGCGAAATAATCTCTTATCATTTATATTTCCCCAAAAAGCTATAATCATATTTATACAAGAGTCCGACAAACTCCACCACGCCAACGTTAATAACATTATTTTCTATTAAATATAGAAAATAATGTAAAACACGCTTTTAATGTTCTGCTCACTCGTAGTTCTCGTATTTAGCTCAAAATCTCGCACTTCGTTCCTTGTTATTGCATATCTACGCTCAGTGATGGTCACATTTTATTTTGTAGTGCGGTAATGCCTTGCTGCTTTGCAGATCGAGATCGATTTTTCTTATATAGGGGAGACAAGCAACTTTGAACGAACGTAGAAGGAAAAGCATCGTGAGGAAGCATGTCCTACTACTGAAAATTCAAAGACATGTGACATCTACAAACTCGCATTGGGCCCGCGTGGTGGATTATGGACCACTCCCTCTCACAGAGAGGAGGCCTGTGTCCCAGCAGTGGGAATATAGGCATATTATGCTTAAGCAACTTTGGCAGCGACTGGCGCATATATTTGAGAATTTTGGTAATAATTAATCGCCAAGGCCAAGTTAATATTATTAGTTATGTGCAAATAATTTTTACAACGTTATACTACTCAACTGAAACAACCGGTAATTGGAAACGTCCATTACACTTTAGTTTTAATAGAATATTTCAACCCAGACTATGTTGAGACGAGCCCTTTGGGCAGGACAAAAAGTGATCAGTGTAAAAACTCGTAGTGACTGAAATTTTGATTACACAAGAGACCTAATAACTCTGGTCGGTGTCAAAAATGTATGGAATAAATAATAACACTACACTACACCTACTCGTAAATTTACTTGAAAATGATCTGCTGGTCCATTCTGTAACAATCTCACCGTGAAAACTTACGTTAAGTGAACTAGAAGTGAGTTGTCATTCCATCTGATACTGGGGATGACACTATTGAAAGCTCAAATCACCTTAATTGTTCACGACGAGATTTTTACAGTATAGGTCGGCAGGATGAATGTAGGTATTCCACACTTTCAAAATCAATGCAGCGTTTCCTCAGTTTTTATTAAAGTATATTATAGTAGGGGAAATTAATTGTTGATCAAATTGACAAACTACGCCAATTATGATTTGCCCTGATAAAGCCATGTCATAAAACTGTCCAAAAAATTACAGTATGATTTGAATTTACGGACAATTGAAATCAATTTGTCAAACATTTTCTTTCCCTGACTGTAAATAACTAGACCTAGGCTTGCGGTAAACCACCATAACATCTATAATTGTAGTCGCACTACGCATGAATAAAATATTGTCTTGTAAAATTATGTTGTCTTGCATGATTTAAATTAATTATATTTAATAAGGTTAATTAAAATGTTACATAACACCAGAAGAAGCTCACATAAATATGAAAGATTGTAATAACTTCTCAAATAAATTGTTCTGTAAAAACAAAATATGAGTCACGAATGAATAGGTATCGAGTACAGTCAGCATCAACATATTTCTGTAATAAATTATTCCTACATTAAATGTTAAATTAAATTAATTAAGTCCTACATAAAATGTTCAGTTATTTTAGACGTTGACTGTACGGCTCATCTACGTTAGCATGAGATTAGGAACGGCGGGTCTCGGGTCTCGTTACACGACTTGCCTTCTTGTTCACACATTTTCTGTGAAAATAGCAAAGGAATGAAACGAAAGGATAATCCTACTTCAAATAGTTTTGTCGCCATTTCTATGCCCATTCTTTAAAGCAAACTTAGTAAACTCCATTTACAAAAAAACTGAATGCTCAGTTCAGGGCAGTAGGTATTTTTTATAGAAGGTTCATTAAATAATATGGGCGAAGAACACGCTATAAAAAAACATAAGTCCCTAATTAGCCCAGGTACTACCTACTTTGATCGAGGCGATTTTTTTTTTGCGTACTGTATTTTCAACGCTCGGCTTGCTCCGAGGGTTGAAAACCCAACAGTGTGTTCTCTTGACATGCTTGGATGCGCTCTGTTTGATTCGCAATGATCGGATCATGAAAATCTAGTGCACGAAAAAAAGTCGCCCGTGCATAGCTGGGTTTATAATCCTGTTACGCAACAATAACAAAACACGCCGTCATTTGTTTCGAAAATAATATTCAAATTCAAATGCATAGCCGTAGGGCATGAATGACGTGTTATAAGAAAAACAATGGAATTCGCATCATTATTTGCATTTCATAGCGGCGCTGATTGCGAAGAACAATTTTATTTTGAAAATAGTCGTTTAATTTAATACATTCAAAAGAAATAGGCTCTTCAGAAATCAGTACCTACGTAAAATTTTGTGCGTTTATTAAAATATTTTACTAGTATAAAAAAATACTCATTTTATAGATGTTACTAGTATACCACCTGTAGCATCAGTGTAAAATGGAGAAGTTACCCACTTTTGAAATTATTCTTCTATCCTTGACACGCTCCAAGTTACAATGGCGATCCTGTGTTGAGAGTGAGACGTCAGATGATAATAATGCTGTCTCTGTCTAGCATCGACTTTAAATCACAAAAAAAACTTAGAAATGAGTTTTTTTTTTACTGTGGCCTAATATTTTTGAATAGTTCGATAAATTAAATAAAAATACTACTTTCACACGAATGCGTTTCCGTCATAGAAATTACAGATGTTGACATTGGGGCGCTGTTGGTAAACATTTATGTGAAACGGATGAAAAAAGAAGATGGCGGTTTTAGTTCCGATTTCAAAACCACAGTTTTAAACACTTATTGGTCGTCAACAAAAAAAAAACAGCCTTCAAAATTACCAGTTTAGCATAAGCTGGAGAGACACTTCCCAGCTAAATTTCCTAGTATCGCAAAAAAATCCCAATTTAATCTCAAGTCCCTAGCTGCTGTACAATGCAGTGATAAATCCGCTCCGGCACTGCTAACCGTTCTCGTATTGATATGACCTTCGCCTTGCACCCAAGCCTCTATTACAGAACTTCCCGATGTCCCCACTACTGGTAGTAAGTGCTGTGAGAATGTGGCATCCGTAGGATGTGAATATTTTTAGAAGGCTAGAACAGTTCTTTGACTTATGAAAATAAACTAGTTTACTAATTGAAATGAGGAACTCTTAATGTCAGTGTGTAATCCAAGGACTCAAGCTGTAACTGTAATAAGTCTTATTAACACTGTTTTTAAAACTGTTTTAAAAGAGAACCTTTTTTATAACAGAAACAATAATGTTACGGTCTCAAAGTGCGCAAGGTATGATTAACTGTTGCTATAATGGTCCACCAAAAATGGTTGAGACCAGATTATTAAATACCGGATTGCCGGCTTTCAGTAGGCTGTCCAAAGAAAGAATCTGGCTCAAATCGGTCTCATACCTGTTAAACTACGCGTTTTCTGCTGCACCTAGCCTAAAATAATGTTGCCTCCGGGTTTCACCGGTTTTGCAGGTAGACAGGCGGCAGGATTGTGCTGGCTTTCAGAATCCTGGGACGTCTTGACATACGTACAAGTCTTCCCAAGACTATGCCACAGTTAGCAATTATTCGTCAGGGATGTGCCCTGAGGAATAATTTTGGCAATGGATCAAGAATTAGAAACAGAACTTTATTTGCTATGAATTCAGGTACAGATAAAGGATGTTGTACATGAATTAATGAGATCGGCTAGTGGACCTTACGACGTGTATTACATTATTAAAATATTAATACAAACAAAATAATGTCAACAAAACAAAACAGAAATTATAGTGAAGTCAATTAATAATATTAAAATCAGGTAGGTACGTAAGTCTTACATGTAGAAATTTGCAATTAATTATAACAATCATAATCTAATATAATTTTGAAATCCTTTCACTGAGTAATAAATAACATTTGCCTAAAAGTAGTTCAGTTACCTTTGATTTAAAAATGTTCAAAGAATATTCCTCAAAACCATGAGGTATTTTATTATGATACTTTTCCATAACAGCACCGTTTTATAATTACCCGAATGTAGCAAGTTTTTGTATTGGGATCTCAAGGGGCCTTACGTGTTCTTATATTGACCTGTGACGGAAATAAGTTAAGATTAGATTTACAAAAATAGCCACCAATATGTACGAACATGGAAAAGTCAGAATCCTCAGAGACAGAAACACAAGTTCTCAGCTGTCTGTGCTTTTAAGGTTTGACATAGATCTGATACACCGTTTCTGGGCTTTAAAAATCTCCATCTCACTACAGTTACCCCGAAATATGATTTCAAATCTTAACCCAAGCTTAATAAAACTATGAAAAATCTTGGAAAAGTCTATCGAGATATACGAGAAACTATGCCTCTTCTAGTCTTTGTTCCTATCCTAACATCACCTTGCTACCTCCAGGCATCGCTAGAAGTTCGTCAGGTGGGCAGGCGCGCCGTCAGTCAGCTGGCCGGCAAAGGAATGGTTGATGAAGTCGTCATCATACACTTCAACGATGTCTATAACATCGAACAGACTACCAGTAAGTTTCTAAGATGTTTTAAAATTATATTCATGCTCTTTCTACTTACGATGTTTTATTCACTAAGCACAGCGGTCGAACTTATACGCGTTCTTGTGTGGAGACCTTGAATGATCCGTTCAAGACCATGGTAAATGCGTTCAGGAGCAACGATCTTCACGAGCAGGCTGTTAATTATTGGAGAATGGCTAAGAATCGATATCCGTGCTCCGTGGCGTTAAATTGTGGAGCCCGCTGTCCAGTTGTGGACTGCTAAAGGCTGATGATGATAAGGTGGTTACGGGTAAAAAAATTGAAGTATTGATCCCGCTGGATGCGAGAAACAGGGCTGGACGTTGGGACTTTGTCCAGCACTGGACGTCTTTGGGCAGAATGATGATGATCCCTGGTTTGAAGCTTAATAAAGCTTGACAATAATTCAGAACTAATTCTCTTTCAGACACAGAGCCCGTGGGAGGTGCCTTAAGGTTCAGCACGGCTGTCAAGGCGCTCCAACACCTGAACCCCTTAGTACTGTTCAGTGGAGACGTGTTCTCACCTAGCATGTGTAAGTCATTAAGTTAATACTTTGAGTCTTTTTTTAACTATTGCTGAATTTTTTTTCTTGTACCTCGATTATGACCTGGCCTTCTTAGGGTATTCCTATACAAAGTCAAATGAAATTAGCTAGCAAAACTCCACGGACGTGATGGAAATCTTTATGTACCTACGATAAAATATTTTTATTTCTAATCTCAAAGTCTAAACAAATTACAGCTCATATCGGAGTCAACGGCCGCTGGTAGTGTAGTTACTTAAAACTTTTTTTTTGCCTTATCTTCATTGTACGCACATTTTCAGTATAAGCTGACTTCTCTATGTACGAAAAGCCTTTACAATGCGAGGTCAGCTATAACTGGAAATGTATAGCTTGATGGGTAGCCGTGTGTACAGGATGGCTGGGACATCGATGCACCAACTATAACCATGGATTCAGTTCTAACATGATTCTTAAACCCCTTCTTTGAAATTTACAGTCGGTTTAAAAAAAAATTGTTCCTTATATTTTGACCTCTATAAATTTCTACTTATTTCTTGGGGGTCTAGATTCATTTGCTGCATTGATGGTTACAGTTTGCGCGTCCCAGTCAACCTGTATAATGACGATAAGCAAAAAACAAAACTCTAAACTCATAATTTCAAGGAAGCACCTACCTATTTAGTTACACTACCAGGGGCCGTTGACCTTGGGCTGTAATTACACGATATTATGAGATTAGATATAAAAATCTGCCTAGGCTGCCTCTTTGGTCTAGTGGTCGCAATCGCTACTGCTGAGCATGAGGTCCTGGGTTCGATTCCTAGGTCGGGCAACGTGTTATTGGGTTTTTCTATCTGGAATTTCTCAGTAGCAGCCCGAAGTCTGGATTTGTGCCCGGTAGATGGCAATAGGCTCGCCCCCTATTACATGGGACTTAAACATAACTGGCGAAATGTGGGTGTACTATAGGTACACCTCTGCCCAACCCTTCGGGGAAACAAGGCATGATGTTATGTTATGTTATATAAAAATCTTTTATCGCAGTTACATTTCAATTCCCCTATAGTCTGAAAAGTTTTGCCAGGTACTTCACATTTGACCCTGCATATTGAACCTTTGAACACTGCTTCTTTAATTGACTTGAGGTTTGATCAGAACTACCACACGCAAATATTTTGGCGGACTAAGTCGAAGTTCGCAGGGACGTGAAAATATCGTGGCGGATTTTTTTTCGCGCAATGGATCTTCAACGCATTGCCTAGCGCAGAGAGTTGAAAATCTAACAGTGTGTTTTCACGACGCGCTGTTGACGCGACGCGATGCACGCTATTGGATTCTCAATGCTCGGTTCAACATCGAGAGTTGAAAATCCAGAGCGAAAACAAAAGTCACCCGTGCGGAGCCTGGGCTAATATTGCTGCAATGCAATAATAACAAAACGCGCCGTCTTTTGTTTCGAAAATAATATTCAAATTCAAATGCATACCATGCATGATGATGCTAGTTCCATTGTTTTTCTTATACAACATAAGAAAAACAATAGAACTAGCACATCATTTCCCCGACGCGATATTTTTACGTGCATGCGAACTTGGTCTACATAACCTTGCCCGACTCGGTAATCAAATCCAGGACCTCACGGTCTGCAGTACTGCTTCCAGCTTCCTGAGGATAAAGTTCATGGTTGAAGAATAACAATATTAACTAACGAATGCTTTACAATTCCAGTGAGCACATTCACAAAAGGCGAGCAAATGGTGCCGGTGCTAAATGAAATCGGAACGCATTGTGCCGTGTTTGGAAACCACGATTTTGGTGAGTGAAAGTCTTCACTTATACAACCTTTCTTTTTTATATCCCATAACTCTAGGGTTATATTCTGTAGGTAAAAATAATACTCAAACTCCTGGAAGAATAGGTGGTCAAAAAATGCATTGTTTCGGAGATATCATCAATCATAAATAATAAAAATTCACCAGTATAACGAATCTTTACTTTTGCGAGGTTGCCATTTTTGTTTGCTTAGCGTACCTCGATGTGTCTAATTGTCTAATTTTCATTGATAAATACGAGTAATTCATTTTTATTCAAACCAATCATTCATATTTAAAGCTAAGAAAATGCGACGTTGTCATATTTCACGTAAGGGTGTTTTACATTAATAATCGTGACTTTGTCGAATTATATTGTATGGAAAATGAAAAAAAAAACATAATTCATACGCCAAATGATTCTTTGATATGGTCTCAATCATACCCTAGAGTTATGGGATATCAAAAAAAAAAAAACGGGTTGTATAAAGATCTACAGAATATTTTAATAGCGATAAACGCCGTACAGTCCTGCATGTCGATTCTGTAAAAATCTCACCGTGATGACTTGAGTGGAGTGAGCTGTCAGTGTCATCCCGTCTTGGTCAATCCCTAGCATCAGTGGCACTGACAGCTCACTCCACGCTCACTTCACCGCAGTTTTGACGGTGAGTTGGTTGCAGAATAGCACTACTGACGCGGTTGATCCGTCCGGAGATGGATGACCATCTTTACAAACCACGAACCCTCTGCGCCTCGGAAAGAACGTTAGGCCGTTGGTCCCGGCTGTCATTCGTAGATCATTGACAGTTGTCCCGGGTTGTCAGAAGCTCGAAACTCTGACAACCAGTCTTACCAACGGGTTCTATGTTAGAGGATTTGGTTTCCACACTTAGTCCTACAAGTGGACCATTGTGCGTGGTTATTTATTACTTGCCAAGGGGTATCGTATTGCCCAGTAACTGGGTGACTGCCTCGTTGGTCTAGTGGTCGCAATCGCTACTGCTGAGCATAAGGTCCTGGGTTCGATTCCCAGGTCGGGCAACGTGTTATTGAGTTTTTCTATCTGGAATTTCTCAGTAGCAGCCCGAAGTCTGGATTTGTGCCCGGTAGATGGCAATAGGCTCGCCCCCTATTACATGGTACTTAAACATAACTGGCGAAATGTGGGTGTACTATAGGTACACCTCTGCCCAATCCTTCGGGGAAACAAGGCGTGATGTTGTGTGAAGATCAGCTAGGCAGTCGCTCCATGTAAAATATTAGTATTCAGCTGTATTCGGTAAGACTGGAAGCCAACCCTTACATAGTTGGCCCAAGGCTGGGCAGATGATGAAGCAATAAGAAACATGAAATAGGAAACTAATTAATAATGACAATGCTAGTTCAAATTCTTAAAATTCAAAAGGAAATTAATGCTGCCGGTTTTAAGCGATAACTTTTTTTTTTAAGTATAAAAACGACAATATAAGTTTGATGAACGGAAAACCAATCAACGGAGAAATTGTAAAATCACTCATTAAAGTCAGCCTGAAAAAGTTGTATAGTGTTGAAGAATTCAATCCAATTCAATTAATTTTTATTTCAATCCATAATGTACACATACAGGTGGTTAGTATTAATAAAATAGAAACAATTATGGACCATTAATTTATTAATTCATTGAATTGTCAGCCTGAAAAAGATGTATAGTATCGAAGAATAAAAAAATCAAAATCAAAAGTCATTTATTCAAATTAGGCTGAGAATCAGCACTTTTCGAACGTCAAAATTACATAAGACAGTCCCCCAAAACACCCGCCCGTCACCACTTCCTAGTGCTTTAGCTGGGAAGAAGTGGCGCAACAAACACCCAGCAGCACAGCTGTCTGTTCCGTTAGAAAAAACAAAAAGAATACAACAAAAATACATAAATACGAGTGAAATTTCGAGACACAGAACGTCATATTAAATTGTCCTATACAACATAACTTACTAAATAAATTAAAGCCTCCTGGTATATAGGGCGTGACAGCTTACATAATTATGCAATACTGGATTAATTGTAAAGTACACACAAATGATAAACCATCGAAGTTAAATAAATTAACATAATGTTATAACAAAAACGATCTAATCTATAAAAAATAAAATTCTATTCAATTAATTTTTATTTCAATCCATCATGTTCACATTCAGGTGGTTAGTATTAATGAAAAAGAAACAATTATGGACCATTAATTAATAAATTCATTGAATAGTCAGCCTGAATAAGATGTATAGGACGCGTCGCACACAAATGCAAATCTCAGCTTAGACCTGGCGGACTTGGGCACGCCACAATAGCGGCGGTAAGTCCCCTCTTTGAGGAGTGGTTGGAGAGGCGCCACGGCGTCCTCACCTTCCGCCTGACACAGGTCCTCACCGGACACGGTTGTTTCGGGAGGTTCCATTTTCGCATAAGGTGGGAGGAACTGCCCGGGTGTCACCGTTGTGTGGATAGCCCGGAGGACACGGTGGAGATCTGCCCGGCTTGGGCGGAGCACAGCCGTGCTGCACCGTGTGCGGGAGAAGTCATTTGATGATTTCCCACCAAAACAAATAAGGCTACGTTTGAAAAAAATAACTGACTCTCGGCTTCGTCAAGCATCTTTACGCACGTTATAATTTAACTTTTTTTTTGTCAGATTTCGGCCTTGAAGTGCTGTCAGGGCTAGTAGCCCAGTGCAACTTCCCGTGGCTGATGTCCAACGTGATTGACAACGAGACCGGGAGACCGCTGGGCGACGGCAAGATCACGCATGCGCTCATGTGCAACGGACACAAGATTGGCTTCATTGGGCTCGTGGAACAGGTAATACTAAAGTGTTCAAAATAACATAGTAGTATCAACCATGAACAGTAAAGTCATGTTCGTAAACGGGCGCCTTCTGTAGGGACAGGTCATCTTTTAGCTGCCACGGCTTAATTAAATAAAATAAAATTGTTGTATTCCTTTATTTCATTTAAAAACGTATCGGTTACATTTTTAAATATGTATTAGAATAAAGCCCTCCGGTATCGGGAACAGGGTACACGCTACCGGCGCGGCGGTCAGGGCTCCAGAGAGAGGAACCTCCTGACAATGCGAGCCGTGTACAGAAGTACCGCTTTCTGAAATAAGCCATTGATTCAGCTGCCCAACGAGAGCTTCCTCAGGTGTTGGTCGAGGCTCTTGGCTATTCGAGAGCCCTCGCGTCACTTTACCAGTGGCGCGTGAAGGTTGTGGCGGAACAGGCTTCTGCGCCCTTGCGCCGGCCTCGCTACCCTCGAGGCGATCTGGCCAGTGCTCGACGAATGGCTCGGGAGGAGGTACGGCCCCCTGTCGTTTCGGGCGATGCAGGGAGCCGGACGCCCGGTGTCTCCACTGCGTCGACTGCCGGGAGGACACGGCGTGGCAAACGCTGGCAGAGTGTGCCGCTTGGGAGGAGCCGCGCCGTGCCCTCATCTCAGAAGTAGGCAGTGACTTGTCGCTGCCGACCGTAGTGAGTTCGATGGTCGGTAGCGTCGAGTCCGCAGTGGTTTCCTTCTGCGAAACAGTTATCTCGCAGAAGGAGGCTGCGGAAAGGGAGAGAGAGATCTCGTCCACTCTCCAGATTCGCAGCAGGCGCACCGGGCGCAGGCGGAGGGCGGACAACGCGCTCTTCCAGCTCCTCTAAATGGGTCCAGGGACGGCGGACTCGGGGACGTCCGCCGTCCCTAACACATCAGGACCCGAGGTGGCGGCGCGTAGTAGCTCTTACACGTTGCGGGGGGAGTCAAACACCTCACCCCCCCTCCCAACCCGAGGCGGTTTGGAGCCTGGTGCCGGATGCTATTGAATTTTCAAGGAGTCGGTCAGTCAGAAATACGAAGCTAGTTGTCCATTCCAAAGCGCAGTAGGTATCTATGGAGAAGAACGGGCAAGAAACTCCATGGACACTCTTTAAAAAATATGTTTTTACAAATATATTAGTTACATTATTAATGTTGATCATATAGGCGTGAACGATGTACAAAAACCGTACACGTTAAGAGCGTCCAGAGTGCAACAAAAAATAAATAAAAACAATCCAAAAAATAAATTATTAAAACAAGCCGTGACAATTAAGAGATGACCAGTCCCAACTGACGGCGCCCGTTCACGAACATGACGCATGGATCAGAAGCAGAAGCTAGTAGTATAATATTTAACGCAATTATTATTGTTATTGTCAACAGGAATGGCTGGAAACCTTAGCAACAATAAACCCAGACGAAGTGACATTCATAGACTTCGTACAAGCTGGCACAAAACTGGCCTCGCAGTTGAAACAAGAAGTAAGTGTTAATTAAAATGTGTTCTTATGATTTTCCTGAATTTGTTTTAAGAACTAACAATATAATAATAAGGTTTACTACCTTTTTATCTACGTTTGTTCTAACTTTGAACGACCTGATTTTTTTCTCTTTGAAAAACAGCCCTATTTATAAAATTTTGTGTTTTATTTTAAACTACGGCTCATATTTTCCAGGGTTGTGAATTTGTGATAGCTCTAACGCACATGAGGACACCGAACGATATAAAGTTAGCTGAGGGATGCAACGATATCGATCTCATATTGGGAGGACACGACCATGTGTATGAAGTGTTACATGTAAGTTAATAAAATATACTTTATTGGTCTATTTGGTGGACAGTGGCGTGCATTTCATAAAGGCATATAAGCAGTGCCTACCTCGAAAAATCACCATAATCAATAGTGATGATGAATAATATTAGAAATGTTCGAAAAAATAATGTAATTTCAAAGAAAGCAATTTTGGAAGCTAATGTATGAGCGTGTTAAATGAAAGAGGTGCGAACAAGGTTACAAAAGATATAATTTAAAAGGCAAAAACAGATGCGTTACAGCGAACGGTAAAAACGAAGTTAAAATTAGTAACAACGAAATGATTTTACTGCCTGAAGGGTCAAAGAAAGAAAGAAAAGAAAGAAAAACTATTTATTGTGACGTTTTGTGATACGCAGTATCACAAACTGAACTACACACACACACTCATAAAAACATAATAATTAAAAACACAAAAATAAAACAAGTAAATTGTTACTAAAAGCATAGTCCTGTAAGAGGCTAAAAGGCCCCTATCTCAGCACAATGCTGCGACAAGTGTCACAGCGCTGGTATTCTGATAGGGCCCACTGTGATGTCACGGACAGTTACAGAAATATATAATCGATCCAATAATATAATTATAAATATATAAAGGTAAATTAACCTCTCAAGCCCCCCCCCCCCCCCTGTGTAAGTCTGTGGGTCACTATGTGATTCTAGGATTTTAGCGATATAAAAACAATCGAAATAAGTTAAAACGCTAACAGAAGATATTAGCACGGCGTTAAAACAAAGTAGCGTAGACGACGGACGTTCTCGACTGAACGTGGGGGGCGAGGGAACGGCAGGCCAGCTGTGCCGGCTAGCTCGTACGCACACATGCGCAGCGCAAACACTGGCGCGTACGCCTTCAATCCAACTAGGTGTTAGTTAGTGTAGTTGTTAGCAAGGGGAGGTAGAAACTCTGTGGACACAAAAATACAATGTGAAAATTACAAAATACAACACAAAAATACAAAATACAATTTTATTTTAAATGAGATAATCGAAAAAATCTGTTTATTCGATGTAAACTTGAAGAAGCTACACGCTTTAAAAGTTTTTGAAGGGGATTTTTTGCCGCCCTTGTCGCGCGGTACGGACGATGTATGGCGCTAATATGAAGTTACATCGTGACATCACTTCCACGATAGTGCTGTCCTTGTCTAACACTTTAGAATGTTTCCTTGACATTTTTTTAAGATTTTAAACTTTTTTAATATTGTTTGCACTATTTGGAAACAGACATTTATCTGAGTTAAAAATAAAAAAGTTGTCATCATCCCTATTACTTAAATCGTGTGCCCCGCAATCTAAGAAGAAAAAACTTCATACAAACACAAACGCGCGGTGCGCCACGTGGTGGTCAGTAAGCCGTCCCCGGACGGCTTACTTGGCTCCCTTACTATCCGCACAAGGTCATTTGGTCTTTGCGCGTTCAAGATAATACGACGAAATGAAAAACGCGTTCGTCCCACGCCGAATAGCATGACGTTCAACCTTCGCAATTTATCACCCTTATGTAGGCATGCTTACTCAAATAACCAACTGATTGTAAATGTTAAAATAGTTTGTGATTTGCCCGTGCGAAGAAAGAAAGGAATGGCTGGATGAAGCGATGGCAGGAGAGTATTTCATTTCATACTCATTCATTTGTTATCGCGCCATTTTTTTTCAAGTAGTTTTTTGTATTAATTATTTTGTAGTTTTTTTTTTTAAACAACTTGATGTGTTTAAGTTTGAGGTGCTAGGTGTGTGTAAATTAAAGCAATGGATAAACTAAACTGCGTATATTGTGATGATCAATCGCTTGTTTTGATAAATTGAGGAAAAATATGCAATTCTTTAACCAGGAAATTAATCAATAACTTTATAGTTACATATAGTGAGTTCAGCCACTACGGAAACCCATCAAATTGCATGTGATGTGTCATTATTTATATCATTATTTTTTGTAGTAAAATATTTGCCTTTCGTACGACCGATGAAGGTTTTTTGCTGTTTTAGTTTATAGAACGCTTAACTTAACGTTTTAGGTAAGAAAATAATTATAACATTAAAAATATATACTTTTGTAATATTTATGATCAGTGACCGTCTCTCTGCCTAGATTAGACCAGGCGGCCTAGTGCCTGCCTACATATTCTGAAAAGCAATGCACGCCACTGTTGGTGGATGAATGTATTAATTTCCTAATTAATTACAGAATAAGGTAATCCTTATTTACTACACTGGACTTATTTCCCCAAAATTTCGAGCAATTCAACCTCCTCAAAATGTACCCTGAAACAATTTGAATCCAGTTTATTTTGTAAATGCGAAATAACGCTAATCCAAACTTAATTATTATTAAATCGAAAGTAAGTCTGTCTATTATGTTACCTTTTCAAGCCTAAACCACTGAACGGATTTTGATACAATTTAGCAAGGAGAAACATGGCACCCTGGGGAAGATCATTGGCTTTTTGTGCCGGTAGCACGTTTAACAAAGAATATTGCTCCTTGTGAAGTGCCACTATGAAAATCAATGTTTTTTGTTTTTAAGGGTTCCGTACCTCAAAATGAAAAAAAAATACGAAACCCTTAAAAGATCAATTCTTTGTCCGATTAGTCCGTGTGTCAGTTTGTCAAGACCCTTTTTCTCAACGTCTGGAGGTATCAAGTTGAAATTCGTAGGTCTCTTAGATTAAAAATCAAGCTTCTTATTCGAAAGTGACATATTTTGATATTAGCAAATAACTCAAAACCTTCAGGGTACTTACTTCTCGTTGCTGCCGAGTAGTTATGTTCTTGTGTTCGTAATAATAAATCGGCTTAAGTTTTGTGATCGATTTATTTTGTATGCACGTGTTTCTGCGACAAATAAATCGATTTTTCTTTCTTTCTTTTCTTTCTTTCGTTGACCTAGAACCATGGAATTTGTCAAGAAGCAATTTCTCACAGCACAAATAAAGTAAAGAGTTCGATAACTGTTAATTTGTAGTTTTATCACATAAAACATTTTTTTTTTGAGATTTCAAACTTACATTTGCAGTTGGAGAATTTACCGTGACGTATATTGATGAATGGTAGACCATGTTTTTCAACAACAATGTTAAGTTTTTTCTTGGGATAAATTTATCCCAACCACGGAACCCTTCAATGTGCGTGGTCCAAAACGAACATGGCCGGTTTTGTTTATTGTGTGTCCCTGTTTATGTGTAAAATAAACACATTTTCTTTCTTTCTTAACATTGTGATTCACCCTTATATTAAACAGGCTACAAATTCTAGCAAAACAAAAACAGTGTAAGTTTTCTTTGGTATTGACAAAGTGACGCGCATTAATTTATCATATTTTTAATTCCAGATAAACAACAAATACTTAGTTAAATCCGGCACCGACTTCAGACAGTTTAGTAAGATCAGCGTCAACTTCTCTGACGAGGGCGTGACGGTCGACATATCAGAGGTCGCAGTCACCAGCGCCTTCGCGGAGGATCTCGTGTTGAAGGAGAAAACTGATAAATATTCCTGTAAGTTCACATTTTTAAATGTTCCACAATGGAATACCACATCATTTTCGCATCGCCGCGGTTTCTCACGGTGGCCCCGATCGGAGTGGTCCAATTTTCAACAACTCTGCCGCATAGATCTGATTTTAAGATCATTGGTCGTTTGCGGCCTATATATATAGAGCTGCGACTTCAGAAAACCCCACAAGATTGTTTACCGAACCGGTGGTTTCAAAGAATCATGTTCAGTCTTGACCTGAAAATTTTCTAACGCGTCTAGTGATGTAAAATATCAAAAAAAAAAGCTTTTTTTTTGCTTATCATCACTATCACGTATCACTTATTTGAATTTCCAAATAAAGCCAAGAAAAAAAGCAATGTTACTATATTTATCATTCCTATAAGACTTTCGGAAACGGAGCGTGTTTTACACACGTTCCGTTTCACATAATACGAGAAACTTGTTCGTTCGTCATGTGGTTATTGAATGTTTATAAGAACCAATTGGTATTTATTTTTTACTTTACTTATTATTTTATGACCAGCTATGATTTTCTTATGTTTTATATGTGTAGGTGTGGAAAGCAAAATAAGTGTACAGCTGACAGGTTACGCATAAAACCGTAGACTACAATTTTATAATTAAATCGAACTCTATCACAGGCTGTCATTTGTTTGACACCTCGCCTTTTATGCACGAGGCTGTGAGTTCAAATCCGGGCAAGTAACAATCTCAATAAAAGTCAGAAATCGCCATCTCGTCTGGACCAAGCGTGGTGATTAATGCTCGTGCCTTCTCTGTATGCGTTGTCCTTTCCCCAGCAGTGGGATATTATTAGGCTGGTAATGTAGTGTAGAAAACAAGGCTGGCCTAACATCACATGTGATGACTCAGTATCGGCGGGATATTACGAGAATATGACTGCTGTTTGCGGCCTCATGTCGATTTGATAATGATATTAATTACATTGAAGAGGGATTTATTTCAGAGTTATTGAAACTCTCTCAGCGACTAACTATGAAACAATTTGATGTTAACATCGTAATCGTATAGTTTTTGAGGGTAAACAGCTGTCAAACCCTATCTGACAGCTGTATAACCTCAAAAACCTATTTACTTAATAGTATTTTTCCCTGGCCTCTAAATGAAAAGATGATATGATATTGTGTTATAATAAATAATAATTGTTAATAGACAACACTAGTTGTAGGTAGACGCGACCTGTAAAACGAATCATGTGACAGGTCAATCAATGTATGGAAAGTGGGCATGATTCTTTGGTCACCAAACGTTGGAGAGTAGACTTTGAAGGGCCACGGCGTCTGCCGTAAAATGGCGCAGCCTTTGCACTAACGAACGTTCATTTTGAAAATTTTTATCACTTGCACGTGCTGCTCAATCGTCTATCTGGTCATGGTGATTTGGCATGAGTTAATAAATAATAAAAACTTGGTTATAATAAAATTGCCAAAAAAACATGGCCACTTGCTGATAACCCGTCCCAATTGAAAAACCCGTTATATTGGAAGAACATAGCACAGTAAGTACACAGGTTGAAGTCCACAGCACAGTAAGAATGAAGAGTATCAAAAGATTGATAGAAGGAGTAAATGATAAATGTTTTTTTTTTTCTGTAAGTAGGTTTTTACAAACACTTTTACACGTCAATCATATTTTAAAACTAGATGAGATCGGCGTTTCCTATCTGACTACTCTGAGAAGAAAGCAGAACAAACTCAAAGGTCACAGGCTCTTTTAAAGTCCAAACATAATCTTGGTCTTCACATGACCTGACATGTGAAGACCATGTAGATTGATGTCTGAAATGGTATTTTGAAGAAAGAACCACACAGAATGAGTGGACCTGTCCAGTCAGTGCACGCATTTGTCAGTAATCATGCAGCTCAACACAGAACTTAAGGAGCTCAACGATTCGACGAACATTACCAAAGAAAGGACATTTGGGTAGACGGATAGAAAGCACAGTAAAATGTTATTATAGGTAGCAAGCAAAAACGCGATAGCGAACCGAGCGATACAGTGGTCACTTGTAAAGCAGTAAGCCCCCACCTCACGCTTTAAAAAATGGAGCGATCAGGCGCGGTCCACCGCCTGATCCCTCCATTTTATCTAAACACTAATAACAAACATGGTTTGCTTGTCCGTATGCAAAATTATTTATTCTATACGCAAACAGTACTTAGTTCCTGGGCAAAGTGTTATTGGGTTTTTCAACCTAGAATTTCTCAGTAGCAGCCTGGAGTTTAGATTTGTGCCCAGTTGATGGCAAAAGGCTCGCCCTCTATTACATGGGACATAAATGTGGGTGTACTAAAGGTAACCCTTCTAGGATTACAGGCGTGATGTTGTGTTATGTGTTAGTTATTAAACTCAAGAGATAATGGGCCGGCCATAGCCGTAGAATCGATCACCGTTAGTGTAAACGTGTTCTTGAGTGGAGACCGCGAATCAACAAATTTAAGTCTATGGACCAGGTGGGGCGACAAATTTCGGTGGATGCTAGATGGGAGTAGATAAATAACTAGCATGCTATTGGAGAGGCCCTGTCCTGGCTGGAGGCCTTAATTTATTAGGGCACCACAGGCAAGTCCGCTTAAGCAGACGACAACCTCATAGGTTGACCTGCGAGATGCCATTCACAAAAAAAAAATATGGAGAGGCCTAAGTCCAGCAGTATATTGCTATAGGCTGATTAGTTTTACTGAAGAGGGCGTGACGGGCGACATCTTAGAGGTCGCAGACACGCCTTCGCTGAAGACATAGTGTTGAAGGAGAAAACTGATAGATATTCCTGTAAGTACACGTAACATCACGATTGTATTTCCAGAAGAGGTAAGCAGAGTTGTAAAGTACACCCAAAAAAGGTATGACTAATATTAAAAATGTTAGTATAATTTCAAAGAAAAAATTTAATAATTGAAAAAATCTCTTTAATCGATGTAAATATTAAGAAGAAAAACGGTTCAAAGGTTTTTGGAGGGGATTATTCCCGTCCTTTTCGCGCGGAACGGGCAATGTACGGCGCTTGTATGAAGTTACACAGTCGTGACGTTATCTCTACGATAGTGCTGTCCCTGTCTAACACTTATTATAAAACGTTTATCTCTTGGCAATTTTTTAAACTTTTACGCTTTTGATAATATTGTTTTCACTGAGAGAAAACAAAAAAAAAGACATAATTAAAAAAAAAAACACCATCCCTATTCGGCAGTTATTTTTAAGGGGGGGGGGGGGCGCCAGCTAACCCGTGTTTTTCTTTAGTTTTTTTTTTTCAATTTGCGTGTCAGTGTCCGCCTCGAAAACTACAAGGTACTTTTCGAGGCTATATTAATGCACCTGAAGGAAAAAAGATTCTCGTGCAATAACTAATGAACGAGAGCAGTGGTGGCCCAGTGGTAACGCCCGGTACTTACGTAGGTTCGTACCCAGATACTTTGTGCAAATTATTTAATCACCACTGCTCTCAAAACGGTGAAGGAAAACGTCGTGAGAATCCGAGCATGTCTTAGAACCAAGAGTTTCGAAGACATGTGACATCTACCAATCCGCACTGGGCTCGCGTGGTGGATTACGGCCCACTCCCTCTCAGGCTTGTGTCCCAGCAGTGGGAACATATTAGGCTGATTATTCATTATGCAACTAATGATAATTTCTTTTTGCAGCCATGATCGAAGGGAAGATGGACGAAGTCCTGGGCAAGATCTGCGTCCCATTAGAAGGTGAGTTGACATTACTTTATTTTTGTTAAATTTTGTATAATTGCTGCTCTTGCGTCAAGTTCTAAGAAATTGTTTTCTATCATATTCTTAGGTCGTTTCTCGTGCATCCGCCGCCAGGAGTGCAACCTCGGCAACTGGGTGTGCGACGTACTGCTCGCGGCCACTGGAGCCGACCTCGTGCTGCTTAACTCGGGAACCTTCCGCTCTGACCAGGTGGGGCAAGTTCATTACGTGTCAATATTACCCCGTCTAGGTGTTCATATTTCCCGTCTAGCTGCCTAAACTTCCCCTGAAAGGTGACAATACTACTCCATCTGGGGGTGTCATTATTACCCGGGGTGGGGGTGTCATTATTACCCTGGGTGGGGGTGTCATTAATAACCGGGGTGGGGGTGTCATTATTACCCGGGGTGGGGGTGTCATTAATACCTGGGGTGGGGGTGTCATTATTACCCGGGCTGGGGGTGACATTAATACCCGGGGTGGGGGTGTCAGTATTACCCTGGGTGGGGGTGTCATTATTGACCGGGGTGGGGGTGTCATTATTACCCGGGGTAGAGGTGTCATTGATACCCGGGGTAGGGGTGTCATTTACTCCCACTGGGAACACATTTACCTTATCTTGAAGTTGAAATACCCCTGCCTGGGGTGTTGATAATAGGTACCCTACAATATCCACGGTAAAGACGAAGGCAAGATTTGTGTTCCACTAGCTAGAATCAATCCTGGCGTCGGATGCACGATGCACGCCAGGATTGACGCCACTTTACACTCCGATGAGGTGAAGATTTTAAATTTCTTTCGTATAGAGGTTTAAAAAAAAATTGTGTTAATTGTCTATTTAACACTGCGCCGGTGCTGTTGAACTAGTCATGGTGGTGGGCGTGGCCAAAAAGCACGCTGTCTCACGTGGCACCGTGTCCGACAGAGATAGTATCATTGATGAGTAGTTAGAGGCTAGTCTACACACAAAACGTCTAGTTCGCACGCACACAAACATTGTTATTTTAATTCATAGTAAAACGAGCGCGTAAAAAGTTACGAAAAGCCGTTTTGGAAAATCGAGTTTTATGAAAAAATTACTTCTTATAAATCAATTTCAAATAAAGTTTATTGAACTCGTCGTCGGTGCCGACTTTGTTTTGGAGAATTCACACTTCTTTTTCTACATAAATACGCCCTATTTTTCAATAAACATTGGAGTTAATACCCTCCCGAAATTTGGAATTTGAAAAAATATCGACTAGTGCAACCTTAAGACAGCCATAAACTGTACCAGACTACGTTGTTGAATGTCATTTTGACCCTCATAATTTTATAACTGCTATAACTTTAAATTTACGTGTTTTCCGCTAACTGATGCACCATATAATTTACAGGCATTTCTTAAAACCACTTTATCTTTATTTCAGGTCCACGCAGCCGGCGACTTTACTCTCCGCGACCTATCCACCATCATCCCGATGCGCGACCCCCTAGTCGTTGTAGAGGCTAAAGGAGAAGTCATCCTGCAAATATTGGAGAATGCGGTCTGCAAGTACCCTAGTCTAGAGGGAAGGTTCCCACAGGTAAGCTTAGACTGAATGACATTACATGTTTTTCAAATACTTTGTTTTTTACCAGACTACGGCGAAGCAAAAACGAGGGTTATGATTTTGACCGGTATGTTTGTTACGTTTTCACGACAAAACGGCTGAACGGATTTCGATGAAATTTGGCACGCAGATAGACCATGACCTGGATAAAGACATCTACTTTTCATCCTGGATCGCAGATGAAGTCGTGGGCAACAGCTAGTATGTTAGTAAAATACCATCGTTTAATGCTGTCACAGGGCACGTCAGTATAGTTCTTATTATACTTACAATTAAAATATCAGCTGCATCTTCCATAAATTTGAGAAACCCCCAAAAGACGCGAAAATTATATTCTGCATTGTATTGAAAGCAAAATTTCTTTCAGGTCGCCGGTGTATCATTCGCCTTCGACCCATCAAAGCCGCCCGGCCAAAGAGTAGCAGAGCAAGTAGTGAAAATTGGCGACGAGTACCTCCACAAGGAACAAACGTACCGCCTGGCAGTCAAGCAGTACTTACAGAAGGGCAGCGACGGCTACACTATGCTTCCGCAGTGTAAAGTTATTGTAAGTATATAGGCTTGCGACTGTATATAAGATATATTTACTGAATAATAATCATCGATTTATCGTCAAACTTAGGAATTTTTTTCCTAAAAATTGAGAAAAAATCTTATGAAAATTATGAATTTGGCGGTCTACAGCTGAGGATTCACCTTTATTACAGTCCACGAGGCCTAAGCTGAGATTTGCATCGGCCTCGCGGACTGTACTAATTTTGTAACTGGAAACAGTTACAAATGGAACAGGTCAATAAAAAGCTTGCAAAATGAGGATTGGTGTGTGTATGTGATGTACTGCTAATCCATACTAACTCTGTCTGTATGTTACCTGTTCACGTTTTTTTGTTATTGCATTTTTTTTTCTTCTTTTAATGATGATGGTCTGGCTGTTTGAGTACTTTACGCGGCCTCCCCAAATGTCCTTTCTTTTGTATTGTTCGTCGGATCGTTGAGCTCCTTAGTTCTGAGTTGAGCTGCACGATGATTGACAAATGCGTGAACTGACTGGACACACTTTACTTTGTAAAGGATTATACTATTTTAATTATTGTGAATGTGAAGACATTGTGGATTTGTTGTTTTTTTTAATGCATTTTTTTTAAATTATTAGTTTTAATCATGGTCTGGCAGTTTGAGTAATTTATGCGGCCTACCCAAATGTCCTTTCTTTGGTAATGTTCGTCGAATCGTTTAGCTCCTTTAGTTCTGTGTTGAGCTGCATGACAACTGACAAATGCGTGCACTGACTGGACAGGTCCACTCATTCTGTGTGGTTCTTTCCTCGAAAGACCATTTCAGATATCAATCCACATGATCTTCACATGACCTGACCAAGATTATGTCTGGACTTTAAAAGAGACTGTGACCTCTGAGTTTGTTTCGGCGTTTCTTCTCAGAGTAGTCAGATAGGAAATGCCGATCTCACCTAGTTTTTAAAATATGATTGACGTGTAAAAGTGTTTGTACAAACCTATTTACAGAAATAAAATCATTTATCACGCATTATCAATTTAATTTGGCAAGGAGATAGATGTCATCCTGGGGAAAGACATAGGCTACTTAGCACGTTTCCGGGGGATAATTCCCTACATCCACGCGGAATTCAGAAGCTAGTAGTACATAAAACCCTATTTATCATAATCACTTTTCCCATCAGGTCCCAGAAGACATGTGCCCGGAGATCGGCATGGCGATACAGAATCACTTCGCGGCTATAAACGTGCGCACGGGCAAGTCGCGGCCCAGCAAACATCGACAGTCACTCGTCACGCTTAGCAGGAGGTACTAAAACTATACGTTTAGTTTTTGCATTAGGCTTTACTTTTCAGATTTTTATATCATATTTACCCGGCGAGTGAAATAAAATTATCCTTTACCTGACCAGGCACAGCCTAGTGAAGATGTTGGACGTGAGCGAGCTGGACGGGCCGCCGCCCCTGCGCCGCGCGTCGTCGGCCGCGCTGGAGCCGAGCGCGCACTCCGGACACCACAGGTACGCTAAGTTAGGCTAATGCCGGCAGGAAACTCTGCTTTTAACATATTCTTAGTTATTTGTTGTGCTATTGTAGTGAGATTCTAAGAGTTTTTCTCAAACATTTTTAGCTGTAGTGTGTTGTTTGACGATGAATATTTGTGAATATTTGTGAACTTTTCTTTGGCGTGTTATATGAATGTCTAAGAAATATAATAATTGAGAGTCAATTTTAACGTATCTGTCATAATGTTTATTGGGTGTAGACATTTGAAAAAAACATATTGAATGTTATTCGATTGTAAGAGTCATTCGCAAGAGGATAAGCGCGGTCACTGTCTGACTGCATAGAAAAGAAAGAGAAGCGCGAAGATACAACGCTTGTAATTTATTTCAAAATATGAAGCAATTATTTATTTACTCAATAATGAGTCGAGTAATCGAAATTAACAAACAACCAATTTCTGTATTTAAATATGATCCAATATTGTTATTAATTTTACCAACGTACGTTGATAAGTAATGCAGATAATTTTGTTGGAAGATCATTATCAAGAGGTGAGATTACCATTTTTTTATTATAAGAAAACTTTTTAAAAACGTGGTTTGAATACAACAGGGTTCTCAGAAATATGTTCAAGATTAACATCTTTTTTTTTCCACTACCACAAAGTTATATGTTTATTTTAATTTTTTAAAGATTGTCCTACTTAGAACATTTGTCTTTTGTCAGCGCCTTAACGTCTTTTAATAAGAAGTTGTCTGCGTCAATAATCTTTAAGTCGAGGAAAAAAAGGTAATAATTAAAATGAATTAATGTTTTATTACATGCTTATGAATGTGTGCTGATATTGCAATTCTTGCAAAAACTTAATTCTAAGTAAAGCTTAACTACGCTAACATGGCGCACCCCTCCAAACTAATTATTATGAGCTGCTAGTCGAGCAACAAATCCTTGGATTTATTTTTGTTTTATTGCAATCTCAGTACGCACACATGCGTTGTGAGTCTTGGTGCCGCTTTGTAAATACTTTCAAATGTTTTAAATTTTGAAGGGGCGCGCCATGTTATCGTAGCTCATCTTTACAACGTTGTACAGACAATTTTTTGTAGACTTAGTTTGCAATAAACGACTTTTCTAGTTCAAATTTCTATTATTTCTAGATTTTCTTAGCCAATAAATTAAATCCTTATCTGTCCCACTAATCCTCCATTATATTTATATTCGCAGGTTAACTCGCCGAGCGTCCCTGGACGATCTAGAACAACAGTCGTGTGAACTTGCGCCTAAACTCGAAAATAGGATCATTGTGCTCAATAAACCAGAGGTTAGTAATTAGCTTAGTTTTTTGGAACGAAGTTCGTTAGCGCAGCTCGCGGTAGAGTAAACTTGTAGAAATCGTCAGGTAACGAAAGAGCGTTATGCCACCTCATTGCGACTTTATTATAAATTTCATGGTTTTAGAGGGTGCCAAAGCCGATTCTGAGGTCTAAATGGAAATCCAAGATGGCGGCTGCGCAAAATTTACAAATTTTTCACCAATGGTGTCGTTTTCATGGTTTTCGAGGGTGCTGAAACCGATGATGAGGTCGAATTGATAATCCAAGATGGCAGATGCATTTTAATAAAATAATCATCATAATGTGTATGTTTTTCATGGATTTCGATTATGGGGTAAATATGAAAATCCAAAATGGCGGCTGCGTAAATTACCAAATTTGACGAGTTGAAGAAATATCGTAAGGAACTTCGTGTCACACGGGGACGAATTCCCCCGACGTCACATTTTTTAATCAACTAACGCAATATACTCAAATTATTTCATAGTTAATTTTGTTCCATAACTTGCCGTAGTTAAGTGCTGGTCTTGGCATTGCTATTAAAATCGGCAAATGACGAACGAACGAATTATGAACGTGGTGTTGTTTCACATTTTTACATAAATGCGATTTTCTAATTTATAACAAAACCATATTATTGTGGACGTTAAAGTCCACGTGTCACGACATCACGATAACTCAGAGAAGTAAAAGGTATGGAAATAAATATATGTACGATTAAGTTTTAACGTGGACGTATTTCCATACATTTTATGGACTTGGATACCAGCTTTTTATGGGTGGGAAATCATCAAATGACTTTTCCCGCTCCACCCAGAGCGGGAGAAGTCATTTGATCAGCTTGTGCGGTGTGGTGTCAGCGGTGTCAGATTTTCACTGACTTAAACCCACCAGTGTTCCTTTAGTTGCCTGTACCAGGGCCACGGTGTCTCTTTCGAACATCACGCGGCCCTGACGCGTCGGCCCTATCGGATCACGTCATTTAGTGCTGACATCTCATTGAGGCGCGCGTGGAACAAGCCGCGCCGCCGACCTGGGCCTGTACCCTAATTGCGTAATACACAATCAATCGGAATCTGAATCGTTTTGAAACAGATTGCTAATACATTGCTTCATAAGTTCGATAAAAATTCTGCTCAACAATGTAAATAACGCAATGAATGTTGTTTAACTGTCAAAACCAAACCGATTAGTCGTAATCATTTACGAAAACGTGTTACTCAATTAGGCTGCTGGTCCTTACCGGACGGCGAGCTACCCCGTGTCCACGATAATAACGTGACGTTTGAAAAAATAAAAGCTCATTGTGCGATTTTATTTTTTCAAGCGTGATAATTTTATTCATGATAATTATTTTTGTGTTTAAAAATCCATGCAGAATTTTTACAGGCTCTTAAGCAGGTCTAAAAACGAGATTACAAACCTTAATATATTTATTTTTGTTAATTAGGATTATGATCGCCTCGGACTTATAGTAAATGGAAAAAAACTAAAGTAGACAACATGTAAACCCTGGTCGCTAGTGAGATAGCATTATGTTTGTTAACGAAATTGAAAAGTTATTGTGAGTATTTTTTTAAATGGTTGCTGCGAAACTTAAAATCTAAATCTTGATTCTTGGTATATCATTCGTAAAATCTACTCTTTCCCATACTCAAACCTTAATGGTCTTTAAAACGCATTCTCAAACGTCGTAAATCATAACTTTTCACAATTTATTGAGTCATAAGATTGGTAAGTATCGGGGATGCTCTGCTCGAAAATATAATTATTGGATTTTTTATTAATTGGTATGGACTGGTTACTTCTCACCATTTTTAGTTCTGGGTGGTGAACATTACGAGGGAGTAAAATACATTGGTGACATCTTTCTATATCTCATTAATCATTTTGAACTACATAAAACTATTCTCAATAGCATGAACTAAAAGAAGGAACAACATCTTGGCGCGCTCTTACATCTCTTACGTTTGAATACTCAAACGTCACTACCTTAAGGCGCTATGATCCGACGAGACCGCGCTTACTAGTATTTTTAATCCATGAGAAACGTAAAAGCAGTATTTTAAAATTCTGAAAACAAATTATAAAAACAGGGTTCCCGTAAGTCGACTTCAAGCCGGAATCGGATGAATAGTTAACCGAAAAAAAAAAAAAAACTTATATGTATTTTAAAAACTACGGGCATTTATAATTTTAGAAAATCTACTGCCTGTGACGGTCTTTTAACCCCTGTTGCTACAAATTCTAACTTTTTTTAATATATTGTTAACTATTATGACCCAAATTCGGCTTGACGTCGACTTACGGAACACCCTGTATATATATAGAAATATCTTATTTAAGAATCTGGCTTTTAATAACACGATTAGATTAACTTTGCTGGGTATAAAAAAAAAACCAAAGTCATCCCTTTTCGTAAATGAAACGGTAGTAAGATTGTTTAGCACAATTCGCTGAGTTTGTATTGATAAAATTATTAAAATAATTACTTTGTTTGCATACCTACCAAAATGCGCAAGAGCACCCACTTGCGAGCCTACTTCAGCAGGCTTCGGCTCGAGCGCCGGATCACAGGGCCTTAAGACGTTCTTAAATATTTTTCCGTCACTTTTACACCCTAAAGTGACAGAAACAGCATGACCCCGTGTCTTAACCTAATTCGCTGTCGCACGAATACACGATCATCGCTTTCGTATGTCCCTTAATTGTTCGCTGAACCAGGACGCGTTGTCGTATTGACAGAGGGCACCTTCCGGTTTTCCCAACAAATTAGTGACATTGTGTGTGTCGTGCGGACGATATTTGTGGTTAAGACGGGGACTTAAAATTGCTTTTAAGTTTTAAAACAAAATACTTGAAACCCAAAACCTCTCTCCAGGAACTGCAAGCATTAATTGCCGAACGTACACGCTGGGAATCAGACACCGTGATCCGCGAGGTAGACGAGGGATCCCCCTAAGAACTACCTTCCCTGTACGGCTGCTTCGTCTGGTACCGACACTTCCAGAAGTAGCGCCACAGAAGGTATTGTTCTGACACTTTTTCAGAAAGTACCATACTGTCAAACAGGAGGTTATTTTGATTTTAAAAGACTTTAAGTACCAGTGTGAATTTTGAGTATGTATTTTTGTTAAGTGTTTTGTGAAGTACGAGATTATTTTAATGTAAAGGTACCAGTGTAGATTTGTTTTGTTTTTAGGTAAACAACAAATATGATGATTATTCCGAATTGTACCAAAAAGTACCACATGAAAAAATTACGTGATTGTACCGTTTGGACAGTGATTGAACCGTTTGGACAGTGATTGATTTGTACCAATACCCAATATTTATATTGAAAAAGAACATAGATAAATTGCTATGATTTTTTGTTTAAAAAACTAACACATGATATTAAATCAATCTTAGGAACTATTTGCAAGCATTAGATTTGAAAATTATATTTGTAAAGAAGGCGACTGCGACTGGCCGATGTCTAATAGTAGCGAAGAAAGCGTATTAAGCTGCTAATTGCAATATTTTATATCCGGCCAGTGTCGCAACTGATAGTCAAGAAAATATAATCACACTCCAGCGTAAAGTGCTTGTTTATATAACAGCTAGAATACGGAAAGAAGAAAGAAAATACATTTATTTGCACTAAATCTGACGCTTATAGAATAAAAACAGAAGCACACAAAAAAAATAAGAATAAATTGCGGTAAAATGTGCGTCACATCCACGGAACGGGTTGATTATCAAGACCGTTGACTTGAGAGTGTAATAAATGTATTATTAAGAAGTATCTGGCTTAAAATAAGGATCATAATTTACCTATAAAGTTTCCCTCTTATCACTAGCTTTGATGACGTCGGTAAATATTTTAACTTGAAAAAAATCGAGCTTGATTTTGAGAGAGGAATAGGAAAGGTAGAGAGAAGGAATATGTTTAGATGAATGTTATGATAATCGTCGTCTTCTACTTTAGAAATATACAAAATAACATAATTATTTATATTACTATTCATGTAGTTACAAACATAGATGGCGCTACTGTTACTTACCTGAATAATCAAAATATGATAACGCACGGAATATTATTTAAAACAAGCGTCATTGTTTGAAGGCTTTACAAAAGAAACAACGTTTTTGTAAGTTATTATACTTATTTGTCGTTACAGTAGCGCGCCATCAATAATAAAATTCCGTCTATTTAACGTTCAATTATATTAAAGATCAAATCAGATCGGAGTAGACATTTAACGCATGCACAGTATTCCAGTCTATGTAATGTAGAACATTATAGTGCTAGACGTGTTACAACTTTTAATCACAATAAGTTTGAAGTCTCGTGCACACTGGCGCGACGCCACAGTGCGACACAAAGGCACCGCTCGTCGCGCGACACGCCACGGGAGCCTTGACGGTGTTTAAAGTTGGTCAGAATGGTAAAAGACCTTGAAACCTGGTTTCATTTTAACGCAGAAAAAAGGTCTGTTTCGCATTGGTTCTTATAGATGTCGAAGGCATGAAGGCCCGTAAAAATCTCAATGGGTTTGTCTAGCCAATAAAAAAGCTACACCAGTGCAGCATCATCATGTGTCATGTACTTTAGAGTACCTTAGGGTCAACAACCTACAAAAGTAACTAGCAGTAGTGGTCTATAAATTATTTCGAAAGCATCTAGTATTAAATGCTTTTAGGCTTTCATAGTAAAAAGAGTAGATACATACAAAATATACCAGAGGACAGTCCCGCCATGTAAAATGAAAAGGATTATCAGTTTTTTTTTTCAAACAAGTAAAGAAATGCGTTTGGAACGGACAAACTTAACATTTAAACTAAATTAGTATGTTTTCTGTTATGGTCGGCTGTAGATAATCAAACCAATGTTTAATTACACCAATATCTCGTCATGTCTTCACTTCAGATAGGCCTAGTCTTCCGTAATATACTTTTAAATATAAACTTACTCTGTTGTGAATAGTTCATGTCATTCATTCTCATTGGGTAGCCACTGCTGGGCTTTAAAGCTCACTGCCCGAAATTGCTAAATAAGTATCATTAGCAAGTAGTTTAACATAGCTTGAAAGTGGACTAAAGATAAAAGTGACTTTATTTTTAAAAACAAAAGCTTATGAATCAGAATCGTTATCAGTCATCGTTTTTGGCAACCCTTTCATTCATTTAGGGAATAGAGTAGTAATAAAGTCATTACTCATCTATTCTATGGAATTAATTATTTTTTTGGGGTAGATTTTTACTTCAGATTATTTATATTTGAAGCTAAATTGCAGACGACAAGGATAACTAGTTGCTTAGGCAAATACGTATATAGAGGCGGCTTCCCGATTGCTTAGATACGTATTGTACAATCGTATCGGCATTTGATATGGCCGGTACGACTAGATCGGCTAGAAAACATGTATGTAACCCTCAAAAATCTTCAATCCCGTGTCACTTTTATCTTAAAATAAAACAATCGTTCTTCATTTTCCAAAAGCACACACATGTCATTAATCAAAATACAAGTATTTTGTCTCAAAACTTCCATATTCAAAGAATATACCTATAGAAAAAAAGTATTATTTGTTAAATCGTACATAGTATTTTTTTGAGAATAAAATCGAAATGTTACGATTAATCGATGTAGGTAAGCGATTTTTTATTTAATGCCTTAAGTCTAGAATTTTGCGCCAAGTCTGCGCAAATTGTTTTAAAGCAAAATAATATAATTATACTAGTAATAAGAGTTAATAACCAGCTAGATAGCTTAGTACAGCCGCAAAATAATTATAATGTTGATAATAACTTATCAATCCCTTACACACGCAGTACTTATAGAAATCGATGTAGAAAAGGTTATTACTTTGAAAATCAATCGCTTAGTCCTTGTATAAGATGCGATTTTCAATCTCTTCGAGCCTTAGAATCGCGGTTACCGTTTTCCACAAAAACAGTTAATTCACTTTTTTTTTTAATATATTTGCGACCAAGCATTAAGGTTCCCGCAAACAGGCGCAACGCCACCGTGCGACACAAAGGCACCGCTTGTCGCGAGACGGTGCCTTTGTATCGCGCTGTACATACTAAAGGCTCTCTAGTCTGTTAGCAAATGCCGCAAAAATATAGCAAACCATTCCTTAGAAATATTTTTATTCAACTATATCACAAATACACCGCTAGTACTGCCTACTTTGCTGTGCTCTTCGTAATAACTATAATCTATAACTGTAATGTTACACAAAACACGAAAAACGCACACAAATCTATCTATGAACATTATTTTTAAAGACACTATGAAAGAAATTGTCTTATGTCGTAATAACAATCGAATTAAGCTTAGCAGATTAAGCTTTGAGTATTATGTTAAATACTCAATTCAATCGGAAATAATGTAAGTTACCAAAAATGAGTCGAAATGGAAATTATATAGTTTTATAGGTTTTCTGCAAAATATCTCTATAATTAGGAATATTTAAAGTTTAAAATTAAGAGAACGGTTTCGACCCCGTCCAACCGTATTTAAAAGCAAAATGCATGCAATACGGTCGGTAAAAAAATGCTAGTTTCCAAGATCTTATATACTCCAAATAGTTATTTATTTAGCTAAAGTTTCGTCAAAAAGCTATATTAATTTTTTTACACATACATACAGTATTTATTGCAAGTAAAATGTTCGTCTAATATAAATTTGCTCTTTTGTTCTAGTATTTTGAAACACTCAACTTATATCAGTGCCTTCACAAGTATAGTTTGTTCTGCAATTTTAGAGTAGGTCACAAAAAAGTACCATTTTGGTACTTTTTTGTGACAGCAACTAAAATACATGTTAAGTGGCACTGTTGACACTTCTGAAGTCCATATTAATATTATACAGATTTTAAAATGTATTAAGTGTAAAAATGTAATTTTGTTCAGCTTTTTAATTTGTAATGGAGTTGATTTGTATAACTTGTTGTTTTTACTATAGTTACGTGTTTTTGTGTATTCGAATGTTGTATTTTTAATTATGTTTTAAACACAAGTTAAATGTAACAATTTTATTTTGTTAGTTCAATAACGTTACAAAGACATTTGTTAAGCAAAATATGCTATTAGAAATCAAGCCTTATTTGATAAGCAATAAGATTGCTTATTCTTGTCGCTTGATAGTCATAGATAATGGATACTTGTTATTTGTTGCATAATCTTTTGTGAAGTTGGCCTTTTGCACCAAAGGTTTCTTAAATATTTTTAACGATATGAATCAGTATTTAAGTTAATTTTCAGAATCTATATAATAACCCCTAGTTTCTATGTTTCAAGCAATTACAATGGTATACTCGAGATTTGACAGCAGAGTTACTAATCAGGGAGCTGTCAATGTTATGGTTGTGAAATATTGACAATGACAGCTCTGTAACGCGGTTTAGGTGTGTTGATCGCGTTCAGTTTCATTGGCAAAACTCGCCCATAATCAGGCCTTTTTGAACCAAGGCAGGGGGTTAAAAACATTTTTTTGTTGTTATTGTTTTAATCTATTTCTTATCGTTAATATTGATCCGATTAACTTTTTGTAACCACTTTTAAAATTGTAGTGTATTAATCTTTTATTAATTTAAATATCTACAAAAATATCAGACATTATTTTTATGTAACGACGAAATATGGATATATTTTCAAATTGTAACGACTAGCAAGTAATGAATACATAATAAATAATAAGTGTTGTGATGTATATAAATTAGAATATTGAGCTGATATCAGACGTTTCTCTTAAGGATTTTTTTTATTATTTTTGTTTCATTCCACGTTCAGACGACACCGATTTAATGACATAGAAATCATCGTTTTTCTACCCACTTCATTTTATTTCTCGAGCATTCGGAGCGCGAGTGAAAGATGACGAATGCCCCAATCCAAAATCGTTAGATCGGTTCACTAATGCATTAACTATTTGGTTAATTTTGTGTTCAGCATGTCGATTCTTTAAAAATCTCACCGTGAACTTGCGTGGAGTGAGCTGTCAGTGTCACCCCGTCTTGGTCAATCCCTAGCATCAGTGGCACTGACAGCTCACTCCACACTCACTTCACCTAAGTTTTCACGGTGAGATGGTTACAGAATAGCACTACAGAAGTTTAAGTTCGAGTGAAAGACATAAATTAACAAAAAGTAAAGCGTCTGATATCAGCTTTAGCGTTAAAGACACGCACTCCATTTTATTAGTGCTAGAGCACTGAACTATTTAGAAACGAATGGTTTTGGCGGACATCATTACAACGTAACATAACTTAGCGCCCGTTTTTCTGGAGGTTGGGCAGACTGAGGTGTAACTACAATTAACTACATAGTACCGTTACCCACATTTCGTCAGAGACATCATAATACTTACAGGGAAGCGTTATTCTTAGATATGGCGCGTATGTTAGGAGCTTGCCCTCTTAGAAGCCCTGACCACCTGTAGCTTAGATCCTGAAAACCAATACTATAAAAATAAAAAAAAGTAGTGGGAACATATTTAAAAAATGGAGTTAAATAAACGAATGGAAAATTAATCAAAAATAAAAATATTTTATTTCACATAAACATACTTATGAAACGTCAGAACCGCACTTAGGTCCACGGTCCTTTCCTTTGGCGAAGAAACTCCACTACTCTTTTAAAAATAATATAATTATAGGGTTTTTCCAACTTGACAGAGGATAGAAATTCTGTATCAAAGTTTTTCTTGGTGAAATAAATGTAAATGCAATGCAATCAGAGAATATTCTGATAACTTTATCAAATACTATAAACAGTTTATGTAAAGTTCGAAAAAATATGAAGAAAAGAAATAATATCGACGCCGACCCCATACGATGCCTAGTTTAAACTTTAAGACACTTATCATAAAATTCATAATCCAATGTCATGCAAAAATCGTATTATAATGGCCGCTAAATCATTCGTATTTAAGGCATATTAGCACGCCATTGCAAGTGATTTCAGTGAATCTTCGCTAGCTGTACGAATATTGTGATATATTTATGAGTTACGTTGCTAACTATTGTTATTGTTTATTGATTTGTCTATTATTAAAGTTAGTGTGAATTACTTTGTTGTTTTCTTTATAGTATCCTACGTTGTGTTTACCTTATTGCGGCATCTACACCGCCACATGCGCAAATTCTGCATCGCGCAAGCAGAGTTTACCGCGCATCTAGCATATACTCGTAAACAACGTCCCGACAAAAATCGTCGGGCAGTTGCCCACCAGACACGGCGCCCGTCTGGTCGGAGGATCCTCCCTTTTCTATAGATGATGAGTGAACTTTGAACACCGTTCCTTTGCCCTTATCAGTTCAGTACCATAATATAATTACGGTACCTTACTGATACCCGTTTACTTCAGAATAAAAGATAGACATCATGGAAAACGTCATGGTGAGTAGAAAAAAAGATAATTTGTTCAAAAGGTTGTGCGTTCAAATCCGGGAAAGTACCAATGTGACATTTTCAATCTTGGACATCGCGAACTTCGTGAGAAAACTTGGGCTACTTAATAATGTATGTCGTAGATGGATGGCGCCACAGTATAACGGACAGCGCCATCTAACAATTTGATTCGTTAACCAATAAACATGTGATCGGAAACGCAAGAGTTGCGGAGAGACAGAGTTTAGCGACAGTCTACAGTCAACCGTCGAGCTCGAACAGTCTTGCCAAACGCCCAGTACCAACACACGTGTCCGTTTCGTTCGATAGTTTATTTTGTATTTATTTATTTTATTAGATTTACCAACGTTTGCATACACTACAGAAAATAAAGAACTAAGGTAACAAACAATTATTGGTAAATACAGCATTTTCTTATGATTACCTACTAGGTGAACTATCTTAAAATAAAGCGGTTAAAATATTACAATAAAAAACAGAAATCGATTTTGCCACATACTTGTGTTAGTAGTGTAAAACTAACGAATTTAGTTTGCATTTTCGCAGAATTATTTTGTTGGTTAGAACTGTTATGACTTTTGCAAAATGTGTCTGTTGGGGCAAAAAGGTCGGGGCATAATGAGATGACAACTGATACTGACAAAAAGAAACCTGACAATCAAAAGACTGAAAAAAGGAAGCCGGAAAATAGAATAAAAATAAAAGACGCAGAAAAGAAAGTGACACGGATACCTACTAGTTCATCTAAAGATGACAATGAGTGTCCTTGCATATATTGTGGGTACTTAACAGTCCACTGAAGGATGGGTTATTTGTAGCGTGTGCCATGGCTGGACCCATAATTCCTACGCAGGTGTAGACGATGACGATGAAGAGGCACATATATGTCTCTCGCAATGTGATATAAAGAGTTCAAAACTGTTAACGACTACAAAACCATTGTGAGAGAAAATAAATAAAACTTATATATGTGAACGTTGCCAATCAGATTAAAATGTGTACCCATTATGCCCCATAGCGTTTCCCATTTTGCCCCGATCGTGGGGCAAGATGGGATATTTGACATTAAAGACTTATTTAATTATTAAGAGAGGTACAACCAAAAATTAGGCACAAGATATAAAAGCTGGTGGGACTCCGTCGGGTCCAGTACCCTTAGTACAATCCAGTGTCTCCAGTTATGTCAGTAGTTTATCGGGCTCTGTGACGGGTGATGTAAAGTTCGGGTTATACAAATCCAAGTTCTTAAAAAATCAGAATTATTTACGTCAGAGTTTGCATTATCATTTTGTGTATACACTGATGAAAAATATGTGGCAAACAACTCACAAATGTTGAACCTAATGAGGTTGTTGAAGCGCCATCGGTCATTGCTATTGGATAAGAGCTCAGTCCCCCGCGTTTTATCTTAACATAAGACCAGAAAACCTTGGAGTTTTTTGTTTATCTTATCCCCCAAATCCAACACATACTGGCGATAACACACGCTAGCCATGTTTGAACAGCGCTTCCTCACTAGTTTCAATTTATTAAAGTTATTTTAATTCGAATAATCTCTTCCTTCGAGTACCCACTGCAGTGCCCACATCTATCTATACTGTGTCGGATCGTGAAGAATACCCGATGTTACGTATCTCAGCCACACATGATGCGACATGTATGTCTGAAATCGCCAATCCGCCTTGAGGAAGCGTGGTGATCAAATCATGCCTTCTCTGTATGAGAACCTACCTTTTTTCTGCAGTAGGTCATTTTACAATCCCTTCACAGAACGTAAACGAGGCAAAATGAGTTTTTAAGGATCGTAGCTGGTGGCGTTCTGTAGTTTCTGCCTTGGAAGAAAGTGCGAGTATATGTAGGTATGTTTCTTCACAGCAATTTTATCTGTGACAACGGTAACCTTGACATTACAAAAAATAAAGGTTATTGTCGTCTGTCAAAATTACATTATCTTTATTCTTGTTAGAGGCAGCAAACCAAAAGCAACTTTATGGGAACGAGAATAAAGATCACTGGTTTTGCCTGGTGCAAAGCCAGAGGAAAGGTCTGTAGGCTGGTGCAGTTGTATTGTTTTTTGTCCACAACCGTTATAATCGCGATAACCCTAGTTTCGGGGCGTATCGTAGGTACGCCCAATTTTGAAAAAAACAAAGTATTTTATTTCATTTGTCTGTGGCGCGAATAAGTAAAATCCATTCAAATAAATATTAGAAATCATTTATTTACACTTATTACAACGAATAAATATTGCATACTCGAGCATCACAGTTATTTACAGATTTACACTCATTTATTGACAGTAATTTTTAAGTGTCAATTTCACCCATGTTACTTAACGATTCAGCGCATCTAAAACGCGTTCAAGAGCTGTCAATTTCAATATTCCATAGAAACTGAACTTGAAAGCGTTTTAGATGTGCTGAATGCGTTCAGTTACATTGGTGGAATCGGCGCTAATTCAATATCGATTAGATCGTTCTTATTAATATTACAGTAATCGTTTTAATTCAAGAGCGCCAGCCATTGTAATCTAAACCTTATGTCAATGCACTTAAAAGTGATATGACGCGCACTCGTCAACTCGTAATTTGCAGCCTGCATAGTTTTGAATTCTACATTGATATATTGTTATTATGAGCAATTGAATGAGTAATTTCTCCATTCCAAATTGACTTTTATACTTGCATTTAGAGCTCATATTTAGGTAAAGGTATTAAACTTACTCCTCAAAGGTTCAATATTGCTAAGTTTTCATAGCAGATAAATCACTGTACAAATTTGTTACTAATTCGTACGTCATACAGGCAAAGATAGATTATTCAAGGTCAAATTAAATTAGCTAACTAAACTACGCCGACGTGACAAAAACACGATAAAATTAAAATGAAATAAAGTCCGATGTTTTTTTTTGGGTCAACGACCGCTGGCAGTGTTGTTACATTGTTACACAAGTACGAGTTGATAAAATGTGTTTAGATATCGATACCAATCACTTCAAGTTTACAACATAAAACAGATTTTTTAAACTGATATTTCAAGTGAACTAACTGCGGTCGACTAACCCACAATTTTTTTTTTGTTTGTCGGCGGAGTTTTGCTAGCTAATTTAGTTTGACCCGGTATAAGTAATTATTCATTACACATAATTAAAACAACAGTTACATTTGGCTTCAAATCAAAATCCGTATGAATATTACAATGTTAGCCTCAATAATTTAATCACTACCTACTTAGTATTAACATTAATTTAAGTATACATGGTTTATACATAAGTCATTACTGATCAATTAAGAAAAAACTTTCATTAACGCAGTTTAGTCAACCTTGTATGTGCCTATTTTACCAATGAAATTGACGCGTTCATCACATCGCAAACGCGTTCAAGAACTGTCAGTGACAAAATTGCTTTGGAATTTTGACACTGACAGCTCTATAACTGGATTTAAAAGTGCTGTTCGCGTTCAGTTTCATTGGTGAAATCGGTACTAATTGTTTTATTAGCTAAGGTCGAATGTCACTTGATACGACGTCATAAAACGAGAAGGTATATTTGTCTATATTTAAGTCAGTTAGTTCACGTTCCCACGAAAGTAAAAAAATTGCGGCGGTATTTTTGCGCGCACTGGATCTTCGACAGTGGTTTTTCTAATCGCTGGAATGCGCAGTTGGATTCTCCACCACCAGTTGAAAATCCAATGTGCTATAAAATCCCGACAAGATATTTTTGCGTCAGTGCGAACGTGGTTAGTTAACATAATTAATTCAATACGCTATTTGACTGTATTTTTTTAATTGGATTTTTTTTAATCTAGAAAAATATTAACCACAGTAAAAAAAAAAAAAGTAAAATTATCTCATAAAATGGCGAAGTTGTATACATTATTAGCATCTGACGTCACAACTCAGGAACACCATAGTATCTTCGCGCCATTCAGTACAATGGTCGTTTTGTTTTGCGCGACAAGGATAGTGGAATAATAAAAAAAATGGCTAACTTTTCCATTTTCCACCAATGTTTTTTTTTTTGGAAAACATTTTTTGTAACATCTTAAGATGTAAGATGTGATGTATGTATAATTTTGATAGAAGTCAAAAACACTATTAAATGGGAATTATTGTCAAAAGCAATAACGAGGTTGAGTACACATTGCATGACAACAACAACAAAAAAAACATTATTAGGACCTGTTGCTATCGAAGAACAGTTAAAATGACTCTAGGGACAAAATATACAGGGACCAAAGACCCATCACATAGCCGTCAACTCATTCTGTACATTAAACTAAGCAACATAGCACAAAAAATATTGCTAGGAAACGAACTTTATTCCTGGTGTTCAAAATCGCTGATCACAGTAATGCGCAACGTAACGCAAGCAAACACTGTGCTTATGAGTGCATTCAACGGTACAGGGGTCGTGGAGGTATTTAAAGTTTTTATATTTATAACATTAAGAACTTGTTTTCAAAACATCTGTAAAAGTTGGAATTTTAACCTTCAATATCTCAATAACCCGTTCTCAGGTATGTTCAAGTACAAAAAATGACTACAATGGCGTGGAGTACAAGTGACTTTAGGCTTTGTTAAGTGTATATTTAAACCCGTTATTACTATGCTTTTAGAATGTCAGATTTTCACATAATTATTATGTTTGAATGATGAATTGAATTAGACAATAATTTTTATATTATACAATATTAATGGGTGAATACTAAAAGGGCAAGCAAGGTCTTATAAGATTTTACTATAGTCTTCGCACTGATCATAAACTTGGTCATGTGTGAGTGAATCAGATTACAAGTAAATCTGTTACTCACACATACAGAGTGTAAAAAGCTCGTATTTATAATTATTTTATTCTTTACTATTAAGAATATCTGCGGATATTAATCTAGATAGAGTCGAGACTCGTCGTTAATTCGTTTCGAACTTCTATTTAATACAATTTCTAAAAAGCTACTGTCAGGCCATGTCTGTTAAGGGTTTACAAACTTACATTATGTATTGTGTTTAGGGTACCTACTGTTGACTCTTGAGCTTTCACATGAGGTCTACAAGATAAAACTAAAAAACGCATAACATAACATCACGCCTTGTTTCCCCGAAGGGTTGGGCAGAGGTGTACCTATAGTACACCCACATTTCGCCAGTTATGTTTAAGTCCCATGTAATAGGGGGCGAGCCTATTGCCATCTACGGGGCACAAATCCAGACTTCGGCCTGCTACTGAGAAATTCCAGATAGAAAAACCCAATAACACGTTGCTCGACCTGGGAATCGAACCCAGGACCTTATGCTCAGCAGTAGCGATTGCGACCACTAGACCAAACTAAAAAAATTGTAATAAAAAACCTAGATAAGCCTTTTTACATGACCTAAAAATGTAATGTTGTTTCCATACACAAGAAGCCCAATTTTCGTACTTTAAAAACTTCCAAATTCAAGTCACAATCTAATCTCAGCGACAATCTATGTCAAAACTTGTCAGAAATGTAGTAAAATTGATTGTATTTTTGGCAGATTGAGACAGATTAGAATGCGAATATTCTTAAAAATACGGGAATTGCCTCTCTGAAATCACCAACCGGTCTGATCAATGCAAGCATTGTGATCAATGCTCGTGCCTTCTCTGTATGAGTAGACGCCTTTGCTCTGCAGTGGGATAGTAATAGGGCTGTTATTATAATTATTATAGCTTTAAATGTGACATAAATATTGCTAAATTCCATACTTTAAAAATATACAAAATAATTGTTCTTTTCCACCCTTTTAGTGACATAGGCTGTCCAATATCAGCAATTCCAAGGGTGTTTGATTGACCAAGTCTCATAAATCTACTTTAGCTCCAATATTACTCAGCGGTATGGCTTGCAGTTCCGTTCGAAGGCAGAGGAACTCTCCAGCAACGCATGTGATGCAGGCACAGGAGACGCTCAGTGCCCACCAAGAGAATGATATGGGGAAGGAACCGTTGTATAGCCAACATGCGATGAGGTGGATCCCGTGGTACGTGCAACTGGAATATATTTTTTTTAAATGGTTTGATAAACTTACATTAATTTTTTACTTAAATAAATGAAGAACATCATGTTTTACTCGGCTCTTGCTAAGAAACAAAGATATTAAGATACTACTTATAAAATTTTCGTTGATAGTATTAGTAAAAACATGTAGTTCTTGGTAACTAAACAACTTTGTAAACATAAAAAATTTAAACAAAGTAAGTGACCCCAACAACTGTCTAGTTTTGCTGTCTGTGTGTGCATCACATTATGTTATTGATTTTAACATGATAAAATTTTAGTTTTCACTCAGATTTAGACATCACAAACACTACATTCCTTAAATCTGTTAATTTTTACTAAAAATATGTAGGTAGTAAAATATATTACAATGTCACTCACCTGAAGTCTAAGCACAGTTTAGTTCTGCCGACGATCATCCACAGAATGAAGGCTCCAATAATTGCATTCAGTACAAATGCAAAAATGACCGAGCGACCCTCATTGTCGCGTACATGTATCTCCTGCAATACATAATATTTATTCATAAAAAAAAAACAAATAAAGGACTGCTGATTACCTAAAAGTGGTTTAAATTAAAAATAGTATTATTATGTTTATGTCCTAGCTAGACAGTCAAAAGATGAAATGATGCAATGCCCACCTAAGACGAAAAGTTTACACTAAACCATTCAAGATAGCGGTGGGTAACTCCGGAGGTACTGATCCAAAGGAGCCGGTACCGAACGCGGATACGTAAACCTTATTTATTCCTCACAATCCTTACCGGCACCGCGGTACCAAATGATTCCGGAGCGCGCGTTCACTGTTCACTCTCGTTCACTCGCTCAAGTCACTCGGAAGTACTCGGAACACGTCGTATCGCTCTAACTAATCAAATGTTCAATTCAAAATGTGCCAAATGATCCAGTGAACCAAATGAATAAAATGTTCTGCGAAACCGGGGAACCAAAATGAGCGAGTGAGTGCCGGTGCCAAACGGTGCCAAAGGAATAAATAAGGTGAACCGGTACCGGACCCGGAGTCGGAATAAGTGAATCAATTCACTTGCCGGAATAAAGATTACCCACCGCTAATTCAAGAATCATAATAACAAATTGACCAGTTACAATTTACAATTAGTTATCATAGTAAATGTTAGTACAGTGGATTTCATTTATTAGGACCTTGGTTGTGGCTATCACTTAGCTATGGCGAAGTTTAATCGAAGCCCCTTGAATAATTTAAAGCATGCTTAAGTACAAAATTCATGTACCTATGGGGGCTTGCAACACAGAGTTCTGCCGGTCGGAGTTCGGAAGTAAGGACTGTGTGACTTATATTAGAAAACTTTTTCGTCAAAAAACCCCGTTGTTAATATTGAGACTTTAGCCTTTTTGGCGGGAATTTTGAATTTGAAACAACTTTTATGTATTAAAGTTTTTTGACTATCGTCAATCGTGTGAATCTTCGTTTTTTGAATAAATGATAAAATAATGAATTATTTAATAAAGAAATAAAACAAGTCACCTGTAACCCAAACATATAACAACAAGGGTGGCACAGACGTAGGTGACTTAGATCACATTTTTTTCTCCTGTCCCTTAAATGACCGTTCATCCTTTCTCAGTAACCTTTTGCCCCTTCGTACTCCTTGCCCTACCTCAATACTTTCTTTACTTTGTACCAATAGCTTTCCTGTTTATAAATGTATAGTATCTAAAACTAATCCTATAGATTTTATCCCTAAATCCTGATATAACTTATTGTAAATATTATATTTTTGTTTCCCTAGCTTTGTTTCCTTCGTAATAAACTAAACGTGACACTGGCTGCATGCACAAACCGTGCGAAGCCAAAAGGAAAAAAAAAACAGCGGCTCGAATGCAACTGTCAATGTCAGTGTTGCTTACAACGCAAAGTCTGAGTTGCCATTTTATCATTCATTCGGACAACTAAAACAAAAAACTAGTTACCTCTTTCAAACAACGACATAGTAAATAAATAGGTATGCGTTTAGGTCAATTTATTTATATTACCAGCCACCTCCTAGTACGTATTTCTTAGACGTATAACTGCAGTTCACAGCTAGAAAAAGTTCTAGATCGCGTGAAAAGCATTCAGTTGGCAACATTGTTGAGATTAGTTGTTTTAAAATTCATAATTACCGCTAAAAAACAAAGAATGAAACTCTCATTATTTATTAACCACGGAGTTTAAAATATAAAAACTTTTATAGAATGGATTTAGGAATTAGAAACGAACATTTTACAATATTTTTTATTTATGTAACAAGCTTTTATTGTTCAAATAATTAGCCGCCATTGTTCGAATAAGTATGGCTCATACATGCAGTGAAAATTATGCCGAATTAACACTGCTGATGCGCAAAGAATACAAAGTTTCCCATTCAACAATATCTACAATGTGGAAAACACTAGATAAAATATTAGAATGCTTTGAATCCAAATCCTTAAAAACTAAGATAAACTATACATTTTATATGTATCTGCTCTTTACCTTTGTCTGTAAAGACTTTACTCAGATTATACCCAAAATCCACAGTACATTGTCTCTTGTGAATGATTCATCGGTTGTTTATAATTGACATATTTTTAAACAGTAATCTTGTTAAAGATAAACATACATGAGATGTTTGTACTTGAAAAAGTACATAACATGACTCAACTGGGGAAAATTTAACACCACACATGTTAATTAATTTAATTAACAAGGATAATAATCAATAACGATGCTGATCTCATCAATAATAAAAACAATCTTACATGATATTCAAAGATATGGTCCAGAGTTCTAGTGGATCCCGTCAAGTCCTGCATGATGGCGATTATCAAACATAAACAGCAGTACAGCACAGACTGCATAGCCACTATCTGTGAGACGATCAAGCAAGGATCCCATTGTGTATAGCGGAACGAGCCCGTTAGTTTCTTAATTTTCGACATGTTTTCGAAAAATTTCACTCAAGATCTGAAAACTATCAACTCCTTCGAAGGTTATTTTAGGTGGGGAGCAATTTATTTAGTTGTTTTCGTGTATTTGAGTGTATAACTGTAAACATATGGACTTATTAAAGCGTTAAATTGATGAAAATACAATTTATATTTGATAATATTCGATGACAGGGGAAGAAGTTCCAACGCGAATGTCAAATTATTAAATGACGTTTGGGCTGACACTGCTGACAGGCTGACACTAGGGGTGCATTCCGAGTAGACCATAATCGCTGACAGCGCTCACATCGATAATTTGCGTTCCGATTTAGATTTCACGATTATGACAGCTGAGAGCTGTCAACAATTCGCTCACAGTGATAGTAGTTAGTAGTTTAGGACATGGTAGGCGTTATCGCAAGATGGCGCATATCATGACGTCATCTATGACGATTCACGGGACATCGTTTTCGTGCTCACGCTAACTCGGAACGTGTGTAAGCGCGCGCATTTCGATTACAGCGCAATTCGGAATGCGGCCTAGACATGACAACATGACGCACAACATCATTCCAGTTATTACGGGTCTTCAGCATGTAGCGAATATAATTACGAATTTGTTGGTCAAAGAGACGTTTTTTATGTTTTCCTTAGTCAATATCACAGTACGATTTCATATTTTTTTCAGTAAATGCATCTTGATACTTATTAGATAATCGCTGTAGACAGTGGAAGAACGAAAAAGAGTTTTTGGCTGTTTGTATAAAAGTTGAAGATTTTGAAATAAATTCATGATGCGCTGGAATGCATCTACGTTTAGTTTTGCATTGCGTTTTTCCAGTCGTTTTGTTGTTGCGTTTTATTAGTGTTTTTGAAACTTTGCCTTTATTGATATTGGTTGAACAAAAGAAAACTACATTCAATCTACTGCATGTAACAAAAATCCTGTCCGAGCCAATAAAGGCGTATTCCTGGTTTAACAAACGTATATAATTGAAAGCCGCAAGGGTAAGGAAAATCCTATCAACTGATCAGGACCGAACCCTCGGCACGCTGAAAAAACCCGATAACTCATACACACTAACTGACCACGAAACCAGTAAACTCCTCTTAGAGACTCACTTCCCAGACTGCGAACTCCTAGAGGACAAGGTATGGGAAGCTGAACCAGACTGGGCCCCAACAGACCAAGACTGGTCTAGAGCACACGGTATAGTAACAGAAGACCGGATAAAGTGGGCCATCAACACCTTCCAGCCCTTTAAATCTGCAGGGCTGGATGGCATCTTCCCAGCCCTTCTACAATGGGGGGCTGATTTACTAGCACCATGCCTGGTGGAGACCTATCGGGCCTGCATAGCACTCAGACACATACCCCTAGCTTGGCGCGAAGTGAAAGTCATTTTCATACCCAAACCAGGCAAATCCGACTACACGCAACCCAAGGCCTACAGGCCCATAAGCCTCACATCTTTCTTATTGAAATCCCTCGAGAGACTCTGTGATAGATACATTCGTGACGGACCTCTCCAGGAAAAACCACTTCACAAACAACAGCATGCGTACTCCACAGGCAGGTCAACGGAATCTGCGTTACATAGCGTAGTATCCAAAATTGAATGCGCCGTGGATCACAAATGCTCAGCACTAGCCGTCTTCATCGATATCGAGGGCGCCTTTGACAAAACCACTTTTGGTAGCATCAGCAAGGCCCTCGACAGACACAGCATCGACCCGACCCTGAGCGGGTGGATCACCAATTTGCTCAAACTGAGAGCTGTACAGGTAAAAGTAAACGACACCACAAGGGCCATTGTGGCGAAGGGCTGCCCGCAAGGGGGCGTCCTCTCGCCGCTTCTGTGGAACCTGGTTGTAGACAGCCTCATCAGAACACTAAATGACAAAGGCTACTTTACTGTAGGCTATGCCGATGATATAACCATAATAATAAACGGCACTCACGAAAATACCTTATGCAACCTTATGCGCCAAGCCTTGAAAATAGTAGAGGACTGGTGCGACAGACACCAGCTATCCGTCAACCCCACAAAAACTGAACTGATTCTCTTTACAAAAAAGAGGAAACAAATGACACTACAACTACCACGCTTCTTTGGTACTACCCTAAGCCTGTCGACCGAAACCAAATACCTAGGCATTTATTTGGACAAATAGCTTAATTGGTCGAAACACACCAAATATATCACTACAAAAGCCAGCATATCTCTGTGGCAGTGCAAGCGAATGCTTGGCAGAAATTGGGGGATTAGCCCCAAAGTCACCTACTGGCTATACACTACTGTTATTCGACCAATTATCACGTACGGCTCGTTGGTCTGGTGGCCTAGGACAGATCTGAGCACAGCCCAAAGAGATCTCGAAAAACTGCAGCGGTTTGCCTGCGTAGCAATCACTAGCTGCATGAGAACCACACCCACTGCTGCCCTACAGGCGATGCTTGTGCTACCACCCCTACACCTCATCGTGAGTGAGGAAGCGACCCTAGCTGCCTTCAGGCTCCACATATCGGGAACCCTAAGCAAAGACTCTAGGGTCAAGCACATACGCATAAAGGAAGATGCGGTCAACCGACAACCAATGATGGCATCACCCTGCGACAAAATCCCGAAACGACATTACTTTCAAAAGCACTACAATATCATACTCTCAGAAGAAAAGTGTGACTACTCAGGCACGAATGAACTGAGAGTATACACCGATGGCTCAAAGACCGGATCCGGTACAGGAGCCGGAGTATTCTCAAATGACCTCAACATAAACATATCAAGTCCGCTGGGAATGTTCAACACCGTTTATCAAGCGGAGCGTGTGGGCATCATATAAGCGGTGTATGCCATAGAAGCCAGAAGAGTTACGGACACCCACATACGTATACTCTCCGACAGCGCCTCAGTCCTCAAATCATTAGGGAAAGAAAATATTACCTCGAGTCTAACACTAGAATATCACAATGCCCTAGAACGAGTTACGGTATCTAACCGCAACAAGGTGACACTTCAATGGATAAAAGGACACAGCGGATCACTAGGCAACGACGCAGCTGACGAATTAGCCAGGGGGGCATCCAGCACATCGGCTTGCGGGCCTGAACCCGTCATACCCATCCCTTTCAACCAAATACGCAGGTGGCTGCGGGAATCCACCCACACACAAGCCGAGAGGTGGTGGACCTCGGCACCAGGCTGCAGGCAGTCCAAGGAAGCTTTGCCATCCTTAAATGGCAGGCTAACCAGACGGTTATTACGCCTGGACAGAAATGGCCTGCGCCTGATGACGGGGACCATCACAGGACACTGCTCGCTAAACAAACACCTTCACACAATAGGCATTACGGATAGTCCACTGTGCAGAGCTTGCATGGAGTCAGACGAAACCATTGCGCATGTGCTCTTTGAGTGCACAGGCGTTACCCAGATAAGAACAGAAACCCTCGGGACACCCGGATCTTTCACAGATGTTCTCGACAGACCAGAAGCTCTGATCGGCTTCTGGAGGGAGGTGGGCTGGTTGGAATATTAACCACCGACGGCCGCCATGGCCCACGCACAATGGTCCACATGAAGGACTAAGTGCGGAAACCAAACCCTCTAACATAGAACATAGAACAATATAATTGAAAAAATAGAAAAAATAAACTCATAAAAACTAAAAGTTATTGATTTTTTATTTTTATGAACCAAACGAAATTTAACACCAAATATGGTAAATTTTCATATGTTGACAAAACTCCACCGGCCGGCGAAATCTTTTATTTTTGTCTATTTTAATTTCAAAGGACACCGCCCTGCACTAGCCGCGCTGTAGGCACTCTTTTAACGAGTCTTCAACCTTTTGATGTAGCCGACTGTTTGCCTACTAGCACGCTACTTGTTTGTTGCCTTGCCAGTCTCACGTGGAGCTCTAGGGTTTTAAATGTTATCTGCACGAAACCACAGATATTATAATACTACGTACAGATACCCAATCCCATACAAAGAAATGACACCTCCCTAAGTCTGGCAATTGAGCTGGCAATTTTTCGTCATAAAAATATTCAACAGATGGCAGCATCAGCGATTCACTAATTGCCAGAGACAGTAGTTTTACGTCGCCATCTAGGAGTCGACCTACTTTTAAAACGTTTCGTGCCATTCTTTTAAAATAAAGTTTTATACTTCCGGTTTCAGAAAAACATGTTAATAGATTTATTTTATGTTTCTATGTAAAGAAATAGATTTAAAATAAGTTGTTTGATTTAAATTTGTGACTATAAAGGTTATTTTAAAGACAGGACAAATTGAGTAAAACACCATCTATTGCAAAGAGCTCTAAACAAATCGATTAACAGATGACTACTTTTATCATTATATGGGTTCGAATTGAAGGTAAAAAGCATATTTTATGTTTGTTTGTTGAAAAACGAATGTGAATAGATAAATCAGCATTTAAAAAGGAAGTCTTGATTTTTACTAATCTTACTTCAGCCAAAATTCTGCCGTTTATCGCTTTCTAATGATTGTTAATTTCACAATGGTAACCTATGCTGCCATCTTTGACTTTTTTTGAAGACTATTTATAAAATGTTCTAGTTGAGACCCCATGACGAAACTAAGTTAACTTTGTGCAGCGATCAGTGTTGCCTTTGGTATGAGTTTTTTTTTTAAATAAATAAATTCATTGGGGAAAAATAACAATCTCGTATCCATTAAATGATTACGTATTTGTGTATGCAGTACGATACCAAATAATACCCTTCAGGATCGGACAGGGTTTTCGTAACATGCTGGATACATAATTCTACTCCTTCTGGGACAAAAAACATATTCCAAAAAAAGTAGAGGGCCGATAATAGTACAACCAAGTTGTTATCAACGCTATAAAAATACATATTTAGCTGCAATCAACCACAAATGCTCTTATCCGGTGATCAATAGTTAGATCAGTCGCTTCTTTGTCATCTGGCGTGAATGGCTAAAACCAGAAGAACAGAGTTGCTATCGACAGGTTACTTAGAAAGGGTAGATTTATTTCGTAAGTGTAAACTATAAGAGAAAAGAGAATCAGACAGCAATGCAGATAAATACAACCCTTACATTTGGGTTGTATAAACAGGGATCACACTTCAATCACGGAATTTCTAACTAAAACAAAAAAACACAGTATATTTTTGAATTGTAAAAGAATTTTCATATTTTATCACAACTACATTATTATATGTACATAATAATGTAGTTGTGATAAAATATGCAATATGCATGGGCAGTTTAATAGAACAGCTGGTGGGGAAAGATAGTTTCCAATAATGATATGGGAAACTAGTTTTCCCTACCCGAATTCACACTAGGTGTGATGTTATGTTTATGTTATATGTGGCTTTACCCACGGTTTTGCTTCAATGGAATATACCATAGGAACTTTGCGTTTTTCAGAATGCAATGAATTTAGATTATCAGCTGTATTTAAAACATTAACTGAATGGGTTTTCACTCAACAAGTTAGTATGAAATATGTTTGATTTTATTATGTACCACGACTGCTTAAATATTTTTTACAATTATATGATAATAAAATGTTACATTATGAACTTTTTCTATTTGCCACCCATGTTGGCAACGAGCTTACAGAGCGCAATCTCCAGTACCTAGGTTGCCAAATAACGTCAACGACGACAGTCAACAACAATAAGAAAAAATCATTGTTCCAAGATAATGTTTAATTAAATAGTAATACCAGCCTGTGCTTGTCTCACTGCAGAGCAAAGGCCTTTTCTCATACAGAGAAGGCACGAGCATTGCTCACCACCCTTATTCATATATATCGTTCCAACAAATAAATTAAAATAATAGTCATCATCATCATCATTCTGCCAAAGAAGTCCACTGCTGCACATAGTTAGGCCCCTTGCGGGAATTTGCTGTATGCGAGAAGCACAGGACCGGTCTATGTGATACATAGAGATTATTGTAAACACGTAGGTAAAAATTATTAAAAGTTAACTATAAATACTACCAGCCTATTACTGTCCCGCCACATGCAGGGCTCCTCGTTCAGAGAAGGCACTGATATTGCACGCTTGCTCAATACAGGTTGGGGATTTCAGACTTATAATAACTATAAGTCCAGGTTTGCTCGCAATGGTTTTCATTCACCGATGTCAGTAAACTTAGAAAGTACTTATGAATTGGGAAAAGTCACATTGGTACTTGCCAAGAATTGAACCCACAACCTCGTGCATGAGAAGTGAGGCCTTAACCGGTAGACTATCACGACAATGTAGAAGCTTACTGTTTTAAACGTCAAAATTTCATAACAAATTATTATCCTAAAATTTCTTCAATCTCGTCACCACCAGGTTCTGGAGTAAATGATAATGATAAATGATAAATGATAAATGATTTTTATTTCTGTAAGTGGGTTTGTACAAACACTTTTACACGTCAAACATTTTTTTTTTAAACTAGATGAGGTCGGCGTTTCCTATCTGACTACTCTGAGAAGAAAAGCCGAAACAAACTCAGAGGTCACAGTCTCTTTTAAAGTCCAGACATAATCTTGGTCAGATAATATATATTTAACAGGACAGATAAGTAATATAATATTAACAGGACTATTAAATACAAATGTGCCTTCATATCATATGTTGTTTTTTTTATGTCCATGCTGAGCCAAACTTGTATGGGAGCGTTATCCATCTCCATTGTAAGAGTAAAAATATTTTTTTATCAAAAATAAACTCTCCAAAGTTTTCTGCAAAATTGTCTCATAAAACGCGAACCTCTGTGAGGTAAAGTAGGCCGGTATATAAGGCGTGCCACTTGCCGGTATGCCTCTTCATCGGCAGCACAGCCGTTGAAGAGGCAACAACCGAAAGTAAGTAAGAAAAGCCGAAACCTGCGACAAGAATCATGAGCAGAAAGCTGGTTTTATTTCATTGCCTGCCTCCTCTACGCTGCCCGTCGCTCCCCGAGGTATTTGTGGGTTGTACCCATCCATACGCATTGAGGGGTGCGTAGTAGGGAGAACAAGTCAACAATAGTTGGAGCTTGTCCCAGGACGACTCGGCTGCTGGACGCCCTACTCCCGTCCGCTACAATAGCATGAACTGCCCAAAATAGAATGAATCAGACAACGAATGTGTCAGATGATTTGAAAAGAATAAAGAAAGAATACTCCGAAATGAAAACGGAAGTGAAATGAAAACAGTCTCGGGTACCATGGCCTGTCCTGCTACAGGAGCGCAGGTCGCATAGCACGGCACGCCAGCATCAACGATATTATTCGTCGAGCCCTTGTCACCGCCGGTATACCTGCGGTTTTAGAACCAAACGGTTTGGTACGTGACGATGGAAAGAGACCAGACGGTATGACGTTGTTGCATTGGAAGATGGGTAGGCCTCTGGTGAGGGACGCAACCTGTGTCGATACCCTTGCTCCATCTCATGTTCCTAGCACGGCGAGCTGTGCTGGCGCTGCTGCTGCGGCTGCTGAGACCCTCAAGCGGCGCAAATATTGTAACCTTATGGGTAACTACAGTTTTGAGCCGTTTGGGGTCGAAACGCTCGGGTCATGGAGCCCGAGTGCGCGTCTCCTTTTTAGACAAATTTCTCACCGACTAATCGACACTTCACGTGACCAGAGGGCTGGATTGTTCTTTGGCCAAAGAATTAGCATTGCCATTCAGCGTGGCAATGCTGCCAGTCTTCTGGGCACGTTTCCAGATGACAGCGATGCGGACGAGTACTTCGACGCCTGAGTGTTTTATATTAATTTGTACAGGTAGTTAGTTATTGATTAATTTAATTTAGTTATATACATATATGTTGTTATGTTTTAATTAATATCTCTTAGACAATACATTACTACCTCTAAAACGGAAGTGAAAGATATAGTAAAAATGAAAATGGATGAAAAGGAGAAGTATAAAAGGCAGTTCTTTCATAACTTTAGTGGCAATGTTAAGCTGTTCTGGAAACAGGTGAGATTGGCTCGCGGAGTGACAAGAACATCGAGTGTGAATGTTATAAGAGCAGAAGAATTATGTTTTCTGAGCGAAGAATGTAAGGTCTTAGAACGCTGGAAGAGATACTTTAAAAGTTAATTCAGATGTTAGGATAACAATAAGTGGGTACCTCAGACGCAGATAAAGAGAATGAAATAGAAATAGATGAAATTGAAGGAGCGCTGAAAGGAATGAAAGCCGGTAAAGCTGCAGGGTACGACATAGAGTCTGCTGAAATGTTGAAGGGTGGTGACGGGTTCGTAGCAAGCCGGTTGTGCTGGATCTAATGTATTGGAGATATGGCCGGGTATCGGATGATTGCTGATGCTATCCTTGTACGGTTTGGACTGGCGCTTGGTACGGGAACTGAAATCTTTATACTAGGATTCCAGTAATAAGTCTTTGAATGTTTGGTTCTAGAACATGCCAGTTTCCTCACGATGTTTTCCTTCACCGTTTTGAGAGCAGTGGTGATAAAATTATTTACAAAAAGTAAAGCACCCATCTGGGACAACAACTCGTTTGTCCACATTAGCATTGGGCCGGGCCACCACTTCTCTATTCTAATCTCCTATAAATATGAATAATCTCACGCGCTTGTCACTTGATGCAAGTCGCGTCACAAATTTTTTATTTTTTGAGATGTGTTTACTCTTGAATCTAGTCTAGGTCAGAGGTGACAGAGACAAAGCCTACGATGGAGTGAGTTTACCCAGAAGAAGCCTGTTCACTCTAACTTTGAAGAGATTCGAGTTGAATACGTTCGGGAACACAGACACAGGTAGTGAGTTCCACTCTTTCGCTCGAGACCGTGCACCTGCCTGGCCTTAGTGTGGCCAGAGCATTCATAGGAATCTAAAATCTCACATTACCATGTCGCCAGCGGCGGTACTTTCATAGAAGCCGAAAAGCCCGGCTTGCCCTATAATAAAATTATAATTCACAACAACAAATGTAAGCCAAAATACTACTACCAATCATGACACCATTATTTTAGATAATCAGCCAATCCCTCAGTCGGCTCCTTTTTTTTTTTCATAAAAAACTGTCGGCTTGCCCTAACTTTGACCCCTAGGCATGCAACTGCTTGTCGCTGATTCCACCTATTATTATCAACAGGTAAAAGTAATATCATAATTGTCCTTGTGAGTCATTGTGGTTTAATTCAATTCAAACTGGAGTTCCTTGTCCGCATATAATATTACAGGTAATTCAATCGAAAGCATGCATTATATCAGTGTGGTTGTGTTCGGGTGAGCATGACGTCACAGTTATCTTTTGATCTATTTAATAGAATAATCTATTTGTGAATAAATAAAACTAATCAATAAATCAGCATTTGCTGCCCATCTGTGCACAGTAAATAGTCTTCTATTAGTTCTTCTAAATTACACAATTCATTTGATTCTGAATTTCGCCAATATTTAGAGAATTTATTTCGGTTGGTTTTTAAGTCAAATACATATTTAATAAAACTGGACAAAACATCCGGATTTCTTTATTATATTTAATAAAGAAATCTGGATGTTTTGTCCACTCTTCACAACTGCTCGAAGCAGGGCTGCCCCTGCTTCGAGCAGTTGTGAACAGTGGACAAAGTCACTAGTAAATTTTTATTTCAAACCATAGATCGTTCATTTATTTTATTCATTCGTTTATTTTATATCTATGCGTAATTAAAGTTAGAGTCACTTTTTATGTCAGTGTGTGACCGCTTAGTTCGTCAAATTACACAATGGATTTCGGTTTTCGCCATCATTAATAGAGTTTCTTCTAAAAAGTTTGTGTGTTTATTGACTAATATATTTCGCTAGCTCTAACCCGCGACCTTTCTAGTGGTCGCAAGAGCTACTGCTGCGCTTGAGGTTCTGGGTTCGATTCCCAGGTCGGGAAAAGTGTTATTGGGTTTTTCTATGTAGAATTTCATTTAAAAAAAAACGGAAAGGTCCGTTCAGATATTACAACATGAGTGTGCTATTGCTTTCTGGGTTACGTGTCAGTGTGTGAAAACGAACAAGCATCAGGGATCTTACACAGTTTACACACAAATGACGATAACCAACATTAGGGCTTGGTGTTCCACTTGTAACTGAGTTTGATATCTGCCTAGCCAGTTACCAGCAAGAATGGCACAAAATTATGATCAGACGCAGTGACCATAAGTAAGTATAAACAAATACATACTACAGGACGTGTGGAAGACGTTACTGAAAATGTTAAACGTCTCCAATCGCGGAGTCATCCACTGTATTATAACAGATTGAATTTCATGCGAATCCAACAAATGGAGGAGCCATTGTATAAACGAAGCGTTGATAGACCACAGTTAGTGCATCGTCAGTTCTCCATTAGAAATAGGGTAAAAATCTGTTATAGATCTACAACGGCAATTGACTGGTTTCGTAGTTACCTGTATGGCCGCCGGCAACGTATTTGCATAGAAGAGTCTTGCTCTTCTTGGTGTTAACTTCTGCCGGTGTACCTCAAGGTGGCGTTTTATCTCCTTTACTCTTTGCAATATTTATAAACACTATTACCAAAAAACTTATTTCTTCCTACCACCTTTATGCAGATGTATTACAAATATATACACAAGCAACCATTTTGGATTTGGCTGATGCCATTAATATCATAAATAAGGATTTAGATTCAATTTGCGAGTGGAGTGAGTCACATGGGTTGCAGGTTTGGGCACGCCACAATAGCGGCGGTAAGTCCCCTCTTTGAGGAGTGGTTGGGGAGGCGCCACGGCGTCCTCACCTTCCGCCTGACACAGGTCCTCACCGGACACGGTTGTTTCGGGAGGTTCCTGTTTCGCATAAGGCGGGAGGAAACGCCCGGGTGTCACCATTGTGTGGATCGCCCGGAGGACAGGGTGGAGCATACGGTGGAGGTATGCCCAGCTTGGGCGGAGCACCGCAGTGTCCTCGCGGAGGCGATTGGCGGCGGCGATCTCTCGCGTCCGGCCCTGGTCCAGGCCATGGTACGGAGCGAGAGGGAATGGAAAGCCGTCACCTCCTTCTGCGAAGCAGTAATGCTCGCGAAGGAGAGGGCGGAGCGGGTGAGGGAGAGAGCATTGCGCCCTCACGCCCCCACTAGCCGCCGCAGGAGACGCCCTGGGCGTCGGGAGTCGCCTGCAGATTCCCGGCCACCGTAGGCGCGGGCTTGCGGATGGCGAGCAATGGGTAGCTCGCCGTCCGGTAAGGACCAGGCCCGGGTCGACGGCGCGTTGTGTTCCACGCGCGCCTCAAAGAGATGTCAGCACAAAGTGACGGGGTCCGATAGGGCCCACGCCTCAGGGTCGCGGGTTATTCCACAGAGAAAACCGTGGCCCTGGCACAGGCAACTGAAGGAACACGGGTGGGTTTTAGTCAGTAAAAGTCTGACACGCCCTCCCGCTCCAGTGAGAGCGGGAGAAGTCATTTTATGATCTCCCACCAAAAAAAAAAAAAAAAATGGGTTGCAGGTTAATCCATCGAAGATACAGGTCATTTTTGTTGGCAGCTCAAGGATGACCCCCAAGATAAACTGGTCGCAGCTTCCCCAAGTTCAATTTAACGGAACTGCTATTCCAGTCAGCGAAAAGGTAAAGAACCTTGGGGTTTGGATCGACAAACATCTTTCTTGGGGTCCTCAGTTACAGGAAGTAAGTTGCAAAATTTATGCATCTTGTAAGTCCCTCAGACGATTGCGGAACTTTCTTCCAACTGCCACTAAAACTGCGCTTGCACAATCCCTTTTACTTCCCATCCTTGACTTCGCTGATGTCAGTTATCTCGATCTCACTGAGCCACAACTAGATAAACTTGAGCGACTTCAAAACTTTTGCATAAGATTTATATTTGGTCTGCGCAAATATGATCACATTTCAGAATTTCATAGAAAGCTCAAGTGGCTTCCCATACCTCTTCGCCGGAATTCTCATATCTTATTTCAGCTCTACAGTATTCTGTTCAACCCTACAACCCCCTCTTATCTTAAAAAAACGTTTCAAGTTTCTTCATGACATACATAACAGATATCTGAGGTCATCGGAAAACTTGACTAGAGATGCCGATGCATTCCACCAGTTTTTATGACAAGTCTTTTACAGTTCAAGCAGTACGGTTATGGAATGCTATGTCGATAAGGCGTGCTCAATCACTGTCCACTTTTAAATTTCTAGTAAAAAACACTTCCTCACTCCTTAATTATTATTACATATAGTTTCCTGAGTCTTGTTTCGTGTTTATTATTGTATATATATGTGTAGATAAATGTATGTACGTATTTAATGAATATGTATATGGTACACCACTGACTACCTGCAGTATTGTTTCTCCTAAAGGTTGTTTGTAAAAGATCGCTTTTAGCGATAAGACCGCCCATTGTGTCACCCAATGTAATATTTCTACATCAATGTCTGTAATTTTTAAGGTGTACATAATAAAGAGTATTCTATTCTATTCTATTCTATTCTATTCTATTAAATGACACACCCAACTCTAGATGCTACCAAAATAATTTATGTTTAGATTGTTCATTAAATTATGATGTATTTTTTCTTTTCATTGTTTATTTTTTATTTTATTCGGTGGAACAAGAAAGCCTAGACAAAGTGACATAATTTCAGCGATACCGATGATGAAAAAGTCATACCAAATCGTATTAGGTACTTATGGAGAAGAACGGGCAAGAAACTCGATGGACACTCTTTTAGATAATATTTATTGTTACAAAAATATTAGTTACATCATTAATATTGATCTGATATGTGAGAACGATGTAAAAAAGACCTACATGTTTAAAGCTTCCAGAGTGCAAAAAAAAAGAAAAAGCCAAAAAACTAACTATTAAAATAAGCCATGGCAGCTAAGAAATGATCAGCACCCTAATTGCGTAACACATTTTCGTAAACGATTACGACTAATCTGTTTGATTTTGACGGTTCAAGAACATTCATTGCGTTCTATATATTGTTGAGCAGAATTTTTATCGAACTTAAGAAGCAATGGATTAGCAATCTGTTTCAAAACGATTCAGATTCCGATTGATTGCGTATTACGCAATTAGGGTGCAGGTCCAACTGACGGCACCCATTCACGAATACGTCGCATGAATCAGCACCATTCAGTTCAACTATTTTGAAGGGAGCTAAATGATACAACACACGCAAGACATTTGAGTGAGCATGACATACTGTCAGCCGACAGGGCACATTCAAGTCAATTAAAGACATTTCCCATAAGCTTCACAGTACATAGTACTCACACCTGTGCTATGCATTTATATAATACAAAGGAGATTGAGTTTATTCAATGCAAAGATATTCTTACAATCTTCAGCAGCTCCAACAGTATTTTCAAATGTTAATAAATTAGCTGCGGTTGTGCAGCAGGACTACTGGTCCTGCTCTAGAGCCACAACCACAGCAGGCGTTTTAATCAGCGTTGTAATCCCCTAACTTATAATATGCCTGCTTGCATAGTGCGCGTTTTATAAAAGATTTGAATTCGTCTCATTCAGTAAAAGTATGTGAGAAGGTATTTTATTGTAACTGTTTAAATAGTTCACCATGAAAGATGAGTCAAGTTTAGTCAGTCTGAAACCTGGTTGAAGAAAATTGTATTTGGTTATAAATTATAAATTTTTCATCATGGGTGTCGTTCCCATGGATTTTGAGGGGGCTTTGGCCGATGGAGTAGTCAAAATGTTCAATCCAAGAAGGCGGCAGCAAAATTTTTTTTTTCATCATGGGTGGCGTTTTCATGGTTTTCTCGAAAACCATGAAAACGCCACCTTTGATGAAAAAAAAACACCCTCGGGTGTTAGAGCCAATTGTGAGGTCGAAATTAAAATCCAAGATGGCGGCAGCAAAATTTGGCAGCCACCGTCTCGGTTTTTATAAACATAACATAACATCACGCCTTGTTTCCCCGAAGGGTTAGGCAGAGGTGTACCTATAGTACACCCACATTTCGCCAGTTATGTTTAAGTCCCATGTAATAGGGGGCGAGCCTATTGCCATCTACCGGGCACAAATCCAGACCGGTTTTTATAAGTAAATAAAAATATAACAGAACGGCCACTTGTAACTTGAACTTATCTGGCGAATTATGGGTGCACTATACACCCCTGCCCGCAACTTTTTCGCGCAATTGTTTTCGTAGAAGTGGATTCGCGCACGTGTCAGCGGCCGTTATAGGTTTGAACCTATGGGCAATGATATATTTCTTAAATATTGTATTAAGAGATGTGAATATTGAATAAAATTTCTGTAAAAATGTTGTTATTTTTGTTCATTGGATTCTCCTTCATCATATGTTTTTAAATCTATTTTAATCATCAACAGTATGTAGAGTTAGAACTGACCACAGTCTACCCTACTCTATACTAGTCTGCTCTATTCTATTTAACAATACTAATGATCCAACAATCAAGTTTTAATTCTCGTTTCAATTATCGGTGTTAGAGCAAGTGAGAAAAAAAATTCAGTTGTTCGATGATGGAACTCCATAATTGAAGTCAAGTTAAGATATTATAATTAAAGTTAAGTATTCCTCAATATTGTAGCTATATTTTTGTACATATTACTGCCCCTGGACGAATTTTCATAGCAACTCTTTAATGTTACACTGTAAGGATGGCCAATTCGGAACTACGCCATCTTTTTTTATTTATTTTTTGAGCTAAGCTGTAGGACGTTGTTTAATTTTGTAGGGACCGAGGGAAGTAAGATCGAGAGTTTCGATTTTGGCCACGTTACCTTGTAGCCGAGTAGCGCTTTAGATGCAGAAGTGTGACGTCAGACGTCATGTGCAACTTTGAAGTCGCCGGTTGCCTAATTCCATTGTAGCAAGATAGATGTGGCTACAAATATGTTATTACTACCAATACGTAAAGGCGAGGTCATTTTGTTTCAATATCAATACCATAAACATCATGTATTTTCAGTGAATTAAATAATATCAATACATAAATGATAAAACAGTAGCGAAGTCAAAAGAGTACATTGTTTTTATAAGTAACTTTTCCATTGTTATGCCGAACTTTTTATTTATGTCTGTTTGTCTGAATGTATACTGGATAGATTTGATGAAAAATTTGTATAGATATTCCCTAAAATTCAGGTCAGTCTGTAGGCTATAATATTATCACGCTATTTGCTATAGGAGATGAGCAATATTGCAGTTCATTCGCATTCTTCTATAGTTTAACGCAAAATGTAAAAATATGATCCAAAAGGTTAGAATATTGCAGATAGTTACAGATTTAACGCTTAACGCAAATCTGCGTTGGAAAGCGCACGTCAAAAAGAAAAGACTGGAATTAGAATGAGTTTTAAAAACATGTATTGGTTGATTGGACGTGATTCCTGCCTATCGATACATAACAAAATTTACGTACATACAATATAGACATATGGCATCCAACTGTGGGGCTAAGGCGACCAACATCAAAATTATACAAACATTCCAGATGTACTCAGGAGTATTGTAAATGCGCCCTGGTATATAAGAAATTACGACCTCCATCTTTACCTAGAAATGGAACCCGTCACCAACATAATCCGACATTTTGACCTCAGTATTGCCTTCAGCACCCCTCGAAAACCATGTCAAAAAAAAACTCGGCCGCCATCTTGGATATTCATTTTTCATTTTTTTTATTTTGACATGTAATTTTGGCGACCACTCGTGTCAACACGGCACCGGCAACTGAGAGCACCGCGAAGTTCGCTTTGCCGGCTCGTCGATGTGTGCCTCTGTGTGAGTGTGCCGTTTCGAACGTTTAATCGTAGTTTCCGTACTGCCCATATTTATATTGTGGTTGTGTGTACGTTTAATTATTTTAAACAAAGCGTACCACGCTTTTCGATTTAATCACTGGTTATAAAATAATAACTAACACATGTTCATTTCATTATTTTATAATTTTTAGTGCGTGATATTCTTTATTTTTATTTATTTTAAAAACAATCAACACTAATATTATAACAAATATTATATAAAATGAAAGATAAAAAAGCAGCTCATTTCGTGTGATAGGCACACCCAGAGAGTGATTCTTTATAATGCTGGCGTAGTAATGCGCAGACGCACGGGCGGTGCGCTTGCGATTGGGATCGGAGAAGTCCACCTCGTAGAGACCGAACTTGACCCTGGATGATGAAAGTAAGGTCTATTATAAGATGGTACGGCTAGAAATTAAGTGGTTATTGAGGCGGCAATAGAGAAAAACAATGACAATAAGTGAAAGGCAACAAATCTCATTTTGTCTTGAAGATTAGAATAAAATTGTGGATCAGAATTTACAACCTGAGTTCGAACGTCTGAGGTTGATTTAATATTTTGGCAAACGATTCACAAGGTAACATGAGATTTAATGAGCAGAGACCTGAATGGGGTTTTATTATATCGAAAAAGACAATTATCTTAGGCTATCCATTTCCTTGACGAAAAATAAAGGCACAATCGTAGCCTAGAAATAAAGGCATGATCGTAGCTTAAGACTAAAAAAAACTAAAAAACTAATAAGACATACGTATAACCATCCAACCACTCGAAGTTATCGATAAGCGCCCACGCGCTGTATGCTGTCACATTGATGCCATCTTCTTTAATTGCCAGCAAAATCTGTTAACAAAGCATCGTTTAGTAGTTAGTAAGAAGTAGATGATCATCATAGCACTTCTTGTATACGAACGGCTTTGGGAAAATAGGACTTGCATTACTTCTAAGTTCTCACGTCAAGCAGTATTTACCTTTCCGGAAATGCATTATCGATGGCAAGATTTTCTGTCAGCTTAGAATACAACTATTAGTAGCGTCTGTTAACTTCTTAAACATGGTATGGACACGCAGGTCAGTCTGCAAAAAAATCTCAGGATTCTACATTGTGACAGCTGGGACTCTGGGACTCACCTGCTCCAAATAATCCCTGTAATACTGAACCCTGTTCTGATCATCAAGTCCAGCGAACGTAGAGAGTCCGTTCTCCGTGATCATGATCTCCATGTCGCCGTACCTCTCTTTTAACCAAACCAGCTGCTTGCGAATACCTACGGGATTTACCTGTGGATTTGAGACTGATATAATATAGATCATGATGACTCATAATCTACCTATTCTAGGCTTTTGGGGATGTTAATGCCCATGGCTTATATGCATCAGCCTATAACGTTGCCACTGCTGAGACACATGCCTCTGTGAGGGGGAGTGGGCTATACTCCACCACGCGAACGAAGTACGGGTTGGTAGATCTGACTTATATGGTGGTGCATTCAAATAACCTCCAAGAGTGGCCACTGTTTAGTTCTAACTGCTGCTGAAACCTGGGGAGTTTTTCTTTCCTGCTTATGCGCTAGGAAATGGTGACCGGCTGGCGTTTTAGGGAGTTTATCATGTCATTTCGACGTTCGATAAGTTCTGATTCTCAGCCTACTTTGAATACATGGCTTTTGATTTCATTTGATTTTGACTCTTAAAATATTTTACATCTAGCGCTTCTGGGGCATCTTTTCTTTCCAGTTGTTGCTTGGCCAATTTTTTTTATTCGAGAGAAGACCAACATGCTTAGTTGTTTGCTATAATATGTAGGTCGAGCTAGAGAAAGATAATCAAAGGCTTATCGGTAAGATCTTTTTCTCGCGACGGGACTACTCGTAGTTGGTTAATATAAATGAAACTGTACTTACGAAAAACCAAGAAGAAGCAGCAGGGGCCCAATCCTTCGGTTGCTCTATTTTACCGTTGAGATCTACAGCGTCACCTAGCGGCCAGGCTGAGAACTCTTCTCCCTCCTTCGCCTGGCGAATAACTCTGCTTGTGTAGTGGTTAATTGCGAAGAAGTCGTAGGTTCCTGCAGAAGTTCAGGTATTTTGAGTAATTGTAACACTAATTTGATGTGTCAAGTCAGGACCAAAATTGCCGCAGGAGTACGCGACGCGATTTATTAATTTCCGCTATATTTGCACGTTATTGAGGTGACTGAGACCAACATACACCCCACCTTTGCCCAAGCCGAGTAAAGAGCTAAGAGTAATACAGGCGGGATGCTATGTTATGAGACTCACGGATTTATACAAATTTATTTTTACGCATATCTGTGTTCACAATTTTGTTTGGGTATTTGCTAATGCTAGTTACCTCTAATCGTTTCAATCTCTTCCTGAGTAAATGCCGAGAACGTAGACTTGGGGTATCCTCTCTTTAAGCTCAGCTCCTTCATGTGTTTTTCTATGGAAGGTGGCCATCCTCCTTCTTTTGAGTATATTGCATGAGCGTATCTGCCTGCCTAAAAAAACAAATGTGATGATCTTTTCTTATTTGAAGGTTGTTCTCAACGAAATAGGTAAACATATACCAAACATCAAGCTGCTTGCAGACATAGCTTAGCTAAGTTAGCTAAGGTAGCCCTCGTACTAAGTGGCGACTTTTTTAAATCGCGCACTGGTTTTTTAACGCAGTTGAAAATTCAAGTGTTTTTAGCGCGGTGGGCACTCTTATGGATTTTCAATGCTCGTCTCAACAAAAACAAAAAATTATCCTTGCTTACTTGGGATTCGTTTTTAGGTTTCCGTATCCAAAGGGTGCATACGGGACCCTATTACTAAGGGTGTTGTGTATTTTCACAGTATAACCAATCTATTCCACACGTGTGTGTGTGGAGTAGATTGGTGATCTTGTTTTTACCGAATAGAAGATGTTGCTTGGCATTCTTTTCTGTTGTCTTTAAATCCATCTTTGCCTTTAAAGACATTCTCAGTTGCCATTGTGACAGTACCTAAATTACCCTAGATTGATAAAATTTTCGTTTTTCCTAATTATCGTTAGCTCGTTACCAGACTTGGTCACTCTCCCACCGATAATAGAAATGAATTCCCAAAATTTATAGAAGTCCGATGCCTTGACATTATTAATAAGGCTTGGTAATAATTGTAACAAATATTAAATGAGATTTAGGAAGTCATAGTTATGAAAATATATTGGATATGATTTTAGAAAGCTAATTAATAGAGGGATGCAGAGTAAATCATTATATAAACTTGTGAGTAACCCAAACGCTAGCGTAACAGGTATTTGATCAGTCGTAACTCTCACGATAACTCGCATCTACACTCGGAGTACATACACTTCCATATACACTTCCATAAAGTGACGCAAGCGGGTTTTCAGCGGTATCATGATCTTTCGGAGACATGGATCAGTCCTTAGACTGGATATGAGATAGTTGTGGTCACCCAAACCCCTGGAAGTTCACTCTTTGCACAACAAGCATATTTCCAAGACACGTGTACATATCAGTCTGAACGAGTTATTGGTCTGAGATGAAGACTACAATATTAAAAAAATAATAGATAATTAGAGTTAGAGAAATCAAATCTCAAGGATCATTATTAAATAGAGTTAAAAGCCCTAGTATCGGCCAAAGGAAACAAATACAACATTCAAGGATTTCTATACGAAGAGAAACAAACTCAAGCATCATTAATAGAGTTGTGAACGAACTCACTTGAAAGTCTATAGACAGCGCCAAAGAGCCCACCCTTCACCACTTCCTAGTGTTTATGCTGGGAAGAAGAAGTGGCGCAACAAACTCCCCAGCTACTCGTCTCTGTATGATTAGGTATATTGAGAGAGACTCACCCAGTAGCAGCAACAAACACACACATACTACGTTTAATACCAGATTAGTCTAATCTGGGCTTCAGACCAACTATATTTAACTTATTTAATATTAACTCGCTCTCCTACAACAGCCCACTTGGACAAGGCCTCTTATCTACTCTATCTCTTAGTTGATGATGATGATGATGATTTTATTTTCTGTAAATAGGTTTGTACAAACACTTTTACACGTCAATCATATTTTAAAAACTAGGTGAGATCGGCATTTCCTATCTGACTACTCTGAGAAGAAACGCCGAAACAAACTCAGAGGTCACAGTCTCTTAAAGTCCAGACATAATCTTGGTCAGGTCATGTGAAGACCATGTGGATTGATATCTGAAATGGTCTTTTGAGGAAAGAACCACACAGAATGAGTGGACCTGTCCAGTCAGTGCACGCATTTGTCAGTTGTCATGCAGCTCAACACAGAACTAAAGGAGCTAAACGATTCGACGAACATTTCCAAAGAAAGGACATTTGGGTAGGTCGCATAAATTACTCAAGCTGCCAGACCATGATTAAAACTAATAATTAAAAAAATGCATTAAAAATAAACAACAAATCCACAATGTCTTCACATTCACAATAACTAAAATAGTATAATCCTTTACAAAGTAAATGTCATTGCATATATAAAGTGCATCAATGTCAAAGTGTAAATAAAATATGAAAATAATCTTGGTCATATCATATGAGGACTATGTAGACAGTTACTCTATATCCATCTGTAGTACTCAGCCCACATTTTAACCAGATAAATATTACATACGATGGTTGTCATACTTACACAGTTCTCTCTGGCCAGCTCCGCAAGATCCTCATCTTCTTTTGTTTTAGGATCGAACCATAGCAAATGATTCGCTATTGACACTTTACCTGTAAATATTTGATCCAATGTTATGTTCATAACTTTTGTTCCTAAATAATTACCACTCCCTAATGTATTCAATCTTCACAAGGAAATAAATTGCTAAGCAAAATCACAACCAACTTAAATTGTCATTCTTGAACAGTTGCATGAAATGGCTTTAACACGGCAAATTGAAGTAGATTGTCTGTTTAAAAAAAATCCCTGACTACATACCTACATACAGATGAAAGCTTCGAATTGATGCAAGAGACAAAAGTGTATGGAAATAAACTTCCAAGGTCTTCACTCACCATGGTATTTAGGCTTAAACTCTTCATCATAAAGCCTCCAGGCCTTAGCGTGGGCCAGCAGCGCATACTTATTGCACAAGTAAGCGCCAACCTCAGGGCTATACACTGTTGGGGCTACGAACTCATAGTTGTACACGGCGTCGCAGATGACAATCGGCTCGTTCAGAGTCAGCCAGACTTTCACGCGGTCGCCAAAGAGAGTGTATAGCACTCTAGCGTAGTCTACAAACCAGTCTACTATAAGGGGGTTTGTCCAACCACCTGAAATAAATAGTTGATTATGATAAAATGATTCCGTGAAGGTTTGGTAGACAATATTGAAGATATACATATTGATTTAAACATACTTAGTCTGGCCATAAACACTGTTACAGTTAAAAATAAGAAAGATATTAAATTTGAATTTGGAATCTGTCATTTTTATACGATTGTTCATTGAGTTTTCCAATTATGGGTGCCAAAAAATTGTACAATATTTTGCGATACTAAAACGGAGTGGGGTGATAAAGAGAACCGAATCGCTGTAATTGCATTACACAAAGTTGGTATGGAGCCAAATGCAGCGTTTGTCTGATGCTATCCCTAGGAATAGACGTGATAATTTCAAACTCTGTCTTCACGGCGCTAAAACAACCCATATGCGTAAGAGCATCTTTTGCATGTCTCCGACCATTTTCAATAAATTGCCCAAATAGTAGAAAATATTCAATATATCTGCTCTTAGAAGTAAACTGAAGAGTTTACTAACTGAAAGAGCATATTACAGTATAGCAGAGTTTATGGAAGAGGACAATTTTCTTAGTTTTTGAGATGACGATGTTGAATTTTTTACATGTTTTTATTTTTTATGTTTCATTGTAATTTGGAATTGAAATTTTAATGACAGTAATTCATATTTTATTGACTTATTTATATAGTGACTTCTTTGAATTTTGATGAATATTATCTCGGTTTATGCACTATCTCTTCCTACCAATTTGTACGCCACGATATGTAACTGAACAAGTTAGAACTTTTCTGTACCTCTATAATAACTTGCATGCAATGTATCATGTATACCATGTTTCAACAAATAAAAAACATACGTACTTAAAACTCTCCATACGCTTGGTATTAGTCAAATGTTTGTGTACCGGGCTATTAATAGGTACAATGAGACCTCCTCTGTGTGTGACAGAAAAAGATCTGGCCGTCCACGTAGTGTTCGTACGAAAAAGGTGGTCAAAGCAGTGAGGGAAAGAATTCGAAGATATCCTGTCCGAAAGCAAAAGATTTTATCTCGGGAGATGAAGATAGCACCCAGAACCATGTCGCGTATTTTAAAAGATGACTTAGGACTTGCAGCGTATAAGAGATGCGCTGGTAATTTTTTAACTGATAATTTAAAAAAGAATAGGGTGGTAAAATCGAAACAACTACTGAACCGGTACGCAAAGGGAGGTCACAGAAAAAAGTTGTTTACGGATGAGAAAATCTTTACAATTGAGCAACATTTTAACAAACAAAATGACCATATTTATGCTCAAAGCTCTAAGGAAGCTTCTCAATTAGTCGACAGAGTGCAACGTGGGCATTATCCGACTTCAGTAATGGTTTGGTGGGTTGTTAGCTATGAAGGAGTGACTGAGACATTTTTTTGTGAAAAAGGTATCAAAACATCGGCACAAGTGTATCAAGATACCATTCTTGAGAAGGTAGTTAAGCCCCTTAACAACACCATGTTCAATAACCAAGTATGGTCCTTCCAACAAGACTCGGCGCCGGGTCATAAAGCTCGGTCCACGCAGTCTTGGTTGGAAGTGAACGTTTCGGACTTCATCAGAGCTGAAGACTGGCCGTCGTCTAGTCCCGATCTTAATCCGCTGGATTTGATTTAGAGAGTATGGCTTGCTCTAAACGCCATGATAATTTGGAGTTCCTAAAACAATCCATACGATTGGCAGTGAAGAATTTTCCCATAGAAAGAGTGCGTGCTTCTATTGATAACTAACTGGCCTCAACGTTTAAAGGACTGTATTGCAGCCAATGGAGACCACTTCGAATAAGCTTATAATATTTTAAATTCTTTTATATTTATGTATTAAACTAACACACTGTATAGGTAATAAATATTATTAGAAAAAAAAAATCGTGACCATATTTATGGCAAGACTAGGTATATTCAAGTGATGCGGACCTAGGAGAAACATGTTGTGAGGAGGGTTTTGAGTATGAATGTCGATACCAAGGTGATTAGGAGAAGACCGAAGAAACGATGGGTGGTTTGTGGGAATAATATTATAGGGTGACTTTGAACATGACAGCTACAGAGATTTATGAAATATGAAATATATATATGTTCCCAATAAGTCGTAGAGGTGGACTACCGCACAAAAGCAGATTACAAACGGTTGAAGCAACTGCGGGCAAGGAAGCAGCTAGCCGCTGCTAGTATTAATTTATTGCAGGCTTTCGTCACAACGTGTCATTTGCAATGACTGGACCGGACCTACGATACGGTATTTAAGTACCATAAAAGCTAGTTTTTCCTACCGAGATCTTGAAGTGATTGTGGCAAGTCCCAGTGGTACATCGTCACGAATGGTTCGATGCCTTTCTCCAGTAGACCGTCGATCAGGTTGTTGTAGTAAATCTTGCCATCTTCATTGATGTGGTTGGGGAAACCAGACGGAAGGATACGGGGCCAGGATATTGAGAACCTGGAAGTTGGGAAAATTAATACAAACAAACTTCGAAATTAACCAACAGCCAGAAACAGCCAGAAAAGTGTAAAGTATTATATATTATTGATTGCTTTAGGAAAAGAGCCAAATTTTAGACGATGATAAGATTATGATAACGATTGTTGTATAGTCATACGACTCTGATAGTAAGTAGAATTTAGATTTGATCGATTTTTTTAAAGATAATATATTATGATAAAATTAAAGATAATTTTATCATAATATAATCCAAATTAGGTGTGTGGACTCGTAGTCACACCAGATTGTAACACCAGTGTTACTAACAGGACTTTTTCCCTGTTTGTCACACTGCAAATTTTTCTACTACACCATTCGGCACGTATTATTTTTGCGGTAAAAAAATTTGATTCTGATTTATGATTTAAAACGGCAGTTGTTTATTGCAGTAAATGAAAAATATTTGGCATGTTTATTAACAATTTCGGAATGCTGTATCCACTGACTGAATTGCGCCTCAAAGTCAAAGTCAAGTCAAACCATTTATTTCAAATAGGCATAAAATGGCACTTTTGAACGTCAAAAATTACAATAAAAATATAACTGATTCTAGGCGCCACTTCCAAAAAGTAGTTTCGTATGGAGAAGAAGTGGCAAGAAACTCCACCGTTACTCTTTTAAAATATTTTACAATATTTTTATACATTAGTTATATTTTTATATGTGAAGACGATGCACCAAGAATAAAAATACTATACCACAATTGGTAAGAAGAATTAAAAATAAAGCAAAGGCAGATAAATGAATCACGCGATAGGTACATTGTGCTCACATATTTACAAACATTGTAAAAATATATGACTTTCCTAAAATATTAACTAGGAATAAGTCAGTGTGTGAGTAAGTAAAAAAAAAAAAAAAAATTTTATTAGCAACCAGTGTGATTTTGTCTAGACGGGATTGTCCTATGGAGCTGGACCATCATGTGTCCAAGCATTCTTATCTTGTATATAGTCCTATAATTTGTAATAAGCTTGCCTGCAAAGTGTACTTTTTATACGAATTTTAAATTTTCTTTCATTTAATTGCAATATATCACAAGGTATTTTGTTATAACATTTAACACAGTACCCCATAAATGATGTATGTACTTTAGCTAATCTGAAAAATGGTTGATCTATTTTATTTTTATTTCTAGTATTCAAATTATGTCAATCTTATTTTATTAAAAAGATGTAGATTTTTTCTTACATACATAGTATTATCATAACTGAATTGGCAAGGTACTGTCATAATATTAATCCTTTTAAATGGTTCCCTGAGAGATTCGCGACGAGGAAGATTGTATATGGCTCTGACAGCTCTCTTTTGCAAAATAAAAATGGATTCAATGTCAGCAGCCCGATCCCACAGTAAAATGCCATACGACATAATACTGTGGAAGTAGCTAAAATAGACCAAACGCGCGGTTTCTACATCTGTTAACTGTCTTATCTTTCTAACAGCATAAGCGGCAGAGCTTAGCCGCCCCGCAAGAGATGTTATATGTGGTCCCCATTGTAATTTCTCGTCCAGCGTGATTCCTAGGAAAACCGTCTGATTAATAAATTCCAGTTTTTCTCCATTCAATATGATGTCATATTCGCTACTTCTAACATTAGGTAATTTAAATCTAATGCATTTTTTTTTTTTCATTTAATACCAAATTATTTACCGTAAACCAATCTTGGACTTGAAGAATCGAGTTATTCACATCGTCCAGATTTAGTGACCGTCGGTCTATTTTAAAGATTAATGATGTGTCATCTGCAAATAACACCATCTTCGGTTGATTTTGAAGTACTTGAGGTAAATCATTAATGTAAACTAAAAAGAGGAATGGACCCAATATCGAACCTTGAGGAACGCCCATTTCCATTTCATACCCTAATGAGTTTATGCCGTTTACTTGAACTTTAACCTTTCTATCTTTCAGGTATGATCTAAGTAGATCAAGAGCTGTATTCCTAACCCCATAGTGCTTTAGTTTCAGAAGAAGGGTCTCATGGTTTACGCAATCAAATGCTTTAGAGAGGTTGCAAAAGATTCCAATGGCTTCTTTTGCTTCCTCCCAGGCGTTAAAAATGTTCTTTATCAGAGAAACACCAGCGTCAGTGGTACAACGCCCTTTGGTGAAACCGTACTGTTGTTCATGAAAGATGGAGTTTTTATTAAAGTGTCGTAACATTTGATTGAGCATCAACTTTTCAAACACCTTACTGATAACTGGTAGAATTGATACAGGCCTATAATTGTTGAGTTCTTTACTATCACCGGATTTGAACAAAGGAACTACTTTACTGTGTTTCATGAGATCCGGAAAGACACCTTGGTCTACACTGGTGTTAAATATGACAGCTAAATAGGGCGCAATGGTGTCGATGAAAGTTCTACAGACTTTTACAGACATTCCCCAGAGATCTTCTGTTGATTTAATTTTAAGATCTTTAAAAGCTTTCATTACAGCCTGGGGGTTTGTATGTTGAAACCTAAACTCCAAAGGGCATGCATTTACATTCTTTCTAAGTAAGGCAGCAGAGAACTCGGATGAGGAATTTAAAGCTTCAGTAGTTTTTAGGGGAATATTAGCAAAAAAGTTTTCAAATGACTGAGCTACTTCTAGATCTGAGTTGATAGGGCCATGTGCAGTTTCTAAATTAAATTCAGTATTACGCTGTTTTTTCCTACCTGTTTCGTTATTTATTATTTGCCAGGTAGTTTTTATTTTATCATCGGCTGATTTTATTTTATTGCTAATATAAAGAGCTTTAGCAACTTTGCACACATTTTCAAATTTCATTATATTGTGTGTTTAATAGTGAAAAGAACTCGGCATAGAACTCATTTGGGTCACATAAATTATAAAAACTTTGAACAAATAATTTACTGGCCAAAGAGTTTTTTAATTTCTCTAAATTTTTACATGTAGTTGGCCTAAACCTTATTTGAATTTTTGTATAGGCATGTATGAGCAAAATGTTACTGTTTGTCCACTGTGATCAGATGACAGCTTATTTACAATTTGTTTGTGTAAGTAATCGCAGTTACAAAAAATATTATCTATGCAAGTGGCAGAAGAAGCTGTCACTCGGGTTGGTTCAATAAAAACATTTGATAAATCAAATGACCCAAAAAGACTTAATAATCTGACAGTATTCAAGTTATTTTCTAATAAATTAATATTGAAATCACCACATACGATTATTGACTTACTACTAGCACTAAGTTTCTTCAGCACATCTTCCATTACTGATTCAAACACACATAGATTCTGGTAACCTGGAGGTCTGTATACGCATACTATCACATGCTTATCAAGCTCAACACAGGACAATTCAATGATGTGTTCAACAGACAGACCAGTCATCACTGGTCTGTCTGTATTTGTGTGTATTTTCGTTCTTTAGATTTAATTGTGTTTTTAACTAAAATTAATGACCCGCCATGTATCATACGTTTTCGGCTGAAATGGCTAACTACACAATAATTTTCATAGTTAATTGACCGTACTTGATAATCTTTTAACCAATGTTCTGTTAAACAAATGACATCAAACTTGGTATTTTCCAAAAACAATTCTATTTCTAGTAATTTGGAAGAGCAACCTTGAATATTCTGATTAAGTAATTTTAAAGTGTGTTGCACTCCCTTTGGTTTCTTATCATTATGAGTTAAATTGCCAGAATATACTTTATTACTATTGTCTAATAATAATTGGTTATTTGTAGGGGTAACTTCTGTTGTCTTACTAACTAGTTTAAAAAGTTATCCGGAGTGACCTCCACAACTACAATTTTTGAAGAGTTTAGAATGCCCTTTTCAGTTCCATAAGGAAGAGAACACCTTTCCTGACTAGTAGTAGCCTCCAAGGATGTTGGTTTTATAGGTGGTTCCTCCTTCGTACAACATGACGATTCATGATTGCTCACTATGTTGTTAGAATAAGCAGACAACACAGACTCGTCAATCAGACTCCTACAATTTGTTATATTAGCTATAACCTCATTAATGTTATATGCTATCAACATAGCAATCATATGTCTACATTTCCAAGACAGAGATAAACTTCTCTGAGTTAACTTAAAACTACTAACAAACTTGTTAGTGTCAAAAAACAATAATTTGTCAGTATAACAACATGTCAGCATGTGTATAGTATTATTCAACTTATGAATATAATTGTTTTCATTATCTGATATAGTATCTGAATAAGGTAAAGCACACAACATTAGCTTCCCTATATTTAGCTTTAATAAGGTGTCAACACCATCCACTATGTCCTTTCTGGTAATACCGGTACTATTACATAATAGCAAAACCATTGTAGAATAATTATCTAGGTTTGTATTTGCTATTCTTTTAATCATTTGTTCAAAACGTATGTTATGAAAACTATGGTTGGTAAAACTATGGCTTAGGTAATTGTGTAACATTTTTCCAAAGCCTGAGCCTATTTCATCACAAAAGAATATGGACTTATTTTTCTTTGTATTAACACGGGGCTCTGCTGGAAGAGCCAACACCGGTGGAGACAAGTCAAGCTCAGGCTGAGGAGGTGGTGGTTGGTTGGCACAGCTGCATGATAGATTATTGGTCAGAGACTCATATCTCTCAGCATTGCCTTTCACCAATTCTAGTAATTCCCCAGCCTCAAACAATCGCTCACTCAGTTGTTGCTGTGATGTCACATATTTCTCAAAAATATCCTTAAGCAAGTGCTCCTTGTGTAGAATATCATTATAAAGAAGCTTAGTATCAATATCATACTTTCCCCTACACTCATTTAACTCAACAGTGCAACTCTTTAAACTTTTAGAAAGAATAACACGTTCTTTTCTAAGGGAAAGATTTAATTTTAAAAGATTTTGTTTTTTAATGGCTCTTTGTGACCGTTTCATTATTTTCTTAATTTTCCAAACATTCGCGGGACCATTGCCAACCGCATTGAGAGGGCGGAGCTACAAGCTGACTCACGTCACCCAAAGCACCGTCGTCTACGTCTTAGTGCCTCAGAGGCAGAATAGCCGAAATAATTTTCTTTGGTGCTTCGGTTCAGCTAGTCTAAACAATAGTAACCTCCACAGCAAGATATAATCTATGCTGGGGAACTGTATAAAGTTGTATAAAAAAATAGTTTATCCTGTATATTTCATTATAATAAAATAAGGTTTAGTTTCAATCATCTTTTCTTAAAGAAAATGAATACTTAAGCTACCCTCAATATGTAATCTATATTCACTAAAGCCAAATAAAATGTGAAATACTTAATGTAAACAAACTGCCATACATAACCACACTTTTTTGGAAATTAATGATAGCAGCTTAATGTTTATGAAATAAATCTACTTATCAAATTTTTTGAACATTTCACATGTCAAAATAAACAAATGTACTAAGTTCCTTGATATAGTATTGCACATCCTATTTGGCTGAAGAAGTTGTTATAAATAATCGTATCGGTTTGTTATCCCTACTGACGTAAATTATTATAACAAATAAATATTTTTATTTTGCTGTCACTTGTAACGCTTTTTTAATTCTAAACCCTTTATTGCAATAACAAAAATAATAAAAAAACAGCATTTTTTTAATATTGTTAATATTGCTAACTAAAATAAAAAATGGCAATAATTCTGCGCTGCATCTTATGAAATCAGAACCTAAGCCGACTTCTCAGTCCAACGCTTGGCGCCTACTGCTACCAGCTCACATTAGATTAACTCGAATTTTAGCAATGCCATAAACCGGCCAGGTCACAAGCATGATGCGTATCTAGCGAAAGCGACGGAAATATATTTTTGTTTCGTGTAGTGCAAAGCGAATGCGCGACTTTACGTCAGTGGGTGCCGTGCAAAACTGCGATCTTTGTGGTGTGTGTCGTTTAAACACATACAGTCGTACCGCGAGTTCACAGCAATACGACTCTTAACTTGCCTATGCACTTTTGAACGCTTACTGTACATAAACAACAAAGACGAAACACTTTTTAACACGATTTAATGAGCTTCACATGTAAACCTACTTCTAATAATTGTCGTATCGAAATGAAACTTTGTAAGTATATGCAGTTCTGATGACAAAAGTATAATTTGGTATCTTGGAGTTGATACACACATCAACAAAATCTAGGGATATTTTATATTTAATCAAATATCTATTAATCTATGAAGAATTTTCTGATATAGTAAATGGAAGAATGATAGGTTATTTTAAGGTCTTTAATAATAATAAAAAACTATTTCGTGATTCTTTTGTTTTAAATAAAAATATATTTATTAAAAATCGCCGTAGGAAATTGGTATGATAAAAAACTTCTTTTCTTCTTATAAAACTATTACTTTTAATTAAAATTTAAAAACTCTTATAAACTCTAATTATTAATAATCAGTGTTGCCACCTCTTACATTAATTACACATCGACATCGATTGTTCATACTTAAAATTAAATTGTCAATGTCTTGCTGCGTTATGAGGTCCCATGTTCTTTGCAAGTGTTCGTAAAGTTGTTGTTCCGTCGTCAAATTTGGAGGGAAATCTCTCAAAGCTTTTCGTTGTAACATGTCCCAGGCATGCTCGATAGGATTTAAGTCGGGCGACTGTTGAAGCCAATCCAAAACTTGAATATTGTGGTCTCGGAGAGCGGCCGACACGAGACGCGCTGAATGGGAAGGAGCATTATCGTGCATGAGTAGAAATTCCTGGCCCATTTGGATTCTGTGTGGGACAATAACGGGCTCTACTACCTCCTCATGGTATTTTTGTGCAGTCATGTTGCCTTGGATCCAAACGAGCTGGGTTCATCCGCCAAAACGAATTCCTGCCCACACCATGATTGTCCCGCCTTGGTATGAGTGGACCTCCTGAGCGTGCCGTAGACGGCTAACTCTCCCTGGAGATCTCCAAACGTGTGTTCTACGTGAATCCGGATGAAACCCAAACCGGGACTCTTCGGTGAACAGCACCAAAGACGATTGTTCGTCACTCCATGGTAAATTCTCCCGAGCCCACGAAAGCCGCCGACCGCGATTGCCACGTCGCAATGCTGGAACACGGAGCGGTCTTCGAGCATGAAGACCAACTTCATGCAACCTCCTTCGCACGGTTTGATCGCTTACCAGCAGCTGTTGGTCCTCATGGAGCCTTTGTTCTAGTTGCATCGCTGTGATATTGGGTTGTCTTCTGGCGGTCATTAATAGATATCGATCCTGTCTCTGCGTAGTAACACGACATCTACCAGTGTGCCGTTCAGTCACATCCCCAGAACTGCGATAACGTGACCACAACCTTGATATCACGTTTTGGCTGGTGTATAGGGCCTCAGCAACGATGCGTTGAATAGCACCATTTCCTAACATGCCCACGGCTCGTAACATTTCATCTCGACTCAAATGACGACGTGACATGACTCTTAAAGCTCACACGGCACGTTAAATTAAAAAAAGAAAATCAGTCTAATCCCTTGTCATAAATTAATTTTAATAAAACAATTTTAACTTTTCTTAGCGTAACGAATTACTAACAATTTTGCCGCCGTCATTTGTTGTTTCTTTTGTTTTTTTATTTCCAGTTTTAAATTTAGAGAATATAATAAATGAGGTTTCAATATGTATATAAACTTTTTACAGAAACTAAACAGATTTTAAACTATAGATTCGTAAATAATTTAGGATTAAGGTATCCCTAGATTCTGTTGATGTGTGTATGATGTTGGAGCCAGGAGGTGGATAGTGGAACTCTTCAGTGGCTACTAGTAAACCCCTCGTGTTTTGGCTCATATGATTTGTTTTGACGAGCCCAATTTATTTGGCTTAGGCAACAAAGGTCTGATGATGGAGCCGTGAGATCGATAGTAGTACAATCATCAGATCATAGTGGTTTTCAGTGGCTACTTGTAAACCTCTAGAATTTTGGGCTCATATGATTCATTTTGACGAGTCCTATAGATTGTGCTTGATAACGAGGGTCTGATGATGAAGTCAAGAGGTGATATTGGAACTCTTCAGTGGCTCCTAGTAATCCGCTCAAGTCATAACTTCGTTGATTTTAGACTTATCAGCTAAATGAAATAAATACTGACTAAAAAGTAAAAAATAAAAACACGTGGTTAAAAATTAATGACTTTCATTAGTTCTGCTTTTAATTACACTTTTGGTTACATCACTTTTTAGTTGTGTATACTTTTCATTAATTTAAACAAAGCGCTTCAGGCTTTTTGATTTAGGCATTGGATCAGAAGAACTAATACAAGTCAATTTCATAGTTTTATAATTGTTTGTGCGTGATAAGACGTGTTTTTCTCTGCATATAAAGCTGGCGTGCTAAAAATACCTTTTTTACCCGACAATGCTAGGATTAAGGGTTATGATTTAACATGTGTCTTTTTATTATCAGTACAATTTCACCGCTAAAATTAAAAGAAATAGAGCACCTTACAAAAATAAATTAATCTTACGAAAAAAAATTCACGGAAAGTAGGTCGCCAAGACTTACATGACGCTTTCACTGTTAAAAATCTTGTTCAAAACGAATGATTTAGCCATTTTATTTAACTATTGCATGACACAACATGAAAGACTGGTAAAAACTGTTTAAGTCCGTATCTAAGTTAAATATAATAAAGTTGGACATTGATCCTAGATTATCGAATGCAGTTCAAGTGACTCAGTTTCTTCAAGAACCTACTCTTGAAGAAACTGAGTCACTTGAACTGCATTAAGCATGAAGTCAATGTTTTTTTTAACCTTTTTAATGCATTTTTTGGTAATTAGGTATCTTTTGTTTGAATAACATATAACTTTCTGGTTTTTAATATTGTATTGTAAAACGGGCTGGTGTCCGCAATTCTACGTCTGAGTGCGTATTTTTCGTACATTGGTATTTTGCGTGCATTTGTCAATTTATAGTTACTTGGAAAAAGAAAATTAGGTTTAATCTGCTGTAAGTGTATTTAATGCTTAACTATTTTTATTTGTTAAATTTATGTTCACTATTTAAGTACTGGTTGCTGAAGAAAGATTCATGTACAAATAAAACTCTGTTTATGACGATAGTTGGAATTATTTGTGATCACACTTAATTCTGAATGTGCAGGATGTTGGAGTACACCAATTGTTAGTAGAAATATCTACTAAATATCTATGCTTTTGTTATTCGGTTTTATCAACTGCTTTAGTAGCTATGTAGGTACATATATTTTCTAGAGACCGACATGATTGAGGAGCACATAAAATGTGATGTTTCACCGAAAAAACATGTTTTTCCATTTTCATATTATATAACAAATTAGAATATATTTACTACTAAATGATACTTAATTAAAATCTGTTTTAATTGTCTGATAACTTTCCAAAAAACAGCGCGGTCCAATTTATGATTTTTATGGCAAATCAAAGCATTGTAGGCATCTCAACCTCAGCCATACATTTTAATTTTTTCTACAGATTTCGCATAACTAATACTAAATCGTCGTTTTCGAGTTATAAGGTGGCTCCTCAATCCAGACGGAAGAATTGAAGAACCACCTTAAACGTCTTGTAACTTTTAATGGGTTTTACTACAAATTCCAGGATAGGGCCTACAAAATCGGCCAATTTACTACTAAATATTGGTAGTATCTGCGTTTAAATGTGAGACAGGGCTTCTCAATCCATACGCACACTGCAAATCGTAACACAGCAATGCTGCTTGGAGAGTCATGAATGGACCACCACCAACACCATTAGATTAGCCTTTAAAAAGAGCTCTTATCATCATCACACGCCATGTAGTTCCAGCCTAGGCTGCTTTCACCCAGCTACTTCCTTGTGAAGATTGTCGCAAAAGAGCTCAGCTACTTAATATCCATACTGTTATTATTAATGCAAAAGTTACTCAGTCTGTCTGTCTGACTGTTTGCTACCTTTTCACGCCTTTACCGCTGAATGGATTTGGATAAAAGTCACACGGATACTTTTTATAGAGGATACTTTCTACCCTCTACGTTTCAGTGGGATTATTTTTGACTTCCATGTAGACGAAGCAGCGAGCAAAAACTAGTTACCTATAGAAGTGGATCCCCAGTTCCTCTGCCAGCTCGAGGTCCTTCTTCCATTGGTGGTAGGAGTCGCAGGCGAAGTCTCCATTGGCCAGGTCTGGGATTCTTCGTGGATCCTCGTGGACAAACCGGTCCCAGGTGCTCTCGCTTTTACCTAGAAAGTACACGCGAAGTTATATGGGTGATATTCTGCAGGGAGTATAGCTGTTATGTGAAAATGTATTGTTTGGTTTAATGACTTGGTTATTCTAGTACTTGAATTAATAACGATGTACTTATTCGAAGTCTTCACAAGTAGGTATCACTTTCGAAACAAAATTTTTGCTTATGATCACATCAATCAGCTGGATGTTTTTTTTTGACTCGGCACTTTCCCTCAAGGATTTCTCTCTTCTTAAAACAAAAGGAAGATGGAATATTTAAGGACCATATTCTTACCACTCTCATTCCAGGCGCCTTCGACCTGGTAAGCAGCAGTGGAGGCTCCAAACCTGAACCCAGGTGGAAACGATAGGTCGGCGCTCCATGACACAGCTAGTACAGCGCTGTGGAATGAATGTCTAAATGAGCCATTTTTATTAACTTTAAAAGCATATAAGCGTCCAATTGCGAGTCATACTCGCCCACGAAGAGTTACGTACCACCGTACAATTTTTATTATCACTTTTTTTTTATTGCCTGTTGTTTGTTTTTGCAGGAAGACACTGAAAGTCTAGTGCCTACCTATTATAACCTTTCAACCTAAGTACCCTACGTGCAATTGTCAGTAAAACCAAGGCGTTGCTGTCCTTTTTCGAGAAGCCAAGGTGGATCGAATGACCGATTTCCCACCTATACGTCCGCGTAATAATCGGCTTTTTTAAACAACGAGTTTCTTTAAACAACGAGTAGGCACTATGTGATTAGGTAAGTATTATTACATTTTACATACAGACAAAAATTCATAGGATACAAGATTAAAATTGACAACCCGTCTGAGCAGGTGTGGTGATCAATGTATTTTTTTCTGAGTTAGTTTTAATCATGATCTGGCAGTTTGAGTTATTTATGCGGCCTATCTACCAAAATGTACTTCCCATGGTATTGTTCGTCGAATCGTTGAGCTCGTTAAGTTCTGAGTTGTGCTGCACGATTACTGACAAATGCGTCTGCACTTTTCTCAAAAGACCGATGTTTATGGTCTTCACATGGATTTTAAAAGAGACTAACCTCTGAGTTTGTTTCAGCGTTTCTTCTCAGTGTAGTCAGATAGGAAACGACGACCTCAACTAGTTTAAAAATATGATTGACGTGTAAGAGTGTTTGTACAAACACACTTACAGAAATAAAATCATTTATCATTTTCATATAATAATGCTCGTGCATCTTCTATCGTCATCTATCTTCTCATACAGAGAAGTCTGTATGAGAAGATACCTTTGGTCTGCAGTGCGACAGTAACAGGCTGGTATTTTTATTATAAAGCAATAAGCAGATTGCCGACGTGATGTTGAGTGTTCTCTTGTTGACTGGCATCAGTAAGCATCAGCTTTGCCACATCAACAATGCTTAGCCGTTGAAATTGGTATGGCTAAAGTAATTCCCCCAAGGAGGTACCCCAAAGGGCTTAGTGGTATTACGGACCCACTAAGTCAAGCTTTGCTGATCATAATATTTGTGCCCTATTTTGAATGAGATAAGCCGTCTACAGTTGACTTGATAATAAGATAATTTCTATGTTGCACAGTATTTCGCCTAGAACATGCTAGGTGGACAAAATTCAAGTTTTCATTTCCAGGAAATCTTAATTGCATAACACAAACAACACCCCCAAACTCTAAATTCCGAGAAAAAGTTGTTTTTCAAATGCTTAACTGATGAGTCATAGAGTTCAGAAGTCAGGTAATGAGTTTAATGCAAGCATTCCGGTCAATCAGTTGCAATTTAGCGACACTTTTGTGCACATCTCATAGTGGTTTATAGTGATATTGTGAAAGTTTTTTGTGATGGATATTAATACTGAGGGTATGTACTATTATTTAATATATTATTTTTATCAGAATCTATTAAAATGCATTTTTTTAACTTAATGCATAAATTTTTGCGTAATTTTTTTCATAAACAAAACTTTGAACGTTCAGGAAATACATTGATTCGCCTCTATTCGGGCTAGTTTTTAGATATATTGTAGGTATAACTGTTTAATTTGTAAAAATACACATATTGTTCAGCACACTTCAGTACAACATATTTTTTTATATTTTTTTTCAGAACACGTTTACTCTATTTCAAGGGTAGCACTTTTTGAAGAGTGGTTGAAACACACGAAGAATGATAAAAGATCGCGTATTTATGACTATCTTTCTTCAAAATTTCACTTTGGTGACACTACTAAAAGCAGCCAAAGAGAAATAAAGTTGAAAATATCCAACTTTTCTACTAAGATTATTGACCCCATTGATGAACCTTCACCTACAGTAGGCCATTTTCCGCTTAAAATTGAAATAGATGATAAAAATAGTATCACGCATAGATTCCATATAATACCCCGAATACACTTACCTTATGATGGTGTAATCGGCACTGATATGCTAATCGCTTTTGGCTGCACAATTGACTACACCCGTGAAACCTTGAAAATAGGTAAAAACGAAATAAAATTACATTTCAATGCGCCCATTTATGTAATTTCTCCCAGAACTGAAACCGTCATTGAATGCTCCGTCTCCAACCCTGAAGTGAAAGAAGGAATCGTACTAGACCAATGTTATCATGAAGATTTACTAATCGCCAATTGCTTAGTCACAGTTAAAGAAAACAAGAGAATTAATTTATCAGTAATCAACACTTCTGAAACTCCTGTAACCCTTAAGTCACATTTGGATATCACACTCACTCCCTTAAGTTCATTAATCAAACCTTTCGACCCCATAAACGCTCATACAGTTTGTCATTTCAAAAACACCGACGCTCACCTGCGAACACAAGAGGTATTAAACCTTCTTAGAATCTCCCACCTCAATTCTGAAGAAGCAAATGCTCTTCACGATGTTTGCTCTGAATACTCAGATATATTCTTCATTCCTGGTGACAAACTTTCCCACACAAATGCACTTAAGCATAACATTACGACGAGTGCTCAAAATCCAATAAACGTAAAATCTTACCGGTTCCCAGAGGTACACAAACAAGAAGTCAACAAACAAATCGACCACATGCTCGATCAAGGAATCATAAAACCTTCAGTCTCCATGGTCCTCACCAATTTGGATTGTCCCAAAGAAAATTGATGCATCCGGACAGCAAAAATGGCGTATAGTTATCGATTACCGAAAACTAAATGACATCACTATTGGAGATAGCTACCCTATACCGCAGATATCCGAAATTTTAGATCAGCTGGGTCAGAGTAAATATTTCTCAACTCTTGACCTTGCATCAGGTTTCCATCAAATAATAATCAACGAAGAGGACGCCCCTAAAACGGCGTTTAATGTACCTCAAGGACATTACCAATTTACAAGAATGCCATTTGGGTTAAAGAACGCGCCCGCTACTTTTCAAAGGTTAATGAATACTGCTCTCACAGGCCTCCAAGGCATACGATGTTTTGTATATCTCGATGACATCGTCATATATTCTCATGATTTAAATTCTCACATTGATAATCTCTCGTCAGTATTCCAAAGGCTTCGAGATAACAATCTAAAACTCCAACCTGACAAGTGTGAATTTCTCAGACGTGAAGTCGCATATCTTGGCCATCAAATAACTAGAGATGGTGTAAAACCTAACCCTGAAAAAATAAAGGCGGTAACCAAATTTCCTACCCCCAAATCTCCGAAGGACATTAAGTCCTTCCTCGGACTTGTATCCTACTATCGCCGTTTCATTTCTAACTTCTCGAAAATTGCAAAACCTCTTACTCAACTTTTAAAAAAGGATGTCGCCTTCCTATGGGAAAATCAACAACAAGTCGCTTTTGACGAGCTCAAGCACAAACTTACCTCTGCTCCTATCCTCATTTATCCAGATTTTTCTGCCCCTTTCATCTTGACGTGTGATGCCTCCAATTATGCCATTGGTGCTGTACTCAGTCAAGGTCCAGTTGGTAAAGATAGGCCAATAGCATATGCTTCTCGCACTCTCAATAAGAGCGAATCAAATTATAACACCACTGAAAAAGAACTTCTTGCTATTTTGTACGGTTGCAAAACCTTTCGCCCATATCTCTATGGACGGAAATTCCTGATCATCACTGACCATAGGCCATTAAAGTGGTTGTTTAATCACAAAGATCCTGGTAGCAAATTACAAAGATGGCGCCTGAAACTAATGGAATACGAGTACGAAATTGGTTATCAAAAGGGAAAACTTAATGCCGCTGCTGACGCCTTATCCCGATATCCTGTAAATCCAATTCAACCATCAGATTGTGATCCCATTCCATCCACTTCTAACCAAAATACAGATAATTCTACACCTCAATTCAGCCCTCTAACTCTCGAAGATCTTGATATCCAATTACCTCCTGGTTCCCTAGACCTTGACTATAAACTACCATCTGTAGACCTCTTAGAAAACGACGACTCACCACCAGGAATCAATGATCCTATTACACCTACTACGTCTAACGAGTCCCCGAATCCCACAACAAATCCTTCTCTCAACGATACGAGTAACTACAGCAAGTTCCTGAAAATAATGAACAACAAAGACTTTAATAGCAACGCTAAAATCACAGAACACAACGAAAGCATCCTGAAAAGTAACTGCAAAATCATTGTCATACCTACTTCCATCGATCTTGATGAGTCCAACCCTCATGTGGAAGAAACCCTGAGCAACCTTGAAAACTCTGAAGAACTCCTAGATAGGGAAAGAACGCTCTACTCCTTTATCTCATTCAATCACAAAGGAAAAACAATATATTTCCTATTCACTAAAGTATATCACTTTCATAACAGTCCTTATAAAGACATTTATAAAAGTATACAAAATCTTCAATCCGATTTACTACGTAACCCTACTAATTCTAATCTAGATTTGGGCATTACTGATTTCCAAAATCCTTTCGACAAGCATATCTGGTCGAAAATATACAATATGTTCTGCTATATCTTTAACAATACTCAAGTATCAATTCATATCTATCATAATACTATAATTTACCCTACACCCTCGGATATCCCTAAAATACTCCGCGAAAACCATGACATTCCTATTGCCGGACATTTAGGATCTACACGAATGTCAAATCGAATAAAAGAAAGATATTTCTGGAAAAATATGCGGACAGATATCGAATCATACGTAAAAAATTGCTCCCAGTGTCAAAGTAACAAAGCCCTAAGACAAATTAACAAATCACCAATGCAAATAACCACCACTTCTACTAAGCCATTTGAACGACTCAGCCTCGACCTCGTGGGTCCACTTCCAGAAGCTGGCCTTACTAAGCTCAAATTCATTGTTACACTACAAGACGACCTAACCAAATATTCCCTCGCTTGCTCTATAGGTAATGCCACTGCAGAAGAAACATGTGAATGTTTAGTGCACTTTATTTCTGCTTTCGGTATCCCAAAGTCTATTTTAACCGACCAAGGCACGAACTTCACCTCAGATTTATTCACGCTTTTTTCCACGCTTAAGGAATACCTTAAATCGTATGTCAATGAAAATCATTCTGATTGGCATAAATATGTCTATACTGCTATGTTGGCGTATAACACCTCTACTCATTCCACTACTAACTTCACACCATACGAGCTCCTCTTCGGCCAGAAACCTTTTATTCCGGACTCCGTCTACGAACTACAGTCAGACCTCACATATCCAGAGTATCTAAAATCCCTGCATCATCGTCTAAGACTTTCACGTGAAAAAGCCATCGAAAACATACTAAGATCTAAAGATAGATCTAAACAGTATTATGACACCCGCTCACGACCTGTTCAATATAAAGTTGGAGATTACGTATATCTTAAAAATCATGTACGTTTGCGCAAAGCCTTTTCGCCAATTTGGAAAGGACCTTATAAGGTTGTAAAAATCAATGGTAAAAATACCTTGACCTTACTCATAAATAGACGTCATGTGACTCATCACTATGACGAAGTCAAACTAGCTCCTAGATCTGAAACGTAGCCCTAGTTATATACTTAATACTAATTTTAATTATATTTTATTACAGTAACTCTGCGCTGGGTCTGGAGTTCATTACGCCTTTGACGAACAGTCCTGGCATCTACACCCCTTAGGTTCTTTAAGTTTAATCGATAGTCACCTTAGTATAGTTATTCCTTATGATGTATCCTTTATTAATCCGCATGTTCTAAACCTCCGTATTATTTTCGATAAATCCAAACAAATATGTGACAATGGTAAGGTTTTGATTATTTAGAATGTAGTAATCTCTTTGAACCATTGAACACCCGTTATAATGATATATCCCATAACAACGAAGCTATTTTTCACCTTAAATCTCGCCAGGCGAAAAGATCTGCACTTCTAGGATTCGTAGGCACTGTGTCTTAAAAGTTATTTGGCACAATGGATGAAGACGATGCCATCCGATACGACAATGCCATCAAAGAGGTAGAAACAGACCAAAAGAAACTAGCTCTTCTGATGAAAGAAAATATATTAGTAACTACTTCTTCGCTTAGATCTTTCAACGAAACTCTGTATATAATAAAACTAAATGAAAACCATCTGAAGAAAGCAATGGATGAATTGTCCCAAGATATTCTAAACCTGACTTATGTCTCAAAAGAATTAGGTATTAGGTCTCGCATGCTAGAATTAACTTCTATGATAGAAAATAGTCTTCTAGCCTTGTCTTTCAAAGTTGAAGATATAATTAACTCTATTATGTTCAGCAAATCTAATGTCCTATACCCCACTATCCTAACACCTAAAGAACTTTACACCGAATTGGTCGATAATTATAGATTCTTACCAGAATCTAAGCAACTTCCAGTTCCTTTGAACCTTGATAATATGCATACTATTTTAAATTTATCAGAAATATCTAGTTACTTCAATAAAGAAAAAGTTGTATTTACAGTAAAAATCCCTCTCATAAACCCTATGCACTTAAGTGTATATCATAACTTACCTTCGCTAGTTCCACATGATAAAAATAATCCAAATTCATATTCGACCATTATCCCATCCTCCAAATATATTGGTATCAGCCGATGTACTGTAAATTATTTTTTAAGTCGATGTACTGTAAATTAGATAATCTGGATTATTGTAAGACAATCAATGATGGTCACTACCTTTGTGAAGCACCGATAATATACTCCTCCTCTGCAACGCCTTCCTGTGAAACAGAAATTATTACAAAAGTACTTACCTCAATTCCTTCAACTTGTGAAACCAAATTTATTCAAGGTCACGTTAGCATCTGGCAGCCACTACCCTACAATAGATGGTTATATGTAATGTCAGAAAAAAATAAAATAAGTATTGAATGTAATAACTCCCAATCTATAGAAATAGAATTTAGTGGAAATGGTGTATTAAACTTACCTTCTAAATGTATTGCCTACTGCAAGGACACTCGTTTAATATCGCATGAAAATCATAAAATTCAGCTAAAAACTATTGTTTCTAACTTTAATATTTTAAATGATTCTTGTTGTAATATTGTAGCATATAATAACATTGTGTCGAATTTACCTGTAGTTAATCTTAAGAATATTAACTTAGATTCCTTAGCTTATGATAACCCTGAAATCCTGAAAGGCCTTAGTAACATAATTGAAAAACCACATATTGTTTTATATGAAAAATATTATTCAGGTGTTATAATTGTAATTATGATTTCTATTATGTGCTTTATTATCTATAAGGTGTATAAAATACACATACACAGTGTAACGAGTTTTTTTACACCGTTACATGTATTGATGATTGTAGTCGATTTCGGAACGATTTCTTAATTGTATTTTTTATCTGTGATACATTTCGTATGACATTTTTGGACGTCAAAATTGGACAGGTCACTTTTGCGATCTTTGTTGGTGAAGGTGACAGGTCTCTTGATTTTTCCTGAATGGAATCGTGACTAATCTGGTTTATAGTGGTGCTTTAATGCCCTAATCCTAAACCAAAGGACCCGTAGAATGGTCCCGGTGGATATTTCTATCGGATTTTTGGTAAGTTGGACTCTTTTCGAGAGAAAATTTCCTTCGACGATGGCGGTTCGTTTGTGACCATCTTACGGTTTTTTGCAGGTTTCCTCGTCGCCTCCCTACGTCTTTTGTTACCAGATAGCTTCACGGTACACCGAGGGAGACGCGAATTTATATACCTGGAATAAGCGGTAAGTTTTTCGTTGGTCGATGCGTCCTCGCGAGTTCGGAGTGAAATCACATCTCAGAGTTCCTTTTTGTCCACAGCCTACAATTGTGGGTGCTTATTCCACCTTTACTTCAATAAATTTCTACTGGCCTTCCACGGGGGCTGATTACCTGAGAGGTACCACCTTCCGGCTCTCGGGGTCATCTTCAAGCTTCCAGTTACATATTTTTTATATTTTTTTCCTCTATAACATAACAGCCTTCAGCTGCGAATTTAAAGTTATAAAGATGCAATGATGATATAGCAACTAAAATTTATATTAATATAATTGTATTCATTAGGCTAAAGGTATACAATAAACTGGGAACGTTCAAGGTAGTGAGACTTTTAATCACCATTGACATCCACAGGCCCCCATCCTAAGATTAATGGTTCAATCTCTCCAACTTTATCTGGCTATCCATTAATAGTGTGTCGCTCCACGGCGCCCGAAATTTAATATCTTGCATTATAATACTTTTTTAGGAGATCACACACTCAGAAACAAACACACACCTATTCTTTTAAATTTTTAATATTACATTTGGCTTCCCAATTAGGGACCGTATTATCCGTTTAAATTTTTATTATTACATTTGGCGCCTTAACAGGGACCTATTCAAAAAATTATTATTACATTTGTCGCTCAAGCGAACAGGGACTTGAATTTAGCTTACTTATTTTGTTATTGATTCATTGCATCTTGATATTTTGTAGTAACTCATTATTGTGCAATATTGTAATTTAAAACTTAAATTCTTTGGATGTTTGCTTTTAAGTAAACAGTATTTTCTACTAACATTATTGTACTTTGTACTATTGTGTATGTTTAATGTTTATGGTTACAGCATTACTTCTTCTTTTCTCTTACAAAACCAACATTTTGTATGGTAAGACAGTTTGTTTTATCTAAGTGTCTCAACAGTGTAAATTAAGTGCGGTGAAACTTTGTTTCATATTTAATCTAAAGCAAACTTTAGTTTAACTAAGTAATCTTACTTTTAGTAACTTGAATTGATCTTGTAAATTGTTACTGCATTTTTTAAACTTGAAATTTTCATCAAAACAAACTTTGAACATATCTTTTTAACCTCAAGTATTTTACAACTTTGGAAGTTTTTGTTTCATATTTAATCTTAAGTAAACTTTGGTTTAACTTGGTAACCTTACTTTAAGTAGTTTAAACTTATCCTGTAAATTATTATTGCATCTTTTTACTTGATAGTTTCATCAAAACAAAAAAACTTAGATAATATTTTACACTTACCCTCAAATATTTCACTTTTTTTTAAATTTACATCTTGCTTTGCTCATCAATTTTCGTTTAGTTTATTCATGATGGCTAATGGAGACCAGTCTTTTCCGCCTATTGCTAAAGACCACATAGAATTTGATTGTGCTTGCGCAGATCCTAATGTTGCACAAACTGCTCCGGACATGATTAATTTGACAGAAGTACCACACCCTTTTGATCATATTGAAAGGATTGCACACTCTTCCTCAGCTTTTGCTTTGCACACTCTGCCTTCTTTTAATTCTATGAATGCTTTGGTTATCTTGTGTTAGGGAATTTATTACTGAAGTTGAAGAATACTTTTTATACAAAAATTTTGACGAAATTTTGTTGGTTGGTTCATTCACGGATTTGCTTAGTGGCATTGCTCTGAAATGGTTCCGCACAGTTCGTTTTCGTATTCCATCCTGGCGTGAGCTTAAGCTTGCTTTGCTTAAACGTTTTGACAGGCCGGACTTCGACTATTTTTTGGAACATGATCTTCGTACAAGGAAACAAAAGAGTTCTGAATCTCTTCCAGACTTTATTACAGAAATACTGGACATGGCTAGTCGTCTTTCTTCGCCATTGTTTGATGCGGTTTTGGTTACTATTATTAAACATAACATGCTACCTATTTACACACCTTTTATATTTGGTAAACCTATAGATTCTGTGGAACAATTTCTTGTTCTTGCAAAAGAGCTTGAAGTTTTTGTAAGTCATAAAACTTTTAAAACTGAAAAACCTACTGTTAAGTCTAATGCGGTTTTGTCCTGTTTAAAGTGCAAAAAATCTGGTCATCATTATAAGCATTGTACTTCCATACCTGGCGTAATTTGTTTTAATTGTCAAAAAGTTGGAGTTACATCTAAGAGTTGTGATGTTTGTAACGTAAAGAAAAGCTCTAGCGAGTCAAAAAACGGATTAGGTCGCATCGAGCCCCTGTTGTTACTGACATAACCGCGAGCGTCTCGATGAAAGAAAATTTTGCTAAATATCACAAACCTGACGATGCTACTCGTAACAGAGATTTTGCGAATTGGTTAGATTACTTAAAGACATTTTTCAAAATTTATAGATCAGCTCCTGTTTTATTTGTTAAAGATAACGATACTAGACCTTATTTACAATTTTCCGTAGATAACCATACTTTTTCTGGTTTATTAGATAGTGGCTCAAATAGTTGTATTTTGGGTTCCAATAGTCATAGACAATTCTTACAGTTAGGTTATAAAATAAATTCTGTTTCTAGCTCTGCTTATACGGCCGATGGTTCTTCACAAAGAATTATTGGTACCATTGAATTACCTGTTACTTGTGATAATTTAACTAAAAATATTAATTTTCAAATTATACCTTCTTTCCAACCTGATTTCATTTTAGGATTTGATTTTTGGTTAAAATTCGATTTGGCTAAGGATTTATGGAAAAATATAACTTATGCTCGATGCAATACAGTTCAAGTTTGTTCAGTCACCTCTGTTAGTGAACTTTCTCCTGCTGAGAAACAAAAATTAAATGATACTGTTTCACTCTTTGAAGATATTTCTTATGAAAAGAGAGGCTTAGGTCTTACTCATCTTGTTCAAAATAAAATTTATGTTACTAGCGAACCTTTTAAACATCGATATTGGCCTTTAAGTCCTGCAAAGCAGAAGGAACTTTTTGATGAAGTAGAAGTCTTATTACAGGAAGGAATCATCCAACCTTCTAAATCGCCTTGGTGTTCACCTGTCTTAGCTGTGGAAAAGAGGGATGGCAGTACCAGATTGTGTTTGGATTCAAGACGTTTAAATTCAGTAACTGTAAAAGATTCTTACCCTCTTCCTTATACCTCTAGAATTTTAGATAACCTTGGGGGAGCTAAATTTATTAGTACCATTGACCTTTCTAAAGCATTTTTGCAAATAGCCCTGGAAGAATCTTCTCGAGAAAAGACTGCTTTTGTAGTTCCGGGAAAAGGACTTTTCGAGTTTGTCCGTATGCTTTTCGGTCTAACCAACGCACCTGCTGAACTGCAGAGACTTGTAGATAAACTTTTTGGACCTGAATTCGATAATACTGTGTTTTGTTATTTAGATGATTTAATTTGCGTAAATTCGGATTTTAATTTACATATAGAGTATCTACATAAAATTTACAGTATACTGAAAGATGCTGGTTTGACAGTTAATTTGAAAAAGTGTAATTTTTGTAAAGATAGACTCCGCTATCTTGGTTATATAGTTGATAGTAATGGTTTGCATACTGATCCTTCTAAATTAGATACCATTAAAAGTTTCCCACGTCCTGAATCTGTTAAACAGCTTCGTAGTTTTCTAGGTTTATGCTCATACTATCGTAGATTCATTTGTAAATTTGCTGATATTGCCTCTCCTCTGACTAAATTAACGGCGGGAAGTAAAAATTCTAAGAAATCACTTTGTTGGAATGATGAAGCTGAGATTGCATTTGATGAGTTGAAGCAAGCGTTAATTACTGCTCCGGTTTTGCAATGCCCTAATTTTGAAAAACCTTTCTTATTACATTGTGATGCCAGTTCTGTTGGCATTGGTAGTGTTTTGAGTCAAGAGGATGATAATGGAGATCAACATCCTATTGCGTTCTATTCTAGATCACTCAATAAATGTGAACGCAATTATAGTACTACAGAACGTGAATTACTTGCTATTTTAGCTTCAATAGAACATTTTAGACCTTATATTGAAGGAATGAAGTTTACAGTAATAACTGATCATGCTAGTTTAAAGTGGCTTTTAGGTCTTAGCAATCCTAGTGGACGCTTAGCACGTTGGGCTGCTAGAATTTCTCAATTTACTTTTGATATAGTTCATAAAAAAGGTTCTTTACATTTAGTCCCAGACGCTTTGTCTCGTATTGAAATAGCTGCTATAGGAATCTCTGAAAATAATTTAGTCTTACCCGATGATGATATTTATGATCCTTGGTATAAAAAAGTATTTATTAATTGTCAAAAGTCTCCTTGCAGATATAAGAACTTTAGAGTAGAAAATAAAGCCTTATATAAGTTTTGTAAAAGTAAGTATGATCCCAATAGTAATCTTAATTGGAAGATAGTTATTCCTAAAGAACACATATTAGATACAATTCGTTCTAATCATGATGATATTAATTCTGGACACTTAGGTATTCATAAAACTTTAAATAAATTAAAACAACACTATTTTTGGAAAGGGATGTTTAATGATGTTCAAAAATATATTCTTGCTTGTGATACTTATAAAGCTTATAAACATACCACTCAACCTCCTTTGGGTATTATGGTTAACCCTAAAAAAGTTGATCGTCCTATGTTGATGCTTTCAGTAGACATTATAGGTATATTGCCTAAATCTTATTCTGGACATAAATATATTCTTTCAGTTGTTGATGTTTTCACTAAATACTGCTGGATTTTTCCTATGATAAATGCTACTACTAGAGTAATAAATAAACTTTTTGAAAAAGAAATATTTCTTAAATTTGGTTGTCCCAAAATAATTGTTTGCGTGATAATGGTACACAATTCACTTCTAAACATTTTGTAGAGTTTTTGAAGGGTTTTAACATTATTAAAATATTTTATAATACTTTATACACGCCTCAAAATAATACTGTTGAGAGATATAATAAAACTGTTGAAACTTGCATAGCTTGTTTTGTCAAAGATGATCATAGAACTTGGTCTAAATATTTACCTAATATTCAACTAGCTTTGAATAATAGTGTTAATCTGGCCACAGATTTCACACCTAATTTTTTGATGTTTGGTAGAGAACTTATTTTTGATGCTTCTTTACATCGTTTTAGTGATTCTATCGATAACATAGATGAACTGGAAATTTCCAATAGAGTTCACTATGCCGATTCTCTCAATTCACTTAGTAATATTTTTGTTAAAGTGCAAACTCATTTATTAAAAGCTTATCAGCGTAATGCTCGCTATTATAACAAAGGTCGCAAAGTCATTTCTTTTGATGTGGGTGATGTCGTGTGGAGAAGAAGTTTCGTTCAATCTCATGCACCTACTTATTTTTCGGCAAAACTTGCTCCTAAGTTTATTAAATGTAAAATTATTGAAAAGATTTCTGATAATGTTTATATTCTGAAAGACCTTAATAAGGGAACGACTGGTCGTTATCATGTTAAGGATATAATTAAATTTTAATTTGGTTTATCATTGTTTAATCTTGATTTTGATGATTTTGACAGAAGGCTGTTTTTGATAGTGTGAAGGACAATGGGATGGATGATAGGTTATCGACAGTTTGAATGAAGATGTATATTAGGTAACTTCTTAAAAAATATTAAATCTTGATTTAACATTCAAAATTACAACTTAGGACATTTTTATAAACTTCTTCAACCCACACAGATACATTTTCCATATCGAAGGATCTTATTATTATACTATTATTATCATGTATATATTTTTTTAAATAGTCTTGTATGCAATTTTCCTGTGTAAATTTTGCATGCAATTCCTGAATTGGTGCCTACTACCTTTGTACGTTTTGTTTACACTTGTAGAGGTTTACCCATTTTTTTTATCATTGTGCTCCTATAGTGACTCTGTCACCCGGAATATTTCGCGGTGCACTTAGGAAGAACACAGTGATTTTTTTTTGTTTGTGCCCGGAAAGTTGGTGGAGTTGAGCCGATCACAACATTTTTTTTTGTTTGTGCCCGGAAAGTTGGTGGAGTTGAGCCGATCACAACATTTTTTTTTTTGTTTGTGCCCGGAAAGTTGGTGGAGTTGAGCCGATCACAACATCTTTTTTCTTTGCATCTTTAGAGATGTGAAGGTTCCTATACTGTTTCTCACAGTTATAATTTGTTCCTGCTAGTCAGTGGCGATGGTGCCTAACTGCACTCATATAGAATTTTTTGGATTAATCTCGTTAAACAGCGGCCTTTGCGCTTAACTGTACTCGAATTAATATTCTTTTTATCCTGTTACATTAAACATATACTTGCTAGTCGGCGGCTATGGTGCCTAACCAAACTCTTATTAGTATTTTTTTTGTTTGTTTGTAAAGCTTTATACTTGCTAGTCGGCGGCTATAGTGCCTAACCGAATTCGTATTGGTATTTTTTGTGTCTTTTTAGAATTTTATACTTGTTAGTCGGTGGCGATGGTGCCCAACCGCACTCAATTGGGTATAGTTCTGTTGTATTGTTTTACAGTGTTAAGCGACTGCTGCACTTAACTGATTCTATAGTAGAACTTGGATTTAACTTGTTAGTCAGTGGCGAAGGTGCTTAACTGTACTCTTGTGGTTCTTTTGATATTATGGGTCGGTTGTGCTAGTATTTAGTCTGCACCTGTAAGTGTTGTTTGTATACACGTTGTTGTTTATATTTCCTGTTTCTTGGGAATCTGTTCGTTTTACCTTGATCGTTGTTTTTTTGGCATAAAAGAAATTGCTTTCTTTTATTTTTTTCGGGGAGGGATGTAATGTAACGAGTTTTTTTACACCGTTACATGTATTGATGATTGTAGTCGATTTCGGAACGATTTCTTAATTGTATTTTTTATCTGTGATACATTTCGTATGACATTTTTGGACGTCAAAATTGGACAGGTCACTTTTGCGATCTTTGTTGGTGAAGGTGACAGGTCTCTTGATTTTTCCTGAATGGAATCGTAACTAATCTGGTTTATAGTGGTGCTTTAATGCCCTTATCCTAAACCAAAGGACCCGTGGAATGGCCCGGTGGATATTTCTATCGGATTTTTGGTAAGTTGGACTCTTTTCGAGAGAAAATTTCCTTCGACGATGGCGGTTCGTTTGTTACCATCTTACGGTTTTTTGCAGGTTTCCTCGTCGCCTCCCTACGTCTTTTGTTACCAGATAGCTTCACGGTACACCGAGGGAGACGCGAATTTATATACCTGGAATAAGCGGTAAGTTTTTCGTTGGTCGATGCGTCCCCGCGTGTCCGAGTTCGGAGTGAAATCACATCTCAGAGTTCCTTTTTGTCCACAGCCTACAATTGTGGGTGCTTATTCCACCTTTACTTCAATAAATTTCTACTGGCCTTCCACGGGGGCTGATTACCTGAGAGGTACCACCTTCCGGCTCTCGGGGTCATCTTCAAGCTTCCAGTTACATATTTTTTATATTTTTTTCCTCTATAACATAACAGCCTTCAGCTGCGAATTTAAAGTTACAAAGATGCAATGATGATATAGCAACTAAAATTTATATTAATATAATTGTATTCATTAGGCTAAAGGTATACAATAAACTGGGAACGTTCAAGGTAGTGAGACTTTTAATCACCATTGACATCCACAGGCCCCCATCCTAAGATTAATGGTTCAATCTCTCCAACTTTATCTGGCTATCCATTAATAGTGTGTCGCTCCACGGCGCCCGAAATTTAATATCTTGCATTATAATACTTTTTTAGGAGATCACACACTCAGAAACAAACACACACCTATTCTTTTAAATTTTTAATATTAAATTCAAAATTCAAATTCAAATCTTTATTGCTTATCGCATGTGTTTTTTTTTTACATTTGGCTTTATTTGGCATTACATTTGGCTTCCCAATTGGGGACCGTATTATCCGTTTAAATTTTTATTATTACAACAGGAAAATACTGAAATTTAAAGAAAATATAACCCCTGAAAATAATGACCCTGAATCAGATGACACTGAACTCTCAAACGTTAACGCGGGACCCTCTCTTCGAATCGGCTGACTTATACTTTATTAACTTAAACTTCACTTTTAAGGGTGTAGTTTACTCTAAATCGGGGGGCTGTTATAGTTTCCTAATGCTAAGGAAAACCCTTGATGAGCAACAATAATTGATTACATAGATTTCCTGTTAATTGCCTTGTCATCATCTCAGAGCGGATTGCCTCCCGCTTCCCGCAACGCGCCAGTCTCGTCCCGACCTCTGAATCTCTACCATCTCCCATATTAATTGTGTCTGCCAGTTTTCAACTAAGTGTTAAATAAAAAGTGTATTAAGGTCAAACCCCAAATAAAACTATTTCTCTTCATGTATTAAAAAAGTGTTTTTTTTAAAACAAGGTTTTCATGACCCCGTACAACAGTGCGAATTGGATTGGAGAAGTCCTTCTTAAAAGCCGAAACGAATGACATATCAACATATGCTGAATTTTCATTCTCAAACTCAATCATAACTTTATCTTTATTTATTTCAAATAGAACAACTTACAGGCACTTTTGAATTGTCAATGGGTCGGTCAGTCAGATAGATGATATTTTTCAAGGGATATCGTGTTCCCCATTAACTGGGTTGTGTGGTTCAGATAACCAGTTAACCCATGTCAACTACTGGTATTCAGCTGCATCTAGTTAGAATGAAAACAGAACCCAGCACAGTTGGGACAAGGCTAGGCAGATGATGGTAATGCATTCATCACGTGCATTGGGGGAGTCCTATGGCCGGCAGTTACCGTCTCCCGGCTGCAGATATTAGGATAGCTCATGCCGTGGAACAATATTAGAACAGTCAGTTAGTCTGACCCGTATAATCACTGGTGGAGGATATTTTAAGGGACATATTTAACTAATCTTATAAAAAAAGAAAACTAGATTACCTTTTTGATGCCCGTTTTTATTTAATAAACTAGCTGTTTTTGCGTGTATGTCAGAAAACAATAATACGTCGTTTGGAGAAGGCGTCTTGAGGGTTTATTTATTTATTAAATTATGACTGCCTTGTTGGTCTAGTAGTCGCAATAGCTACTGCTGAGCATAAGGTCCTGGGTTCGATTCCATAACATAAAGAATACCTGCTTGTTTTACACCTTGGAGTACTGAATACAAGTTTTTGACATTAGAGCGTCATATTGTCGCTAGAAGGCGATACCAACAGTTTACAGCGCTACTTCGCATTAACAATTTATAAAAATTGTGAAAGTAAATACCTAGTTAGTGACTGTGATTGATGAAATACTGAATAACTATCGTTGTTTAGTGCTGCAAAAAGTACTCGTGCTGCGACTCAACTAATAAATGCTGTTCTCTGTGGCATTTTTTAAGTTTTGTTAACCATCTTGATTAAGTTGCTGATATATCACATTCGCAGTTTATCGACCCTGGCGCCATCTGTTGATTTCTCTTGGTACTAATTAGTCTTGCTCGTCGTGACCGAGCCATGAGAATTAACACGCTACTGCGATCATCACGCAGCCGCCGTGTGCCACATACTTTCAACGAAGTAAACTAGGTGGTGCTGTCCTTCTCTCAAACTTTGTTTACATCAAGTTTAAAATCACGAACCAAGGCGAACCGACTGCAGCCAGTGATAACATCCTTCTGTGCTGTGCTTGTGAAGGCAAATGTCACTATGAATGTCTCAATGTCACGCATTGCGCTAAGCGCTGAATTTAAGGCTTCATGGAAGTACCCGCTGTGCAACAATGTAACGAGGCGTCTTCGGTCGAATATTAATACGCAGCTACACGGAACCTGCGATCGTGGATATCTTCATGGACATGTCGTGTGGCACCTTAGAGGAATGCGTTCTCCTCGTACATACAATGATTTAAGCCAAGCTACGGTTAAACCTGTTCAAACCATCTCTAGCTCAGACTTTGATTCTCAAGTGAGCAAAACACTCAGCAACTGGCGGAGTGAGCTGAATAAAGACCTCGACTCGAACAAACAAAAGGTAATCATTTCACTGCTTCTCTCCGAGTAGTCCCTTTTAAAACAGAATGTGCATGATGTTGCAACCCTCCAAGCAACTAACCAGCATTTGACGCAGCACTATGACATTCTTGAGAAGCGTACCAGCGAGCTAAATGAATGTGCTAAGTATGCGGATATGGAGCTGACAGCCAATGCTCTTGGGACCGAAATTTATACCTTGGAACAACATGCTCGTCAATGCGAGGTTGAAATAGGTAATTCGCCCGAAAGGCGCAACGAAAACCTCTCGGCTCTAATTGAAGCAATTGTCTTTCACTTAACTCCCCAGTAGAACATCTTCGCCGTTCATAGAGTGCCACATGCACACCAACAAGGCACTAGACCTAAAAATGACATCGTCAGATTCACGTCGTGTAAACACAGGGATAACCTACTTAGTGCCATCCGTTTGGCGTCATCTCTCAAGACAGAACAAATTTGCATAACTGGAACGTCATCTTCTATTTACCTTAATGAGCATTTAACCCTGAAGACGAAACAGTTATTTCGTAAAGCCCGGGATGCTGCCAAAAGCCACCATGTGTGGATTAGAAACGTCACAATACTTATCCAAGAGCGTGAAGGTAATCCTCGTTTGCTAAACGCGGAGAAAGAGACCTCGATAAAATTCGAGCCAAATCTGTCGAAAATATCTACCTCACTTATGTATCAATATTGTATATAGTTTTTACTGTTATATTTTTTACAAAATTGTGCATGCCATGAAACATAATATTATTTTAATCAATGTAAATCTACTTACTATAAAATTTAAGTAAATTTATAGCTACAATTTTCATAAAATCAAAACCACTTATTTTTAAATGTGTGATTTTAAATTTTAATCGAAATAAATTATATCGATATAGATTAATAATAATATGTAACTCAAAATGATTTACAAGTTTTGATGTTATCTTATTATTTTATTTCACCAGCTTTTTAAAATTCTTTAGATTCCAGAATGTCTCAAGTTGTATAGAAGAACGCGAGATCTATATAAATTTGTTGCAATACACTCAGATAATGGATAGTACTGATCATTTGTTAGTTTACTATAGTCGCCGGCACGTAACTTGGCAAGAATCGTCAGATGTTTTTTTCCTTTCTTTAGCTCTCTTCTAAACAAATGTTTAAAAAATATATATGGTAGGAACCATAAAATAATGACAAAGCAATATAAGTGAAAATAAAAATTGTTGCACTATGTGCTCATGAGTGAACTTACTCCGACTACGCCAAAACCTTGCCAAGTTACGTGCCGGCTACTGTACCAGAACTGTAGGGGAATTAGAACTAAGCTACACTCGTTCCTTGTGAATATCGTAGCATCCACATATAATATTGACAGACATCATAATACTCCATCATCACATCATAATAGTCATAGACTGAGACTTGGCTGATACCACAAATAGCGAATAGCTAGTATTCCGCTGTGATCGGGATCGTGACGCGGCACGCCTAATAGTGGAGGAAAGACCTTGGATTTGTTTATCTCGAACACTTGCTGTTCGACAGCCACCTTAGAGACCCGTTATTATCAGTCGAACCCCATCACGCCCCCGATTAACGAATATAATTTCCGTAAAGCTAATTTCGATCCCATCCACGGACAATACACGGACGAGGTCAATTGGTCCGCGCTGATCGACAATCTATCATCGGAAGAGGCGGCGGCTTTTGATAGCATATTGAGTGACATAATTAGCACACTAGTCCCGCCTGCAAGGACTAGATCAGTTAACTTCCCAATCTAGTATCCGCCACAATTAGTATAAAATATTTAAAAAGAAGCAACGCCTTTAGATAAAGTGGAAAAAATGCAGCAACTTCAAAACTATAATAGCTTCTCCGAATGTAGCTCTATCTTCAATACGTGAAAAACCTGTTTTTTCCAATTATATTAACTCTGTTAAAGAGAGTCTCTCTAGTAACATAAAGCATTTTTCGTATGTTTTAAAATCGTAAAAGTCAGGCATTCCGTCCATGATGCAGTACCAGAATGTCAAGTCAAGCGATCCTCATGTTGTCTTCGGACTTTTTCTTGTCCGTATTTGAGCCCCTATCACCACGTGGGGTCCGCCGCAGCAGTGCGCAGAGAACGGTAGCTTAATTAGTAATTTGCCTAACGATAAATCAATAATACTCAGGAGGTTGAAACGGCTGGACCCCTCTAAAGGGGCAATACCTAACTATCCTTCGGCGCCCTTTTTATGGCTACGTCTGATAATGTTTGTGAGCCGGTGTAAATCCTTTTAAATAGATGTCTGCATGAAGGTGTTTTCCCGGTGGTGTGGAAGTGAGCAAACATTATGCTATTGCATAGGGTGGCTCATAGCATGACGTCGAACAATAAATACCCATCTAGAATTTGCCAACATTGTCAAAGTTTTTATAATTACTAAACAACATGGGTTTGTTAAGTGCCGATCTACAACATCTAACCTGTTAATATTTGCTAATTACCTTTTTGAAGGTATTGATAGGCGATTGCAAATAGATGCAGTCTACACTGATTTCAAAAAAGCCTTTGACTAGGTCGATCACGAAATTCTCACGATGTAATTATTGCGTTTAAGCGCATCTCAATATAGGAATAGAAAGGGTCCAGCGCCAGTACCTCCGTGCTATGTGCTACAGATGTTATGGGACTAAGACTTATCTGTCATACTCCCAACTTCTTGATAGTTACAAGCTTATCAGCTTGGAGAACTGGCGCGAATACCTGGAGGCCAACGTGCTTCATGATAATATTCACAATCATCTTTATGCCATTGATTTGACCTGTGTTATCCTGTCTCTGGAACAGTTATTTTGCGTCAGGTTCATGCACGTACTCTGTTCGCGCTAAATTCTGGTCGTACTAACTCTGGCTTACGCTGCCCCATTCATAGAATGTTGGAATCCTGTAATTCAAATTTCATTGATATATAAATATTTGAATGCTCGAAAAATAAATTTAAATCTATTTTTTTTATCTCCATTGTAATCTTATTATTGTTATTTCTTTATGCATAATTTAGGTAAACGAAAGTGTTTCTTATCTGTTTTGGTTTTGTAGCTATAGCTAGCTTTATAGTAAATTTCTTTTTTTTTTCATGACAGTTGTAAAGGGGGATGCCCGTTTTCGGCTCTAAAGGCACAATAACTTACGTATAAGTAAAAAAAACGTCGTAATTTCTGTTTATTTAACAAGTTATTCATTTATCCGAATAAGTTTGCAATATTTTTGCAATAATAAAAAGTACTGAAATGATAAATGACATTCACGGTTGTGGATAACGCAGCAGTGTTGCCAATACATATCAATTTTGTACACGAAATGATCGATTATGTTTCATGGATTTTTTTATTAATAAAATCACATCCTACTTGTTATACGATCTATTATATTATTTACGGTGTTATGTTTTTACTTTTAATATTAAATGGACAAACTATTTAATAGTTGATATTGTAATAATGAATAATTAGGATTATAACAAAAACGACACCACACATTTTAATAATAATTCAATTCATGTTTAGCACAATAAATATCAAATATGACAAAAACGTACTTATCTTCAGTGGGGTTATAGTAGTGATTTTAATTTTGTATTAAATTATGATTCGAATAAAAGTCGATATCGATTTTTTTGTTTTGCTAATGTGGCAACATTGAGTTACGCTGGCCGGCTGTCAAGTCAAGACACAGTCAAGTGTCAAATCACAAAAATCTACAGAATCTACTTTCATTGTTTGCGTTTGCCTTACTGAGTTTAAATCTTGCGGATTTGTTATTTTAACCATAAAATAAGCTTATTTAATGGATTCCGACGATTATTTTAACCCTAACTTAAATATCCAATGATTGTAAAGCAATAGTGTAAAAAGCGTTAGTCAAGATTAAAAACTATTTTATCTTAAAAACCCTAACATTTTTGTAAACCAATTCCTTGACCAGTTAATTGTTGAAATTGCATATTACACTATCCATATATTTTAAAATGTGTGCACTCGAGGCCAAAGTGTCTATGGACGGTGGGCATTCCCCTTTTGGTAATGCTCGTCTAGTTACTGAGACCACTGATCTTTAAATTAGTAATTTCTGCGGATAATGCCGTTATTGCTACATTACTACTTAACGTTTAATAACCTTATGTGTTTTAAATGATGTAGTTGTTTATTATCACTTAATGAAATAAAATAACGCAAAATACTGGCATATTAATATTATTCAATCCACAAGTTAAAGCAGCACAAAGACGTAAGTACCCACTACTTAGAGTAAATAAGACTGGAGAAGGCTTATGATCACTTCCCCTCTGTAAAAGCACAAGATCAAATGCTCTAGTACGTTCATAAAAACCACTTTCAAATAGATTTTAACGCACTTCCTAAATCGTTTTCAAGACACGTGGTTCCCATTTAGTGGTCCGTGAAAATGCTCTGTTGTGCTGTTAAAACTTGTAAAAACCGTTCAAATAAGTCAAACTTAAATGAAGACCTTCATTATATGAGGATTTTCAAGAAATATTATGTCTTATTTGTATTGAAATGTTAACCACTTAATATTTTTGATTTTTCATTCGCCCTTTTTTTTGTTAGTATGGTTCAAATATTTTCTTTTGCTTTATTAAAATGTACATCAAATGTTTTATATTACGATTATTAGAGTGGAAACATTTGGTTACATAATTTGAAAAAACAATTTTTTTTAGTGTTAATTTATCTTTTTTATTATTGACAATAAAATAAAATTTGTTACTTTTATTTGATTGCAGTCATATTAAAATGAAAAATTAATTAAGCTGTTTTATTTCATGGATTCAGTCTAAATTCTGAATGAATATCGATATTGATAAAAAGAAATTGATGCCTCAGAATCAATAAATGTTGCCCGTTCCATACAAAATGTATGAGAAAATTTATTATCTTCATCACTATTTTTTTGGTGTTTTTTTCATGTTTTCATAATTATTCTACTAATCGGGGCGGAGACTAATCCAACAAATCAAAGATCATAAAATCGGTCAAGCCTTTCTTGAGTTATAAATGGTGTAACCAACCCGACATTGTTTTTATAAAATGCCTTTGTTTTATTTATATAGATTACGAATAATCATTGCCTAGCTGAATATAATATTTATGAAAAATGTGACGTCCATAATTAGTCGAATTGTTTGATTATCCGTCGGAATCCGTAGGCAACATTTGATTGGCAACAATTAATGTTTGCGTTGATAAGTAGCCATGTGATTTGGTATAAGGAATTTTGTTATATCTATTATTAATACCTTCAGCAAAAAAAAACCTAGAAATGAATTTAGATTTAAGATAGGTGGTACAGTCGACAAAGTGCACACTGCACTGCACGTCGATAGTTACACTTCGAACTTGAACTGGCCTATCGTAGTGCGGAATTTTATAAGTCATCATTTTCAGTCTCTTGCCCCTCAGTAAGTAAGTAAAGATTTTATTTGTTGAATTATGGTGTACATGATGCATTGCATGCAAGATAGTAATGATTTACAGAAAAGTTCTAACATGTTCAGCCGCTTACCGTGGCGTACTAATTGATAAGAAGAGATGGTGCATAAACCGTGATAATATTCATCAAAATTCAATGTCAAAGTCATTCAATAAATAAGTCAATATAAATATGAATTACTGTCATTAAAATTTCAATTATAAATTAAACACACAAAAAAACATAGATTACAATAACATGTCAAAAGTACAACATCGTCATCTCAAAGACGAAGAAAATTGTCCTTTTTCATAAACTCTTCTATATTGTAACATGCTCTACCAACTAACAAACTCTTCAATTTACTTCTAAGATATTTAAAGTTTTCCATGATTTTGGCAATTTATTAAAAATAGTCGGAGCCATGCAAAAGGTGCTCTTACGCAAATGAGTTGTTTTAGCGGCGTGAACACATAGTTTGAAATTATCACGTCTATTCTTTGGGACAGCATCAGACAAACGCTGAAATATATGAGGGCAATGTCAATATATATATATACTTAATGTAATGAAACAAAAAATATGAAGTATTTTGAACTCGTTTAGTAAAAACGGTAACAATAGAGTAAGTTAGGATTCTAGCATGTGATACTAGAACCCTTACTTACACTGTTGCGTGATGAACTTCTGACAGCGAGGTGTTTTATTATTATTTATTTATTTAAATTATAAAGAAACCACCTTTACATCCTTATGCAAGGCGATGGTATAAATCACAATGTCTTGGGGCAAATTTCACCAATGAAGCTAGGCGATCATTACATAAACTATGTTTAAGAGCCGTGCTGATCGCGCTCAGCTTCTTTGGCAAATTAGCCCTAACATAAAGTACATAAAGTTGAGAAACACACTGTTATATAAGGGCGCGCGCGCTTTTAAAAACAACGAGGTTAGGTTTATTTTTCGTATTCCAAAAATCCCAATACAAGTGTCTGAAACCTGCGCCAAACATGTATTCTTTTCTATGTTGTCTGGTTTAGTCGTTATCTCGGTAGTCATTCACATTCTAGCCATATCATCTTTCACACAGGTCATCCATCGTTTCTTTGATGTTCCCTACTCTTATAGTTTTCCACATTCATACTCAAAACTATCTTTACGACATTTTTCTCATTCCTCTGCAACACTCTCCCTTACTGTGACAACCGATTTCCACTCAACATTTCAGTCACCGCCGGTGCCACCTTTAGTAATGCTTTTATATTGAAACTTCGCACCTACTAGGCTAGGCCAGTTATAAGAGGGCAGCTTATAACAGTTTTGTTACCTTTGACGTCCAGCTTACTGTAACTCAGCCGTTAAGTAGGCTGGCCGTTAGGTAGGAGACTTAGGGCTGCTTTAGAAATGTTCCAATGGACATTGATAGACAGATAGATTTACTAAATTGCGTAGAGAGCAGTGGTGGCCCAGTGGAGAGCAGTGGTGGCCCAGACAGGCGCGCTACTTTGTGTAAATTATTTCATTACCACTGCTCTGAAAACGATGAAGGAAAACATCGTGGGGAAACAGTCTTAGAACCAAAAATTCGAAAGACGTGTGATATCTACCAACCCGCACTGGGCCCGCGTGGTAGATTACAGCCTACTCCCTCTCATAGAGAAAAGGCCTGTGTGTCAGCAATGGAAACATAATAGGCTGATTATGTTATTTGCATAGAATGTTGGTTAATAATATAATTAGATGTTACAATATTTTTGAATCGTTATACATTCTGCCTCATGGATGCAAAATTTCGTAAACTTATATTCCAATTATTATATTTACTTAAAGCTATTTAATAACTTAACGTAAGAAAATTGTGAAATAAATAGTCTTGTCATTTTAAAAATCTGATACAGAGTAATAAATAGCACTTGAGAAAATATATTTTAAGGTACCTTTTTAAATCTTCTTAAGGGTTCCTCTTTAATTACTTTTGGTACATGGTTATAAATATGAGGGGCCATATAATATCCACTTATGCATAACTTGCAGTTCTTGAACTTGCAGTCCTGTTTCTAGTATTATTCAAAGTCGGGAATAAGTGATCATTGTGAAAAAAATAGCGATTTCTAATTAAGGGTTTTTCAATAAGGACGTATGAAATAAAAGAAACTGTGTTCGAGCTATTATCAAAGTTCTTTTTTTAATTGAAAACCACATCATTAAATTTCCGCCGCGGTTTCTCACGGTTGCCCGGATCCGAGTGGTCCAATTTTCAACAACTCAGCCGCATAGATCTGATCTTAAGGTCATTAGTCGTTTGCGGCCTATTGGCATAGACCTGCGACTTCCGAAAACCCCACAAGATTGTTTACCGAACCGGTAGCTTCAAAATGTGGTCACCAAATGTTGGAGAGTAGACTTTGAAGGGCCACCGCGTCTGCCGTAAAATGGGCGCAAAGCGCTCAACTTTTGCACTAACGAACATTAATTTTGAAAATTTCATCATTTGCACCTGCTGCTCAATCGTGTAACTGGTCATGGTGATTTGGCATGAGTTTATTTATTTATTCACATAGGGAGGTGTATTCACGTAGGAGTAAATAAATATAAAAAATGGTTAGAACAAAATTGCCGAGACAACATGGCTGCCACATGCTGCCAACATCGACCCGTCAAAATTGAAAATCCCGTTATATGCGTGGGACACTCAGTAAGTTTTGCTAAAATAAAAATAAATGATCTACAGATAAATAGTTTTTCATTTATTCTTTTTAAAGTACTCTCCAGTAGCCTCCATACAAAGTTTCATGCGCAAGAAACAATTTTCGAAACACTTTTTCCAGTCCGCCGTAGACAACTTCTTTACAGCCTGCTCGAACGCTGACAGCGCATCTTCCGGCGACGAAAATTGTACCCGTTTGAGCTGATTTTTTAATTTACGGGAATAAAAAGAAGTCACACGGTGCTCGGTCAGGGCTGTTAGTAGGGTGACCCAGGAGTTTGACAGTCGTGCTGTCCAGGAAGTCCCTCGTTTTGAGCGCGGTGTGCGAAGGCGCGTTGTCGTGGTGGAGCAGTAGCCCGCGGAGCCCTGTGTTTGGTCGCTTGTTGCTCACAACAGAGAAAACTTCTGCCAAGCATTTGGTGAGCTGATGGCTTCTTTGGTTCTGTAAAGGAATTGACACCAAGTTTCCAGTCAAATTGGAAAAGCTCGTGATCAAAATCTTCCCCCCGCTTCTAGATCGCTTCACTTTGGAAGGCGTTGATTCGTTTTGAAACACCTATTGTACCTATAGTATTGATAAATCCAAGACTCATCACGTGTAATGATGTCGTAAACATGCCGAGACGAGCCAGCTTCAAATTTGCTTATCATATCACGGCGCCAATCCACCCGGGCCTGCTTCTGAGCATCGGTGAAGTTGTGCGGCACCCAGCCTGAAACTATCTTCCTCACACGAAGATGCACGTGTAAAATTTCGTGAAAGCTTTCTGATCCAACCTGCAGTATGTGCTGAATCACTTGATACGTAACTCGGCTATTATCTTGGATTAAAATTTTCACTGCTAGCACGTTTTCTTCCGTAACAGCCGTCAAAGGGCGACCACATCTGTCTTCATACCCCAAAGTAAGTCGACTGCGCTTGAATTCATTAAACCAACGATACTCGGTTGCCTCAGAAGGGCCTTCATCCTTGGATGCCATTTGAAGTATATCATACGATTCGTCCGGTTTCAGGCGAAACTTGAAATCGAAAAAAATGATAGTGCAAAAATGTTCTCGGCGTAGATCATTTTTTTGTGAGACACGATAATTTAAATTAGCTCGCAAACAATGTGGATAAAGTTTTAAAATTGGAACGTAACTATTTTTATCTTATCAAAATTGCAATATTTAGGTTAAATTAAATTTGCTAGCGAAACTCTGCAGACGTGATGGGTACCCGATTAAAAGTCTGTGGCGGCTCTGAAGAGCGCTGAATACTCGCTGCGCAGTAATGCACCACTCACCCCCGCTGGCACGTAAATTGGTCACTGGTGATCTTCCTCTTGTTCCGAGCCGAAATAAGGTTTAAATCGGACTGTATGTCTTAGCAAAGTAAACCGATAAAATAAAAAATAAACATGTACTTTTTTTTGGGCCAATGACCGCATGCAGTATTTTTTTGTTAGTATAGCTATTATTATTATAGTTTTTTTTTTTGGATTCATTAGCAATTTCTTTCAAATTCCTTCGGATTGAGACTGAAAATGTTTACGTATTTGGGGTGTTGTTCAGGAGGACTATTAATACGTGCTAGATTTAGACGAAACAACACATGACTTCATAACTTTATGTACGCTACCTGAGTATTTTTATATAGTATAAAACAATGTAAAGTGCACCCGATGGGCTATCACAGGCTTAATGCCACTCAGAATGGACCGATCCTCAGGTAGGAATTTGTTAATATGTACACAATACGGGGAAATATAAGTAGGCAAAGTGTTAGCACGATTCCTGAAAAAATTTCTCGTTTAAACAATAGAGATAAATGACTGATATTAAAATGTTCGAAAAATTCATATAATTTCCAAGACATAGTAAAAGTGGGATTGTCGATAAAATCTGGTAAATCGATGTAAATATGAAGAAGCTACACGCTTTAAATGTTTTTGTAGGGGATTATTGCCGTCTTTGTCGCGCGGCACGGACAATGTCTGGCGCTAGTGTGAAGTTACATAGTCGTGACGTCACTTCTCCGATAGTGCTATCCTTGTCTAACACTTGTTATGAAACGTTTATAACTCGGCATTTATCATGCATTTACACTTATAATATTGTTTGCACTATTAGGAAACAAATATTTTTTGAGATCAAAAAAATCATCATCGGTATTATGTCAAGATCAGACGTACGTCAATATTTTTTCTAGGTTAGTACCAAAGGCAAACAGACTGAGTGCCTCCACTGCCCACCTAATTGGCGATAAAGCACCTGAAATGGAGTGTTTAAGCTTTGTCCATTTACCTACCTCATTCTCTAAATATCAATATACAATAATAAAGTTTTTTCATTTGTTTCATGATTATTATTGTAAATACCGGTTTTTATTTTTGCCTTTAAAAAATAGTGTATAATAGGTAAACGGAGTAGAAGCCTACGCCTATGTTAAAGAAAACATATCATACTAGCATAACAAAATCAGTAATTTTAATAAAAAATAATGAACTGATAAAAAATATTCGAAATGCATGCGCACGAGCCGCTCGCGCATCCTCGCCCGCCCGCGTCTTGCGCTTTGTTTCTGTCTAATTTCAGCAAATTCAGTCACCTGCGATTAGTCACGGCGTGACGTCGCGTTTTTTTTTAGTTGTATTTATTGCTAGAGAAATTTATTTGCATGTTATTGAAAAAAAAAATATGCCGTAGGCTTCTAGACGGTAAAAATGACATCCAGTAAATTAATGTAGCCATCGACGAGCGTGGTGACGGCTGACTTTGACGCATGTGAGTGGCAGCAGTATATGTTTTATATATTTAATGTATTTATAAACGTTACTTCACATACTATATGCAGTATAGTCTCTTCTAGTTCCTTTAATCCAACCAAATGTTGTCTGTTACAGATCTCTTTTCTACAATTTATTTGTTATTTACTAGTACATAAACAGAGCTACAGGTTATGTCCTTAAATAGGTTGTAGTTTCAATTATTCTAGACTGATTTTGCTATTAAACACCATACCCCAAACTTAACCGTTTTCAAGATTGGCCTCTAATACATTTTTGTTTGCGATTTTTGTGTGGTTGATAAGTTGCTTTATTATTCTCAACACTTAAATTGCAGTTAACTGAACCAACTGGATAGTAGTTGAGAATTGATTGTTATAAAATAAAATAAATTTCCAAAACTATTTTATCTTTAGAAATATTTAAAAAAAAAACTTTCACAGTTATGCTGCAGTTATGTGCTTAATTTACTACTTTCTACGTTTTATTAGCTATCCAACAAGGTATACAAGAGCTAGGGTTAACAATACAACAAGCTAGGGTTTTATCAGAACACTTAGAAAAAATCTTTTTTAAAAGGCTCTAAGGTAGAAGTAAAACATACTTGAGTCAGAAAACAAAACAATACAATAGATACAAATTGGCGTGCATCGTGTCACATCTGATTTTGTCTCGATGTCGTCGTCGTCCGAGCTGACGATACGATATAGAAGTGTCTGCGTCGTCATCATCGCAGTGTGTAAACGGTCATTATGTGCAGTCGACTGCAAAAGTGGCATGGCATTTTCGGTATTTTAATACAAATATGAAAGAAACCAAAGAGTATATATATTATTAGTATAATATTTAATAGATGGTTATCAAGTTATTTAATTCAAGAACAGTATCTTCAACAGCCTGCCTCGTTGGTCTAGTGGTAGATCCTAGGTTCGTTTTCCAGGTCGGGCAAAGTGTTATTTGGGTTCTTCCATTACAAATTCCTTAGTATCAGCCCGGAGTCTGGCTTTGTAGCAAGCCGGAGTATTACATAGGACTTATTCATAACTGACGAAATGTGGGTGTATCTGCTCTACCTGACCCTTCGGGGAAAGTAATGGTGATGTTAAATGTTATGCTAAGTGTTATATAAAATGGAACTTCTGCTTAAATTTCTACTTGTTTCATGAAACGTACCGTCACGGGGGACTCGGACACAGAGGCATCTTAATATTCCATCAATACAGGGATTCCAATACAGATCCAATAGCCATACAATCTTGAGAAGTCCTTGGTACCCACCTCACTACAGAGATATAGGTGCTGCAAGATGCAAGGGTGAAAATAAGAAAATAGGTAGAATTTTACTTGTGCACGGTGTTGGTACTTTTAAATTAAATGCTGTGAGTCTCAACGTATGTACTACTACTTGCGGTGTACCTTTTGTGGTGCGATTTAAAATACTTTAGTGAAGTTAATGCAGGTCAAGAATTTTTAGATTTATCTCTCTTTTTATAAAAGAAGAAACTGACTGACTGACTGACATATCAACGCACAGCTGAAACTACTGGGACTTGCAAGGTGAAATTTTGCACACGACTTCCTTATAATGGGTTTTTAGAAATGTAACGTTTTAAGAGGTGAAAAGGGGGGTTTTCGTTTGAATTTAAAAAGAAAATACACAACTAGTTCAATTATAAAGTTTGTAAGGAAGAATAATAACGCGCATATTCGATCAACTCGAAACTATATACTTGTCTTAACATCAAAAATAAAGAATAAAATCTATCAGGGTTTTTCGAAAATATACCGAAATCTGGGTAAAAAGGGGTAGCCAATATTACGAGGGAGGAGAAATTACTGCGTTGCTTGATCAACTCCAAAACGGGCAAAATAATCTTTGCGTCAAGTTATTAAAACATCCTAAACCATTTCTCAAAACTCCACCCCTATGGGGCTGAAAAGAGGATACACAGTTTATATAAAAATCTAATTCATTGCGTTAATAAACTTGAAACTATGCACGAATGCTTGCTTAAAGTAAGTAAGAGTTTGTCATTATTCGTTTTTCAAAACGATACCTCAAACTTTAACACCCCTACTGCTATGTTTAAATTCTTTTGACAGAAAGTAAACATTAGTAAGTTACTGAGTTATTTGAAAATAGAACCCTGACGGGGCTAAAACTGGTGATTCATTTTTAGGCGAGGATTTTACTGAGTTGCTCAATTAACTCGAAAATTGGCGTAAATAATCTTTGAGTCAAGTTTTGGAAACATTCCAATGGATTTTTCAAATTGAAAGAGTTGAAAAGAGACCACACAGTTTATATGAAAGTCTTTTTCTTTTTAGTTACACTTTAAACTAGGCAATGTTTGCCTCAGTAAATAAAAATACTTTATTTATTTTAAACAATTCCTCATGGAGAAAATAAGGCGTGTCAAAGTTATTAAGGTTTTTAAAAAATCAACCACCGGGGAAGAAAAGGGTAGTAAAGTTGTGGATGAAGGTTGGATTAATTAATGGGTATAAATATTCAAAGTCATAATCAAATTATTTTATATCCCATAATTGTACCTACTTGGGCACTTTTGAAACTCAGAAGCTAGGTGCACGTTTGCAATTGGTCGCTTCCTATGGAGAAGAGATGACAAAAAACTACACGGTTACTCTTTTAATAATAATTGACTTTTACAATGTTTTCAAATTACAGTGTTAATTGGTATGGGAGGACAGTGTAGATCTGTCAACAAGTACCAGGTACTTAACAAAATAAATAAATGATCTACAAATCTACACTCTACAAGGCCTACAACGTTCTCATTTTCACAAAATATAAACGAAACTAATAAAAGTTAAATTAAATGATAAATAAAAACCTTTTTTAAACCAAATGACATGGTTGCCATTAAAACTGTAACAAATCTGAATTAATATTGTCAAATTGTGAAAATCCACAAATAATGAGTTGAAATTAGAATTGTATGTAATGAGAAGATTTTGTCCAAGAAGTATGAAAAAAAAAATACCGTAATTCGGGAGCATTTAATAGACATTTACATAGTGATGCCGTTAATGAGCTATCAGGCTCATCCGCCCCGACAAGAGCGACGCGTTCGACAGCACCGACAAGGCCGAATGCCTTGCTGACGCCTAGGGTCCCAGTGTTCTCCCAGCTCTCAACCAGTAGACCAAGCTCACCTGAACAAGGTCGACGCTGAAGTCGAACGGAGAGCCTCCCTTCCACCCGTCGAAGACCCTGATGATCCTCTGCCTCCCGTCACTCCAGACGAAGTGCACGACATCATAAAAGGGCTCCAAGCTCGTAAAGCCCCCGGTTCGGACGGTATTACCAACAAGGTATACAAACTCCTACCTGCCCCTCTTATAATACTCATGACCGCCATCTTCAATTTCGCCTTGTGCAACAACATCTTCCCACAAGCGTGGAAAGAAGCAACAGTCATCGGTATCCCAAAGCCAGGCAAGCCAAAGTCTGAGCCCTCCAGCTACCGCCCTATTAGCTTACTCAATGTTCTCGGCAAAATCTACGAGAGGCTTATTATTATTACGAGAGGCCTCATACCCAACGAGCAGTTTGGATTCCGTAGCCAACACTCGGGCACCCAACAGGTCCACCGTATCGTAGAGCACTTATGCGCTGGTCTGCAGCGTAACGCGACGACGGGTGTGCTATTCTTCGACATAGCGAAAGCCTTCGACAAAGTCTGGCACAACGGCTTGATATACAAGCTCTACCAACTAGGAGTTCCAGATCGTCTCGTGCTCATCTTAAGATACTTTTTGTCGAATCGCACCTTTCGCTATCGCATCGAGGGTGCACTCTCGTCCCCTCACCCTATTCGCGCCGGTGTCCCTCAGGGTTCCGTCATATCTCCTCTAGTTTTCACGCTGTTCACCAGTGATATTCCACAGAGTAAAAAGGCTCAGTTGGCTCTCTTCGCCGACGACACTGCCGTTTACTATACCGGTCATTGTCCCAATGCTATAGCTCGTACTCTCCAAACCTCCGCAAACGTCTTAGGCGCTTGGTTCCGGAAATGGAGAATCGAGGTCAACCCCGATAAGAGTCAGGCGGTTCTCTTCTCGAGACGTCGTCGACTCCCTCCCCCACTTCCCAGCCCGATCACTATGTACGGTAAGCCGATCCCCTGGGAGAAGCAAGCCAAATACCTAGGCGTGATCCTCGATGAAAACCTTACCTTTAAGGCTCATATTAAGGCGGTTCGCGCGCGCGCCTCGTTCGCTCTTAACAGGCTCCACTTTGTACTGACAGCCCGTAGTAAATTGTCACTTGAATGCAAGCTGCGCATCTACACCGCAGTCATCCGTCCCATCATGACCTATGCCTGCGTTGTATTTGCGCACGCTCACCCACGTCATCTCCATAAGATGCAGACCCTCCAGAACCGTTTCCTCAGAAAGGTCACGGGTGCCCCCTTCTATGTCCGTAATATAAATCTCCACATCGACCTTAAAATGCCTACCAGAAACCAGTTCATGAAACGCTTATCGAAGCGCTTCTTTGACTGTGGCATTAAACACTCCAACCCCTTGATCTCAGCGGCCGCCCGCTACACTCCCTCCCGCATTAGCAGTATTCGCCGACCAAGGCATACTTTAATCGCCCCCGACGACGCCACTACCCTCCTCCAGGAGAGTAGTAAGGCCACCAGCACACTACATAAGCCCAAAACCCGATCGCCGTCCTACCGTCCTCGCCGCCGAGGCCCGCAGCGACGCCCAATCCACGCCCCTCCCGAACCTTGATCGAGCCAGCCCGCGCCGCTGAGCCTGTAGCTTTAAATTCGTCCCTAAATCACTCAAATTCTGATCCAGCTAGTCCCTTGCTGCCCTCTTCCAGCGACGCCCTAAGCCGAGGTTCGTACCCCACAGGGGATGCCCTTAGCGTTGTCGCTTAGTTTTTAAGTTAGTACATAAGTTTAAGTCCTGCCTTAATTTATTAGGGCAATCAAAGTCAAGTCCGTCTAAGCAGACGACAACCTCATAGGTTGACCTGCGAGATGCCATACCCAAAAAAAAAAAAATGAGGTATCAGGGAAGTCGCATGTGCAGACGGAATTATTGCCAAACTTCCTTGTCTTCGACGTAGTCTTTAATCTTATATAATATTCTTTTCCGATAAGGACAAGTTAAATGTGGGTTTTGAACTTCCCATGGCTAAGTTCTGTAACCAAATTTGGCAACTTGTCAAAAAAGCGGATAATGTTTGTAAGAAATGACTTGCTTGTTTTGGTTATCTAAATTTGTGTATCACAGTTTAATTTTTACTACTCACGTGTACTTATATTATGATTATCGCTTTTTGTAAGATCACGCGAGCTTCTTTTGTAAAATGAAAATTGAATATACGTCAGCTGCCGATCCCCACAGCTGAAGGCCCTATGACATAATACTGTGAAAATAAGCAAAGTATAACCGCCTGGCTATTACTATGTCGACAGTTATATAGACAGATAAGAGGCAGTTGACCACAACTGCCTTAGTTTTCTTACTGCATATGCAGCTAAACTTAATCTACCTGAAAGAACTGGCTCTGAGTGGGTGCCCTATTGCATTTTAAATCTAAAGTGATTCCTAGAAATACAGTTTTCGTAATGGCATCTAGTTTCCCCTAGTTTCTAGTGGACCCACTTGAGGTACATTTGGTAATAAGAACTTAAGCCATTGAATTTTGTTCGGATTAATTAAAAGATGGTGATTAAGTAAAAGAGCTGCGAACCATTTCGAAAGAACAGGCAGACGATCGTTGACATGTCATCCGCATATTTTTTATCTAATTCGAAAATATGTGTATATCATGTTTGATTTTATATAAGTGTCGTATATATGTAAAGAAAAATATATTTTTCTTAATTTCAATATTCCCGCGCATCAAGCGCTATCGTGATAACTCCCTGAACCATCCTTTTTATTTAGTAATCTGTGGTCGAATAATATAACCTATGAAGTATCTATCTGTCGACTGTCGTGAGAAAACAAGATTAAAGAATTATAACGTATTGTGATTCAGGAATCGACATAGTGATTTAATAACATTAAATGTCGTTTCACGTCCACCTTTTATTGAAAGCTAGGTCTGGGCCTTAGGAATATAATTATTTGTTTTATTTGTATAAGTATTTGAACTAGGTAATTTTCCTAAAAGTCGCAAGTCAAGTCAAAACACCTTATCTCCTAAATTTATCGTAACATTTCTTCTAATATATTAGCCGCGTGGACGTATAACTCCATCCGGTGTATGTACACCATCCTTCTATCAGCGTGCCATGAATTTTAAAACAATAAACTTCCAGTCTCGAAAACGGTTTTATTTTGCTTGAAAAAGGTTCCGTATGCCAAAAGTAAACCTAATGGAACCACTATATTATATCAGCGTATAATTATGAACATCATTATTTTATAACTTATCTCGCGAGATTATAAACTATCGAAAAAAATTGAACTTTAACAAACCACTAACAATTTAAAGCTTTACTTTTCGATATGTAGTTTATAATCTGTCCAAGGCAAACCAATAAATGGCAAGTCGCCACTGTTGAGAGAATGCAGACATTCTGTGGGCTATGTTCGTAACTCTGCGAATCTTCTTTTTATTTCTGACCTCCTTTTTTGGCACCTTTTAAATAAAATAAAACAGTTAAATAATATATTTAAAATTAAAAATAATCAAACCTTAAAATATAGGTATGTATTTACACTTTTCTAAATTCTAATATGTTTTAATTACGTTCATAAACGTATTTCCTTACTTTCAATGCTAAACTACGGAACCCTATTTCCACATGCTTCAAGAACCTATGTCGAGAACTAACGTACGCGTCGTGTGATCTTTTATTAAAGACGGTGAGAAATTATTGGCTATGCTTGTAAACTTCAGTGCCCAAGTAAATTAAAAGTGAACCGTTCCGTGACCGAACCGTTAACGTGAGGTAGAGTGAAGTAGCAGTGCACTTTTAAAAGTGTTTTATACGGTTTTTAGGGGATCAGATACGTAGGACACTCAACATTTAACGAAAATAAAAATAAATTTTCTACAGGTAAGTATATTTTTACTAAATCTTTTCAAAGTAGACAGCACTTTGGCATTTTTACACTAGCGTTTAAGTTTCATGCTTCTGAACCAGTTTTCGAAACACTTTTTCCAATCCTCCGTAGACACCTCGTTTACAACCTGCTCTATCGCTGACAGCGCATCTTTCGGCGACGAAAAGTGTATCCCTTTGAGCAGATTTTTTATTTTCAGGAATAAAAGAAGTCACAAGGTGCTAGGTCACGGCTGTACGGAGGGTGACCCAGGAGTTTGACAGGCGTGCTGTACAGGAATTCCCTCGTTTTGAGCGCGGTGTGCGCGCGTTATCGTGGTGGAGCAGTAGCTCGCGGAGCCCTGTGTTTGGTCGATTGTTGCTCACAACAGAGATAACTTATGCCAAGCATTTGGTAGTATACCATTCAGCGTTGATGCTTCTTTGGTTCCGTAAAGGAATTGACACCAAGTAGCCAGTAAAATTGATAAAGCTCGCGATCAAAATCTTCCCCCGCTTCTAGATCGCGAACACGCCGAGACGAGCCCGCTTCAAATTTGTTTATCATATCAAGGCAACATTTTACCCGGGCCTGCTTCTGAGCATCGGCGAATTTGTGCGGCACCCAGGGTGAAACTATCCTCTACACGCTAAGATGCACGTTTATAATTTCGTGAAGGCATCCTGATCCAACCTGCAGTATGTGTTGAATCTCTTGATACGTAACTCGCCAATTGTCTTGGATTAAAATTCGTTATACCAACGATATACGGCTGCCTTAGATGGACCTTTTTCCATGAATGCCATTTGAAGTCTATCGTACGATTCGTCCGGTTTCAGGTGACTTGAAATCTTAAAAACCTAGCGCGAAAATGTTCCCGGCGCAGATACATTTTTCCATGAGATACGATAATTTAAATTAGCTCGCAAACAATGTGGAGGGAAATTTTGAAATTGGAACGTACATATTTTTACTTTAAAATAATCATATTTTCAAAATAGACTGTAACTGGCCAGTTTATATTAAAAACTTTTTTAACACAAAATGTTCTGAGTGACCTGGTGCATGAAAATTTAATACGGGTTGTAAAAGGACCCATCACGAAGCCGTGATCATGCATCGTAGATGTATTCTGTACATTAAGCTGAGTAATTTTGTGCTAAAATAATCCACGACTTTTATGTTTGGTGAGAAATATTCGTTTTTTATGTTGTCGTTTAACGCACGTGTTTATGGGTGCAACGACACAGGTATCGTGGGTGTATTTTCAAGTGAGTATACAATTTAAAACATATTTTCGTTAAAAAAAGTAAAAAAAACCTGCATTAAAAAGTAAAAGTCGTGGCTGTCTGCCCACGACTTTTACTGTTCCCCCGACCCACCCCGTAGCATCACAACACCTGCCCATGCTATCATATCACTTCGTTTTCGCTTAGCGTTTTTTCATACTTTTGTTTATTAACTCTGCTCGTAAAGGTCCTATCGTGACGTTAAGTAGCCTTAGGGCCGTAGGGAAAAATGCAAAAATAATGTTTCAAATGAGGTTACCCCCTACATACAAACTGAAAAATAATCAAAGGACATGGCTAAATGAAGTTTGGGAGACTGCCCTAAGCATGTATAGGAATTTCTCACAAGTGATAATTTATACACATGCTTAGAGCAGTATTAGTTTAGCCATGTCCTTTTTCCTCTTTATAATATTGGTATATCCCACCATATCGCCGTTGTTGAAAAGTCAGTCAGTCAGTTGGTAGTGGGACTCCCACAAACTCGGGAAGGCTATTTTTGCACACCAATTTTTTTTAATACTGAATTCAAATTTTTAAATTTCAAAACTGTGTTCGCAGGATTTGTTTACATTATCTCTTAAAATTTTAGAAGGTCGTTGATGAAATTAATTAGTGACTCAGTTTTTTTTTGTTTTGTTTTGTGCTTCAATTATTATTGTTATTTTATTATTTAGGTACACACAGTAAATTACAAAGGGATACGACATTATTATATTTTCAGTACAAAGGTACTGCTTAGTAAGAAATTTCTTCTAGCAGACCTGCAAAAGGAGAAGTGAAAAATAAATGTAGACAATAGTGTGTGAAAACAAGAAAAGAAAAATATGAATAACGTGAAGTCTAAAACTAAAATAACGCAAATACATAATGCATGCATTATACAAATAAACATATACCTATAAAGGAATTATTGTGGTGCAATAATAAATAAAACTGTAATCTTTGTAAATAGTATATTGAGAATAAAAGAAAGGATACCTATACCACTGACGCAATCAACAAGACAGAGAGAGCGGCAGCGCCATCAACGTCAAAAATGCACGTTAATTGATACAGGGTGCGTTCATACATTCTAACAATTAATATAATATAAATATTCACAGTTATGAGGAAAGGTAATGCTCTTTGTTGGAGCTGCTGAAGATTGTAAAAACTATCTTTGCACTGTATAAATTCAATCTTTTAGTATTGTATAATTGCAAAGCACACGTGTGAGCACTATGTGGTACCTACTATAAAGCTACCCTATACTGGGCACGTCTGTCATTGACTTGAATGTGCCCTGGCGGCTGAGAGTATGTCACGCTCACTCTAATGTCTCGCTGGTGGTGGCGTGTGTGTTGGATCATTAAGTTCCCTTCAAAATGGTTGAGCTGAATGGTGCTGATCCATACGTCATGTTCATGAACGGGCGCCGTCAGTGGGTCATCTCTTGGCTGCCAATCCTTTTTGTTTTTTTTTTTAATTTTTCTTTTCCGATTTTTATGTTTTTTATTACGGGTCTTTCTACATCGTTCTCATATGTTTAATTTCAACAAGACTGATGTAACAAATTTTCTGTAACCATATTATTTAAAAGAGTGTCCATGGAGTTTCTTGCCCGTTCTTCTCCATAGGTACCTACTTCGCTTTGGAATGGGCAACTAGCTTCATATTTCTGACTGACCGACCCCTTGACAATTCAAAAGTGCCTGTAATGGGTTTATTTGAAATAAATGCTTTGAGTTTGAGTTTTAATCGACAAATATTTTTATCTTTTTTTTGCATTATATAATTTTCTTTACTTTTAAGTTTCGCTCGTGTGCAAATAGTTCCATTACAATTATGTAGTATTTAAGATGTGGAGAACGTCGTGAGCTACACATATGTAATCGTGAACGTCGTGAGCTACCTCAATTAGTAAGAAGTTTGTGTAACTGTTTGTTTTCCCGAAATAAATGTTTTAATTGTTGAGAAATTATAATTATCATGTTTGAACGCCATCCTTACAGTAAGACATAGTGTTAGTTTTGTTGATAACATCTGTGTTTTTCGTTTACCAATGTTCTACAAATAAAAGTATTTGAATTGGAATTTTGTATTTTATGAGGACATCGCTTTTCATAGAATACTCTTCTAGCTTCTCTTAGATATAATCGAAGTAATATTAGAACAAACTCTAGATTTCATAATCCTGTTACATGTGACAGACAGCTTCAAAGACAAGAGTTATCGACCAGCATGCGGGTAGTATTGTGGCTAGATACGGCCATAATGGACGGTCAATATTACGCCATCTTCAGTTTATGAAGACGTCGATGAGCGATACTAACGTCCAACTTCGGACCAAGCCGAGTAAGTTTCAAGTTACTGGGTTTGTAAACATAGAGTTAGAAACAGTGTACGGAATCGCTAGCAATTATTTAAGTTCTTTTGACTGTCTTTTGTCAAGAAGGCAGCTACTCAAAACTCAATGCATTTATTTGAAATAAATCAAATTACAGGCACTTTCGAATAGTCAAGGTCGGTCGGTCAGAAAAATGAAACTAGGTGACCATTCCAAAGCGTAGTAGGTACATATGGAGAAAAATGGACAAAAACTCCACGGACACTCTATTAAATCAAATTATGTTTACAAATTTTTGCTTACATCATTCATGTTGCATTTGAGAACGATGCAGTACGTTCATTAACGTCCTGCATCGTTCTCAAATGCATAATGATATTGCGTCCGTATTAAAAAGATAAAAACAATCAAATCATTAAATTAAATTGAAATAAGGCGTGGCAGCTAAGAAATGACCAGTCCCTACTGACGACGCCCGTATGGATTAGCATCATTCAGCATAACCATTTTGAAGAGAGCTCACAAATGCGCCACCATCAAAAAGAAATTAGAGTGAGCAGTGGTGGCCCAGTGGTGACGGCCGTGAGTAGATAGGTTGTGCCGGTTCCAGCTCAATTTTTTCAAGCGGTTTAAACCGACTACTAAGCGGTCCTCAATCCTAAATCCACAAAAAAATCGCAAATGAAAACTTTAAAATGTCTCTATAACACACTCGCTTACAGCATAAATTAAACAGTTGATTAAATCGTTATCTAGTTCGGCGACTAGTTCGTGAGCCAAACACTCTGACGTTGTATCACTTAATAACTGAAACCACTATTTCACTTCCACATTGATCACCTGCAGCATCCTCCAAAATCAATCGTCTGCGATTTCATTTTTCTGACACCGCATGTGTTATTAATGACGATGTCACCACTGTCTTCTTCGTGTTGAGGGGAAAGTGGTGAATAGTAATGCAGCTTACAGGTATTTTCATAATTTTCTAAGAAACTAAATTATTTCTGCAACAACACAGAAAACACGTTAATATCAATTTGTTCACACACGCAACGAGAAGTTCATGTAGAAAAAAAAAACAGAAAGAAAGAAAAGTATTTGTCAATAGAATAAACACTTACCTCCATTGCCATGGATGCGTTGAAGTAACACAAAACGTAGTATTTTCACTATCCACTGCTGCCAAACCAGTTGACTTTAAGGACTGAACTGCAGTAGGTGGTGAGTCTTATATAGCACCACTAAGTAGTTTCTAATCTAAAACAAATTCTTAAGTACAACGGAACTGATAGTAACTTAATGAGTCAACACAGTTCCTAATGTGCGATCTTACAAACTTATCTAACATTCCTTCGAGGTGCGTTGCAAAGATGCACTCCTCAGTAGGCTACCCATGTATAGCCATGAATGTACCAACGTATATAATATGCAATTTGGATACAGATGATGCACTGGGTAGCTTTAGATATTGACACAAATAGCTTTGGGCAATATTTTGATTCGTATGGACGAGCACCTGTACGATATTCTATATCTTGAGTTTTTTAAAAGAAATTGTAAAAGATGGGACTGGAATGTTGATAGGATTCAGAATGATTTGCCTTCAGTTTGTGATTAATATTGCTTCATGTATTTGCTATATACGTGGTACACTCACATGGTTTTGCGTAAATAAAAATAAATGTTCTATAGGTAAATATTTTTTAAAATCTTTTCAAAGTACTCTCCATTAGCCTCTGTAACAAGTTTCATGCGTCTGAACAACTTTTTCCAGTCCGTCGTCGACACCTCGTTTACAGCCTGCTCGAACGCTGACATCGCATCTTCAGGCGACGAAAATTGTATCCCTTTAAGCAGTTATTTTATTTTCGGGAATAAAAAGAAGTCACATGGTGCTAGGTCAAGGATGTATGGAGTTTGACTGGCGTGCGGTTCAGGAAGTCCCTCGTTTTGAGCGTGGTGTCGTGGTGGAGCAGTAGCCCGCGCAGCCCTGTGTTTGGTCGCTTGTTGCTCACAACAGAGAAAACAACATTTGGTAGTTTCCCATTCAGCGTTGATGCTCCTTTGGTTCCGTAAAGGAATTGATCAAGTAGCCAGTCGCTTCTAGATCGCTTCACTTTGGTAGGCGTTAATTCGTTTTTTAAACACCGAAACTGTCGACAGGCGCTTCTTTTCTGGATCGTGTTGATAAATCTGTAAACCTGTAATGATGTCGTAAACACACCGAGACGAGCCCTGCTTCAAATTTGTTTATCATGTCACGGCACCGTTCGACCCGGGCCTGCATCTGAGCATTGGTGAGGTTGTGCGGCACCCTAGGGTTATATTCTGTAGGTAAAAATAATAGTAAAACTTCTAGAATATGTGGTCCAAAAATGCATAGTTTCGGAGATATCATCAATCATAATTAAATTAGATCAAAAATTGTCACCAGTATGACGAATCTTTACTTTTGCGAGGTTGCCAATTCGGTTTGCGTACCATACAAAATAAACCCTCGATGTGTCTAGGTATCTAAGTTTCATTGATAAATACGAGTAACTCGTTTTCATTCAAACCAATCATTCATATTTAAAAGTAAGAAAATGAGACGTTGTCATATTTCACGTAAGGGTGTTTTACATAAATAATCGTGAGTTTGTCGAATTATTTGGTATGAAAAATGAAAAAAAAAAGGATGATTGAATCATAATTCATATGCCAGTTGATTCTTTGATATCGTCTCAATCATACCCTAGAGTTATGGGATATTATAAAAAAACACCTTGTATAGCGTACGATGATACCCGATCCGCGTTATTGTGTACAGGATATAACGCTGAGAGTAATTCCCATTTAAAACAAAAATAATATTGGTTTTTTACATTTACAACAGCATTTTTTTTATGTTATATCACGGGAAATATTTACAGGGAACACAGGGTTCAATGATATATATTTAATTGAATGAGCTGTTACGTTCATATTTTATAGTTTGAAATAAATATGGTTTGGTCATATTGAGAGGATGAATGAAAGCAGGTAACAAAAGGCATTTACAAGGCAGATGTGAGTGGAAACGCCGGGAGGGGACGCCCTAGGAGGATATAGTGACCTTAATGGTGACGTACTTCAGAAAGGTCAGGTGCGTAGCACTCGCAACCGGCGCGCAAAACCTTTTTTTTTTTTGGATTGAGGACCGCTTAGTAGTCGGTTCAAACCGCTTGAAAAAAGTGAGCTGGAACCGGTACAACCTATCTACTGCCGTGACTTACGAGTCGTAGGTTCGAACCCAGACAGACGCTTTTTTTTTTAATGTTTTTTTTATGTTTGGCATCTCGCAGGTCAACATAAGAGGTTGTCGTCTGCTTAAACGGACTTGCCTGTGGATTCCCTAATAAATTAAGGCCTCCAGCCAGGACTTAAACTTATATACTAACTAAAACTAAGCGACAACGCTAAGGGCACCCCCTGTGGGGTCCGAACCTCGGCTTATGGCGTCGCTGGAAGAGGGCAGCAAATGACTAGCTGGATCAGGATTGATATTATTTAGGGACGAATTTAAAGCTACAGGCTCAGCGTCGCGGGCTGGCTCGAGCAAGGGTCGGGAGGGGTGACAGACGCTTTACTTTGTGTAATTTTCTATATAAGGAAAACATCGTGAGGATACCGGCATGTCCTTGAACCAAAAATTCGAAGACATGTGATATCTACCAACCCGCACTGGGCCCGCGTGCTGGATTACGACTCACTCCCTGTTACCGAGAGGAGGCCAGTGTCTCAGCGGTGGGAATATTATAGGGTGATTATGCTATGCATGAGGCTTCCAGGTTGCTACAGCTGTTCATGTTGTATTGCCGAATTCAATTTTTTTTTTTGTCGTATTTCTGAGCCACCTGGGTAAAAAGATACAGGTACTGTTTTTGCATGTCTGAAGTCGAGGTGTTGGTGTCGATTGTAGTTCACGACAACTAATTTTATTCCACACCTTTTTAATCGAGATTAAAACAGTCAGATTCATGTTCAGTTTTAGTTAAACTTTAGGTGAAAAACGTCAAATTCAGAATAGAAAAATTGTCATTTTCACAAAATTTATATCTCAGTGCCATCTTAGTGCTGCCAGACTAAAATATAGTCCAGTTATGTCACTTTAGTCAATTACAGAATGGCAATAAACAAAATGTTGGTGATTTTTGGTCTAGTTTAGGGGCATTTGTAAAAAGAGAATCGGCACCATTGTCGTCACTTAAACGCGACAACTATAATAATATAGCAAATATTAGTTCGACGTGCCCGCATACAATATTGGCCCGTAGATCCCCCTGTATCAGCCACTTCTGATAGATTAACAGGGGCGTTGATGGAATACCTGTGTTTTCAACTTATTTTCTTAAAAACTTTGTTTGTGTTACAGAACACCCGCTAACTTGATTAAAGTTTCAAATAATAAGGTTTCAATAGCAGAAATGTATATAGCGTAGGATTAATTGGTTATTGAATAGGTATGTTTTCACAGTATCGCAAATCTGAATTTAGGACTTAAATAATTTGGGTTTTTTGTTTGTGAATCCGTTGGTGTATGATTTAGTCAAGTTTTAAATAGTACGTATCTGGTGGAAAGGGAGCTGGTTTATTAGTTTATGTCTTTAATTAACATTATCATCTCTGCATAATGTCGAATGGCTTTCTGGAAACTCGAATGGTCTCGAATCAAAGATAACACATTTTTGGTTACCTGATTTGCCTAATCCCCGACTGCAAATAGCTGTCGGAAGAAAAGTGCTATTTGGTTTAAGCTGTCAACATTTTCGGGATTCGAATTTGTGAACAGCGTTTAGAGGAATCCTTGGATAACATTGATTGATGTTCAATTCGTCACGGAAGCAAAGTCATAGTCGAAGCATTTATTTCAAATAGGTACTTAGAAGCCACTTTTGAACGTCAACATTTACATTAAAATAGAATTGATTCTAGGCGCTCCTTCCAAAAGGAAGTTTCGTATGGAGAAGAAAGGGCAAGAAACTCCACCTTTACTCTTTTAAAATGTTGTAGAACATTTTGTATACAATTAATGATATTTTATATTATGTGAAGACGATGCACCAAGAACAAAAATACTATACCACAATAGGTAAGCGTATCGAAAGTTTGTGAATAACTATGTTAAAGTCGTCAATGCTTCGAGAATCATCCAGGCTTCAGGTATGCAATGTCAACAATTCCCACAATGGGCAGCGCCCTTTTCTCAAACTAAAACAAAAAAAATCGCCCCTTTTTTCCCTCGGACACACGAAGGGAAAACCTAGCCTCATAATCACGTCAAAGAATAGACCACTCTACTCTTACAAACAGTACCTAATTTCAAATCAATTTCGCAATCAACATAAGTGCTTTGTTTTAAAATGTACCAAGTCAAAGGCTGGGCCGCTCGGATAAAATGTTCAAAGGTCGTGCCTGTGTTTGTACCTACATAAATTCGGATCAAAATTCCGTGAAGTGCGACACCGAGTGTCTGATGCATATTTCATTCGTGTATGGTTGTGTGAGAGGTCACAATACGTACTTGCAGAACAGTAACCTACATATTTTAAAGTGTCCAACACTATTTGATCACAAAGTCTGCTTCGTTTCGCGTCTTGGTCGCGTTTACAGAATATTTTATGTTGTAGAAGTACTGTTGTATGTTTTATTGTTCTTTCAATAATTTAGTACCAACTAGCTGACCTGAATTTCGTACCTACCACCTCAGAATGTGAATTTACTCATGTTTTAATAGTTATTCTGATGTACGGGGTGGAGACAAATCCAATGTTTCAAAGATCGATCAATCGAACGAGCCGTTCTTGAGTTATAAATGGTGTAACTCAAAATCAAAGCATTTATTCCATATTAACCAAATACAGACACTTTTGAACTGTCAAGGGGTCGGTCAGTCAGAAAAATGAAGCGTAATAGGTACCTATGGAGAAGAACGGCCAAGAAACTCCACGGACACTCTTTTAAATAAAAAAATAAAATGTTACTTACAAACAATTAGTTACATCAGTCATGTTGAAATTATACATGTGAGAAAGATGCAGAAAGACGTGCACGTTAAAGGCGTCCGTATTAAAAATTATAAATAAACAATTCAGAAATTAAAATAAGCCGTGGCAGCTTAGATATCACTACTGACGACGAGCGTTCACGAACATGACGAATGGATCAGCACCATTCAGCTCAACCATTTTGAAGGGAACTTAATTATACCACTCAGACGCCACCACCAGCGAGACATTTGAATGAGCATGACATACTCTCAGCCGCAAGGGCACATTAAAGTCAATGAAAGACGTACCCAGTAGACGTCGCTTTATATCTGCTAACTTTATACGTACTTATAACTCAAAAAAAAGGTCGCTTTATATCTGCTAACTTTATACGTACTTATAACTCAAAAAAAAAAACAATTCAATTGAAAAAGTCACATTGGTACTTGAAGACTCTAATTAATAATCACAGTGAAAAAACTACAGTAGTTCAAATAGATCAAACTCAATGTTTAGGGAACATTGAAAATAAATAATGTGGTTAGTAGCAGCAGATCTTAAGACAAGTTAGATTAAACCGGGTTGAAATCTCCAGTGGGTTTAACTTCAGCTTTCACCCATCATTGCGGTTTGCTACTATGGAAACAACTCGGATTGTAAGTCACTTCTATATTTAACAATCTTATAGTATATGGTGAAAATGGTGTTAAGTTCACTCATCCTCCAAAGGAAAAGGGAGGATCCTACGTCTAGACGGGTGTCGAGTCTGGTGGGCGACTGCACGAACGAAGATGTCGATGTCGGGACGTGGTATATATGCTAGTTGCTCGGTAAACTTCGCTTGCGCGATGTATGATTTTGCGAGCCGTCAGTGTGATGCTTAGTTTGCATGTGGCGATGTAGATGCCGCCACAGGCTCTACGAGCGATTCCCTTATTGGTCTAATGGTCGCTACAGTGACGGATGTGGACACTCGTAGATCGAACCTTCCACGAGTCGGGCTAAGCATTTGTGGGATTTTAATTAGGATATCCTAAGTAGCAGTTCGGAGATAGACACAGATATTCAGACGCAGCTATTTATAACATTTTATTCTTATATTAATGCTGTGTTGTGTCCCTTATAATTTGTACCGACACATTCGTTTAGTTTAATTGCTTTGACATTTTATTCTATTCTGATCTATTCTGTTGCAGTATTGTGAAATTTAATTTTATGTAACATGGGTTTTGCCTGGATTTAACGTATTTTTTTATATAATAGGATCTGTCTCCTTATAGATAATGATGATGTATTTCACTTTTTTCCAGCTATTATCAAAAAAAGTTGAAAACAGAATTTCTAATTTACAGGCTCATGTATGTTCATTGTCTCACCAGTTGTGCTATTCTGTAATAATCTCACCGTGTAAACTTAGGTGAAGTGAGCGTGGAGTGAGCTATTTGTGCCATTCATGCTAGCGATTGGCAAGATGGGATGACACTCACAGCACACACTCCACGCAAGTCTTCACGGTGAGATAATTACCCAAATCCGATTCGGTAATTATCTCATCGTGAAGACTTCTTATTACTGCATGCCGATGCAGTAATAAGAAATGATTTATTTCTTAGGTAAAAACATTCATAACATTACAGACCTAGATCCTGTGAAGTTACTGGACCGCAAAATTTCAACGAAAACTGATTTACACGACATATGTACAATTAAGAAGAAGCATCAATTAGAAATAAAACAGAAAATAGAAAACTTGCAAACAACAATCAAATAATAGAGGCACAAAAGGTTATTTATCGTCCATCATCTTACAGGATCTCAAACATGCATAACATACCCATCATGCAAATAAATTATACTCTAATGTCAATGCTTGTGGAGCATGCAGCATTGCGGTCAAAGGCTTTCTTGAAATCGAAATAGACCACATCAACCATTGTGCGATCCTCAAGCGTTAAAAGGTTTGTAATAACAGAACGATTCGATCGAAAGCCGTGCTGAGAAAAAAAGAAGAGATCGGCAAGTCTTCAAAAGGAAAGACTCATTCTGCCGATTGGTTTTTTCTTTCCGGTTCAAAGAAGGTTTCGTCATCTGTCACGATATTATAGACAGACAATGACTGTCAACCATAAAACTTTTTTTTATCATTTTACGGCACCACTTGACTCGCAGTCTGGTCTGGTCTTCCGTTAAATCATGCAGTATCCATCGAGTGCAAAGCTTCCGAGCCTTCAGATACACATATTTTTTTTTTGCACCTGGCTCATTCCTATGCCTAATACACAGGTAGGTCGGGTTCAATACCACTGGGCCACCACTGCTCTCTAAGTCTCTTGAAGTCTTGATAATCTCGCTGCACCCCAATAATGTACACACACTTACAGTGCGAAGGGTTTTGAAGGAAATTCCTAATTCAATCTGCTCAACAACGTAAATAACGCAATGAATGTTGACCTGACCAAATTAAAAGGCATTGGCAACCTCCCACTCGGGGTTGAGCCGAGCGTTGAGAATCTAACAGAGTGCAGCCCAGCGCGTCAAAAAACACACACTATTGGATTTTAACTCTCGGCGCTAAGCAGAGCGTTGAAAATCCGGTGCGTGATAAAATCTCGCCGCGACATTTTTACGTATGTGCAAACGTGAGCTAACGGTACCTACGCGCTAGTATGTAAGCGCTTTCAAACAGTGTTGTTATTTCGAGATTTAAGTTTAAATCGAGTTCTAACAGTAGCGTCCAGTTTGTAGTACAAAGTTTACAGGTCTTTGAGACCGATGTTTATCTTTACAACAAATAAAACGGACAGAGTTCCCCGAAGGTATCTTATAGTTAACTGTGAACTACGACCTTTTGCTGAACCTCGCGACTCCCCCGTGAGAGCGGCTACTTATCTATCCTGATTTATTAATATTACAACCTGTTAGGGCAGATTGGCTGTCTGCCGTGTCTGATCCCTTGATTGATTCTTCCTTGTATCTTTGGTCTGATAGTCTATGTAATATTTTATTTATAGATTAACTACGGCTGTTTAGTGCTACGGCAGTGCATTGCGATCGGCCGTTGCAACCAGACGCGCTTGCACCAAGCGCGGGAAATGCCGCTGCCACCATGCGTTCGGAACAACTTGTGGCGAACGAGGTCCTGGCATTCCTGCAGTACCAGCTGTATGTCATGGACGAGGTCAGTGTGATCCACGTCTGCACATCAAACTTCAATGAAGAAGAGATACGCAGGGCTAAAACACTGTTGTATGAGTCGCTACTTTTGGCTGACCGAATGCCGTCCCGCAGGAGGGATGTAAAGGGAGAGAGGGGTCTCCAAGACATCATAAAAGTGTTTAAGGAGACCGACCCGGACGACGTGCCGTCTTTGCGCAAGCTGCCCCCAGTCACATTCGACCACGTCGACGTCACCAAGCTGCTGCTGGGACATCACAACCCTAAGATCAAGCCTGATCGAGATACAGTTGAAGTTGAAAGCATCGCAATCCACCATCAGTGATCTACGTACGTCTGAAGTAGCAGATTTACGCAAGACGGTATGTAGGTCACACGAGTCAGCTACTAACGTCAACATACGTCACGGCGCGTTCAATGCATCGCAGCTGGTTTTCGAGTCAGCAATATTCGACTCGTCGCCGGCCGCCGTCATTGCAAGCGGTGCACAACCGCGCCCCGCACTCTCCGCGTCCCCCATCGTTGGAACGCCGATCAATATTAGCACGTCAACACCGGGACGTGCTTACTCGGCTGCCGTTATTAAAGCTCCCTCAAATCATCAGCGGCAACCTAATAATACGAGGGGTGCCCAAAGGCCCTCCGAAGCAGTTCGAAGCTCGCTACCACCGGTAACAAGCCAAGGACAGACCGATGAAGAAGGCTTCATTCGCGTCGAGAAGAAGAAAAAGAAGAAGAACCCTCTTTGTCGCAATCAGTGCGGTACGGCATTGACTGGTTCCGACATGTTGCTGCGTCCCGCTATTCCATCGACGCAGCTGTACGTGTCACGTTTACATCACACCACGAAGGTAGAAGAGGTGGTGGAGTACATAAGGACGAAGACCAAGTTCACCTTGAGAGTCGAGAAGTTGGAGTCACGCCATAAGATTAACTTCAAATCTTTTGTGGTGCGGGTTCCGACTCATCACCTGGAAGGTTTCATGAAGGAGGAATTTTGGCCGACGGGTGTCGTACCTATATCGGCGTTTTCGCGGAAGGCTACACGACACCACGACTCAGCGCAATACGTCGCCGACCTAACGTAATAAATAGATTATTTTGTTTTATTTTGCAAATTATGTATGTTAGACTATAAGGTATTTATGTTATGGGTCTTTGTTACCTGAATTAAACAAATTATTATTATATTATATTATAAAACAAGCCGAGTTTCGGCTAGTCCGACGGACTGTAACGTCATAGACAGTTCGTGACCCATTCCAAAGCCGTTTTAGCAGCGTTGGACTCTCTCGGTTAACGCATATATTGCTTGTGTTTAGAAGCCAAGACTTACTTGTCGCGCGCACGGCTGCGGGCCTGCGGCGCCAACAACACCAGATTCTCGTATTCTCTCAATCAAGGTAGATTCTTACCGTAGTCTCTAGACATCTGACTCACGGTTTAACTTATTGTGTTATATCTTAAATGGACAGGATGTTGCGTGCAGAGGCCTGTGTATTTGTAAACAAATAGGTCATATAAGATGTGGTATTATGGTTTCTTAAAAACTATCAGACACATTAAAAATGTTAATCCAGGCAGTTTGAGCAGACAGGAATGGTATGTTCGCCTCGAATGGCCTTCCTGCAGGAGTGGCATGACACTGATCATCCTGTGCTACTGATATGGGCAAACTACGCAAATGTTTCGTTTGTTTGGCTGTGCTTGAGAAATACTAGCCACGACATTTTCAATTTGCAGGATATCTTTGATACTGATAACCCATCAACAAAATTATTCAAAGCTTATCTTGAATCACGTTACACGCGTAATCACTAAACATTAGTCTGTGAGACTAACAATTCGTCAACTTTCGCACTGGAGTTTAAAAGGGTATTTAAAGAAAACAACTACAAATTACATTTAAAAACCAGTCTTTGTGAAACTTCATTTTGTAGCGTGCCATGAAGAAGAATAGGCAAAAAACGAACGATGAAAAGATCAACTAACCATTTTATTTTACATAAATTTTACATAACCATTACATTTTACAGCTTTTTTTAACTGATTTTATTAACGTTCAACCCAAAAAGAAAAACAAATGACGTTTAAGCACATGAAATCGTGTAGTGTCAACATTTCATCTGCACTTTGTTAAAATAAACATGAGACTCACAAAATTACAAAGGTATTGAACAATTAAATTTTCGTTACAGCAATGTTTAAATTCCCTAGTAATGTTATCTACTAGCTCTTATCAGTTGATAACGCTAACCGCAAACAGAGTAATAAGTAGTTTAGACACAAAACAGAATTTCTAATTTACAGGCTCATGTATGTTCATTGTCTCACCAGTTGTGCTATTCTGTAATAATCTCACCGTGTAAACTTAGGTGAAGTGAGCGTGGAGTGAGCTATTTGTGCCATTCATGCTAGCGATTGGCAAGACGGGATGACACTCACAGCACACACTCCACGCAAGTCTTCACGGTGAGATAATTACCGAATCGGCCGGCATGCAGTAATAAGAAATGATTTTGTTCTTAGGTAAAAAAACATTCACAACATTACAGACCTAGATCCTGTGAAGTTACTGGACCGCAAAATTTCAACGAAAACTGATTTACAAGACATATGTACAATTAAGACGAAGCATCAATTAGAAATAAAACAGAAGATTGAATACTTGCAAACAACAATCAAATAATAGAGGCACAAAAGGTCATTTATCGTCCATCATCTTACAGGATCTCAAACATGCATAACATACCCATCATGCAAATAAATCACACTCTAATGTCAATGCCTGTGGAGCATTCAGCATTGCGGTCAAAGGCTTTCTTGAAATCGAAATAGACAACATCAACCATTGTGCGATCCTCAAGCGTTAAAAGGTTTGTAATAACAGAACGATTCGATCTAAAGCCGTGCTGAGAAAAAAAGAAGAGATCGGCAAGTCTTCAAAAGGAAAGACTCATTCTGCCGATTGGTTTTTTCTTTCCGGTTCAAAGAAGGTTTCGTCATCTGTCACGATATTATAGGCAGACAATGACTGTCAACCATAAAACCTTTTTTTATCATTTTACGGCACCACTTGACTCGCAGTCTGGTCTGGTCTTCCGTTAAATCATGCGGTATCCATCGAGAGCAAAGCTTCCGAGCCTTCAGATACACATACAAAATGTTTTGCACCTGGCTCATTCCTATGCCTAATACACAGGTAGGTCGGGTTCAATACCACTGGGCCACCACTGCTCTCTAAGTCTCTTGAAGTCTTGTCAATCTCGCAGCACCTCAAATATGTACACACACTTACAGTGCGAAGGGTTTTGAAGGAAATTCCTAATTCATTCACAACGTAAAAAACGCAATGAATGTTGACCTGACCAAATTAAAAGGCATTGGCAACCTCCCACTCGGGTTTGAGCCGAGCGTTGAGAATCTAACAGAGTGCAGCCCAGCGTGTTAAAAAAACACACTATTGGATTTTAACTCTCGGCGGTAAGCAGAGCGTTGAAAATCCGGTGCGCGATAAAATCTCGCCGCGACATTTTTACGTATGTGCAAACGTGAGCTAACGGTACCTACGCGCTAGTATGTAAGCGCTTTCAAACAGTGTTGTTATTTCGATATTTAAGTTTAAATCGAGTTCTAACAGTACCGTCCAGTTTGTAGTACAAAGTTTACAGGTCTTTGAGACCGATGTTTATCTTTACAACAAATAAAACGGACAGAGTTCCCCGAAGGTATCTTATAGTTAACTGTGAACTACGACCTTTTGCTGAAGCTCGCGACTCCCCCGTGAGAGCGGCTACTTATCTATCCTTATTTATTAATATTGCAACCTGTTTGGGCAGATTGGCTGTCTGCCGTGTCTGATCCCTTGATTGATTCCTGCTTGTATCTTTGGTCTGATAGTCTATGTAATATTGTATTTATAGATTAACTACGGCTGTTTAGTGCTACGGCAGTGCATTGCGATCGGCCGTTGCATCAGACGCGCTTGCACTGTAAGCGGAAATTATTATTTTGCGCCAAGCACGGGAAATGCCGCTGCCACCATGCGTTCGGAAAAACTTGTGGCGAACGAGGTCCTGGCATTCCTGCAGTACCAGCTGGATGTCATGGACGAGGTCAGTGTGATCCAGATCTGCACATCAAACTTCCGTTCCAACGTGCCGTCTTTCGTGGCTAAGGATTTGCGCAAGCTGCCTCCAGTCACATTCGACCACGTCGACGTCACCACGCTGCTGCGGGACATCACAACCCTAAGATCAAGCTTGATCGAGATACAGTTAAAGTTGGAAGCATCGCAATCCACCATCAGTGATCTACGTACTTAAATAGCAGATTTACGCAAGACGGTATGTAGGTCACACGAGTCAGCTACTAACGTCAACATACGTCACGGCGCGTTCAATGCATCGCAGCTGGGTATCGAGTCAGCAATATTCGACTCGTCGCCGGCCGCCGTCATTGCAAGCGGTGCACAACCGCGCCCCGCACTCTCCGCGGCCCCCATCGTTGGAACGCCGATCAATGTTAGCACGTCAACACCGGGACGTGCTAACTCGGCTGCCGTTATTAAAGTTCACTCAAATCATCAGCGGCAACCTAATAATACGAGGGGTGCCCAAAGGCCCTCCGAAGCAGTTCGAAGCTCGCTACCACCGGTAACAAGCCAAGGACAGGCCGATGAAGAAGGCTTCATTCGCGTCGAGAAGAAGAAAAAGAAGAAGAAGCCTGCTTGTCGCAATCAGTGCGGTACGGCATGGCTGGTCCCGACATGTTGCTGCGTCCCGCTATTCCATCGACGCAGCTGTACGTGTCACGTTTACATCACACCACGAAGGTAGAAGAGGTGGTGGAGTACATAAGGACGAAGACCAAGTTCACCTTGAGAGTCGAGAAGTTGGAGTCACGCCATAAGATTAACTTCAAATCTTTTGTGGTGCGGGTTCCGACTCATCACCTGGAAAGTTTCATGAAGGAGGAATTTTGGCCGACGGGTGTCGTATATCGACGTTTTCGCGGAAGGCTACACGACACCACGACTCAGCGCAATACGTCGCCGACCCAACGTAATAAATAGATTATTTTGTGTTTTTTACAATTATGTATGTTAGGCTATAAGGTGTTTATGTTATGGGTCTTTGTTACCAAATCAAATCAAAATATTTTATTTCACATAGACCTACATGGGCACTTATGAAACGTCAGATTCTAGGTGCACGGTTCCAATTGGTCGTTTCCCATGGAAGAGCCGGCAAGAAACTCCATGGTTACTCTTTTAAAAATATGTCTTTTACAATGTTTTCCAATTACAGTGTTAACAGGTATGGGAGGACAGTGTAGGCCTGTCAACAAGTACCATATGTTAAACAAATAGACAATTGTCTATAAATTTACAATCCACAGGGCCTACGACGTTCTCACATTTACAAAATATAAAATAATCCAATAAAGTAAAATCAAAAACTAATTAAAAATTGTAGGTATATAATGTCAAATAATGAAAATATTATGTCAGAGCTATGTAAAAGTCCATATCTAATAATAAAAAATAAAAATTAAACACCATTATTTGGGAGCAGTTATTAGAAATTTACATAGTGATGCCGTTTATGAGGTACCAGGGAAGCCACATGTGCAGAAGGAATTATTGCCAAACTTTCTTGTCTTCGACGTAGTCTTTAACCTTATAGTACGCTTTTTTGATAAGGACACTTTTGATGTGGGCTTTGAACTTTCCATCTCTAAGTTCTGTAACCGACTTTGGCAACTTATTATAAAAGCGGATACTGTTTATCAGAAATGATTTGCTTGTTTTAGTTAATCTAAATTTGGGTATAACAATTTCATTTTTACTACGTGTATTTATATTATGGAAATCGCTTCTTATTTTAAAAAGTCCTAAGCTTTTGCGAACATACAAAATACTTTCTAAGATATAAAGGGAAGGCAGAGTGAGTATATCAATTTCTTTGAATTTGTTTCTAAGAGACTCGCAAGGACCCATTTCATAGATCGCGCGGATTGCCCTCTTTTGTAAAATGAAAATTGAATCTACGTCAGCTGCTGATCCCCACAGCAGAAAGCCATAAGACATAATACTGTGGAAATAAGCAAAGTATACCAACCTAGCTGTGGCTATATCGGTCAACTGCCTTATTTTTCTTACTGCATACGCAGCTGAACTTAATTTACCTGAAAGAGCTCTAATGTGAGCACCCCATTGCAATTTAGAATCTAAAGTAATTCCTAGAAATACAGTTTCCGTAATAGCATCTACTTTCTTGCCATCAAGTTTTAAATTTAAACCCACTTGGGGTAATGAGAACTTAAGACATTTAGTTTTGTTCGCATTGAGTAAAAGATTATTAGCTGCAAACCATTTCGAAAGAATAGCCAGACTATCATTCACATGTAAGACATCCGTATCTTTTCTATCTATTTTAAAAATAAGAGAAGTATCATCAGCGAATAAAATTATATCTGATAAGTTAGCCATCATGTAAGGAAGGTCATTAATATAAACTAGAAATAATAAAGGGCCGAGAATTGAACCTTGAGGCACTACCATCTTAACTAAGGACCCCGAGGACGTCGCCCCGTTAACGTTCACTTTCTGTTGCCTGTTTGATAGATAGGAAAGAACAAGATTAGCGGCTTGTCCACGAATTCCGTAGTGGTGTAATTTACAGATCAGTGTATTGTGGTCAACGCAGTCAAACGCTTTTGAGAGGTCACAGAAAATGCCAATTGCATCCTGGGACTTCTCCCAGGATTCCAAAATGTGACTGATGAGTAACACTCCCGCATCAGTCGTCGACCTACCTTTCGTGAAACCTAACTGGCGACTATGTAAAATACCATTTGAATTAAAATGTGACAACATCTGGTCTAGCATGATTTTTTCATAGATTTTACTCAATGCTGGTAGCACTGATATAGGTCTATAATTAGAGGGATCACTCTTACTACCCGATTTGAAAATTGGTACTACTTTACTATGTTTCATTAAATCAGGAAACGTACCGCTGTCTAAACATTGATTAAATATGCCTGTTAGGACAGGGGCAATTGTGTCAATAATATCTCCAAGAACCTTAACGGAAATCCCCCATAAGTCTACAGTGTTTTTTATGTTAAGACTTTTGAACGCTTTTTTAATTGTGACAATAGAAATAGGCTCGAATTTAAAACTAGGAATGTCCTTACTGAAGTTTTCTTTAAGTAAAGATTCAGCTAACACAGATGATGAGGGAAGAGATTTCGTAACCTCAATTGGGATGTTGGTGAAGAAATTTTCTAGTGACTCAGCAACTTTCAACTTATCTGAAATGGTTTCATTATCAATTTTTAACGACAAGTCATTCTGATCTCGCTGTTTTGTGTTTCCAGTTTCTTTGTTAATTACCTGCCACACAGCTTTTATTTTATTATGGGAAATACCAATTTTGTTACTTATTAATTTAGACTTAGCTTGAGCGCAGACTCTTTTGAATATTTTAGAATAATTTCTTACATAATCATGAAGAGTTACCTGCATTAAACGAATTATTATTATATTATATTATAATACTAGCCGAATTTCGGCTAGTCCGACGGACTGTAACGCCATAGACAGTTCGTGACCCATTCCAAAGCCGTTTTAGCAGCGTCGGCCTCTCTCGGTTAACGCATATATTGCTTGTGTTTAGAAGCCAAGAAATACTTGTCGCGCGCACGGCGCCAACAACACCAGATTCTCGTATTCTCTCAATAAAGGTAGATTCTTATCGTAGTCTCTAGATATCTGACTCACGGTTTAACTTACTGTGTTATATCTTAAATGGACAGTATTTTGCGTGCAGAGTCCTGTGTATTTGTAAAAAAGTAGGTCATATAAGATGTGGTATTATGGTTTCTTAAAAACTATCAGACACATTAAAAATGTTAATCCTGGCAGTTTGAGCAGACAGGAATGGTATGTTCGCCTCGAATGGCCTTCCTGCAGGAGTGGCATGACACTGATCATCCTGTGCTTCTGATATGGGCAAACTACGCAAATTTTTCGTTTGTTTGGCTGTGCTTGAGAAATACTAGCCACGACATTTTCAATTTGCAGGATATCTTTGACAGTGATAATCCATCAACAAAATTATTCAAAGCTTATCTTGACTCACGTTACACGCGTAATCACTAAACATTAGTCTGTGAGACTAACAATTCGTCAAAACTCCGGAAGTAGAATACGTGCAGACGCATTGCATGGGTCACTAAAACACTGAACTAGGTGGGTACTTAGAGCAGTGGTGCGGGGGAATGCCGGTAACATGCCTCAACAGCGAATGCATGGGGGCCCTGTCGCCTGTGAGACTAATGTTTAGTGATCTAGGGTTAAAACTGTAATCAGTTTTTATTAGGGTAATTTCTTAAAACTACTTGCGTATTACAATAGTTTAACACTTAGTTTAAAATCTCTTTCAAATATAGTTTTGTTTCTTCATAATCTTGATTACCTTTTTTACGTTTTTTTTTTTTAAATTGGTGAATTTTTATTTATTTCACTTGTGCCGAAGCCTTTTTGATTTCGTTACAATACGTTTATTTTTAAATATCTATGATATTACACGCTTTCTGGTAGGTACGATTGGAGTACTAGCTGTTACTCGCAACTTCGTCTGCGTGTTTATGGAGATGATTCACCGTCCTTAAACTTTTGGGCTGAATTTGAAAGTCAGCCAAAAAAAAACTGATTTCCAAAAGAATACGATTTTATCTTATTTTTTTTTGTATATGACCGAACGTGTTGGGCTAAGTTTCCTTCCGACAAGTTACCCGAGTTTGAACAATCACTTTGAACGAGTGATTGTACTTATTTCATACAGAGGCCCTAGTGTGAGTTTCTTATAACCATTTCGACTTTACGCATCGACCGCGTTCGGCGCTCCGATTGGCCCTTGGCAATCGGAGCGCCGAACGCGGTCGATGCGTAAAATCGAGACAGTTAAAATAAACTCACAGAATCAAGAGTGATGGTTTGAGAATTAATTGAATAGATTTTATTCATGCAATCTATTGTTATCATGCACGTTTCTTTTGCTAGTACTTTAAAATAGCCGAATTATTGGAATAAAACGGTTGTTTTACACTACATGCATCTAATTCATTCTCTTCCGCATCGGCTTAGAACGTGATCTATGAAAACTGCTTAGATCTGTGTTTGTTTTCATCTTTGAAAAAATACCCATCACTTATCTGTTATCTACGCATTCTGTACATAAAAGTTATTAAAATAAACATTCTGCTTATGGGTGCATGCAACGGTACTGGAGTTTAAAAGGGTATTTAAAGAAAAGAACTAATTACATATAAAAACCAGTATTTGTGAAACTTCATGTTGTAGCGTGCCATGAAGAAGAATGGGCAAAAAATAGCAATGAAAATAGATATGCAAACGAACGACGATAAAATCAACTAACAATTTAATTTTTAGCTATACATGTTATAGCTTTTTTAAACTGATTTGATTAACGTTCAACCCAAAAAGAAAACCAAATGACGGATGTGCACATGAAATCATGTAGTGTCAACATTTAATCTGCACTTTGTTAAATAAACATGAGACTAACAAAATTGCAAAGGTATTAAACAATTATATTTTCGTTACAGCAATGTTTAAATTCCCTTGTAATATTATCTACTAGCTCTTATCAGTTGATAACACTAACCGCAAACCGAGTAATAAGTAGTTTAGACATGCCAATGGTTCGGGTTCCCGACTTTTTAGTAACGTTTGCATTGATTGTCACTGAGATGAGATCGCGACTAGATTTTGAATGTTTTTAATACGAGAACTGACCTTCTAGTTGCTAACATGTTAAATGAAGTTAGTTAAGGTGATCACAGGTGATTATGAGAAAGAGACAGCATCATTCGTTTAGTCACGAGAGCTAATGAGAGGACGATAGAATGACAAATATATAGATAAATAATAATAATAATAACCTCACCGCCGTATCTCTACGTTGACGTGGTGAGGCTTGCGCGCTTCTGAACTCTGGGTCTGTGCCGATAGAGTTTACTTTGCCGTTATAGGTCTAGGGTGAAGAGCCAGACCAAGAGAGATACATAAATCTGCAGGGCAGCATGTGGTGAGCTGTTGAGCAGTAGAGACCCCACGGACCCTATCTACCGGGAGAAGTCTACATACATACGTACATACTCAGCCTATTATGTTCCCACTGCTGAGACACAGGCCTCCTCTCTGTGGGAGGGAGTGGGCCGTAATCCACCACGCGGTCCCAGTGCGGGTTGGTAGATGTCACATGTCTTCGAATTTTTGGTTCTTAGACATGCCGTTTTCCTCACGATATTTTCGTTCACCGTTTTGAGAGCAATGGTGATGAAATAATTTACACAAAGTAAAGCGCCTGTCTGGGTTCGAACCTACGACCTACACCTCGTAAGTCGCGGCCGTTACCACTGGGCCACTACTGCACTACTGGGCCACTACTGCACTACTGGGCCACCACTGCACTACTGGGCCACTACTGCACTACTGGGCCACCACTGCACTACTGGGCCACCACTGCACTACTGGGCCACCACTGCACTACTGGGCCACCACTGCACTACTGGGCCACCACTGCACTACTGGGCCACCACTGCACTACTGGGCCACCGCTGCACTACTGGGCCACCGCTGCACTACTGGGCCACCACTGCACTACTGGGCCACCACTGCACTACTGGGCCACCACTGCACTACTGGGCCACCGCTGCACTACTGGGCCACCACTGCACTACTGGGCCACCACTGCACTACTGGGCCACCACTGCACTACTGGGCCACCACTGCACTACTGGAGAAGTCTAGTTCCTCATCAATGGCTTGCCTTTATTGGTCGGCCGGAGTGAACTCTGACGAGGAACAGAGCTTCCACCTCTTTCTTGACTTATTGGCCGACTTAAGCGGAGATTTGCAAGAGCAAACGTCCTCGGAGGAAGGAAGTATTCCAGTAAGATGCTGGTAAGAATCTTGACCGTACTTTCAGGATTATTCTGATGGCCTGATATCTCTCTACGCCTCAAGCACCTCAGGAAGAATTGTCTCCTTGTTGCTATGTCACTATGTGAAAGCGACCGTTTTCGGGGGCCCATTAATTGAGGGTGCAAGTTACCCCCTGCCATTTTGTCCGTATATTTTACTCGTAAATATCATTGATCAGGCTGGGGACGTAGTTCTTCTAAAGTTCTTGGTAACCAATTCACTATTGCATACGTTTTGTTCCCATGTTCTGCAATAGTCCTGCACCTACCGGGGTTGTCTTTGGGTGCATTTGAATAGTGCGTACAGGGAAAATCGTCGGTTGTTGCCTCATTAAATTGAAAGCGTCTAACGAGGCTCTGCGGGTTGCCTTCGGCAGTCGTACGCCTTCCAAAGGTCCGGGACCCCGAGATATTTGAGATATCTACAAACTAAAATAAATAGTTTATTTGCTACATATTGATATTTTCTATACTAATATAATAAAGCCGAATAGATTGTTTGTTTGACACAGAAATCTCTGGGGAACTACCATTAGGATTTGAAAAATCTTTAGTTTTTTATTGATCAATTCTTGAGGAGCCAAACGAAAACAAAAGAAGCAGCAGCAGTTATCTGATTAGAATGGCACATACATGATTAGATGGAATAACACATCATCATCATGATCATCAGCCAATTGCTGTCCACTGCTGAACGTAAGCCTCCCCCAAAAGAGCGCCAACCATCCCGGTTCTGAGCAGTCCGCATCCATCCGCTGCCAGCCACCTTCTTGAAATAATTGATCCTACGTTTGCCCAAACGCGGTCTCTACTCTAGCATATGTCTGCTCCATCGACCGTCTGTCCATGTACAGACATGGCTGGCCCACTTCCACTTCAGCATGCTGATTCTACGTGCAATTTCGGTGACTTTAGTTCTCTGGCGAATGAATTCGTTGCGAATTCTATCCACCAGAGAAACCCCGAGCATTGCTCTCTCCATTGCATGCTGAGCAACCTTGAACTTGTGGATCAGGCCTTTGGTGAGTGTCCATGTTTCGGCTCCGTACGACATAACGGGAAGGACGCACTGGTTATATACCCTGGTCTTATAGGATTGTGGGATCGATGACTCGAAGATATCGCGCAGCTCTCCGAATGCAAAAAATAAGGGTTTAGCCAATTGTTTGTTCAATTGTTTTTTCCTTGAATTATTTTAAATTACAATAGTAATTACACTCGTGTATCACAATTTCAGACAATTTACAGAATCAGTTAGTAAAATTTTATACCTAATTTACTTATTGTGTATTTAGTAGTCATGTTGTGTTTAATTAAATTAAATAATCCTGTTGTTAAATTTAGACATGTATTTATTTAAGAATGTATTTATTGCAATTTCAGTCTTCCATTTAAGTATTCGTTTATATTATAATAGCTTTTTTTAACAGAAATAGTTTTAATTTATTAATAAAAATAGTGTATCGATTTATATTTCTTATTTCTTCTGGTAACTTATTACGTATTTTTATAAAATTTATTGTACACTGGTACATGGTGACATTATATCAACATAACAAAAAAAAGACTATTAGTAATAATTGCATTAAGCAACCACAGTAATTGCGGTTGCTTTATGCAATTATTAATAATAGTTTTTTTGCTTATCAATTGCATACAGTCATGGGGTCTCAACTAGAACATTTTATAAATAGTCTTCAAAAAAAGTCAAAGATGGCAGCATAGGTTACCATTGTGAAATTAACAATCATTAGAATGCGATAAACGGCAGAATTTTGGCTGAAGTAAGATTAGTAAAAATCAAGACTTCCTTTTTAAATGCTGATTTATCTATTCACATTCGTTTTTCAACAAACAAACATAAAATATGCTTTTTACCTTCAATTCGAACCCATATAATGATAAAAGTAGTCATCTGTTAATCGATTTGTTTAGAGCTCTTTGCAATAGATGGTGTTTTACTCAATTTGTCCTGTCTTTAAAATAACCTTTATAGTCACAAATTTAAATCAAACAACTTATTTTAAATCTATTTCTTTACATAGAAACATAAAATAAATCTATTAACATGTTTTTCTGAAACCGGAAGTATAAAACTTTATTTTAAAAGAATGGCACGAAACGTTTTAAAAGTAGGTCGACTCCTAGATGGCGACGTAAAACTACTGTCTCTGGCAATTAGTGAATCGCTGATGCTGCCATCTGTTGAATATTTTTATGACGAAAAATTGCCAGCTCAATTGCCAGACTTAGGGAGGTGTCATTTCTTTGTATGGGATTGGGTATCTGTACGTAGTATTATAATATCTGTGATACAGTGTAACTACATAATGCGATTATTTTCCTTGATATGCTATTCCTAAACTGTGACTGCCTTTTTGGTGTAGTGTTCCCAAGAGATACTGCTGAACATGAGGTCCTGGGTTCGATTCCCAGGTCGGGCAAAGTGTTTTTGGGTTTTTCTATCCAGAATTTCTCAGTAGCAGCCCGGAGTCTCGATTTTTGCCCGGTTGATGGCAATAGGCTCGCCCCCTATTAATAACTGGCGAAATGTGGATGTACTATAGGTACACCTCTGCCTAACCCTTCTGGGATTACTGGCATGATGTTATTTTATGTATAGGGTAAAATAATTGAAAGTTATTTTTGTTCAATAATGGTAGGTAAAGTGTCTAGATTGGCCATCATGACACCAATTTATCCTTTTCTTGTAGATGCTACTAGTTTCTGCCGCAGACTTCGTTCGCTTGAAGTTTCTTGCTCCGCAAACCCACCGCATGACATCAGGCACCCGAGCTATTACTTTGTTTTCGATTAGCTTTATAATATACTTTTATTTTTTTGCTGGGCTCCTTTGGATCTTAGCGTGATGTTAAATAACTTTTCTTAAGGATTGAGCTATCAAATGCAAACATTTTATCAAATCTGCCAGAGATTAGCGCGTACAAACGAACAAACAAACTATGATCCCGTGATTTATAACAAAATTAATAAAGTTCTTACTATTTATCCATGTACTCTCCGGGATTGCAAAAGAATTAGTGATAAATGGCTTCATACTCTCACATACGAAGAAATTGAGAATTTAGTGAAACCCTAAAGATCTTTCATCCGTAAACATGCACACCAAATACACGTAGCGTAGAGTGTGCTCGTGGGGTTCCACAAGCGCACTCAACACTTACACCCTACAGACACGCACTACACTCACATACAACACCCCCACATGCACATCGTTAAACACTTAACATTTTATTTTTAATTCTTTGTAACCGCTTTTTTTTAAACCCTTTGTATTTTTATCCCTGCAATATGGAATGCCGTAGTCTCCTTGGAGGTGGGCGTTAATAGCTGCGCCACAGTTTGTAACTAATGTCGCCCCCGATGACGCCACTACCCTCCTCCAGGAGAGTAGTAAGGCCACCAGCACCCTAATTAAGCCCAAAACCTGATCGCCGTCCTACCGACCTCGCCGCCGAGGCCCGCCGCGACGCCCAAATCCACTCCCGACCCTTGCTCGAGCCAGCCCGCGTCGCTGAGCCTGCAGCTTTAAATTCGTCCCAAAATAACACCAATCCTGATCCAGCTAGTCATTTGCTGCCCTCTTCCAGCGACGCCCTAAGCCGAGGTTCGTACCCCACAGGGGGTGCCCTTAGCGTGTAGTCGCTTAGTTTTTAGTTAGCATTTAAGTTTAAGTCCTGGCTGGAGGCCTTAATTTATTAGGGCAACCACAGGCAAGTCCGCTTAAGCAGACGACAGCCCAATAGGTTGACCTGCGAGATGCCAAACAAACAAACAAACTGTAACTAATGTAGCTATTTACGTACGCAATCAATTTTGTAAAATGTGTTTTTGTTCCAAATAAAGATTATTATTATAAACTCTAGTGTAAAGATGGTCATTGATGCCGTCTTTAGCAACCGTTTCGATCAATGCTCGTGCCTTCTCTTTATGGGAAGAAGCCTTTGCCCTACAGTGGAACAATAGCTGTTTGTAGGTACTTTAAGGACTAAGGACGTTTCTTATCGTATGAAGTGAGGTGATCGTGGACTGTCCCTGTTTTGATGAGTCAGCATTTGAGTCCCGGAAGGTCATAGTTGTTTATTTTTCCTGCATGTCGAAGTCCAACATCAATGTTACCATTTCAAGTTAAACGACCGTGTCACTAGTATTGTAAAAAAAAACGCGTCGGTTAAGAACGTGTTTTGTGTGAAAGAAAAGCATTAGGTTTAAAACCACTATTAGAAAAAACAGTCGTGAGGTGTTGTAGGACACCCGTACCCTAATTGCGTAACATTCACAATCAATCGGAATCTGAATCGTTTTGAAACAGATTGCTATCCATTGCTTCATAAGTTCTATAAAAAATTCTGCTCAACAATGTAAACAACGCATTGAATGTTGTTGAACTGTCAAAATCAAACAGATTAGTCGTAATCGTCAACGAAAATGTGTTACACAATTAGGCTGCTGGTCGGGCCGAAGTTCATAGAAGTAGTTTTTTGATAGCTCTTATTCGTTAACGGCTGAACCCAATAACGTAATCTCCAATTTTGTTGTACTGGAGATGGAAAAATCTATCAATGTCTGGTTTTAACGTTCCAGTAAAGCCAAAGTATGCGACCATAAAACGTGTTGACAGATATTTAGATTTTGTAATTTTCTAACATCAGTAGCGATCTGTTTTAGGTTATTGGGTTTGGCCGTTAGTATGCCGGGTATTAAGTGCGAAAAGAAACTTCGTTCCATAAATAAATAGAAGAAAAAAACTCTTACAAAAGTACGCTTTATCCACCCCTTGCTCGTCTTTTTTTGTGGCCACATTCCTCAACAGTGACGAAACAACGAAAACAAGATCGTCTTGCCACCTCTATGACATTTCTAAGTCTGCCTGCCGATATTCGGAAAGGAAATTGATAGTGATAAGGCACAATCATCGGCTGTAGACGTTTTGTAGTGTCCGAGTGTGGAGTTAGGTGACTGTGCTGTGCCTACAATGTTTTTGGATGTGTAACCATGCCTATTATTAAAGGTAAGTTTGTTTTTTGCATTGCGGGTGGTGGTAAAAAGCCACTCCGCAGGTCACACCTGGTTCTCCCAGGTGTGACCTGCGGAGTGGCTTTTTAAAAGTATCTTCTACTTCTTTTTTGTTCATCGTTTGTTATTTACACAAGGACACCATGTCGCAATATACGTTTCGCGATCAAAACTTTTTTTATCCTTGTAGAACACCGTATCGGCTGTAAAAATATTGGTAATTTCAACACGTTGCTTGAGTATGACAGTCTAATTATTGCTTATTATCTTCAACCACATATCTTGAACTACACAAATTTGAAGATAATTCCCAAGGAGGCTCTCCAAAGTGTGTCATATGAAGATACAAAGGATTTATTTACTGTGTTATAGTAAATATATATGCTCACCTACAACTAGTATTTGTCAAATTTAGAAACTAGGATTTAAGCTACGCAACGTTTAATTTATTTGTCTGGTGTCCATTTTTTGATTGTTTATAAATTTTATCGGACTATTTTAGTTCTTTTCACCTGAAAAACAGGATAACCTAGTTCAGGCACGTATCTCTTAGGACTATCATTTACATTTAAGCAAAACTGTAATTATTTTTATGCATTTTGAATAAATACATTTTTGTATTATTAATCTAAGACTAGACCAGTCTAACTAGACATTCTAGGTTATACTAATTCGCATAGTGCTGAAGGTTGGTACGAATGTTGGGAACACCATTATAAATGAAATGTGAAAAGTCCCTATCAATATATCCACAAGTGCAAAAAAAAAACAAGTGAATTTCGCAAATAATTTTGACTTTTTCAGCCCAAAGGTAAGTTTTAAAATAGAAATGTTTGGACATGCAATTATCTATAAAAATGTTTCTATTCTTTTTTTCTTAAGAATATAAATTTCTGAGAAATAGCGATTCGAATTTGAAAAAGTTGTGTTCACATAATATGCACACATTTGCAAGCCACCTGCCAGGGAGTGCACTTGGCGAGTCTTTTTTGTTTACGTGTTTTCCCCGGTAGGCGTAGTCCAAGATCTATTATGGTCCTTATTAATTAAATAAATATGTATTTAGATAAGTTTTTTTATTAAATAAATAAAAAACATATCCAACACAGAAACTAAAACCTTCCTTTTGAATTATTTGCTTTGATTACCTAATATTCTGAAGTCAAAGTCAATGCATCTACGATACTAAACTATTGTGTGTTACTGCACGCACGCACTACATATAGAGATACTTGGTAATATTATTTCATTTTATAACTGTTTGTATGGCTTTTTTACGATTTAGGTAATACTCAACTGTTCACTTGAGTCGAAGTAAATAAACAATGGTATATTAAAGTTTGCTATTCGTTCAAAAATCTGTTGAACCATTCGGTTAGTACTTTTGAGTGCCTACAGTTATTAAGAATCTTCTGTAAGTAACTGAAAACAAATATATTTTAGGACTCTTGATTATAAACCTAACAAAAGGTTCTGTTGGCGCTTTCGATGTTTTAGTAGATTTAGGAATTTGTAAGTTATTTATTGATGAAACAAAAACTACTGTTTTATAAGTTTACAATATTTTTTACTACTTAAGTTGTTGTGTGTTTATTTGGTATCATTATTTAGTATTCTTATTTAGTATAATTATTGAGTATCTTTATTAAGTATCATTATTTAGTATCATTATTTAGTATCATTATTAAGTATCTTTATATGGTATCATTATTTAGTAACATTATTTAGTATTCTTATTTAGTATAATTATTGAGTATCTTTATTAAGTATCATTATTTAGTATCTTTATTAAGTATCATTATTTAGTATCATTATTTAGTATCATTATTAAGTATCATTATTTAGTATCATTATTTAGTATAATTATTAAGTATCATTATTTAGTATCATTATTATCATCTGCCTAGCTTTTTCCCAGCTATGTTGGGTTTGGCTTCCAGTCTAACCGGCAGCAGCTAGGGCTTATACGTGTTAGCATGTGTGTATGTGTTTCTTATGTTAGTATGTGTATTTCAATAAGACCCTTAAACACGAGAGTAACTATATAATGGTTAATGGAATGTGAGACTATTTGGGGGTTCTAGAGGGTCTTCTGAACCCTTCCACATTATACTTTTTTGCTGGAGACGGGTATTTTTTTTTTGTGAAATAAAAATAAAGGTATTAATTTCAGCTTACGGACGTAATTATATATGTCAAAAACTGCAAATTACATTTGTTTGTCAGGTAATAACCGGAAAAGCAAGTCTATTGATACGGCAGATTTATCTACATTCAGATCATTAACCATGATTAATCGAAGTTTCTTAGAGAGGGTCATTTATAGCTTATCTGTGGAACGACAGATTATATTAATGATTAATTTTAAACTAAAAGATTAGCCATTATTTTTGGTAAGGTCAACAACAAAACTCCACTTGTTCATATTTCAGCATTCATTCATTCATAATGGCTAAGAGGGTCGTTGAGGTCCCTAAAATAGGGTTGAGCTACACGATGGCATAGCGTCTGTTGGGACAGCTAAACTCAAAGCTGCAATGGTTCTATCTTCAAAAGTCCCGTTCATTCTTAGACTTCCATTAAAGCCTAAGAATAGAATGTCTGGACTTTAAAAGAAACCGTGACCTCTGAGTTAGTTCCGGTATTTCTTCTCAGAGATCAGTCACCTAGGAAATGCCATCAAGTTTTAAAGTATTGACCATCACACCATTGACGTGTAAATTTTGTAAGTAATTCCTTCCTACAGAAATAAACATTTCATTTAATTTCATTTTAGTGGAGCAGACAGTTGTAAGATTTCATTTAAAAAAGTGCTGTTTTGAACCTCTACTATAAAACGTCCCTATGTCCTTAGTTTCATCACCATCTTATGTTAGGATATGAAAGGTGATCACAGTTAGATGCTGTTATTTATTAGCTCATAAGAAAATTATGATGATGGCGTCATTCTAAGAAGATAAGTCACTATTTCGTTTTTACAGACAAATTATCATGCAGTGTATAATACTATTGTTAGCTAAGATTACTGAGTCTTAGATAATATACCGCGCACTTAGAATTTCCATAAGTTATAACAATAAAAATGTTATTATTTTCTAGGAGCGCTAGGTAAAAACAACAGTGTTACAGGAGCCAGTGTCTTCTCCCAATCAGTAGGTTCTGGATTGTATGCAATATAGGTACATCGTTGCCGACACATTTAGAAAGTAACGCCCCGTAATTTTACTTTAATACTGTAGTGTTCTTTGTTCAACTAGTCTTACCAAGGAGTATCGTGTTACCCAGTAACTGGGACGCTCCATGTAAAATACTTGTATTCAGCTGCATCTGGTTAGATTGGAAGCCGACCCCAACACATGTAAGTGGGAAAAGACTGGGGAGTTTGTTGCGCCACTCTGGGGAGTTTGATGCGCCACTCTATGGGAGTTTGTTGCGCCACTCTGGGGAGTTTGTTGCGCCACTCTGGGGAGTTTGATGCGCCACTCTATGGGAGTTTGTTGCGCCACTCTGGGGAGTTTGATGCGCCACTCTGGGGAGTTTGATGCGCCACTCTATGGGAGTTTGTTGCGCCACTCTGGGGAGTTTGTTGCGCCACTCTGGGGAGTTTGATGCGCCACTCTATGGGAGTTTGTTGCGCCACTCTGGGGAGTTTGTTGCGCCACTCTGGGGAGTTTGATGCGCCACTCTATGGGAGTTTGTTGCGCCACTCTGGGGAGTTTGATGCGCCACTCTGGGGAGTTTGTTGCGCCACTCTGGGGAGTTTGTTGCACCACTCTGGGGAGTTTGATGCGCCACTCTGGGGAGTTTGTTGCACCACTCTGGGGAGTTTGTTGCGCCACTCTGGGGAGTTTGATGCGCCACTCTGGGGAGTTTGTTGCACCACTCTGGGGAGTTTGATGCGCCACTCTATGGGAGTTTGTTGCGCTACTCTGGGGAGTTTGTTGCACCACTCTGGGGAGTTTGATGCGCCACTCTATGGGAGTTTGTTGCGCCACTCTGGGGAGTTTGTTGCGCCACTCTGGGGAGTTTGATGCGCCACTCTGGGGAGTTTGTTGCACCACTCTGGGGAGTTTGATGCGCCACTCTATGGGAGTTTGTTGCGCCACTCTGGGGAGTTTGTTGCACCACTCTGGGGAGTTTGATGCGCCACTCTATGGGAGTTTGTTGCGCCACTCTGGGGAGTTTGTTGCAAATTTGAATAAATTACTTTGTTTTTTCACAATCGTGTTTAAGTTCCACATTCTAAGATAGCCATAATTTTGTGCAAGTGTTCGCAAGGACGTTTTCAAGACAATTGCAGATAGAATATCCGTGTGCATTTCTATTGTTAGCTAAGATTACTAAGTCATAGGTAATATACCTCGCACGGGGAGCTCCCAAATGTTACCGTCACAGTTACTAGGAATGTTACGCCCCGTATAGTATGACCAACTTGTCTGTGAAACTATTGGTGGCGCTGGTTGTAAACGAAAATCAAAAAGTTAAACAAAAACTTATGTCATATTCAAAATGTTAGTTAGGAAAACGGCCGTTGTTCAGATAAGTTGGTCGAAATATAATTTTCAACACAGTTGCTCATAAAGGGGCTTTTATGTTCATAATGCAGTGTATTAAACACGCGTGCTTTTTACTTTACATTACCGCACTCGTGTTTTTTATCTTTTCTCTCCGTAAAGTTTTTATGTCTAAATAAAATTAATATTTTATCATCTCCGACATTATACCCAAGAAAATTAAAACAACGAAATTATTAATAATACCAATACCAAATAACTGTTAAAATGCCAACAAAAACTGTTCGGTATCATTTTGAGACTTGACTAATTGTTTCAATAATTAAAGATAATAACAAAACGAGTCTGTTTTGTCCTCGTAAGTGTGTTGAAAAATGTGTGACATGCGTGTGCATTGATAATTACCCACTCGGCTCGCGCGAATAAAACCACCTCGGGGTTGGTGACCAAAAGAGCACACTTGTATCACAATGTACTATCGTGCTTTGAGACTATAGTGTTCTTTGTTCAAACTAACTAACCAAGGGGTATCGTGTTACCCAGTTACTGGGTTATGGAGGTCAGATAGGGTCCGTATGAGTTCATGCGGACCAACACCTAGCCGGAGGAGCGTGACGAAATGCGCAAGCACTCCACCACCCCGGCTGAAGGTAGCAGCAGAACACCGTGTGGTTTTAGTCAGTAAGAGTCTGCCAGATCTCTCCACCTACCCCAGGGTGGAGGACATTTGGGCACACCACAATAGCGGCGGTAAGTCCCCTCTTTGAGGAGTGGTTGGAGAGGCACCACGGTGTCCTCGCCTTCCGCCTGACACAGGTCCTCACCGGACACGGTTGTTTCGGGAGGTTACTGCTTCGCATAAGGCGGGAGGAAACGCCTGGGTGTCACCATTGTGTGGATCGCCCGGAGGACATGATGGAGCATACTACTTTTTGAAGTCCCATGTAATAGTGGGCGAACCTATTGCCATTAACCGGGCACAAATCCAGACTCCAGGCTGCTTGTGAGGAATTCTTTATGGAAAAACCCAATAACATTTTGCCCGACCTGAGCATCGAAGCCTCATGCCTAGCAGTAGCGCTTGCGACCACTGGACCGACGAGGTCACTTAACATTGCCTTAATTAAAAATAAACGCCGGGGATTCCATTATCTTTTCACACACAGATTTCAAACAACATTTTGGTGTCATCACAATTCGTCATTCTTTGACCTTCGAATAGTTTGCCGACACTCTTAGCACGAGCAGTATGTATAGTCTGTATTACCAGTGTACATAATGCGGCCACGCGATGTTCAACAGTGTGATCTGGCCTAACCTGAATTTAAAAAAAATACAAGTAATTTAAGAAAAATGTGATCAAGATAGGGAGTGACTTGTGACTAGTGATTTATCAAAAGTAAGATAACACTAAAATAGTAAGTTATGGCGTTGATGTGTACGGAAAAAAAGTAAAATAAAAATATATGTGTTTGTGAGTTTCTCGTAAATTAACCGGATAGTGTCAAGTGATTATGCAATTTTGTTTTGTATGATTCCATTAGATGGTAAATTGTTTTGGCTTGCCGCATGTTGATTTGACGAACGGTCTGGAAAGACGTCTTGAGTCGATATAATTTCAATATTTAGAAGGTATAAGACCATCTGATTGTTTTATCGAATTCTTATCATTCGTTTTAAAACAATTCTGGGTGTTTAGTGTACCTACTGATAGTTTTAATTATAATATGCTGTTGCCCTTCTATCTCTGCATCCCATTAAAGCCGTTTATGGTTATGAATGAGTAACAAACATTACATGCAATATTTATACTATGTTATGATGCCGATTTGTTAGTATTATTTGGTATAACTGTAAGTGTACTTAGAAAAGGATTGCCGTGCTTACTATCTTATCTGTCAATATAAAATCAACTGATCATGATCCATTCGCAAGTACACCGACCTAGTTCAGCCAAAGATAGCAATGTTTATTTATACTAATGCAACTGATAGTTACAGTGGAATCCGTTTATAATGACATCGAAGGGAATTAACAAATACGTCATATTAAGCGGACGTCATAAAAAGCATTTTGTAGAAAATAAACAATCTCCGGTTTTTGTTAGTAAGTATGTATTTATTTTAATAGAGAGAAACAAAATAGAGATAAATCAAAATAAAATTGCACGTAGTACATTATGTAAATGTATTGTTTCAATTTTTACATATGAAATCAGTTATGCTTGTTTGCTTTCATTTTTTCCATATATTGTAATAACAGTCTCTAATACTACTCGCCATCGACAAATTATAATTTTAAATATTGCTATATTTCATAAATCACTAACAATCAATGCGTGACCTTCAACTATCAGTTATCCACTGAGACTAAAAACAAAAACATGCACGCGCCGAACGTCGTCGGGTATCACGTGACTCTCCCGAACACTGCCGAGGTGTTAGGAATCATGTTGGTCACTATAACCGGACACAATTTATTAAAAATGGGTCACAGTAAGCGACATGTCACTCTATGCGAAGTCATTATATCCGACTTTGTAATAAATAATTTTATATGAAAACCAAACTTCGCTGTGTAATTACGTCATAATAAGCGGTTGGTCAATAAATGCGGAGTCATAATAAACGGATTACACTGTACATTTATTCAGTAATGCTATTCAAATAATAGAGCAGTAGTGGTTGAAACGGCCGTGACTTACGAGTTGTAGGTCGTAGGTTTCGAACCCAGACAGGCGCTTTATTTTGTGTGAAGGTGAAGGAAACACCGTGAGAAAACAAAAAATAATTGGAACTAAAAATTTGCCAACTCACTCTAGGTCCGCGTGGTGGACAACGGCGTGAGAAGGCCTGTCCCAGCAGTATAGACTAATTATGTATTCAAATAAGTAATAGGATTAAGTGTACCTACATTTCATACGGTCAGGAAGCGATTATGTTAAGCAATTTTCAAACAAATAATTTCCCCACATAGCGGGTGCATCTTACCATTTCGAATGGTCATTTTCATTCAAAATTTTGACAGTGACGTAGTCTGAAAATTAGTAAGGTGCAAGCAAAAATTAAACTTTAAAATTAAAACCTTTAAGTTAAACAAATAATCTTGAAATTGTTTGTATTCTTCAGTTATTTTATTGAAACTTCAAAAATAATTTAAACTTTATTTAATATTGCATCTTCTGAGTCAAAGAACAAACAATGCCTTTAATTTAGATTTGTATTTAGTAAAATATGAAATGTTTAAATTATAACACTCACACTTAGTCCAGTTTCATTAGATATTTGTGTTATCACGTCATTTATATCCACTTTAACGCAGCGCAATAACATTTGCTAGCGTTTCAATATGTAGATTTAACTGCATTTTGAAAATTATAACCACAACACGACAACTGATTAAAACATTTGTCACCAACCAACAACGTACGATTACTAATAGTCATAAAAAACTACCTCACAGAAATTGAAATAATTTACACAGTTTTCTGTGGTCTACCTACTAACTTTTATTATTTAATTAAACAATATGAACGAGACAAATATCAAATGATTATCGAAATACTACAAGTAATTTTATTAAAACAAACAGTTTTTTTTTCTTCTTTTTTGTATTTTTTGTATTGTTATATTTTTGTATTATAACATTTCAAAACTATAAGTGAATATTATTTGAAAATAACATCAAGTTTAGCAGGCGCAGGGGAGGTTCGAACCCTCGGCTCGCCATATTAGCTCCTACCCGAGCACGGTAACGGCTAAGCTAGCGTGCCATATCTTAAGGTAGTTGGAATTATGAAATTATATCAATTACAGACAAAGTTAGTGTGTGTACGTGTCTATAGTATAGAAGCAACTTGTAGAAGAAGCCGACAGCGCCTCAGCTGATTGTCCGATTGGCCGATTGCCAAGAAAAGCACGCGTCGCTATGTGCACTCTGGAGTATTGTAGTCTAGATCTGGACCTGGGTTTTTGGATATTTGGTACTGGATTTCTCTCTACTCTAGAGGTCGCATCACATTCAAGTTCTCACGAAGTTCTCTTCAACCGAATCTTTTTAAGAAAAACGAAGATTCATTGAGGCATCTTTATAACCGACTTCAAATTAAGAAGTTCTTCGATCCGTAGCCAAATGGCATATAGAAACGGAACTCTTCTCATTTATTCCTGTCCGTCTGTCTATACGTATGTCACACAGACACATTCAATTTATTCGGAGGCTTTTTATGAATGGACAATCGTACGGAAGATGAAACACAGTGGCTGGCTAAGTACCTTACAGTTGTTAACATATCATGGACTGCGAAGAAACATAGTTGTCACGGATCTCCTCAATAACGAACAGTATACCTACCTATTGAGGCGTCTAAATACAAAATGGCAGCCATTACTAGAGGTGGATCTCAGTAAATAGGTAGCTCTTCACACGGACAACTGTACGAAGGTCTTTCGAGATGTTCTAACACCGTTTAGAGATAAGCATTTTACCAATAAAACAATTTTTTAAATATAAAATTCATCTATTTATTTGGGATTTCAAACAAAGAAAACACAGATACAACAAATAAACTATGTATAATAATAATATATATAATAAATTTCATCATAGTAATATTTTTTTGTTAATATTTTTCAACTGCAGAATTAAAGCGTGATCCTTCTTCACCATGATAACGCTTCAGCATACTCCGCTAGACTATTTATTGAGTACGGCAGGTGCAGCCTGGCGCCTTTTGTTTTAATTTATTCTCAAAAATTAAAAGTGACTCTTCGTTGCATTGAAATTATAAACCTTGAAGACGCAGTGACTGCTTTCGAAAGGGCTTTGTTCAAGAACCCCATGTAGCGCTTCCCACCAGGCAAGATCGGAAGATTCTTAATTTTCAATGGAGGAGTGGTATATTTAATACTCCTCCATTGAAAATGAAGAGTCTTCCTTCTCTAAGCGACACATGAACGCAAACGAAGTCGCGGGCACAGTTAGTACGTAATATATCTATACATTTTAAATTAAAAAGTAACTCTGTTTGTCTGTCTTGTGCGTTTGATACAGGTTTTGAAATTCAAAACCTGTATCAAACGCACACTATGCAGCCAAGCATATTATAAGTTGGAGGATTACATCTCTGACAAAAATGCTTGGCTCAACGCTGGTTCTGCTCCACAAGGGCGCCTAAACAATTGATTAGCATTCGGAAATATTGTTGGAGCTGCTGAAGATTGTAAAAACTATCTTTGCACTGTATAAATTCAATCTTTTAGTATTGTATAATTGCAAAGCACACGTGTGAGCACTATGTAGTACCTACTATAAAGCTACCCTATACTGGGCACGTCTGTCATTGACTTGAATGTGCCCTGGCGGCTGAGAGTATGTCACGCTCACTCAAATGTCTCGCTGGTGGTGGCGTGTGTGTTGGATCATTAAGTTCCCTTCAAAATGGTTGAGCTGAATGGTGCTGATCCATACGTCATGTTCGTGAACGGGCGCCGTCAGTGGGGACTGGTCATCTCTTGGCTGCCACGGCTTTTTTTAATTTTTCTTTTCAGATTCTTATGTTTTTTATTACGGGTCTTTCTACATCGTTCTCACATGTTTAATTTCAACAAGACTGATGTAACAAATTCTCTGTAACCATATTATTTAAAAGAGTGTCCATGGAGTTTCTTGCCCGTTCTTCTCCATAGGTACCTACTTCGCTTTGGAATGGGCAACTAGCTTCATATTTCTGACTGACCGACCCCTTGACAATTCAAAAGTGCCTGTAATGGGTTTATTTGAAATAAATGCTTTGAGTTTGAGTTTGAGTTAGATCAACGAGACAAACAGTGGAATTTTATTAGATTTACCGAGAAAAAATCACTAAAACAGATTGTATATCCGAGAACATTGCAGCTGTAAAATATTTGATAGCGACTGATTCGTAGAGCCATGTGGTGCGACGTAATTATATTAGAAAATCGACTCAAGTCAAGAGCGAAGAGCGGTTTTGCATGGGCGGAGACCCCGCCCCTGATGTATCACCTTTCACAGACTAACGAAAGCCTCAAACTCAAACCTATAAAGGAGATGTCTGTATGTCTCCTTTTCACGCCTAAACCACTGAACGGATTTCGATAACATTTGGCTAGGAGATAGATGGCATCCCAGGGAAGGAAATAGGCAACTTTTTGTCTCAAATATAATCCTTAAAAGAAGAGGGTGATATGGGGATGAAAGTTTGTATGGGAAACTTAGCATTTCTAATGATATGAAAAACGCTGAAACAATATTTTTTTATTTATTCCATCCCCCAAGGGGGTAAATTAGGAAATGATTTTAAAATTCACATGATAATTGCAATTTTTGTGTACGTCTTTAAAGGAGATTCAAGGAATTGGAAATATAGTCAGAACCCGTATTTCAAGGTATTATTTATTTTAGTATTTATTTCATGTAAATCGGTACAGCCGCTTAATTGTTATTTATTACAATTAGGAGTTTAAAAAAAACTTAGCTAATGTGTGAGATCAATGGCAGCGCTAGTGTATTTCAAATTAATGATGCTAATATTAAAATGTGATGTGTTGTGATGTGTGTTAGACGAAAGTCATGATAGTGTTTGAAAGAGAAGAGGATGTATCGGTGTATGATGTGAAAATAAATTTTCAGAGTGTGGAGCAAGTAAGTGAGTTCGTACATTTGGGAAGTCGGTTTACAAGGGATGGGAAGATTGGTGGAGATGTGGAAAGGAGAGTAAATGTGGGACATAAGTCCGTGATGTCAAAAAGGCACGACTGGCTGTTCACAATGATGTGCTGGTGCCTACACTTATGTATGGAAGTGAATATAGGGTGTGGCAAAAGAAGCATGATAGCAGAATAAATGTTAAGGAAATGCGTTCCTTGCGGAGAATGTGTTGTGTGACTATGACCTGTAGGCTGAGGAGTGATGTCTATTGTAAACATAATTTGATTTAAAAGAGTGTCCGTGGAGTTTCTTGCCCGTTCTTCTCCATAGGTACCTACTACGCTTTGGAATGGGCAACTAGCTTCATTTTTCTGACCGATCGACCATGACAATTCAAAAGTGCCTGTAATTGGTTTATTTGAAATAAATGCTTTGAGTTTGAGTTTGAGATGTGATAAGGCAACGCTGTGCGGTTTAAAAGAAAACGTAGTGACAAAAAATTAAAAGTACTCTTTTCAGTTTATGTCACTACCAAGGGATTCGCGTTAGAACTTCATTGGCGTTATTTCGCGCCATAAATATATCTAATGATAAGTGAATGACTCTATCGTGTATCAGAAATGTTTGTATGACAGAGGTAGATACTTAAATATTTACTTATGGATCTTAGACAAATTTACATTGAGTTTTGTTTTGCTATTAAGATACTCAAACATGGGTTTAATGACATCCTCGTAAATAACACATACGAAGCAATTTAGGTGTTTGTTTTAATATGCTATTTACTTAGTACTGCGATAAGAACAGACAAACCCAAATTCCGAATATTACACTTTTATTACAATATTATACTTTAGTATTTATTATAATTTTTTTGCCAAATTATTAATTAAAAACCTGAACTGATAAACAGCGGGTATCAGGTTGGTGTGGCCAAAGGAGATGTTTCAAAATGGGCCAGGTCTGTGGACACTACCTTAGAAAAAAGAGAAATTTCCGAAGAATTCGGGAAAATACACATAATAGATTTAAAAAGTTTACTGTTGTGGTAGTTATCGACTTTCAACATAGTGTCATGGCGGATTTCGTTATTCTGTGCTTAAAAACAATGATAGTTAATCATAGATCGACCCAAAACATAAAGAGAGAACTGTCAGCTGTTGCAACAGTGTCACTTCAGTCACTTTCGTAATGTCAAATAGGTATCTTTAATCAATCATAATGATAGCCTTCCGCCATGACGGGTTTTTGTTGTGTGTGGCAAATAAAGTGTATTTTTTTTGTATTTTACCAGCAAACAAAGCCATTTTAAAGTAATTGGACAGTTGTGAACTGTTTTGAATGTATTTCCCTATTTTTAAGTGTAAATGGACCTGGCCCAGGCTCCATAGATTTTGGAACATCTCCTTCAAGGGTGTTGGACAGACCATCAAACTGAACAACTGTCTTTAAGGAAGCAACATTGAAATTGCAAAAAAATATCAAACGTCCCATACATTCAGGGTCAAGTAGGTATTGAAGTATTGTATCAGGACAGCTGATATTATATTCGCGACTACTTACGATGCTGGTCCTATGCAGAAAGTGGTCCAGCATGAAAATAAAAGAGTATTAACCCCTAGCATTACATGACATGCTGAAAAGAAAAGTATCGGATAAAAAAAAAAATAAGTATATGATATGTAAAAGTATCACTGCTAATCGACTTTTGTTGCTGACTGTACCTATTATAAATAAGTTGAAAAATAATATTTACAGCATACATATTTGACAGCTATTTACAATATTGCCATCATTTTAAATGCGTATTAAGGTTTTGTTTCACCGCGAGATAAAGCTATGGTAAAATTTTGTCTCCCGCAAATTTTAGCTTGGCTATAGTCATATAATTATATTATAACTATACGTAAAACCAATTAAGTGAAGTAAACATTCAGCACATCTGAAACGCGTTCAAAAGCTGTCAGTGTCAATATTCCACAGAAAATAATAACACTGACAGCTCTTAAACATATTAAATGTGTTGATCGCGTTCAGTTGTATTTGTGAAACTCGCCCTCAGTCATCTGCAGGGATGCCAACAAGCCTCGACACAACACATTCACGTGAAACTTCCGAACATTCCAATCACTTAAATTACTGAATTTACTTTCAGTTGCAATCCAAATAACTGAATTCAGTAGAACAAAACTATCAAATTAATGTAGACACTACCCGGTTAATACCCGGATACTACCCGGTTTACACCCGTACACTACCCGGCTAACACCCGGACACTACCCGATTAAGACATCGCCACCAAAACGCAAAATGCCCGACGTAATGGACTGGAAAGTGGACTCAAAAAGCTGCAAAAAAATTGCTTCGTTATTCTCAGAAGGCAAGTATAGCGCTATAACTCATGGTGGATAGGCAGAGGCATTAGAGCTGTTATCTACTACTTTACATATTAATACAAAATAAATCCATTATCATGTTTGTCTGAACCCGGAACTATAAAACTTTATATAAAAAGGATTGCACAAAATGTTAAGTAGGTGAACTCCTAGATGGCGCTGTAAAACTAGTCTCTGGCAATGAGTGAGTCACTAATGCTGCCATCTGTTTTAAATTTGGACGTCGATAAATAGCCAGCTCAATAGACAGACTTAGGGTGGTGTCATTTCTTTGTATGGGATTGGCTATCTGTATGTAGTATTATATTATCTGTGCCTGAATTATCTTATTTTCATTCGTTTTTAACGTTTTGGGCGAAGCCTAAAAGTGGTAATGTTTATATGTCATGTTTGGTGCTTGAAAAACAGATTGTTAGAATTCATAGACACAACTTTTATGTATCTTTTATTTTTTGAGTTGTTTCTATGAATTTAAGTCAGTTATTTGTAAATGGCAAATCTAATGTTATGTAGTTTGTTAAAATGTTGTGATTTAATAGCTTTGATAAACACACGGCTACATATCAAGCTATACATTTCCAGTTTAAGCTGATCTCGTGTTGTATAGGATTTCCGTACAATGAGAGGTCAGCGTATACTGGAAAATAGTTGATGTGTACCCGTGTGTACCAGCACAATTGATGAATGAAATGAATGGTATACAATGGATATTAATGCTTTGCTATTTCTGCCAATCAAACTTTGACTCAAAAATAAAAGCCAATACTGTTTAAAATAAATGTAGGTACTTTTAATTAATAAAAAAAAATACATGAGAAAATTATGTTAACCGCATGAATGACGGAATCAATCCATTATATCTTTCGTAGATCTAAGTTCTGGGTAACATGAAGGTCGAGGTAAAATAGGTTTACAAACCTAAGGGCCTATGCACACGGCATATTTCATGTGCCATCGACGCGCGTATATGCGCTGTAAAGGCAACTGGCGCTACAACAAGGCAGAAAATGCGCCATCGACGAGCAGTCGACGCGGGTTCTATGTCAAGAAAAGCGCGTAGAAAAAACGCGATGTAAATGGGCTCTAAATAAGAAGTTGAATGGATCCTGATAATGACATGATCTTCCCTTCACAGATATAGAGCGGGGTCAAGAGGATGAGGCTACGCATCCACTGCTCAACCCTAATGAGGAGGGAGACTTACGCATCAGAATGCCCCGGCCGAGGCATCTGGGAATTTCCGGGAACCAGTTAGTAAAATTTTAATGTTTATTTTCGATCTCACGCACTTGGCCGGTAACACACTAACAGTAGGAATGGCTTTCATTTTGACAGTTCAACAACATTCATTGCGTTATTTACATTGTTATGAAATAGGGGCCAATTGGTTCAACTGGGTTTCAGGCTGGCTAAAGTAGATTCAGCCTTCATGGGGTACTGTTATAATAAAATACCTCCCCACATATTCCAACTGAATGAAACGAAGTTCAAAACTTGTATCAAACGCACACTATGCAGCCAAGCATATTATAAGTTGGAGGATTACATCTCTGACAAAAATGCTTGGCTCAACGCTGGTTCTGCTCCACAAGGGCGCCTAAACAATTAATTAGCATTCGGAAATATTGTTGGAGCTGCTGAAGATTGTAAAAACTATCTTAGCACGATCTAACTAACTATATTGTTACACTAATTTACTTTATCTAACTATCTTGACTATCAATCACAATCTTGAATGACATTGCATGCCATTCAAGATTGTGATTGATAGTCTGTTACGCAGCTAGGGAGCTGGTCTTCTCACAAAATATTCACGTTTCTTCTATTTAAAGCTGCTAAGAGCTTTGAATAGAGAGAAGTGTGAGAGCTGCAGTGGGACATCACGGGCTTTTAATCACTTTTATAGATAATACTAGCTTCTCCCCACGACGCTATTCGCGTGAAATTTCTTGTTCCTCTGACACACCCCGTCGCGTCGCATCGCCTGCCCGCCATATGACTTCGTTTTCGCTTAGCTCTATTTCCGACTTTTCTTTTGTTTTTGCTCGACTCTTGGGTCATAGCGTGAAGTGAACTAGCCTATATCCTTCCTCAAGAATTGTGCTATGAAATGCAAAAACAAAAGAAACCGACTGGTAGTTCCAGATGTTAGCGCGTTCATACTAACAATAAAATCGTAGTATATATATTACTAGCTGCGCCCCGTGGTTTCACCTACATAAATCTTGATCCCGTGGGAATATCGGAATAAAATGTACTCTATGTGTTAATCCAGGTCATAAACTATCTGTGTGCTAAATTTCATTAAAATCCGTTCAGTAGTTTTTACGTGAAAGAGTAACAAACATTCATCCATACTCACAAACTTTCGCTTTTATAATATTAGTCGGCTATATATAGATTTCCTTTACAGTGGCTCCAAACGTCCACCGCTACCCAAGCTGATGATGCCAGACCTGACTCCGCCATCAGTAGGATCCACAGTCAATAGCACTCCAATCCTAGAGTCAGGAGCTATAACGTCCAAGCCCTGGAGACGAGGAGACAGGCGGCTGCAGAGACTGAACACGGAACTACTAGAGGCTATTGAGTCACATGATCTTGAGGAGGTGGAAAGGTAAGTGTTTTCTACGTAATGAAATAGGCTCTTAAGCCGACCGTAGGATGTGCACGGAGAGGTTTGTCATGTTCAATCATAACAAGCCACAACACTTGTCATGTTTACTTCGTATGGGATATTATTGTCTTAACTTTGATATTTTTCTTGTATTTATTTAAGTTATAAAAAATAAGTATTTGATCTGAAGGATAAAAAAAAAATCAATGTTAGCATCCAATCCGAAAAAATCAAACTAAGTCTTTTGAGTATTTTATCCTAAGAAGTTACGGGCTCTCAAGCCTATTTTTCGGTGAAACGAACATTCGGGCGAACGTTCTCCGGTCAATCTTCAATCGTTCTTCCGGTCAAATTCTTTTGACCAACAGTTCATCGGCCAAAGGGTAATTTCAGCAAACTTTCTTCGGACAAGTGTTCTTTGATTCCGCACAAACACAAAAAACAACACGTAAAAATACAACATCACGACTGTAATTCCAGAAGGGTTAGGCATAGGTGTACCTATAGTAGACCCACATTTCGCCAGTTATGCTAAGTCCCATGTAATAGGGGGCGAGCCTATTGCCATCAACCGAGCTCAAATCCAGACTTGGGGCTGAGAAATTCTAGATAGAAAAACCTAATAACACTTTGCCCGACCTGGACATCGAACCCAGGACCTCATGTTCAGCAGTAGCTCTTGCGACCACTAGACCAATGAGGCAGGCCAACAAACAAAATGAAATAAAATACACACATACAAAGTAGCCAAAAAAAGCCTCGTATTCAATTTTGTCCATTGCTCGTTTTTGTCCATTGCTCGTTTTCAGGCCAAAAGACAATACACATTACACTGTGTTGCGACCTGGCGACATAACATTGCAGAGTGAAAAAATGACTGCTTTTGTAATAAAGGAGGAGTGTAAATCATAGTTGCGAAGTTCAATAACGCGATGTACGTTACTGCGAAAGTTTACAATCGCGACGTTCGGTTCTTGAATAAACAAACCATATCATACAATACCTACAGTATTCGTATTAAGACAGTTTCATTTTGTAAAAAAAAAACGTTATAATACTAACGATTTTTCTGTTAAAAAACAAGTATTTCTGCATGTCGATTCAGTATAAATCTCACCGTCAAGACTTGCGTGGAGTGCTCCTCTTCGGTATGAGTGACTCCGCCATCTTGGCGGGGGATCTTAATGCCAAGCACCCGGCATGGAATAGTAGCACAACTTCAACCAGAGGTAGGATAGTTTTCAAGTTAGGCGAATCCCTTAACTTTGACGTCATCGCTCCAATGAGCTCGACTCATTTCCCAGGAAATCCAAATCATCTTCCCGATGTTCTCGATGTAGCGCTGCTCAAGAATGTGAACCTCCGTATGCAATCGATAGAGACGTTCCACGAGCTTAACTCTGATCACCGCCCAGTAGTCATGCATCTTGCACCCTACTCGGGCCCGATCGACCCCAACCGCCCCCTCAGACCCAGATGATAACCGACTGTACCGAAAGTAAGCGAAAGACTGAAATCCACCACGTCGCCTCAATAGGACACCATCCCCGATCACATAGTGTCAGTTGCCGACACGACGACCGCAATCGACTCGTTTACAGAGCACGTTCAATCCGTATTGACGGATTGTTTACGGGAAGTTCCGGTGATGGAAGACCATAGCTGGAAACTACTTACTGACGTACGTGACCTGATAACCGAGAAGAACGCGGCCATTCGTGTCTACGACTCCTTCCCTTGTGACGCGAACAAAGCCCACATGCGCCATTTACCGCGTGCTGTAAAGAAACGCTTATGGGAAGTCCGCTCTGAGGGCTGGAACAAGATGCTCAGTGAAGTCGAGCCCACCCATCAAACCTTCTGGCAATTACAGAAGAAATTGCGTTCCTCAGAAGAGGTCTCTATGCCTCCTCTCATCCGCCCCAACAAGAGTGTCGCTTTCGACAGTCCCGATAAGGCTGAATGTCTTGCAGCCTAGAGTCCCAATGTTCTCCCAGCTCTCAACCAGTAGACCAAGATCACCTGAACAAGGTCGACGCTGAAGTCGAACGGAGAGCCTCCCTCCCTCCTGTCGAAGACCCTGATGATCTTCTGCCTCCCGTCACTCCAGACGAAGTGCAAGACATCATTAAAGGGCTCCACGCTCGTAAGGCCCCCGGTTCGGACGGTATTACCAATAAGGTATACAAACTCCTTCCTGCCCCGCTAATAATGCTCATGACCGCCATCTTCAATAGCGCCTTGAGCAACAACATCTTCCCACAAACGTGGAAAGAAGCAACCGTCATCGGTATCCCAAAGCCAGGCACCCCAAGGTCTGAGCCCTCCAGCTACCGCCCTATTAGCTTACTAAATGTTCTCGGCAAAATCTACGAGAGGCTTATTTATAAGCGTTTCAAAGACTATACTGAAGCAAAGAGCCTCATACCCAACGAGCAGTTTGGTTTCCGAAGCCAACACTCGGGCACCCAACAAGTCCACCGTATCGTAGAGCACTTGTGCGCTGGTCTGCAGCGTAACGCGACGACGGGTGTACTATTCTTCGACATAGCGAAAGCCTTCGAGAAAGTCTGGCACAACGGCTTGATATACAAGCTTTACCAACTAGGAGTGCCAGATCGTCTCGTGCTCATCTTACGTGACTTTTTGTCGAATCGCCCTCGTCTCTCGTCCCCTCATCCTATTCGCGGCGGTGTCCCTCAGGGTTCCTTACTATCTCCTCTCGTCTTCACACTGTTCACCAGCAATTTCCCAAAAAGTTAAAAGGCTCAGTTGGCTCTCTTCGCCGACGACACTGCCGTTTACTATACCGGTCACTGTCCCAATGCTATAGCTCGTACTCTCCAATCCTCCGCAAACAACCCCGATAAGAGTCAGGCGGTTCCCTTCTCGAGACGTCGTCGATTCCCCCTCCCCCTTCCCTTCACTATGTACGGCAAGCCGATCCCTTGGGAAAAGCAAGCCAAGTACCTAGGCGTGATCCTAGATCGGAACCTTACCTTTAAGGAACATATCAAGGCGGTTCGCGCTCGCGCCTCATTCGCTCTTAGTAGACTCCAGTTTATATTGACAGCCAGAAGCAAACTGTCATTAAAATGCAAACTGCGTATCAATACCGCAGTCATCCGTCCCATCATGACCTATGCCTGCGTTGTATTTGCGTCATCTCCATAAGATGCAGACCCTCCAGAACCGTTTCCTCAGAAGGGTTACGGGTGCCCCTTACTATGTCCAAAACAGACCTTCCTCCGAATAGACCTTCACGTCGACCTTAAAATGCCAACCATAAACCAGTTCATGAATCGCGTATATAAGCGTTTTTTCCGACTGTGGCATCAAACATTCAAACCCCCTGATTTCAGCGGCCGCCCGCTATACTCCCTCCCGCATTAGTAATATACGCTGACCAAGGCATATCTTAATCGCCCCCGATGACGCCACTACCCTCCTCCAGGAGAGTAGTAAGGCCACCCGCACCCTAATTAAGCCCAAAACCCGATCGCCGTCCTACCGACCTCGCTGCCGAGGCCCGCCGCGCCGCCCAAATCCACGCCCCTCCGGACCCTTGCTCGAGCCAGCCCGCGTCGCTGAGCTTGTAGCTTTAAATTCGTCCCAAAATAACATCAATCCTGATACAGCTAGTCATTTGCTGCCCTCTTCCAGCGACGCCCTAAGCCGAGGTTCGTACCCCACAGGGGGTGCCCTTAGCGTGTAGTCGCTTAATTTTTAGTTAGTATTTAAGTTTAAGTCCTGGCTGGAGGCCTTTATTAGGGCAACCACAGGCAAGTCCCCTTAAGCAGACGACAACCTCATAGGTTGACCTGCGAGATGCCAAACAAACAAACAAAATTGCGTGGAGTGAGCATCCTAGCATCAGTGGCACTGACAGCTCACTGAACGCTCACTTCACGTAAGTGTTCACGGTGAGATGGTTACTGAATACAATTTAGACACAAAAACCCTTAATTTCACTAAAAAAACAAGGGAAGCACTCACTCGCGGATCACCCACGACCAAATATCAGGCAAAGTCTATGATTATGTGACTGTCTGTCACTTATTCCTATTTAATAACAAAATATTATAATTATTTATTCTAAAACCATGCACGTGGTTCGGCCCACTTTACGAAACACATTAAATCTTAATTTTATGGTCTGACAGCTTGACGCGTTACCCTAATAAATAACAAGATATCCTAATTCTTTGCACTTGTAAAATAGTTTAGAACTTCTTAGAAGTCCATTCCATTTCTATTTAATGGCACACGCAAATGGCCACTTATGGCAGCCGTCGTCGCTTGAAAGAAATGTTTAGACAATCGAAACCCATAGTTCTTTACAAATTCTGAGAAAATTAAAGCGAGGGCGCGTTATTGCAACCAGCTGTGAATCGTAAAAGCAATTAAGTAATAGAAAAATGTGTTTTAAGTCGAAGTTTACAAAAAAATAGTGTGGGAAAGTACCGAGCCCAGATTTTGGATAGTTGGCGGGGGTGTTGAGGAAGGACAGTTGGTCTTAGGACATGACAGGGTTCGGTCGTTATAGTCTCAAGAAGGAAAGCTAGTTAAGTTAGGAGGTTGGTGAGTGTTGTGAGCTGGGAGGAGCTGTGTTCGAGGTGAAGTTGATACTGCGTGCGGCATTTCGTGAGTAGTAATCTAATCCCCTACAAAGATATCATTGGTAAGTGTTAAACTCTTTACTAATAATGTGCCTTTTTCATTGTATTGTTCTCGTAGGCTGATTTGTTTTATGATTTGTAGGTATCATTTAGATAATATCGCTGCAGAGCTATTAATAATCATCTATTTCAGCATAGCGACATTGCGCTATTAATTAACTATATTTTCTATTGTATTACGTGTCCATCTCCTAATCCATACCCTGGCAGATATTTGTCATTTGCGTTTGATTATAGGGAAACGGAGAAGGCCTTCCACTTTATTTGACACTGAGCACTGACGCTCGACTTTTGACGACTTTGACCTGTAACATGCGCAACCACATACGGAAGGCAGAACCGTAAATACTCTCAGTTCATTTAAAACAACATATGCTATAAAGTCGATCTAAATCGGCATTATAAAACAATCAAACGTTAGTGATAATTACTGCTTCCAAAAAGGTTTGGCCACACAACTCTTTACGAAAGGCTCGTCGTACGCGCATCTCCGGGGAGAGGGGGTAGGCTTCACACATTTCCCCAAACTGGATTGGTAGTCGTTCTAAGAACGCTAGGGACCGTGTCTCGATAAAACCTACACCCGGCATATGGTACGCCAATTTCTAAATCGACACTATTTATCGAAACACGTCAATTTGGACGCTTTGCCGCTGACAGCCGCACTGTATCCTCGAAATGGGAAGATTAAGGAGATGTGAGGTGACGAAATAACCACCTCGGCAAACACCGGGTACGATCGCATTGAGTTTTGCTACAGACTGAGTCTACGGTACGCTTGTGCGATATTTTCTGTTATTCTAGAAATGGGGCTAGGCTGCCGTAAAGATGATATTAACATTAGCACGCGTTTAGAATTTTATACTCAATACTTGTCTCACTCAATGGCAGTTGGGCTTCGTAGTTCACTGTCTCTAGGATTGAGTAAGACATTTATATTGTGCTTAGGGAACATGTTCTACTAAAATCGTATATTGTCCTCAGAGGCTTTATGCGTTAGGTTTAGTAGAACACGTACAATGAGACAAACGTTGTAAAACGGTTCCCCGTCTCACTGAAATGGGTACATCATACACAGATACATTAACGTAGCTATTATTGATTGATTAAAGCGCAAGCGTAACGATTCCCTTACCTCTTCACATTATGAAGGTTCTATTACAGGTATTATTAGCGCTACCTGCGAGAAGGAAGACAGACCGCGGTAGGAAACGGTCGGTGTAAGGCTAGGCTAAGAGAGCTAGGAGAATTATTGAGTGCCAGAGGCCTTGTCCAAGTGGGCTGTTGTAGGAGAACGAGTTAACATTAAATAAGTAAAATATAGTTGTGTTGAAGCACAGATTTAGTTTATTATTATTCTAAAATCTAGTTTTTAACGTAGTATGTGTTAGTGTTTGTAGGTGAGACTGGGTGAGCCTTTAGTTATTATAGTTATCCTAGGCTGATGGAGTTGATAGTCATTATAACTAATCAGACAGACACGTGTTGCTGGGGAGTTTGTTGCGCCACTTCTTCTCCCCAGCATAAACACTAGGAAGTGGTGACGGGTGGGCTCTTTGGGGCTGTCTATAGACTTTAAAGTGAGTTGATTCACAACTCTATTAATAATGCTTGAGTTTGATACTCTACTCTCATAACTAATAATTCTTGAATGTTGTATTCGTTGCCTTTGGCCGATACTAGAACTCTAAACTTTATTTAGTAATAATCCTCGAGTTTTGATTTCTCAACTCAAATTATCTAGTAATTCAAAGAATTATTATATTCTTTATCTTATACTAATAACTCGGTCAGACTGACATGAGCACGTGTCTTGCAAATATGCTTGTTGTGCAAAGAGTGAACTTCCGGGGGTTTGGGTGACCACAACTATCTCATATCCAGTCTAAGGACTGATAGGGACCATGTCTCCTTAAGAGCATGATGCAGACGCAATGCCGCTAGAACTAGCCGCTCCGTTGCAAGACAAGGACAGTGGCACGGTTGCCGCAGGAAAAGCCGCTTCGTCACGTTTATCAGTTCGAGAGAACTGCTAGGGGCCATGACTCCAAAAGAGCATGATGTCGACGCTATGCCGCTAAAAAGCCGCTTGCGTCACTTTATGGAAGTGTATCTCTGAGTACTCCGAGTGTAGATGCGAGGTATTGTGTGAGTTACGACTGATCAAATACCTGTTACGCGCTAGCGTTTGGGTTTCTCACAAGTTTATATAATAATTTACTCTGCATCCTCTATTATTTAGTTTTCTAAAATCACTTCCAATATATTTCATAACTATGAATTCCCAAGTATCATCTAATATTGATACATTGTTTCCTTGCCTCATTAATAATATCAAGGCATTTGGCTTCTATAAAGAACATTGGCAAGATGCCGAACAAATTTTTGTTGACATTTTTTTTTTGCGTCTACTGATGAAAAAAATGTTAAAATACAGAGTTTGTATTCCTGAACAGTTTTGTCTTCAGTTAGACTTTTATAGGAGGTCGGGAATTAAAGGTATTCAAGTTCGAAGTTCAAGAGGTTATGTTTTATCAACAACAGACCCTAATCGAAAAATAAATATAGGAATACCTACCTAACAGTTTTAATATCATTGATAGATGTATATGTAGAGTAAAATAAACTACGGACAACGTATTAAGTATAAGCCTAGCTGACCGCGACGTGCGTAGGTCTGCGTCCCAAATGCGACGTAGGTACCTACGTAAATGCCCCCGGTGGGTTCCCACATTGACGAGGCGGGGGGGACTCAGTAACCGTGGCTTGATCCCCACGGTGAAGCTAAGAGGAACCCGAGCAGGGGCTGTTAGTCAGGGCTTTTGCCGAAAAGCCGCTTGGACTACATCTCAACTGAGGCCGCAGTGGGAGAGGAGTGCCGGTATTGCGGGTCGCCACCGTTAGATGGCGGACGCAGTGGGACCGCAGGGTAAGAGGAGTGTCGGTATGTTGTTGGCCGCTCTTCCTATCCTTTGCGGCCGAAAAATGGTAGGCGACGGGGCCATTTATCTGACTCGTCGCAAGGGGTTGGTCCCCTTGGTTGCCCAGACAGAACCGGGGTTGTCTGGTCACAGCGTGCCATGTGTTGTGTTCTGGTGCGCCGGTGATGGGGGGTATTCCCCAGAGGAGGGTCCGGTGACGAACAGCCGGGGCGGGTTTGCGGATGAATGATAACGCGTGCCCGTGTTCCCGCCTAAAGCGGAGAGGAGGACACCGTGGAGTTTTAGTGAGTTGGAGTCCCACATATCTGAACTATCTCTCCTTGATATTGCAGTATGCATGAGCATTTCTCAACGCAAAAAATAAAATAAATAAATAAAGTACCTACGTAAATAAATGTTCAAAGATATATTTATTTAATAATCTTAGCTAACTTTCTTAGGACAGTTATACATATATTTGATTAATTATATGGTAGGGGTAGGACATAGGTAGGTTAGATTAAAAAATACAAAATATTTTTTTTTTACATTTATTCCTCATCATCTCTAATCACAATGTCATCAAGAAAACCTGCGGGTGCTAAAATATTTGTTTGATGTCTGGCCCATCCTAGATACCATACTACAGTCATTGTATGAGCGCAACATCCAACAGTTCGTCGTCCAACTAAACACATAAAAACTTGAACAGCCACATAAAAGGCACACATTTGAATGCCACATTGTACTTGGTCCAGCTTCTTCACTGCCCAAAACTTCTCTTTGCAAGTTAACTGCAGCCATTGCAAGATCTCTACATGCCTCGCAGACATAGTCACGTTCCAAAATCTAGAAAAAAAAAGTATAATAGTCTTAATAAAATATAATGTTTATTCATTGAAACTTGCAAATTGTTTTTCATGATATTTATGGTAGAAGCGCAATATGTTGTTCGTCACCTATTTAGTACAAAGATTTAGATGTCTACATATTAAATTATTTTAAAATCATGATTTTTAACAACATTGATTGCAACTAACAGAAATCAGACAATGTTTTCAACGAGGGTATATTATTTTGTTCTATGCTTGCTATATGCTTGGTATAAGCAATGAAGATAATCACTATCTTGTAACTTGACTAGTCGCCAGAAATACTTACAATTTGTGGATATACCCAGCTGATAATGATAAGAATAAATCAGTGGCTCCCATGTTAAGTGCCAATGCTGGGTATCGGCGCAATGTATTGACACATATATGTTGCAGTTGACACACATGATGCGTGTAGGCCTTACACAGCTTCCAATCGTTTTAACAAATGGATTGGACACACAACAAAGTCCAAGGTATCAGGCAGGATCGTAACCCAGAGTGTCAGAAAAAATGTCGCCGTAAAATAAAATAATCAGAATCCCTAGGCAAGCACTAGGCAAGTCACACAGAAAACAGTAAATCTCAGAGTCCGTAAAAGCAGAAGCAGTTGATAAAGTAGAAAATCAAGGATAATCGATGGAATGAAACACAAAATACGAGATAAACGCGCAAGCAACGAACGACAAGTTGTGTTATGTTGTCTAATTACAGTACTCTTTGTTATGTTGTCAGTAGGCCGGTGGGTTGACTGATAAAATGTCATGTGATATTTTTCGGTAACGTAGTTGCCATACTGGAATTATACTGAGATTTCATTTATGTATTCAAAATGATGACCTCTATATTCTTACCACAAACAATTATTTTTATTTTCACATTTATTAAATTCTGACGCAGAAATGTATTTCCTAAGTATATTATTGCAATACGAAAAGCAAAGCTTTTTATGTTACTTGCCCAAGATTTTTAATACATGGCAACATTAAACGTCCAGTCAAGCCAGAAAAAGATAAATAGCCATAAGTATTTTATGTCATCAATAAAATAGTCAATAGAATTTTCATTAATGACGATTTTTTTGCCCGGCCTCCATAGGCCATAATCTTGATTTCGGAGGAGGGCACGAAACTCGTTAGAGAATCATGTCGTCCTACAGGTGACACCGAAGATGTGGCAGAAGCTTACAGCGGCTGGCAGAGTCTTCATTGACCTGCAGTGCGTGAGAGTGCAAGACCAGACGCCCCTTATTCAGTGCACTTTAAAACTTAGTAAATTATTTCGTCAGTATATATCACGGTGCCATATGTAGATGCTTACTAATTCCATTAACAATTTCGTCGCCTTTGTTCTTTGGGAATTCACTTCTATTATCGGTGGGAGAGTGACCAAGTCTGGTGACGAGCTCTACAGGGCCGCACGGGGTTGGAGTGCGGCCTTTTCCCCTTAGGGGGAAACCGACCTTAACGCTAATATTAACATAATTAGGAAAAACGAAAAATTTATCAGCCTAGGGTAATTTAGGTACTGTCACAATTATACATAATATATTTGACGAGGATATTTTTTACTGGCCAGCGGGCTGGTGCAGCCGGGGTAACACGACGTTTTACATTACTGACGGACAGCAGCAGGTCAATATGATTCGTCGTAATACGAGTAATATACATAATTACACACAACTGATTAATAATTTCAGAGTTCGATCCTTACCAATTATAATTTTACATGATTAACACTGCTCTCAATATGATATTATAAATTTATTGTATTTTTTGTTTTCATTGATTTTAAGTTTCCTTCATAAGAAATAATAATGAGTATGAACCCCAAATTACTAGTGTACCTTCCCAAAACCTTAAAAAGAGATTATTACAGTACTGTTGTACATAAACTTGATACGGACACTATTATAGTACAGCTTTTTGTTAGTTCAAGCACGGAAAATGAGATTCGGCACATTTATTCACTAAAATATTGCTAAACTAGGAACAAATTTATGTATATTGATATGCGTAGGAGTATATTATCAGAATCAGAAATGTATTTGCTATGAATGTAGGTACAGGTATAAGATGTCGTACATGAATTAATGAGATCGGCTACAGTTGACCTTACGGCGTGCAAAATATTACTTAGATTAAAACATTCATACAAACAAAATGTCAACAAAACAAAACAGAAACTATAGTGAAGTATATATAGTATACGAGTATATACATGTTCACATTAAGAAATAATTATAACAATCCTAGTCTGGATAAACTGAAATCATTTAGAAAGTCTTTCAGTGAGTCTAACACAGGGATTCTGTCCGAAATATTAAGATTTTAATTATTTAATTATATTATTAGGTCTTTACATGATGTTGCCGTTTTAATAATACTGGCCATTTGAAACGGTATGTCTGGCAATAAGTTCTAAATTCAAATGAATTTTATAAAAAAAATATGGAATTCTATTTTCAAATCCAGTCATTTGTATAAATAGATGCATCGATGGCATTATGATATAAAAATTACTTTAACTTTCTTTATATTATATGGCAATTTCCACGATCAATTTATTAGGCACTGCGATGTCTACAACTATACTAGCCTGTTCCAAAAGCCATCATCTGTCTACCCTTTTCCCAATTATTTTGAGGTCTGCTTACAATCTAACCGGATGCAGCTGAATACCAATACTTGGAGCGACTGCCTATCTGACCTTTACCACCCAGTAACTGGGAAATACCATGCGTCATATTCGTGAACGGGCGCCGCGCCGTGAGTAGGGACTGGTCATCTCTTAGCTGCCGTGGCTTATTATAATTTAATTTGATATTGACTTTGACTGCCTCGTTGGTCTAGTAATCGCAAGAGCTACTGCTGAGCATGAGGTCGGGCAAAGTGTTATTGGGTTTTTCTATCTAGAATTTCTCAATACCAGCCAGGAGTCTGAATTTGTGCCCAGTTGATGGCAATAGGCTCGCCCCCTTTTACATGGGGCTTAAGCATAACTGGCGAAATGTGGTTGTACTATAGGTACACCTCTGCCTTTTTTTTTTTGGGTGGGAAATCAGCAAATGACTTTTCCCGCTCTGGGTGGAACGGGAGGGCGTGTCAGACTTTTACTGACTAAAACCCACCCGTGTTCCTTCAGTTGCCTGTGCCAGGGCCACGGTTTTCTCTTTAGAATTACCCGTGACCCTGAGGCGTCGGCCCTATCGGACCCCGTCACTTTATGTTGACATCTCTTTGAGGCGCGCGTGGAACACGACGCGCCGTCGACCCGGGCCTGGTCCTTACCGGACGGCGAGCTACCCGTTGCTCGCCGTCCGCAAGCCCGCGCCTAAGGTGGCCCGGCATCTGCAGGCGCCTCCCGACGCCCAGGGCGTCTCCTGCGGCGGCTAGTGGGGCGTGAGGGAGCAAGGCTCTCTCCCTCACGCGCTCCGCCTCCTCCTTTGCGAGCATTACTGCTTCGCAGAAGGAGGTGACGGCTTTCCACTTCCTCTCGCTCCGTACCATGGCCTGGACCAGGGCTGGACGAGAGAGATCGCCGCCGCCAATCGCCTCCGCGAGGACACTGCGGTGCTCGGCCCAAGCTGGGCATACCTCCACCGTATGCTCCACCGTGTCCTCCGGGCGATCCACACAATGGTGACACCCGGGCGTTTCCTCCCGCCTTATGCGAAACAGGAACCTCCCGAAACAACCGTGTCCGGTGAGGACCTGTGCCAGGCGGAAGGTGAGGACGCCGTGGCGCCTCTCCAACCACTCCTCAAAGAGGGGACTTAACGCCGCTATTGTGGCGTGCCCAAGGTACACCTTTGCCTAACCCTTCTGGGATTACAGGCGTGTTATGTTATGTGTGTTATGTTGTTTATATTTGAATTGTTTTTATCTCTTGACTACGGGCGCTTTTGACAATCTGCATCGTTCTCACATGCATAACTTCAACATGAACGATGTTGTAACCTTAGAATAACAATGCATAGAAGGCTGTTAATTTCATACAGGCTTCCTACAAAAAATTGACGCAACTTTTTCAAAAGTGACAATTCAAAAGTTCCTGTAATAGATTTATTTGAAATAGTTGTTTTGAGTTTGAGTTTGAAACGGTAACCGAAAGTCTGCGACATTCTTACCAATAACTAGTTGTCAAAGGTTTACGTATGACAGCCGGGACCAACGGCTTAACGTGCTTTCCGAGGCACGGAGGGGTCTTGGTATGTAAAGATGGCCACTTATCCACGAACCAACCGCGGCAAGCGTAATCATTCGGAATCTGAATCGTTTTGAAACAGATTCCTAATCCATTGCTTCATAAGTTCGATAAAAAAATCTGCTCAACAATGTTAATAACGCAATGAATGTTGTTGAACTGTAAAAAAACAACAGATTAGTCGCAATTGATTGCAAAAGTGTGTTACGTAATTGGGCTGCTGATCCATCGACCCGTGCGACTCTTATTACTTAGCCAAAAGTCCCACTCACTCTGTTCCAAAACTATCTCATGAAAACGTAAGCAAATAGATCTGAAAACGTGCATGTGGTTGCCAATTACTAGTACCACTTACAAATTAAATGCTTTCGTCGTTGATTTTTCAATATTTATTTTATTTTATTCAAACAATATATTTTTGGGAAAAGCAGTAAGAAATAAAGTTGAAACCTTCTAAATAAAGATGAATGTGTTGATTATTCTCCAGTGATTGCGTAAGAAATTGAACTGAAAAGGCTTTTTTTAAACTTTTGTTCCGGTAGATTGTTCCAAAAGTACACCCATACACCATGTATGTCCAAATGATCTAAGATGATAGTACTGTATAATAATGATGTCTAAGCCTTACCGAACTCAAGATTGCACTCAAACATAGCGTGCTTGTAATTGTCGAGCATCATCTAATAACGCTAATTACTACAGTAGGTCAGTGTGTATAATTGTGTGCATGTCGTAGTTGCTGACTTCCGATGTATAATATCGTTAGACTTATGTCACTCATAGATGTTGTTGGCAACTACGAATTTTTACTAAAACCTAGCTGTTGATCGCGACTTCCTCTACTATCCAGGACGAAAATTAGCCTATGTTCGTACCCAAGCCATGGTTTATCTGCGCGCCAAAATTAATCTAAATCTGTTCAGCCGGTTTGGTGTGAAAGCTTAATAAAAAATGAAACAAACTTACTTTCGCGTTTGTAATAGTTAAGGATACAGCCTCGTTGGATCTGCTGAAGAAAAAAAAAAAACTATCTTAAACAAAAGGGTTGAGTTTATACAATAATAAACTCAACCCTTTTGTTTTGTATAATTGCATTAAGCCTTATGTGAGTACTATGTACATACTATGAAGCTACCATTTACTGGGTACGTCTTTCATTGACTTGAATGTGCCCTGGCGGCTGAGAGCATGTCATGCTCACGCCGATGGCTCGCTGATGGTGGAGCGTGTGTTGGATCATTTAGATCCCTTGAGTTGGAGTTGGTTTAGTTGAGTTGAATGGTGCTGGTCGTCATGTTCGTGAACGGGCGCCGTCAGTAGGGACTGGTCATCTCATAGCTACCCTTTGTATTAGAATAAAATTTAATTTTTGAATTGGGTTCAACTTCTTATTACGGACGCTTTTAACGTTCTGCATGGTTCTCACGTGCATAATTAGGTACCTACTACGCTTGGAATGGGCAACTAGATTCATTTTTCTGACCGACCTACCTTGACAATTCAAAAGTGCCTGTAATTGGTTTATTTGAAATAAATGATTTGAGTTTGAGTTTGGTCCAGTGGTCGCAAGCGCTTGTGCTAAGCGTGACATCCTGGGTTCGATTCCTAGGCCAGAAAACAATAACACTTTATTGTTTTTTTTTTCATCTGAAATGACTCAGTAGCAGGCATCCCGGGGTCAGGATTGCTGCCAGTACTACCACGGAAAGTTTCCACCTATCAATTTGACACTTGTGCCTTTGACACTTCTCACTTTGACTTTTGCTATTTAGAAATTTTCCTACTTTAACACTGGTGCGAAGGCTCAGTGAAGATGCCTAACCGCGAACATTTTTAATATAATATTAAGTACTACGGGGAACAAACGGTGTTTTCCGGCATCCACTGTGTCTGATGCAAACTACACATACTTACATGGCCCGCCCGATTCCATATTACCATAGCAGTATTTTTTTCCACCTATTCGACCCACTAGTGGGCCATATGGTCTCCCACACAAAGCAGTATTCTTAAAAACTGCAAAAGATTAGATGCAAAAAAGAGTGCTTTGATATTTAGACACGTGTGGGTGATCTTTTCATGGCCAGGAGTTTTAGGCTTGGAAGGAAGATGCTGCTGAGCATCTTCTTGAAATGTTTGTTCGCTTGAACGAGATGACAGAAATATTTTTAACGTGGTGTTGACGCAAGAGAAACAATCGTTCTTCGTTAGACCCGTTATAAACACACGTTTGTTTGCCATGAAAAATTACGGTTAATCCGCCGCGTGTGGGCACGGTCGTCAGTATTGTATGGATCACTATGGAAGTTTGTTGACAGACGCTGCGGCACTACGGCATGGAGCCGTCGCCGTTTACCATAGAACCGGTCGTTTGATGTGTCATTTACAAGCTCACACGATTATTCTGCGGTGCGGCTACCGCGCCGTACCATAAAGAAATCGTGCCTTGTGCAATAGGGTTTAGGGTCACTTGGAGAAACGTACCTATGGTCCATTTTCAGTTATTTTACCTCGTGACAGCAGCAGTCGAATAGCAATCTTACTGTAACGATAATAAAGATAATTGTGAATTTATCAAGACTTGTCAGTGGCAGCAACCCAACAGCAACCTTATTACAATGGTAATAAAGATCGCTGTGATTTACTAAGATTTGCGCAAGAGGTACTAACTTTGAACCACTGTATTTGATAAAAGACTCTTACTAACTGTTAAAAAAGATGATCACAGAAATCCCGAGACTAACAGATCTCTTCCTACCCCAGGTTACTGAACGCCGGCGCCAGTCCCAATGCAACATGTCGCTTGGGCTTCGTCTCCGCCTGCCACACAGCTGCACTCATCGGAGGAGACGCCCTGAGCCTGCTCATCAAGTTCGGAGCCGAGAAGCTGAGGATCGACAAACTTGGCAGGACTCCGCTGCACTTGGCAGCTTGGGCAGGGAATGCGAGACAGGTTGCTGTGCTGCTGGACTTTCCTGAAGGTAATTTTGAATTGATCGCATTTATTTAAGTACTATTAGAGCTTCGCACATTTAAGAGGTTTACAAAACAGAGATTTCTTTCATTTAGATTAATGTATTTCACATTTCCTTTAGTAATAAATTCTCTAGATAATAGTGGAAAGTACATCAAAATCTGTTGCGTAGTTTAAAAGAGTAAGCGGGTCCGCAGACAGGCTGGTGAATTTGTTTTAAACTATCCGTCTTATTTTTAATAAAGCAATTCTCTAACGCTATTTAGCCTATCAAGCAGTTTTGTCACTTTCTGTCAAACTTCATTTTAACTTGACAGAAAGGGACACACAACAGTATGCTTAGTGCGAGTGACATACTAAAATTCGAGTAACGTCTCGATCGCGTAAATCGAGTTAACTTCAAACGCGTCGACCACCGATAACTTGCGAGTGTGAGTCTCATTACAGTCAACGATTCGCTTCGCGTTAATTCACCGTGAGAAGTGACGATTGGTGAACGAACAAACGAACGAACATTAGTAACCGGCCAAAATAAATTGACATTTGTATTTTGTGTTCTTAATAGAAGCGACTGCCTATTCAAATAGTCGGGTTATAAGTCAAGTTAGAAGACGTTTTGTAAACAAGTTTGTTTTTGTTGTAATATGGATAAAGTTTTAATATTATTGTTGAAAATGAAGTCTAGCCCGTCCCAATTTGAAATGATGGTGGCCTATATGGAGCAGTAAGTGTAATTTAATTTGGTGTGTAGTGAAGTAGTAATCCAACTTGTGAAGTTTGTAAAACTATTTTGTTATTTTTTAGAAATGGAGATCTAAACAAATTATCTACCTTTAATGCCCGAGGTAGGATAACGAGAATACGGAATTGGAAGGAATTGATTGCATTGTTAAACAGTGTGAACTCGAGGTTCAACTCGTAGACGAGCGAGGCCAGCACAGACCGAACAGGCAGCACAGCACTTTATCCAAGCTTATTCATTTTGGTGAAATTTCAAAGAACAGCAAGCAGCACAGAGACAACGTCAGATTGAGAAGAGAGCAAAGTAGAATAAGGGAAATGGAGGCACAGGCTCAGAGGAACTGGCAAGCAATAGGCGGTAGAGTTGTGAATGTTTTGGAACAACTAGCTGATTGATAAATATTGCAAAGATTAATAACTAAAATTAATCTTTACAATATTTCTCAGGTACGTTATGTTACTTTTAGAATAGAGGGCTTTGTCCAGCCGTCGGACAGTCGGCTGGTAATATTATTAGTTTATATAAAATAGATTTATTATTCACTCAGTGACATAGAATCGAGCTTATCTCGCGATAGCAAAAACTTAAGTGTTTCCTATGTTTGTTTCTTATTCTATGGGGTTCAAAAATGTTTAGATTTTGTTCAAGAGGGCAATTCATTGTTTAAGAACGAACTATGAAGAACTCTTAATTTTTTTATGGAATTTTGTCCCTTGAGTGATATACGATGTTATTCCACATGATGCATGCAATTATCATTCTACAAATTGGAGTGTTTTACTTGTTGACTGTTTATGTTACTTTAAAAGCTGAAACTATGATGAAGTCCGAACTCCTCTGTGATGATCGTTATTTTGGACTTATACTGGACTTCACCACCTAATGTTTTCCTTTGTACAAATTAAATGCTACGTAATGCTTAGAACCAAATGACTAATTATATTATTAAGCTTAGTTAAAGCAGGTGTGTAGAGATTTTATTTGTTTTGGTTGTGTGTGTGTGTGTTGTGTCAACTTGTTATAGTATACCTGTCTAATAATTTGAAGTGATGTAAAAAATAAAATAAAAAACCAGCTTGAACCATAATTTCTATAATCAATTATATTAATAAAACTATTGCAACCTAAGTTTTTGGTTTTTTAATACAGTTCCTCTAATAAATATTCAAGTAGGTTAGCTTCAGTTTACTATGAGCAAAAGAATGGACAAGAAACTCCATAGTTGCTCTTTTCAAATAAAAGTTTTACAATATTTTGTTTATGTACATTAATCAATTGATTATGTGTGAGGATGATGCACCCAAAATAACACTACATATAATAGGTACAACAAAGTAATACCAGCAGACATACTATTGATGTAATGATATAATTAACAGTTTCATAATTTTATTCTAAAACAAACAGTTACTTATTACAATGCCTTAACATATCTAGAAATCTAAAATCTAATCTATGATTAAAGAAATTAAACAAGAGTAAAAAATGCCAAGCATTTCAGGGGATTTGAGGGATGCAACATGTGTCACTACCATCAGCATGATTCATAGTAGGAACATGGTACCTACTCACATGTGCTATGAAATTATATAATTCTTTAAGAGACTGAAATATTACAGTTGAAATAATGTAAATAACTAACAGAGATCACTCATGCATTCCCTCATTATAAATATTAGTAAAATAGAATAAAACATTACACTTTTTACAAGTATTTCTATCTTTTATATTCTATTTCTGCTCTCTGCCATTGGTCGTGCTCTTGCACGACCAATGGACGTTAGATTACGCTCATCTTATGCTCTTGCGGTCTCAAACATCCTCCAAGCGAAATACACACGAGATGCCATTGTTATTTTTAATCACAATATGAAATTAAATTATATCACTTTGTTATTTCACCACTCGCACAACGCTCTCACGACAAAATCTAAAGTGACAACTTTACGCGCTCGCAAGCGACTGCGTTTCGTATTCGAGCTGTCAAAACTGTCAAAATTGTAACTTACACTCAAGATAACATGCAAACGTAAACGTTTACGCTCCAATCAATCCTCACTTTCGAGTGGGACTCGCTCGTCACTGGTGACGGCGTTAATTTTAAAACTGACACTCACAAAAAAAATTCTCGCGTATGACGCTAGGTGGCGCTTACCCAGCGCCATAGTAATCTGCGTTAACGTTAACGCACTCGATGCGTAAAAAAAACTCGCACTAAGCACACAGTTCCGATAGCTAAAAAAGGTTTATAAAGCGAACTTTATTATGATTAAGCGGTAAGTATGTAATTGATAAAAAACTGTTGTCCGTGGTTTTATTCGCACGTTCCCACCATTTGTTGGTCATTGAAAACGAAAACACAATTTTCGATAAACATAATTATATTTAATATGATAATCACCTAAAAAAGCAGGCATAAATGCATTTTATAATGTAAACATATTGACGAAACCATTCTAAAAATAATTTTCTTTTTCTTCTTTCCAAGACTTGTTTGTTTGATGCTATTTCTTTTGTCTCCTCATAACCACAACGAGGTGGAACTCTTCATCAGGTGCCACTACCGCTTCAGTCTTTTTGGAGACCAGCCGTAAGACCCTGAGCTCGTCAGTCACATCCTTAAATCATACAAAAATACCTCATTAGTGTACAAGATGCAGCTATTCATCCTGTTAGACTGTAAGCCGACACTAACACACAGTACGACAATTTTCGTATTGACCTTCGGTAAACTTCGTGTTTCGTCAGTCGTCGGATTTCTATCAGTTGCCCTTTGCACTTGGTGCAGACCGGACGCTCTCATTCGACTTCCAAGTCGAGAGCGTTCGGTCAACCCGACGAATGACGAAACACGAAGTTTGCCGAGGGTCAAGTAGTGGGTTTTCTATTAGGAAAATCGTAGAAGCAGAGTTATAAGCAGGTTGGATAATGGGAATAAGAGTTTATATAGGTATGAGGTACAGGGTGTAAAGTTCACTCATCGTCTACAGAAAACCCATCCTCCGATCAGACGGGTGTTGTGTCTGGCAACTGCCCGACGAAAGATGTCGGGACGTTGTGATATGCTAGTACCGCGGTAAACTCTGCTTTCGCGATACAGGATTTTCCGTGACGTCAGTTTGATTCGTAGTTCGCATGTGACGGTGTAGATGACATACTGACTCATTCCTTGTTAATATTTTAGTAAAATCGTATACTTTTACAATATTTGTAAATATATATACACCATGTATCTATCTATCTCATAAATAGTTTATCTATTTTTGCTTCTATAAGTTATATAATCGATGTATTGAAAAAATGTTGTAAAACATTTTTAAAGTAACGGTGGAGATTTTTACCCAATCTTCTCCAAACGAATGTACCTTTTATCAGAAGTGCCTCTTATGTGCCTATTTGAAATAAATGCTTTGACTTTGATGCCTCCACAAGTTCTCCCACTGAAAATGGGATTTTTATGCAAGAACTTTCGATGGGTGTTGACTGTTGCCTACCGTTTTGGAAAAATACCGTCGTGAGTTATGACTTATTTTATTAGATTTATCTATACCTATAATAAGACAGACTAACATAATACGTTTTATCAGCGGAAATCAATACAAAATTTTCAAAATTGAATTTAATCGACCTAAAACAGACCAAAAAGGTACTTACGTACTAAGTTTTAAAAAGAAGTTAACAGAATAATTGATTGAAAAATATTACTCGATTAACGATTTTTCTAAATGACAATGACTTAAATTTATCCTAATGTGTTTTTATAATTTAAGATAATTAAAAAAAATAGAAAATTAAAAAGTATTTGTACAAGGATCACACTTTTTTTTTTCCTTAAGTCATTTACCTACAATCTATGCTATATAAACTTTACTTTGCTTTAGTTTAAAACTATTTTTAATCGCCAATGCTGTTATGCCGCAATATCTGGATGCCTATAGATCCAAACAATAAAATTTATCTTTATCTGCAGTTATGATTTCTCATTTTAAAATGCGTGAAGTTCTCATTTTAAAATTAATAAAACATGGGTGGTCTTAACATGTTTTATTAATTTGCAACTCTAATAAAATTTGTTTTAATTCAAACACACTTTCTTTATCCATGTATTTTTCTATCATAGTACAGTTTTCAATGAAAAATTATATTGTTATCTGTGGATGCTGCTGTGGCACGTACGGTAGAATATTGGACCATACACGCACCCCTACGGTAGAATATTGGACCACAAACGCACCCATACGGTAGAATATTGGATTTGGGCGTTGCTTTTGATCAAATTTAAGAAGTTTAGAAAAATTAGTTTATACACGTCAGTAAGGATTATTATGGCACTTACAATTTCCTTGAGTGCATGAGAGGCACTAGCTGAGAGGTTTCTCATGTGGCTCGAGTAGGTAGCAGCCGTCAAGCTGTCCAGGGTCGTGGTCTCGGGGAAACCTGTTGGCAGAGTTAAATATGGTTCACTTTTGCATGTAAAATTATGGCAAACGGTCTGATGGAAATTGGTTGGAATTTGTAACCGCAACCTATAAAATATAGAAGGGATTAGTGGCTAATAATAGCCGCACGGGTTAATCTATCAGGTTAAGCTAAACTTGCCGCAGTAGGTCCGTGGATCGGTGAACATTTTTACGGAATCTTTACTTCCCAGGCACGGAAAGCACGTTTAAGCCTTTGGTACTGGCTGTCATTCGTAGATCTTTGACAGATGTTACGGGTCCTTAGAAGCCCGAAATTCTGACAGCCAGTCTTACCGAGGGGTATCGTATAACCCAGGAATTGGGTTGTTGAGGTGGGGTAGGCAGTCGCTCCTCATGTGAAATACTGGTGTTCAGCTGCATCCGGGTCCGGGAAAAGCTAACCAGATAATAATTAACTAAATATGTAATTTAACTATAACCATATTGGAGCGTTGCCAATGTAGGTAACCAGGCGTAGTTAATGCCTTTTTTATTTTATGTGCCTGTTGTGTTCCATGGCTGGACAAAAACATGTCTTCCGTCTCACATTTTTGTGACAAAAAATTTAGGTAGGAGTTTTACACTTCAGGACATACATGATGAAATTGAAAACTTGCGCCAACTTGAAATAGGACGTTCAGTAACTGTTACATAACCATACATTACATCACGCCTGTAATCCCAGAAGGGTTAGAGGTGTACCTATAGTACACCCACATTTCGCCAGTTATGCCTAAGTACCTTGTAATAGGGGGCGAGCCTATTGCCATCCACCGGGCACAAATCTAGACTCCGGGCTGCTACTGATATATTCTAGATAGGAAAACCCAATAACACTTTGCCCAACCTGGGAATCGAACCCAGGACCTCATGCTGAGCAGTAGCTCTTGCGACCAGAAGACCAACGAGGCAGTCAGACCAACGAGGCAGTGTTTACTAAATTCTTGAAAAAAAAAACTTGTAACTATCGTCTTAGTGCAAACTAAGAAGTGCCTTCACTTAGACACGAATTATCATCGTTCCAGAAAAAAAGACAGATGAAAATTAAAGAATCAACTTTAGCGCGCGACCAAAAAGCAATCCATTTACCGCAGAGTTCACACACACCATAAAGCAAGTTGGAAACGCTTTGAGTTGGCGGTCATTTACCTTATTTTGACCGTTCTTACGAATAAAAAGGCAGGCGATGACGTTGCCAAACTGCTTGTCTACGTGCGACTTGGGCGGGAGCAAGGAAAGGGATTCACCCTTTCCTTGCTCCCGCCCCAGTCGAATGACACGGTCAAAAATTCCTTTATAACACGTTGAATTATATTTTTTTAATTTGGCCCCCACATTAAATTTCATCCTGTATATTTTTGTGTTATTAGAATATGCTCTCATACCTTCGCAGTTAACAATAATGGTTCCAACGACACTTCCATTTTCGTTGATACGTACCATCGTCTTGGTGGCACCAGGTCCCTGCAAAGAGAACAAGTTTTCGTCTGTAAATTTTGGTTTTGTCTTTCGGATGGCAATGCTTCTGCCATCCCTTCCTCTTATCCATAAGTGACGGTGACCACTCACGATGTGCTGGTGGAACGTTGGGTTGTTTGGCATTCAATAAGAACAAATGAGAACCAGCGTGCGTATGCACCCAGATGTATGAACGTAAACTAAGCAAAGTAAGCATTTAAAGAAAGTGGCAAGTTGGAATTCTTTATCCCCAGCCTACCAACTCAACTCAACTCAAACTCAACTCAAAGCATTTATTTCAAATAAACCAATTACAGGCACTTTTGAATTGTCAAGGTCGGTCGGTCAGAAAAATGAAGCTAGTTGCCCATTCCAAAGCGTAGTAGGTACCTATGGAGATGAACGGGCAAGAAACTCCACGGACACTCTTTTAAATCAAATTATGTTTACAATAGAATACCCTACATATACAATACAATATTATACCCTCATGGGAAAAAGGCGTGGGTTTATGAACTGGTCTTCACTGGACTGGACTTACTTTAATCATATTTGAAATTCGTGGATCTTTGACAGTCGTAACGGGTCGTCAGAAGCCCGAAAGTCTGACCACCAGTCTAGCCAAGTGGTATTGTATTACCCAGTTACTGGGTTGTGGAACTCAGATCAGGCAGTCGCTCCATGTAAAATACTGGTCTTCGGCTGCATTCGGTTAGACTGGAAGCTGACTCCTACATAGATAGGAAATGGCTAGGCAGATGATGATGATGACTTTTTTGTACATTTTGAACGCGTAGGTATTGAATTTTTTTAATGAAACAGGAGTTTTGTTTTCTAAACACGACTATTGGTGTTATAGTAGCATGTGCAGAATTCATGGTTATAGTTTGTGCGACTGGTCCCAGCCACGATACACGGTTAAATTTAGGTCGCTCTGGAACCAAAAGCCATAAACTCGATCATCGAACTCGAAACGATTGGGACCATTATTTTTAAAAAGTAACATTAAAAAAAAAAACACAAAACATCTAAGTTATTGCTTTTTTTATTGTGAAATAATGAGAACTCGAAGTAACGCTTTCTTGCGATCAATGCGTGCGATCAAAGTGTGTAAAACGTATCGACGAATGGCAGCACAAGCAAACGGTATCCAAATTTGACTATTGTTCACTATAAAAAAACAATAAAGTGGATTGTTCGAGTTTTTCTTTGTTGTTTTTTGAAAATATTGGTCTCAATCGTTTCCAGTTCGATGATCGAGTTCATGGCTTTAGGTTCCAGGACGACATTTAACCGTGTATAGCGTGGAGAATTTTCTACCGGACGATGTAGTGACGCTTGGGGAGGCTTATTTCTATCAGTGGACTACTGTCAGCCGAAATGATGATGAGATGTGAAAGTGCTGCCTACTTTATTCAAAACAGCATTAGCTGTTTAACAAAGACCAACGATTACTCAGTTAGTTTCAGAATCCCGTTTCGATAAAGATGTTAAAAATAAAACGCACCATACATTTGCTGGCAATCTCCATGGTTCCTAAGAAGTTATATAGAACTTATCGTGTTTTCTTCCAATTGATTTCTTCTTGAAAGAACTAACAAATTATTGTATCAAAAACTTTGTCAATTATGACGTTTGACGCAAATTATGTTTTTATGGCCAGGATTATTCTCTGATTGTTAAGTTTGAGATCGAAATGTTGCTAAAGCATTTCTCTTGGCTTGCAACTTGCATCAGATTAAAGGAATATATACTGGCCATATCAGTGTATTAATAAGATCCAGCCCTTCGCGGAATACAGACGTAATTTTGTGCCTGTAATGTTATGTGGTACTTTTCTTCAATCAATTCAACTTATTTTAATATGCAATATAAATATTTGCCTTTTTCTTTCAGATATCCAAGAGAGGGTAGGCACAGATAGCATGTCCTCAGAAACAGAGGAGGACGTGAGGAAGCTGTGTCCTCTCATCAGGGAGATGACCAACGTGCGCTGTGACCTGGGGGAGGTCGACATGACACTACCGAAACCTTGGAAGGACAATATTGACCATAACTGTCAGGATATTCGAGGGAGTGTAAGTAAAACTTTATTTCTTTTGTAGAGTTTTGAAAGCATAATCGGAAACCATTCATATTTATCAACTGTGTGATAACGATAATTAAGACAAGTATTTTGCCAGTTTGATTATGAATAAAGTTGTTAAGACATTCTTATTATTATCAACTAGTTTGGTTCAACTTTGTCAACTGTCTCATGGTTTTAGATCCATCAGGGATATAACACCGTTTATTGTTGCCCCTAGTAGAGAATTTAGATGTGATGGTAGATTATTATTGTGAAACTGCGTTTTCAATTTAAATGGTATAACCATGACCTAAAAAAAACATTTTTGTATTATTTGTATACAATTATATTCTACGCATAAAATATATTTGACTTTGGTAATATCAGCCCTTAGTTAGACTGTCATTTTAAACAAAGTAATACGTTTCATATACTAGATGTTGCCCGCGACTTTGTCTGCGTTCCAGGATGAAACGTAGCCTGTGTCCTTATGCAGGTCATGGTTTATCCGTGAATTTCATCCAAAACTGTAGTGCTATTCTGTAACTATCTCACCGTGAAGTGAGCGTGGAGTGAACTGTCAGTGCCACATATGCTAAGGAATGACCAAGCCGCGATCACACTGTTAGCTCACACCACTTAAGTCTTCACGGTGATCTCACCGTAAACAACGAACATTTACAGAATCGACATGCTGTTCCGCCGTTTTGGCGTGAAAGCGTAACAAACAAACAAACTTTCTTTTGCATCTGGTTTTTATGTCTTTCTATAAAAATCTTCCGTAGCTAGCGACACGTCGTTTTCATAGTGCTACATTGAAACCAGTAGTGTTGCGGCGAAATGTCGCGGTGACATGTTGTCTGCAGCTGCTGCCTGCATTCGGCTACGGACTTGTAACTTAACTTATTTTACCGTGACTTATAAACTAAAATCGTAAAGCGTAGATTTTACCGACCGCATGAACATTGAGACTACTGCGCCTACTTAAAGTAGATATGCAATATTAAAACAAAGATTTAAGCTCAAAGTGGTAACTTGCTCTCATCTTGGGAATAACATCAGATCCGGTATCCAAACTAAAACTAACTAGATTAACTAAGAAGAACATATAATTTAGAGATTAGTTAGGAACACTCACAAGATTGGGGGCTCAATTAGATTTTGATGGCTAAGTTATAAACATGTCTGCTTTCGAGGTATGTGATTTTTAGATCAAAATCATCAGTTTGGGACTATTTTGTAGACGATTATTGAAATCACTTATATAACATCACGTTTGTAATCCCCGAAGGGTAAGTTAAAGGTACACCTTCATTTCGCTTGTTATGACTGCATAATCAGCCTATTATGTTCCCACTGCTGGGACACAGGTCTCCACTCTGTGAGAGGGAGTGGGCCATAATCTACCACGTGAGCCTAGTGTGGGTTGGCGGATGTCACATGCCTACCGATTTTTGATTTCTGGGACGTGCTGGTTTCCTCACGATGTTTTTGAAAGCAGTGGTGATGAAATAATTTACACAAAGTAAAGTGCCTGCTTGGGTTCGAACCTTTGTTTTACTTCACGGTTCTAAGAGTAAAATAAGTTGCAAAATGTCATTGTCATATAATCTGGATGACATTGGCACAGGAGCGTGTTGAATCACAAGCAAAGAGAGGCTTGTGCCCAGCAGTGGGTAAAGTTGGGCAATGGATGTAAGTGCCCGCCTCAAACTCAAAGCAATTATTTCAAATAAACCAATTACAAGAATTTTTTAATTATCAAGGGGTCGGTCAGTCAGAAAGATGAAGCTAGTTGCCCATTCCAAAGCGTAGTAGGTACCTATGGAGAAAAAAGGGAACACTCCATGGACACTCTTTTAAAAATATTGTTACATATAATAAGTAACATCAGTCATGTTGAAATTATTTAAGTGAGAACGATGTAGAAAGACGTGCACGTTAAAGGCGTCCGTAATGAAAAATATACAATTCGGAAATTAAAATAAGCCGTGGCAGCCAAGAGATTACCAGTGACGGTACCCCACTGACGGTGCCCGCTAACGAACATGACGCATGGATCAGCACCATTCAGCTCTACTATTTTGAAGGGACCCACTTGGGTTAAATAGAAATGATTTTATTTCTGTAACAAGGTTTGTACTAACACGTCAATGGTATGTAAAAAAATTGATGAAACAAACTCACATCACGACTAGCATGATCAACTTTTGTAGACGGAAGTATAGACAAAATGACATATAACTTTTATTCGCCTTCCGTTTCAAAGAATCACAAAGGTAGGTGTTGGTTCTGTAACCGGAATAATAATATTATCTCTTTCCATTTTATCAAGTTCTTCTTTAACTTTAATTTCTTATTATATGAGGATTTCTTTCGCCGTACAAATTGGTAATCTTGGGTTGTCAATCAGCACCCTAATTGCGTAATACACAATCAATCGGAATCTGAATCGTTTTGAAACAGATTGTTAGTCCATTGCTTCTTAAGTTCGACAAAAATTCTGCTCAACAATATATAGAACGCAATGAATGTTCTTGAACCGTCAAAATCAAACAGATTAGTCGTAATCGTTTACGAAAATGTGTTACGCAATTAGGGTGCAGGTCAATATCATACTCATAATCTTTGAGGAGGCCAATTCCTTCAAAAACATTATTTTCCTTTGTTAGAGGCTCAACTCGCTTAATAAGGTTCAACATAATACATGTTCTTCTACCAAGGATCAGTGAAAGGACTTGTTCAATCACATAGTATTTTATATTAAACATTTTCTTTTTTACAATGGTTCCCATAACTGTTTCACCAATATTTGTCATTTTGTGTTCTGAGTTGATGTCAGGAATTTTCTGTGTGATGAGGTAAAATACATGTGATATCTACCAACCCGCACTGAGCCCGCGTGGTGGATTACGGCTCACTACCTCTAATAGAGAGGAGACCTGTGTCCCAGCAGTGGGAACGTTATAGGCTGATTATGCTTATGATTATGAGGTAAAAGTTGCTTTGGCCTTGATTGCTATCTTCTTTGGTATCACATTGCATTGGCTAACAGAGTGTAATTTAAATGTGACTTTTTTCTTTGTTCGTAGTAGTTCTACTGTCTCAAACTAATCTTTTTTTTTCATTAATGCCAGATAACGCTGATACATACAATTCATCTTTGCTGGAGTCATCTTCACTAGAGCTGTCTTTTTCAGCTTTTGGCACTTATTGCATGTTTTTTCATATGCTGGGCATGCTCGAGGCCCATGTGTCATGCCACACATATTACATTCTGATGTGGACCCAGATGTCTGCTGCCTTGCCTTAATCTTTTTCTTAATTATCGCAACATTAGGTGTTATTTCATTGTTACTGTCCATTTGATTGATTTGCAATTTTAGTTGTTCCGCAGCCTATGTCAACTGCTTTTTGCAGATTTAAATCATTCTCGGTTAACAATCTTTCACGTGTTGTTTTGCTATTACTGCCAATGACAGTTCTGATCCGCAAGATGCTGTCCCCTAATTTGTCATAAGCGCAGTTTCTAATTTTATTTTTTTCTTGGGTCATAAATTCATCAAAACTTTCTTATGTTGTATACCTTTCATATGTTACGTTGGTCTTTGGGATGAAATATTCTTAGAATTTATTTTTGATTGTTTCTACGCTCTGAGAATACTTTTCTGTCAGGCCAAACGTATTGTAGATGGCGGCCGCTTCTGGTCCGATTGCGCTCACGAACATTGCCACCTGAAGACCGGTGGTCTCTTGTCCAGTCCTGTGGCTGTCGCGTAACATCCGAACTGTTGAATTAACAGTTTCCTGTGCCGCCATTTTCTATGACAATCGGCTTTGGTGGTCTTATTCCTGTGCCGCCGGCACTCGACGTATTTTCTTCAGAAGTCATTTTTTGGTTGTTTCGGCACCGTGTAAGCTTTGTCGAGGAGCTAATAGTCGAGCACATGTCTGTCTTGGTAATGTCACTGTCAACTGTCAATCGATAACTGATGACTGGAACGTTGATCACGTTCCATATCTCTGACAGTATCTATCTCCAATTTTCCTAAAACATATCAATCTCTGGTTTTAACGTTTCAATAAAGCCATAGTAAACGACCCTATGACGTGTTGACAGCTATTTGTTTGGCAGCAACAGATACAATTTGTAATGTCCATCATCAGGAGCTAACTGTATAAGACAGTTGGCTCCTGATGATGGACATTCCTACTGTCCTACCGTCCTCGCCGCCGAGGCCCGCCGCGACGCCCAAATACACGCCCCTACCGACCCTTGCTCGAGCCAGCCCGCGCCGCTGAGCCTGTAGCTTTAAATTCGTCCCTAAATCAAAGAAATCCTGATCCAGCTAGTCCCTTGCTGCCCTCTTCCAGCGACGCCCTAAGCCGAGGTCCGTACCCCACAGGGGGTGCCCTTAGCGTTGTCGCTTAATTTTAGTTACTATTTAGGCTGTTGGTTTGGCCGTTAGTAATGATGTTATAATAACTTCGTGCCACTGTTATTTACAAAAGAAGTAGCTAGTGGTGTAAGAATTTGTGTTAAGTTGCCCCAAGTTAATAGAACATTTTATTTTCGTAAAAAGCAACCTATTTCGATTAAAATACACTACAAAGTGAGAAATAACTTAAATTTCGGAAGTCGGTGACAAAAAGCGAAAATACTAAACCAAAGACACCGACTTCTGAATTTTAAGTTATTTCACACTTTGTAGTGTTGTTTTTTAACGAAAGTCGGTTGTTTTTGCTCCCTCTAATAGGAAGCCTTTATCGAAATTTTCCTTTTAATTCTGAATGACCTAAAATTATCAGAAAACACGTTGAAATCCACGTATTTTCGGGCACACTGTGGTTGATTGAAACACGTTTCATCGATAAACTATGCATCACACGCATTAATCACTGGTGCATAATTTCGTCGCATGTTGCACGAATAGGCGTCGAAACACAATTTGCTGATGGCTTTATCCATCCAATAAATTTTAAGCGAATGCTTGAATGACTTAGGTATAGTGATGAATGCTAAAATGTACTAATGTCATTTTATTTTCTTTTGTTTTTTTTGGGTTCCGTACACAAAGGTTGCAAACGGAACCCCATTGCTAACCCTTCGCTGTCCGTCCGTCTGTCTGTCAGCGGGCTATATCTCATGAACCGTAATAAATACAGCTGACAATTTTACACAGTGTGTCTATTGCCAGTATAACAACAAAATAAAAAATTAATAAAGTTAACCCATACAAGAAAGGTTTTTTCTTTGTTATGTAATATTAAATATTATACGAACGGTACGGAACCCTTTGTGTGCAAAATCAAAATCCAAAGTCATTTATTCAAACAAGGCTGACAATCATCACTTTTTGAACGTCAAAATTACATAAGACAATCGAAACGCCCGCCCTTCTCGCGAGTCCAACTCACACATTACCGGTTTTTTTCAGTAGTAAGAAAAGGCAGGAAGAAGTAACCTATTCTGCCTTTAAATGATTTGTTAGTCGGTTAGTCGTAATCCTTCATTTCCTTGACTTCCAATTCCACTGTAGGTATATCCAGTCACTCTGCCTATTTCCAAGGAAACTGTGTTTTTATTTTTGTAATATAAGAGTTCGACCACAGCGGTACAACGTTAGCGATGCGCGAAACTGTCGAAAGTGTTTTCAGCTTTCACACCACTTTTTTGTTTTTTTTGGTGGGAAATCATCAAAAGACTTCCCCCTGGGTGGAGCGGGAGGGCGTGGCAGACTTTTACTGACTAAAACCCACCCGTATTCCTTCAGTTGACTGTGCCACGGCCACGGTTTCTCTTTCGAATTTCCCGCGACCCTGAGGCGAGCTTTCGCACCACTAAGCTTTCAATTCGTAACATAATTAATTACACTTATTTTGCTTCGGGTTATTCATCATTATCATCATTTAATCCAAAAGACGTCCACTGTTGGACATAGGCCTCCCCCACGCACCGCCACTTTGACCGGTTCGGTGCTTCCCGCATCCAGCAGATTCCTGCGGCCTTCAAAAGGTCATCGGTCCATCTTGTGGGAGGCCTTCCAACGCTACGTCTTCCGGTACGCGGTCGCGACTCAAAAACCTTTCGGCTCCATCGGCCATCTGTTCTGCGAGCAATGTGCCCAGTTCACTGCAAGTTTGGCAACTCTTCGGGCTATGTCGGTACCCTTGGTTCTCCTGCGTATGTCTTCATTTCTAATACGGTCTCGTAGAGAAACTCCAAGCATAGCCCTCTCCATTGCCCTTTGGGTGATATTGAACCTTCTTGTAAGGCCTATTGTGAGGGACCACGTTTCAGTGCCATAGGTCATAGGGATTAATGTTGTCTTCAAATCATCTTAACCCGTCCTTAGTTGAGTGTGTTGGGTTTATAGTTAAACTAGCTTCAGATTCAGGATGAAAATTAGCATATTTTCTAACCCAGGTAAGGTCTACGTGTGTGCTAAATTTTGTCCAAATCCGTTCAGCCATTTTGGCGTGAAATTGTAACAAACAAACTTACTTTCGAACGTTTAATATACTAGCTGTACGACCCGCGACTTTGTCGACGAGCCAAGATGAATGATGATGTCTATCTCTGTCTCAAATTTCATTCGAATATGCACAATATGCCCTTACCCAGGTCATGGTCTATCTGTGTGCCAAATTTCATTAAAATCCGTTCAGCTCTTTTGCCGTGAAAGCGTAACAAACAAACGAACTTACTTTTGCACTTATAATATTAGTTAGAACTAGCTTATGCCTGCGGCGTCGCCCGCGTGGATGTCAAAAATTATCCCACAGGAACGTACCACCGGGACAAGCAGCTTATGTCCTTTTTCAGGATGCCATCTTTCTCCTTACCAAATTTTATCGAAATCCCTTCAGTGGTTTAGGTGTGGCGTTTTGCGTGGATGTGACCCATATTTTCCCCCCAACTTGTTATTTTTGTGTTTGTGTTCGTTCTCTGCGTCATGTTTACCGCAAATAAACGTGTTTTCTGACTTCCTTTCTTCTTTTCTTTTCTAAAAGGTAATATACAGGCAGAGTTACTTGCGAGTTTATAGTATCAGTAAGGACATGGATAATATAATGATAAATAATAAAAGTAAGGATAAGGATTGGAATGGATAATTATAATCCTCATATTTTTTAATCTTCAAAGCGATCATGCCATTTTTTTTTTGGGTTCGAAATCTTCTAATGACTTCTCCCGCTCTGGGTGGAGCGGGAGGGCGTGTCAGACTTTTACTGACTAAAACCCGTGTTCCTTCAGTTGCCTGTGTAGGCCTAGGTATCTCTCTCGAGCATCCCGCGATCCTGAGGGCCACCCTATCGGACTCCGTCACTATGTGCGGGATGCACATAGTGACGGAGTCCGATAGATCCGATTTGAGGAGCGCAAGGAACACGACGCTCCGTCGACCCGGACCTGGTCCTTACCGGACGGCGAGCTACCTATTGCTCGCCGTTCGCAAAGGTTTTATGCTTGACTAAATGATTTGGCAGTCCCTTATTCACTTTTAAAATGTATTATGATACCAGCATCCCAAAGCCTGAAACATTCGATAATATTTTTAATCTACTAAAATATTTCTTTCCGCTACCCGCTACTGCTTAACGCACCCTGTTCGCACTCTCCCAGTGAAATAATTTCGTACTAGGCCAGGCTGCGGCCACAGGCTATTTACCGCCGACATGTTTGATGAATGGCGCCGGAACGTGCCTCAAAGTCCTGGGCACAACCCCCGGCGAATGAAACCACGGATTACGGATAAGGAATACCCGGATCTTCAGATGAGGATTGAGTTAGTTCTGCGTTAATTTGGATGGGAGAGAAAAATGTGGAGGGACGGAAGTGTGTTTAGATTGTCATATTTTGTTTTTAATTTTCTGAAGTTATTAAGTACAGGCTAAAAGGTATCAACAAACTTAATGTCAAATATGGTAAAAACTTCTTTAAATTGCTTTCACTTTTGCCATGTCGTCTTAAGGTAAGCGCACGTTTCAAGCGATGTGGATCCTACAAAATATTCGGAAGTTATGTAGAAGGTTTTCTAAATGTGCGACAGCATTAAGACCACGTTCGAACGGACGTAAACCTATAGCGGCTTGATTTTATAACTAGATTTTCGACGCTCTGCTTAGCGTCAAGAGTCAAAATATGTGAAATAAATGGCAATTTGTGCCAAGCTTCTAAGACATCGTCTTGGAAGCTCGATTTTTTACAAATCAAATCAAATCTATTTGCATAAAACATGGTATACAATGTTGTTAAATATAATTGTTATAGCACAAACATGTTCAGCTAGGATAAAACATACTCGTAGCATGCAAAATCTCAAGAGTATTTCAAAATGTTAGAACTTACAGGGCGTCAACATTTTTTTTCTATAAATTCTCTTTAACTATAGTAGCTACACTCATTCAACCACTTGTACAACTTTACCTCAAATAATTTTGAATTTAATGTTTTGAATTGGCTTGGTATCTTGTTATAAATACGCACGCACATTGCTAGGCAGTTTTTGTTGTATTTGGCAAGTCTTGGCAAATCATTCAGTACTAATTTATAAGGATCTCGTCTGTTCCGAGGATTTAGATCATTTGTTGTCTTAAACAGTTTTTTATTCTTTACTACAAAAACACATATTTCGTAAATGTATAGAGATGGCAACGGTAACAAACCAAGCCTTCCAAATACAGGTCGACATGAGTCATCAGGCTGAAGGCCACATATTGCTCTTATGCATTTTTTTTTGCGATAAATGCTCTATTCAGATCGGTACTATTTCCCCATATTACAAGACCATAGCGTAGTAATGATTCTACATACGCGTGGTATGATATAAGTCTTTACGTTCGTTACATTTTTAACCTGTTTTAGTGCATATACGAACTTATTTATTCTAGTGCTAACATTATCTACATGTTCTTTCCAGTTAATATTTTAATCTATTATTACGCCTAAAAACCTGGTATGTGTTACCTCCTTGATTTTAGTTATATTAATTTTGATGTTGTATTTGTTATTATACGATTGATTAAATTGAATGTACACAGATTTATCTAAATTTATTTTTAAATGGTTCAAGTCAAGCAAATTCAGTAATATGTTTATTGTATTATTTATGTCGAACTCATGATCTGTGATGGTACATTTCTGCTTATCAGATGTCACTATAATAGAAATGTCGTCGGCAAATAATATGCATTTATGCTTAGTTATTTTTATGATGTCGTTTATGTATAAAATAAATAATATTGGACCTAGTACGCTTCCTTGTGGAACGCCATAATTAGTTAAGTAGGACGATATCCACTGAAGTGCAGGTCCCCTAATCCCGATTGCCTCCAACTTATCCAGCAATATGTCGTGTGACACCAGATCGAAGGCTTTCGATAAATCAGAGAAAAGACCAGTCAGATGATTATTGTTAATATTTGAAAGTATTTTTTTCATAAGAGTGAAAATGGCTAATGATATGGATTTATTTTTTTGAAACCCGAACTGCTCGTTGCTTATTATTTGGAACTTGATGCAGAAATCATTGGGCTTGATTATGGATAGTTTTAATTTATCGGGTAATTTCCCAGTTAAAAATGACATATTAATTAGGTGAGTTAAGATAGCAGTCAGTTCATTACAGCTTGCTTTTACGATTTTTGTACTAATTTCATCATAGCCCTCCGCTCTGGTGTTGCACAAAGATACAATTTCCTGCCGAACCTCACTTTCCAGCATAGGTTTGAGAAACATAGAGTTGACACGTATATTTTTCCTAAAGCTTTGGCCAGCACTTGGTTGAGTTGGTGCATGCTTTAAATTTACATACTGGTTGTTAAATAGAGAAGCCATTTCTTCAGGGTCGGTAATTATGGCGTCATTTAACTTTATCATTTCTATGTTGTCTTTGGGGGTATTATTATTTAGTTCATTTTTAATAACAGTCCAAGTAGCTTTGCATTTGTTATCCTGTGTGTTAATATATTTTTATGTTTGCGTTCTTTTTTGATGCGTAAATACATTTCTTTAATAGATTGGAGTAGTTATTATATTTAGTTGTATTAATACAATTTTTTGTTTTATAATACTGATAACGTAGTCTCCGTTTAGTTTTGCAACTTTGCCTTAGTCCTTTACTTATCCAATTTTGAGTGTATTTATTATTACTGTTCACTCTAACTCTCATTTTGGGAAAACAGAGATTGTATAATAGGCTCACCAGTTCATGAAAATCACTGAATGCGGAATTTGCATCAGTATTTTGATAAATATCGGACCAAGAAAAGTCTTGCAAACATTCTTTAAATTTCCGGATGTTATCTAAGTTATAATCTTTTTTATAAATGTAGTATAATGGTGCCTGTAGTGGTTTATGTTTAGTAGGAAAGCTTAAAATTTGTGCTGTGTCATGATCTGAAAGATGCAGAGGTAGTACAGTTGAAATTGCGTTGGTAATGTTGCTCAAGATATGGTCAATACAAGATAGTTTACGTGTAGGAACATTTATGTGGATTTTTAAATTATAATTGTTGCACAAGTCTTGCAACTCTTTTGTAATGTTACCTTTTTTTAGCGTATTGATGTTGAAATCACCGGCTACAACTACATTTACATTTCTTTTGCAAATCATGCAAGAGTTTATCCAATTTTGCTAAAAACTGATTTGGATCAGATTGAGGTGTTCTATAAACACATATAACCACCAATTTACCACGCATCAGCTCTATGCCGCAGGCTTCAAACGTGTTTTGTGTTGCAAAGCTTTTTACGAATGATAACTCCTTATAACTCAATCCGTTTTTAACTAATATACAAGTGCCTCCCCTTTGTTTCTCTCTACAGAATTTGGAAGCCATTGCATAGTTATATATTTTAACATAATTTTCATAACGTTTTTTAATAAAAGTTTCAGATAAACATATTACATCTGGATCATAATGTACTTTTTTAAATTCCTGAATTGTTATTTCTAGTAACTCTTGTTTGGATAACACACTGGCAATATTTTGATGAAATATTCTGAAATGGCCCACATTACTGGCTTTAGACACGAAAAAATGTGTCACTCTTGTTTAAAATAGGAAAATAATAGGGTATAGTACCTTTCTGGCTGTTTGTATTGGGTTTCGTAGAGGTGTTGTATTCAGGAGTTTTTGTATTTTCAAGACGACTTTGTGCTTTAAAGTAGTAGGGAATTGACCCTTTTTTGTGTTCCTGTAAAGCAATGTTTAATTTTAAACTTGATTTGTTACTTGCCATTCTCTTTCGAATTTCGCTTGGATTCAAATATTTTTCACTATAATCACAACAGTCAATAATGTTATTTAATGACGTACAAATTCTCTGATAGTTTTGTGTAAGTTTGCTTTACAAAGTGACATTTTTTATACTTATTACATATTTTATTTTTTATTTATTTATTTATTTATATATTTATTTATTTATATATTTATTTCTGAGTACATGGTACATTAAGATCTTAATATTAATGGACAGCTTCACATATACTACCGTTGCCGGTGTAGAAATATTAAAATTAAAATTAAAGTGCATTATATCCCCAATGAATATTAAAAATAATAATTAGATTTAAATAAAAAATGTTTTTTTTATTTTATTACAATGCAATTTATGAATAGAATGTCACAACTAACTTATTATATAATGTCAAACACTTAAAATTAAATTTAAAAAAAATATGTTTAAATTAAAAATAAAAACTCAATAAACACACACACAACGTATTAATACAATTAAATATCAAAGTTTATAATTAAAAAATTCGTTCACTGAATAGAAACAGTTGTATTTATAGAATAGATTAATTTATTCACATATAGGTATAGGTATACGTTGTTAACGACGTTTAGTACAGTGATGGTTTTATTTTGAAATGTATCTAGTATCATTTGTAATTGAGACAAGATTGTGTTTAAGTTGTGGTCATTTTCACTTATGCAAATAACAAGTTTGTCGTCTGTTGTAATTTTGACATTTCTACAGTTCTCTATAATTTCGGTGCACGGTGCATTTGGCTTCGTTTCAGCGATTACTCTGTATTTTTCGTACTTTGTATTTGTTCTTGAATGTGAGATGGCTACTGCCAGCCCGACACAGCGCTGAGTACCGAAAATAAATATCTTCTTCTGCGGAATAATATTTTGCCCAATTGTGGCACTGGCGATGTTCACAGTACCCCGCTTAGGTTCCTGGATGTGATTGTGGCTACGTTGCATTAATATTATAATGCGCTCTGTAAGGGCTGCAATCTCTTGTTCTGCAACCTTTAATTGCTGTTGTAGGGATAGGATTTCCTGTTTTAAGCGAAAGATATTCACGAGGTCATTGGTTTCGACGTTCAATGTGGTTGACAACGGAGTGGATGGTGTAGAACTCACGTTGCGTTGTTGCAACAGAGCTTGTTTCTTATTCTTAGTGCTTGTGCTAGGACTTCGGAATATGGAGGAAGAATGGCACATAGATTTCAGCGTTTCATTTTCTCTAGAAAGCTTATTTATTTGTTTATGCAGATCGGTGTTTTCTAACAATATATTTCCCAGTTCATTTTCTGTGCTTCCAAGGGTAAGTTTAAGTTGAGCCATTTTCTCTTTCATTTCAGAGGCTGATACTAAGTCAGTTACTTCTCTGTCAACACTCCTCGATAGTAAGGGAGTAGCCGGAGTAGCATATAATTCATCTGACGTTTCGCAGTCAGTAAGTCTTGTATGTGGGAGTCCAATAACTCTGTGCTGTTTTGGACTGAGGATAGACATCTTAATGATTTAACTTCAAGATCGTTGTTTTTATTTGGTGATTGATTTGTTGGTGAAGGTTTTTTTAGAGTTTGCTTTTTTCGTATAGTAGTATTAGATGTACCGACGGTATTAGCATATTTTTTTATTTCTGATGCATACCTTACATCTCCATATTTTTTTTTTGCTTCTGCATCCTTAAGCCGGTATGTAGATTCTGGATAGCCGTCGCAATCAAATTCATATCTGCTATCACAGGCGGAACACAAAGCAGTTCTTTGTATGTTAACATTTTTTTTACATTTATTACATGTTACTAGTGTTGCCATCTTGCGGGCGCTGCTGCTACTAATTGTTGTAAAGTTTGAAGTAGGTACACGACGTATGTGCCACAAACTCGGACCACGTTAATTAAATTAGAAAATACGAATTTTTGAATTTCCGAAATGTGAATTTTGGTATTGAGATTTGAACTCGCGACCACTCCTGTGAGGCTTATGAAAGGCAAAATGAGGCGCTTGCCTTACACTCTGTGCCATCTACACATCTGGCAGTGTGGTCCAATTTTTGCACTATTTGTGACAAACGAAATGTCGTTGCATTTAAGGAAACAAAATTCAAGATGTTTGTTGATAGATGTGACGGTTGAAATTTAAATCACTGAATCACAAACACAATCACTTTTAAACTTCGATATTGATTAAGATGTACGGAACCCTAAAAAGCAAAAGTACTTCCATCAAAGTATCATATACTCTTGATACAACCCACATGATGATGAAAACAAACTAGATAAACTTGCTTTTTTGACGATATGAAAGCGATTATAATTGCATCACTTACCTTCCGCTTTTTTAATTTGTTATAATTGAATCCGTTGAAAAAAAATATCAATCATCTGCGAATATTTTTTGTACCGCAGTGATCAGCAATCGTATTCCTGGAAAGGTTTTTCAATTACAATATTTAAACGAAATACGAATACAGATCACTGTCTGTCCATTCCCTTTATTTTCATTTAAATTCTTTAGTAGGTAAAATCCTAATACGGCTTTTAACAACTTCCATGAGGCTTTTTGCCTATTATATAAATTAAATTTCCCTTTGCAAAGAATAAAAGTAAATCGTCAAAAACCTATTTTAAGATGGTTAACTAAAGGTATAAAAAAATCTTGCCTTTCTAAAAGATATCTAAAATCAAAATATCATGAAAGTAAATCTAAGGAAAATAAATTAGTTTATAATAACTACGCCAAAATATTAAAAAAGTGTATTAACTTGTCCAGAAAGCAATCTTCTAGCAAAATTATTTTGAAAGCAAAAAACAAATGTAAGGCAACATGGAAATTGATTAAGAATAAACCTAAAGATACAAATTCACAATATATAGATGCCATCAAACTGAATGGCGCTATGATAGGAAAACCTGAAGAAATAGCGGAAGCTTTTAATAATCACTTCATTGATACTACAAATATAGACATAACCAATAATAAAAACAAGGTCACAAAGAACACTAGCAATGGAAGTAACAGTTTATATCTCGAACCTTGCACGCCCAATGAAATCAAAACAATAATTGCATCTCTAAATAATACCAATGCAGTGGGATATGATGATATTTCTACCCACATAATAAAATCATGTGCCGATATATTGTCTCCTATTATCGCTCATCTTGTGAATTTAAGTTTCTGTGAAGAAAAGTACCCGAATAATTTAAAGTTCTCAGTTGTAAAACCATTATATAAAAATAAAAATAAACACGAGTTAAACAATTATCGTCCAGTGACCTTAATACCTATATTTTCAAAAATATTTGAAAAAGCAATGTATAATCGAATTGTATCATTTATATCCAAGTACAATATAATAAGTACGGAACAAAATGGTTTTCAAAGAGGAAAGTCAACAGCACTAGCTTGTTATCAACTAATAAAATCGATTACCGAGAATATAGATAAGAAAATACCGGTCACAGCAATATTTTTCGACATGAGCAAAGCATTTGACTTTGTTAAACATGATATACTGTTGGAAAAATGTGAGAGATACGGGATAAGAGGAAAAGCGTTAAATTGGATAAAAGATTACCTAACTAATCGACAACAACGGGTTGAAATCTTAGGCGTTAATAAAGACAGAAAAGTGATAAAGCATAAATCTCGATACAGGACCAATACATATGGCGTGCCTCAAGGTAGTATTTTGGGGCCTTTGCTTTTTCTTCTATACATAAATGATTTGCCAACAGTGACGGATAATAAGTGCGTGTTGTTTGCAGACGACATCTCATTGATAATAAATAAAGATAATAAAAATGAACAATTTGAGGATAAAATAAATGCTGCCGTGGAAGCTATAATAGAATGGCTTGAACAAAATAATTTATGCGTGAATTTGTCCAAAACAAAATATATTAATTTCTCTAATTACAAAATGACAAGTGAATCAATGAAAATTGTTGGAGGTGATAATGACATTGAAGAAGTTGACCATACGAAATTTTTAGGCATAGTAATTGATAAAAATTGTAATTGGAAAAACCATATTGAAAATGTATGTAATCGGCTAAACAGCTTTGCATTTGCACTAAGAAATCTCAGAAAAACTATTGGACGTAATTCCGCTCTATTGGCTTATCATGGATATGTCGCATCAGTGCTAAGATACGGCTTGATCATATGGGGTAATTCCACTGACAGCAATAAGGCATTTATTGTGCAAAAAAAGTGTTTACGAGCTGTGTTTGGTGGAGACCCATTAGAATCTTGCAGACCTATTTTTAAAAATAATAAAGTGTTAACATTAGCATGCTTATATATAATGGAAACTGGAGTATTTGTAAAAAAACATCCTCACCTATTCAGTAAAGCTGATAGCGTCAATGTTTATAAGGTAGGAAAAATCTCAAGGGATCCAACAAAATTAGCAATGCCAAGATGTAGAACAGCGTTCTGCCATAAAAACACTAGTCGAATGGCAATAAAGATATTTAATAATATACCGAAGGTTATTAGAGAACTGCGAACCAGCTTATTTCAAAAACATCTCAGAGCATGGCTTATTGAAAATTGTTTTTATACTATTAAGGAATTTATGAGTTATAAGACAAAAGGAAAAGTTGCATGACATGAAAATTAAATTTGATAATTTTATTTAAGACATTTGTAATTTTATTTCCTTTGTTGACATTTGAAAGTTGACTTATATACAATTTGTAATTTATGATATTTGTAATTTGATATGTAGACAAATCTTGATTTAGTATTTTTTTTTGACATGGGAATCTAATTATTTTGTTTAAATTGATTAAATTAGAACTATTACTATTGTCACAAAATTTGCATGCCGAATTTAGTAGGCGGAATATGAAGAACTATTATGTATGTGTTATAAAATCTGTAAGATACCATATTTCAGGCAAATAAATGAATCTATCTATCTATCTATCTAAAAATTTTTGTTTATTTTGCATATACTGTACTCTAAGCTTGAGTTCAGAATTTTAGATAGATCATACTCATGTATTGGATCTAGAAATTCAATGATGACGTGACACAGTTTTAATCTATTAGTCATTAGCATAATAAGTACAAATCGAAAATAAGTAAAAATTTCATGTAACATAGTTACATGAAATTTTTACTTATTTTCGATTTGTATTTTTATCGATTTGTGTGTGATGTATTTTTATCGAGTAAAGTACAATGCCAGAAACTCTATAGAACTTTGCCCCACTCAAATCAAAAATTCATTTACTTGTATCTTAAAGCTTATTTATTACTGTTAACTAAACATTTGTCCTAATGCCTGTAGAACTTGCGGTTTCTGTTAAAATCTTTAAACAATAATGACATTGATTATAGGTTAGGTGCAGTTTATAATTGTTAAAAAGCGATTAAAACAACATATACGTAAACGCATATCATAATTATTATAATCGTAATATGAGTTTGAGTTTTACAGCATTTTTTTTGTCGTGTATCATGCTCAATAAGTAACGCAATAGGAGGTTCAGGGGTTGAATTCCTTTTATCATTGATTTGTAATCGGCAAGTTCTACTGAAAAACAACGTATTATGAAAAGGTCCTCTAATAATTATAATTATTTTCATTAATTGACTTTTCCTGTAAATAGCTGGGGTAGGATCTGGCATTGTTCATTTTAATACTTTGTGTTTCTGTTACACAAAAACTTTGGAAATATCATGCACTCATATTAAATAACATAACATAACATCACGCCTTGTTTCCCCGAAGGGTTGGGCAGAGGTGTACCTATAGTACACCCACATTTCGCCAGTTATGTTTAAGTCCCATGTAATAGGGGGCGAGCCTATTGCCTATTGCCATCTACGGGGCACAAATCCAGACTTCGGGCTGCTACTGAGAAATTCCAGATAGAAGAACCCAATAACACGTTGCCCGACCTGGGAATCGAACCCAGGACCTCATGCTCAGAAGTCGCGATTGCGACCACTAGACCAACGAGGCCGTCCGAGGCACTCATATTATTTTTAATTTATACCTAACTCTTATCAGTTTCTTGAAAAAAAAAATTGGAGATAGGCCGTTTTGGTTGCTACCCACTCTAAAATAACTTCATATGAAAAAGAGTTGAAAATAGCGTGTTTGTCATTGAAAAAAGTTCCCTAACGTAAGTCTTCGGTATTTTAAGTGACAACCAAACTTTTAATACAGACTTTTTTATTATTCAGGACGATTTATAGACCAAACATTTATTTAAAGGTAAAGTTTTTCTTAATGAAAATTATAAGTTAGTGATCGTTTAGCACTAACTATAATTAGGACGAAAACGGTTTAATTTATTTTTAAATCTAAAATTAGACGTCCGCGTCCATAGGAAATCATTAAAACGTAAAACCTTTTATTCTTACCCAGATGCCGCTCTTCCAACCCGGCTGGACCCCTCTCCACGTTGCCAGCTCGTGCGCTCGGAAGCACTGCACCCGTCTGCTGCTAGCAGCTGGAGCCGACCCTAACATCACGGACGTGGAAGGACGGACACCGCTGGATGTGGCCGGCTATGCGTACTACTTTGAACAGGATGTCGATGATAAGCAGTGAGTATGATAGTTCTATGTTATGGACTTAGCCGCGAGCTACCGCGTCTTGCGACGGCGACTACGGAGCTAAGACGGACGCAATCGCGTGTTGCTGACGCATTTCGCATTGCTCGAGACCTTGAACGGGGCCATAGAACGATGGCGAGTTAGGAAGTAAGGTTGATTCATAGCTTCTGCCAGGGTCGCGGGTTGTTCGAAAGAGTTACCGTGGCCCTGGCACTGACAACTGAAAGAACACGGGTGGGTTTTAGTCAGTAAAAGTCTGAAACGCCCTTCCGCTTCACTCAGAGCGGGAAAAATCATGATGTTTTCACACTCAAAAACGAAATAAAAGCTTGAAATGCTACCAGGACAAAAAGTAGCCTATGTCTTTTCCCAGAATGCCATATATCTCCTTGCTTTTTTCGAAATCCGTTCAGTGGTTTGGGTAACATACAGTTTTTTTACTGAGTAAAAAGTCTTTAATCGCGGAGCGATTCTGCCAGCCTCGTAGTTTTACAAAATAAATAGAAATCAGGGAACAAATAGGATCTAAACTTAACTAATTTAACAATCATGTATAATACAATAAGTGCATAAGACCTATGAGTTTGTTTCGGCCTTTCTTCTCAGAGTAGTCGTACAAGAAACGCCGACCACATCTAGTTTAAAAATATGATTGACGCGTAAAAGTGTTGTACCAACCCACTCACAGAAACAAAATCATTTTTCATATAACTTAATAATTATTTTTGGATGCAGGTTTAGACAAGATCAAATAACACATGCCAATATTTATTTACATAAGTCAAACTTCTGATTTAAAAGTTTTCCGATAAAAAATCAGACTGTTTGGGGTGTCAACAACCTTCATAAGATGGCCGAACGCATTTACCGGAACGTGCCCCGATCGCAGAAACATGTTTGTCACTAACAATCGTCCGTCTGTACATGAGTACTTCAGAGAACTAAAGAATCCTTGGTGGTTCAGACTGCATTGTTCTGTAACATATACCCTTCTCCTCAGATCTTCTGTCAAAGATACTAAAAAAATATATTGTAGGTATGTTCTATTCCGTGGCCCGCGAGGAGTTGCTGGAGACTCTGAACAGGGACCCGTGGGGACGTCACTACAAAATGGCGCGGGATAAACTTCGCCCACGGGCTCCTCCACTGACGCAGTGTGAGTGCTTTGTTCCCATCGCGAGGGCAGCGCACTCCTCCGTCCGTGAATTCGCCTACTGCGGTGCCGGATGCGGACCACACGGCCGACGACGACGACGATGCTTCGAAGGTGACCCCGGTAGAGCTGAGAGTGGCGGTACATAGGCTTAGTGCCAAAACTACCGCCCCAGGAACGGACGGCTTACCTGGATAAGCCTGGGTTCTGGCCTTGGAGGCTCTCGGGCCTCGACTAAGGGGGCTCCTAAGCGCATGCTTGGAGGGGGGCCAGTCCCCACTTCGTTGGAAGACGGGGAAACTGGTCCTCATTAAGAAGCCGGGGCGCCCTGTGGACTCTCTATCCGCTTCCGCATCCGCTCATAGAAAGGCGCCCTACGGTAGACGCCATCATGCGTGTGCGAGCCCTCACGACGGAGGATGCCTTGGCCCGGGGTGGGGTCTTCTTTGCGGTGTCACTAGACATCGCATATGCCTTCAATACCCTGCCCTGGAGTTGCATCAGGGAGGCTTTCGGTATCAACGGATGCCGACTTACCTCTGTCGCGTGGTCGAGGCCTATTTGACGGACAGGACTGTCATCTACCCCGGTCACCAAGGAGAGTGGAACCGGCGAGAGATGTCGTGCGGTGTCCCACAGGGATCAGTCCTGAGGCCGCTTCTGTGGGATATCGGTTACGACTGGGTGCTGCGCGCCGACCTTCCTAGTGGCATCAGCGTGGTTTGCTACGGTAATGACAAGCTGGTCCTGCCACAGGGGAGGTCGTACCAGGCGGCGGCCGACGGTTGTGACAATCGTCGAGAGAATCCGGCAATTGGGACTTGATATGGCCCTGCACAAGTCCTAGTCCATGTGTTTTCATGGTCTTCGGAACGGGCCACATTCGGGTTCCCAGATAACGGCGGGAGGGGTTCACATCTGCGTCGAGTCGACGATGAAGTACTTGGGACTCGTCCTCGATAGCCGGTGGAACTTTGTGGAGCAATTCCAACGTTTGTCTCCCAGACTGGAGTCAGCTGGGGCTGCCATGAAGCGGCTCCTGTCCAATCTAGGGGGTCCAGACGCCTCCTGCCGGAGCCTCTACTCGAGGTTGGTGCGGTTCATAGCCCTTTACGGGGCACCGGTGTGGGCGCGCTCTATGAGGCGCCGACCGGCCTGCCGGTTGAAGGCGTCCCAAAGAGTCATTGCCATCCGGCTGGTCCGGGGATACCGCACGGTCTCCTGCGAGGCGGCGAGCCTCCTTGCCGGATTGCCGTCATTGGATCTGGCGGCAAAAGCCCTCGCGCACATATGGGATAGGCGCGAAAAGGCAAAACGCCGGGGTGTAACTCCGCTGCCGCGAGAAATCTCGGTACAGCGGACAGAGCTCCGTAGGGAGCTCATGGCGATATGGAGGGTGCGATTGTCGCAACCCAGTGCTGGGCACGCCACAATAGTGGCAATAATTTCCCTCTGTGAGGAGTGGTTGGAGAGGCGCCATGGCGTCCTCACCTTCTGCCTGACACAGGTCCTCACCGGACATTGTAGTTCCGGGAGGTTCCTGTTTCGCATAAGGCGGGAGGAAACGCCCGGGTGTCACTATTGAGTGGATCGCCCGGAGAACACGGTGGAGCATACGGTGGAGGTCTGCCCAGCTTGGGTGGAGCACCGCCGTGTCCTCGTAGAGGCAATCGGCAGCGGTGATTTCTCGCGTCCGACCCTGGTCCAGGTTATGATACGGAGCGAGAGGGAATGGAAAGCCGTCACCTCCTTCTGCAAAGCAGTAATGCTTGCAAGGAGGAGGCGGAGCGCATGAGCTCTCCCTCAGCCTTGCACCCTCACGCCACCGTAAGCGCGGCCAGGCACCAGGCCCGAGTCGGCCTCGTCGTGTTCCACGCGCGCCTCAAAGAATGTCAGGACTAAATGACGGGGTCCGATAGGGCCGACGCCTCAGGGTCGGGAGAAATTCGAAAAAGAAACCGTGGCCCTGGCACGAGCAACTTAAGGTACACGGGTGGGTTTTAGTTAATAAAAGTCTAACACGCCCTCCCACTCCACCCAGAGCGAGAGAAGTCATTTGATGATATCCAACCCAAAAAAAATGGGGTATGTTCTATTCATGAACTACATCTTAACTTAGATTTCACTCAAGGACCCATACAAGACGCAAACTTCCTAGTAAAAATACTCCTCAACCTGTCCTATCTCCATTACAGCAGCTATTGGATAGCACAAGCGTCAAGCAACGAGCCACTCTATCATTATTCCATTTAAATTAAATCCTCCTTTGGAAATTCTAGTGTAATAATAACATTATTCCTGCTTTAGTAGAATTTCTTAGGATGGGGCACCACTGGCGTAATCGTTACGAGACGTGGTGGTACCGGAGCTGCCAGTAGAACCAACTTAATATTATACCGCTGGCTTCCAGATATTATACAAATACAATTAGATTATACAATTAAAAAATACTGTTGAATTTAAAGTTTTTTTTACTGATTGTTTTTTCTTAAAGAAAGTAAGGTGAACTGTACGTAATGACTCGATAAGTCATTACGTACAGTTTACCTTACTTTCTACTTCGAATTTCTAGTCTTGTATCCAATTATAAAAGGCAATACTAAAACCAAACCAAGCCAACCAAATTATACAGATTGTGCATCCAGTTATACAATCTGACAGCCCTGCATGCATGCAGATGTAACCAATCATTATCGGGTATCGTAGCGAATAAGCGCTGATCTCCACTGCAGCCCACGGCTGAACTACGCATGTGTAACAGGTTTACCTTCTATAAAAATGTATGCGGGATCATCCACTGCGACTTAAGGACACCCTACGCTCGAAATAAATGAAGGCAAACAAATTAATCATGCACATTCTGCTTATAAGAGGACGGCCGATTGAGGCGAATCCCACGCGGGGTGTGGGACGAAATCCGCCGGCGCTAATTGTGTCAATTCATTTGTGTGGAGATGTTCAAACTGGTGCGAATAATGAAATTAAATGGAATATTTCATTTTGGAATTTACTTCCAGAATCACTTCTGTCTCCTTAAGATACAGGCCACCCCTAATTTAGGAGACAGGATTTAATGTTTTTGGTAATATAGACAATTATTTCTTTCTCTCTATGTGTCCATTGTTAGTTGATTAATTCTTAGCATATACTACTATGTAACCTGTTTCTATGTATATATTTTGGATCAATAAACTTATTATTATTACTTTTACTTGTCATAACTTCTTAACTAGGTCCCGAAACACAATTGTCGGTCAGACACGCGGACCATCGTCTAAACAGCGCTCGACATACAGATATTTTTTATCTACTTATGTATAAAACTCTCGTGTCGCAATGTTTGTTACCATACTCCTCCGAAACGGCTGGATCGATTTGTATTAAATTTTGTGTGCATATCGGGTAGGTCTGAGAATCGGTCAGCTAGTTTTTTTTTTCAAATAAAAAAAGCTAGATTGAGTTGATATTTCCCATCTAACCAACTCTGAGAAGAAATGGCAAAACAAACTCAGATGTACAATAGTCGCCGACACATGCAGTCGCGTCCCGCGTCCCGCGCAGTATTCACCTCAGTGTGGCCAGAGCGTTATCGTATGGGTATATAAAAGAATTACGAAGCCGCTAATGTGACCACCCCAGTAGGGTAGCGGTAACTTTTTAGCGTGCAAAACTTACAAAAATATAACGGCATACGCAGGTGTGGTCCCAGCATTATAGAATCCAGTTCAGTGTTATATGATGTGTAAAATCTCCTGTGAACATAAGGCATTCTAATTACAGTAAGATATTTTTCAAGGAAAGATGTATGATGCTCTAGGGAAATCGCGGTTATGAGATTTTTTTATTGTAATTTGGGATATAGAATGAAAATAAAGTTAAGATGTCGTCTTTGTTTTGTGACAGGAAATTCCTGTGTGTCCTCAATGTCACCAAAACGGTAATGTATAAGAAAATAACATAACATAATCCCAGAAGGGTTAGGCAGAGGTGTACCTATAGTACACCCACATTTCGCCAGTTATGATTAAGTCCCATGTGATAGGGTGCGAGCCTTTTGCCTTCAACCGGGCACAAATCCAGACTCCGGGCTGCTACTGAGAAAGTCTAGATAGAACCCAATAACACTTTTCCCGACCTAGGAATCGAACCCAGGCTCATGCTCAGCAGTAGTTCTTGCAACCACTAGACCAACGAGGCAGTCAAGTTATTAGAAAATGTTGGAATAATTTGGATACTGGAAATGTTATTAGATAATGATGTTTACATGAGAATTACATTTTCATTAGTAAGTCTCAGTAAGGTCTGTACTTGGTGTCTAACTTATTATGGTGCATTAGAGCAAAATCCTAAGCCAAGTCTTTAAGGAAACGTTACTTGAAAGTATATTATAGTTAGTAGATTATTATAGCTTTGGTTAAAATTTGGATGCAAAAAAAAAATGCGCTTGCGCTTATTGTGTCTGATATATGTAGGTGTTCAAACTGGCTTAAATTGTGACGTGGATACCTAATCATTAAAACATTCGACATGCGGAGTTACGTCCTTTCGTCCCTTGCCTTCAGAACTATTAACCAAAAGAACCAATAAGGCTTCTTCCTTCACGAAATTATTGAAAAGAAACTCCTACCAATACTAGCAACCTCTCTTCCAGCCTAGTAGAAGTAATAACGATGCTACTCAAAGCTGGTGGCAACTTTAACACGATGAAGAGCAACAACCTGAACAACATGGACACCCCCCTCCATACTGCGGTGGAGATCGAAAGTCTAGAAGCGATTCAAGAGCTGCTGGATGCAGGAGCAGTTGTAACCTGCTTGAACAGGGCGGGACAGACACCGCTGCATGTGTGTGTTAAGAGGAATTTGGAAGAGCATTTGCAGGTGACACTTGGAGATATAACGTTGATTTAGGACAAGGACGAGCTCATGTAAAAATTTTTTTTTTGGATTCCACCTCTATTTCCAATACAGGGTGTCCCGTAAGTCGACATCAAGCCGGAATCGGGTGGTAAGTGTCATGCATAACAGCTAACAGAAAAAAAAAATGCCATGTATTTAAAAAATTACGGGCATTTACATTTTAAAAAAACCGAGAAAATCTATTGCCTGTGACGGTCTTTTAACTCTTGTGGCTAATATTTTTCATTTTTATTAAATTATTTAAATGATAATTTTTTTTTGTTTTTTTTTTCTGTTATCTATTATAACCCGATCCTATCACCCGATTCTGGCTTGACGTCAACTTACGGAACACCCCGTGTGTCTTCTCAGATATGAATAAAATATAAACTTTATTCGCGTTCAGAAAACGGTACAACATTAAAAACTGGTAATATAAATTATTACTAGATTTTTGGCTAAGAAACAAAGTAATTTTTACACCTTTCCTAGACCCAACACTAGAAATCCCTGTGTTATGGATATAGTCTCTTCCAATTATCTGTATTACGTAAACAAATAACTGGTTTGCAAACTCTGAGAATCAGAAGTTTGAGAGTCGAAGCTAAATTTCTGATTATTTCTAGTAACTTGGATTTTTAAGTCGTTCCAATAATTGTCGATAAGATATTGAAATTTATCGGAACGTAGTAAGGTTACGTAATTTCGTTTCAAACATTTAAAAAAATATAAATACTAATCTTAAATCGCCTTTTCTGTAAGTACGTGGTACCAATTTCAGCCGAACTTGATTAATTGCTAAACCATTAATTTGTCGTTCAACTTTATGAGTAAAAGGAAATTCAATAAAAGACTGAAACTAAATTAACGAAGACAATGTCATAAAATAAGAACCTTGTTTAAGCAACTTGTAATTTTATCGCAGCTTTTAGCCAACTACGACTATATGAACGCCAACCCACTGCTGGCCATAGTAGATGTTAAGGACAAGGAAGGTCATTCAGTTTTGCAGGCCGCTGTGGAAGCGGCATGGGTGCCAGGAGTATGTATCGCCTTGGAAGCAGGCGCTGATGTTACATCTAAGGTAAGGTAAAGGTAATTAATCAATATTTTAACCACGCAGACATAAAATAGAAGAATATTTTAAACGCAACCGTTTTTTCCACATTTCCCTTATCAAATTCCTTTAGTTTACCAAAACAATGTATTAGTACCAATTTTATTGGTTTGCAGGCTAACGACGGAGAGACTCCAATCCACTCTGCCGCTGCATTAGGAAACTTGGACGTCCTCAATGAAATTCTAAGTATAGCCAAACAAAGAGATGCATTAAACTATCAAAATGAAGAAGGAGAAACTGCTTTATTCAAAGCTATTATACACGGCCATGTGAACTGTGTGAAACAAATCCTCAATGAAGGAGCTGATTTAAAAATCACTCTCAGAGGAGAAGTAAATATATTACACGTAGCAGCTGACTATGGACATTTAGAAGTTCTAAGAGTACTTCTAGAATTTAATGATACTGTCACTGAAGCTTTAATCGACACTTTAACAGCAGCAGATAGAAGAGGCTTTGGTCCAATACATTTTGCAGTCTACAACAACCACCCGGCTTGCGTAGAATTACTACTGTCAAAAAGGGCAGATATAAGACTAAGGACAACTTGCAGTCCCCACAAATCTTCAACTCCATTGCATTTAGCTGCCTTCAAGAATACCGTAGATATAGCGAAAATCATCCTCAAATTCGACAAAACTACTGTACACGAAGTGAATAGTATGGGATGGTTCCCACTTCACTCAGCAAGCCACTATGGTAGTAGAGATGTTATAACCCTGTTGCTACGCGAAGGAGCAGATCTTTCAGGATACACAGATGGCCCAAAGAAATTCAGAAGAACAGCTATCGATATGATTATCAACAATCTATCAAAACCTACAGAGTTTATAGAAGATGTTTTTGATTCGTACATATCCAGTAATGGTCAAGATTTACAGGATAACAACTGTCAAGTTACTGTTGACTATGGAATTTTGATGCCGACAGTCTGTGAGATGGAACAAATGAAAGTCATTGAAGCACTTCTGAAGACTGGAAACAGATATGGACAGAGAAAATTACTCGTCCATCCGTTGGTTGAGAGTTTTTTGTTCTTAAAATGGAAGGCACTGTTACCATTTTTCTATACCATCATAGGTTTATATGCAGTTTTCTTGTCATCATTAACGACTTTCATTGTGTCAGTATTCTTCTTTCGAGATACGAAAGAAACCACGCCTGAATGGTTGAATCCTGCAATCTGGAGTTATGTAGTTTATGCCACGATAGTGTTGATACTTTTGCAGGTGAGTAATTACTTATGAAAAAATAGAAGAACAAAAGAAAGAAAGATGAGTTTTATTAAAAAAATGAGTTTTTACATAGTATATAAATCAAGATTAAGACAAAGTCAGAGCATTTATTTCAAATAGGCCCATGGAAGGCACATCTGAACGACAACTTTTAAATTAAAATATAATTGATTCTAGTCACCCCTTCCAAAAGATAGTTTCGTATGGAGAAGAATGTGCAAGAAACTCCACCGTTACTCTTTTATAATGATAAACAATAACTATTTTGTATTCATTTACATATTTTTTTTTAGATTAAGTTCACAAAGGGACTTATTTTAACTATATTGAGAGAGAGAGAGAGAGAGACATTTTATTTTTGCAAATATGGGTACAAAACAAGGTGACATAAAAATAAAATTAGTAACACCCATATTTTACCAGAAGGCATGCAAAAGTACAAAAAAATGGAATATCATGCTAAGTACATAATAACAGACAATATCAAGAAAGAGATTGACTAACTATAATTACAATTGAATTATGAAGTACTTCAATAATTATTGTCCATTCTTTTCCAGTCAAACTAATATTGAGCGCAACCACTGTGCAACCATTGCACTGATAGATATCAAGTACTTTCAAACTCAAAGGCTCAACAATTAAAAACAAACCATTAACATTATTATTTAAGTTTCTTAATTTAGTTAGTTTAAGTTTAATAAGTTTTCTCGTTTTTTTCTTTTCTTCATCATTATTATTTATAGAAATCATAAAGCTGGGCATAGGCCTCTCCAATCACACGCTATTTAATTCAATCCTTTTAAATTACAGGAAGTCCTCTACATGAACGTTAAAAGCAGTAGATACTTCTTACAACTGGAGACCTGGGTGAAATTTGGTTCCTTAGGCTTCGCAGTCATCCTACCATATACGGTGGTAGTGGTGAACTTGAAAAGTGATCAATGGCCTCGCCACGTGGCCACAGTGGCTTTGCTGCTATCCTGGCTTGAGATGATGTTCCTATTGTCCAGGTTTCCAAACTGGGGATATTATGTGCTGATGTTTGGAAAAGTTGCGTCAAATGTTGTGAAGGTGGGTCTTGACTTTTATTAGATGAGACCTTTTTTTACTGAAAGCTGTTTATATCGTTTTTAAATAAGATTTTTGATCCGTTAGAAAACTGTGGTGATATCTTTACAGAAATAGCAGGATAATTTATTTATTAATATTTGCAGCACAAAGAAAAGCCCCTAGAGATTTATAGGGTATATTATACTTTAGGGCAGCACGTCACTGGACTTATTGCTGAATGTTCGTACGAAAACGATTGCAAGAAAAATATTGATGAAATAAAATTGACTCTCACGTACATAGCTAGTTTTACACGAATAGTTTCTTACTTCTTTTACAGACTGCGTGAAAAAATAGAAAAATCTAATTCCTATAGATGTTTATATTTCGTTTCAGATCCTCCTAACTTTTATGTTCCTGGTGATCGGATTCTCTCTAAGCTTTATGATACAGTTTCGTTCACAAATACCTTTCGACGGTCCATGGGCTGCTCTTGTCAAGACCATAGTCATGATGACGTCAGAGTTCGATTACGGTGCCCTTTTCGATGAAGAGCATTCCAAAGAACTGGCTACCTCCCTCATCATTATCAGGATCATCTTCCTCATCTTCCTTATTTTAGCAGCTATAGTACTTATGAACTTACTAGTAGGTGTTGCAGTCAATGATATCAATGATTTAGAAGTCCTTGGTAATATTAGAAGATTAGTGAAACAAGTAGAATTCTTAGGAACTTTGGACACTTTAGTTTATAACAGAATATTTAACGCAATATTACCGAAAAGAGTGAATACGAGATTGAAAAACAAACGCAATGTCGTAAGTGTGATGTGTCTAAGACCTGGAAAACCTCGGTGGAAGCACTCGAGATCTCTCCCATCAAGGATTAAAGATGCCATCTTTACCAAAGCTCAGGCACAAAAGAAACAAATCGAAGATGAAATGGGTCTCCAAGCCTTCAAAACGAAGCTCAACGACATGCATGATGCAATAATGAGTATCAACAAAAAGAAGGATGAAAATGAAGAGCAGAAGAAACCAGAGTGTCCTATAAATCCTGTAATTGAGTTACCTAAACCTAGGAAGAATAATAATTTTGATGAAGTGGCAACTACGTTACATGAGTTAGATGATGTTGTTATAGAAATGAAGCATCAGAATCAAGAATATGTAGAAGAATCGAAGTCAGCAATGGAAACGCTGAATGTTAAGATAGACCAGGTATCTGTAGAACTCAAAATGATCAAGCAGTTTTTGAGCAGATTAGAGAGTAAGCTAAGTAAATAATGATTATGTGTTGTTTTTAGTAAAGTGCTAATAGCTCTAAAAGATTGTCATTTGTTTCATTGCACTGCGAATTAAACAAAAATACTTCTACTGGTGCACCACCGGTGATTACCGAAAAGCGAGTAGAGCTAGCATCTAAAAACAAGCAAGCAAGTGCGCGACGGCGAAGAGCTATTACTTGCGAGTATTCTTCCCGTCAAGCCAGCGTCGTTGAGCGAGTACTATATTTGATTAATCTTGTCGCTGTAACAAACGAGTACTTGCCGGTGGTGTGATCACTATTAATATAAGTATCTCCTTTCCTTACATGGGACCTTTGTACATTTGACGTTTCTAAAATCGAAAATCATTAATAGCTCCTCGTTGGCCATGAGACAGGTGCCTTATAGCAAGCAACACACCAGAATGCGTAAAATACAGCTTGCAGATTGAATGTGTGCCAATAGACAGATTTGATGGAATGTGGACTGAGAAGCAGGGTGCTGATGCTTTAAGTTTATAAATGTCTGCCAACAACGCCGATATATTAACAGGTTCATTATCAGAAAGAGTATGCTTTGCTTACATCAAAAAAGTACAAGATTTCAGTACTAGAACAGACTTGTATATAAACTACTTTCCTGCCTTATTAATGTGTAATAAAAAGCAATATCACGTTCCTAACTCAGAAATAACTTCACATTAATAAGAACTAGCACAACACTAAATGCTTTGCTATAAGAATCAAAATGATATACTCCAAGCCCAGTTGCTAAACAAGCCAATATTTCTAGATCCCCGACATTCCTTGCAAACTCCCTTTTGGCCTTGTATTTTCTTAGACGGGAGAAATGGGTGGAAGATCTAGTTATAAAAGACATGAGATGCGATGCTGGCAGAATAATGATATATGGTTTTGTTGGCATCAGAGGAAAAATATGGCTTATTTTAATACTGAAGCCTGATTGGCTATTGTTAGTTTGTGAAAGATTTGTTGGTCTATTAGAAGGTTGTCTGTGGCTGATTGGAAGGTTGTCTGTGGCTTTACCGTAGTCGATAAAAAAAGAAGAATTAAGTACAGAATCATGTACAGAATTCATGGTAACAGTTCGTTTCGCTGTTTTTTTTTTAAGCTTATCGTTTTTGGTATCTAATGAAAGGTCTTAAGGAGAACTTCCTGAAAATATATTGGTTATATACACATAATTACTAGTTTCTGCCCATGACTTCTTTCGCATGAAAGTCGTAAGACACCACAATACTAAAATAACAGTCACATTTTAATATATTTTTCCTTTATTCTTTTGTAGTTTTGGTAGCACAAAAATATAAAGAGAGTCAGGACTGGTGACGCGGGAGCAAGCGACGTACAGCATGTCGATTCTGTAAAAATCTCACCGTGAAGGCTTGCTTGGAGTGAGCTGTCAGTGTCATCCCGTCTAGGTCAAGCCCTAGCATCAGTGGCACTGACAGCTCACTCCACGCTCACTTCACCTAAGTGTTCCTGAGGTCGACACCCGAAGCCTTCAGTAGCAATTTCCTATGCTTGCGAACTTTTTCACTTTGTTGGCTAAAATAGTCGTTCATATATTATGTCATGATTGACAGCTTTGCTCTTTAAAGGTATAGCGGGACGATAATCATTTAAAGGGTTAACCTTTTGAATGATTATCATACCTTTATGAGCTCACCAGACAATTACTTTTTTATAGTGACCGAACTAACAAGTTCGATCGACAGATCGAGATCGAGGATTAGGAGCTAAGCAGTCAATTATCATATTTTTTGAGATATCTATTATCAATCATCACTACTCATTCAAGAACGGCTATTTTTGATAAATTTCAACAAAGCAATCGATTGCCAAAAATAACAATGGCGACGAAATTGTTAATGGAATTAGTAAGCGTCTACTTTTCGCACCGTGATAGATACTGACGAAATAATTTACTAAGTTTTATGAAATCAAGATTATAGCCTATCGAGGCCGGGAAAAAAAAAACGTCATTAATGCCTACCTACCTGCCTACTGACAACATAATACAACTTGTCGTTCGTTGCTTGCGCGTTTATCTCGTATTTTGTGTTCCATTCCATCGATTATCCTTGATTTTCTGCTTTACAACTGCTTCTGCTTATGTATTCTGAGATTTACTGTTTTCTGTGTGACCAGTGCTTGCCTAAGGATTCTGATTATTTCCTTTCACGGCGACATTTTTGCTGACACTCTGGATTATGATTCTGCCTTGATACCTTGGATTTTGTTGGGTGTGCATCCATTTGTTAAAACGATGGGAAGCCGTGTAAGGCCTACACGCATCATGTTTGTCAACTGCAACATATGTGTCAATACATTGCGCCGATAACCAGCATTGGCACTTGACACGGGAGCCACTGCTTTATTCTGCAGCTGGGTATATCCACAAATTGTAAGTATTTCTGGCGACTAGTCAAGTTACAAGATAGTGATTATCTTCATTGCTTATAACTATATAGTAAGCATAGAACAAAATAATTTACCCTAGTTGAAAATATTGTGTCTGATTTCTGTTAGTTGCAATCTATGTTGTTAAAAATCATGATTTTAAAACAATTTAATATGCAGCCATCTAAAGCTTCGTACTAAATAGGTAAGAGGAATATTATTTTTATACGAACAACATATTGCGCTTCTACCATAAATATCACGAAGAACAATTTTCAAGTTTCAATGACTAAATCATTATATTTTATCAAGAGTATTATACTTTTTGATTCCAGACTTTGGAAGATGACTATGTCTGCGAGGCATGCAGAGATCTTGCAATCGCTGCAGTTAACTTGCAAAGAGAAGTTTCGGGCAGTGAAGAAGCTGGGCCAAGTACAATGGGGCATTTTTATTGCTCATCATCCCTAATCACAATGTATCCACAGTTTTGATTTTGCTACGATTTTAATACATTCTGTCAAAAAAGTATCGGGAATGGATTATGGTTCCATATTTTTGTTTTTTTTTGTTCGTTTGGCACAGCCATTTTGGCGTGGTGTTTGAGTTGCATCGGTTATTTAAAATTAAATACAGTGCTGTTTCTAGTTAGATCATATTTAGTGTGTATTCCAAATTTCAAAATGGACAAAAAACATCGAAAAAAAGAATTTGTCTTACCTAAATGTTGCATAGCCAGTGGAATTTCGTGTTCGGAGTCATTGAAAATGTTACAAAAGGCTTACGAGAATCGACTTTATCAAAAAACTCGTACTTATGAGTGGTACAACGCTTTCAAAAGCGGTCTAGATGCGATGGAAGATTTGCCTAGCTATCATTTTCTTCAACTGAAGTTAACATCGCAAAGTGTAGGAAATAGTGACTGAAAATCCTCATTTTAGTTTGAGAGAGATAGCAGCTGAACTTTCTGTGTCTCACGAGTCGATGCGTACCATTTTGCCATGTTGCCGCTCGGCTAGTCCCGAAAGACCTGAATTTTCTCCAAAAACGTAATCGCATAAAAGTCGCTGAGGACACGCTAAAACGAGTCGAGTCAATTCCAACCCAACATTCATGAAACGCATTGTTACTGGTGACGAGACGGTTTTACGAGTTTGACATGCAAACTAGTCAACAACCTTCGGAGTGGCGCGTTCCAAATAAACCGAAACCGAAGAAACCACGCCAAAGTCTATCAAAAGTCGAAGACATATTCACTGTTTTCTTTGACTATCGCGGTGTTTTGCACTCGGAATTCTTGCCGGAAGGTTACATGGTAAATAAAGATGTATTATTATAACGGTAAATAACATTATTTGAGCGTTATGCGGCGTAAGGGCAATTCGACGAAAAAGGCCAGATTTGTGGAAAGAAAATTCTTGGATTTTGCATCACGATAATAACCTTCGCACAGGCCATATTTGTGAACGATTTATAAAAGACAATTCAACAAATACCATCGACTAAGCACCTTATTCACCAGATATGTCTCCAGCCGACTTCTTTCTTTTTCCGCAACTCAATTTAACACTTCTTATCACCCGTTTTCATTCGGTAGAAGACATAAAGGAGAATTCGCGGCGAGAACTGAACTCAATTCCGGAAATGCGTTTTTTTTATTTTTATTATTGGATTATTCGTTGGCGTAAGTGTATCGTTTCTGAAGGAGCATACTTTACATTAAAATTGGATGAATGACTAACATTTTGTGTATTATTGATCTTTTCCCGGTACGATCTTGACAGAGTAGTACCTATACGAGTAGTTACACCTCTCCCCGACCGTTCGGGGAAACAAGGCGTGATGTTATGTTATGTTTATTGTTTATTTTTCCTATACAAAAAATTGGAAAGGGAAGGGTACCTTTAATGATCTGAAATACCAACTTCAATGATCCCAAACCCCAAAATAATTGAAATAAAAATTAAAGTTAAAAATAAAACACCGCGATAGTCAAAGAAAACAGTGAATATACTGTTTTCTTTGACTATCGCGGTGTTTTGCACTCGGAATTCTTGCCGGAAGGTTACATGGTAAATAAAGATGTATTATTATAACGGTAAATAACATTATTTGAGCGTTATGCGGCGTAAGGGCAATTCGACGAAAAAGGCCAGATTTGTGGAAAGAAAATTCTTGGATTTTGCATCACGATAATAACCTTCGCACAGGCCATATTTGTGAACGATTTATAAAAGACAATTCAACAAATACCATCGACTAAGCACCTTATTCACCAGATATGTCTCCAGCCGACTTCTTTCTTTTTCCGCAACTCAATTTAACACTTCGTATCACCCGTTTTCATTCGGTAGAAGACATAAAGGAGAATTCGCGGCGAGAACTGAACTCAATTCCGGAAATGCGTTTTTTTTATTTATATTATTGGATTATTCGTTGGCGTAAGTGTATCGTTTCTGAAGGAGCATACTTTACATTAAAATTGGATGAATGACTAACATTTTGTGTATTATTGATCTTTTCCCGGTACGATCTTGACAGAGTAGTACCTATATGAGTAGTTACACCTCTCCCCGACCGTTCGGGGAAACAAGGCGTGATGTTATGTTATGTTTATTGTTTATTTTTCCTATACAAAAAATTGGAAAGGGAAGGGTACCTTTAATGATCTGAAATACCAACTTCAATGATCCCAAACCCCAAAATAATTGAAATAAAAATTAAAGTTAAAAATAAAACCCTACTGCGATAAAAACGCCAGCTAAAAAGGTATGAACATGGCATCACACAAAGACAACTTAAAAATCCGGAGTCACACGTAATTAGCTGTTCTATTTGTGTCTAGCTACATTTGACATGTGTAGTTCGACTGCCATTAACAAGAAAATTTTAGTCCGTAACTGGCGAAATGTGGGTGTATTAGACTTTTGCTCATCAAAGAAACATACATACTGGTCGCTATGTTTGCGGACTACTTTTTGAAATAAATCAATCAAAGCACTTGGCATTTGAAAATGTAGTATTCGTAACTAATTAATTATAAGTACATTTGATTAGCGAAACGTTCGGATCTAATGGCTTCGAATGAGCGCCGTAATGCAACTGTTGTGTTTGCAATATTAAGGAGAGACCCTATGAATAAGTGTTGAGGTGCAAGTTGCAGCGGGAGTTCGTTTATCGTGCTTATGACTATTTAGGTACAGTTGCAAGATGTAAGTAGCTTGACGTAAAAACTTTATTTTAATTAATAATGAAAAAAACAGTTTGCATGCATTTGTTTATCCTATAAACATATCACACAAACCATCGCGGGTTTAATAGCGGTATGGCCACGGTAACTCAGTGCCACTACATATTAATGAAAATTTGCTAGGTACATAGATACAATTTCTATAGATCGCACTGAAATCTAGCAAGGCCGCATTCCGAATTGCGCTGTAATCGATTTGAGCGCGCTTACACTCGTTCCGAGTTAGCGTGAGCGCGATAACGATGTCCCGTGAATTGTAATAGATGATGTCATGACATGCGCCATCTTGTTATCGCGCTCACGCTAACTCGGAACAGGTGTAAGCGCGCTCAAATCGATTACAGTTAAATTCGGAATGCGGCCCTAATAACGTATTCTCTATGACAAATATGACTGAAAGCGCGCGAAATTAACGCGAAGTTGGCGTGGTTTGAACTGTCAAAATACCACGCTCGACAACCGTACGGAATCGTTGTTGTTTCGAGTAGAGTAAGATTGTGTTTGAGTAAAATTCAGCAAAACTTATGTTGAAAAACGTTAGAAACAATTGTTTTTTGTATATAAATACACAAGGGACTTTATAGCTTTATGTCCCTATAAACTATTGTCGAAAATGATAATACTTTAACTTAATTACCGATTATTTCCTTAAATCACGAAGTGGTCCAACCAGTTATTGTTGGCAATATTATTATTTGAAAAACTACAAGAACCCTCAAACAAATAAAATATGTTCATGTAAACACACTCGAACAGCTTTTGAAAACAGACGTAAGTTCGTTCAAAAACGAACTCAATAAATTTTAACAGTGCTGTCAAAATATTTTCACTGTAATTTTTGATTAATAAAGTTTACCCCAAGTTTTTGAATGTCAAAAATAATGTTAAAATAAACTAAAAAACTATACTTTAAGAATTATTGATGTTGTAAATAGAGTATTTGCAATGACTAGTTTTAGGATCAAATACTTTCGAATTAAATTTCAAAACGCACGCGTGGTGTCATAATGTGCCATAGACATTTCGATTCTTTTGCCGTTACCTATGATTATAAAATATAATCAAAGGTCGTTACATGGGTTTCTACAAGACACGATATTGACGTGGTTTGCACGTGGTAAGATTACGCGGGGTATTATAATTACCATACAGAATTGGAGCCCACAGTTCACATTCCTCCGAACTCAATATGTCAATAAACAACTTATTAAGAAACTTTTCCCATACCTACTCGTACCTACCATTTTCTTACTAATAAAAAGCGACTCGCACATAATACGGAAAAAAATAAAGTCGTCTTTTTATGAAACCATTCGTGAAGATCTAATAAAAGGTATCTGGGGCAATATGGAGCTTGAATTATGCTATTCATTCTGATTTACCGACAAATATACGAGATATTGCCTACAGTTTGTGGTTGAGCTATTTCTTATGGTTAGTAGTACATTTATTAATGGGTTTTTCTGCAATACTGACCTTGCGAACTTCGAACTGCCTAAAGAACATAAATTTTTTTTTTTTTTTTCGTGAATTTGCACATGTTTTTATATTTAGTTATTCTGCTAATCGGGGGCGGAGACAAATCTCACAAACCAAAGATCATAAAAATTGGTCCAGCCTTGAGTTGTAAATGCATTAACTAACTCGAATTTGTTTTATTTATATAGATTTACAAAAGTTTTATAGAAAACAATCTATGGTCTATGTTCTATGTTGGAGGGTATGGTTTCCGCACTTAGTCCTACATGTAGACCATTGTACGTGGGCCATAGCGGCCGTCGTTGGTTTTTATTCCAACCAGCCCACCTCCCTCCAGAAGCCGATCAAAGCTTCTGGTCTGTTGAGAACCTCTGTGTAAGATCCGAGTGTCCCGAGGGTTTCTGTTCTAATCTGGGTAACGCCTGTGCACTCAAAGAGCACGTGCGCAACGGTCTCGTCCGACTCCATGCAAGCTCTGCACAGAGGGCTGTCCGTTATACCTATTGTGTAGAAGTGTTTATTTAGCGAGCAGTGTCCTGTGATGGTCCCCGTCATCAGGCGCAGGCCATTTCTATTCAGAAGTAATAAACTCCTGCAGCCACCTGCGTATCTGGTTGAAGGGGATGGATATGATGGGTTCAGGCCCGCATGCACGTGCTGGATGCTCTCCTGGCTAATTCGTGAGCTGCGTCATTGCCCAGCGATCCACTGTGTCCTTTTATCCATTGCAGTGTCACTGTGTTGCGGTTTAATACCGTTACTCGTTCTAGAGCCTTGTGACATTCTAGTACTATACTTGAGGTAATATAGTTTTTCCTCAATGATTGGAGGACTGAGGTACTGTCGGAGAGTATACGTATATGTGTGTCCGTAACTTTCCTGGTTTCTATGGCGTACACCGCTTGTATAATGCCCACACACTCCGTCTGATAGACGGTGTTAAACATTCCCAGCGGGTTTGATATGTTTATGTTGAGGTCGTGTGAAAAGACTCCAACTCCGGTCCCAGATCCGGTCTTCGAGCCGTCGGTGTATACTCTCATCTCGTTCGGGCCTGAGTAGTCACACCGTTCTTCCGAGAGAACGATGTTGTAGTGCTTTTGGAAGTAGTGTTGCTTCGGGGTTTTGTCGCAGGGTGATGCTAACATTGGCTGTCGTTTGACTGCATCCTCCTTTATGCGTGTGTGCCTGACCCTAGAATCTTTGCTTAGGGTTCCCGATATATGAAGCCTAAAGGCAGCCAGGGTCGCCTCCTCCCGCACGATGAGGTGTAGGGGTGGCAGCCCAAGCATTGCCTGTAGGGCAGCAGTGGGTGTGGTTCTCATGCAGCTAGTGATTGCTACACAAGCAAACCGCTGCAGTTTTTCGAGATCTTTTTGGGCTGTGCTCAGGTCTGTCCTAGGCCACCAGACTAACGAGCCGTACGTGATAATTGGTCTAATGACGGCAGTGTATAGCCAGTAGGTTACCTTGGGGTTAATCCCCCAGTTTCTGCCAAGCATTCGCTTGCACTGCCACAGAGATATGCTGGCTTTTGTAGTGATGTAGTTGGTGTGTTTTGCCCAATTCAGCTGTTTATCCAAATAGATGCCTAGGTACTTGATTTCGGTTGATAGGCTTAGAGTAGTTCCGAAGAATCGTGGTAGTTGTAGTGTCGTCAGTTTCCTCTTTTTCGTAAAGAGGATCAGTTCGGTCTTTGTGGGGTTGGCGGTTAGCTGGTGTCTATTGCACCAGTCCTCTACTATTTTCAAGGCTTGGCGCATAAGGTTGCATAGGTTATTTTCGTGGGTGCCATTTATTATTATGGTTATATCATCGGCATAGCCTACAGTAAAGTAGCCTTTGTCATTGAGTGTTCTGATGAGGCTGTCCACAACCAAGTTCCACAGAAGTGGCGAGAGAACGCCCCCCTGCGGGCAGCCCTTCGCCACAATGGCCCTTGTGGTGTCGGTCACTGTTACCTGTACAGCTCTCAATTTGAGCAGATTAGTGATCCACCCGCTCAGGGTCGGGTCTATATTGTGTCTGTCGAGGGCCATGTTGATGCTACCGAACGTGGTTTTGTCAAAAGCACCCTCGATATCAACGAAGACAGCTAGTGCTGAGCATTTGTGGTCCACCGCGCATTCAATCTTGGAAACCACGCTATGTAACACAGATTCCGTTGATCTGCCTGTGGAGTACGCATGTTGTTGTTTATGTAGTGGTTTTGCCTGAAGAGGTCCGTCTCGAATGTATCTATCACAGAGTCTCTCCAGGGTTTTCAGTAGGAAGGATGTGAGGCTTATGGGCCTATAGGCCTTGGGTTGTGTGTAGTCGGATTTGCCTGGTTTGGGTATGAATATGACTTTCACTTAGCGCCAAGCTAGGGGTATTTGTCTGAGTGCTATACAGGCTCGGAAGGTCTCCACCAGGCATGGTGTCATTATATCAACCCCCCATTGTAGGAGGGCTGGAAAGATGCCATCCAGCCCAGCGGACTTATAGGGCTGAAAGGTGTTGATGGCCCACTTTATCCGGTCTTCTGTTACTATATTGCGGGCTCTAGATCAGTCTTGATCCGTTGGGGTCCATTCTGGTTCAGCTTCCCACACCTTGTCCTCTAGGAGTTTGCAGTCTGGGAAGTGAGTCTCGAGGAGGATCTTACTGGTTTCATGGTCATTTAGTGTATGAGTTGTCGGGTTTTTTCAGCGCGCCGAGGGTTCGGTCCTGATCAGTTGATAGGATTTTCCTTACCCTTGCGGCTTCATTATTGGTTTCGATGGATTCACAGAACTTCCGCCATGCTGTTCTTCTGGCAGTTCTGATTTGCTTTTTGTATGTATGTTGGGTCTCTTTGTATGACTCCCAGTCGTCCGGGTGTCTGGTGTTTTTGACTCTGTTGAATTGCTTACGTAATGCATCTCTGAGTTTACTAAGTTCAGCGTTCCACCAGGGGTTCCTCTCGCTGTTAGTTTTTGGCGCCCTTAGTTTGCAGCATGCATGGTATGCCTCGGTAATATATTCTGATAGTTTGTTTACGGTGTATTCTAGTTGTGCGTGGTCTGTTATGGTTACTAGTGATAGGTGTCTGCCTAGTAGGGAGGCTAGGAGGCGCTTATACCCGGGTACATTGGTGCGCCGCGGGTTCCGCCTAGGCACTGGTTTACTTGTGTTGGTAGTTAATGTAAAGCGAATCCTTCTATGGTCTGAGCAAGAAGGCTCGTCGGATAAGTGCAAGTTTGTGATAAAGTTTGTTGCATTTTCTGTTGCAAGGGTTAGGTCTATGATCGTTTGCCCTCGGACTGTGACCCAAGTGGGTTCAGCACCACGGTTAACAATGTTAAGGTTAGTAGAGAATAAATAGGTGGATAGTACCTCTCCTCTAGGGTTCGGTGCGTCGCTGAAATAAAAATAGAAATAGAAAACATGTAGCACTACATATTGCAAATAGAGTTGGTTAAATAATACCTTGTCAATACATCTATGAAAACATCATGTACGTAAGAAAAAATTTACATCTTTACAGTAAAAGAGGTGAAAGACATAATTATAGTACTAGAAATCGGGACCTATTAGTTCAACCAGGTTTCAGACTGGCTAAAGTAGACTCATCTTTCATGGGGTACTGTCTAAAATGTTATAATAAAATACCTCCCCACATACTTCAACTGAATGAGACAAAATTCAAATCCTTTGTCAAACGCACACTATTCAGGCAGGCATATTATAGGTTGGAGGATTACATAACTGTTAAAAATGCCTGGCTTAATGCCGGTCCTGCTCCACACCACAACTAATTGATTGACATTTGAAACACTGTTGAAGCTGCTGAAGATAGTAAGAATTTATTTGCATAATATAAACTCAATCTCCTTTTTATTATATAGATGCATTGCACAGATGTGAGTACTATGTACTATAGAGCTACCATTTACCGGGTAATGTCATAGATTGACTTGAATGTGCCTTGGCGGCTGATAGTATGTCATGCTCACTCAAATGTCTCGTTGACGGTGGCGCGTGTGTCGGATCATTTAGCTCCCTTCAAAATGGTTGAGCTGAATGGTGCTGATCCATGCGTCATGTTCGTGAACGAGCGCCGTCAGTTGGGACTGGTCATCTCTTAGCTGCCACGGCTTATTTTAATAATTAATTAGCTGGATTGTTTTTAATTATGTTTTGATGCACTCTGGACGCTTTTAACGTGTACGGTTTTTTGTACATCGTTCTCACTTATAGTGTCAACATTAATCGATGTAACTAAGATATATGTAAAACATTATTATTTAAAAGAGTGTCCATGGAGTTTCTTGCCCGTTCTTCTCCATAGGTACCTACTACGCTTTGGAATGGGCAACTAGCTTCATATTTCTGACTGACCGACTCCTTGACAATTCAAAAGTGCCTGTAAATGGTTTAATTGAAATAAATGATTTGAGTTTGAGTTTGAGTTTGAATAAAAATAAAAGTTTATTAGGAACAATTTAGGTATAACCTAATAAAAGACACGAAGACTACTGCAAACGTAAAATACTGTGGCGAGGCTATCAACGTCCAACACAAAATATCGGGAAGATATTTTTGTTCCAGACTTTCACGTTTAATAAAATTAATTCAATTACAAATACAAACATTATTGTTTGTATTTGTAATTGTACGAGCGGTGCATTTGTGTCGTGCTGTCGCGCCGCGCCCGTTCTGCCCGTTGAGCCTTAAGTCTATATTGAAAGAACCCTAGCATGTGAATTTATTTGTGATACCACAAGTTGCTTAGTTGTATCACACGACATGGACTTAAGCCAGTCTGTTAATGTTTTTCTCTCCGACTCCGTTCATGTCGAATTGCCCTCCCATCGGACTATGAGAGTGAGGGAAGAGAGAGAGTGCACCTATGTCTGCGCACACACCTGTGTACATTTCTCCCGCGCCGAAGGCTGGTCTCCGCTGAGTTTGGTCGCCATTGCCAGAATTCGGTCTAGTCCACTATTATTAATGTGACCTATCAGTGAAAGAATTCACATAACATATTTGCCTTAGCGTCCCGATTGTACCCCAATTTCCCTTTTCAGCGAAAATCTCTTTCACACAAACAAACAATTTTACGGCTTTATTATAAAGGGTAGTAGGGACATTGCCGCGCAAACTGTAACTATGAATTCACGGATATTTTGTCAGTTATCAAAAGAAAAACTGCTGTTTCTTAGAATAGATAAGTTAATGTTAAAAGTTAAACTGAGTACCTAAAGGCTAAAACCCCGCCTTTGTACCTTTTTGTGTTCGAAAAGTTTAAATTAATAAATAAAAGTGCAAAACCTACGCTGTCAGAATCATGTACTATATCCATGACAACAGTAGTGTTATTATGTAACCATCTTCTCACCGTGAAAATTTTGGTTAAGTGAGCGTGGAGTGAGCTGTCTGTGCCACTGATGCTAGGGATTGACCAAGACGGGATGACAGTGACAGCTCACTCCACGCAAGTCTTCACGGTGAGGTTTTAGGAATCGACATGCTGGTTGCACGGTGATGTTCTTGCCACCCTATATGCACAACCCACCGCGTCGCGTCCCAACACGCGCCTGCGATTTTATTTCGTTTTCGCTTAACGTTCTGTTCTCAAAACGGTGAAGGAAAACATCGTGAGGAAACCGGCATGTCCTAGAACCAAAAATTCAAAGACATGTGACATCTACCAACCCGCACTGAGCCCGCGTGGTGGATTACGGCTCACTACCTCTAATAGAGAGGAGGCCTGTGTCCCAGCAGTGGGAACGTTATAGGCTGATTATGCTTATGCTAACGTTCTGTTAGACGTTTCTTTCTTTTTGCTCGGCTTCTATGGGTTGTAGTATGCTGTCAACAATTGGGCTATCCAATACAAAAATATTTTTTTAAATCAGACTGGCAGTTCCATAAATTAGCGCGTCCAAACAGTCAAACAAACTCTTCAGCTTTATCGCCAGTCGCTGAGCAATCATCGCCAGGACAGTATTGGAGCTAGCCCGCACCCTGCGCCATTATTATTATTAAATTATGACGTTATAAAATTGACAAAATTTAATGGTGTTGTTTTTGTATCTTTTAGGGGTCAAGGACCTGAAAGAAATGTTTTCTTCATATTTTATTATCATAGATAAATAAATAAAATATAAACAATAATAAACAAATAAATTCACATTTTAATATGATATACAAACTCAAGCCTTTTTCCCATGGGGTTGGCAGTAACGACAGAACGCCACCTGCTACGATACTCACATGCTAGTTTTACTAAGTTTCCTAGTACTACGCACCTGACCTTTCTGAAGAACATCACCAATGAGGTCACTTTATGTCCTCCTAGGGCGCCCTCTCTCGGCGCTTCCACTCACATCGGCCTTTTAAAGACTTATTTTTGGTCGCCTTTCATTCATCCTTTCAACTTGAAACTAGCGTACTCATATGAATGTATTTGTTTACCTACAACAAAATGAAACATTCAACTTGTTGCAATTAATCATGTTATCCGAGGTTTCACTCAAAAATTTAAGTGAAATTGTATTTAAAAAATCCTTGCTTTCTAAACGTCACATTCAACCTCCTTTGCGAAACGTCTGAAATAAAACACGGTTGTAAAAACATTATTTCCGTTGGGGTTAAATTATTTAAAAATATATTTCCTCAAAAATTACGACTTTCACAGATAAACCCGCTCATTACCAGCTTTTTAACATTTTTACAAACTGAAGAAACTTTAAAATGCATCCAATAAGCCCGGATTTGTAGCGAAAAAAGATGAACAAAAACGGACAAGCGCATTTTGGGTTCTGTACCACAAAAACCAATCATTGTTTACATTATTTTTATTATTTGCCATTGTATGGAACATACTAACATGTAAGCTTCGAGGTTTTCAACTGTCTACGGCTAAAATATTACGAACCCAACAACGTATCTATCTCCAATTTTCGCGTACCTACTGCAGGTAGAGAGAACTATCAATCTCTGGTTTTAACGTCCCAATAAAGTCAAAGTATACGACCCTATAACGTGTTGACAGCTATTTGTTTCACAGGGACGGATAGAACTGTACTGTCTATCATCAGTAGCGATCTGTCTTAGGTTATTGGGTTTGGCCGTAAATGAAACTGCGTGTATGGAATGACGTTTCCAGTCTTCACACGTAAATTCAATCAGAAATATCCAATAGTCTAATCACTATAGCAAGTCCAAGATTGGCAAAAACACAAGCCGCCCATCACTGCTATTTAGTTTGCTTGAAAGATTCTTATTTTTTTTCGGATCTAGGAATTCTTAAATAAATTTTGAAAGTTCGAAAATACTCTTAGGATTAAATGAAAACACTGGCGATACCCTGGATCGCCAGTGTTTTCATTTAATGTCGTCTTGTTGCTCAGTGAAAGATGAGCGTAGGCTTAGTTAGTTGGTTTCCGTTGGCACTCTTTTTGCACGGAACCCAAACAAAAGTTAAATAAAAAACCGCTGTAAATAAAACTTGGTTTTATCCAGTTTTAATAATTGAGTGTGCATTTAATTCGTGCAAACTTGAAGCGATACAAATACGAACGATACAAATAAACTCTCTGTATTAATACAAGTGTTACAATTATTTATGTTGCTGCCTTAAAGCAAATTAATTTGGGTTCGGGTGTTTTTGTGTGGTGTAAGTTATAAGACTAAGTATAGCCTGTTTTTTGAAAAATGGATCAATCCGAATTTCCTGTGCATGATTGGTTTAATCAAGAACACAAAATGCGTCTGTATTTTATAAGACCTCACCGTATAAATAAGCTCCCTTTACCTAAGTTAACATCATGCCGATTCTGTAAAACTGTCACCGTGAAGCCTTGCGTGGAGCGAGCTGTCAGTGTCATACCGCCTTGGTCGAGCCCTAGCATCAGTAGCACTGACAGCTCACTCCACGCTCACTTCACTTAAGTTTTCACGGTGAGATGGTTACAGAATAGCACTACAGGCGAAGATTTTTACAAAATAGACCGGCTGGTGTTACCAGCAACCTCCAATCAAATCACTTGGTATAAGACTTGAGAGACAACAGAGGGGCGCAACTCTCGTATTTCTAAGAACGTTTGCATTCTAATCTGTCAAAATACAATCAATTTACATCTATTTTGACCAGTTTTTGACATTGATTGTCGCTGAGATGAGATTGACAACTTGAATTTTAACGTTTTTTAAGTACGAGATAAAGCATTCACATAGGAATAGGCTTTCAGAAATGCAACAACCGTCAGTTGTAAATTACTACTTATAGGCCATTCTGTTTGTAGTTTATTAGTTTTAACTTTTGACTGTTATCAATTGCATCTTGTTTTATTAGGGTTGATCCAGCACCCTAATTGCGTAACACACAATTCATCACAATCTGAATCATTTTGAAGCAAAATTGATAATCTATTGCAAATATACATAAGAATATATTCGAAAAAATTGTCTGCTCAACAACGTAAATAACGTAATGAATTTTGTTGAACTGTCAAAATGAAAGCGATTACTACTAATCGTGTAATACGTTATTATCACGCAGGTTGGGACAGCCCATGTTTTAAAGGCAGATCAGTTTGTATTTTAGGAAAAGATACATGAAACCTTTTCGCTATATTAAAGCCACTCACTGAATCATTAAAAAAAAACCGCTTCATCTCACGCCTTACAACCACAACACCACCGGATTTTAATCAAACCTTTACGAATTTACAAATGGCTGCTGTATCGCATACGGTTTTTACTATATTTTTTACAGCTTGCGGGTTGATTCGATACAACCTGTTTTTCTTGAAATCCCATAACTCTAGGGTATTATTGAGACCATATCAAAGAATCACTGGCATATGAATTATGTTTCAATCATCCTTTTTTTTTCATACAAAATAATTCGACAAAGTCACGGTTATTAATGTAAAACAAACACCCTTACGTGAAATATGTTTCTTAGATTAAAATTTGAATGATTGGTTCGAATAAAAAAGAATTACTCGTATTTATCAATTAAACTTAGATACCTACACACATATTATGATTGATGATATCTCCGAAACTATGCATTTTTGGACCATGTATACTAGGAGTTTTTGTATTATTTTTACCTACAGAATGTAACCCTAGAGTTATGGGATATAAACAGGTTGTATACTTCTTAGAAGGAATTGCTAATAGAATTTGTGTTGAAATGGAGGGATACCTTTTTGTGAGGTCGAAAATTAAAGGGGTCCAAAATACTAGTCTGGTTTGAGTGAGACTGCCTGACCACCTGTAAGTTTAGAAAATAATGTCCTAGAGTAATTTTTACGATTTAAACGCTACGAAGTAACAAAAAGTATTAATGTTACTTTTTAGGTTAGGATTTGCCGTTACCAAATTTAAATAAATAAATGTGCTAGAACTAATTGCTTAGCGCTCGAAGTTTAGTCTAAAATAGGAATATTTACCTAGCTATGGTCTAAAACGTCTTTCATATTTGTAAATTCCTTGGAACCAACTGACCTTATGTCACTGCCAAAGAATATAACTACTCTCTACCGAGAGCTCTCTCTCTGCTCTCAATTATTGTCACTATTGTCTCAACAATATTCATTAGTGTCGAGTACTAACTGTCAAATGTCCAAAAAAATATATTATAATCTTGCGATTTCAATTACCTATTGCATGAATAATTCATTTAAATATTATGTTATTTTGAATTAATCTGTATTATTCAAAGACTAAAAAAGAAGTACTTACTGATGAAATAAAACGTAAAATACTGTATAAAACTCAGAAACATATATTTGAATAAAGTCACTCAGAAACAGTAAAATGGAACATCGTAAAAAAAATTGTGTAGTTGAGATGCGTTCAAAACATGGTAATACACCCTTGACGTAGAATAAGCATAATTAAAGATTTTTATTTCCTGCGTTTCTTTTAATATTATGATAAGCGTAATTAATATACAATTAAATTTGCAGAATTTCAAGATTTATTTCATTTATATACATAGGTCAGGTGAAAAATGGGCATTCTTGTTTATAGATTAGTCGTGGCCTGCTTTAGAGCAGCGCCTTTAAACTTGCACACAGTACAAATTGTTCCATGTAGCCACAAGCCCTCAATGCATCGGGAAGTTAATGTGCCATTAATAAATTCGTTTAATTAAAGGATATAGCTGCATTAAAGGGTAATCCATTAACTCTGTCAATAAGATTATACGGCTTAATATTGAATGCTTAATTGAGTAATGTGGTTTATATTTAATAACGTACGTCCATTATCCTGTCGAGTAATTAATTAATGATTTTCTCTGAGTGAGAAAATCATTAATTAATTACTCGACAGGTACACTAATGAATGCAGGTGATTAGCGCAAGAAAAAACCGTCTTTTCACATTGATCGCTTTATTTGTACTAAACACTCCCTCCAAAAATAACAGTTTTTTACTAATTTATTAAATGACAGTATATTCTAACATGGTCTTATCTTGTTTAATTCTATGGACTATTCATGTGGGGTAACTCAACCGATACTGACAGAGTTTTCAAAACTACGAAAACGCTGCATCCGGATAATAAACAGGGTATGGTTCTTAGACAGCTGTAAACCGCTCTTTCAAAATATGAAAATCTTCCACTGCCCAGTATGTATATTATAGTATCCATTTGAGGCAGACTCGGGGCGAGGCAGCCACTCGACCTGAGGCTGCACAAGTGTCTCCCTTTTTTTTTTTTTTTGTTCCCGGGGTGGAAAATCCTCATGGATGTCCTCCGCCCTGGGGCGGGCGGAGGGGTCTGTCAGACTCTTACTGACTAAAAACCACCCCGGTTTTCCATCTCACACCTACGCCGGGGTCGCGGGAACACATTATTCTTCCACAACCCCGGCTAGTGCCGGCCCGCTTGCGCGGGCCCCGTCTCGGGCGGGGGGAGTGAGGTGTACTCCCCCCGCAACATCTGTGGTCGGCGCGCGAGGAACACTACGCGCGCCGCCTTCTCGGGTCCTGATGTTGGGGGGCGACGGATGTCCCTGAATCCGTCGCCCCTGGACCCATTTAGCGGGGCCGGAAGAGGACGTTGTCCGCCCCGAGAGCACCTGGCAGTCGACGCAGTGGTGACACCGGGCGTCCGGCTCCCTGTTTATGCGACACAGGTACTTCCCGAAGCAACCATGCCCCGAGAGCACCTGCGTCGCCCGAAATGTCAGGGAGCCGTGCCTTCTCCCGAGCCTGCGGTCGAGCACCGGCTGGATCGCCTCGATGGTGCTGAGGCTGGCGGTAGGGCGTGACAGCCGCACCCGCCGTTCCGCCACCAGGACCTCGCGAAGCTGCGACCGACGCTGCTCCATATGGCGCTGCATCGGTCGCTCGCCCCGCTCCCGCGCTGCCTCGCGCCACCGGTACAGTGACGCGAGCACCTTCGCTCCAGGTCCCAGGGCGGTGATCCGGCCAGTGCACAACCCGCCTCGAAGGAGATCGTGCGATACCCCCGAATGACTCTGACGGCCATCGCCCGCTGCGGCTTGCGCAGGACAGCTATGCTGCCGGCCGTCAGGTCAGACACCCAGATCGGCGCTCCGTAGAGCGCCATGGATCGCACGATCCCCATATAGAGCCGCCTACAGGCGGCGCTCGGGCCCCCCAGATTGAGAAGCAGCGTTGCCAGCGCCCCGGCCGCGCCCAGCAACTTGGGCGCCAGCCGCCGGAAGTGGGGTCCGAAGTCCCACCGGCTGTCGAGCACCAATCCCAGATATTTCATGGTGGGCTCGACAGCGATTCGGACCCCCCCGACCACAATGTGTGATCCGGCCGGCGGCGCCCGCCGGGGGCCATGAAACACCATGGCCTCCGACTTGTTGAGGGCCACCTCCAGGCCGAGGCGCCGTATGCGGTTCACCGTGAGTGAGACCGCCGCCGTCGCGAGCAACGCCGGGCCGTGACCAGCGTGTCGTCCGCGTAACACGTCAGGTCCGCGCCCGGCGGGAGCTCGCCCCTCAGCACCCAGTCGTACCCGATGTTCCACAGGAGCGGTCCCACGACCGATCCCTGTGGAACACCGCACGACACTTGGCGCTGGTTTCCGCCGTCACGTCCCATGTAGGTGACACATCTCCCCGCCAGATAAGCCCCAACGATGCGGCGGAAAAAGTGGAGACACTGCCTCAACCTGAGCCACGCCGCCATGAGGCTAATTTGTTGCCGCGGGCCGAGCCATATTTTGTCGGTTTTTTTGGCGCGCTCAAAAAAGCCTCAGTCCGAGCCGTGCACTTGGTGGAAACGGGCGTGTCGCCTCAGGTCGCAATGGACATTGAAACTGATCACCATCTTCAAACGTTGGTCACATCCATGCTGAATTCTATTGCGATACAACTCTTTTATCCACCATCGATGCTTCCTCTTTTGTATAGTTTTTTGCTGTATTCTCTTTTTTTATAGTGTTAAGTACTAGCAGCAGCTGCTCTACGCGCGTCTGGTGTCATCGCGTTCTTGCTTTACACTGGCTTCGGAGCAACATGCCTCGAGCCTATGCCTCGGAGTGAGCAGCCTCGGCTTGCTTCAAGTCGAGGCTGCTCGGCCTGAGGCTGCTCTAATGGATACGCACCTTTAGAGATATCTGCACTTTTACAAGGACACACATGCATTATTTTAAGCAAAATACCGAGGTAAAACCTCGGTATTTTGCTTCCACGACAGAAAAGGACTATGTTTCGCAACCTCTTATGTCATCCAGCTGAACATGAAGATATTTATAAAAGAAATGTGTTCAATATGCGTATATTGATTTATAATACAATACCAAATGAATTTAAATTGTTGCAGGGTAATGTTTTTAAAACAAAGTTGTCAGAGTGGTTACAAAAAAAGTGTTTCTACAGCTTTAAAAATATTTGTTTGTAGTAATAATTAATGACATTTGTATGTAATGATAATGCGTGATAATAATGCAATAATAAAAATGTACTAATAACAACTATGACATAAAAACATAAATAATTTGCACGCTTGCTTGCACGCAGAATACAATGACTGAAGGCTGTAAGATCTTTCCTTGTAAAATATTTATTTTATTGCTCATAAACGATACGAATTTGATTAAAAAAAAAACAAAATACATCGCAAAACAACTTACATAAATTACCTAATGAGCATAGGCAACCACTAACATCATAATAATCGATATCGTTACATTGCATCGTCTAAAGAAACATCTGCGTATGGCTCATTATAACTACTAACTAACAAATTAAACACACATTCTTAGGAAGATTGCACAAAGTATACAAATACATAACAATATTAGTTCCTACCATTATATATGCATACCTTACATTCCTAAAGTAAATTAAACTTAATTTTTAGATTGCTTACTGAACAAATTACCTACGAATAATTAATATATTAATACCTACGACAAACTGGAAATAATGCAACCTTAAAAAAAGTATTCATTCAGGTAATAACTAAGTGGACTGTATGTTATTTAGGGTTCATCGTCTCATAGAAAGTAATAAGTAAAAATTAACATAAACGGTAAGGCAGTCGGTTTATTGAGGTGAAGTGAGGCGCAGGTGCAACATGGCGCCTTGTTTTTTTATAGGATTAGGTTTCAATTTTATTCATTTCATGCAAAAGTTGACGATAACAATAACCTTGTTTATCCAAACAAATACGTTAACACAAATAAGTTAACTTGAGCTTAGACATCATATTTTGCATACATCATTTACTGTGACTTTTTGTGCTAATAATGTATTTAAGAAAATATCGCAGGTCTGTATACCTGTACCACACATCTCATTTTATATATATTAGTCTATGACCACACATACCAAAAAAAAAATGACATTTACTGACCATCAAGATAAATATTTAGTTACCATCTGATGCCTTATATTAGATAACGATCTCTTAATAATGTTATCTCCTTTGATTTGTACTGTTACCACTCGAACTTAATTGAATGATGTAGATTAATTATTTTTCCTAGCAACCATTTTGCAGGTGGGAGATCTTCTTCTTTAGTGATTACTATATCTCCAACAGATATGCTGCTTTGCTGCATATGCTGCATGCTGTTTTGCCATTTATGACGTTGTTGCAAGGTGTTAAGATATTCGGATTTCCATCTTCGCCAAAAATTGTTTTGTAGAAATTGCCATCTTGATGGTATACTTATATTCTTATGTTCATAGTTTATATCAGGCACATTGATTAATGGCTCACCCGGGATAAGCGGGTCCAATGTTTCCTTTGTATTATCTGAGTGACAGATAGGTCTCGAATTAAGGCAGGCTTCTATCTGTGCTAACAGCGTAGTTATCTCTTCATAAATTATCCTGGTGGAACCATTTACTCTAATCAAATGTTTCTTTACTAAACGGACGCCAGCTTCCTATAAAACACCGAAATTTGGTGCCTTTGGCGGTACAAACTGCCAGGTTGTGCCATCATTTGCTAGCAGTTTCGCTACTTCTGCCACCAGATTGTCCTTTCCATTTTTGAACATATTCCTCAATTCCTTGTCGGCTCCCACAAAGTACGCGCCGTTGTCACTCCACAAGTGACCCCAGTGACCACTTCTTGCAACAAATCGTCTGAATGCTGCAATTAAGGCCTGTGACGTGAAACCTATAATTGCTTCTAAGTGTATGGCTCGGGTAGACATACAGACAAAAACACAAATGTAGCCCTTTGTAGACTTATGGCCACGCCCTTTAGCGGTTCGTAGCTGTACGGGTCCGGCATAATCCACTCCACTGTTGAAGAAAGGATGGTTAGGAGTCACTCTTGGAGCTGGTAACTCACCCATCAACTGTTATCTGGTTTTTGCTCTATATATGACATATGCTTTAAAATTGCGAATAAACTCTCTAACAGCTGATTTGAGACCGATTACCCAATACTTGCTACGGATGTGTCAACATCTGAAGGGAAACTCCATGCAAAGTTCTTGTTTGGGCTTCATTTATTATAAGTCTAGTAGCATGTTGTTTACAAGGTTTAATAACCGAAATGTTTTGCATCTTCTTGTATACTGGCTGTACCCAGTCGCCCTCCAACTCTCAGCATCTCTTTCTTATCCAAGAAAGGTGTAAGACTAATTGTAGAACTCCTATTCTTAACCTTTCCGTTCATCTTCAGATCTTTTATTTCGTTTCCGTATATTAAGTATTGGTAATATTTAACACATCTTTATTCAATTTCATTAACTTCCTTAACTGTTAAATATTTCTCTTTTTCTTCCTTAGGGTTTAAAAATCTTAAACATTGTGCTAAAACTCTCTTCATTCTGGACATGGGTGAAAACCTCTCCCCAAACAGGTCTTTCTTCTAATGTAACCGTAAATGATCTCTTTTCCTCTAAATTAGTTTGAGGAATCGAACCCTTTGTAAAATCTATTTGTTTATTTTTCAGCCACTTGGGTCCAGCCCACCACATAATTATCACTAGTTGCCAATTCACTCGGCACTACACCTCTTGACGCAATATCAGCGGGGTTGACGGCTGATTCAACATGGTTCCACCTGTCATTGTCTATCAATTGAATTATATCAGACACTCGGTTGCCAACAAACCCTTGCCATAGACTTGGTAGAGCCTGTAGCCAGGACAGAACCACCATGGAATCTGTCCAGGCATACACATCATACATACTTATATCCCATAAGCTAGATAACTTGTGCAATAGCTTCGCCAGCAACACTGCACCGCAAAGCTCTAATCTTGTGATTGTCAGTTGATTCAGTGGCGAGACCTTGGTCTTAGATGCTACTATTGTGACATGAACAATATCATTTTCATCTTTATATAAATTACTGCTGCATATGCAAAAGACGAGGCATCTGCAAACCCATGTAGCTGAACTTCTTTACAGTGCGATGTCCTCTTTATCCAGCGTGGGATTTTAATGGTGTGTAACTCTTTAAGTTCCTCACTGTAGTTAAGCCATTCGGCTACTAGATATGAGGGCAATTCATCATCCCTGCCGAGATTGTTAAGCCACAATCTCTTGGCTGTGATAACTACTAGAGAGCGCCATCCGAACGGTTCAAAGAGACTCGCCACATCAGATATTATTACCCTTTTTCTTACAGGAACCCTGTAGATTGACCGTAACTTGGAAAGTGTTATTTTTTCTGTCCCAGGTAAGTCCAAGTATCTTTATGAGCCTAATTAATTTAATTTCTATTTTGTTCACATACTCTGAACTTTCCTTGCCTCCCTGTAAAAACGTCAAGACTACATCAGAGTTACTGGACCACTTCTGCATTTGAAAACCACTTCAACAGATTGTTTACTTCCACACAAACTTGTTTTATTTCAGATAGATCTTCATGTCCGGTCATCAGGTCATCCGAAAAAACGAGCCCTAAACCACAGCAGCTCCACGAGGAAATCTTTCCACGTCATCATCAGCTAATTGGTCCAAGGCTCGTACTGCAAGATAAGGTGCCGCTGCTTTCCCAAACGTCACAGTAAGTAGTTTATAACTTTCTATGTTTTCACACGTATTATCTCGCCAAACTATGCGTTGTAGATCTATGTGGTTGTTTGTCATTCTTACTTGACGATACATTTTAACCTCCAGCGCATAATAAGACTACGAAGATCAGGTTGTAGCGTAGGGCCGACTACCATGGTACCATTTAAGGAGTGCCCATTAGATCCCTTGGCTGACGCATCGAAAAAAAAACTCTTACTTTAGTTTTGTCCTTGTCCTCCCTTATGACAGCATGATGTGCTAAATAAATTGCTTCACTTTGATCCTCTATTTCAACCTTCTTCATATGACCCATCTTTTTAGTACTTATATATACCTTCCTGATGCATCTCTTGTTTGTGTCTTTATGTAGTGTTCTTCAGATTGTTTTTCGTCATTTGTCCATTCTCTCTTGGTTATGCAGTCTTCTGTTTCTATTTCCCAGAATTTTCTCAAAAGGTTGTTGTCTTCTTCTACGAGCCTGGTAACATGTCAACTTGTAATGTTTTGTGCACGAGTGGGATTTGAGTACATTTCCCCCGACAATATCCAACCTAGTAGTGTATGCTGAGCAATTATACTGCCCGGTCCTATTGACAAACTATGGTCTATTATTGTGCCAAAAACATCAGCTCCGAGAAGAATATCAATTCTACCCGGAACATTAAAAGTAGGGTCAGCCAATTTCATATTTTTAAGTTGAGGCCAGCCATAACCTCTTACTTCTCTAGAAGGTAGCCTATCAGTCAATGACTTTAATACATAGGTACGCTTTAACATCAATAGAGAAATTACTTTCATACCTCAACTTAATATATAAGTTGAGGTATGATAAATTTTATTTTATAAAATTTAATATAGTATATATATTTTTTTTTTTTTTTTTTTTTTTCTGAGAAATGACGTCCAACGTCAAACAGTTCGACTTATTGCTAGTCCTAGTAAAATTGTTATTTATTATAAATTTAAAGTGATTAATATTATAAACTACATAGATAATATCATATGATACCTACGTAAGGGAAAATGTAGTGGATTTTAATTACCAAGTCACTGACAAAACAGATTTACTTTACAGAAAGTGGACGTCACAAACGTCATCTTAATATAAATCATTTAAAACGGTCACAACGCCTATTTCATCAAAATTTAACTACCTTACTTTTGTGCTGGATAAGTGCGGTGAAAGTTACCTAAAATTGTGTGAACGAAAAGTCGTGTAAGCAGTCTTTGTTTATTTATGCTGAATACTGACGACAGTAGTGACGCCGTACGAAGCGCCAGTCAACCTGCCACATCGCTGGATACCGTAGTGAGATGCCCTCATTGTCCCCAAGCACGTTTTTATAAAGGTGAACGAGGCTTGAAGGTACATTTGGGGAAGAAACATAAACCCCACAATGTGCCTTCATCATGCCCGACAGTACACACTTCCCTAACACCTGATTCACCCGCTCAACCCTTTTGGAAGACCCTTGCAACAAGTAAAACGTCAACTCCAGTTTTAAAGAGAGTTCCTCGTGGTGCGAGACCATCCGTGGCTTCCTGTTTAGCGCGTAGTATCCGCCTGGCCATCCGAGAGAACTCTATAAGTGCTTGGGAGCAATTACTCACCTTCCCGTTTAGAATTCTACATGTGCAAAAAAAATTGGCAAATAAAAAAACGTTAACAGCACAAATCAAAGATAATTGTAACATTTCGGCCCTAAATTTCGACCCTAAATTAACAGCGCCCCTCCCCCAAAGAGGCTTATTGCACCACGTGGAGTCTAAACTAGGCGAGGGTGATATCAAAGGTGCGGCTAGGATCATCTTTAGCAGCGATGTGGTTGCGCCGTACTCTCCAGAGACACTTACAGCTCTGGAGAGCAAACACCCCGCCCCGGCAGATGACCTCTCCTTCCCTGACCCACCCCATTCGGAATCTAACTCACTTGAAATTACAGCTCAAAAAGTATGCGCGGCTGTGTACTCCTTTCCAAGTGGCTCCGCCGGCGGCCTCGACGGCCTGACACCTCAACATCTCAAGGACTTAATGTGTTCAGGCGCCGGGGAGGCTGGTGAGACCCTTTTGAAGGAGCTGACGGCCCTCATCAATCTCATGCTCTCCGGCAATGTGAACGAAGCCGTCATTGATATTTTATACGGTGCAAATCTATGTGCCCTGCGCAAGAAGGATGGCGGCATTCGTCCCATTGCCGTAGGGTCCACTTACCGTCGTATCGCAGCCAAAATTTGCTGTGCTTTTTACAGCGAAACACTGGCCAGCAAATTCCAGCCCCTACAGCTGGGCTTTGGGTCTAAAGGGGGCTGTGAGGCTGCGGTACATGCATTATCCACTTTCCTCAATAGTGCTAAAGGTGAGGTCATCCTTAAGGTTGACATTAAGAATGCCTTCAATTCCGTAAACAGGGACACCTTGTTGGCAGAAGTTCAAAAAGAAATACCCAAAATTTACAGTTTTCTATATCAATGTTACAGGTACCCCTCTAAATTACTTTATAAAGACAACCTTTTGAAATCAGCTGTTGGTTGCCAATAGGGTGATCCTCTTGGGCCAGTCATTTTTAGTTTGGCAATAAATCCAATCATTCGACAGCTAAGTTCAAAATTCAACGTATGGTATTTGGATGACGGAACCCTAGGAGGTGATGTAGACACAGTCATAAAAGACTTAACTTTTTTAAAAGAAAAATTCAGTGTTATTGGCCTAGACCTTAACTTTTCAAAATGTGAAATTTATCTTCCCGAAACCACTGACAGACAGACTACCTTAGCAAAATTTTGTACCTTAGCACCAAATATCAAAATTACGGAAAGAGACTCTCTTCACCTCCTAGGGTCCCCAATTTTTGACGAATCCTTTCCAACGTTCGTTGAAGAAAAAATAAAAAATGTCTCGGAAAGACTTTTCAAAATTAACATTCATTCGGCCTTCACACTCATTCGATACTGCTGTTTTGGACCAAAATTTACATATAATCTTCGCTCCTCCCATCTTTGGAAACATCCACAACTTTTAGAAAAGTAGACCAAGTTATTAGAAACACACTAACTTCGATCCTAAATGTGGCCCTGGACGACCGAGCGTGGCAGCAAGCCACACTTCCCATTCGCCTAGGTGGTCTCGGCGTCCGCAAAATTTCAATTATAAGTTTACCGGCCTTCCTCTCCTCGGTCCACAGTACTGATAAATTAACCAGGAATATATTATCTTCTTCACTGGTCGATTTTGAAGTACCGTGTTTGACCGATGCGTTGAACGCTTGGAAAATGGCTTGTCCCAATACGGTTTTCCCCGACAACCCGTCCTCCCAGAGACGGTGGGACGTGCCGCTCTGCAGTATTATACGGAATACCCTGATTAACACGTCACCTAATACTGTTGAGCGTGCCCGTCTGCTGGCTGTGGGAGAATGGGAGTCAGGCTTGTGGCTTCAGGCGCTCCCGTCATCCACCATAGGCACTATGATGGATGACTCTTCGTTTCGGCTCGCTACATGTCTCCGCTTGGGTGCACCTTGTGTTGCTCCGCATCGGTGTCACTGCGTTGAAGCTGTCGACAGTCTTGGGCACCATGGCCTGTCCTGTTACAGGAGCGCAGGTCGCATAGCACGGCACGCTAGCATCAACGATATTATTCGTCGAGCCCTTGTCACCGCCGGCGTACCTGCGGTTTTAGAACCAAACGGAAAGAGACCAGACGGTATGACGTTGTTGCCTTGGAAGGTGGGTAGGCCTCTGGTGTGGGACGCAACCTGTGTCGATACCCTTGCTCCATCTCATGTTCCTAGCACGGCGAACTGTGCTGGCGCTGCTGCTGCGGCTGCTGAGACCCTCAAGCGGCGCAAATACTGTAACCTTATGGGTAACTACAGTTTTGAGCCGTTTGGGGTCGAAACGCTCGGGTCATGGGGCCCGAGTGCGCATCTAATTTTTAAACAAATTTCTCACCGACTAGTCGACACTTCACGTGACCAGAGGGCTGGGTTGTTCTTTGGACAAAGAATTAGCATTGCCATTCAGCGTGGCAATGCTGCCAGTCTTCTGGGCACTTTTCCAGATGACAGCGATGCGGACGAGTACTTCGACGCCTGAGTATTTTTATATTAATTTGTATAGGTAGTTAGTTAGTTATTTAGTAATTTAATTTAGTTATAAATAGTTAACAGAAAAAAAAAAAAATAAGTTTACTAAATGATTAATACAAAGTTTGTTACCTTCACAAACACCAGAGACCTCACCGCTGATTTGAGTATTTTTCAGACCCTAAATATACCTCGATAACTCGATTACTCTCACTGCCACAAACGAAGCCTCTGAGCCCTGATGAATCAGAGCACGGAAGACTTGTGATTGTACAGTCCTCGAAGTCACGTCATATTTATATATATTGCCTATTTTACATGTGCTTGATTGTCTACATTAAAATGCGGAATGATTTGGAATAAGACAGTTGAAACATAATTTATTTTTCTGTACAATGCTGTATCTTTCTTCTATCGGTTGCTTAGCGAATTCTTTACAGTTAAAAATATAATGATTTTCTTTGCAGAAAGGGCAGTGCTTCTCTCGAATTTTTCACCTTTATTTTTAGGTTCTAACATTTCTAACGTACGAAACCGAGTCTTTAGGAAGGACTTCAGCCTTTCAAAACCAGGTAAGTCATCAGAACAATCTTCACCAATAATAATCTCCCATTGTTTATGTGTTACAGGATCCAGCTTTGAAACCACCACATAGTTCACAACTGCATCCCACTGCGCTGTCGGTAAGCCAAAGTTTTTCATAGAATTCATACATTCGACCGACGCATCTAACAAGTTTTTGAAAGAGAAAGCTTACTCTTGAGATATTGTTTTTTGACCAAATAACTTTTTAAATATACAATTAGCTATGTATCTTTTGTCATCATACCGTTTCTTTAAAATTGACCACGCATCGGCATAATTTTCACCCGTGATGGCAAACTGGGGCAGAAGAACCTCTGAGTCTCCCTTCATGCTGCTCTTAAGGTAGGTAATGAAGTTTGTGTACATATTCCAATGACTCATTTTTGTGTATCAATGCCATAAACAGGTCTCCTTCCGCATAATTTCCTTCTAAAATAGGGATCGAAATTCGTGGTAATTTAACATCACTACTGGAAGCAGTTTGTCTAGTCTCGTCTAATTTCTCCAGCTTATCGTATTTTTTTATGTCAGACATCAACTTGTTTAATGCAGTTTTCATTTCTCCTTTATATGTAAAATACAACTCTTCAAAATTATCGCAACTATTTTCTGCAAAATAATTTAACATTTGTCTGTCTTGCTTCAGTTACAAATTTCTCGTGAACACTCTTACATTATTTCCAATAAGTTTTTAAAGTATCCATCCTAGTTTGTTTATAACCCTCGGTTAATCTGTCCTTGGGCGACTTTTTGTAATATGTGTAGGCGTTCTCCAGTTTTTTCAACACATCAGCTTGAAGCAACATTCTCTTTTCTATGTTCTCCATCCTTTTCACTTTGTGGTTTTGCAATCAAATTTTAAAAAACGTAAATCGCAAAGTACGACGAAACTTTTACTTTATAACTTTATCACATACGTAGATTGATAGTTTTTGCTTCAAAACGTTAAAATTTTTCGTAAAAAACACACTTGGTTAGTCCGCAGGATCACTTTTATAATTGGCCGTCATAATCCTCGAAAAGTTTTATAGTTGTTTCACTGTTACTCACTTCTGTTTACAACTTGTCCGTATTTCTTCGATTCCCGTATTACATCATTGTTGAAAATATTAGTTTCACTGTTATTCACTTTTGTTTACAACTTGTCCGTATTTCTTCGATTCCCGTATTACATCATTGTTGCAAATATTCACGTAATTAAAATAGTTCACGGCAATATTAACCCGCTCGATGGACCAAATGTTCTCACTTTTGTTTACAACTTGTCCGTATTTCTTCGATTCCCGTATTAAATCTTTGTTTGAAATATCCACGTAATTAAAATAGTTCACGGCTATACTAATCCGCTCAATGGACCATATGTACTTGTGAATAAGGTGCACTATTGAATGCGGGTGATTAGCGGAAGAAAAGTCGTCCTTTCACATTGATCGCTTTATTTGTGCTAAACACTGAGGCGGGCAGCACCAGTCGAGGTTGCGGAATAATCGTAAGTTCCCGCGACCCCGACGTATGAGATGGAACACCGGGGTGGTAAAACTGACAAAAGTCAGTAAGAGTCTGACAGACCCAGACAGTAAAAATATTGCCATAATCCCTATTGTGTATAGATATGTTTGAGTTGCATGTTGCAGCATATCAAATTCCTTGCGTTTATCAACGACCTTCCTAACAATATTATTGAACCATGTGTCTTGTTTGCAGATGATGTATCAATATTCACCTCATGTGAATCTAAAATTACTCTAAACGAAAAATATATTTCTGTACTTAAATAAATTGGATGACCGAAAACAATCTTGAAATTAACTTCAATAGAAAAGTAATAGCATTTCACCCCTGTCAAATATTCCCATAAACATTAATTTCAGCATCAATGGCGAAATTTTAGAAGTTGTTAACAAACACACCTTATTAGGATTATAAATTTATTAGGAATAGCAATACCTTATTAGGATATTAGGAATAGAAACTCACTTAGAAATTGGAAATTTCACATTCAAACATAAAAGTTATACTATCAATTTTTTTTTGTACTCTCCGCTGGTAAAAAAAAACAGATCTAGAAACTGCTATCGTCACATATTACGCGTATGTCTAGCCTGGCTCAATCTGGTGTCGTAATGGGGTAATAGTACAGACGCACCCGCATTACATACTTTACTGAAGAACACACACATAACGGCACGCCTGTAATGCCAGAAGTGTTAGGCAGAAGTGTACCTATGGTACACCCACATTTCGCCAGTTATGTTTACATAACATACATACATAATCAGCCTTTTATGTTCCCACTGCTGGGACACAGGCTTCCTCTCTGTGAGAAGGGGTGGGCCGTAATCCACCACGCGGGCCCATTGCGGGTTGGTAGATGTCACATTACTTCGAATTGTTGGTTCTAAGACATGCTGGTTTCCTCACGATGTTCTCCTTCACCGTTTTGAGAGCAGTGGTGATTAAATAATTTACACAAGGTAAAGCGCCTGTCTGGGATCGAAACTACGACCTACAACTCGTAAGTCGCGGCCCTTACCACTGGGCCACCACTGCTCAAGTTATGTTTAAGTACCATGTAATAGGGGGCGAGCCTATTGCCATTAACCGGGCACATATCCAGACTCCGGGCTGCTACTGAGAAATTATAGATAGAAAAACCCTAAACACTTTGCCCGACCTAGTAATCGAACCCAGGACCTCATGCTCAGCAGTAGCTCGTTTGACCACTAGACCAATGAGTTAGTTGAGTTTACAAAGAAATTGATTCGAATCTTGGTAAATATTGAAAAAACCTTCAGCTGTAAACCCCACTTTTAAGAACTAAAATACCAACCTTACCCTGTCTCTTTAACTTTGCATTATGCAAGATAATGACAGTTTTCTGATATCTTGTTTATTAAAATTCAAACTTATCTATTTATTTAAACTTATCGAATCCAAAGAGGTACAAAGGCGGACTTAATGCCTTAGGCATTCTCTACGAGTCAACCAAGGGTGGTGAAGAGATTAGATGGTAGGTGCATTGGTTGAAGGGAACAATGATGAAAATAAAACTTTATAAATAACATAACATAACATCACGCCTTGTTTCCCCGAAGGGTTGGGCAGAGGTGTACCTACCTATAGTACACCCACATTTCGCCAGTTATGCTTAAGTCCCATGTAATAGGGGGCGAGCCTATTGCCATCTACCGGGCACAAATCCAGACTTCGGGCTGCTACTGAGAAATTCCAGATAGAAAATCCCAATAACACGTTGCCCGACCTGGGGATCGAACCCAAGACCTCATAATAATATAATAAATATATAATTGTGATGTGTGATGTAAAATAGATATTGTGTACATAACAAGGTAACAAACTTATAATACACATACATACATATTCAAATAATATATATATACTTACAATATATCTATTCATATATACGAATTTATGGGTGAAATGTGTGTAGCTGACTCCACATTTTACTCTACTCATCAAATTCATCTATTGGTGTGATTTTTGGTACATCATGAGATCTTAATAATAAATAATCTCTTGGTTCCTCAAAACTCTACCTTAAAGGTGTACACTCATTCATATAAGTAGTAATTATTACAAAAAAGAATAGTCAACTAGTTAAAATAAAATAATTACAACAAAACATAACCTAACTTAATTAATGAAAATAAAGAAAATTTAGTATGGAATTCCGCGAACAAATTTGCATATTTCAAAGATAAAGAGACAGGGTAAGGTTTGTATTTTGTTCTATAGCTTTTGCCCAATAGAAAGAGTTTCAATTTATTTATAAAAAATATTGTATTGTCTAAATACTCTTTTAACAAAAACTCTGTCCGATGCTGTAGGGTAAAATTTGGTATCGTACTGCGTACATAAATACGCAATCGTTTAATAGATACGAGATTATTATTTTGAAGTGGGTAGGCGAACGTGGTGAACGCTAGCTATCTAGCCCACTTACTTGTGAGCACCAATTTTTTGAAAATTCGTATATAGCAAGTAGTTCGCGGTCATATGGGCTGTACTTTGTCTGGGCTGGGCTCAGTTTCCTGGAGAAAAATGCCAAAGGCTGCCATTCTTTACCCTGCTTTTGCTGTAATACAGCACGGATGGCCGTATTTGAGGCGTCTGTCTGTACTGCGAGTTCTGCCGTTGGGTCTGGATGAACCAGCAGTGTGGCCTCTGATAGACTTTGCTTACATCTGTTGAAGGCTTTCTGGTGCTCCGGTGTCATTTCTATTGGCTGTGATCCCTTTAGTTTGAGGCCTGTTAATAATTTGTTCAAAGGTGCCTGCATGGAAGCTGCTGCTGGTAGGAATTTCCGGTAGAAGTTAATCATGCCGAGAAATCTTCTAAGGTCCTTGATGTTCTTGGGCACCGGGAAGTCCTGAATGGCTTGGACCTTGGTATTTAGTGGCTTAATTCCAGCTGCTGAGACCTCGTGGCCCAGGAAAGTCACTTTCGCTTGTCCGAATGAGCATTTGCTTGTATTTATTAGCACTCCATACTCTGACAATCTTTCGAAGAGTTGCCTGAGGTGCTGTTGATGCTGGACAACGTTGCTACTGGAGATTAAGATGTCATCCAAGTAGGTATAACAGAAGTCTAGACCCCGGAGCACCTCGTCCATAAACCGTTGAAAAGTTTGTGCAGCGTTGCGAAGTCCGAACGTCATGAACGGAAATTCAAACAACCCGAAGGGTGTCGTTATGGCGGTCTTGGGAATGTCTTCTTCTGCGACTGGTATTTGGTTGTAGGCTTTAATTAAATCGACGGTGGAGTAAATTGTGGTCCCGACCAGCTGGTGGACGAAGTCCTGCACGTGCCGAACCGGATAACGGTCTGGAATCGTACGTGCGTTCAAAGATCTGTAGTCTCCGCACGGTCGCCAGCCGTCGTTCTTCTTGCGTGCTAGGTGAAGTGGCGACGACCAAGCGCTCTCTGATCTGCGCGCTGTTCCTTGCTGTTGCATTTCCTCGAACTCTTGCTTGGCTATTCTCAACCGCTCAGGGTCAAGGCGGCGTGGGCGACCATATACAGGTGGGCCTGGCATAGTGCGTATGTGGTGCACTGTGCTGTGTTTTGTGATGCCAGATCTACCAGCTGGGCGTGTGAGATCTGGGTATTCTCTTAACAGCTGTTGGTAATCTGTGCCTTCCGTGGTTGTGCGGACTGACGATATGGCCTCGGTTGCATTTTGTGATGTCGCAGCGACCGTTAATGCAGTGATATTGTCGATCAATCGTTGGTTGCGGCAGTCAACAAGTAGGTTGTAGTAACCTAAGAAGTCGATGCCGATTATAGGCTTTGATACGTCCGCTACTATGAACTGCCATGTAAAGGCTCGACGAAGACCCAGGTCCAGAGTGATTGACTGGTAACCGTATGTGGCTATAATTGTTCCGTTTGCTGCGAACAACTCATACTTGGTCTTGTAGCGTGGCTCCCGAACAGCATATCGCGGGAATACACACAGGTCTGAACCCGTATCTACGAGATATTGTATCTTCGTCTTGCGATCCGTGATGAACAGGCGGCTTGTTACAGCTAGGCAGTCTTGTACCGCCACTAATGGCTGCCCTGAGAGTTTAAAGGTTGCTTGCCGTAGTTGCATGGCTGCGTACATTTCCGTGCCTTGTCACCAAACCGATAATGATACCAGCACAGCGGGTGATCTGGGGGTCTGGAATTCGAACGAGAGCGGGAACGGTACGGTGAACCATGGCTCGATCTTCGTGAGTGCGAGCGACGACGACTGCGCATCTCCATGCTCATGGTCTCCAACCTTCGACTTAACTCTGCTACGGTCTTAGTCAGCGTGTCCATAGCAGTATTTTGCCGTTCTGTCGCCACTGGCGGGCGAGTACTGGTACTTGCTACTTGCCCAGTTGGAACGATATCGTTAATGCGATCTGCCAACTCGGCCACGTCTTCCAGGGGCATGTTTGACTGCAACGCGACAATGGTTTGCAGGTTAGTGGGAAGCCGACTTGACCAGATTGTCCTGATGAATTCTGCTGGAACTGTTGGTCCGGCCAAGTGTTGTAAGTGGCGCAGGAACTGCGACGGTTTTCTGTCGCCGAGCTCCTCGTGCATTATCAACTGCTTAATTTGACGCTCTTGTGACACAGATAGCCTCTTGATTAACTCTGCCTTTAACTTCTCGTACTTTCCCGTTGTTGGTGGAGTAACGATCAGGTCTCTAACCTCCGCAGCATGTTGTGGTTCCAGTTGTGACAGGACGAAGTAAAATTTGGTTGTGTCCGTCGTCATGTTTGATAACACGAACTGTCCTTCCAATTGGGCGAACCACAGTACCGGGTCTCCAGGATTGAACGTCGGCGTCCTTACTCCAACTCGACATGTTTCATGGAATACGTCCCTCTCTTTGTTTGGCTCCTCGCTAGGCTCCATCTTCTCTTTATAACGGAATCGGGGTCACCAATGAAGTGGGTAGGCGAACGTGGTGAACGCTAGCTATCTAGCCCACTTACTTGTGAGCACTAGCTGGTAGGTAGGTAGGTAGGTACCTGTCGGTACGCGGGTGCGTTTGAATAAAATATGAATAAGGTATTACGAGTGCTATATTGCAGTAAGGAGTATATGTGTTCAACGTAGGTGAACAAAATATAATGCGTGCCTTTATTTTTTTTTTTTTTTTTTTTTTTTTGGGTATGGCATCTCGTAGTTGACCTTGAGAGGTCGTGACTACTTAACCGGACTATCCTGTGGCTGCCTTAAGCGGACTCAAAGCCTCCAGCCAGGGGCGTAATACTACTTATATTATTAAGCGAACGCTCGCTAAGGGCACCCCCTGTGGGGTACGGACCTCGGCTTAGGGCGTCGCTGACGGGAGGACAGCAAGATGGGACAGGCTGGATCAAGTTTAGTTGATTATTATTAATCGGGGAATTTAAAGCTACAGGCTCAGCTACGGCGCGGGCTGGCACTTCGTCGAGCAAGGGTCGGGGGGGACAATTACGTCGGGATCTTCGCGAGGAACCTCGGCGGCGAGGTCGGAATGTCGGTCTGTGTTTGTGCACTGTACTGGTGGCCCTACTGCTCTCCTGAATGAGAGTTATGTGGTCATCGGGATCGGTGAGGACATGCTTGGGACGGCGGACCTGACTAATGGAGGAGGGTATATAACTAGCGGCTTTCACAACCAGAGGGTTGCGGTGATTCGCGGCGGTCTCGAAGAAACGCTTTGAAATACGTTTCATGAACTGGCGGATAGTGGGAATCTTTAGGTCAACGTGAAGGATCTCGTTGCGAACGTACCAGGGGGAGCCTGTTATCCTACGGAGGAACTTGTTCTGGAGGGTCTGCATTCTATTGAAGCGAACGGGCTTGGCGTGTGCAAAGACTGCACTGGCATATGTCATGATCGGGCGGATGCACGCTGTGTAGATACGCATTTTGCACTTAAGTGACAATTTGCTACGAGCATTGAGGACAAAGTGAAGTCTACCTAGAGCGAAGGCGGCGCGCGAACGAGCCGCCTTAATGTGCTCTGAAAACGAAAGGTGTTCATCTAGAACTACACCCAGGTATTTGGCTCGCTTCTCCCAAGGGATCGGCTTGCCGAACATGGTGATCGGTCGAGGGGGGCAGGGGGTATGACGCGGCTTCGAGAATAGAACCGCTTGACTTTTGTCGGGATTTACTTCAATTCTCCATTTCCTAAACCAGGCGCCAAGCTTGTTGACTTGGGTTTGGAGAATGCGAGATATCGAGTCTGGATCGCGGCCGGTGTAGTAGATGGCCGTGTCGTCTGCGAACAGGGCCAACTGCGCCTTGCTGCACTTTGGCATGTCGCTGGTGAATAGCGTGAAAGCTAGAGGAGAGATCACAGAGCCCTGAGGGACTCCTGCGCGAATAGGGTGGGAGGAGGATAGCGCTCCTTCGATGCGATAACGGAAGGTGCGGTTCGACAAAAAGTCCCGTAAGATGAGCACGAGACGATCTGGCACACCGAGTTGGTACAGCTTATATAATAAGCCGTTGTGCCAGACTTTGTCGAACGCTTTCGCTATGTCGAAGAAAACAGCACCGGTCATCAAACCTCGTTGGAAACCGAAGTTGATGTGTTCGACTATACGGTGGACCTGTTGTACGCACGAGTGTTGGGTTCTAAAACCAAACTGTTCGTTGGGGATGAGGCCCTTTGTCTCGGCGTAGTCTCTGAGGCGCTTATAAATAAGCCTCTCATAGATTTTGCCGAGGACATTGAGCAGACTGATGGGGCGGTAACTACTAGGCTCTGACTTTGGCTTGCCGAGCTTCGGGATACCGATGACGGTGGCTTCTTTGAATGCCTGTGGGAAGATGTTGTTGCTCAGAGCACCATTGAAGATGGTGGTCAGTAGCATTATCAGGTGGGCAGCGTGCCTTTAACATCAGCTTACAATATTTATAGTCGCCGGTAAACAAATTACGTCACTGTTAGGAACGGCTACAATGCGAGCGTCATCATCCTAGACAAAAGGATCGCAGGCGGCGGTCATCCGTGTGTGCGCTTCGCTACGCACACATAGGACAAATCCTTATCTCGGAGGCGGGGCTTAAAAGGTGGCGTGATTTCGGTGCTGCGTTCAAGTGTGCGAGTTTACTTGCCTACTCGCCACATTTTTCACCAATGAATTTAATTTATTTAAATAATTAAAAATAATCGTACCAAAGGCAACACTGATCGCTCGACAAAGTTCATCTACAGTTTCGTGTCAAAGAAGCCGCCTGCGCGAGGCGGTGCTTTGTCGCGAGCCGCCAAACAAACTAATGACTAAACTAAGAAACCTACGTTATGCCTACGCGTAGGTATCAGCTGATATTTTATTACGCTTAATGACCCTGATTCTGTTTATCAAGAAAAAACAATTATTATTGAGTTAATAATCGTATTATGTGCTTTTGGCAATGTAGGTACCGACTGTTAAGTTTATTTTAAACATTTACTTGTTGTGTACCTCGGCGATCGTGTTTCACATGTCTACCTCCAACATTAATACACATTCTACACCTTTTTATTAAATTTTCACGTACTCTTCGCAACGCACTTGTGTGCGATCTGAGTGAGTCGAAAGCTTCCACAATCCGAGCTCTTACTTCGATTTTCGAATCACACTCACTTTTAAAAACCATTGGTTTAGCATGACCTCATAGATAAAAAACAACGTATTAAAATATTCCTGATTGGATAAGACATTGTTTGCGAGACGTTAGCGGCACGTGATACGTACGGACATCCGATCGAAAGCTATCTCCACGTGAGACTGGCAACAAACAAGTAGCGTGCCAGAAGGCAACCAGTCGGCTACATCAAAGGGTCGATTACTTAAAATACTTAAAAGTTAAAAGAGTGCCCACAGCGCGGCTAGTAGCGATAGGGGCAGTGTCCTTTGGAATTAAAATAGGTAAAATTGAAAAGGTTTTGCTGGCAGGTGGAGTGTTGTCAACTTATGAAAAATTACCATATTTAGCGTAAAATTTCGCATTGTACATAAAAATTCAAAAAATTAATAACTTTTGGTTTTTATGAGTTTCGTTTTTTTTACTATTTTTTCTAGTACGTATGTTAAACCAGGAATACGCCTTTATTGGATCGGACAGGGTTTTTGTTACATGCTGTATAGTGCAATAACTTGTTTATTATTAAACATAATTTCTAGTCATTCATAAATAAAGTCGTGTAATAAATTAAACGCTAAACTAACTGAAACGATATATGTACATAGTCACAACAAACACAATAAAAAATACCTAGGTAGTAACGCAAGCAGGATATAATTATAACTTAAAAATCTAAATCAAAATATTTTATTTCACATAAACCTACATGGGCACTTATGAAACGTCAGATTCTAGGTGCACTGTTCCAATTGGTCGTTTCCTATGGAGAAGAGCCGGCAAGAAACTCCATGGTTACTCTTTTAAAAATATTATTATAAAGAGGTAAATTAAAATTCTTCAAGAAATTTAATAATAAAAGGAAAACAAAAAGTAGTAATAAAATAAAAATAAAAGCACCAGAATACATAAATAATATAGTCATCAATAGGTAAGCGCTCTTCCTCCTCTCACGCTGTGCCAGACCGGTTCATTGTTTAATTAATTTCAAAAGCCTACTTACTGTTTTACCCACATTATTGAATGCAATAAAGAATTGTGAAAATGTTTTACTTAGGGCATCTGTTCATGATTGTTTTTTTATACAGACGATGCACATTTAAGCTTCTTTTGTTGTTGGCTTCACGACAGCTTACTTAAAGACAACGTTAAATTATTAAACTGTGATCGAAAATGACATAGTACTTTTCACAAAAAAAAATGAACTTTTAATCTATGTTATACCTACACAGTTTCAAATTAATCATTTAATTTTTAAGCCCCATTAGGGGCTTGAATGATTGGGGGATACTGCTGGTAAAAAACAAGATGACGGCGTTTGTTCCGATTTTTCCCGCGCTTACATGATTTGAGCTTATTAAACTAAAGGTCTAGACAACCTGTCAAACGACGTATTCAAATTCTGAAATTGACTAAAGTGACACAATTTAACTATATTTTGGTATGACAGCACTAAGATGGCACTGAGTTATTCGTTTAGTGAAAATGGTAATTGACTGACTATGGCGTTTTTCGCCTAAAATTCTCCATTTTTTTTTCAGTACAATTTCACAAAGCATTTGGTAAATACTGTGTTGTTAGTACATCGTCCACATGTCAATGTCTTTCAAGCGTCTAACAATCATTGTAGCACTGTATGTTAAATGGAATCTATTCTGAGTACCTGTTTAAAGTCCTCCAGATAGTTTTTCTACCATGGCGGCCAACCTCAGAGACTAGCTTTCGGTGTGTGAGATATTATAGTGCACACAGACACAGGTGCACTCTCTCATCCCTCCTTTTCATTATCCGATGGTTCGGCAATCCGACACGATCAGACGCAGGACCTCCGACTTAACGTGCTTTCCGAGGCACTAAGGTATCACACCGCCAACTTCCAAGCACTTTAATAAGAAAAATCCAATAACACTTTTCCCGACCTTGGAATAAGATCAACGGGGCAGACCTAATTCAAAATCGTGTGTGACTTCATGTAGGTTGTACCTAATACATGTAATGCCTGTTAGTAGGTCAAACTAGCGTGCATCCACTGCCACTGAGCCCGCCCGACGGAACTGACGACTGATAATAATTCCGTTAGTTCGGTCCCGACCTGCTCCCGATACCGTGGAGAAACGATAGTAATGTCCACGTAATCGCTTCAATATCAATGTTTAGCTTATAATTCCCATTTATATGTGTATCCCAGGTAAAAAAACTAGATTGATCTAGAAGAATTCCACCTGCATTTTTGTTTTCCACACAAATCTCTCTTTGAATAATAAGATTCGGCACAACTAGCTTTATAATTATTTGTTCTATACGGGAATCGAACGCATCGATGTCGTCGTGCCAGGTTGCCGGCGATATTCATTTGTTTTATTGAGTTTTTTGCAAATTGCAGGTCATTTTGTCAGGTTCATATAAATCCTATTCTGTTACTTATAAATATTGTTGGCTTGTTACGGTCGCGAATCATGTTTTAACACACAACCTGACATTGCCCTGTACATAGCAGAGAACGTATGAAAGTTTTAATTACGCGGGCAACCTAGCGCTTCCTGCGCTAGAATGTTAGTCATCACCACTGCTCTCAAAATGGTAAAGGAAAAAATCGTGAAAAAAAACTATGTCTGTCTAAGTCCTAGAACCAAAATAAACTAGTTTAAAAATAAATTATAATCAATGATATTGATGAAGGCATAATTCTGAAGACATACAGAACATCTTATTAATTATATTTGCACCACACTGCCTATTATTTGCAATTTTTACCCATCGATTTTCGAGGGTAAAAGCCTTTTTTGTTATCTAGAGTATAAAAGTGTTTTAAAATTCGAAGGCTTCCGATTCAACATTTACGCGAAGTTTTAAATAAAACCAAAGAGTTAGGAACAAAAACGTTTTTAAGACAAAAGTTAGGAGCGTTCAAAACCTGTCAACCGAAAATACCTGGTTATTCAGAACCGAAAATATCCGCTTTTTAATTTGTTTCAGATCTGCTACAACTATTAATGTAACCTCCGGTGTACCTCAGGGTTCGATTCTGGGACCCCTTCTATTTATCTTATTTATAAACGACATTGACTCATGTTTTCTAAATTCTAAAGTCCTGCTCTATGCTGACGATCTCAAAATTTTTAGGACCATTAAAAATGTACACGACAGCTGATTATTACAGGAAGATCTGGATCGCTTCAGTGAATATTGCAGGTACAATAAATTGCAACTGAGTCTGTCTAAATGCTGTTGAATCAGTTTCACGAAGAATAAGAATGTTCTTAGGCACCCCTATTCTTTGGATAATACTACACTTTCAAGGGTGTCCCTTATACGTGATCTTGGTATTCTACTAGACGAAAAGCTTCACCTTGTTGTCCATATTAACAAAGTTGTTAAAAATGCCTATCGGATGTACGGTTTTGTGATGAGATCTGCCAAGGAGTTTGTGCGCCCCTCTACCTATTTATATTTGTATAAATGTCTGATCAGATCACAGCTTGAATACGCAGTGCCAGTGTGGAATCTATTTTACAATAAGTATTCAGAACGTATTGAAATGGTTCAAAGAAAATTCTTAAAAGCCATACTTACCGTTGCTTCCAGACAGTTTTATCATATGATGATTTGCTAAAGAAGTATAAATTACTTGGTTTAAAATCAAGACGTACTCTCCTTGAGACGGTATTTTTGTTTGATTTGTGTAGCAATGTATATGAATGTATTGATATCCGTAATAAAATAAGTTACATAGTTCCTAGAACTTAGGTACGCCGCGGGGTGCGCGGCCGTTGTTTGCAGTTACCTCTTGTCGCAGTAACGCAGGTATGCGGGCACGTCTGCGTCGATTTACTAATAACTACAACAAGCAATTCGTCAATATCGATATGTTTGCTCTTTCTGCTAGTAGATTCAAAAATATTCTGTTCACAACACTTGATCCCAGTAATTTTAATTAAGATTTGTAGCCCTGATGAGTTATCTTATTATTGTCGTTCGTAGGTTTTAACTAAAATGGCATAGTTTGTAAACAATTTTATTTTGTATTCTGTGGAAAACGTTATTGGTTACACATTTAAACGTATCTTTTTGTATTTCTTCCTACAAAATGTAATGTGTCACTGTTTGTTTTTCCTAATAAATAAAATAAAATAAACAGATTCTTTACTCATTTTACAGATACCTTCGCGACGCTCAGGCTTCAATCCAAGCACTCACGGAAAAAAAACACTTTTACCCATATGTAAAACAAATAACCATTATCGTTTCATGTTAATTATTGTCAAAACTAGTAAGTACTAAGCAAGTACTAGGTCGACTGTACAGTAATCAATTAGTATTTTATTTTTTATTTATAACAACTTAACTATCCTTACAGGGTCACCCTTATACGATAGTTAATAACTTAAACTATTAATCTAAACTATATACTTAAAATATTAAAACTAACACCATTATCAAACTTTTACACAAGTGCAAAAACACAAAACAGCATAACATACATACAGCATAATATACTAGCCTAATTATTTTGCTTGTAGCATAGTGTACATAGTAATACCTTTGCGAATTCACTCAAACAACAAGTAAACACATCAATCTGGGTTTGAAGGTTGTTGATGGTACGGGTAGCTCTGGTAAGTCTTGGCAAGCAGGTTAGTTCTGGCTGTACGTTCACACACAAGGTTGTATATCTCTATCAATAAAGGACTTTAATTGTTACATAAAAAAATATTCAGTTCTTGGCGCGTTCACTTCAGTATCAAAACGACCACAATGCAATTTACTCTTTGTGGCCATTCGAACACGCCTGAACGAAGCTCAAACAATTTCTCTCTTTGAGTTAAATGTATTGATACAGTCAAAATCAAAATCAAAAGTCATTTATTCAAACTAGGCTGAGAGTCAGGACTTTTCGAACGTCAAAATTACATAAGACAGTCCCCCAAAACGCCCGCCCTTCACCACATCCTAGTGCTTTAGTTGGGAAGAAGAAGAAACGCAACAAACTCCCCAGCAGCACAGCTGTCTGTTTAGTTAGAAAAACCATTGTACTATACAATTATAAGGTAATCAAAGAAGAAAAACCGAAACACAAAAAATCATATTAAATTATCTGCCATATGTAAGCTAGCCACGCCAATATACCCAAAACATAAACCAATAAAAATCAATGAAAAAAACAACTACACAAATAAATGCCTTCAGGCATAAGGGGCGTGACACCTTACATATGCATTATTGGATTATTTTTAAGTACACACAAATGATAAACAAGGACCATCGAAGTAAAATAAATTAACAGAACAATTACTTTAACAATAACAAAACCATAGACAACAAGACGACCAGTCACCACAAGCAGCACCCGTTCACGAGCATAACGCAAAGATCAGCCAATGCCTCCCTCGCCATATTTGAGGGAAGGAGGCAACCCGATCCCCGACGCTACCGCAAGCAGTGACATCTACGGTAGCATGACGAACTCGCTGCCGGTTGCTCAGGCAAGAATAATTTATGATCAATTGTCGAGGTCGCAAGCTAACCACTTATTGTAATACAACTCGTTAAAAAAAAACATTGTAATGAGTAGATCGTGTCAATAATAAATGAAGATAATTAAAAATAATTTACTTATACAGTCAAATAAAATTAAAATAAATATACGAACTCGTATACCCTGTCAGTAGGTAAGCTGATTCTGGAGAAAGAATATAAACATTGTCTTGAGTTAATTACAGCGACCAACTATTCTTATCGTTTAAGTAGTCGTTAATTGAATAATATGCCTTTGAACAAAGGTTGGATTTTACTTGAGCTTTAAATGCATTAAAAGGCAAATCTAGCAAAGAAGAGGGTAGCTTGTTATAAAAGGTTATACCAAGCCCAACAAATGAGTTATGAACCTTATGAAGCCGGTGAAAGGGAGCACGTAGTTTGTTCTTATTTCTAGTATTAACATTGTGAAAATCACTGTTTTTAGTGTATAAGTATATATTTTGCCAAATAAGATGTTGGCGAAGATGAAATGTGACGCTACCGTAAGAATACCAATATCTTTAAAAAATCTCTAAGAGAAACTCTGGCTCCTAGCTGATAAATTGCTCGGACCGCTCGTTTTTGAAGGACGAAAATATTTTGAATTTCAGCCTCTTTGCCCCACAGCAGAATACCGTAGGACATAACGCTGTGGAAATAAATAAAATAGACTAACCGTGCTGTTTCAACGTCAGTGTATTGTCTTACTTTCCTGACGGCGTAGGCGGCTGAACTGAGCCACCCCGCTAGGCTTGATATATGTGGGCCCCACTGAAGTTTGGCATCTACTGTTATGCCCAGAAAAACTGCCGAGTATACTGTTTCAAGCAGCTCTTTATCTAAGACGATGTTGGCTCCTAGATTTCTAACATTCGGTAAGACGAACTTTACACATTTAGTTTTCTTAGCATTGAGAACTAGGTTATTTGACGTAAACCAATCCGTAACCATTGAGAGTGCACTGTTTACGTCGTCAAAATCTTGTCTATTCCTGTCTACTTTAAAAATAAGAGAGGTATTATCTGCAAACAGTACAACTTCACAGATATCATTTTAAAATAATGGTAAGTCATTGATATACACTAAGAACAAGAATGGACCTAGTATTGAGCCTTGAGGAACACCTAACTGAACTGGAAATCATCCGGATTTCACACCATCGACATCTACACATTGGAAAAAGGCAGTAAAAGGCGAAATCACTGTCCAATACGGGTTGGACTGGTTTAAGAGTATGAAGGGTTTTCGTTAATTTAATTTAGTAATGGTCTAGCAATCAATGATAGTTGGTCCCAAAATACTGTCACCGTTATTTTTACCGTCACCGTTTAAAAAAGGTGACAACATTGTTATAGACTAATAGAAGTTGTACCTACCTTGAACATAGCTCCCCTGGCTTCCCCAAACTAGGTTTGTATCTGTGACTGGGGAGTCAGTGTTCCAACTTCAAAAAGTCATTACGTATGTCGTTGGTAATTCATTTTTTTTTATTGTGAAAAAGAATACATGGAAAAAAAAAATGAAAAAGAAAACAAAAGGACGTTTTTGTACGTTAAGAAACACATTTCTTTACGTACAAAAATAACTGTAAGGAAAATGTGTGACAGTGTTGGGAGAGAGTGTGTGTGTGTGTGTGTATTTGTTTGTGGAGTGTCACAACGCGAAAAAAGAATGTCAGCGTAGTTTTTTCCGTCAACCACGCTTTCACTGCGATTTTACATTTGTGTAAATTATGCTTTTGTATCGCGAGCTTATAATAGTCTTCATTCCGCTGCAGGGTTAATGCATCTCACGTACCTAGAATGGTTGTACTCATCACCGTAACTCGCCATCATCAGCCTAACCTTTCCCCAATGTCGGGGGCGGTTTCCAATCTAACTAGATACAGCAAAATTTTAAGTGGAGCGACTTCCGATCTGCCCTCTAACACCCCCGTCAAATCAACAGTTAAGTTCACTGCAACAGGAGTTTCAATAACCCTATTTTTAATTCATAATATAACATTGCCCAGTTTTTAAACCGGCTTCTGACAACGTAGCCGAACTTTCAGGACTTGGCCAAACCTGATAAAACCTGGATAAATGGCAGCCCAAGCAAATGATTTTCAACTATGTATTTTGTGTAAATTATTTCATCATCAGGATAGCGGACGTATGGCATGTCCTACAAGTAAAAATTCGAAGACGTCCGCTATCCTGCACTGCGCCGGCGTGAAAGATTACAGCGCATTACCTCTCACAGAGATTTAATATGCACACTCCTACGAACGCGATCAGCCTTCTCAAAAAGTTTTTTTTACTACCAAGGCCTGGCTCTCTATAATAAGATAAATAAGCACTGTCCAATATATGGATTGTCGTATTACAAGTGTAAAAAGGCTGTTTACTCATTCCTACAAGGTAAAAAGTACGACGAAACAGAAAAATTCATAACTGACTTAACTTGATTCACTTGGTTAATTATTATTTTTCAGATAATTTACAACTAATACAAAATTAATCAAATAAATGAACTACTTTAAAGATGCACATCGAATTCTCACACACATTCGTTACGGTCATACAATTTAATCCGCTACAGGTTATGACTCGTAACCTGTAGCGGTATTACTACTTATTCGCACAGCATGACTACTCACCTCAACTAGCTTGGTAGCAACAAATATTCACCTACCCACTACCTATATGATTAATTTTTGGTTCATATAAATACTCACCGTATTATTCTATTTTCTTTACTTGTTATTTCACTGTTTTTGGCCATGATTGGGAAAATAATATTATGGTAATACACCGGAATATTTGTTGTAAGCACATCATAATATCCTATAATGTATACTGTGTGAGCCTGTAGCTTTAAATTCGTCCCTAAATCACTCAAATCCTGATCCAACTAGTCCCTTGCTGCCCTCTTCCAGCGACGCCCTGAGCCGAGGTCCGTACCCCACAGGGGGTGCCCTTAGCGTTGTCGCTTAGTTTTTAGTTAGTATTTAAGTTTAAGTCCTGGCTGGAGGCCTTAATTTATTAGGGCACCACAGGCAAGTCCGCTTAAGCAGACGACAACCTAACAGGTTGACCTGCGAGATGCCATACAAAAAAAAATTGTTTCTTTCCTTGGGAACCGGCACTTTACTCCTTAACACAGGTTATCTTTTAACCTATCTAGGAATACAGCACCTCACCCACCACTTTATTGTAGTCTCTGTACATTTTAAACGATTCTGTAAATTTTCTTTATGTACTACAATGTTTTTAGATGAATAAACTATTACTATTACTGTTACAGAGAGGAGGCCTGTGTCCCAGCAGTGGGAACGTTATAGGCTGATTATGCTTATGCTATGCTTATACTTAAAAGTTAAAAGGCATTTTTGAACGACAACATTTAAATTTGTAGAGAAGAATGGTCAAGAAACTCCACCGTTGCTCTTTTTGACGATGCACCAAGAATCAAATTACTATCCCACAAAAGGTATTTAGAGATATGGGGAACAGGGTGTAAAGTTCACTCATACTCTTTAGAAAAGGGAGGATCCTCCGACCAGATGGATGTCGTATCTGGTGGGCAACTGCCCGATGTTTGTTGTCGGGAAGTTGTATATATGCTATCTGCGCGGTAAACTCTGCTTGCGCGATGCAGGATTGATGCGTTTGTTCACATGTGGCGGTGTAGATGTCGCCACAGGTAAAAATTAAGCAAAGACACGAATTAATTTATTATGTGTGTCTTAGACATTGTAAAAGTATACGATTTTCCTAAAATAACAATTTTAGGAAAATCGTATACTTTTACAATGTCTTACGGGCTTATTCCTTGTTGTTACAAGGAATAAGCCCGTGTGTGAGTTAAGTAATCAAAGAATATAAATAAATGTCATAAAAATAACAAATTATACCAAAGAGTTATTAGTTTTTTCCATCAGAAGTTTCCTAGAAGTTGTCCGCGGTTTGATTTGTACCCGGTAGATGGCAATAGACTCTGCTCCTATAATGGGACTTAAACATAACTAACGAAATGTGTGTGTATGCTGTACAATAGGTACACCTCTGCCTGATCCTTCGGGGATTATCGGCGTGATGTTATGTTGCGTTACGTTATCAAATCCTTAACTTTAACGAGACCAGTCCATAACAAACACAAAAATATCAAATCAAGTCAAATAATTCTTTAATGACATAATACGTTAAAAGAAAAAAAAGGAAGACAAGGTAAAATCGTCAAAATTCTGCACAAACAACACGCTCATTACATTAAATGTACGTAGCTAAATGCCTCGTACTCAGGAAATAAAAGTTTTACAATTTAGTCCATTATTTGATGCAAACAGAAACTTGTTTGAAACCTCTAACTCCTGAACTAATTGTACCTGAATGTCAGGAGTCAGCGACCTCTCCCATTTTATTTGGCTTATATACTAATATCAACATAGGAATAGACAAACATATGATGTCGCCACAGGTAAAAATTAAGCAAATACACGAATTAATTTATTATGTGTGTCTTAGACATTGTAAAAGTATACGATTTTCCTAAAATTGTTATTTTAGGAAAATCGTATACTTTTACAATGTCTTACGGGCTTATTCCTAGTTGTTACAAGGAATAAGCCCGTGTGTGAGTTAAGTAATCAAAGAATATAAATAAATGTCATAAAAATAACAAATTATACCAAAGAGTTATTAGTTTTTTCCATCAGAAGTTTCCTAGAAGTTGTCCGCGGTTGGATTTGTACCCGGTAGATGGCAATAGACTCTGCTCCTATAATGGGACTTAAACATAACTAACGAAATGTGTGTGTATGCTGTACAATAGGTACACCTCTGCCTGATCCTTCGGGGATTATCGGCGTGATGTTATGTTTCGTTACGTTATCAAATCCGTAACTTTAACGAGACCAGTCCATAACAAACACAAAAATATCAAATCAAGTCAAATAATTCTTTAATGACATAATACGTTAAAAGAAAAAAAAGGAAGACAAGGTAAAATCGTCAAAATTCTGCACAAACAACACGCTCATTACATTAAATGTACGTAGCTAAATGCCTCGTACTCAGGAAATAAAAGTTTTACAATTTAGTCCATTATTTGATGCAAACAGAAACTTGTTTGAAACCTCTAACTCCTGAACTAATTGTACCTGAATGTCAGGAGTCAGCGACCTCTCCCATTTTATTTGGCTTATATACTAATATCAACATAGGAATAGACAAACATATGTGGTAAAAATATAATTTTAGAAGAAGTAAAAACAAAACAAAATAAAATAAATTAACAATAATGCAACGTATGAAAAAGAAAACATAAAAAAAAAAAAAATTTTGTCGCGTGTGTGTGTATGTCGAGGTGTGCACGTGTGCGTGAGGGTGGGTTGCCGTAAGTGTTTGTGTGTGAGTCGGTATATGAAAGAAAGTTATGTTCTATGTATGTGTTCCTCATAATCAAGAGTGAAGAGCCAGTTCTTTACTTAAAGTTTACATTTGTGTAGTGTTACCGAATTATAATGTAAGATTAAAATATGAACACTAAAACAGCCCTATTGCCAACGTCATCACATATGAAATATTGCCCGGGATGACCGAAACCTATAAATCGACTCATTGCATTGTCTCAAATGATAGGACAATACTAATAGCTTGTCATGCAAATATATAGTGTATTGTGAGCTATGAGTTACTTGCTATACTTGGTTAAGAGCTAATGGCGTTGGGTCTCAAGTAGGATTTCGAAGTACAATCATTTTGTGGGTCATAGTGACAATGATGATACAAATTTTTCCCTAAGAATTAAAACAATCTGTACATTTTGCTAAAATCACGGCTGTGTCTATGAATCAAACGCAGATTTTACATTAACGCTGTTTAATTGTAGGTACGAAATCTTTACAAATTACAACGGAGAAAATGTCAGAAAGGAGCGTGCGGCTTGCGTAGGGCTCGAATTTGTACTAGCATGTTCCACAATCGCCTGCGACGCGCGGTGCGGCGCGCTTCTCTCTCACTCATACACACATTCAAAACAACACCTACACGCAGGCATATTGCACCGCTTACCCCAGCCCCACCCCAGTGCTGCTAGTAGCACTCATCAGCCAAAGGTATCCGAGCGACACGTGGGGCGGACCGCGTCACCATTCCAGACTTCGTTTTAATTTTTACTACTCTGACGCGTCCATCTCTTCCAGGGCACACCTCTTTAATCAAGCCCTTTGGCCACACATTTCTAGGGCCGTTTGGGTCGACTACAAATATAACAATATTCTGATCTCCCAATTCCAGCGGTCTTTGGTCTTTGTTTCACTTTTTCCGTGGTATAAGGTCAGGTAGCACCTCTCTTACCCACCTGTTCCCAAAACATATCTGCTAATCGCTGGGATATTCGCCATAACTTTCTTAGGAATAAGCAGGAACCATCAAATTTGCCGAGCTGCGGAGAGTTGCAAGATGTCCCAAGTAGAAAATGGTTTGGTGTTAAGGTTCCCATACTGCCAGGTTCCACTGAAACGTGGTTCAGTGGTCTACTGTTCACTATACTTTCGACTTCACTCAACAGAGTGTTAAAGGCCTCTTCCCTTGGAGTTCGTTCTTTAAGAATTATTTTCAACGACGTCTTCACACTACGGATTAGCCGTTCCCATACCCCACCCCAGTGAGGGCTAGCAGGCGGTATGAACGACCATTTGATGCCGTGATTCTCAGCTTCATTCTTCAGGACCTCCTCATCCAACTCCTTAACTGCCCGCTTCAGTTCAGCGTGAGCTCCTCGTAGGTTGGTCCCGTTGTCAGAATACAAATGACGGGGCCATCCGCGTCTTGCGGCCATGCGTTGAAGGGCCATGATGAAAGAGTCAGTCGTCAGATTGGCAACAGTTCCTATATGAATGGCTCTTACTGTGAGGCAAGTGAACAGCACGCCATATCTTCGTTCGTGGCGCCTGCCAATAGTGACCTCCATTGGCCCGAACAAGTCTACTCCGCAGTATGTAAATGGACGTTGATGATGAGCCACCCTTGCTTGAGATAAGTCTCCAATTCTTGGTGTTTCTGGTTTACATTTCCTTAATCTACACAGCATATATTTCGTTACTACATTTTTATCCGTTGGTCGCAATCTGATTACCCAGTAAATTTGTTTTATTTAATTGACAACGGTCCCTTGATTTCCATGTACGGCATTGACATGGTAGTGTCGTATAATCAACCGAGTTATGTAATTTTGTCCATCTAATATTGCAGGTCTTTTCATTTCAGGTAGCACGTCTGCAGCAGCATCGATTCTTCCTCCAGCCCGCAGGACTCCATGCTGATCAAGGTAAGGTGACAAGGTAAGCAATTTACTAGTAGTAGGTATTAGTTTCGACCTTTTCAGTAGGGCGATCTTTTCACTGAACGACTGGCCTTGTGAATAAGCAAGTAGCAGGCGCTCAGCTCTATCCATGACTTCATCTTGACACTCGCAATTTATTTATAGCCTTCAATCCCATATCAACAAAAGTGAGTACTCTTGATGTAGATCTCAGTAAGCGTAACCATGATTGAAAACGCGTAGGCTCAGGCACCGGTAAGTTTACAGTTTCATTTTGTACAATTTCTTTTTCAGGTTGTATAATATTTTGCGGCCAATGGTCACTGTCTCTGTGTAAAAAGGCAGGTCCATGCATCCATTCATTTTGTAAAACAGATTAGTCATAGCTTTCTCTTGTAGCAATGTCGCCGACATTTATTTTAGTAGGTACGTATCGCCATTCAATTATTTCTGTGAGGTCGTCAATTTCGCCCAAACGATTAGCCACATATATTTTATGATTACGGGCTTTGTTATTTATCCACTGGAGCACTGTTGTTGAGTCGCTTCGCTTTCATCTTATGCTTTTCATTAATTGAGTCTGCCAGTCTAGCTGCTAACACTGCAGCCTGCAGTTCTAAACGTGGAACAGTAATTGGTTTGTTCCCGACAACTCGACATTTACTAGCGATGAATGCTACGCGCACGCTTAACACGTCGTCAATCCATCTCCAATAAACAACGGCGCAGAAAGCTTTTGTTGAAGCGTCACAAAATATATGCATCTGCAGGTGCCTATAACCACATGGTATAATAGTCTTTCTAGCGTCACTGTTACTAGGCGGGTGCGACGTAGCCCGCGTAGCGCGTGAAGCGCCTGCTACGCTCGTAGCGCTGTACTCAGCTGTAGGCGTAGCACTCGTAAACTTAAGGTGCGACGACGATAGCCGCACGCCGCGGGTTTGATTTTCTGTCTCGCTCTCTCTAGTGGTAGCTGCAGGATAGTATCTCGGCAATCTTACTTCACTCAGTGACTTCAGCAAACAAGTCCATTTTTGCTATTTTGCGTAGATTTCGTCGCCAACGGGATCATCCCAGCTGATATTGAGTTGCTATGTCTCTTGCAAAATGAATTTTCCATTAATTGTAAACGGCGATAGAAAACCGTAAACATCAAATATTGACATTACAACGCTTAACATTTCTCGTTTCGTAATAATAGCAGTTGGGATGCGTTTGAATGACGCGTCGAATCGTAATGAGTCATCTTTTGGATTCCAAATTAATCCTAGTGTACGTTCGCCGTCGTAATCTGTTTGTCCGACCTTGAATGTCACGTCTGTCGAACGTAGGCTTTCTTGTGGCAATGTATTTAACACGGCTTGACTGTTGCACGTCCAATTTCTTATATCAAAGACTCCTTGTTTGTGGATGTGTGTGACTTCATTCACAAGCTTGATTGCCGTTTCTTCATCTTCTACACTGTCGATATAATCATCCATGTAATGTTGTTGACAAATTGACAAATAGCTTGCACAGCGCTCGGCATAGATAACTTAAACCGTTCGGCATTCTTATTTTTAATAAATTGTGCTACGAAGGGTGAGCAGTTAGCACCAAATATAAGTGAACTCATAACATATGTTTTCAATGGTTTGTCCGGTGATTCTCTCCAAAAGAATCGTAATGCATCTCTGTCTTCTTGTATAATTTTTATTCTAAGAAACATATCTCTGATATCACCCGTTACAGCGATTTTGTTTTCTCGAAATCTTAGCATGCTTCCGTATTACGAAATAAGTAAATCAGGACTTTTGAAGATGTAATCATTCAAACACACAATATTTGATTTGGCGGTAGCGTCAAACACCAATCTTAGCTTTTGCTTGTTGGGGTTATCTACTCCAAAGTGAGGTAAGTACCATATTTTTCTTTAGAGATTTGATGTTATAGACTTGTTATTTGTTTCAGAAGCGTAGTCGTTGGATATGAGATGATCGATCCGTTCCTCGTACCGCGAAGCATAGCCTGCGCTGGACCTCATCTTCCTCTCGACGCCTCTTAGTCGTGAAATCGCGTTAGGGTACGAGTCCGGCAGCATACAGTTGCAGTCTTTCTATGGTAAGCTCACGTGCCACCTGCCTTTAATTAGTGTAGATGTTTGTTCCAGGTGGTTCCAGGCACGCTGTTCTTCAGAGTTCTGCCGTGGTTTAGCAGAAGAGACTCCCATAGATTCGACGGAGAAGTAACGTCGAACGTCTTCATAAAGATCGTGAAGGTTGCGGTCCACAGAAGTATTTTCTTATTATCATTTTCCTCAGTGATGAAGAACGTGGAATGTTGCATGCGCGCTGTTAAATTCCTATGTGGCACTACGCCGTGAAGGCACCAGCCCATGACCGTACGGGTGGCGCATGGCTCGTAACGTCCACTTACCACTGCCTCCAAAGGTAAGATTAATTGAGAATTATCCTGTCCGATTAGCACTTACGGTTTGAGTTGACCGATACTCAGGACGTCTTTAAGCTTGCGTAGTTCTCACATCTCACTGACGCCAAGTTTTGTGTAGGTAAATTAAGTTCATTGACACTTCGTGCACTCAGGTTATATTTTTCACCGAGTGTATTAGACACAGTCAAGTCCATAAGTTCTGTGTTGCACAATAGTTCAGTGTTATCCCATGCACCACGCACTCGCATTGCCTGCTTATGGCCACTCACTCCGGCGCGCGATGCTAGTGAAGCGCTTATCATTGACGCTGTCGAGCCATCATCGAGTAACGCGCACGTGTTGAACACGCCGTTGGGTCCGTGAATGTTTATCGGCACTACTTTTAATAACACTGACCAATTATTATTGTTCGAATTAACATGAGTAACGGTTTCACTGGTTTCAATCTCAGTTGTGTTACTGGGTTGCGCCGGTACTGTTATTATTATGTTGCCGCGAACTCGGCACAAAATGCAGCAATCGGTGGTGGGGTTCCGCGCACCCGTCGACGTCACACGCGGCGGCGGGCGGTACACGTTTGCCTATCGTGTTTTGATAACAGGCACTTGTAGCATAACCCGGAGCGTTTCACATGCGACCACCGATCCTTACGTAAGGATCTTTTAAACCTTTTACACTCTGTCAAATCGTGTTTTGATGTACGGCAGAAGCGGCATTTGTTGTCACTAGCACTTTGTTCGTGTTTTTCAGTTTGTAACAACACAGTTTGGCCGTTGTCACTATGATATTCACGTTTACTGTCCCATCGAATGTTCATCAAACCGGCACTATTCGTAGCTATCTTAAAAGCTTCTTCGCTCAAAAAGTCACTTAATATATCTAGCCTGCACTTTTCTTGCTCCTTTATCAGTGGATAACTGTAGTCGCCCACTTTGATAGCAGCACAGTAGGTACGAGTAACTTAGTTAGTACCATATTGACAACATCAACACCCTGTAAGTACTCCTGTCGTTTTAGTTGTCGAACCAAAGCAACACAGTTTTTTATTTTCAGACTAAAGGGTACTATGTCTTTATGATATTCTTGCGGTAGTGGATTCAACTTTTTCACGTCATGAAATATTCTTGATATAATTATGTCCGAGTTTCCAAACTGTAGTTCTAAAGTAGCCATGACAATTTCAGGCGATGAAGAACTAATTAACAGAGCTGACACTGCTTCTTTAACGGGACCGCGGAGACATTTTCTTAGACGCCATAAGTTGGAGAACTTAAGCCACTAAACTTTTCCCACTAAAGTTGCATATGTTTGTCGACTCCTCTTTTGCAGTTTTGAAGAACAGCCATTCCATGTGGTCACCAGAAAACAAAGGAAGTTCCCGTGGTGTGCTGAGGCAGCTGAGTAGGTTTGCATTTTGACTGGTGGGTACGGAAGTGGTGATTAAATCCTTGAGTGCGCTGGCTAACTGCTGAACTGCACCGTTAGTGCTGTCGCCCTCCGGCAGTAGCGAGAACAGCGGGCCAGTGGATGCTCCTTGTGCGTTAACCCTCTGTTTTTCCAGTTCGTGTTGGCTGCGCTCCAACCACTCTCTATGTCCCTGCCATCACTTTGTGATTCCGACGCTGGTGGACTGTATTTTTCGTCAAGGGCTGCCATTTGAATTCGAGCTTTTTCCCTCGCCGCTTCCAGTTCGAGCTTCTTTCTTTATGCGACTACCGATGATGATGACGTCCGTGTTCTCGAATGTTTCGATTTCTGAGACACGTGTTCGCGTTTTTCTTCTACTTTGACGCTTTCAACTGGTGGTCTCTGGCACTTTTGATGAATCAATCACTTTCGACTTTGCATCATCCACTTTGGTCGATGATTGCTCTTCTTCCTTCCGATGACTTTGTTTCTGTGTAGTACCACGCGCGTTAACCATTTTGTTCTGCGGCGGCGTGTAGTACATTGATAAACTAATGATCCGGCTGAAGGACCAATGAATCAAACACAGATGTTACAGTAATTCTGTTTCATTGTAGGTACGAAATCTTTACAAATTACAACGGAGAAAATGTCAGAAAGGAGCGTGCGGCTTGCGTAGGGCTCGAATTTGTACTAGCATGTTCCACTATCGCCTGCGACGCGCGGTGCGGCGCGCTGCTCTCTCACTCATACACACATTCAAAACAACACCTACACGCAGGCATAATGCACCGCTTACAGTCTAAATGTAGCGACAATTGGTACCTACTCGTACAACACTTGCTTGACACTTAGCTCGTTCGTAGATAGTAGTGACTATGAAGTAGTGCAAACGCTTTTCAAAAAGTACTAGCACCGGAGTTATTCATTTTTTCTATAACTCCGGGTGCATTTTAACAAATTTCGTTGGTATCCGTCGTCCTGCGATTGATCTCTCTCGGGTCGTGTCGGATTGCCGGCTCATAAGACTCTGACAGAAATATTTCTTGCGTCGATGGCTTTTCTCCACTGAGGTTGGCCGACCTTCGTGAAAACGGGCAAGAGGATTATACGCGGCGACGACCACAACTTACCACGAATGGCCACAATCTTGAACAAAACTGGTCGGACTCGTTCGGTCAATCTTTACTTCTTGGTCGGAGCTTTAGCGGATTAAATGCGTTTAGCGCTAAACAAATCAACACATTATTCTGTCATTGTCAACTTCAAACGATTGACAAAAACTGAACGTCGCAAGGGGACCTGAAAATTACTTTAGTCGTAATTTATACTTATACGCAGACTGAACCAGATAAAGAACTTAAGTTCGGTTTTTAAAACCAGATACTAATTTGACAGTTATTTATAATGTCAAATTAGGTTAACAAGTAATTCGAGTTGTGTTCAATATTCTTGGAAAGCATTCAACCTTATTCAACCTAATTACACTTTTGATTTGAGTATAACTCATTTAATCAGCTGAATTACAACAAATCGGGTAAAAAAGTGATTTCCATAATCATTTATGAACGCATTTTTTTTCCGATAGATGATCTTATTTCTGTAAGTAGGTTTGTACAAACACTTTTACACGTCAACCATATTTCAAAACTAGATATGGTCGGAGTTTCATATCAGAGTACTCTGAGAAGGAAGGCGCAAACAAACTCAAAGATGCACATACAAAGGTACAGTCTGATTAAATGGCCGTCCAGAGATAATCTTGGTCAGATAACGTGAGGACCATGTAAATTGGTGCTTCGTCTTCCTCGATGGTCTAGGAATGCCACTGCTGAGTATGAGATCCAGGGTTTGGTTCCCAGGTGGGGTAAAGTGTTATTGGGTTTTTCTATCAGGAATTTCTCAGTAGCAGCCCGGTGTCCGGATTTGTGCCGGGATGGCAATAAGCTTGGCCATTACATGAGGTTTAAACAATGACTGACGAAATGTGGATGTACGAGAAAACAGGCGTGGTATGTATGTTTAAAAAAATATAAGTTGCTTGTTTTCATCACATCAATGTAATGATAGGCACATAAAACAGCTCAGCTTCGCCTCTGAGATTGAAAGGCACTCATAATGCATGCAGCCGCAAATAATAACTTTTATAAAAGATTGTAGGTAAGTAGCTTGCATACTCTACTTACTACTTACTCTTACTCTACTCGTCTTCTGCGAGATAATAAAAAGCAATTCGATTTTCGAATGTGTATTTTTGTAAAGTTTTCAGACAAATTAGTTAAGGTACCAAATTCAAATTATATAATGAAGTTCAGTACAATAATATTGCCCGGCTAGAACCTAATTTGTTTCCACTGCTGGGACACAGGCCTCCTCTCTGTCGGAGGGAGTGAGCCGCAATCCACCACACAGGGCCCAGTGCGGGTTCGTAGATGTCACCATGTTTTCGAGTTTTTGGTTCTAATGCATGCCGGTTTCCTCACGATGTTTATCTTCACCGTTTTGAAAGCAGTGGTGTTGAAAAAATTTACACAAAGTAAAGCGCCAGTCTATTTCGAACCTACGACCTTCACCTCTTAAGTCGCGACCGTTACCACTGGCCCACCACTGCCCTCCCGTTTCCACTGGGCCACCACTGCTCTCCAGGGTAACTTTGGGTTAGGTTTGCAGAACACAAAATCTGACAGCAGGAGGTGTGAGAAACTGTTTTTCTGTCTTTCTTTTGGAGATTTCTATAGGCCTTGGAGTCAACTTAACAAGAACACTGCGTGTTTCTCATTGTTGTCAAGTTGGTCGCTCTAAGGCTTTTGGTTGAGGCTCACTCTTAATACCTATATTGGTATAGTGTAGTGTATCTATTTAATAGATAATTTAGACACTTAAGCTCACATCTGCCTTGTAATAGTGTCAAAATTATCTAAAAAAAACCGGGAGGAGACGCCCTAGATCTAGAAAGACATAATAGTGACCATAATGATGATGTTCTTCAAAAAGGTCAGATGCGTAGCACTCGCAGCCGGCGTGTGTGTATGAACGTAACATCTCTCGCGGGGCGACTAAGCTCGGCCGCGTATGCTGTTAGAAAGATAAGACAGTTAACAGCCGTAGAAACCGCGCGTTTGGTTTATTTTAGCTACTTCCACAGCATTATGTCATACGGCATTTTACTGTGGGGTCGGGCTGCTGACATTGAATCCATGTTTATTTTGCAAAAGAGAGCTGTCAGAGCCATTTACAATCTACGTCACCGCGAATCTCTTAAGGAACTATTTAAGAAGATTAATATAATGACGGTACCTTGCCAGTTGATTTATGAAAATATTATGTATGTAAGAAAAAATCTTCATCTTTTCAATAAAATAAGTGATAGACACAATATTATCACTAGAAATAAAATAAAATAGATCAAACATTTTTCAGACTATCTAAATTACATACGTCTTTTATGGGGAACTGTGTTAAATGTTACAACAAAATACCTTGTGGTTTATTGCAATTAAATGAAAGAAAGTTTAAAACTCATGTTTAAAGTATACTTTGTAAACAAGCATATTACAAATTAGAGGATTATATCCTAGATAAGAATGCTTGGAAACATGCTGGTCCTGCTCCATAGGACAATCTAGAGGCTAGACAAAATCATACTATTTGCTTTTTGTATTGTATAATTTGTTATGTTTACTTTACTCATACACTGGTGCCGATTCTCTTGTCACAAACGCCTCTAAACTAGACAAAAAATCACAAAAATTTGGTTTAATTCTGTCAAATGACGATTTTCCATTCTGAAATTGACTATAGTGACACAAATGAACTATATTTTAGTTTGACAGCACTAAGATTGCACTGAGTTATTATTTTAGTGAAAATGGCTATTTTGCTATTCTGAATTTTACGTTTTTCACCTAAAAATTTGATTGTCTAACTAAATCTGAACATGAATCTGACTATTTTTAATCGCGATTAAAAAGGTGTGGAATAAAATTAGGTGGCGTGAACTAAAATTCACACCAACACCTCGACTTCAGACGTGCAAAAACGGTACTTTAACTTTCTTTTTCTTTTTTTGCACATATCTCGAAAACGGTGTGTCCTATCACAAAAATTATGAAAATTTCGACCCCCTTTGTAACTCTGAAACCACCAAATCTCTACATGTAGATATTTTTATTTTATATTTTTCACACAAAAAGTCAAAACTTCCATAGAAAACACGTTGAGGCTGCCCCAGGCTGCCTCCGGCTCTAACAAAGACGTTGCGAAATCAAAAGAAAAAAAAAACACGTGCACTCGCGATTGTCAAATTCGATTATAGTTGTGTCAAAATTATATTTAAATTTAGAGTTTTTTTTCGCAGAATAGCTTCAAGATTTTCATAGTAAAAAATAAGGAATTTTAGTGATAGTTTAGTTAGTTTAGTTCGGTGTACAAGAGAATCGGCACCACTGACTTGTTCCTAGTTAAAATTTTAGGAAAATCACATACTTTCGCAATGTTTGTAAATATGTGAGCACCATGTACCTCACGTGATTAATTTATCTGTCTTTGTTTATTTTAAAATATTTAACCTATTTGTGGTATAGTATTTTTATTCTGAGTGCATCGTCTTCACATATAAAAATATAATTAATGTACACAAAATATTGTTAAACATTTTAAAAGAGTTACGGTGGAGTTTCTTGCCCCTTCTTCTCCATACGAAACTACGTTTTGGAAGTGGCGCCTAGAACCAATTCCATTTAAATTAAAATGTTGACGTTCAAAAGTGCCTTTTAGTGCCTATTTGAAATAAATGCTATGAATTTGTCTTAAACGAGGCAAAAGTAGTATGTAAGGATCGTAGTAGGTGGCGTTCTGTAGTTTCTGTCTACCCCTATGGGAAGAAGTCGTGAGTTTATATAGTAACACTATCTCATGCACATCAGTTTTGTGTTAGATGAACCACTTATCACGAGAAACAGTGGAAAGCGAAGCGAGTCTACACGAAAGGCTCGGTGTGGTGATGAGCCATGTACTTAGTTATATGAAAAACGAGATCAACAGGATTCTACACCTACCTAAATGCGTTTTATGTGTTATTGATTTTCTATATTTTACAAGCGCGTAATAATAATCCATAACTTTCGTCAATATTCCCCCCTTGTCGGAAGCGCAGATATAACATTCCCTCACTCCCGGATTGCCATATAATTTTATGACCAATAGGAATAAGTTTCTATCACAATATTCGATTGCAGTTGGTCCCTTTTTATTGCAGTTCGAGCGCTGTTATAAGGGCCCTCACTGACAGGCGTATATCGCCGTTTCGTTACGAAATATTCTTCATCATTAGCTTACCTGAAAATAGTTCTATAAGGTAAATTTAAATTAATTAGGAAAACTTCACAGAAATTCTAGTGGGTAACGTAATCAAAACACGATAGAACAACAACAAAAATCTTTTTTTTTTACTCATACTATAAGTAACTAAACTCTCAGCGGTCGTGGACCCCAAGAAATTGTTAATGATTTTTTTTTGTTTGATAATTTTAGAAATCGATTCCCGTCACGTCTGCGGAGTTTCGCTAACTAATTTAATACTTTAGACCCAGGTTGAGTGAAGGAAGAAAAACTTGCTCCAGTGAAGATTCACAGACGACTCCGCCCTGGAGTGTAAAGGTGGTTTTACACAGGTGACGCATGGTGTCCAGGCGCATCCCATCCACGCCTGGCCCCACCGTTGTAAAACCACCTTCAATGTAGTGCTGTTCAACAAACAAAATGGGCCGCACTTAATATCGTGTCCTGTAACGTGTGTCCTGTTGTCTGAACGACTGGAACTGATGGACGCTAATGAGATTCGACCATTTTGTGATAAGAAGCTTGATTATTTTTTTGCTAATTTTCGATTGGTCACATAATAAAAGTTGTTTTTATTGATGGGTTGTTTAATCCCCTTAATTTTTGACGATTCTTTTCAAAGTGATCCTGTTAAAGATATAAATAAAACACAAACTCTTCTATGATCGTATTTATTATTACTATTCATGTTCAGTGCACACATATAAACAAACAATCATAAATATTATGTTATTGTCTCTGAAACGGTGTTGTTATGATAGAACGAAATTAATGGAACAATTAATAGTTCATCCAGTTCATACAGTAAACTTATTGGTGATGTACTTCAGAAAGGTCAGGTGCGTACTAAACTCGCAACCAGCGCGTGTATGACCAGATGTATGAACGTAAACGAAGCAAAAGGAGTACGTAAGGATCGTAGCAGGTGGCGTTCTGTAGTTTCTGCCTACCCCCATTGGAAGAAGGCGTGAGTTTATGGTGTTTGTGTGTTAATTGCTAAGTTTTCTTATTTACGACTCTCTTGCAAAAGATGACCACTAGCAAGTTTAAGTGCACAAGTCGATTATTTACTGTTTTAGTTAAGGCACGTGATAACTTTAAGTGTACGCAAGATTTACTGACGTCAAGTTCTCTAGCCTTTTTTGGTCCTCTACATAAATAGACAAGGAGATTTTATTTTGAAGTAAATTGACTACCAACTTCAACAAGACAACTCGTAGGGTAGATATCAATTTGCTTGACAAATAATTTCCATGTCTTAGATTTGTTTCTTCAAGTCAGAGACAAAGTATTTCGCTCGTTTCGTTTATTTGTGACTATAATTATTCTGGAATCCTACTAAACTATCGTAGCGCGCCAGAGTGGAAACATCGACACCACAAATAGAACAAGCAAATTATTAATTGATGCTATTCTATCGTAAACACACCGTTTCAGCCACATGTAGGTAAACCTAAACAACCACAAAATAACAATAATAATTGAATAGCATAAATGAAAACAAGCGTCGCATTGCATTTAATGGAAGAATTAATTAAAACTAATAATTTTAACAAAAACAATGTTATATTGCAAGGTGTATTAAAATTATTTTACATATTTGAAGAAGATGTGTTGTAATATTTATTTTGTAAATATCATTCTGTCAAGCCTCCCGTATAATGTCGTTATGTTAAATATATTATTCATTAAAATGAATAAGTAGCTTTTTTATGCTTAAAAGAAAAAAAAAAAGAAAAAAAGTAATGTTATTAAAAAAAATGAATTTTCTGTATTTTGAAATTTTACACCTTGTATTTATAAAACACTAATTTTATCAGATTATTGGGCTAATAATCTGATAAAATAACAAAACAACCAAACTTGAACATGATTATAAATAATTTGATGGTGCTGAATTATTTTTTTCAATATAAACTAGCTAATGTTCTAAGACATCATTAATGTAAAGAAATAACGTGTTTTTTTAAAGAGAAAAGGAATTAAATTTTATTTCGAGTTCGTCAACTCAAAATTGAATTAATTTAATAATACTGTAGCATTTAATACGATAGAACAATAATGTATTTATGAAGGGTGTATCAGAAAGGTATGTTCAAAAAGAGTGTGGTACAGACCATGCGACTACAGAACTTACTTCATGGGACCAACATCGTAATCGCGAAAAAAAAACAACTGTCCCATACAAACATTCAAAACCCACTCGACCCGAATGCGATTTATATTTCCGCGATTCTGTTGTTACCATTGAGAAAGTTGTTCAGTTTGATGATCTGCACCACATCCTGAAATTTGACCACACTTTTCTGATTCATACTGTGTTATACGGGGTTATTTTCAAAACATTTACAACCTCTTAAGGGGTCATTGTACTCATAAATATAAAAAACTTTTACTATAGTACCAAACAAAAATCGCGAAGAAAATATCAGCTGTTGACGACTTATGCAAACAAAATTTGTAGGGATTTTAGGTTTGGTCCCACAGGAAAAGTTGTTCATAATGATGAGTACAATGACCCCTTAAGTGGTTGTTAGTGTTACAAATTACACCCTGTATATTTATGTACAAAAATAATTCCTAATTGAAACATGAAATAAAATACTTTCAGGCGAGATCACGTTCAAACTTGTGAATTATTCTGACTAAATAAAATAATGAATACAAAACACAGACGAGAATTTGAAGCGATTTAACACGACATTATTTACATTATTTTAGAATACTTCATTCTTATTTCATTATTTATTTAGGATTTAAGCTTAGGTACATTAAGTCAAAACTTAATATTATAATTATTTGACACTCATTTAAAATATTAATTATATATTAGTTTAAAATATTTGAAAATGACATTTCTACCTAGTGATTTCCATTATATTGAATTCGATAACTTGTACAGTTTCTCCAAAAAATTGTGATGTCGATTTGCAATTTAAATTGCATTGGAGCAGAATGTTTAAACACCACTAATTCTACTAATTAGATAAAATAATAAATAAAAAAAGAGAGAAAATACTAATAGCAGAGCATTGAGAATCCAACAGAGGGCATCCCAGCGCGTCAAGTAAACACACTTTTGGATTTTCAACTCTCGGTGCTAAACAGAGCGTTAAAATCCAGTGCTCCAAAAAAATACGAACCTGGGCTTATGTGGCGTCAAAATTCGTTTCGTTGTTCGTGCGCCATTTTCAAATATTTCGTTTAGCAACTTATTTTAACCGTTACAATTTGAATTGCACGTGGTAGTTGCCTTTATCGTTCGTTATTTAACTTTACAATCGTTACCCTGTTATAGAAAGCGATCGTCGCGTTTATATGTCACATTTTGGCGCCTTCTGTCGCCGAGACCAGCCGTTCCGAATAAAAAGTTAGATATGAACGCAACGATCACGTATTCGCGCGGCGATCGTTTTCTATTAGGACGCGGCCATAATTTCGTTACTTATTACATTAGAATATTTAAGAACTATTTTCTACCATTTAATATTTATTTTTAAAGTTCCACTATATGTCAACAAAGTTTCATTGTATTATTATTACAACGACTCTAAAACAAAAATATGGAACTTTTATTTTTATTTTACATTTAACATTAAACTTTTAAGAGGCTTATTTATTTAATTATTTGGAAATTGCTATTGGTAAAACATGTGCTTTTAAACGATTTTATTGTGTGCCTGACATATGTATTTTTATTTATTTTAATATACTGTAATCTGACAAAAGAATTTTCAAACCATGTGCACTGTGCTGTGAATCAGTTTCTCTATTATTCGATACTGTGATATTAATTATTATTAAAATATTACTATGATTATGAATCCGGTTGTATTTCAAATTATTTTATCTGACAAATAAATAACTATCCCAGTTCCATTTTATTGTACCAGTTGACGTTTTAAAAAAAACACAGCATGTTTTGTATTTTGATCGATAACATAATTTGTCATCAGAATTATGTCATCCTCAATTCGCCACATTTTATTACCACCAGCAGATTAGATCAAAATAAGTGGTCATTTTTCATAAAAAAATCTATCCATGTTTTGGTTATCCTCTCTGGTTTGATTAATTTGGAAATTTTGCGGCTTACAAGTATTTATTTTATTATTTCATATATCCAATGAAGTGACAGGTTTGAGAATTTATGATATAAAAGTGTGTGTGTGCGAGTTATGTGTTAGGTGTTTATTTGTGTATATTGAAATTATTCTGCAATTTATATAGACAGCAATTATAATTTGAATTAAAACCGACATTTAAAGATTTTAAAACGTTTTATAGTCTGTAATATAGATTAAATATATCTTCGTCTGCTAAAATTTGGCTTACCGCTATATATAGTGATATATTCTCTATTAAAATAGGGGAGTATAAAAGGCATAGGATAATAAATACACAGTGGTCCGTTAATTATTATCTAAAAGCCCTACTTTCATGGGGTTTTCAAAAATACATACAGTGATTAAAAAAAATAACAGTTAGCTCAGAAACGCACAGGCGACTTTTCATGGCGCACTGGATTCGTAACTCTCGGTATTGAACCGAGCACTAAGAATCCAACAGAGCGCGTGGACTTTCAACTCACAGCGCTAAGCAGTGCGTTGAAAATAAAATACGCGATAAAAAATCGACTGTATCATATAAATGGCTTATTAGTCGTTAATTTCACGAGATTTTTTATAACGTACATAACGTAATACATTGAACTATTTATTTATAACTACCTTTTATAAATACTTTTTGGATCAGTGTAATAGGCCCGACTAGACTGTTTTTTTTTTTTGAGGAATGGAAAAAAAAAACTTCGCAGGGTTTTTTTTTTGCTAATTTCTTGACGTGTAAGAGTTTTATAAATAGTGCCTCGTATTTGAGGTCCCTAATTTGATTTCCAGGTTGGGTAAAAGTGCATTAAGATTTTTATTATTACATAATTCCTGAAACGGTCTTTTAATCTCAGCTTAGCTGATAATTTTTTCTTGTCCCCACTGCAAAATGTCATCAATTTACATTTATTTTCCTAATGTTTTTAAATTTCATTTCCTTCCGTAGAACAAATTTTGTCCTAAAATAATATTTATGTATTCCTATAATTTAATTATAATTACAAATACATGAAAAACGAAAAAACACAACTGCTTATTCATAAATTAAAACAGGTAATTTCGCGAAAACCAGAAAAATTGTTCTATTTTTTCATAATCCTTTTCTTGTCACTCAGTCCAAGTATGGTGTACTTGGACTGAGTACAAATAGTTCTCTATGATCACTCTAAACACAGCATGATTATTTATTAAACAGCACATTTTATCATGGCATCGTTTTTTTTTCTTTTACCTACTTAAAATTAAAAATGTAATTATGAAAATAATCACACCATTGTGTCCTGCACAGTGAGCAGAGTTACATAATCGAGGGTCAAAATATTTTGAAAATAGATTTAGATTTCATTTGTAGAATTTTTATTTCGGTAGATACAAACACTGAAGTCCTGTGAGTGTTCACTTCTAAAATCGAAAAAATAGGTGTCAGTCACTTAAAAAGTACCAATTATTTGATGTCACCATTAAACTTATTAAATATACAAATACTAAATTAGAAAATGGTCAATTTTGTATGTGGAAGCAAAGTATGCGTAAAAGGTCACCATGTATGAATTAGTAGGCACGTGCCGATCTATATTCAATATTTTTTTGTGTTGTTTTTCACAGTTATATGTTGTATAAGTGTCTTTTCTTGGTATTGCATTGGCACAAAAACTTTAAATAACTTGACCCTCGATTCAGTATTCAGCTATCTTTCCATAATTTTAACATCTTATTCAACTGAAAGAACACTTAAACCAATATAATAATGTTATAAATATTATAGTAATACATAACTAAACACATATTTGTCCTAAAACAGGTACGAATTAACATTTTCTTTAAATTATACTAAAATTAATTCGTTTTATTGATTCGACTAGATACAGACTAGGTTACCATTTGACTAGATATATATAATTATGCTAGGTTGATATTGATACCCATGCCAGCCACGAACTCGTCGCTTATAAGTGGTAGAAGGGCTGTGTGCCTGTAACAAGAAAACAAACATTTAAAAAAACATTTTTCTCACAAACATAATCATAAAACAAAGTGTGAAAACTCTCTATATTTTCTCTTTTTTTTGTGAAAACTAAATTGGGACAACCTGTATATTAAATAATTTGATCTGTTTTAATAACAAAACGGTCACATGAAAAAAAAAAGTAGTATTTGCCGCGCTACCTTGCAAACATCAGAAAAAAAAGATTTTTTTAATTAAAGAGATTGTTTGCACCGTTTTTAATTATTTGATAAAGATTGGTTTACAGCCTACTTGACCTGATAATGATTAACTCCTTATCTAAATAAAAATAGAACCTTTATTTTATAGTCCAACAGTCTTATTCATAATAAAGCCAAACTTGATAGAAAGGGACAAAACAGCTCACTGGCTAACATCTAATATATAAAATTCTCGTGTCACAGTTTTCGTTGCCATACTCCTCCGAAACGGCTTGACGATTTTGATGAAATTTTGTGTGCATATCGGGTAGGTCTGAGAATCGGCCAACATCTATTTTTCAAAAAAAAAAAAAAAAAAAAAAATTAGCAAAACAACGTTTGCGGGTTCAGCTAGTATGTTTATAAAGCGAATGTCTTTTTTATGAGTAAGACGATGTGATCGTCTGTCGTAGCTGACTCCCCGTAGCCAGATGCGTGTAGCCGAATACTTGCAGCCAAATTCTCGTAGCCGAAAGCTCGTAGCAAAATAAGCGTAGCGTTGTGCTCGTAACCGTATACCGAATATTGGAGGTCCAAGAAACACATAGTAAAGTGTTCTGCTAACAGCCGTACATATTTATATTACATCCCTACCTTACAACCTACTATTCTACTGCCTCAACCGCAGGATGTACCACGTGAGATGGAAGCACGTGCATAGTCAATGATAAAGGATTTATTTCTGTAAGTAGGTTTGCACAAACACTTTTACACATCAAAAATATTTTTTTAACTAGATGAAGTCGGCGTTTCCTTCTAACTACTTTCATACTGAGAGGTCACAGCTAACACCTAATCTTGGTAGATCGGTGTCTGAAATGATTAAAACTACTACTGTTGCTATTCATGTTTTGTAAAGAATCTTTCGCAGTTGATTACTTTGACTTTTAGGTTTTCTGTCTGAAGGTAGAATTTGGTTTTGGGTTAAAAGAAGAAGGGTATATTTGTAAAGATATTTCCATAATTTCGAAAATCATTTGTTTAAGCGAAAATCTTACATATCACGTAAAACTGCAGTACAATAGGTTTTCCAGAAGATTGCAAACATAAAAAACTTATTTATTTCATATTTAGAATCCGTCCTTCATTCAAGTGGAAAACAGAATTCAGGTCCTGCAGTCCTGCAGCCGGCCAATCAATATCGAGAAATTGTCCAATTGGTTGACAAATCCGACTCCGTTTCGTCAGTCAGAGCTATTAGAGAAAGCAGCGACTCTGTGTGTGGACAAAAGCTCGACCCAAAGTAGAATTTCGGAAAAGCAACCAATCACAAACAAGCGTAAATAAGTTGCGTCGTGCACATACCGCCATGGAAATTCGAGTGCTGTGACATTCTGCCAACTCAGTGCCTGATTTCAGTTCGTAACACATTACTTTTGAGAAAGGTTTGAGGCAATAGATTTAATAGCGTCTGAAAAAAGCTACGTCTTTCTCACAGAGGAAGTCCTTGTCCGAGAAACAATAGCTAGGCATTTTTTTTTGTATGTAAAAAATACGTTGAAAAGATTCAAATTAATGTGGTAAAAAAATTTCGCCAAATGACAGTGGTGCCTTGTCTTTAAATAAAATTTAACGTCATTACTTCAAACCACTCTGTATGTATCAAACATTTGAAATGCGAAAAATCCTTTTTCGTCCCTGTAAGTGGGCCACCATGCGGGCGAAGCCGCAGACAGAATATATTTTTATATAAATGTGTGCGTTATGTTAGAGGTTCTTATTGAAAGTCAAAATACCTAATAGATGTAAGTAAGGTTCCAAACGAGAATAAAAATCGGTAACAATAGATTGGCTGCAGAACCCATCTTCTCTAGTATCATCATACCTATGAGAACATTCAGTTAATCTGTCTTAATCTATCAAAAAAACTTTTAATTTGCATACATTTTTCACAGGTTTTTACCATTTGTTTGTCGCTGGGATGAGACTTTTTTTTGGTTGGGAAATCGTCAAATGACTTTTACTGACTAAAACCGACCCGTGTTCCTTCATTGCCTGTACCAGGGCCACGGCATCTCTTCGCGCGACCCTGCCAGTGATCGGCCCTAACGGACCCCATCAATTTGTGCTGACATCGCTATGAAGCGCGCGTGCAACATAACGCGCCATCGACCCGGGTCTGGTCCTTACCGGACGGCGAGCTCCCCATTGCTCGCCGTCCGCAAGCCCACGCTTTCGGTAGTGGGGAAATCTGTTGGCGACTCGCGACGCCCAGGGCGTCTCCTACGGCGACTAGGCGCATGAGGGCGCAAGGTTCTTTCCGTCTCCTCCTTCGAAAGCATTACTGCTTCGCAGAAGGAGGTGACGACTTCCCATTCGCTCTCGCTCCATACCATGGCCTGGACCAGGGCCGGACGCGAGAGATCGCCGCCGCTGATCGCCTCCGCGAGGATACGGCGGTACTCCGCCCAAGCTGGGCAGACCTCCACCGTATGCGTGGAGCGTGTGCTCCGGGCGATCCATGCAATGGTGACATCCGGGCGATTGCTCCCGCCTTATACGGAACAGGATCGTAACTAAACAACCATTACGAGAATTGGCCTTCTGTTTAAATGTCATAAAAGAACGCCACGCATATTGACGTATTTAGGGTCTTAAAACATTATCACTTTTAAAAAAAACCGGCCAAGTGCGAGACGGACTTGCGCACCTAGGGTTCCGTACAAACCTGTAGGTATGTAAGTAAAAGTTCACACGCGTTCATGAGGAAAGGGGTAGTAAGTTTAAATTAAAATATTTTTATTATTTGATGTAACTAAAAATTTACGGTTTTTGCAATTTTTCCTTTATCTGTGTTAAGACGTTGCTTCGTACCAAATTTCAAGATTCTGAGTTGACAGGAAGTACCCTGTAGGTTTTGAATCCCTTGCGAGTGTCGAAAATTTGCGACATAAACGACTGTATCTTTTGATTGCGTTGGCTTAGAAGTTAGATTTTTTCACAACTCTAAGGGACAGCAGACTTGAGTATTTGACATAAATTCTAGCTTGATACCTCCACGCGTTCCTAAGAAAAAGGGTCTTGATAGACAGATAGACGGACGGACGGACAACAAAGTGATCCCATAAGGGTTCCGTTTTTTCCTTTCGAGGTACGGAACCCTAAAAATAAGTTATGTAAAAAAAAAGTTTATTATTTGACTAGGACAGGATTCAAGCTTCGTACGTTATATGTCACGTTTCATCATTGTTCAGTCTGGTCGCTCATACTCGTTGAGCCGCGTTTCGCATGGTGGGGCACGTATTATGTGATGTTTGTTAACAACTCTGTCCTGTGTTAGGGCTGTCGGATGCATAATCAGCCTATAACGTTCCACTGCGGGGACACAGGCCTCCTCTCTATGAGAGGTAGTGAGCCGTAATCCACCACGCGGGCTCAGTGCGGGTTGGTAGATGTCACATGTCTTCGAATTTTTTGTTCTAGGACATGCCGGTTTCCTCACGATGTTTTCCTTCACCGTTTTGAGAGCAGTGGTGATTAAATTATTTATATAAAGTAAAGCGCCTGCTTGGGTTCGAACTCACGACCTACAACACGTAAGTCGGGACCGTTACCACTGGGCCACCACTGCTGTGCTCCACAAATTGTTCCGCAAGGAACGTATATCCACAGCATTTATTCTGCTTTCATGCTTCTTTTGCCACACCCAACATTCACTTCCATACATAAGCGTAGGCACCAGTACACTATTGTGAACAGCCAGTCGTGCCTTCTTGGACATCAACTGGTTGGTCACAATTGCATGTGTAGCACCATTCACTTTATTTCCCGCATTCACTCTCCTTTCGACATCTCCATCAATCTTTCCATCCCTTGTAAACAGACTCCCCAAATATACGAACTCACTTACTTGCTCCACACTGTGCTGTCGGATGACGCTGGCAGAATAGTCGACATCCGCTCAGTTGGCAAAGAAGAAAAAAAAAGTAACCCTCTGAAAATTTTATGCCACTCAACAGTTGATGGACAATTTGTGAAATATGATAAGGAAAATACGACATTAATTCACTTCTAAAATGAAGAATGTTTTGTTATGATTAATATTACCGAATGTAGGATATATCAGAACATGTAAAGTTATTTTTAAATAATTAAACACTAGCTTTTACCCGCTCGCGTGGAGGTCAGAAAATATCACACGGCAACGTACTATCGGGATAAAATATGGGGTTCTAAGTTTTAATCCAGGTCATAACGAGTTATTGCGTAAAAGAGTAACAGAAATCCATCCATTCATCCATCCTCACAAACTTTCACGGTATAATATTATTTAGTAGGATTAGTAGGATTTCAGAAGACAATAATTAGATTATTGTCAATTGTGTAAAGCTTACAGGACTGGTCCATAATCCAACTCAAGATTCTACTCTAACAAAGATCAACACTTGTATAACTGAATACAATCTATATGATATTAATGTAAGGGCAAGCAGATCCTAGCTTAATTGTAGTGAGTGCTTCCCTAGATGTAATCACTACAATAAAGCTAGCGGCTTAATTGATAGCGGCCTCACGAAACAGGTTCTCCGACTAACCAAACAACAGCTGCGTATAGTTACGGCAGCTTTAACTGGCCACGGGTCATTTAATAAACCCCTCTTTATTATAGGAGTCACAGACAGTCCGCTGTGCAGGGCCTGCATGGAAGAGGACGAGACAGCAGCTCCATGTACTTCTAAACTGCCCGTTGGTCGCCACATACAGGGCAAAGTACTTCAGTAACACCAAGGCGTTGCTGGCCTTCCTCGAGGAGCTGGGGTGGGATCGAATGATCGATTTTCCCACCGTACGCAAAATACCCGTATTTACGTGGAGTTGCGGACACCAGCCCGTGTTACCTATGATATTAATGCTCTTGGCTATTAAACTATTGGCCGTAAATATGATCGATATCTACCTTGTGTGTTTTCAATCAATTGTTATTTCAGGGTAAGGTCAATGATCTTAGTTCTCGTTCATAATTAAATAACAGATGAAGAAAGACGCGTAACGAAGCCGAGAGCCAGTTTTAATCCCTGTTATTGTGATATTTTCGAAACCCTCGTGATTGGTATCGATATTTAGAAAATATCCAGCGTAAATTCCTCAAAGCCCTGCACTATCGCTGCCGCCACGACTTTATTTCCTCAAATTGACGCAAACAAGCTATTAAACTTAAAGTCTACACGCCTCTTCCTAGAAACTATGTTTCTCTAAGACTTGTGTAATAGAAAGAAAAAAACGTATATTTACGGTAAACATGACGCAAAAAATAACAAATACTCAAAAAAGAAAAGGTTATGGGAAACATGCGTCACATCCACACAAAACTGCTTTCGCTCAACGTAATGCTGCGACCCTATACAAGACAGAGCCCCTGCGCTGGTTTTCAGCGACAGCTGATAGCTGTATAGCTGATAATATGATTGCATAGATCTCTCTAATAAGTTAAGCTACGTTGTTCCGAGAACTATTATTGGACGACAGGTGCGAGTAGCGCTTTCTGCCATTTCCTCATGCCGCACTAACGCTGGAATTCGCGCGCCTCTTCGTCGTATAGCTAAAAATTTCAACACTGTGTTCGCAAATTTAGATAAGCTTAGAAGCTCGTTTGGAAGTTGTTTTGATTCGTTCATTCTTTGTTATTATTTAAAAAACAATGTCAATTTTTTCTTTTCTGTTCATTTAAGGATTATATTTAGATTTTACCTTTTATGTTTTACTCATGTGAAAACAGTTCCTTACCAATTATCTAGTATCTGTGATGTGAATAACGTCGTGAGCTACCTACATACTCGTATGTTATAAATTTTTTTTATTTACCTGTTTTATAATATGTTAAGTAACTGTTTATTTTCCCGAATAACAAAATAAATAAATATCTAAACACGATACAACATACTTTTCAACTATGAGTTGAAAAATATTCATGTGACAAAACTAAAAGCGACAGTGTGAAAAAACAAAAACCTTCGACTACAAAGAAAGGGTTATGATTTTCACGCATACCTTGTATGTGTATGTAATATTCTTTATTTACCTCATATATTTCAAACCGCTAGACAAATTTAAATAACCAAGACATCGCTAGATAGTCTAGACCCCCCAATTGTTCTTAGTAAAGTGACGTTAAAAAAATCATGGCGGCTGTGAGATGCCATTGTTTGAAGAGAAAAAATAAAAAGTTGTTTCGAATACTTTAAGGGTATCGTAATAAATTAAAAGGCTCATCGTAAACATTTATAAGAAGTATATCATGATTATGACCGTAATACTAAATAAAAAAAATTTAGATATACCCACATCAAAAAAACAAAACACAAGCGGCCAACTTGGTTGAACCGTATAAGTAGTTTCTAAGGACCATAACTAAAAATACATTAAAGAAAAAATACGCAACTGCTAAAACACGTATTCAACTAAAGAGAGCAAAACAAGCATTATTATCCATTGAACTTTGTTTTGTGTAAGTTTATTTCAGGCCAATAATCTAAAATATGGTGTAACTTTTATTTGTGTGTGCTCTGCTCTTTTCAGTTGAATATGTGTTTTTGCAGTCGTGTTTCTGTTTTTTTTTTTACTTGTTTGGATATGGAAACCCGTAACTACTTTAATTTGTTGTATTAACTGTGCCCATAGCGATTTACGGTGCCTATTTCTAAGGTATTTGATCTCGTCTCAAGCTGCCACTACATAGAGAAAATGATTATGATGTCCGTCTCGAGTGTAAAGGTGAGATACCTTTTTTTGGATTTGAACCTCCTTCTTCTGTTTCAAAAATCCTTCAAGAACCTATATGTTACAATTAGGATGATGACTACTATTAAAACTGTTCGTTAAAATAATGTAATTTCACCCAGCCCGATCACTATGTACGGTAAGCCGATCCCTTGGGAGAAGCAAGCCAAATACCTAGGCGTGATCCTCGATCGCGCACGCGCCGCTTTCGCTCTTGGTAGACTCCACTTCATTCTGACAGCCCGTTGCAAACTGTCACTTAAATGCAAGCTGCGTATCTATACCGCAGTCATCCGTCCCATCATGACCTATGCCTGCGTTGTATTTGCGCACGCTCACCCACGTCATCTCCATAAGATGCAGACCCTCCAAAACCGTTTCCTTAGAAAGGTCACGGGTCCCCCCTTCTATGTCCGTAATATAGATCTCCACGTAGACCTTAAAATGCCAACCATAAAACAGTTCATGAAACGCTTATCGAAGCGTTTCTTCGACTGTGGCATCAAACACCCAAACCCCTTGCAAACAATCTCAGCGGCCGCCCGCTATACTCCCTCCCGCATTAGCAGTATTCGCCGACCAAGGCATACTTTAATCGACCCCGATGACGCCACTACCCTCCTCCAGGAGAGCAGTAAGGCCACCAGCACTTTACAGAAGCGCAAAACCCGATCGCCGTCATACCGTCCTCGCCACCGAGGCCCGCCGCGACGCCCAAATCCACGCCCCTCCCGACCCTTGCTCGAGCCAGCCCGCGCCGCTGAGCCTGTAGCTTTAAATTCGTCCCTAAATCACTTAAATCCTGATCCAGCTAGTCCCTTGCTGCCCTCTTCCAGCGACGCCCTAAGCCGAGGTTCGTACCCCACAGGGGGTGCCCTTAGCGTGTAGTCGCTTAGTTTTTAAGTTAGTACATAAGTTTAAGTCCTGGCTGGAGGCCTTAATTTATTAGGGCAACCACAGGCAAGTCCGTCTAAGCAGACGACAACCTCATAGGTTGACCTGCGAGATGCCATTCCCAAAAAAAAAAAAAAATTATGTAATTACAAAGAAGGCATAGTAAAAATGAGATAATCGATAAAATCTTTTAAATCGATGTAAAAATGAAGAAGGTACGTACACGCTTTAAAAGTTTTTGGTGGGATTATTCCTGTCCTTGTCGCGCGGTACGGACAACGTATGGCGCTAGTATGAAGTTACGTAGTCGTGACGTCAGTTCTACGATAGTGCTGTCCTAGTCTAACACGTACTTTAAAACGTTTATAACTTGGCAGTCTTTTAAGTCTTTACACTATTTGGAAATAAACATTTTTATGAGATAAAAATAAAAAAAATTGTCATCATCCCCATTAGAACATATCTTATTTATTTTCTAAATCTTATTTTCTGGTTCAGTTGGCAATCGGTAACAAGAAGACTTCGTTAACCAATCCAACCATTTGTAGAAGAAGCCACTAACGAATAGGCGGTTCTATTCTAAGAACAAGACAGCCTCACCTTATAAGATTGTGGAAGGCATATCACCCAAAGCATGGCAACCCTAAATGTATTAAAAGAGTCATCACGCGCTTTACCAGCAACATGAGACCAACCAGAAGCCAAATTATCTTTCATCAAAGTTAACTATAAAATACTCACATAATCTACATCCCTTTTTGGAAGAGGCTCATGTCCAGCAGTGGACTGGGATACGCAGAGTAGTATGTCAGCTGCGGTCTACATAGAAAGGTTTAAAACTGTTAATTTCTCACAAACCATGCCTGATAAAAAGCCACTCTGAACACGGTAGCAGTCCTAGCTTGTGGGGTTGGGTTTAATACTCACTCATGAGGAGCGGGCCATGCGGGCGCGTGTTTGTGTGTGGCAGCCCTAGCGCGCGCAAGCAGGGTCATCACAGCGCGCTTAGTCGGCGACATGGCGGCTCGAGCACCGCCGAGCAGAGGGCGCTTGCGCGCTGTGCTCGCAGCCCCCGGACCAGCCGCACCTGACACATAAAACGTCTACAATCCTTTCACAGATGTTACCTCTGATTTTGCATCACTGTCAAAACCACAGTGATCTTTATAACCTTTATACTAAGGTTGCTATTGGGTTGCTGTCATTGATAAGTCTCTCAAAGGCACAGCGATCTTTATAGACGTTGCAATACGGTAGCTATTTGGTTGCTGTCATTGATAAGTCTCTCAAAGCCACAGTGATCTTTAAAACCTTAAAAATAAGGTAGCTATTGGGTTGCTGTCATTGATAAGTCTCTCAAAGGCACAGCGATCTTTATAGACGTTGCAATACGGTAGCTATTTGGTTGCTGTCATTGATAAGTCTCTCAAAGCCACAGTGATCTTTAAAACCTTAAAAATAAGGTAGCTATTTGGTTGCTGTCATTGATAAGTCTCTCAAAACCTCAGTGATCTTTATGAATGTAACAATAAGGTAGCTATTTGGGTGCTGTCATTAGTAAGTCTCTCAAAGCCACAGTGATCTTTATAAACGTTACTTTAAGGTTGCTTTTGGGTTGCTGTCATTGATAAGTCTCTCAAAACCACAGTGATCCTTATAATCGTTACAATAAGGTAGCTATTTGGGTGCTGTCATTGGTAAGTCTCTCAAAGCCACAGTGATCTTTATAAACGTTACTTTAAGGTTGCTATTGGGTTGCTGTCATTGATAAGTCTCTCAAAGCCACAGTGATCCTTATAGTCATACTCTTATGACGGATCTTTAACGTCGTTACAATAAGGTTGCTATTGGATTGCTGCTGTAAGCGGTTAAATACTATGAAAGGCTTGTACATGCGTTCTGTTGAAGGGTTCGGTTGGTTGTTCACAACCCTGGTTAATTTGGGGCCTAAACGAGGTCTCTTTTTTCATTCTTCAACTCACAGATTGAATTTTTGGTGCCAAGATTTTAGGAAGTTCTTGATGTCAAAACTGTTAGCGTTTGTAATAGTTAAAAAGTGACCTTGTCTTCGGGGGCTGGAAGCATATATACATAACATCAAGCCTGTTATCCCCGAAGGGTTAGGCAGAGGTGCACCTATAGTACACCCACATTTCGCTTAAGTCCCATGTAATATAGGGCGAGCCTATTGCCATCAACCGGGCACAAATTCAGACTCCGGGCTGCTACTGAGAAATTATAGATAGAAAATCCCAATAGGTAACAACTTTGCCCGACCTGAGAATCGAACCCAAGATCTCATGCTCAACAGTACCTAGCTCTTGCCACCTCTAGACCAAAGACGCATAAGTATATTAAATAAGAAAGATTTAGTCAAATAACTTATTATGGCCTACATAGCAACAAGACCAGAGCACGCAAACGTTTACTTGATAGTAAACTAGATGGCCGCAGGTGATGATGATGATATTTTAACTACCTTCCCCTCTCTTCTACTCTTTGTCCCTCTTGAACTTAAAACCATAATTTTGGAAGATCTATTCATAGCCTTTACGCATTTAGTAAAGGTATAAGGTAGGCAATCGCTATGCGAGGACATAATCCAATTTGATGTCTTTACAATACAATTAGCCAATCACATGCGGTCATCTGACGCCACGTTACGTGATATTCAATTGCCTGTCTCAACTAGAGTGTGCCTTAATCAATACAGCCTTTTGATTTAGTTAAGTAACTAGTTTGGTTGAATTATGGTCATTTGAAATAAGTTGTTCAAATTGTTTGCCTTATTAACTTTAACCTATTCATATAATTAGGCCTGGTGCACTAAAGTCACTTTAGAACTAGAAGTTTATTTGTACAAAAAAAAAACTGATTTCTTTTTTGGGTTTAAGAAAGTAATAAGTATGTTAGTGTTTTGTAAACGTTCAGAAAATGATGATGCAACTTAGATGAACTAAATATAAAACCGCATTAAGATTTCTCCATGACTTTCTAAAACAGCCACGGAAAGATTACAGTATTATTAAGCTAATTAATGTCGTCTACCACTCGTCTTCATAACCAGACCGACAAAATACTACAACCAAAAGTCAAGTGGGTACAAAGTTTTGTATCAAAAGTTTCAATTTAACTAAGACCTTCAGCCTTCCCCAGACGTAAGTTCTAGATCAACGTCACAACAAACAATTAAGGCATCTGTACTAATAAAATGCATCTGAGCATAGTCTTAAGACAGACGTCTAGACGAATCGCTCAACTTTGCTCAGTTTACGACGATCCTTTGTTTTGCTCAAGTTACGAACGTTGAGCGTTTTGTGAAAATAATACATCTTGGCGGTTTAGTAAGTTTGCAATTTCTGTCATGGTTTTAGTGTTAAATAATTTAACTGGGGCTATATGGCCAAAGTAATTGCAAAAGGTGGCAACAATGCGATCGACGTCGATGATTGACCATTCAAGAAAGGGAAATTAACAAAATGTCTAGCAACTTAACCGTTTATTAAAAAACACAAGTTTTGTGTTGTAACACGGCAGATTGACGTAGGGTGTCAATTTGCCTAACAATTAATTTTCCAGGCTGTAAATGGCAGCCGGATTGGGGAATGAAGATCTATCGAATTCGACTGATTTCTTATCTTTGATCGGTGGTGTGTAATTCAAAAACTATCGTCTAAATCGCTCTATGGAAACGCACCATTTTCGGTAGCTAATTGGCTCCAATAAAATAACTATATAATATTAAAAGAGTCTTGCCCCGATTTCTATATAGGATGACCGGTAATAAAACCCCCGATACTTAAACACAGGATTGTACTCATCATAACCAACAACTTTCCCAATGGAACGATATTTTTTTAATTTACTTAACGCATTCAAAATACGAGTTGGTCTTAGGCCGCGATAGGGGTCGGTCGAGATAGACTCAATAGGGCAGGCTAGTTAAGTTAGGAGGTTGGTGAGTGTTGTGAGCTGTGAGGAGAGGAGCTGTGGTCGAGGTGAAATTGGTAGTACGAGTACGTGCTGCATTTCGTGAGTAGTAAACTAATTCCCCAGAAAGTGATCATTGGTAAGTGTTAAACTCTTTACTAATAATGTGACTTTTCCATTATATTATTCTTGTAGGTTGATTTGTTTTATGATTTATAGGTAACATTTAGATAATATCGCTGCAGAGCTATTAATGATCATTTATTCCAGCATAGCGAAATTGCGCTATTAATTAACGCTATTTTCTCTTGTATTACGTGTCCATCTCCTAATCCGTACCCTTACAGACATTTGTCATTTACGTTTGATTAAAGGGAAGCGGAGTAGGCCTTCCACTTTATTTGACACTGAGCACTGACGCTCGACCTTTGACGACTTTGACTCGTAACTTGCGCACCACTTGTGGAAGGCAGAACCGTAAATACTAACAGTTTATCTAAATCAAAATATGCTAAAAAGCCGATCTAAACCGGAATTATAAAAGAATCTGTGGCGGCATCTACACCGCCACATGCGAACAAACGCATCAATCCTGCATCGCGCAAGCAGAGTTTCCGCGCAGATAGCATATATACAACTTCCCGACAACAATCATAGGGCAGTTGCCCACCAGATACGACATCCATCTGGTCGGAGGATCCTCCCTTTTCTAAAGTGTATGAGTGAACTTTACACCCTGTTCCTCATATACCTAAAACTGGTGACCCCGACGTGATCTACATATCACTAAACTGGTGGTACCGAGTATGAACATCATACCCCTTCACTGGAACCCAACTGGCATTGGCAAGCATCGCAAGATACAAGACTTAGTCCACTATCGACCTCCGGTCTTCGGAGGGGAGTGATGTGGCGACATCTACACCGCCACATGCGAACAAACGCATCAATCCTGCATCGCGCAAGCAGAGTTTCCCGCGCAGATAGCATATATACTACTTCCCGACAACAAACATCGGGCAGTTGCCCACCAGATACGACATCCATCTGGTCGGAGGATCCTCCCTTTTCTAAAGAGTATGAGTGAACTTTACACCCTGTTCCTCATATCTCTAAACTGGTGACCCCGACGTGATGAACATCACCTCTTCACTTCTGACCCCGAGTATGAACGTCAGCGCAGCCTTAGTGCAACTACTTCAGCGTGACGTCATCATCATCACTCCCGCAAGTCACACAGCCAGCCAGCAACAACGGCTTGAACGGTTGTCCTGACCATCAGCATGCAGCTCAAGTGTTGTGTGGCCAAAAAGGTTTGGCCACACAACACTTTGCGAAAGGATCGTTGTAAGTGCATATCCGGGAGAGGGGGTAGGCTTCACAAAGCTGCCCAAACTGGATTAGTAGTCGTTCTAAGAACGCTAGGGACCGTGTCTCGATAAAACCTACACCCGCGATCTGGTACGCCAATTTCTAAATCGACACTATTTATCGAAACACCACAATTTGGACGCTTTGCCGCTGACAGCCGCACTGTATCCTCGAAATGGGGATGTTTAACGAGATGTGAGGTGACGAAATACCACCTCGGCATGCACCGAGTACGATCGCATTGAGTTTTGCTACAGACTGAGTCTATGTTACGCTTGTGCGATATTATCTATTATTATAATAAGTAATGAGGCTAGGCTGCCGTAAAGGTGATTTTAACATTAGTACGCTTTTAGAATTTTGTACTCAATAGTTGTCTCCCTCAATGGCGAGTCTGCTTAGGGACGCCATGCCAGACGGTCGTCTTTGTGCGCATTGTGATGTCTTCAGCCTTGTTCAATATGTGGTCGATCATGGGTTGGTTGCTTCAGTGTTAAGATTTGGAATCATATTTTGGGGTAACTGTAGTGAGAGGGAGGAGATCTTTAAGGCCCATAACGGTGTATTAGATCTATGACAAAACTTAAAAGCACAGACAGCTGTGAACCTCTGTTTCGGTCCTGAGGATACTGACTTTTCCATGTTTGTACATATTGGAGGTGGCAATTTTTGTAAAGACCAATCTTAACTTATTTTAGTCACTGGAGAATTTAAGAACACGTAGTGGCCCCTTGAGATCCCAATACAAGAACTTACTACATTCCGGTAATTACAAAACAGCACTGTCAAGGAAAAGTATTATGACGATGGGACCTGTCATTTATTATAAAACCCCTCATCGTTTTAATTTTTATTCTTTAAACATTTTTAAATCTAAGGTAACCGCATTACTTTTAGGCAAAGAAAGACTTTTTAAATGATACTAGTTTTTCCTGATTATGACTAATAATTAATTGCAATTTTGACCATGTAAGACTTTTGTACCTGACTATATAATACTTCACTATAATTTCTGTTTTGATCTGTTGACATTATTTTGTTTGTATAATATTTTAATTAGTGTAATAATTTGCACGACGTAAGTTGTTTTGTTTTGTTGACATTCATTTTGTTTTAATACTATTTTAATTAATGTAACAATTTGCACGCCGTAAGGTAGACTGTAGCCGATCTCATTAATTAATATAAAACATCTTATACCTGTACCTACATTCATAGCAAATAAAATTCTGATTCTGATTGGTGCGAATTTAACGGTGTTTCATTTGTTTGTTGTTTTATTTGTTTGTTAGAGTCAGTGTGTGTCGCAAATTAAAATAAATGTAAGACGATGCAAAGTGATATACTTGCGTTCCTGATCTGCAGCCTGCGACCGAGGACGCCGAGCCCCCGTACGGGCCCATCTGGTGAGATTGTTCCATATTGCAGGCACTTGCCTTTGATCCCGTATCAGGCTGTTTTAGTTTGTTAAGTTGAAGCTGCATTCAACATCATTTACCAGTGGTATAGTGTTTCAAAATCGGTTCACATTAAAAAGTGCAAACCAAATCCAAACAGTGTTTGTTTTTTTGTGATGCACTCACAAAAAAAACACTGTTTGGATTTGGTCTTTAAATGTTTGCACTTCATTCTTTTAGATATTTCGTGAATGCAGTGGGCGACTCAGGTAGTGGACGATTGGGCGCCAGAGATGTTGTCTTCTTCAACTTCAACTAATGTGCGTGTTAATTAACTGTGCATTTTGTTGTAAATCGAAATGAACATGAAACTTGTGTGATACTTATTATTTTAAACATAAAACTTTTACTTTGACAAAATGTGGTGCTCACAAGGCGCAAGAGTGCGTACTATTATACGGGAGTTCGGAAACTTGTTTTTAAAAATAAAATTATAATTAAACTGGAAACAGAGTTTATTAATTAATGGTACTTGTCATAGGAATTAGTAGATAAATGGAAACAGAGTGATTAGGGACTTCCGACCCGTACCGAGTATGAGAGCGAACTGGCTATGAACCAAATGAATGTAGCTTCTAAGACACTAAATGCTGACTAGGCAAGTCTGGATGGCGGTCAGCCCTTCTGCTATCATGAGCAAGGTATAACAGTACGCACGCTGAGCGCGTCTGCTGTTGTGTCTGTAGCTGAACCACTGCAAATTCGTGGAATTGAAATGCGAGGCGGGCGTTTCGCAAGCCATTTATCCTTATCCGGCGACAACATTTGCCATTAGAACGATAGCTGAGGACACGAAATACTTCGAAAGGGAATACATTTTTGGATGGGCATGGCAAAAGAGCCAAGAGATTTACAAAGACCGGAAACGGTTAGTAGCGAGACCTCAGACGAAGACATTGAAAAGTAAAAACAGCAACAGTTATCACAGCAGAACATGGACATGGATGATGGAAAAAGCCGAGAAAAGATTCACCAAAGATGCTCGACCTGAATCAACTCGGCTGCGACGTCAATAAAAGATGCCCTCCCATAGATAAATACCACCCGTCTCTCCACTATTCCAATGCTAATTTTAGGGTGCACTACTCGATTGGCTCTTCTCCTTCCTATCCTAAGGGCACGTCCTCCCTACCATTAAAGCGCCCCCCGGTCTATTCCTTGATATGCTATATTCATTGTAGCACCATGAAGCATGAGGCTTCAGGGGCTAGTGCGAATGTTGGGGTTCATTCGATTAATCAAGTCTGAGTCAAACCACGCTGGGGTTGGTGCATTTCATTCATTCATTTACTTAACGCATTCACAATACAACAACCGCTTGTGGTGTTTTTATTTGAAGTATGAGTAGAGAAAATATGTTGTATCGTACTTAGATATCGATATCAATTACGTCTGTGAAGTTTACACAAAAATAAAACTGATTTCAAGTGAATACACTAACTGCGGTCGTAGACTACACCAAAAATATCATGACATTAATTAATTTTTGTTTTAATCAAAAAATATATGTAAAAAGGGATTGGTAACTTAATACAGCTTGGTAAATTAAAAAAATCGTTTCTTTGAGAAAGTTGTTTGTTAATTAAGATGAGTACAATCATGTGTTTAAGTATCAGTCACGAATTACCGGTCACCCTACATACGTACTAATAGCTATCGAGCTAACGAATCGTATATAATATGTAACGAATCGTATTTTATCCATCTGTTGTGCAAACATAAAGTCTCACAAAGACTTTCAAAAACAATTTTTTAAATGTCAAAAAATGTTTAAACGATTGTGACTTATCCCAAACGTCAACCCTCCAAATGTCATTTCAACTTCACAATGTTCAACGGTATATTTTGAAATGGTTTCCAATTAAGGGTTCGTGGTCTCAGACGTTTCAATTAAAACCTTGTCATTCTTCTGAATGGGTTCTAACGATTCGTTTAGTTTTTAGCAAATACGGAATCCAAGCTTTGTTGCGGCTTTCTATGTAGTTTCAGAAGTAAGCTTAATTGGTTTTTCGGAAAAGATTTTGAGCTTAGTTCTGGTTCTGTGGTTCTTTTGAATAACAGGATGGCAAGAGAATTTGAACGAACGTGGAGCACGTGCTAGTAAAAAATACAAAGACATTTCTGAATAGATTTTTTCGGAATTTATTTTTGGAGTCAATACTTTTTAGTTTATCCTTCTTTCTCTTTCTTATTATTTTTTGCCTTTGCGTTGGATAACAGTATATTACTCCAAAACATTAATAACAGGAATTAATTTGAATATACAACTTCAATTAAATACGTGATGGGTATCGTATTTAAATATATCAAAACATGATAAAAGAAAAATAAATTATTTAATTACTCAAAAATAACATAACATCACTCCTTGTTTCCCCGAAGGGTAGGGCAGAGGTGTACCTGTAGTACACCCACATTTCGGACGAGCCTATTGCCATCAACCGGGCACAAATCCAGACTCCGGGCTGCTACTGAGAAATTCCAGATTGAAAAAAAAACAATAACACCTTGCCCGACCGTCAATAAACCGTTTATTTTATTCGTAATCTCACGTAAACTTCACGAACGTGATTGAATTCGATATATTAGCACAATGCAACATGTTTTCTCTACTCATAGTTCAAGTAACAACACCGCTAGCAGTTGTTGACGCCTAAAAAACAACATCTAATATTTTTTTTTTCATGTGATCGTGTTTAGATATCGCAAGCCAATTTAATTTAACTCTTTATAGAAGTCTCTAAGTTCCTAATTTTGTTCATGTTCAATGTTTAATTTGTTTATCTTTTATAATCGAAAAGCTGTTGCCCGCGACTTCATCTGCGTTTCAGTATGAAAAGTAGCCTAAGTCCTTCTTTAGGTCACGGTCTACCTAAGTGGCAATTTTCATTTAAATCCGTTCAGGCGTTTTAGCGTGAAAGTGTAACAAACAAACAAAAAAACTTACGCATTTATAATGTTAGTTAGGATATCTTCCATTATTTTCTGCTAGTTATCTTCTGAATAACTGAATCCAAACAGAAACCCCTTCAAATAAAATGGATAGACAAGAATGTTACGTCGGGTCCTGACACGCGATTTGCGTTGGAGCTTACAATTTTCTATTATTTCAATTTCCATTTTATTTTTATTTATTTTATTTTAATCTTTTTCTGTAACTGTCCGTGACTTCACAGCGGGCCCTATCAGAATACCAGCGCTGTGACACTTATTTTCAAGTGTTGCAGCATTATGCTGAGATGAGAGCCTTTTGGCCTCGTACAGGACTTTGTTTATTTATATTTTTTATTTGTTTGTTGTTATTAGTTTAAATTAATTTTAAAAGAGTGTCTGTAATTAAGTTTTAACTATGTACTGTGCGAGTCCCAATAAATGCTTTTTCTTTATTTATTTATTAAGAGGTCGCGCAGCAATTACTCTCAAATTACAGCTCCCTTTAAAATACTCCGACAATTCTAAATTTCGATTTAAATATGACGAGTCCGCATTTGAATTTCACAATTAGCATTGTTACGAGTATTATATTTATGACATAGTAACACAGACGGTTAGGAGTCAAAGCAAAGCTATTTAATTGTAGTTAACTTAGGTCTTAAAATTTCTCTATGCAATGGAAATTCTAAAATAATATTTCAGATTTAATCATAACTACTAAGAGTTTTAGACAAAGATTTATTCAAATACTTCAAAGTATTACTAATAGTACTTAAGACGGTGAAAATGCTCTGTTGAATTTGTTTTGGGTTTAATCAAGAGTTTGGCCAATTTATAAAACGAGATTGTGTTTAGTTTGTGTATTAAAAACTGTTTCAAATCGCAAATCAAAAGTTTGATAATTGTTTAAAAATTTTCTTAATTTGAAATTTCAATAAATAATGGGCGTTCGGCTTGAAATATAATAAGCAGATTAATTTATAATTTTTGCTGACCTAACACAAACTTTAATGAATGAATTAGCATTCTTTATGAAGCTCTCAGTTTGGGTGATATTCATATGTAAGTAAAGAAACAATTAATTTTACGGCAAATTTGTAATTGTGACATTTTAGGCTTACTTTTGGAGCCTATCCAATATAAACACAAGTTAAAGCCTCATGTACTTTTGTGTTTAAATTTGAAAACTTTAATCAATATATGTGTCTGTAGGCGTAATTCTGTGCTTACTGAAAAAAAAAAACAAAATCGAAAAACCGACCCAAAAACGCTCTCTAATGTTTTGAGCTTAGTCTGGGAGCTAAATAAAGAGCGACGTACCGACCTTGCGTCGCGAGCGCGTGGACCGCGGCCGGCTTTACGCCTCGCAGCGCAGGGTGGGCATGCAGTACGCCCCCCAGCACTGGGCTGCTGAGCCCCAAGATGTCGCCGCCACCTGGTTGGTTACGTTAGTGAGCTTAGTTTTGTTTTAGTAAATTGTCAAATCAAATCAAAAGTCATTTATTCAAATTAGGCTGATAAGAGGCACCGTTTGAACTTCAAAATTACATAACCCAAAACGCCCGCCCTACACCCCCTTCTATTGCTTTATCTGGGAAGAAGAAGTGGCGGAACAAAGATCTAGGGTCACATAATTATAGTTAGTATTTGGTGATTTGACAGTAAGCTTGATTAAATATTATATTTTACAGCTGGTTTTACACCTCGCAGCGCAGAGTGGTGCAGTACGCTCCCCAGCGCTGAGCTGCTGAGCTCCAAAATGTCGCCACTACCTGGTTAGTTACGTTAGTGAGCTTAGTTTAGATTTAATCAATTGTAGGGTCATAGTAGTAATAGCACTGCTACATGGATATTCTAGCGCTCGAATGACGTTGTTAGGTGGGCGCTGTTTGTCAAAATGTGTGCAATGGTTTTGTAAAAACCAGATGGCAGCAATAGTTACGGTTTTGGAAATGCGCTTCAAGATCCTTGTACAGCTACAGTTAGTGTTCGTTTATTTCGCATTAAGTTAGACCACGCAGCTTAGAGTGATGCGGCACACTTCTCAGGAATGGGCTGCTGAGTCCCAAAACCTTGTTGAATTAGTGATTTAATTTAATTAGCTCACATTATTGAGCTTACTCGTAAAACAGTGTACTAGTAAATCAGTGCGATAACTAGTAAAAAAGACTGCACAGGTCTTATTTTAATCAAGTTGAAGGGTGTAGTAATTAGACATAATCTATTCGAAAATGCATCACGGCAGGCTCCTGCTTGTTTTTTTTTACTGCAAGTAACTCAGATGAACATAGGAACAGCATGGTCTACAGATCCGCAAACATATATTTTTGTGAAATTACGAAATCTTATTTTAAAATCCAAAAATATACCTGTTAATAAGAACAAAAAAAAAGTCGAGCTTTCTGTGCGTTAAAAACTTATTTATTTTCTACCGTGATGGTGAAAGAAATTTACCGTTAAACTTTTTGCCGTGAAACTTTCAGTAACATATTGGAAACCCCTTTTAAGTTTTGCTGTGTTCAAATACACACTATTTACCGAGCTTAGTTCTGGAGCGCTGCTATGTGCTTAGTTTTTGAACTGTGCTTAAGTTTGTAAAGTATCGTTGCAACTAATGATCAACAGTTGAAAGTTTGTTCGGATTTGTTTAAAAGTTAATGATCCGTTGTTTTGTAAGGGATGGTACACACATTTTCGTGTCGGCATGATACGGCACACACGGGCGGCAAAATTGAATATCATGTAGATAATTTTAAGGTTCTGAAAAAAACCGCTCGGCTTAGCACAATGTGTGCCGAGCTGACCCGAACATGATTAAGGGACGGTAGACGCCAAACGAAATTTTCTGTTTGACACCGGCCGATAAAAGCCGAATAAATGTAGTACATAATTGCTCGGGTCGGTTTTGTTATTCAACAAATATTGCCGAATCAAATGTGCCGACCGAACATGTGAGCAGCACCCCTAAGAATGCTGCCAAGTTCTGTAGACTGCGAAGTAAGAGGGTAGTTTTCTGTTTGCTTAACGTAAATACTGTTGGTTATTAGTAAATTGTGAATGATGTGAAAATACGCACAGAGCTATGTTTAGCTTTGAAGCTTGAAGAGGAACTTCTGTTGAATGTAATAACTTAATAACTTTGAAGTTGGATTTTGGTAACTCTTGTAAGGTTTACATATTTTTTAAGTCATTTTGGGTTTTCTGTAGTAATGAAAGATTGATATAAGTAAATAAAAATGTTTTTATCATAGCAGTTCGTCAAGAAGTGATTGTAATTTACTTCTTATCTCATCGAAAAATTCGTCCACATCGCTGTCAACAGGATATTGTGCCCAAAAGGCTGGAAGCATTGCCACGTTGCTCTAATCGCTAAATTCCGGCATTATATTCAGACAGGCAATTGTGGTATTTTTAAAAACGTTCGCATCTGTCACAATCTGTCAAAATACCTCTAATTAACATACATTTTTGACATGTTTCTAACATTTGACTGTCGCCGACGTGAAACTGAGACTAGTTTTTTAACGTTTTTAATTACGGGAATTGGCCTTCAGGCCTCGATACTAATCTGCCAGGGTTGCGGGTTGTTCGAAAGAGATACCGTAGGCCCTGGTACAAGCAACTGAAGGAACATGGGTGGGTTTTAATCAGGAAAAGTCTGACACGAAGAGCAGGAGAAGTCATTTGATGATACAAATAAAGTCACGCACGCAAAAATAATGAAACCGTTATGAGGCAAATGACTTCTTTTTGGACTTAAAGCTCTCACTGACCGGCTCAAACCAGTTTCACGTCAATAAGTGTGATCACTACCTTTATCTGGACCCTGGAAGCCAGGTTTTTAAAAGCCTAACCAGAGTAGAACCAAAAGCTCACAGTACATAACTAATCTGTATCAAAATCAAAATATTTCATTTCATATTAACCTACATGGGCACTTATGAAACGTCAGAAGCTAGGTGCACGGTTCCAATTGGTCGTTTCCTATGGAGAAGAGCAGGCATTACTGTGTTAATATACAACGTGTCGTATTGCGTTCTCGTCAAATTTTAGGAGGCTGTTATGAAATACATAAATAGTCAAATAAAATTACGATGCTTGCTCAATAATGAATCCATACTTGTTTTTTTGTTATTTAAGTTTGACAGTTTTTCAGAATAAACCGCTTTCAAAGAACAGAATCGCTCCGCTGCGTACGCGGTAGGCAATATCGCACACAGCTATGTCGCATGAAAGGTCAGTTACAGTGCGGTATCACACGGGCCGCGTTTTAACATGCGCGTTCCACACAAGTCGATTTCCGAAAATTAGAAAAACTAAAACTACTTATTTTATTATTGATTCGTGTCGATGTGGCGGCATTACCGCGCAGATAGCATATATACAACTTCCCAACATCAATCGTTGGGAAGTTGCCCACCAGACTCAACACCCGTCTGGTCGGAGGATCCTCCCTTTTCCAAAGATTATGAGTGAACTTTCGACCCTTTCCTCATATCCCTTCATCGAGAATCATTAGCATAGTAACCTCCTTGAATTTGACGAGGATGCAAAACGACACCTTGTATATGGGGGGACAGGTGTGGGCCTGTCAACAAGTATCATATGCTAAACTAATAGATAATGGTCTCACCTTCACATAATACAAAACAATCTAAAAGAAAAAGGGAAAAAATAGAAAAATAAATAAAACCTATTTAAACAAAAAGACGTGTTTGCCATTTCAACAGTTCAATAACTTACCAAGTATAGAGTTCTGTGTGAGCAGATGGTGCGTGGGAGGCTGTTGCAGCACCCCTCCTCCGACCAGGACACCATGTCCCGTGTGACCTGCCGCCAGCTGAGAACAGAGATGGGATAGTTTGTAATATGTCACTGGTATGGTCAGGATTCATCAGACTTGGACTTTTATATCGTGAAAAAAGTAGACAATATCATAAGTTTGTGCACACACACACACATTACATCACGAGTTGTTTCCCCGAAGGTTTGAGCAGAGCTGTACCTATAGTACACCCACATTTCGCCAGTTATGTTGAAGTCCCATGCGAGCCTATTGCCATCAATCGGGCACAAATCCAGACTCCGGACTGCTACTGAGACATTCCAGATAGAAAAACCCAATAACACGTTCACCTGGGAATCCAATCCCCCTAGACCAACGAGGCAGTTTGTATAATTAAACTAAAATGGCATTTGAAGGAAAAACCTATGTATACACACACACATATATATATACACCTATTATACATTAATAAAATTTAAGTGTCTGTTTGTAATGTAAAAACAACAGCTTTTTGCTAAATGCTTGAAAATATATACGGGTTATGTATTGTACCTATGGACGCTTTTACCTTTGGACGTTGATTATAATAAAAAAACTGGACGTACTAAAAATATAATATTATACCATTTGGGTAGCATTTGCAATTTCTGGCAACACCAGAGAGTGGCGTGAGTCTACCAGTGCTGTGTGCAGTGTGAGGCCGTTTTGAAGTTTTATGTGTAAAAAGTAAGTTTTCTCATGATCTTTTCGATTTTTTACTTAAATATTGCAAGCATGTATTTTACAAATTGATATAACTCATTCATCTGTAGCTAGTTTTATTTACAATTGAAAAAGTATAGAAAACAGTTTCTAAACTAGAAAGCAAGATAATAACGTTTATTTTTAAATGTTGTATTGCTTGTACCTTTGGACATGAATTTGTTTGTACCTGTGGACACGTCCAAAGGTACAAACAATGTTTTTACCTATGGACACTGCCTAATATCATCTCGTATGTATCTTCCGTAGTGCCTAGAAGTAAAGCTGGTGTGAAGAGAGATGCAGTAAGTCCAGAGCGGTTGAAACTGGCAATAGATACAGTACAAAATGGAGGGAAAATTCTGAGACTGTTGCGAGAGAATTCGGTTTGAAAAAATCAACTTTACATAAATATATCAAAACGATTCAAAGCAGTTCTGCACCAGATTTAATAACTTTCACACCGAATTACGCAGTAAAAAAGGTATTTTCTGAAGAGGAAGAAAAGCTTTTATTAGAGTATTTAATAAAAGCGGCAAAAATGAATTACGGGTTATCTGCAAGGCAAACATGTATCTTATCCTATCAATTCGCCGTTGGAAGAAAACTGATGAATATTCCTGAGGCCTGGGCAAGAGATGGAATGGCAGGTCGCCAGTGGTTATACAGATATCGCAGCAAATATACGGAACTGTCATTGCGTAAACCTGAAGCAACTAGTTTAGCGAGAGCAATTACTTTAATAAAGTTCATGTTCAGAAGTTTTATGACAATTTAAAAGAACTGTATCAACGCAGTGAATTTGCTCCACAAAACATTTTTAACCTGGACGAAACTGGATGTTCCACAGTGTCTGAATGATCAACAAGGCTTATGCAGCATCCTTTATACCTAAAAATATTATAAACGGATTCGTATCAACAGGAATTTATCCGTTTAACGACGATCTGTTTTCTGAGGATGATTTTGCACCATCGTCAGTCACCGAGCGTCCAGAACCACCAAATATAGTCACAGATGATAGAAATCTTCAACATGCAGATAATTTCGAAACACATCTTACAAGTTCTGACATGCATCCCATCCAAATAGCTTTGATTCTTCCTGAAAACCAGCCATCCACTTCTCAAGCATTCGAATCAAAAACAGAAGGGAATAATGCATGCAAAAACTCAATTACTCCAGAAATGATACGACCGTTTCCAAAATTGGTAAGGAAAGAAAGTAAAAGAGGAAGAAAGAAAGGAAGTTCCCGTATTTTAACTAATACACCAGAAAAGGAGGCTCTTTTGCAACAAATGGTAGAAAAGGAAAACAAGGGGAAAGGGAAAGGAAAAGGAAAAAGTACAACTAATCCCAAGCTAAATTTAGATGCTCCTAAAGGTCCGGCAATTGATGTTCCTGCAGAAAAGCGGATTGTAGTTTTAAGTCAAACATTTTTTGTTACTTGCAAATCTTGTAATAGAAATGATTTAAAGGAAAATGTACTGCAATGCAGTTCATGCAAATTTTACTACCACAAAAAGTGTTGCCCCAAAAAGTTTCTAGAGCATATTCCAGATGAAGATGATTCTGAACTGTTTATGTGTTCGGACTGTTTCTCGTTAGATGACAGCGATGATGATCTTTCAGCTGAAGATTTATTAGATTTGGTTCGTGCAGCTAAATAAAATTCAAAATACATTGATCTCATTAATTAACCTACGTAGCTGTCTAATATTAAAAAGTTCCTACTTGATACTTAAGATTATTATTATGAAGAATTTATTTTGTTACTTACTAAAGAGCTTTATGTTAATTCCAAGTGTTATGTTAATAATAACCGTTATCTTATGATGATTACAAGACTGATTAAAATTTTTTCTACACTGTTTTATTTTGTCCAAAGGTACACATAGGGCTGTCCAGAGGTACAAACATGTAACGTACCATTGGACAAAAGTACACATTAGAGTAAATATTTTATTCTAAAAAAAAATACAACATATGGCCATACGACCATATGGCGTACAAAATAAAGTCATTTCCTTATAGATACCTTTAATATTTACACAGAGTGGTTGTTTGAAAGTTCAGGTAGACTGAAATGTCCATAGGTACAATACATGACCCTATGTATAACAAAAATCATCATGGTTAGTCACCACCAAAACGGCGGGACCGATTTTGACGGGACTTTCACTAGCAGATAGCTGATATTATAACGAGTAACATGGCTACTGGGGTGTTTTTCTCGGTAGCACGTTCATAAGGGATAATTTTCATCTTCCACGCAGGTGACGATGCCGCGGGCAGAAAGTGTTATAACTTAATAAGTTTTAAAACACGAAATTGCCGTACCAGCAGCGTCAAGAGACGGCAGTACTAATAGAATTCGTGGAGCCGAAAGTGCGTTGAACGCTCAACTTCTCTCATGACCGCTTTCAAAGCCGTCAGTTTCTATACGGTAAACGCTTGGTTTGGTGATAAGGTTTGAAAATGCCCCTCTTCAGCAGATCAGTAGTGGCCCAGTGGTAACGACCGGGACAAAACGACGAGTTACTAGGTTGTAGGTCTTAGCTTTTAGGTGCTTTACTATGTGTAAATTCAAAGTCACCACTGCTTACAAAACGGTGAAGGAAAACATCGTGAGGAGACCGGCATGTCTTAGAACCAAAAATTCGAAGACATGTAACATCTACCAACCCGCACTGGGCCCACTCCCTCTCACAGAGAGGAGGCCTGTGTCCCAGCAGTGGGAACATAAAAGGTAAATGCTGCTGGGACACAGGACGGATTATTATGCATGCCGCCTCTAACACCACCAAGGCTTCAGCGTGATCTGTGAAAACATCTACGTACAAATAAAAATTCAATAGCCCAATAATCAAAGATTTTAAAGGAATATAGTTTGTTGTTGAATTCAATTATGTTTTTAATTATATTTACATGTGCTTGTACGAAAGTAGCCTATGGACACTTCATAAATACGAGCCCTAATATTGATTAAGGATAAAAGTGTTGATTTACCAAGTCAGAACTTCTAGACTTCAAGAACAGAAATCTCTAGTTTTTACCGGACTGTTTTACGCTCGTAAAAAGTGACCGAAAAGGTTTTATTCCCTGCAAAATCCAATTTCATGTATTTCAGAACGTGACAAGCTTTCAGTAGCCAAAAAAAAAACACTGCGCAAAAAAAATGCTTTCCAAAATCTGCAAAAAGGAAGGACCTAGCACGAACGCACGACGGAAACGTAAAGCCAAGGATAGATTAATGTGTCGTAGTTTGTCGTCGAGCGGGATACACCAATCAAACTAATCTGTTCAGGACTACGTCAAACCACAACGAGTTTTGATTGGCTAACACTGCGTCACGACACGTTAAAAAGCGGCCAAGTGCGAGTCGGACTCGCCCATGAAGGCTTCCGTAGCAGCAAGTAACATAATATAAAAGTTCTTGCAGTTCGTTGTAACTTTGATCGATGTTTTAATAACAGAGTTTTTTTTTTAAACTGCGTTTTACGATTTATGACGTATAAAAAAACTGCTTACTAGATCTCGTTCAAACCAATTTTTGGTGGAAGTTTGCATGGTAATGTACCTACATCACATATTTTTTTTAGTTTTATCGTTATCTTGTTTTAGAAGTTACAGGGGGGGGGCACACATTTTACCACTTTGGAAGTGTCTCTCGCGCAAACTATTTTGGAAATAAACCTCAATATCACTTTTGAAGACCTATCCATAGATAACCCACACGTATGGGTTTGATGAAAAAAAAAAAATGAGGTTCAGTTCTAAGTATGGGGAACCACCAAAATTATTTTATTTATTTACATTTTTGTGTGAAAATCTTAATGCGGTTCACAGAATATGTTCTAAACTTCCAACTTTTGACAATCTCTATGAGCCATTTCCTCTCAAAGTCAAAGTATTTATTTCAAATAGGCACTAAGAGACACTTTTGAACGTCAACATTTTCATTTAAATATAATTGATTACAGTCGCCCCTTCCCCCTTCCCTGCGGTAGTATCGTAGTATAAAGGTAGTATCGTATGGAGAAGAAGGGGCAAGAAACTCCACCGTTGCTCTTTTAAAATGTTTAACAATATTTTGTGTACATTGATTACATTTTTATATGTGAAGACGATGCATCCAGAATAAGAATACTATACCACAAATAGGTAAAAATAATTTAAATGAGCAAAGACAGATACATCAATCACGTGAGGTACATGGTGCTCACATATTTAGAAACATTGCGAAAGTAGTAAGTATATGATTTTCCTAAAATATTAACTAAAGTAAAACAAATTATAAGCAACTAGTAATACATCTACTTACCAAGTTTCAACAGTATAGTTCTTATACTTTCGGAAAAAAGTGGCTGTGACATACGGACGGACAGACAGACAGACAGACGTGACGAATCCTTAAAGGTTCCGTTTTTTGCCATGTGGCTACGGTAGCCTAAAACAGTAATGTGAATCCGGCTTAGCGTAACTTCGAACTAATTTTGTATCATAAACACAACTTTCATAGAGTTCAAATTTTGGTATACATTTTTGCAGGCAGAACAATTAAGCCCGTTTGCGTTAGCGTTAGCTCTAAACTTTTTTTAAACATCATTCTATATCTGTCAACTTCTAATAATTTAATGAAATAGCACGATGTTCTATATTCGTTTACTGTATCATGTATTCAGTGCTTTGTGGTTCTAGCGGGTCTTAATCACCCGTAAATATAAATAAAGTCTTAAAACTTAGTAAACATTTTCAGTTGCAAAAATCTTGTTCTAAAATCTCGTTACTGCTGATCATGAGGTACTGGGTTTGATTCCCAGGTCGGGCAAAGTGTTTTTGATTTTTTCTATATCGAATTTATCAGTAGCAGCCCGGGTCTGGATTTGTGCCCGGTGGATGGCAATAGGCTCGCGCCCTATTACATGGGACTTAAACAGAACTGGCGAAATGTGGGTATACTATAGGTAAACCTCTGCCTAACCCTTCGGAGAAACAAGACGTCATGATGTTATCAGAATTTACGTTACGTTTTCTCCGCACGTTCGCGCTAGACCCACAGAGCTATTGAAGCGAAAATCCCGTTCGATTCGTTTGTTTCTTTTTACTTTGCGGTCTGGAACTAATTAGTCGGTTTTGGTCAAAGGAACGTACGGATATTTTCAAGCTACGAATTCATGAGATAGTCTTTTTTACGGACAGGAAAATGACTTTTGTTAACGCTACAATGTGTCTGTTAAAATAAATCATACCACCACAATGGTGATAAGGGCTCGTTGTTCATTGAACAGAGCTATTAGGATAATCATTCATTGAATTTCATACACATCCAGAAAAAAAGACATTCGATTGTCTTAATTTTGTAAACAGACATTGTAAGCTGCGCCATAGCTCCGCGCGTAGCCAAACTAGATCTCCACTTTTTGTCAATTATGCGAGTTGATTATTTAGAAAGAAAGCAAAAATGATTAACGTTGATGGTCAAACATCGAGCGCAAGGCTTTTCAAACCTGAATCTTTTATAGTATGTTCTCACTTTATCGGTGGGATTCCCCGATGTTGCGTAGATGGATGCAGCTTCACGCTGAATTTCAATTGTATTTCGTTAAGTTGTGTCTGTTTCCTACTAACACTAGAAGTTAAGTTAAATTGTTACTAACCCTATGGACTACTGTCTGAAATAAAAGTTTTCTATTCTATTCTATTAGCTTTTAAAGTTAATCTAATATGATTAATCACGACCTTTTAACGAAGTAAACTTCTGATTTCAACATCTTTGAGAAAACAAACTTATTTTGTTTAATATTTATTGAAGCAAGTAATAGTGGATACTAACTTAGTTGGCAAGAGATTTGGAACCGACGTAGAAGTTTGTAAGTAATATTTCTGTAGTTGGCCGATCAACTAAAGAGTATTAAAGGCTATGTGAGGTGAACTAGGTATTTAGATTAAGACTAAAGAGCTTTATTTGCAATGGCCAAATTTATGAGAAACTAAAAGAGCTCTTCTTGCACAACTGGAAATGAGAAGATGCTTACTCTCTTTAACATACCAACAAATTACATAATTACTTACTTATAAAAGATGCAAATCGTCGTTCAGTAGGTTGTTCTAATAATAATGATATTTTCTTTTTCGTTTATATTGATAAAATAACCCGTCGTGTCCCCAAACTGTTGGAGAATTATAGTTTTCTAATTTAACGATAAGTTATATTTTATTAATCCTTTGTTGCTAAAATGTTTTTTTTGTGCTGTTGTACTTGATACAATAAACCTTTTTATATTCTATTTTACTTTTCAAAAATGTATGACTGTACTAAGTGCAGTGGTTGGCGAATATATAAAAATAAATAAATTAGGCTTTATTTTATCTTTATTTTCCTCATATACTTAATCCTTATTTTTTATAAGTCCTTTATGAAAGTAACTAAAAATAAATGCGCAAAGTTTTTTTTCTTCTTACATAACAGAACATAACATCACGCCTGCAATCCCAGAAGGGTTAGGCAGAGGCGCACCCATAGTACACCCACATTTCGCCAGTTATGTTTAAATCCCATGTAATAGGGGGCGAGCCGGTTGCCATCAACCGGGCACAAATCCAGACTTCATGCTGACACTGAGAAATTCTAGATAGAAAAACTCAATAACACTTTGCCCGACATGGGAACCGAACCCAGGACCTCATGCTCAGCAGTAGCTCTTGCGACCACTAGAACAACGAGGCAGTTTTTTTGTTCTAATTATTATTATGGTGTACAAGAACTATTGATGGCGGTAAGAGCCTCCTCCATATCGGCGAATATATAGGGGAAGTAATGCTGCTAGTCAGTAGTCAGATTTTAGTTGGTTTTTTCTATCAGACCTTTTTTGTTTAAAGATTTGGCAGTCAGAGCGTTATTGGCCGATTTTATTGGTCAGACTTAAAGTCAAAGTCAAAACTTGTTTCGAAAATAACTCTGCAATTTCCACTTAAACGCATACTGACTGGTCCTGATTTCAAGGGGAAGCGCATTCCGAAGAGGACTACTAAATATGAAAAGGAAGAATGAACAAAGTCAGAAGTATGAGAAGGACCGAGCAGAAAAAGAGTAGTGTTAATTTAGTTTGATTTGTTGTTTGTAATGTCATTTTGTGGTGTACAATAAAGTATAAATAATAATAAATAAAAAGATTGTTGAAAGAACGCAGATTCTTAGCGTGAGAAGTACATAGATATTGAAAGTGAGACACAACATAAGAAGGTGGGGGGCTGGGAGAGTTGAGAAGGAGAAAAGTGTGGTCAAAGCCGCAAACTTCTTCTTTGGCAAATGGACATCCATTTGAGCTCAGACCTATAGCTGACACATGGTCATGTTTCCTGAGGTAGAATATATGAAGCGGATACAATTGAGTAATATTTTTGATCGTCCATTATTTGTCAAACGTTCGTTTATTAACGAAATTATTAAGAGCGGGCTGAAAGCAAAATTGATGATCGTAAATTAGATTTAAATGAAACTGATAGGACAAGAAAGAAAAAAAAAAAAAATAATGCGTGGGACGGGACATACACAAAATAAATATAAATGATCTATAGTTTTTTTTTTATATTTTCAAAGTACTCTCCACTAGCCTCTAGACAAAGTTTCATGCGTCTGAAACCGCTTTCGAAACACTTTTTCCAGTCCGCCGTAGACACCTCGATTACAGCCTGCTCGAACACTGATAACGCAGCGTGTATCCTTTTGAGCTGATATTTTATTTTCGGAAAAAAACAGAAGTCACACGGTGCTAGGTCAGGGCTGTAAGGAGGGTGACCCAGGAGTTTGACCGGCGTGCTGTCCAAGAAGTGCCCCGTTTTGAGGTGCGGTGTGCGAAGGCGCGTTGTCGTGGTGGAGCAATAGCTCGCGGAGCCATGTGTTTAGTCGCTTGTTGCTCACGACAGAGAAAACTTCTGCCAAGCATTTGGTAGTATTCCATTCAGCACTGATGCTTCTTTGGTTCAGTTAAAGAGTTGACACCAAGTAGCCAGTCTAATTGAAAAAGCTCGCGATCAAAATCTTCCCCCCGCTTCTAGATCGCTTCACTTTGATTCGTTTTGAAACACCCAAACCGTCGACTGGCGCTTCGTATATGGGTCTGGATCCAAGACTCATCACCTCGAATGATGTCGTAAACACGCCGAGACGAGCCTGCTTCAAATATGTTTATCATATCACGGCACCAGAGATTGTGCGGCACCCAGCGTGAACCTATTCTCCTCACGCAAAGATGCACGTGTAGAATTTCGTGAAGGCTTTCCGATCCAACCTGCAGTATATGCTGAATCTCTTGATACGTATCTCGACGATTGTCTTGAATTAAAAATGTTCACTGCTAGCACGATTTCTTCCGTAACAGAAATAAAGGGAGACCATTTCTTTCTTCTTCCCCCAGTTAGTCGACCGCGCTTAATTTAGTTATACTAACGATACACGGTTGCCTTAGAAGGGCCTTCATGTATGAATTTACATACATCCATTTGAAGGCTATGGTAGGATTCGTCCGGTTTCAGACGACACTTGAAATCGTAAAAATCATAGCGCGAAAATGTTCCCGGCCCAGATCCATTTTTTATGAGACACGATAATTTAAACTAGCTCGCAAACAATGTGGAGATTTTTTTTGAAATTGGAACGTACCTATTATTACTTAGAATAATCATATAGTCAAAATAGACTATACCTGGCCAGTCTCTCATATCAAGTTCTTTTTCACAAGTCTTTCTGATTGACCTGGTACAAATGACTTCATGATATTTCCAAACTTATTTTGGAAAAGAAACATAAAACAAAAAACATTTTCTCGATAGAAAAACATCAAGGAGTTAACTCAAAAGAGATTGCCCACGGACAGTACTCTTGCGAATTGTCTCGTGTCTCAAAAAGTTGAACAGTACGAAATATCTGAAATGAAAATATTTTATAAATGAGACTTAATTATTATTTAAAATGGGATAGTTTTTTGGACAATAATAAGTGCTTTTATGTTTCCGACTATAGAGTACCCCATTTTTTAATATAGCCTGTCAAAACTAGGGATGTCCATTTTACTATTTCGTATGTGCCTACCTACCTACATAATATATAATGATATCGATTCTGTATTGATTGTTCGTATTATTGTTGCGTGCCAAGTAAAATTTTTTTTTTTTTTAAATTAAAAATTAAATTAAATTAAAAATTAAAAATATTTATTGACATAAAACAAGATGTACAAAATAAGATAGATTTCTCTGACTCCTGCACTAGTTTAAACTGTGTTGCAGGAGCCAGTGTCCTCTCGTAGTATAATGACACAATTTTGTTGTTTTATGACAACACAAAAAAAGGAAAGAAAAATAAAATAAAACTTAATGCAAAAAAAAAAAAAAAAACACATAAAAACATAATGATGAAATAAAAAAACAAAAACAAGAGACCAAAAAACAAAACAAAAAAAAAAAAACTAATTAAAATACAACAGTAACTTATTAATTACCCATTATTCTTATTTGCGCCAAGTATGTTTGTTAGTGTATGTGTAAGTGTGTGATAGTGTGTGTTTGTGTATGTGTGAGTTTACATGCTTATATTTGTTTGATGTGGAAACAATTATAAAAAAAAAAAAAAAAAAACAAAACAAAAAACATGAGCAGTAACAGGTCACAACTCAATCAAGTCACCACTGTTAATAGATTTTCAACTGCTTCGTAGTCAAGCGACTTTAGCCAAATAAAGATAACTTTCTTAAATTCATTGTTGCCTAATGTACGTATAGAATTAACTTTATTGCATTTGTTGTAAACATGTGGCGCAATAAAGTTAAAGTGCCTCTGTCCAAAAGCTGTTCTTTGGCGAGGAACCGGAAAACGTTCAATTCTCTTGGTTGACACCGGTAGGGTTGGCACACACTTTTTGTGATATCTACGTAGGGTTTCATACACAAATATTTTTCTCACAGTGAGTACACCAGACCTTTCGTAAACATCAAGTGTTGAATGCCTGAACGGCAAATGCATAAGCACTTTTAACACCGCACGCTGCGCCCTTTCTGCTTCTATAAGTAATGTCTTGTTTGAAACGCCCCAAGCGCAAATGCAGTATCTAACTATACATTCACACAATGCTTGATACGTACGAAGCAATAGGGCTTTTTCTGCAACATTGCGTAGTTTCTTGAAGATATATATCATTTTCCTGATCCTTGCTGCAGTAGCTACCACATGCGCTTTCCAAGTAAGACGGTCATCTATCGTGACGCCTAGATATCTAATAGAAGCCACTCTGGAAAGTGCTGAACAATCACAGTTAGGCCGACTTAAAGCTCTGTTGCAGGGGTAAGAGTGTATTTTAAGTTCAAGCTCTGAAGAGGGTTGGCTCACTACAGTCTTACTAAAGCAAATAAACTTGTTTTTTTTGGTGTTTAGGGATAGAAGGCTGTCCTCAAGCCAGGAGGTAACCTTGGCTAGCCCATTCTCAGCCTTCTCAAAAGTTGCTTTCCAAGTTTTTCCATGAAAGACTAAGACGGTGTCATCGGCAAACATAAGCAAGTCAAGGCCAGAGAGGGCAGCCACACCACCTAGTTCGTTGATATAGATGAGGAATAATGTGGGACCAAGCGTACTACCTTGAGGGACGCCATAACTACAGCCAGACCTGACACTTTCACTCCCTGCCACTCTAACAGTCTGCGATCTGTCCGACAAATAGTCCCTGAACCATTCCAGAGCCACACCTCTTATACCAACGCTCTCCAACCGAGTTATAAGGATAGGGACAGACACCGTGTCAAAAGCTTTTTGGAGATCCAAAAAGACTCCCAAGCACCTGTCACCCCTGTCCAAGTAAGATGTCAATTTTGATGTAAGTGTCAGGACTGCATCTTCAGTGGACCGTTTGGATCTAAATCCAAATTGGTTAATATTAAGCATGTCATTTTTTTCTAGATAGTTCATAACTCTTTTGTTTACAATTTTTTCCAGTATTTTGGATAGCGTTGATAAAAGAGAGATAGGACGGTAGTTTGATGGTTCGGTTTTATCTCCAGATTTAAATACCGGACACACAACAGCCCGCTTGAATATGGCTGGAAAGACACCCGTTTCCAGACTAAGGTTACACAAAAAAGTGATTGGTGGGGCTAGCGATGTGATATTTTGTTTTAAAATATCTGCAGTGATCATGTCCCAACCGGGTGCACTGTGCGATTTCAATCCGAAAACAACGTCTCTTACCTCGTACGGATCCGTTGGCATCAACGATATTGAGTGCATGGGTGATTTATCAACTTTAGCCCGACGTGCTAGATCATGCTCACATGCGTTCATTCTATCTAATAAATCATTAGCTAAAGTACCACCAATTGATGTAAAGTACTTATTTACCTTGTCAAGAGATTTTATTGGAGTGTCATCAAGCACTAGTAATTCTTCCGACGGTTCGTTAATGCGTTTCATATCACAAACTTCTTTTAAAACTTTCCAGGTTTCCTTTACGTTACCGTCACTCTTGTGTAATTTTTCCTGATAATATTTATTTTTTAGTGTTCTTACAATAGAATTACAGAGGTTCCTATATTTCAAGTACTTTTGTTGTATTTGTACATCATTTGGTGCCCTAGTAGCCTTTCTGTGAAGTTTATCTCTTCTCCTAATGCATTTTACTACCCCTTTTGTAATCCAGGGTTTAAATGGCCTGTGACGGTTTTGAATTTTTACAATCTTAGTGTTAACTTTTATTATGTTCGTTATTTTATTCAATATCATTTCCGAAACAATATTAGCATCTATATTATCATAAAGTACAGACCATGATATTTTATTAAGTTCCTCCTTTATATTACAGTAATCAGTCTTAATTTGACTAAATACGCTACTCTTTTTTATAATTTTAGGTTTACTGACGTAAAGTAAGATTGCTAAATGGTCCGTTACTTGCTGCTCAAATACAACGGTTTTACAAATTGAGCTGCATTTAACCATAAAATGGTCGATACATGTATTTATACGTGTGGGCCTAGTTATACCCGGCATTAATCCATATAAGGCCATTAAGTTTAAATATTCCTGTGCTGAACCAGTCAAGACTTCAGGCAGAATATCAATATTGATATCCCCCGTAACTATAATGTTTTTCGTACGTACATTAGATAAAACTTTATTGAGCGAGTCTAAGTAGGTACTGGTACTTCTAAAACATGGTGGGCGGTAAGTACAAATAATTGTATACTCAGGTTTAATAGTAATCATGAGACAATTACCTTCCGAAAAATCAGGCTCACAAACAGTGACCTCAATTACTCGACGAATGTACACGACCACACCGTCATTCTGATTAATACTAACCCTTGTCCGATACTTGTTATATCCCTGTAGATCAGGGGGCAAATTGTTGTCATTTGTCCAACACTCTGTCAAAACAATAATATCAATAGAAATATTTAAACAGGAAACAAAGGCTAGGAAGTGATCAAGATTTCGGTTTATACTTCTAATGTTTATGCAAATTATTGTAAGCGAAGCGATGTTTCTATCGTAGTTGATAAGTTGAGAGCAGCTGCTGGTGTTAGTTACGGATATACACTCGACCTGTCCTGTTGTATCAATCTCCTCCGCAACACAAGTATCGTTACGATCGAATTGAAAAAATAAGGCGTCGTGACCTAATGGAAGACTTATGATCTGTATTAAAACACATATTGTAGTAAAACTCAATTATTAGGAAATCAGGGTTAAAAACATTTGTCAAAAATGTGTGTGTGCACCAATTATGTAGAAAAACATATAGGTAATCTCGGCAAATGGCTACTCCTTTACGACATTTACAACAACGTTGCAAAGTCAACATCAAAGAATAGATCTGTACGTTAAAAAAATTTTCAAAGTAAATAGCACCGAAGATGCCTAATGATGCACGAAAATAACAAACCGTTAATGTATATATATAGTGACGCCAGCTGTTAATTATACGTATGACGGGCAACATTCCATTGCTTATACATCGTTTGAGCGAAAACGTAAGTGATCGCACTAGGGTATATGCAGCTATATTTTTATAGAAGGTAGGTTCATGTTGTTCGTAGTGAAGCAAAGATTGTGTAGAAACGTCACAGTGCGGGTAATGTGTATGTGTGAAAGTTGGTGTATGTTGTAATTTTTGTGCAATAAAGTTGTGTATATGCCTGAGAGTGTAAAGTGTGCGCAGTTGACCAAAACAAAAGTTTAAGTAAAAATAAAAATAAACTGTTATAAACAAGTGACAAATACAGTAATGAAACATATTATAAGTACTTGCAAAATATGCAAGCTTAGCATTGATTAGGGTTCGATTTGTTTGCAATACGAGTGAATAAAGTCAAGTTATCACTTGCTTTTTCAGATCTTCAAAATCCGATTCATTAATAATTCTCTTTGCAGGATCACCTTCTTTCCTTTTAATAAAGATTTTACCTTGAGCAGTCCATCTGTAGGCATAGCCATTTGCTTTGGTGAACTCTCGTGCCTGGTAAAATAGCTTTTTAGCCCTGGTAGTAAGGCTTTCGGATATGTAGATTGGAGATTGACCGCTCATGTTGATGTGGGAAGTATTTAGTCGGTTGTCCTTGTTTGTTCTGTTATATTTCTTAATGGTAGTGAGCAGAGCATCCTTAGTGACAATACTTATGAAATCAGCTGTAATTGGCCCATTAGGTTGTGAATTTTTGTTACTTAACCTATACACATCCCTCATATCGTGTGATTGAATATGGGTATTCATTGCCACACCAATAGATTTCACTATGTTCATCAGGTCTTCCTTCGTTTCTCCAGGTAACTTCGGGACATTGCGTATTTCCAAGCTGGAGGTCTTTGCACCCCTTTCGAGACTCTCAACTCTGTCTTCCAGCAGGTTTATGTACTCCGAGTCGGTCTTCCTCATCCTCTCTAGTTGAACCACCTTGACCATCAGGTCATCATAGAAATTGCTCATTTTTTCAACAGAGGTCTGTAACTCTGCGTTTTGGGCTTTTATTGCATTCAGATTACTTTGCAATAAGGTAAATTTCTCACCTTGTTCTTGTCTCAGCGCATCAAGCGAGTTCATGATGTCATCCCGGATTGTATTAAATTCCGCAACTTGTTCGAAGTCATGTTTGCGCTTATTTCGAAAAGTGATACGTTTCACGTCCTGATCCGACGTAGGTGATGATAGATCGGGTTCAGAGTTGTGGTGAGGTATGGGCGCTTTATTTGGTGAATTTCTAGGTGGAGTGCGCTTTAAAGAAGAGAATGACATTCTGATAAGCTTTTATAGACTCGAAGATGCACATAAGCATAAGAAATAAATAAGTAGGTGCAAAAACAATGGTGACTCAGTAGCAGGATGGGGAATGTGACCGCGGCGATGACGCAGTGAAGGTAGGTATATGTTCGTAACAACACTTGGAGCATCTACTTGTTTGGCGGAGTAGTCTTGGCGTCCCCACTTTGCACTCGCTTGTCGACACTCAGGTTTAAAGATGATGGTCAATTATATGTTTATCTCTTTCACGCTCCGCCCACTGGGCGGGTCAATGTCATTTAACACTCTAAGGTGCGAGCAGGAATCGTAAAACCGTACAGGTGTCCAATCACAATTTTTCACTTCGTAATTTTGGTACTTTGTTTTGCACGAGCGTACACGACCACGCTCGCAGAGCGCCACCGAGAGAACGAAAACTAACTGTTCAGTTGATAAAAAAGCTGTTTACAATATGTTTTAAATATCGATAGATAGTCCACAAATGTTTGTTTGGCATCTCGCAGGTCAACCTATTGGGTTGTCGTCTGCTTAAGCGGACTTGCCTGTGGTTGCCCTAATAAATTAAGGCCTCCAGCCAGAACTTAAACTTAAATGCTAACTAAAAACTAAGCGACTACACGCTAAGGGCACCCCCTGTGGGGTACGAACCTCGGCTTAGGGCGTCGCTGGAAGAGGGCAGCAAATGACTAGCTGGATCAGGATTGGTGTTATTTTGGGACGAATTTAAAGCTACAGGCTCAGCGACGCGGGCTGGCTCGAGCAAGGGTCGGGAGGGGCGTGGATTTGGGCGTCGCGGCGGGCCTCGGCGGCGAGGTCGGTATGACGGTGATCGGGTTTTGGGCTTAATTAGGGTGCTGGTGGCCTTAATACTCTCCTGGAGGAGGGTAGTGGATACCGCAGTTTGTTCTTTTGTACCTAGGAACATAGGCTAACCGCTACAGATTTTACACATATGTACTTCAAAGACACAAAGTTTACTCGTAAACCCATTCAGATCCAATGAAATAGCTTTTTTCAATTAATTTTAGGGTCGAACACAACCTCAAAATAGTAATAACATTTTTATAAATATCTCGGAAATGCCATTGTAGGAGTGTTTTATTTTTTTGAGGAAGTATTTAGACATGTTAACGAGTGTTGCTAAAGGTGATTTGCTGAAGACATAACAATGTTTTTCAATTTATTCTCAATATGATACTTTTAAGATACAGGTTTGACAATTAATTGTATTAATACAAGAAGAAAAATGTGTGCAGGCTGTCTATGGATTTTCTGAAATAAAATTACTAATATTAACAAGGTTTCCTCACCTGATGATGAGCAGCAGACAAATGATCAGGTGCTGGGGTTGGTGCTGGTGGTGAGAAGTCGCGAGCGTTGGCGCCGTGGTTGATGGTGATACCACCAGGCAGGGCAGCAGGGGCTGGTGACGGTGGCACTCCTGGGATCTGTTGATTGGTTAATAACAAAGCGTCATAAGGTTATGATGCTCAATGCTCTTCTGAGATCAACACCGGAGTGTGACTTGTTCGCCGGGAGATGGAAACTTGCTTGTTTGATGTGAATGTTTAAGATTCGATGAGATGATGGATGAAAGCTAGGTAAGTAGTAGTAATTGTACTTTTGTCTTGGTTGCACTTTATAAACAGTATTTCTTGTTTAGAAAATTTTGTATGTGTCGGCGTCACCGTTAGCGGTAGGTACAGCGGGCCGAGTTTCGCTGTGCAAAGCGGGACGTTCGCCTCCCCACTCTCCCCACTTCTCAAGCAACTTAATGTAAGCTAGTGCGCAGCGAAGAGGGGGAGCATTCTTGTGGCAGGCTCGGCCCGGTGCGCCTGCCGTAGCGCCTAGAGCTATTATCGCGATCTATTTAATTAATTAACAAGCTGTCGGAATAAAAGAGTTGGTTACTGCTATATCTCATACTTTCATTTAATATGTCGAACCTCTGCCTTCAGGTTATTTCATGGTGATTATTTTATAAGAAATTGTGAGTGAAATAAAGTGATTGTGCTGTAACTAGTATCTCTATTTTCTTCGCCCGACAATCCACGCCTACTTACAAAGTGCAAGTGTAATATCGCTGATGAGGGCCTATCCCGATATCAGAATTGGGATTCGAAGGGCAAAAACCTGAAGAAAATAATGACGACAGTGAAGTGTGGGCCAACGTCTAATCTATTCAAAATATGGAGTTTTTGCTATCACGACTTCCGGCAACCACTTAACCGCAAACGTCAAATTTCACCGCAACTGCGCGACTGATACGGTTTGATCCTGAAAATGACAATCGCTTCAATAGCACATATCATCGTTAAAGCACAACAGTCCAAAAATCAAGTGATTGAAGCAAGTGGCAGTACGAACCTTTGACCGAAGTGAAGAATTCGAATCGAGCACCAGCACCGAAGAGTCGTGATACGAACCGTCTCACCTGCTACGTGTATGGATAACCACATCATCCGGTGAGCTCGTTCCTTTTCTTTTTAATAGATAATCTGGTAGTTCGTTTGTAGCTTTTAGCTTTGTCAAAAATTCCAGGGCACCATGCGCTGTGATTTAGTTTACCTTACAGGTATAGGCAAAGAAAACGTTAAATATGAATCGCAGAATACTGAGCCGTGGTGAAATTCAACACGTCAGTGTCCTTTTTGTTTCATGTTGTACCTGTTAACTCAATTACAGAACCAGTTATTGTAGGTAGGGATCTATTAGATAGTAGATCCATGTACGTACGGATATTGACAAAATAACATTCTATTTGGGGTAAGAAAGTTAACTTTACTAAAGAGTTTCATTATCATATACCACAACATCAAAACTGACCTACATGGTGAAGACAAACTCGCATTAGTTCAGTGCGAAAGGATAATTGATTCTTTATTGGTGGTATGGTGTTTATGGTTAAAGAAATTTATTTCTCGATAAGAAATTACGAAGATTTCACTTACTTGAGAACGTTTTTAAACTTAAAATATAACTTGGACACACAAACTAAGCAGCTATTGTTTGAATTTATATTAAATCATCTAAGTTGTAATACCATTTCTTTTCGTACGCAAATAACATTATTAACTAACACAAAACTTAAAACTTTTCGATCCACCCGCAAAAGAAATAATCACCGTAGATAAGGAATGCGATCCCGGTGCCACAATAAAGCAATGCAGTAGTAGGGCAAGTCTGTTTAATGGAGTAGTGTTTGATCACTTAGAAAGTGATTAAAAAAAAAAAAAAAAACCAAACGTTTAGTTTGCATTCTTTACTTCTACAGGTAGCTTATTACATTGTTGCACTCCCGCAAAAATAATTGTTCTCTCGCCATTGACTGTCTGCACTCGCGGTAGTAAAATGTGATCCTTCCTACTATTGCTGCGATTGTGTACCTGATGTATTTTTGTGTGAATGAACTTACTTAGAATTTTTAAGTATTCTGGTGGAATATGCAGGAAGTTGTTTAATATTCATGAGTTTCGTTTCCCTGTAAATTTTAACTGTAGGTGTAAGGTAATCATAGTGAAATAATAGTTTAATAATTTTATTTTGAGCGATGTGTAGGTCCTTTAGATTAGTTTTTGGCGGTTTGCCCCATATTTCACGTGTTTTACGTTAAGAATCTTGAATCAAATTAAAAGGGCCTATCAAATGGACAGACAAGATATTTACAAGAAAGTGATCGAAATACTAACATCAGAACGGGTTCTGACTAAAATGATTTGACTGGAACGCACTGATTGAACTTCACACTTGTGTGCTGGGCCTCAAAGGATTGTTCGGGGCTCACTCCATCCTATGGTTTCTGCACAATGTTATACTGTACATTTAGACATCGCGGAGAAGTTGTGTGGAGAAATCGATGGTAGGGAGTATTCTTGTCATTGTTGACTCTTTCACTAAATGAGTCCTTCTCGAGTGCACTTCTTAGTTGCAGCAGGTGCAGATGAAGCACTAAAGGAGGCTCTGTCTTTTCGGTGCGACTTCGCGGATCATTTCGGATCGGGGTGGGTATTGTATTGGCGCAGACACAGCAATTTTATGGTGAACATGGTGTAGAGTTGCACCTTCTTGCTAACGGTTCTGGCAGGGCATGTGTTCGGGTAGAGAGAGTCATGAGGACATTGAGGTGCTTACTTGTTTTAATCGAAAGTGAATCTGGTGGAACCTGGCGCGGCGAGTTTCTCGAAGTGCAGCTAGCGACGGATGGTGCAAGGTCTAGGGTAACACAAACAGAACTTGTGTTTGGGACTCGGGCGCGGTTTTTAAGTGTGGCTTCATATTCTGAGTCTGGGTTTCGGTTAGATTTGGGTGAAATTCGTAAAATAGCATCGGAGAATATTGGGAGAGTTGCTGCGTCACAGTAGGAAAAATGAGACCGTTCTATAGTGGTGATTCCTACTTCATTGTATGTGACCCCCCTCTGGGTTCGATTGGGCTTCGCAGGGAGTACAGACTTCCCTTTGTTGTGTGTCTAATAGAGAATGCAAATATGGTCGTAAGCATTTTCGTGCAATGCCCGGGGGAAGTGAGGGCTTGGTGCATTTAGCTACCACTTTGACGGGTAGCTTGAAGGAGGCCGAGGTGGCGGCAGTCCGCGATTGACGAATGGAGTGGGCGTCATCAGGTGGTTTTAGTGTTGCTTTGTCTATTTGTAGTTCACGTACGTTATCCGCCAGCTCTGAAAACCTCTCGGCCTCTGAGAGTGAAGAAACGTAATTAAACGTAAAATTGGTACTAATCTGTGAGATAAAGTAAGGGTCCGACTCATGCGGGTTGACGTCCTATGGTGTGTGTTATTGGGTAGTCTAAAGAACTGGCTTATGCAGGCCGATGTTCTGGGTCATATTATAAAGTGATCGTCTAGTCTGAGAGGCTATGAGATCAATGGAGATATGGGTGGTACTAGTGAGTGATCGGAGAGACGCTGATTAGCTGCCTGGTCCATGTTATCTGGAGAGATAACTAGCTCAAGGGAGGCCTATTTAAGTTGTCCGGCTCAGCTCCTAAAGGTTGATTTTGTGGGTTATAAAACGTTGTAATGTATGTCACCGATGGACGAGCGTACAAAGTAATGTATCTACCAGTTTTATTCTTTTTACAGAAAAATGGGCCCGCGGTGACTTTAAGGGGATGGAGACGCACAAGGAAGTGTAAATGTCAGTCTGGCCGTGACGGCGCTTCAATACTTAAATTAGTCTTATTTAGTTTTCATAGATGTCGTTTGTTAGTTTAGAGTGTTATGTGTGTGTGAACATGAATTATGTGTCTGCTACGACACATTCAATGACATGACACTCAGTGACATTTTGCTGGCTGTATGACATGAGACTCGGTCGGCATCGCACAGGCGTGCTACGCATTCGGTGGAGTGTCTAAGTCAAGTCTATTCTTAAGATTAAAATAGTTTGTTTCTGTTATAGGCTCTAAAGTAAATGACTTTGGTGGTAGTGAAACTACCAATGAACATAGCATGTGTGGATTGTTGAGACAAGTACTTTAATACATTTGATTATATAATCTACAGGGACCATTTTAGTCCGGACTAAAAAAGAGACTAAAAAGAGACAAAAAAAAGAGACAAAAAAAAAGACTAAAAAGAGACTAAAAAGAGACTAAAAAGGAGACAAAAGAGAGACAAAAGAGAGACAAAAGAGAGACAAAAGAGAGACAAAAGAGAGACAAAAGAGAGACAAAAGAGAGACAAAAAGAGACCAAAAAAGAGAGAAAGAAAAACTGTATAAGCGGGAATGATCTTGAAGGGTCATTCATGACCGGACCAAGCAGTAACAATCCTGAAGGGTTTGTTATAACCGGACCAGGAGATTATAACTCTGTAGGGTCGTAAGACCGGACCAGGAGGTTATAATTCTGAAGGGTCATTTGACCGGACCAGGCGGTTATAATTCTGAAGGGTCGCTGGACCGGGCCAGAAGATTATAACTCTGAAGGGGTAAACCGGACCAGATTGCTAAAGTTCTGAAGGCTCAATAACGAGCGGTCCAGAATTAGTAGTAAACTCTGCAGGGCTGAACCGGACCAGATTACTAGTATAAGTTCTGAAGGCTCAATATTGAGCGGTCCAGAGTTGGATGCACAGTCTGTAGGGATGACCTACATTTTTTGCTCATCGAGATTGCTAGTCAGGATGAACGAACATTAATAATAACGTTATGTCTTCTCGTTGCTCGTTATGTTAGACAATGCTTGATGAGTCTACGCGTACGAGGACGTCCGCACGTCAGTATGGCCGTGTCGGCGTCACCGTTAGCGGTAGGTACAGCGGGCCGAGTTTCGCTGTGCAAAGCGGGACGTTCGCCTCCCCACTCTCCCCACTTCTCAAGCAACTTAATGTAAGCTAGTGCGCAGCGAAGAGGGGGAGCATTCTTGTGGCAGGCTCGGCCCGGTGCGCCTGCCGTAGCGCCTAGAGCTATTATCGCGATCTATTTAATTAATTAACAAGCTGTCGGAATAAAAGAGTTGGTTACTGCTATATCTCATACTTTCATTTAATATGTCGAACCTCTGCCTTCAGGTTATTTCATGGTGATTATTTTATAAGAAATTGTGAGTGAAATAAAGTGATTGTGCTGTAACTAGTATCTCTATTTTCTTCGCCCGACAATCCACGCCTACTTACAAAGTGCAAGTGTAATATCGCTGATGAGGGCCTATCCCGATATATGTTTTTTCAATGTTTGTGTACTTTTATTTATTTATTTATTAAAATTCCCTTTGGAAATTTGAGGTGTAAAATAAACCCAAACGTCATTTATGTTTAATCGCCACTAAACCAGAAATCGGGATGCTACTAAAAAAGGTTAATATAAATTTTTGTTTAGGATCAGTTGATACTATTAGAGTGTATTGTAGTGTCAATGAAGAGTATTGCCAGACGGTTTGAATTTCCGTTATGAATGAAAGCTTTTGTCAGCGATTTGCATTTTATACAAATTTCTCGGCCCGTGATTACACGCACCGCTCTGTAACCGCAGAATTCATTTATTTACTCGTATAATAAGTTCAGCTTTATATATAACCAAAAAAAAAACATTGACTTTCATACGCCATTATGATATAATTTCATAAAGGTACAGAAGCCTTGGCACAATGTACCGTAAACGCATCGTAAATTTGAGTGATTTTAAACCGAAAATAGGATAGTTATATTTTAATAATTATCACTCAAATTTACAGCCTTTTGGTTTAAATTGGAACAAGCAAATTTGTATAACCCCTATACAGTGTGGCGACTCGTTTAAATACTAACAATAATTATTTATAACAATTAACATTACCGTGGGATTTTGTTTTAGTTTTATTACATAAAAACAATCATCTTAATTTGTGATTATTTGGTAATAATAGGATAAAGTTTGTGATAAATTGTTGATACACTCACTCCACGCGTTTCTAGTGCCTTGTTATCAAGAATTGCTTATTTCGTGCCAATTTTACGCTAATTATTTTGTTTGAAAGAAAACCTAATATATGAGTCGTCTCGTTTACTCCGCACTATCGTGCTACCCTACAGAGCATATTCATAAAAAAAGATCTGACGTGTTTCCCGAGAACTGAAATTTTGTATGGACGCAGCATCTAATAACCATGTCTATAGGCCCCTAACTAATGGACAATCCATTTTGACTTATATAAAAGGATCGCAGATGTGACAGTTATGAACATATCCTTACAAATGAACCCATACATCAAAATTCAATAAACAACACGTAGCCCTCTGACATTTGCAAATTAAACCCAATTGTTCCATAACTTCATACATCTCTGTATTCTCTATATAATTTTTCATCCGGTAGCACTGAATGCCCTACTAGCGGATCGCTGGACCCTTATCCGTCGGGTTCAATCTATGGCTTATTGTGTGCCGGACGTACTGTTACAATTTTGATTTACACGTGGGTGTCGGTATGGGTACGTTTCGCTCAATAAAAACGTCCAGAATGGAGTACGGTGTTGTGTTATTTAGTTTTGTGATTTTCCTTATACATTTTACAGATTGATCTAATGGCTACCAATTGCAATGATAACTTGCAAACATGACTAGACTAACCATCATCTCTTTTAAAAAAAGAAGCTAATCAGACCAACTAAAGTAAAAAAATGATTTTCATATTGTGTTTGGATGTTAAGGTCTCAAGATGGCCGGAGTGACCGCTACTTAAAGGAAAACAAACTGACGCAGTTTTTTTCAGTTTGCCCTCTCTGTAGTAAGCTTAGGGTAACATTTTTGCTCGCGAAGGAGGAGGCGGAGCGGGTGAGGGAGAGAGCATTGCGCCCTCACGCCCCCACTAGCCGCCGCAGGAGACGCCCTGGGCGTCGGGAGTCGCCTGCAGATTCCCGGCCACCGTAGGCGCGGGCTTGCGGATGGCGAGCAATGGGTAGCTCGTCGTCCGGTAAGGACCAGGCCCGGGTCGACGGCGCGTTGTGTTCCACGCGCGCCTCAAAGAGATGTCAGCACAAAGTGATGGGGTCCGATAGGGCCGACGCCTCAGGGTCGCGGGTTATTCTACAGAGAAAACCGTGGCCCTGGCACAGGCAACTGAAGGAACACGGGTGGGTTTTAGTCAGTAAAAGTCTGACACGCCCTCCCGCTCCACCCAGAGCGGGAGAAGTCATTTGATGATTTCCCACCCAAAAAAAAAAAAAAAAAAGGTAACATTTTGCTTCACACCAATCTTCCATTATTCAACTACAAGATCGGTACCTTAATTGCGTAATACACAATCAATCGGAATCTGAATCGTTTTGAAACAGATTGCTAATAGATTGCTTCATAAGTTCGATAAAAATCTGCTCAACAATGTAAATAACGCAATGAATGTTGTTGAACTGTCAAAATACAACAGATTAGTCGTAACTTATTTTCGTAAACGATTACGATTAATCTTTTAAACGATTCAGATTCCGATTGAATGTGTATTACGCAATTAGGGTACAGGATTATCTTATTTTATTATTATGTTATTTTTAATTAATCTGTATTATACAAAGACTAATAAAGAAATGCTTTCTGATCATAAATAATGTATGATACTCTGAAACAGAGTTGAATAAAGTCAAGTAGTAGTATGTAAAATGTTACTCGTAAAAAAGAGTAGTTGAGATGCGTTCAAAACATGCTAATATGTTTACCCTTGAAGTAGAATAAGCATAAAAAAATATTAAAAAATATTTTTTCTCTGCGTTTCTTTTAACATTGTGATTAGCGTAATTAATATACAACTAAACTAGCTATATTTTAAGATTTATTTAATTTCTATACATAGTCAGGTGATAAATGGGCATTCTTCTTTATTAATCAAACCATAAAGATACGATTTTTGTGCGAAGTCGGATCTACATGAACTTTTTTTCGATCCTTCAAATTAACAAAACTCGTTTACATTTTCAGTCAAGAAAATTTTAAAAAAGGCAAAAAAATCGATAAAAATAAATACAGTGTGTCCCGTAAGTCGACGTCAAGCCGGAGTCAGGTGATAGGTCGGATAATATTGGTAAACAGAAATTATTAAAAAATATTTTAGTAAAATAAAAGTAAAAATATGTAGCAACAGGAGTTAACGTCACAGGCAGTAGATTTTCTCATTTTTTATGCCCATAATTGCCCATAACTTTTTAAATACATGCCGAAGATTTTTTAATTTGTTTTCTGTTAACTAATATTACTTGATCGAATCCTGTATATCCCACAGATAAAACCTTGGGACATCTTTATAAAGAGAATGAAAGAAGAAAGAAAAAACATTTATTTAGCACAGTATAAAAGGCACACAAAGCAGGTAAAAATTATAACAGTAACAATAAAAATAAAGATAAAAAAAAAGGGTACAGTGCGAAGTATGAAACTAGCAGGCTAGTGTGCCTCACGGCTGCGCCAAAAAGGCCCAGTTCAGAAAAAAAAAGTGCCAGAACACATAAAAACTTTTTGTACTGGGTAGCAGAGATATCGAACCGCAAACTGAAACCATGAATCGAGCGAGCACAAATGATTATAGACGTTTTTCGATTGCCCTGGCGTATACATTTTTCGTCGGAAAAAAAAACTGATGTTTCATAGAAAAGTGAAATACCAACGCTGTCAAAATTTATTGTTTTTTTTTTCCTTCAGAAAATTTTAAGGCCCTTAGGGGTTTTCAGAATCATGCACGGAATCCATGATGGTTTATCATCGATGTCACTGAAACCCAGAATATGTATCTACTCATACTCACTCTCTGTTTATGTGTCGGGTCTCTGAGAGGGAGAGCCTCTTCGCTTCCACTCCGGGAGGACTCAGGAGGAGAGAGGCGACGCTGTTCGCTCTGTGAGGACAGGATCTGCATCTCCAGCATCTGTTCCTGCCTGATGTCATCATTGTAGTCCTGAATAGAAAGTGGAAGGTTAAAAATATACTTACTACTTTCGCAATGTTTGTAAATATGTAAGCACCATGTGCCTCACGTGATTGATTTATCTGTCTTTGCTTATTTTAAATTATTTTTACGTATTTGTGGTAGAGTATTTTTATTCTGGGTGAATCGTCTTCACATATAAAAATATAACTAATGTACACAAAATATTGTTAAACATTTTAAAAGAGCAACGGTGGAGTTTCTTGCCCCTTCTTCTCCATACGAAACTACCTTTTGGAAGGGGCGCCTAGAATCAATTATATTTAAATGTAAATGTTGACGTTCAAAAGTGCCTTTTAGTGCCTATTTGAAATAAATGCTTTGACTTTGACTTTGTAATTGTTGTATCACAAACTAACGTTTGGTAAGTAAGTATACAGCGGCCATTTTCTGAAATGATGTTACTGTTTTCATCGTTGTTCTTACCGGGTGATATTAATTTACCATTATATTTATGTCCTTCTTCAGATCCTAGACTACCTATTTGTCGAATTTTATAGCGGTCGGTTCGTGTAGGTGTGAAAAGGCAAAAGATAGACTGACAAATATAGTGACTTACGCTTTTATATTTTTTAAATAGATACTGGGTATTTCGATTTAGAGCATAATCAGCGTACAATGTCCCACTGCTGGGACACAGGTCTCCTCTTTTCGAGAGGGAGTGGGCTACCACGTGGGCCCAGTGCGGGTTGGAGCGGCTCGAGAAAAATGTCTTGGGGTTTACAAATTATTCAGACCAAAACACCAGCCTCATAAAAAAAAAACAATTGCCTTCCAACCCAACTGGATAAAGATCCTTCCACCAAATACATAATCATAAAGCAAGTCTCTTTATTCATTTTCGGCTATTTGCACAACAACACTGTTATAAATTATCACTTAATCGCTTCTTGTCCAGACTTTTTTGCTTTTACGAATATTCTACAAACGTAGCCGTCACCCGATAAGGAATACTTGGACTTATTTATTGCTTTGACTTCAAGAATAATACGAAAGCAAGTTCTGTTGTATGTCAGACTGGGTTACTTGGTAGGTACGTATGGAATAAATAAATTAAAAGTATTTATGTACTATAGGTACACCTCTGCCTAACCCTTCAGAGAGCACAAGCGATGTTATGTATATACCATGTACATACTTTCAATTTTGAGGAATAAGTAAATAATAACAGTTCGCAGTTTACTATTCAGAAATGTAAACAGAGGGGCAATTCCAAGGGTATTTTTAAGAACGTTCAAACTCAAACTCAAAGCATTTATTTCAAAAACCTATCTCAGTACTTTCAGCACTGGCAAAGATCTTGGAAAAGCTACTGAACCATAGACTCATAAGATACTTGGAGCGTTCCAATATATTATCAGACTCACAATTTGGTTTCAGGGCTGGGAAAAGCACTGTAGACGCAGTTAATCAACTTGGTGATTACGTTACTGGGAAAGTAGATGCAAAACAGAAATGTCTCGGTGTTTTTCTGGACCTGGCCAAGGCGTTTGACACGGTCTGTATTTCAACCCTTGTGAGGAAGCTAGAACATGCCGGAATCAGGGGAAAGCCTCTGAGCATATTTACTGACTTTCTGTCTGACCGAACACAAAAATTAAAGGTTGGGGAAGAGATTAGCAAGGAAGTAAAAAATGACTATGGTGTACCTCAAGGTAGCTGCCTATCCCCAAGTCTCTTCCTGGTCTATGTTAATGACCTGTGCCAGAAGTCTCTTAAAAACGGTAGAATATTTAGTTATGCAGACGATACCGTATTAATATGTCACGGTGAAAGTTGGGAAGCAGCGCAACAAGCGGCAGAGCTGGGCCTACGGGAAATAGTCCGTTGGTTGGAAAGTAACTTACTTAGCCTGAATATTTCAAAGATCTCATATCTGCAATTTACTTTTGCCAATACTAGACCCTTGGAAATAAGTCTCAAAGCACACTCCTGTAACGATTTTAACGGTCACCAATGCCTATGTCTTCCAATCGCTCAAAAAAAGTCAGTGAAGTACCTAGGTGTACTTCTGGATGAACGACTAAGCTGGCGTCCTCACATTGAATTGACCACTTCCCGTGTTAGGAAACTTATATGGGCATTTAAGAAGCTTCGACACGTGGCTCAGTTTGAACTACTACGAACGGTGTATCTTGCGCTGGCACAGTCAATCATAGGCTACTGTATCACTGCCTGGGGAGGCGCTTGCAAAACCTATATGATTCACCTCGAAAGAGTCCAAAGATCCCTGCTAAAGGTCATGACATTCAAACCATTCCGGTGCCCTACGAAAGATCTGTACGAAAATTGTACCGTGAGACAGTTGTACCTTTTTAATCTCACAGTGAGACAACATCAAATCACAACGGTAAAGCCCACCAGAAAATTAAAGAGAACGATTACTCGTACTGACATATACAGACCAGTAATTTGTAAAACCGCGTCCGCTAGACGACAACACTTTTACATGGCTACATACATTTACAATAAAATAAACAATGCACTGAACATAAACCCTTTAACAACTAGAGAAAGTAAAAACAAAATTATCATCGGACGGAAGATCTAGTTCAGCAGCAGTACTCATAAGACACAAACCCACACATCACCACCCATTTAAACATACACAATCACAGACTTGCACACACATTCACACACACATTTATTGCATACCCAAAGAGCTTGGCTTGCGTACATCTTTAATTTCTTTTATTTTACTTTGTTTTTAAATTAATTTATTGCACACCTACTATTATTATTCCACAAACGGGGGACACTGGCTCCTGTAACACAGGTTGCTACCTAGCTCAGGAGCCAGGGTTTCAATTTGTATGTTAAACCTGTATTTTGCATCAATAAAGAATTTTATATAAATAATTTTTTTTATTAATTAAACCATTTACGGGCACTTTTTAACTGTTGAGTCGGTCAGCCAGAAATATGAAGCTAGTTGCCCATTTCAAAGCGTAGTAGGTACGTATGGAGAACGGGCAAGAAACTCCATGGACACTCTTTTAAATAATAATGTTACAAAAATATTAGTTACATCATTAATGTGGATCTAATATGTGAGAATGATGTACAAAAACCGTACACGTTAAAAGCGTCCAGAGTGCAGCAAAAAATAAATAATTATAATTTATTAAAAAAAGCCGTTCGCATTCTAATCTTACTCTCGTCGTAAGACTGTTTTTAAGTAAATACGACAATTGGCCTTCCAAAGGCCAGTTTCCATAATTAAAAACGTATAAAATCTAGTCGCAATATTATCTCAGCGAAAATCAATGTTAAAATTGTATGTAAATTTATTGTATTTTTGACAGATTGAGACTAACTTCAAAACTCAAACATCAGCATGTCGATTCTGTAAAAATCTCACGGTGAAGACTTGCGTGGAGTGAGCTATCAGTGTCAACCCGTCTTGGTCAATCCCTAGCATCAGTGGCACTGACAGCTCACTCAACGCTCACTTCACCTGAGTTTTCACGGTGATATGGTTACAGAATAGCACTACAGGTTCAGTTGCAGTAGACTAAAAAAAACACTTTCAACTGTAGTAGTCATTCTGAAATAAACTGAATTAACACGAACATACAGGTGATATTGGTTTAAGTGGAAATACCATCAAATGGAATTTTAATTTAAAAATGGAAGAGTTAATTTTAGCGGTTTCAGTATTTGCTATACACAACTGGCCAAATGTGGGTGTCCTGTTGGTGCACCTTTGCCTAACTCTTCGTGAAATACAGGCGTCATGTTATCCTAACTATTATTATAAAAGCTTGTTTGTTTGTTGCGCTTTCATACCAAAACGGCTGAGCGGATTTGGAAGAAATTTTGCGCACCAATAGACCATGACCTGAGTGACAACATAGGCTCCTTTCCGTCCTGGATCGCAGATAAAGTCGCGGGCAACAGCTAGTGTGTAAATAAAAGTCCCAGTTCCCAGCGTTTCTTTCCGTTCCAATTCAGGATCTTTGTAGACGGCACATTTTCTTTACGGTGTGGCGTATAAAACGTGCCGAAAAAAAACATGTCTTTCAACAAGCTTACATAGTGATCTATACAACACGGCCGATCGTGTCTCCACACGGCGAATAAACCGCGCCGTAGAAAAAAGTGCACAACTGTCAAGGACCGCTTTCGAAGCTGTTATTTTCAATACGTCATTAGTGTTGAAGAGCGAGTAAACAGTGACAAACTTAGTTAATATGGTCTCCGTACTCTGCGTGAACAATGTTACTACGATTAAGGCCACGGTTTCCTAGAAGAGCGGTAGCCTCACTTGATGGCCGTAGTGACGGCTGTCATGAATATGATGTTATGCGACAAGATTTGAATTGTTAGATTCACCCTACCGCGTCAAAAGATAGTGGCGTTTCTGTTTCGTTTTGACACCTCTGACACATTAACGCGGTACGACGCACTACTGACGCAGTGAAGTAAGAGCAAATGTAGCGATTTAAATATTTGGGCAGCGGAGTTTGACTTAATATCACGTTGGTAAATGCCCTTATGTACTTAACTACTTAAGGGCTTCACAGCTGTATCAAACGCGTTCTGTCCATCTAAATGAACGGAACGAGTGACTGCAAGATAGTGTTCCTGTATCCACCATGTATTTAAATATAATAAGATCAAATACTTATATGAAAACATTCAATGTAGAAGTTTACCTATGATAAGAGAGGAACCGTGGACAAGGTCTAATCTATATTACTTTTCTAAACCACTGTTAGACCAGCCAATATTTAATCTAGCTTGTTCAAACAATAAATCTTCGTAAACTATTACTGTACTGTACATCCTCGTAACAATTCCACCTCACGAAATAGCTGTTAACACATAACTCATACAGCCAATCCGTTTAAATATAGGGCAAGCTGAGATGTTGCATCTGATAGAGTTGTTGCATCGGTCACTGCAATTTAAACCTTATGTATATGCTCATAAGTGACCTGACGCGCTCATGATTTCAGAACCAGAATCAGAATTTTATTTGGAATGTAAAAAACGAATATAGGCGCTAGAGATTTTAGAACAACCATCAGACTTGGATTTGATGCGGTTTTTGTTAGAATCAAGTAAAGTTTCTTAGTACATAAACAAAAAATTAATATAATAAAGTCAAAGACTATATTAATCTCACAGGCAATGGATAATGGATTGATTGATCAGATTAGGTTACACTTGCCGCGGTTGCCCCGTAGATGGATGACCATCTTTACACACCAAGTCCCTTCCGTGCCTCGGAAAGCACGTTACGACCGTCCCAGCTGTCATTCGTGGATCTTTGACAGCCGTTACGGGTCGTCAGAAGCCCGAAAGTCTGACAACCACTCTTGCCAAGGGGTATCGTGTTACCCAGTTGCTGGGTTGTGGAACTTGAGGAGGTCCGATCAGCAGTCTCTCCATGTAAAATACTGGTATTCAGATGCGTCCGGTTAAACTTGGAGCTAACCACAACAAAGTTGGGAAACAGCTAGACAGATGATGGCTTGAATCTTCAAACAAACTTAACTAATGAGCAGTAGTGCTATTCATCTAACCGTGAAAACTTAGGTGAAGTGAGCGTGGAGTGAGCTGCCGGTGCCACTGAGGCTAGGAATTGACCAAGACGGGATGACACTGATAGCTCAATCCGCGCAAGTTATTACATTGACAATTTTACAGAATCGACATGCGGGCTGCCTATCTTTGCTCGTCTATGTAATGGTTACATTTTTCTACAAATTCTCTTCGTTTTTTTCGAATTTATCTGGTCCAATGTTTTTTTTTTCTAAGCCTTCAGTAGTCCCATTTTCAATACCTACGAGTTTATTATATCCTACAGGTCATCACTTGCAAAACAAGGATCTCCGATTTAAAATAAAGTTTACGTGGACTAAGCTATAAAACCTTTTATTGCAGTCCTGTTGGTACGTAATGCACCGTTTTATAGGCTGGCTCCTATCTCCTGATGGGTTTCTGCATCCCGTCTCAAGGTAGGTACTATAGGTACATATAATAGAAGAAGAAAGGTTCATATAAGTCCTTGTTTAATTATGGAAGTGAGAATAAAAGTGGTATAAAGTGGTAAAATGTTGGATACATTTTCGAAGAATAGGGAATTCGAGAAATAGGGTGTAAAGTTCACTCATCACTCACTCGACCAGACGGGTGTTGTGTCTGGTGTGCAAATGCCCGACGATTGATGTCGGGACGTTATTTATATTAGTATTAGGACGTTATTTATGTAAGTTGTGCGATAAACTCTGCTTGATCGATGCTGGATTTGGCGTGACGTCAGTGTGTTGCATAGTTCGCATGTGGCGATAAGTTCCCCCCCTTTGAGGAGAAGTTGGTGAGGTACCACGGCGTCCTCACCTTCCACCTGATACAGGTCCTCACCGGACATGGTTGTTTCGGGAGGTTCCTGTTCCGTATAAGGCTAGAGGAAACGCCCGGGTGTCACCATTGTGTTGATCGCCCGGAGGACACGCTCCACTTAACGGTGGAGGCGGCGATCTCTCGCGTACAGGCAATGGTACGAAGTTAGAGAGAATGGGAAGCCGTCACCTCCTTCGGCGAAGCAGTAATGCTTGCGAAAGAGGAGGCGGAGCGCTTGCGGGAGAAAACCTTGCGCCGTCAAGCCCCTAGTCGCCGCAGGAGACGCCCTGGGCGTCGGTAGTCGCCAACAGATTTCCCGACCACAGTAGTCGCGGGCTTGCGGACGGCGAGCAATTGGTAGCTCGCCGTCCGGTAAAGACCAAAGCCGGGTCGACGCACTATGTGGAGATTGAGTCGGTTTCGGGTCATAAATCCATAACTTCCATGTTTTCATGGATTTGCTGCTGATTTTTTTTGTGTATTCTTGAATAAATGTACTTTTAAATAATATACAATTAATGGATATAATCATATGTTTATTGTCTAAAAAAAATAGTAAACTTGAAATGTTGAAAAATGTTCAGAAATTTATTACTATATTTAAATAATATGACCTTAAATGCTATAATAAACACAAATGAAACTCTTAAAATGATTTCTGCTATTATTATGTAACATTACTTTTAACTAAAAAAAAAACACTGTATTATTCAACTAACTCTAAAGCTTCATCTATAAGTTCTATAGACTTTTTACTAGATGGTTTTAAACTTTTTATGTAAGGGTCCGAAGTATACAAAAGTGTATGTAGAACATCTTCATTTGTAGCTATTCTAGAGCATTTCCTAGCATGATGAAGTCTGAATCGTTTATAGTCTTTGTTCCTTGATTCCTGCGCATCTTCGGAAAGTTGTCCTAGAGGTAACACTGAATAATGCCGAATGACGCTTTCACCGTGAATTAGGACTTTATGGACAGATGATGGCATATAATACCACATATATTTATTAACATATCTTTGTGCTGTATCCAAAGCATACTGACCGAATTTTGTAGCGTTAATAACTTTTCCACTTGACATAACTTGAAGTAAAACATAAAATCGTTTAATCAATTCCTCGTCCACACCAGTAATTTCTGCACTGCACTGATAATTTTGAAAAAATCTTCTAGCTGTATTACCGTCATTGCTGTTACCAGTACCTTGTTTAGGTTTATCTATATTTAAACCAAGTTCTTCTCTGAACCTTCTTTGTACATATGCCTTCTTTCGATTTTTCAAATCTTTGTTTTCGTTTGTTGTAGCAGACTATTTTTCGAAGCCTAGATTATAGGATACATGTAAAATTAACTCCATAAATCGAATCCAGCAATGCAATGTCGATAACCCAAATTGATAAGCATTTTCATCAACGGGTTTATTTTGCACTTTTTCAAAATTATTCATCTCTGTTGGTCTTGCACCACAAATAGTGCACACAGCACCTGATGAAGTTTCTGACAAAACTTGAGCCACTTTCCCGTCAACCATGGTTAAAAATAATGTATGTTTAATTTCGATACCTTCTCCGTTTATATTGACTAAAGTTGGTGTAAGAGCGTCCTTTTGAGCTTCAATTTCATTAACTACACTTCCTGTCTTTTCAGGTGTCTCCTTTGAAAACTCTATTAAAATGGGCCTACAAAATCTTACTGATGATGGAACAGGGTTTTCCCACACAGTTTCATTTGTATTAATATTTATAAGTTTCAGAGGCACTAATGAAGCTATAAATAAATTAGTGTCAGAAATTAACTCACTTTCTTCAACTAAGACTTGCTTGTATTCACTTTGTCCGCTTGAACCATCACAGCCCCATTTAGAATAAAGCATTAAATGTGTTTTGCCAACTTTGTATACACCATCAATTTGTAAAATTCTTGCAATAGTGTGATCCAGCAGATCTTGAAGTTTCACCTTTGCTTTAATATTATTAATTTCTACGCTTGATCTTGGTGGGTAGCACTTTCCTTTAGCTTCCTGAATTGATTTGTATGATGGAAATAATAAGCAATTCTTCGCGATTAAGTAACTCCTCATGTTTTCATACTGTGCCATATTAAGGTCCAACTCGATGAAAATACTGAGAGCTTCGTCTTTAGAGTACGCTGTTAAATGTGCCGGTTCGTTTAGGAGATTTTGACGTATATCACTTTTTTTTTCCATGGGCAATACTCGTAAAATTTCGACAATGAATGCTTCTTCGGTTTCCCCTTGAGATCTCAATCACTGAAGATATGAATTCAGTATAAAATCAAGGCCACATGTTTCAAGCAACTCCTTGTTTTTTCGTCTTTGTGTTCTATCGAAACTGTCTTCGTAGGTTTTCGAAGGGCGTCCTCGCTTTCCTGTCGATGTCGAAGGTTCGGATTCACAAGTAGGTTCTTCCAGATTCACAGTAAATATGACGTCCAACCAAACGCTATTCTTGTTTAAAAAATATTTGCTTATTTCTGCCAGATTTTGTGTAACGTTGACGAAAGTTTGTAGTAAGATTTTTTTGCACACTTGCTACAATCTTAGCGATATTTACCTCGGAAAAGTTGGTAAAATTATTCCGTATATAACTTGTTAAAGCAACAACATAATTCCCGTCACTTTCAATTAAAACAAGACATAAGTCACGTCTGGTACAGTTGAATTCACTCATTGTTGCGAGAAGCTAGATGGTTAGGTTACTACACTTTAAGTAACGACAATGACGAACGAAAAACAGTATGTAATTATTGAGTATTCAGAATCCCTATTTTATATAAAAATATTGATTTGAAACGTGTGCAAAATTGTGGTAGAAACAACGAAATATCATTGTGTGGTTATGCGGTTTACGATATGTATAATTGATAATTTATTATGTATGTGAACTAAAAAATGGTGGGAAACACTCGATACATTATCTTAACGTAAACCGCAATTAATAAAATGTCACAAATAAGACCTATAATAAGCAAGTAGTCAAATAGCATCACCTACGTATTTGTAGGATTTTTTACTGTTTTATGCTATAATAGATTAACATATGTTGTGCAACGAAATTGCAACTTTTCTTTTCTTATTTTATTATAATATTAAATTTCCTATCAAATAACATAATTTCCAGACCTTCGGCAAATTTCGGCAACTGTCAAAACTCTAATTGAAAGTTTCAGGTACGCAAAAATGATATGTCACGAGATAAATATTTCTAGTAAATATATTTACACATATATAGCATTTTTATGCATATCAGTCAAAAGTACATAGTATAAGCTTTCTGTAATGGTATAATACTTGTATAGTTTTCATTGCTAGGTGGCTAGAAAATAATCTTGAAAAAAATACAAATTCAGATCGTTTTGTGATAGTTTAGGAATGATCGTGTTTAGATGATCTTTTTTATAAACCAGTACCGACCACATACATAATTTATGTATACTATAGTAGATTAACTTCTTAGCTAGAGTTTTAGGTATAATACGAGTACCTGCGCCGATTTTTACAAAATGTATTTATGTCCAGGCCCTCTTAGGCACCTCCACATAGTGCGACGGCGCGTCGTGTCCATGGGCGCCTTAAAGAGATGTCAGCACTAAGTAACGGGGTCCGATAGGGCCGATGCCTGCCAGAGTCGCAGGTTGCTCGAAAGAGATACCGTGGAAGCAACTGAAGGAACACGGGTGGGTTTAAGGCAGTAAAAGTCCGACACGCCCTCCTGCTCCACCCAAAGCAAAGAAGTCATTTGATAAATAATCACCCAAAAATAATATAGTAAACTTTAACAGACCACGCTGTAGAACCAGCTCAGCCCCTTAATTCTTCATTATGCCCAGGATATTATTTCTAAATAACATAACATCACGCCTAGTTTCCCCGAAGTGTTGGGCAGAGGTGTATTTCTGTTCCCCGAACTTTGTTTATGTCAAAATTAATCTGCATAACCTTTTCTCAAACACGTTGAGGCCGGCTTGCAGTCTAATCGCATGTAGCTGAATACCAGTATTTCCCACAACCCAGTATCTGGGTCACACGATAAATAACGCTTTGTAATGCTGGTTGTCAGACTTTTGGGACTTTCCCGTAACGACTGTCAAAGATCTGCAAATGACAGCCGAGTCCGTTGGCATAACGTGCTGTCCGAGGCACGAAGGGGTCTGATATGGATGGTCCCCCATCCATGGACTGACCTCGGCAAATGTAGCTTAACCTTCGATCGTGAATTAATCAAAATATGACCACTTAATTATATGCTCTTGTGTTTGAGAACCTAAATTTCAAAGTTTCAATTTGCATCAAACCATGTACATCTATTCAACATCTATTAGAATTTATTAAAATAATTTCATATTGAACTAGCTTTAACGAGGTGCCAAAGGAGGATTTTACGACGTTTTCATAACATTTGATGGGGCCATCAACGACATTAATGTTAAATTGATTTTAAACTTTATATCAATTTAAATGGAGACTAGCTTCAGAGCTAAGCCATGAAACCACCGCAGTTATGTCCACTTAACAAAATATTAACTTCAATTAAAATTCTAGCCCTATTATGATGATGAGTATGTAGTGACAAAAATTTAAAAGAATATGATATTAGATGGTTTGCTCATGTTGAGAGGATGAATGAAAGGAGACTAACAAAAGGTATTTACAAGGCAGATGTTAGTGGAAACGCCGGGAGGGGACGCCTTAGGAGGACATATTGGTGATGTTCTTCAGAAAGGTCAGGTGCCTAGTACTCGCAACCGGCGCGTGTATGTCTAGATGTATTAACGTAAACTAGACAAAAGGAGTTTGTATGTATGGATCGTAGCAGGTGGCGTTCTGTGGTTTCTGCCTACCCCCTTGGGAAAAAGGGGTGAGTTTATGTATGTGTAGACGGTGGGCGATTTCAGACTCATATTTAATAGCTATTAATTATAAGATGGCCAATTTTCGTACTTAAAAAAACGTTCAAATTCTAGTCTCAGTCTCATCTCAGCGACAATCAAGGTCAAAAATATATATCGTTATCGTCGATCGATCGATAATCGTTTTAATTGTTTTGATGCGATGTCATGATCTTTGACCCCGCCTTATATGACATCTGGCACAGTTACAGATATTTAGGTACAGATTGCCCGCCTGCGCCACTCGCCAACATTGGGCTCCCAATTTGCCTACTCTTTGTACTTTATTCGTTTTAATTACATTGATGCTATATTATGATCCGTGACCCCGCTAAACGACCTCTGCACTACAGTTCTTTGGGTACACATTGCTCCAAGCAACCTGTACCCAAAGAAGTTGTAAGCAATTATAGAAGTTGTAAGCAATTATAGAAATTTGTAAATAAATCAATAAATAATGACGTTTGTTGAAATTTAAATCTATGTATCTTTATGAAGAAACTCACTGACTGACACATCAACGCACAGCCGAAACTACTGGGACTAGGAATGTGAAATTTTGCACACGGCCTTTAAATTAAATGTAAGGGAGTCCTAACAAAAAGGGGGTTTTGTTTGTATGAAAAATCTTATTCCTTCAGTTAATATACTTGAAACTTGGCACGTACCTATACATATCTAAGTAAACCGTAAAGTTTTATTTTTTTTGTTTTTCTCCACTACCCTCTATCGAGGGAACTGCGGGGTGTAAAAGTTTGTATGGACGAATTTTTACGAGCGGTCCTATGAACTTGACACTCACTTTTGACAGGAAATAAACAATAATAACGCGCGAATCGTATGGAAACAGTAATTCGCCAATACCATAGACTGCTAGCCAATACCTTCAAGCCCGCCGATCTCGTTCGGGATCCAACCGTTTCGCGCGGTTTTATCTTTAATGGTAAAATAAATAAAGGTTTAATGGTCTGTGGTTTGTGTCAGGGTCGAGGCAGATAAATATTCTTTTCAAATAATTCATTCAAAACCATAAAGTTTGTCGGACATTTTTGAAAACATGTAGAAGACGCGTAGTTCGTGGTCGTGGGTGGTCTGCGAGTGACCGCGTGTTAGTTTTAGTGAAATTGTTGTTATTGTGTTTAACTCTCGTAATACGAATACTGTTCTTATTTTGTGATATGGTCTGTTTGTTCAAGAACCCAAAATAATTTACTAATAGTAGGCGGATTCGAAAAAATAAATAAGAAAAAAAGTTATTGTGATTGCAAACACGAAATTCCTCGAAATCGCGAAATCCCGCGGGGCTTGAAGGGACTGACTGAAAGTTCAGTTTCTCTTTATTCAGGACTTAATCGGTGAACAGGTTGGAGAGGTGTTGAAGTTTGTACGGCAAAATACGAAATCCACGCAGACGGAGTCGCGGGTGAAGTGGTTGTATGTTCATATTACGAAAACGCGAAACCGTATACGTGAGTTAAATTAACACCACCGTATCTCTACGTTGACGTTGTGGTGGGGCTTGCGCGCTCTGAACTCTAAGTTTGTCGGTGCCGGTAGAGATTTTACTGTGCCGAAACAGATCTAGGGTGAGGAGCCAGACCAAGAGAGATACAGAAACCCGCAGGGCAGCATATGGCGAACGCGTAGCGACCCCACGGACCTCATCTCCCGGGAGAAGTCTTGTTCCTCATCTCTGGCCTGCTTTTGACCGGCCAGAGTAAACACTGACGAGGACCAGAGCTCCCACCACATTCTTGCCTTTATTGGCCGGCTTGATTAGAGATTCGCCAGAGCAAACGTATTAGGAGAAAGGAAGTATTCCAGTAAGATGCTGGTATGGATCTTGACCGTACTTCCGGGATTGTCCTGATGGCCGTGGAATACCTCTCCACTCCTCATAAGCACCTCAGGACATGTTGCCCCCTTGTCGCTACGACACTTTGTGCTAGCGACCGTTTCCGGGGCCCATTATTGAGTGTGCAAGTCACCCCCTGCCATTCTATCAGTGTTTTTTAACCAGTCCATCTTAACCAATCAAACCCATAGCTCAATAATTATTTTTGTTTCCAAAACCTGCAAAAGTCCAACACCAACTGGGGGTTGTCCTTGGATGCACTTGCACGGACTCGGGGACGTCCGCCACCCCCCCATACATCAGGACCCGAGGTGGCGGCGCGTAGTGTTCCACGCGCGCCACTCTTAAACGTTGCGGGGGGAGCCAAACACCTCACCCCCCCCCCCCCCAACACGAGGAGGCCAGTCGGGGTTCCGGAAGAATCACTTGTTCCCGCGACCGCGACGACGTAGGTGTGAGATGGAACACCGGGGTGGTTTTTTAGTTACTGATTGACGGGATACGTAATGTAGTACATACCCCGTCAGTCATTTCTGATGGAAAGTGATGGATGAGGTCTATCATGGAACGAGCATGCCCAAAATATGCCAGTTCACGCTTGCTTTGAAGTTAGACGGGTTAAATGTGTAACGGAATACAGACGCTGGCAGAGAGTTCCGCACTTTGGCTGTCCGCATAATAAATGTGGAGGAGAAGCGCTGAGTACGACTGGTACCCTGTGAATGGCCTATGATGAGATCAGGTCGTGGGGCTCCTGTTATAAGCCTTTTTACTCCACGTTCCACCGAGTCAAATGCAGCAAGCTGGTAATTAACTGAGCCATCCCATATGTGGCTGCAATACTCCATCCAGGAACGGACCTGTGCTTTGTGCAGACTTGCAAGCTGCCCAGATGTGAAGTATCGCCTCACCTTATTTAGGATGCCCAGCTTCTTGGCCACAGTCTGTGCTTTTGAATCGATGGTTGAGCCGAAGTTGAGATCAGACGTCAACTCCATGCCCAAAAGTTCTAGCAGGTCGGTAACTGGTACAGTAACCATAGAATCCAAATATCTAAACATTTTTGTTAACTTTTACATTTATGAATACGAGAAGCATGTTGAGGTAAGAAGGTCACTGACATTGGTGAAAACCCACATTATCGTTCATATGTGTTCGATCAAACTCAAACTCAGCATTTATTTCTATTAATCCATTTACAAGCTCTTTGGAATTGGCAAGGAGCCGGGCAGTCAGAAATATGAGTCTGAAGTTGAACATTTTAAAGCGACGAACCAAACTTGCGGGATGTGTCCTAAAGTTTGGTTATATGAAGTAACAAGGGAATTCCCCCAATTGTGAACATACAAAACGGTTGAAGATGTTCACCATCTACTTATGAGTGAGTGTACTAATGGCCGAACATAATGACGTATCTATATCCAACTTTGGCGTACTGGAGATAGAAAAACCTATGAATCTCTGGTTTTTACGTCCCAATAAAGCCAAACTGTGCGGCCCTGTTTCGTGTTGACAGCTATTTGTTTGACAGAGACAAATAGAATTTTACTGTCTATCATCAGTAGCGATCTGTCTTACGTTATTGGGTTTGGCTGTAAGACAAAGAAGGAAAGAGACACACTGCTGTGTACGAATAAAGTAATGAATATGATATTGATACATATTAACACTCTTGGTATTTGAAAAAAGTAGTATTATATTTTAAAGTTTAGGCGCAGCCTTCAACTGAGGTAGCAAAACAATTTTCTTTTTTATTTACAAACTAATTATTTAGTTTGTATTGTGTTTGTAGTCTAGTTAAGAATAGTTTAAGTTATGATGAGGCTGACATGCCACTATGGATAAAACTGGCTTCTTATAAAACTGAAAAAATAAACTATTACGCACACTTCTGTTCTCTGACATGGCGGGCCAATGTTATTAAATTTCAATATAATTCCTACAAACAAAGCCGTTTGCCATTATCGATGTTGTTGTATGTTTTATTCTAAGCAAGGAAGAAAACTATTTCAGTTCTTAGTAGAGAACCTATGTATATGTAGTAAAAGATCTCATAATAAATTTTAAAAAAAAAACTCCAAAAAATACGCAGACACTAAAATGTAAGAAAACACGCAGACAGAGCCGGCTGTCACACTAGTAATAAATATACAATACGCACGCATGGTACGCGGCGTATTAAAATTCACGAGTTAATATCTCGACGGCGTTTCGCTGCCTCTTTGTATATGCCAAAAGCATTGGTGGCGTGATCATTTATGTAGTGTGCGCGTATTGGTACGTGAAAGTGAAAATATGGATGTCGAAATTGGACTCGGGTTGCAAAGTTTTTTTCGTTTGGTTTTTCGATTTGCTTAGGTTTGTTTAATTTTTCAGTGTCGGGAGTGAATGTGTTTTTACTTTTGACTCAGGTAATCCACATATTTTCTCACATTTATAAGGGATAAGCGTAGGTGATATCTCGATTCTTTAAAGCAGGATGTGACCTGTTAACCATTTAACTCGGTCATTGTTTTGATACGAGTATGACCAGTAACATTAAGATGGGGAAAGTAACCAACTTGAGGTAGGGAGAGACAAACGGAGCGATTCTATTTCTACAATCGCTACCGCTTCTATAAGGTACTACGCTATGACCTATGATCACGTGACATTTTGATAGCATATGTCAACCCCATTTTTTTTTTTACTAGCTTTTCTACTAGCGTCATCGCTAATCGAATGTTACGAATGTTACTTTGTCAAGGACTTCTGTTAAGCAAACTGACACCTTACTACGTCCATTTTTCGTGACATAGCCGCTTCATTCAATTGTCCAAGAATTACTGTGATTTGAATATAATTATGGACAATTTTAAGTTGGTAGTCATCAACTAATTTTCCTGTCTTTACGTCTACATACCACCCAAGACACAAGCTTACTACCAACAAAAAACCGGTAAAGTGCGACTCGGACTTGTACACAAAGGGCAACACAAGGCAAAAAACAATAATAAAACATGTATCTTAAGACCCTTTTTTAACTTTATTGTATTTTTATTTGTTGTTGTGGTAGGGACAATAGATGTACATACTCTGTGTAATTTCATCTGCCTACCTATTCCGGTTCATGAGTTACAGCCCGCTGACAGACAGACGACGGACAGCGCATGCTTAATAATAGGGTTCCGTTAGCACCCATTAAGTACGGAACCCTAAAAATGAGGAAGTTGTCTAAAGAACAAATAGATAACTGCGGACTTTTGGAAAGTTATCAAAAAATCTGGCTTATATTTGCATCTGAATATTAGTTTAACTCTTTGACAGTGACGGGTCGTCGAAAGCCAAGTAAAAGTCTAACAGAGAAGATTAACGACCGCTTCACCAACTCACCGGTACTAAGAATCTCCTTAACTCAGCCAGCGCGTACGCGATCCTGGCATGCGCCTCAGCTGGCGTGGCGAAGGCGCTGATCTCCACGTGCAACTCATCCGATAGGTGCGCGAACTTCGGGTCCCCTGATACGCGTAGTTCTTCCTCCTGGGGGAAAAGCTCCTGTTCACTTGGTTGTTGGTGTTTTGGTTTAACAATTATAGCAGTTAATGAGATTTGAAGAGACAATAGAGGGCCACTTTGGATGAAAACCTTAACAATGGCTGCTGTCATAACCGAGCTTTTCGATATAATTTCAATGCAAAAACCATAATTGAAAAGAACACAGACTAAAGTCACTTATACGTGATTTTTTTATGTGGTTAGGGACAGACATGGAACAGAAAAAGTTTGATGAGAGTCTGCCAGATTGCCAGTAAACCACCATTAGGGATACATTAAAGGACAGGCCTGTGTGACGAAACTCATCCGTCGCTTCTTGTTAAGTATATGACAAGTAAATCTTTTCTTTGCTAACTCTCGTCGAGCTCGTTCTTACACAAGAGCTAAAGAAGAACAGCCTGCTAAGAGTTAACATCATTACAAGTTCTGACTGGTTTGAAAGGCTGTAAACAAGGTTAAAAGCATGGTCTTGTTAACCTTCTGTCGATCCTTCATAGACCCTCGACCTAGGACTGCCATCTTGCACATGGTGTCTTCTTGTAACCTCTTCAACGAGTTGCCTTTAGGACCAAGCAGCTTGCCCACGAAGTTGAACTGTAACAAGGATAATTTTAAAATTAGTTATCCAATAATATTTTTTACCTTTGGATGGATTAAATGGAGAAGGAGAGACAATACTGCAGGTAGTCAGTGGTTTACTATTTACATACACATTAAATAAATAGACACATTAAATATATGTTGATCTACACATATATGGAAACTATAATTATGTAATGATGATGTTTAAAGAGAGAGAAATGGCCACGTTACTCTCAATAGTTTTGGTTTTATGATGCGCAAAGTTGATTCACCCAATTGTGCGGTCTGTGGACTCATAGAAGATGTGCATCACATCGTGAGTCAATGTAGTCGTATTGGAGACCAAAGACGTCAAACATTTGACAATAATTTAAATGTTTGATAATAGCGTTCTGGCCTCACCATTATCAGAGGAGGCCAGAACAATTTATCATATTATTATTAGGTGTATAAGGTTGCGGGGGGACATTTTCTTTATAGAAAAAAACCCTGAAAATAAATGAAGATGAAAAAAGAAAGAGAGAAAGTGTTTTTTAACCAGAATTTTAAAGTGGACAGTGATTAAGCAAATACCTAATCGACATAGGCAAGGCTTTCCATAACCGTATTGCTTAAACCGTATAAAACTGGTGGAATGCATCGGCATTTCGTGTCTTAAGTTTTCCGATGACCTCAGATATCTCTTATGTGTGTCATGAAAGAACTTGAAACGTTATTTAAGATAAGAAGTTGTTGTAGGGTTGAACAGAATACTGTAGAGCTGAAATAAGAAATGAGAATTCCAGCGAAGACGTATGGGAAGCCACTTGAGCTGTATACGAAAACATCGTGACGAAACCGGAATGTCCTACATCTACCAACCCGCACTGGGCCCGCGTGGTAGACCTCATCCCACCTGCCCCCTTCTACCATCGGACATCTAGACGAACTACTAATTACCATCCATACCTAGTTGCCATTCCACCAATTCGCACTAAGCGCTTCCAAACATCCTTCATAATGCGCACGGCAAAAGAGTGGAACTCACTTCCTGCGTCTGTGTTCCCGAACGCATTCAACCCGAATCTCTTCAAAGTTAGAGTGAACAGGTTTCTTCTGGCTAAGCTCACACCATAGTAGACTTTGTCTCTGTCACCTCTGACATAGACTAGAGTCAAGAGCAAAGCCATCTCAAATAAAAACACAGCTCACACACACACTCAAAAAAAAGACGCCTGTGTCCCAGCTATGGGAACATTTTTTTATAATACATCTAAATATTCACATTTCGCCAGTTATGTTAAAGTCGCATAATAAAAACCGAACCTATTGCCATCCACCGGGCACATCCAGATTCCGAGCTGCTACTGAAAAATTCGACTACACCACCATAAGTTACATTGAGTGTTAATAATTACTGGATAACGAATTAAATTTGTCATGTTAAAACTAGCTTTTTCTTCTCCACGAAACTACCTTTTGGGAGTGGCAACAATTTTTTTTTGTTTCGTTTTTAAATTTGGATGTTCAAAGTGTCTTTTATATGCCTATTTGAAATAAATGATTTGACTTTGATTTTCAAGAGGGCGAGGCAAATTAATAATAATAACATACATAACATAACATCACGTTTTGTTTCCCCGAAGGGTTGGGCAGAGGTGTACCTATAGTACACCCACATTTCGCCAGTTATGTTTAAATCCCATGTAATAGGGGGCGAGCCTATTGCCATCTACCGGGCACAAATCCAGACTTCGGGCTGCTACTGAGAAATTCCAGATAGAAAAACCCAATAACACGTTGCCCGACCTGGGAATCGAACCCAGGACCTCATGCTCAGCAGTAGCGATTGCGACCACTAGACCAACGAGGCAGTAATAGTATAATAATAAATGGTGCAATTTTCGTTTCGACAATCTCCTAGGTTACGTAAGAATCAGAGGTTACGTTCGAAACTATCTAAAAACAAGCAGCAATAAATAACGAAATGACTTCTTCCAACTTTTATTCCGTCTCGCTGCTAGTTCAAACAATCTTCTACACTTCGCTTCTTTCTAAGTTTTGTTTTTGCAAATTTAGAAACAACTGAATCTCGGCAAACGTCTTTTCATTAATATTTCTTGAAATAACAGCTGGAAGCTAGAACTTTCCGAGTCTGTTGTGTTTAGCTCTGACTTTTACTTCTACTGATATTTTACTATTTGAAAATTATCTATTACTGTTGTTAATGTAATTCTCAATGTTCAAGTTTAAAAGCAATATAATTATCCACTTGAACTTTACACGCTCAGAGGGGCGCAAGGGTCAATGATAACAGTTGCCCGGGTCGATCAAGGTAAAGTTACGCTGATGGGTGACCATCCATCACATATCGAGACACGTCCGTGTGTCGGAAAGCAGGTAAAGTTGGTCTCGGCTGTCATTCAAAGTTCTTTGACAGTCATTACGGGTTGTCAGAAGTCCGAAAGTCTGACAACCTGTCCTGACAAAGGACAACGTGTTACCTAATAACTGGGTTTTAGAAGTCAGGAGTGGTATTTTGTAACAATCTGACCGTGAAAACTTATGTGAAGTGAGCGTGGAGTATGCTGTACTGATGCTAGGGATTGACCAAGACGGGATGACACTGACAGCTCACTCTAAGTAAGTATTTACGGTGAGATTTTTACAGTATCGAAATGCAGATAGTCAGACCACCCACGTAGTTGGGAAAAAGGTAGGCAGATTGACTTTGACACTTGAACTATACACGTGCCGAACCTTTATAACTTTGTTAATAGTTTAAAAGGTTCAGACTTTGAAAAATTAATTTAAGACCAGCTGCAAAAGATTTTTAACAGACATAATTATTACATAGCAAACAGTTCGGTTTTACAAGGGATCGTTCAACAACTGATCTGTGTTGAACTTATAGGACATATTTATAATGCTTGGGAAGATAAATGCGATGCCTTGAGCATCTTTTCTGATTTGTCCAAGGCATTCGATTGCATTCTTCATGAAACGTTAATCAGGAAACTCCGCCACTACGGGATCCGAAACACCTCTCTGGATCTTCTTACTTCTTAAGTAATAGGATTAAGAGCGTTGACGTTAATGGAGAAAGATCTCCCGGAGTTATCTTAACAATCGGAGTTTCACAAGGCTCAATTCTTGGTCCTTTTTTGTTTCTTATTTATATTAATGACTTGCCTTACCTCATAAAGAATAGTGAAGATATAGTGTTGTTTGGGGATGATACTTCACTTTTGTATAAACTGAAACGTCAGCTGCTGGTTACTGACGATGTTAATAACGCGATCTCAAAAATAGTTCAATGTTAATAATTTACTTATTAATGAAAAGAAGACCAAATGCATTAAGTTTACGCTACCTCACGTTAGGCAGGTGAAAACGAATGTGTTGATAAAGGGCGAAGAATTGAAACCTGAAGACAGCACAGTATTCTTGGGCTTAACTTTGGATGCTAAGCTTCAGTCGGGCCCCGATATTGATAAATTGTCAAAAAAGCTAAGCTCCGCAGCATACGCTGTTAGAAAAAAATCGTAATTTAACTGACATAGACACAGGCCGTTAAGTTTACTTTAGCTATTTTCATAGTGTAATGTCGTACGGTATTCTGTTATGGGGAAATGCCGCCGACTTTCACATCATTTTTGTTTTGCAGAAAAGAGCTGTTAGATCAACTTATTAATTAAGCCCGAGACAATCTCTCAGAGAGAAATTTAAGGAAATTAATGTAATGATTGTGCCTTCTCAGTAAATTTTTGAAAATGTTTTATATGCCAGGTGGCATAAAACAGGTGGCTCGTTCAGATGTCAATGTATACGCTTTTATAATAAACTTCCTAGCCATGATGACAAAAAGGCTTGGGACTGACCTGCTCCATGTTTTGCGTACTGAATGTGTTTTTTTTTGTTTGCTAACTTTTGTTTTATTTTTATATACACTTTGACATTTCATGATTATTTTAGACACAATGACATGAATATTGTAATTGTGTAGTTTTTTTTTTTTAATAATTGTGCGAGGACTGAGTGGGGTATTTTTTTAATGTTTAATCTTAGTTTTATTTTGTTGTTTTTATTACTCAATACTCAATATCTTTCTCCTGCTTGCTTTACCATAATGTGTACTTAGGTGGTAGCTATATAATAGAGATCATTATGGACCCTGTAGGGCACAGCAAAAGTTTAGGAGAGAGGAAGCCCTGTTTCAGGAGACAATCAAGTAGTATTTATAATAGCAAATTTTAACTACAATATAAATTAACTACAATATAATATCTGGCAGTTTGAGTACTTAATGCGGTCTACCCAAATTTCCTTTCTGTGGTATTGTTCATCGAATCGTTGAGCTCCTTAAGTTCTGAGATACACGATTAATGACAAATGAGTGCACTGACTGGACAGGTCTACTCAAATCTCTATGGTACTTTCCTCAAAAGACCATTTCAGACACCTACCTACATGGTCCTCATAAGATCTGTAAAACAAACATTGAAGTGAATATTTACTTACTAAAATATCATGTTATTGTTATTATTGTGAATGTTAAGACTATGTGGTCATTGTATTTTTTTAATTTCGTGTTTCTTTTATTATCTCAGTTAGTTTTAATCTTTATCTTGGTCTGGCGGTTTGAGTAATTATGCGGCCTACCCAATGTCTTTTCTTTGGTATTGTTCGTCGTATCGTTGAGCTCCTTATGTTTTGAGTTAAGCTGCACGATTACTGACAAATGCGTGCACTGACTGGACAGGTCCACTCAATCTGTGTGGTTCTTTTCTCAAAAGTCCTTTTCAGACATCAATCCACATGGTCTTCACATGATCTGACCAAGATTATGTCTGGACTTTAAAAGAGATGTGACCTCTGAGTTTGTTTCGGCCTTTCTTCTCAGAGTAGTCAGATAGGAAATGCCGACCTCATCTAGTTTAAAAAAAATGTTTGACGTGTAAAAGTTTTTGTACAAACCTGCTTGCAGAAATAAAATCATTTATCATTTACACCCACATTTCGCCAGTTACGCTTAAGTCCTATGTAATAGGGGGCGAGCCTATGTAACCGGGCTGCTACTGAGAAATTCTAGATAGAAAAACCCAATAACACTTTGCCCGACCTAGGAATCGAACCCACGACCTCACGCTCAGCAGTAGCTCTTACGACCACTAAACCAACGAGGCAGTCAATCGTCTATTTTCTATCATATTTTACGGTTATCAGGGGATATTTGTCAGTATTACCAAGGGAATATTTGTCTGCTTGTTCCTTCTATTTCTTTACTTAAACAGCGGTGACCAACAAACGTTAGATTTTTTACTGTTGGCACAATGGAATCGCAAACACTCTCGAGAATTGTTTTGAATAGAGACAGGAATGGACTCGACTATACAAATATAGTTTTATATATTGAACTGACATTAATATAGGGACATATTATCAGTTTATCAGGTGGCTTGGACGCTATGGAATTTTAATAGAAAAGACTAATACTGCAAAATTATTTAAATACATTGGGTAGGCCTATACCCTACCAAAGGCTAAAGTAAACATAATGGAGAAGTTTCTGGTACAAGCAGCTGTTCATCAATCACCTTAATCTTCCTACTCACATACAAAATTGTAATCAAAACTTGGCATTACAGTAGCTCTCGCTAACAATCACGCTGCTTGTGCTACAAATTACGACACAGTTCCTTAGTCCCTTAACTTTACCGCAATTCTCTGTAAATGAAAGACCGGTTACTGTTACCTCATTCACAATCAGAGACGTACAAATGAACACCATTTATTTGGTATTGCAACTAATTGTGCAGCTCTAGCAGGAATCATAAAGTTACTAGAAGGCATGAAATATCCCTATCACAAACTTAAAAGTTATCGGAAAAACCCATATTCAATACTGGCAAATATTTTTAATAATCTACCCGAAAGTTTAAAATCCATACCATTTGACTAAATTTTTTCGAACAGTTGAAATCTCTGTTACTAAGGAAAGGCTATTATACCGTTGAGGAATTAAAAGCTGACTAGTTGTAATTCGATTGACCCTAGCACGATATGCTTGACGTAAATGTGAAATATAAAAGACTATAATAGAATGAATTTTGATAATAATGTTTAATATAATGAAAAATGTATTGTAATAATTAGAATCAGTAGTATTTTAGAAAGAAAGAAAGTAAATAAGTTTATTTTAAACAGAATCACGCACATGCAATCGATAATTTATTATGTAATTTAATAAAATAATTTGAATTTGTTAAGAAACATTTGCAGTGCCCTTACAGGGTACATGTACTGTGACCTGTAAGGGCACTGCAAATGTTGTATGTACCTGTGTCATGAAATTTAATGCATGCCTACATAACAGTGTTATACATATTAGCAAATAAATAAATCATTTATAAATAAATACAAGATATAAGCAAAATGTATATTGATGAGTTACTTGAATATGCTGTGTGGCAGAAACGGATAATAATTTCTGGAAGAGGGCCTTGATAAGTTATTTAAGGGAAAGGTATCGTAATAAATATCTATCGATATCAATAACGCATTGGAAGTTTTACACAAAATATAAATTTTTGCGGTTTATCAAAGTGAGGTTACAAGTTTAATAAAACCTGGCAATTTGGCATGTATTTTTTTAGTTCTTGTTTTTCGTGAAATATAACAAGTCTTTTAAAAGAAATCCGCCAAGCAACTTAAGTGTAATCGTTTTCCGTATTGGCAGAAGAGTTTTTGTCCTACATTTTTTTTACACCTGTCTCCTACACTTCTTAAATATGTTCAAATGTTTCTCCCTAGTTACTGTTTCTGAATACACTTTCAAAGAGTACATAATAAAATAAAATACAAAGTTTATTTTGCAATTTTTTTTAACAGTCTCATTCTCATCTTATTCTCTCAGCACCAGTGCGGAACGTCGTCACTAATTGTCGGTCAGGCAGCAGTGTACACACAGCTCCCCACTACATTTTGCACTACGGGCGGATCGATCAATTACTTAATGTTCACAACTTTTGTAGTCTGTGACCCTAATTGGTTAGACCTAAGCGTGTCTAGTAATTGTTTTCTGAAAGCCTGACCTGTTTTTATTGAATTGTTGTTGTTGGTTGTCTAAAACTGCCACAGACAATTAAATTAACTGTCAAAATCAATTAATTGTGATTGGCTGAATGTGAATAAAACAGGCAGCATCAAACAGTTGAAAATTATGAGATTTGACAACTGTTCCCGCCTTTTAGGAACGCTCACTTTAATAACAGGAATTGAGCTACTGATTTCAATTGGCTTCAGCTCGTAAAGATTCACTAGTAAACATAGAACACAGTCGCGATGGAATAATCTATAATCACCAAGCCTGGCTGAGGAAAAGGTGATGTTATTTGCTATACCAGTAGCTGTCTACGCTATTGACACAAACCCACCATTGGCATGACATATTCCTAACCGCACAGAACTAACCACAACACATAAAAAGTACCAGGGCCATATAGCATAGCAGGAAATTCGACGATAAATCTTATGTACTGTTGGCTATCATATTGTTGCAGTCTCACCCTCCTGGCCTACCAAAAACCGATTTAGTGGTTATGGCTGAAAATGCCATAATTTACCCTTTCAGCAAACGGTTTGGTGGTCCAAGATCTATAACAACACCCCACATATTGCCAACAGCCTATAATTTGCACTTAACCTCACTAAACTGACCAAAGTACAAAACAAAAGTACCAGAGCCACATAACACAGCAAGACGTTCTACTATAAATCTCGTGTACCCATTACAGGGGTAAATATTACTACAAGCGAACAACAGATCAACGGGGATCGCCAATTAAAAGGATTTAAAGCTCTTAATCAACAATCGAGCATTTAAGCACGGGTGATTTATTTTCGGAGCTAATTGCGTCGACTGGGAATCTGTGCTGTGGTATGTATTAGTACTTATGTTGTGTATCCAGTGTACATAATTAATGTCGAACCCGCAAAAATATAAAGAGACTCGATAGAGAAAGTATACTACGCTAGGTATCTATTATGGTGATGATATTTTGACAATATAGTAGACAACATACGAATCTCAATCATCTTTCAGCACCCTAATTGCGTAATACACAATCAATCGGAATCTGAATCGTTTTGAAACAGATTGCTAATCCAGTGCTTATTAAGTTCGATAAAAATTCTGCTCAACAATATATAGAACGCAATTAATGTTCTTGAACCGTCAAAATCAAACAGATTAGTCGTAATCGTTTACGAAAATGTGTTACGCAATTAGGGTGCAGTAGTGTTCTATCACTGGAATGAATACGTGATAAACAAAGGGGTGTGGCTGTTTCGTGGACACGGCTGTGTAATATTTTCTGAGGTTAGAGGTCATGCCGTCACAGTCCTGACTCGACGTAATAAATGGTTTTATTCTTTAGCTATCGAGTGGTGTAATTATATTTAGGATGTAGATGATAGATATGTAGCTGCAACACCAAACTGTATCCCCCGATTTTGTTATCATCCGTTTTTTTAAACAGCCTTCAACTGTGACAGCTAAAGAGGTGTATTCAGGTCAATGCTTTAAAAACAAAAGAACTTGTAGTTGTGTGCAGTCACTTGTGTCTGGTTCGAAGCGATCTGTAGAAAATAGCACTATTGCCCTCATTTTTATCAACAATACAAGCCAAAACCAACAAAAAATCTGTAACTTTGTTTAGAACCTAATTCAACAGCGAAAACAGTAAATTGCTAGTTATATCCACCAAAATGATCAAAACGATCTTTATCTCCCCAATTGTTATTCCAATTACGGTCCTCGGAGATAAATCGGACGATATCGTCCGATTTCGGACAAAGTTAACATTTGTAATTGATGCTCATAAAAACGTTGTTTTTTTTTGTTAACTTGCCAGTCCGATTTCTGTTATTATTGCCTGGGGAGTGAAAGGGAATGAATGAACGAAATTAATGATTTGCCGTTCAAAGGGGATTGAGCTTCATCGGTTTAGAACTGATCGATTGGGCTACGTTCTAGATTTTTGTGTAAGAAGCTCAATGAGTAGTTTAAAATATATACTTAGATAGGATACAATAGAATTGGTTTATGGTACTGTTTTTTCTTATTTTACTGTAATGCCTATAAAGGCATTATTATTTCTTTATTTTCTTTTAAATCTTCATTTGTATCGAATGGTTAACATTGCTATTTGCAGATCTAAAAACACAGAACTTCAAAACTGCATGAGATTTTAAATACGACTGATCGAAACATCTGCAGCTCATGTGCATTATATTCAGAATTGGGGAGTATTTTGACCATTTATCAAGGAAATACTGTAAGGATTGTCTCCAAAAGGAAACCTTACATCATGCAGGCTGGAAGAAAAATTTGCTAATTAAGCATCAGTTCCAAAACTGAATTATATTTAACGGGTACGTGAGCACGTCGGGTACGTAAATAAATAACTAAAATTCAGCAAAGCTTCTTCTTTGAGGGCAATTATTTACAGTCCTTCAAGTATAATCAGGAAAATTAACTGTGATGCAAATTGCTATATACTATCTATGGGAGTGCTTACATTGGACGTACGACTAACATCCAGGAGTGAGCACTTCAATACAACCTGAAAGATCAGGCTAGTTTTTCGCAATCGTTTGCACGAAAATGCATGAAAAGTGAGCCAAAGACTGAAATATATTATCAGCCTTCAATGTTCCCTCTCCAGGGACACAGGCCTCCTCTCCGTGAGAGGTAGTGGGCTGTTATGTACCACACGGGCCCAGTGCGGTTTGACGGATGTCAAATGTCTTCGAATTTTTGGTTCTAGGACATGCCGGTTTCCTCACGACGTTTTCCTTCATTGTTTTGAGAGAAGTGGTGATAAAATAATTCTCACAAAGTAAAGCGCCTCGACTCGGTGCGCGTTACCACTGGGTCACTACTGCTCACTCTGCAAGACTGAAATCCCACAAGTTAATCAGTGTGGTCGTCGCAATACAACGCAATGAAAAGGGTTTAACAGCCCGCATGTCGATCGCGGTCCCTGCTCACATGACTGAACGTAGTTTGGCCTAAACGGGCTACATTCATTATCCGTATTGTTGGATTGTTTGTGTTTTGGGCTGCAGTACTTAAATAATAATTGTAGAATCCTGTTGATGATGTAGTGTATTTATTCAATAGATATTAAATGGATACACACAATAATACCAGTTTGTAAAACTACGGTTTGTTAGGATTGCGGTGCCGCCACATAGCGTCCGTAATTTACCATCGAATGACGTTACTGAAACGTTTATGAAAGAAAGTTGGCATGTTTTCCTAGACAATGTTTTTTGACAATGTAAAGTCAAACACCGCTGCGTCACTGCGGTCGTCATATGGCGGCCACCGTTCTTCAAGGAAACAGAATAGTTTTATTGTCTCACTGCAGGTAAAGGCCTCAACTCATAAATGGAAGGCACGACATTGATCAGCAATTGTACTGTAATTAGGATATATTTATTTTTAAGATATAAGCACTTATGATACCTGAGTTACATCAACAATCAATGAGGTTAGAAAACATATTAAATTTCTTTTCCGAATTCAGAACTCAATCAGTAATTACATTCTCCATACATAATGAACCATTCTCTCCGATCGCTAAGAGATCAACAAACATGGACTCCAAGAACATCGAGTGACCTTTATAAGGGTTAAATTCATAGTCGTATGGTTTCCTAGTCATTTAATAAATCGAAGAGTGCAGTCACGTCCCGCGTCTTGCGCAGTATTCGCCTCAGTATGGCCTGAGCATAAGCCTCATTTCCATGACGCAAGTTTATTTTTTATGGCATGACAATTAAATTGAAGCAAGTAAATGATTTGCATAGTCTAAACACTGTTTAAACGGTGCAATTTTTACTGTTGCTTCGACTTACGGTATGCCACTGGCAATTTAATTTCACCGTGTTAATCAGGCTTACATCTTAGATCTGCTTATTATTTTTTTCATCAACTATCGTTACTTGATATAAGAACTGAGATTAGATTCAATCGCATTTGCCTTCAGAAATCAGGCCTCAGTCATACATAATGAATACCATACTTGTATCTATGATATAAACAAGTGGCCCGCATGATAGCGAGCTGCGATCGCTGAGAGATGAACAAACATGGACGCTGAGAGCATCGAGTGGCCTGGGCTGGGTAGGGTTGAAAGTGGGAGAGACAAGCGATGTTGTATCAAGGTCGAATAATCTTATAGATTTTATGGTAAAGTAGTAAAAATAGGCTTCTAAGGCAGGTTATAACAATATTGTAAATTTTAATTTTTCGGTGCAGATAAAAGGCAGTTTTCCGAAATCTACCCATTTTCAGGAATAGAGCTTTGCCAGCGAGCGATGGAGCGCAGTATCCTTGGAGTTCGACTTACCGACCGGATACGGAACACGATACTGTGCTCTAAAACCCAAATCGCAGACGTAAAAAGAAAAAGAAGCTTAGCTGAAGCTCAAATGGGACTGGGCCGGACACGTTTGCCGCATGTCGGATGCATTGTGGGCTAAGACCACCACAGCATGGGTCCCGGCAAACATCCAACGACATTGCGGCAGACTCAGGCATAGATGGCGGGAGGAACTTGATGCTTATTGGATGTCCAAATTGGCTCAGGATTGAGTTGAGTGAAAAAAGAAAAGGGAAACCTTTGCCCTGCAGTGGGACAACACAGGCTGATTATTATTATTATAATGCACTGATTAATCACGCTCTCTCACTGCGTGTGTGGTGGCCAGCTGGTAACGGCCCCAACTTATGAGTTGTAGGTGGTGTGTTTAAACCTAGGCAAGCGCTTTACTTTGTGTAAATAATTTTATCAGAAGTAAACAATCGTGAGGAAACCGGCACGTCCTAGAACTTAAAATTCGAAGACATGTGATATCTACCAACCAGCACTGGGTTTGCGTGGTAGATTACAGACCACTCCCTCTCGAAGAGAGGAGGCCTGTGTCCCTGCAATGGAAACATTTTAGGCGGGTTTTGCTTCTAAGATGGTCACTGCATGTTGGCGATCCTACGAAGGTAATACATTTCAAATGTTATTAAACTTAAATAAGATAAGTTAGTTCGATGGTTCCAGTTCACAATTTAGAAAAAAAAAAAAATTGCGTATTTGTGACATACACGTGCATATAAAAGATAAGCAAGTTAATTTGAGGCTTTCTTTTGTTGTACAGTAGCGCTCAAAAGTCCATAAGCAATCTCACAAAACTTGATGCTTATTGGATGTCCAAATTGGCTCAGGATTGAGTTGAGTGAAAAAAGAAAAGGGAAACCTTTGCCCTGCAGTGGGACAACACAGGCTGATTATTATTATTATAATGCACTGATTAATCACGCTCTCTCACTGCGTGTGTGGTGGCCAGCTGGTAACGGCCCCAACTTATGAGTTGTAGGTGGTGTGTTTAAACCTAGGCAAGCGCTTTACTTTGTGTAAATAATTTTATCAGAAGTAAACAATAGATTGACGCTTCAGTTTCACTTACGACCTTCTTATATAAGTTGTTTCTATACTATAGACACGAACACACACTCATGTTGTCTGTAATAATTTCAACTAACTTAACATATGTTATGCTGGCTTAGTCGTTACCGTGCTCGGGTCGGAGCGTTTATGGCGAGCCGTTGGGTTCGAATCTCACCTGCAGTATAAACTTTATGTTATTTTCAAATAATACCTATTAATAGTTCTAAATATGTTATTAATAATACCTATTTTGAACAATTTATTTTAATAAAATTTCTGGTCCGATAATCATTCGATACTTGTCTCGTTCATCTTGTAGGTAGACAGACCACAGAAAACTGAGTAAATTATTTTCGATTTCTGTGAGGTAGATGTAGTTCGTTACGACTAATTCACCTAATTGAACGGTCTTGGTAGTGACAAATGTTTACATCTGTTAGCGGTTTTGTGGTAATAATTTAAAATTTGCAGTCAAATATAAACATAGAAGCGTTGGCAAATATTATTGCTCTGCGTAAAAGTGGATGTAACACAACACAAATAATGTAATGAACCGGACCAAGTGTGAGTGTTTTCATTTAAATTTTTCATATTTTACTTAACACAAATCTAAATCAAAGGCGTTGTTAATCCTTTAACTCAGAAGGTAAACATTATACTTATATATTAAATAAAGCTTGAATTCATTATGAGGATCTAATAAAAGAACTGAGAAAATACAAATAATTTTAAAGATTATTTGTTTACATTAGTGCATGATGAGTAAAATGTTATACATAAAACATATTTTTTCTTAATTATTATAGTACAAAGTATTTTGCCTAGAAATGTCTAATTGTATTCCATTCTTTGTTCTAGAGAAATACTGTGAGTCTGTGGGTTAAGAGATGTGAGGAAAAGGGGAGCCTTGAAGTCAGAGCGCGAAGTGGAAGGCTTATTTAATCACTAAAATAAGCAGCGACGTCACATGGTGAATGATAATGAAACCAGTGACTTCATACCAACGAGACATTTTGCTGAATTATTCAACAACTCATTATAAACTGTTAGCCGTGCACCCCACGCTAAACGGTTGCATTTTCAAAGACCTAAAAAACCGATTTTGACAGAAAGGCATAAACAACAAGACGTTAATGTTTCGCACGAGAATAGTTTATCCTGTATATTACGCTATATCCGTGATTATTGAATTTTTAAAAATACTAAACAGTTTCAATCTTCTTTTCTTAAAGAAAAATAATACTTAAGCTATAACCTCAATATTCCATATTCACTATAGCTTAATAAAATGTGAAATACTTAATGTAAACAAACTGCCCTTACATAACCTTCCAATCACTTATTTTGGAAATTTCAGATTGAAGCTAAGCAAATTTTTTGGAACATTTCACGTGTCAAAATAAAACAAATTGCTTTTAAGTTTCTTGACATAGTAATGCACATCTTATTCGGCTGAAGTAGGTATAATGGAAAATCCTAGTGGTTTGTTTTGTTTATGTAAAAACATATTTTTATTGTAATATTACAATAACAAAAAAAAAAAGCAGCATTTTTTTAAACACTATTATTATTGCATCTTATGAGATCGGAATCTAGGCCGGCTGCTTCTCAGTCCAACGCTTTGCGCCTACTACTACCAGCTCGTGTTATACTAGCTCGAATTTAGCAATGCCATAAACTGGCCAGGTCACGTGCAAGATGCGTGCGACCGTCTGAAACAAAAGCGACGGAAATATATTTTCGTTTCGTGTAGTGCGATGCCAGTACTCGACGATTCATCAGTATGTGAAGTACAAATCTGTAGTGTGTGTCGTTTAAACACATCCAGTCGTACCGCAAGTTCACAGCAAAACGACTCTTAACGTGCATATCCACTTTTGAACGCTTATTGTACCTTCGTTATATCCAATCATCATCAGCCCACAGCAGTCCACTGCTGGACATAGGTCTCTCTAATTGTACGCCATTTCTCAATATCCATTACCATCCATACATTGAAAAAGTTCTCCGTTTTTACCATGTCTTTGTAAAATTGTTTTTTAGAGCCCCAACTGCACTTTCGTAATATGACGTGATTCATTTTCAACCCAACAATATTGGCACCCTTTCTGTATAGATTTGTCACGCCTGTAATCCCCGAAGGGTAAGGCAGAGGTGTACCGATAGTACACCCACATTTGTTATGTTTAAGTCCTATTTAATAGGGGGCGAGCCTATTGCTGTCAACCGGGCGCAAATCCAGACTCCGGGCTGCTACTGACAAATTCTAGATAGAAAAACCCAAAAACACTTTGCCCGACCTGGGAATCGAACCCAGGACCTCATGCTCAGCAGTAGCTCTTGCGACCACTAGACCAACGAGGCAGCCTTAGCCCAGAGAAGTTTTTTTTTATTACCATTATTCTTAATTCTGCTACCAACGAGATTGGACGTAATAAGTATGGATGCTGACCCTTGATTTAGATGTATAAAAGCATCATTTTTCTTTAAATGCATTAACGCTTTTCACTTATACTCTGCACCAAAATCGATCGTAACTACGCTGATATAAAGTGGTCTCCTAATTGTCATTTACGGCCTTATATCAGGCCATTATAGTTACAATAAAGTACCTAATGTGATTGGTTACAGGCTATATTCTGAACGACTAGTGATGGGCAAGCCCGGGATCGGGTGGTCAATAATACGGGACTTATGCCCGGTTTCTGATGTTTCCAGATAAATTCTCATTAGCTATTGATTCAATAAAGTTATGCATGCGATAAACGAAAATAATGGTTTGTTGCGTATTGAGAAACCCAGTGACAGATAACCGAATCTACTGTGCTTCTCAATACGCAACAAACCATCAAACAAGTATGCAACCGATAACGAGTTTTTAGTGGCCGCTAGATGGGTCTGTATAAAAGATCATGTCTATAACTGATTTTATTATTTTAATTCGTCTTTATTACTAGTTTTATACGTAGCAATGTTTTTTATCGAGGCTTAGTCAGTGGCTTTACACTGTTTTAGTTTAAAAATATGTTAGGTGTGCGGATGTATGAACGACATCAGTGTCGATCATTAAAAAGTTTCTTTTGACAAATCATGGTTTTGTCAAAGAGAGAAGATGCTTCTTATCGAAGTGGCTTAAAAGTTTGTCTCTACAATCGACAATAAATCGTAATGAGTTAAAAAATTGTTCCAAAACAGACAATGGATATTTGCGATGCGTAACGGGAGCTGGAGCAGGGCTGAGGCCATCACTTAGATTTGTCACAGTGTTCTTATCAAAGCGATATCTCAATTTAAATTCTTCATCCGTAAATATTTCGAAAGGATTCCTCCTACGTCTTAAGTTTCTGGGTATGAAAAATAAACTCCACTACCTACTTCCAAATCAGACTGATGAGCTACTCGCATTCATTATGCTAGCACTCATTGGTTTCTTTGTATAATTTTAATGTTCATCTTTCACTGGCAAATTATTTCAATAATTCACGATTTATCTGAACCTATTTGATGTAGTTTGCTTTGAAATGAAACGAAAAATATAGTTATGGAGCCGATAAACGGCACACATTGGTCAGTTAAGTTAATCTAAGTTTAAACGGAGTTTTCTTATGTTGCGGTGTTCGGAAACACACTATCACAAGTTATCAAACCAATAGCTATAATGAATAGATTAAATACCGATACGAGTCAGAAACCGGGCGTAAGTCCGTAAATATTTTGTTATGAGGGTTTTTCTTCATTGGGTTCATAGTGAATGTGCTGTTGTGTTTCTTTTCAAATTTAATTTATTTTGAAACTTTTAGGTTATTTTATGCAGCCGTCAAACGAATTTAGAAGCTTTCAAGTCGAGTAAAGTAGGTTAATCGGTCCTTAAAATGAGGCTGTGGGATTAAATGGCCCAATTAAGGGCCCATTATTTATTTTAAAGGAGTTTGGCATTGGCAATCACTACAAGCATTACCGAGCATAAAAGAGTGGCAGCACATTTTTTTTTCTCCGTTGGTGTACGTGCTGTATGGCGTTCCAGTAGGAGGCTAAGTTTAAACAAAAAAAAAAGATATAATTCAGTAGAGCTACGAAAACACGAACCTATATAATAAAATACGTCAAATCCCCGGAATAGGCTCATTTTCCCGGGACACGTGACAACACTAGTAATAACTCCACGGTGGCCTATTAGCTCTGTATTTGTAGCTCTGGGAAATCGTCTGCTCTCTCTACGTGATAGAGATTTTATATTTGTATACTTAGTATACAAATAAATTAATGGATTTCTCCTGTTCCCTTCTGGAGTTTTGACCTAAGAAAAGAATGATTAAGGTTATTAAGATCGTTTACTTCGTGGCTTAGAAAAAAGCCTCCTTCATAAGATTGTCATTGTAGGGTTTTGTAGTGCCAGTTTAACTTACATACATAGCATGACGCCTCCGATCCCAGAAGGGTTGGGCAGAGGTGTACCTATAGTACACCCTCATTTCGCCAGTTATGCTTAAGTCCCATGGAACAGGGGGCGAGCTTATTGCCATCAACCGGGTACAAATCAAGACTCCGCTACTGAGAAATTATAGAAATAGAAAAACCAAATAGCAGATAAAATTAAGATTAAGATCAGATCTGTTTTTTTATTATTAATTTATTGTGTTAAAATATTTCCTATCCTTTGTCTACAGTCCAATTCTGACGAGAACCATTTGAGAATAAAATATAAAAAAATAATGCTCATTTGACAATTCATAGACTAAGACCTTATAATAAAACTTTTTTGAAGGTCTGTAATGTTCCGCAGCATTTGCTACGAACACCGCTGCGGATATTCGTAGCAAGAACTACGAGACAGATGCTAAAACGCCTACCGACGCTACGAAAGTCAAGATAATTCTCTCTCCTCTTCATATTTCTTTCCGAGAGGGAAAGAAATATGAAGACTTCTTATATATATATATAATATCTTTGACTTTTTCATTCATAACTCATTTTCATTTACGCAAAAAACATTGACTCCTATCTTTTAACAAATGTTTTATCTATCAAAAACATCACAAGGACACTCTCATCACACTGTCCAAATATTAAAAAAACAAGTCAATTACCTTAATAACCCCACCCTGTTCACACAATCCAAAAAAACATTTTACGAATTCACAGCATCATGTTACTCAGAATTGGCGCATTTTTTTTCTGTTAACAATGACAGAGGAATGAAAGGGAAATTGGCTATAGAGGCTGTGTTATATAGGCTGTTTTGTTTGTAATACGAGGTGTAAGGGCGACGCCATATTGGACGGTCATGCGAGGTTTTAGGTACGACTGTAGCTATCAACGATTTTCTCGCTTGAGAAACATACGAAAGATTGTAGATGAAAATAAAAACTGGCTGACATCGCCGACGAGTACTAGTTTGTTGCAACGAATAGAGCTATCAAAGATAGTACTCGCATAGAGCGAGTACTATCTATTTTTATCTAGTTCTGCCTGCAGAACTCTCGGTGAGAGTCTCACGCTTGGTACATACGCATACCAGCTATTAATCGCTTCCTCGTCGACCGTGCTTTAAGGCGACCGTCCGCTGGTGCATACTGAGCACGGAAAGGTTTGCTGACAGCTGTGCTGCTGTTGTTGCGCAACTTCTTCTTCCCAGCTAAAGCACAAGGAAGTGGTGAAGAGCGGGGAACAGTCTTATGTAATTTTTACGTCGAAAAAGTGCTGTATCACAGTCTAGTTTGAATAAATGACTTTTGATTTTTAATTTTGATTTTGCCACGATAGCTGCGTGGTCCATTTGTTTAGCAGCCGCACACCTGTGCGGATCGTGGCTGTGGATCGCAGTAGTCGATCCCGTTTACATTTTCATACAATGCGATGCTAAGTATGGTCTGCTCCAAAAGCATCTTATTAAAGCGTAAACAAATAGGTCAGAAAATGTACCTGTGGATGCTAATTTGTAATGACACTTACAAATTGAGTTCTTTGATTTGTTTTGCGGTTTTAGCTGTAGTGCGTAATGTAACACACGCAAAACATTGTGCTTATGGGTGGATGCAACGGTTCAGGGGTCGCGGGGGCATTTAAAGTTGTGTTATAACATTAAAAAATTGTTTTCAACAAAAAAAAGTCAGTAAAATTTGGAAATTTGACTTTCAATATCTTAATGTTGTCAGTTATGGTGAAGTACAAAAAAAAATATTACAATGACGGAGAGTAATACAAGTCTTAGTAACTCTTGGCTTCGTTAAGTGTTTTTTTAAAGCCCCTGTAAAGTTGAAACCTTCTTATAAGAGATGAATATGGTACTGATACCTTTTAGTGAGAGATTGCATATGAATTTAGCCTTGTACAGGGTTTGTTTACACTTTAATCAGATATTTTTGAAACAGTACTTGTACCAGCTTAGCAGTGGGGAGCTGTGGAGCGGCGCCTTAAGTGCGACGATACGTTGGAGGTAATGCGACACGCGACGCGATTGTTAGTCGCACGTGGGTGTGAAGAAGGAAAGGTTTTGACCTTTGGAGATTGTTGTCGGTGTGAATAGTGTCAAATAGTTTTGTTCTTTGTTTATTGAAAGTGTGTGGCGTTGACATTTTTATTAGACTATGAATAAAACCGTTGGCCGGTTTTTACGTTTCGGACCACGCACAATGAAGGGTTCCGTAGTTGAGATGAATTTATGCCAAGGATAATCATAAAGGTATTTTTAATCAACATTTTTAGCTATATAGTTTCGAAGATAAGGCCCCAGGGAATGATAACTTTAAAACTATTTATTAAAAAAAAAATGAATTAAGACCTTCATAGTAAGCCCTTTCATTTGATATGTCACACGGTACAGCTTTGAAAACCTTTTTTTTTAAATTTTCTTATTTGTATCCCAAAAGTGACTATGATATTCACCGTTCATTGAAATTTGGTACACACATGAATTTATGTGACCCAATCACAGAAATTAATTTATGTACCAAATTTCAACTCAATCGATCCATTAGAGATGGAGCAAATTAGCTGTACGAGATGGACAGACAGACCTATACAAAAGTGATCATTTAAGGATTCCGTTTTTTCATTCGGACGTACGAAACTTTTACGAAATTCATAGTAGCAGCCAAGCTTTAGGCTGCCACTATGAATTACGTAACGGAAAATTCCAATAACACATTTCCCATCACGAACATCGAACACATGCAACAGCCAGTCAAGATGAGAGACACCTTTGCTTAAGAAAATGGCATGGGTCTCACCATATTATACATATTATATACCAGATTTCATAAAAAATATAAAATCCAAATACATATTTGAAAAGAAACTGACAGCCCTATTACTTGACAAGTGTTATTATTCAATCAATGATTTTTTATATGACACTACACCTTAGATTTAATATTTGACATTACGTGTTTATTGATATTACAATGCTTGGTTTAAATTCTATAATTTTTTCATTATTATTTTTTGACGATTTTGATTTGACTGACTTTCGGAACAGGGATCACAAAGTTTGTAAACACCTTTTTTATGTAACTAAGATTATTTATTTTATTTATTTATTAATTCAAAATATTGTGGTACAGTCTGTTACAATTAATATAATTTAACAATTTATGGATAAGTCACAAGAGTAACAAATAATAGATCTGGCGTCCTAGCTAGGTTACATGGTAACCTGTATTAAGGTTCGCCAGCCCAGGCTCCCACAGAAGGAGTACAAGATTTAAATAGAGACTGCTAAGGACTTTATCGATTTAACGTAAGTTACTTATAATACTAAGTGTGTGAAGTGTTGGTAATATTGTGTTTTTTGTTATGTAGATGTGGTGTGTATGTGATTAGTGATGTAGCTGTGGTGTGTTAGTGTTTTGTGATGGAGGTGTTGTGTGTGTATGTGATTAGTGATGTAGCTGTGGTGTGTAAGTGTTTTGTGATGGAGGTGTGGTGTGTGAGTATGTGAACGGAAGGGAAAGAGGTTGGGTGTAGTAACGGAGTGTTAGAGAAGTGATTATGATAATGTTATATCAGTTTCAATGATACCGTTAAATTACTTTTTTAATTGAAAATACGCAGCAAAATGTTTATTTAACCCAGTGTACACTTCCCATTAGTAAACTTTCACATTTATCATTTATAATATTAACTCCATTATTTAGTTTTTCGTGAAATCTTCTAGTTATTCTGCTATTCGGGGCGGAGACAAATCCATATAAGCAAATATCATTAAAACCGGTCCAGCCGTTCTTGAGTTATAAATAGTGTAACTAACCTGACTCTGTTTTATTTCTATAGACAGATAAATACAACTAAGTAACATGGTTCGATCGATTTCAGTGTGTTATCTCTAATGGTACTTTTTGTACATTGTATCGCCCTAGGGAGCGATTTGATTTATCATTGTAGGGTTTTTATAGCCATGGGGTTTTAATCCTTATTAATCGTCATTCGGATACGGTTTTAAGCGGCTTTGGTTTCCATTATTAAGAAAAACAGCTACGTTTTTTACACTGGGTGAATTTCTGTGATTCCTTGACGAAACATCGATAATGTTGCCGGTGCTCTCGTGCACGCGCTTGCTCTTAAATTCGATTCGCAGGTCGAGCTAAGCATTATTTTGTTTTTCCTGGAATTTCTCAGTGGCTTCACAAAGTTTGGAAATTGGAGGTGTGATATCCCCGTGTCTCGGAAAGCTTGTTAAGCCGTTGGTTCTGCGCCTCATGTCTCTCCGGTCGTGCCAGATTGCAGTTCTATCGCACTATAAGAGAGAGAGAGTAAGTGAAGAGAGAGTGTACCTGTGTAAGCGCACACACTTGTGCCCTCTAGAATGTCCCGAGTCGATGGATAGTCTCCACTAAGATCGTCCTTTACCGACTCTGAAACACGGCCTTTATATAATTAAATGATATCTTAGCTTATCTTCTAACATATTATTGGCTATATTCTACATTGTAGTGTAAGCATAAATAATATAAGAAAATAATGAGTAGTTTTCGCATAAATCAAAATAAATAAAGTACCGTTTTTTCTCAGGAAATAAATTCGCAAAATACTGCCAATACGAACACGGCCTATGCCTCCAAAGTAAATTTATGTAATTTTTCAACGTGTAATAGCGAGGATATAACCATATTCGTACGTGGGGTACTTTTGGTGCCTCGGAGTAGTAACCCAATGGAGTGCTCATACGTGTCTTTAGAATGGAATCTCAAGAATGTATGTAGTGCCGTCGAGGAAAGTAATAGAGCATAGTGCAATTGGGTTTTCCCATCAGGAATTTCTAAATGGTAGCCTTCTTGTCACAGTCATGACATGCAGCTGCCCACTTTTTCTGTTTTGTGCTCGTGATTACAGATCTATTTTGTTTTTATCATTTGATTTAATAATAGTACATGCACGTGTTTCTGTGACAAACGAACCTATTTTTCTTTCTTTCTTTCTCCTTTCTAAATAGTAGGCCAGGGTTTGGATTTGTGCTGGGTTGATGGGAATAGGCTTGTCCCAAATTATATCATTTAATACAGGCGTGACATTAATATGTTATATTAATTAAAGGCTAGATTATGTATTGCAGTGGCATTTAATAGTGGTAGTATTTGCAATAGTTACTCAAAATAGCATGTCGCAAATGAGTTAAGGCTCCCGCAGACAGGCACGACGTAACAGCGCGACATAAGGCACAGCTCGTCGCGCGACACGCGGCGCCTTTGTGTCTCGCTGCGGCCTCGCGCGTGTTTCTGGGAGCCTTTAAAGTTACGCAGACGCAGCAAACAGCGATTTAGTAGTTGTCGATGTCAATAGAAAAGTTGTGTTTTGATGTATTATTACATCCAATTCATTGACTTTGTAAAATACACCCAATGTATTTGATTGTTGTACATCACCTATGTCCTAAGGCCTGCTACTTTTATGGCAGGCATAGACGAGCCACAAAAAAATAGAATACCTTTATTGAACACCATAATAAATAGAACTATGAAGAGATATGAGGAACAGGGTGTAAAGTTCTCTCATACTCTTGGAAAAGGGAGGATCCTCCGACCAGATGGATGTCGTATCTGGCAGGTAACTGCCCGATGATTGTTGTCGGGAAGTTGTAAATATGCCAGCTGCGCGGTAAACTCTGAATGCGCGATGCAGGATTTGTGTGACGTCAGTGTAATGCGTTGTTCGCATGTGGCGGTGTAGATGGCACCACTATAATCTAACTGAATTTAATTATTATTTTAGCATATCATAGAGAGTCAACTGATTTTTTACTGAATACCAGTATATACACCCGTGTTAACCAAATAAATGTTTTTATCAATTCATTATCATAGCTAGAAGAAGGTGGATGATCTCAGGATTCACAGACCAGACACGGCAAAAAGAGAAACACATAGACGTTGATGAAGTCATAGAATATGTTATTCACATTCTTACTCCATTTACTAGCTACTCAACATTGAGTGGCGAAAGTGATGCTTTATTTATCACACGCAGAGCTATGGAATGACGGGGGTACTCGCTCATTCGAGCAAAATTGTGTGTTGAAACAAGAATGGGTTCCGTATCTCTGTAATGTTTTCATTGGAGTCTAATGGTCACAAGAGCTACTGCTGAGTATGAGGTCCTGGGTTCGATTTCCAGATCTGGCAAAGTGTTATTGGGTCTGTCTGTAGTGAATTCCTCAGTAGCAGACCGGACTCTGGATGTGTGCCTCATTGATGGCAATAGGCTCGCCCCCCTATATGGGACATAAAACATTACTGACGAAATGTGGGCGTACAGTGGCGACCAAAAGTCCATAGGCATTCTCACAAAGCAATAGCTTGACGTTTAGTTTGACTTACGACCTTCTATTTCCAAGAGACACACGCATAATCATTGTCGTCAATAAGTGATTGTCATTCATAATTTCAACTTATAAACATGAGTCAAGATGGCCTAGCGGTTAAGCGCGTGCAGATAGATGCGCGAATGTGAGTTCAAATCTCACTCATAAATCTATAGGTTTTTTGTAAGTTTTTGCTCGATTGGATGTAATGGGACAGAAATATAATATTCTTTATCTTGTTCGCTTTGTCCACATATCGTAAAGTAAAAAATGTAGATCATAGAAAACTAAACAAGGAATTTAGATTTCTGTGAGGTAGACTTGAGTTTTACGAATGTTTAACTTGATCGGAATGAACGTTGTCGATTGATTGTAGTTGTTGGTTAGTGACGTCTGGTTATTTAGATAGCAGTATTGTATTTATTCTCAAAATGCAGGCAAATATGAGGCGAGAGCGACTATTATTGCGCTGCATAAAAGTGGTCTTAATAGAACACAAATATCTGATAAAACCGGACTGAATGTGAGTATTATATTTATGAATCGCCACTTAAACTTTTATTTGTTTACCTAAGATTATTTGGTGACGTAAAGATTAATTATATTTATTCTTTGTTTAATCCAATATGAGGCCTGAAAGATAAATAATTAGTGATTATTATTGGATTAATAAATGCAAAGTTTTAATACTATTAAATAAAGATTATTATATATTATATAAAATGGAGTCACTTTAAGTATTTTGTTATAGCTGCTTATTTTTTTTTTTTGTTTTAGAGGAATACTGTAAGTCTCTGGGTTAAAAGACATGAGGAAGAGGGTAGCCTTGCTAGTAGACAGCGAAGTGGAAGGCCATCGCTTATTAGCGAGGCGCAGCGATGACATAAAATGTGGTGGGCGAGTATGAAACAAATGGTTTCACACCATTTGGACACTTTACGGAATTATTCGACACCTCATTGCAAACTGTTCGCCGTGCCCTCCATGCTGAAGGCTTGCATCACAGAAAACCAGCTCAAAAGTTGTTGAAAATAATGGGGGTTATACAAAATATTAATACCTAGATGTTTTGTTTTAATTATTAGAGGGTGTAACTAAATAATTAGTCAAATTAACATATCCGTAATTATTTAATGATCCTAAATTGAGGTTTAGTTTCAAACTTCTTTTCGTCAAGAAAATTAACACTTAAGCTATAACCCCAATATTATAATTCATTGTGACGTTACATAAAAAGCATAAAGTCTTAATCATTATATTAGTTTTCAATAAACTCTGCTGAATACCTATAAAAAAAGGGTATCAACAATTATATTTGTGTTATTAGAATATTCTTTCCTTGCTATGTTATTATGAATTGAATAAGTGGGTATGCAACAAAAAAACTTATGAACAGTTACAAGAAAACTTATTTTATCTGGGTAGGAATGTGACGTCACAATTGTCATAAAAGTTTGTTAATTTTATAAATATATGAAACGAATAAATTAATTCCACCTTCCAACACCGAAGATATACATAAAAAATCACATAAATAGTTAAATAATAATACACTATGTAATATTTAACTTCTTATAAAAAATAAATAATAAGCCTGAAACAAGCATAAATAAACATAAATACCCAACAAATTGTTTCATAAAATTCAAAATAAAATATAATTTATGGTTTCAAAGAAACAAAAACAGCCACACGTTGATACGAAGTCAGATCTCATTGAACGTGATTTCATTATTAGGCCAAACGGCTACCAGCACGTGTTAAAATTACGCGAATTTAAGCAATGCCATAAACTGGCCAGATGATGCGTGTCTACAAAAGCGGCGCAACTATATTTATGTTTCGTGCAGTGCGATGTGAGTACGCGACGATACATCAGCGTGTGCCGTGCACAACTGCGATCTTTGTGGTGTGTGGCGTTAGAACACATACATTCGTACCACGAGTTCACAGCAATATGACTCTTAACGTGCCTATGTACTTTTGAGCGCTTACTGTACATGCTAAGGTACACGTCTTCCTAACCTTACGGGACATTACAGGCGTGATGTACAGAACATCACGCCTGTAATGTCTTTGGCTGTAGTTTTTCGCTTGAGAAAGAGAAAAGAAAATTAGCGATTGTCTAAACATTTTGCTCAGGTCGGAGATAAAAGATAGATAAATGATATTGTTTGTTTAATAAAGTGATTCCGGTTTTTCGGAAATGTCGTACGGTAAAGTGTTATACACGCTTTTTTAAATAGCTTTCATGTACATTTCAAATTAACCGGAATGTCCTAATCGCTGTCTAGTAAACGATAACACGTTTTACGGTCTCCAGTGTAACAGCAGTAGTACACAGAACTATTCAGGTTGACAGCGACATTATTGATGAGAGATAAACCGACGAATGATTTCAACGCTAGGGAGAGTCTAGAATCATGTACTGAATTCAGGGTTACAGATCGCGCGTCCCTGAACAGTTATAATAGTATCAGAAGCTAAAAATTTAAGCGTCAGCAATATACTGAGGACCCTAGTGGGTTGTTGAGCGCTTAAACTTTTACCTTCTGCTTACAATAAAAAAGAGTAGTCATTGCCAACGCGACTGTTGAGAGGGTTCGATAAAGCTTATGATAAATGATAAATGATTTTATTTCTGTAAGTAGGTTTTTACAAAAACTTTTACACGTCAATACTATTTTAAAAGTAGATGAGATCGGCGTTTCCTATCTGACTACTCTGAGAAGAAACGCCAAAACAAACTCAGAGGTCACAGTCTCTTTTAAAGTCCAGACATAATCTTGGTCAGGTCATGTGAAGACCATGTGGATTGATGTCTGAAATGGTCTTTTGAGGAAAGAACCAAACAGAATGAGTGGACCTGTCCAGTCAGTGCACGCATTTGTCAGTAATCATGCAGCTCAACACAACACATATGGAGCTCAACGATTCGACGAACATTACCAAAGAAAGGACATTTGGGTAGGCCGCATAAATTGCTCAAACTGCCAGAACATGATTAAAACTAATTTTAAAAATTAAAAATAGATTGACATAAAAAAAAAAAACAACAAATCCACACTGCCTTCACATTCACAATAATTAAAATATTATAATACTTTACAAAGTAGATTTTCACGACACGATGCTTGAATGATTTCTTGACCTGGCACATGGCCCACAGAAACCTTTTCGTCAAACAAAGCAGCAATTCTCAAACAAATCCTGTTATTAGGCCCCAAATTGAAACATAGCAGAGATGCTTTGATAACAAAAATAAATAGCTACCTATTATATGGCAAAATATGTCCGTGCAACGTCACCATTCCATCAATTGAACAAGTTCAAATAACCAATTACGGATCCCTAACATTTTGAATTCCGTGTTCGTGTAACGCACGTGCAACTCCAACAAGACGATATTTTTACGTCGAAACGATTTCAATTCATCTACCAAACATGACCGGGAGAGTGCCCATAGTTATATAAGCGAAAATAACGCTATTTATTAGATTCAGGAACAAACAATTTTGTGGTAGGGAGAGAAATTGGTTTGATTTTCGTATTTTTTTGTTGGACTTGGTAGCAGGTCTATTTTTTTTCTACCGACTAAGAAATTATGTTTTATTTATTTTGCTAAGTATTCTTGTTTTGCCTGTCTCATTAATCTTATCAACACTGAGCGTGGGGTCTTGGCTTTGATTTCTGGGTTGGGCTGCGTGACTCGATTTTTATAACGAAATTCTCGATAACTGCCTGGAGCATAGAATTTTGTGACCGGTTAACGGCATTTAGCTCACTCCCAGAGTGAGCTAAATGCCGTTAACCGGTCACACAAAATTACAAAATTAAAACATGTGACTAAAGCGTACCTGTCGAAATGTAGGTGTACTTTCTAAAATGTTAACTGTTGAATTTTATATTTTGTTAAGTAGGTACCTAGTACTTGTTGACAGGCTTACACTGTCCTCCCACACCTATAAAGCAGTGTTATTTGAAATAGTTGTAAAAGTCAATAATTTATTAAACAGTAACTGTGAACTTTCTCGCCGGCTCTTCTCCATCGCAAACAACCAATTGGACTTCTGACTTTCAATGAGCTCATGCAGGTTTATGTAAAATAAAATATTTTGAATTTGAAAATATATCTCTCTGTACATGAAAACTTCACTTCGAGATTTTTTTCAGTAATAAACGTTTTCGTATGTTTCGTAGTTCAGTAACAGTTCGCTGGACGCACGGCATTCGCCACATTTAATGACCATGACGACCGAAAGTTATGAACTGTTACTTTGTAGGCAGGGCCTGTGTGCGACTTCCTTATTCATTATGTATGAACAATGGAGTAGAGTGGTCTGTGTGAATTTTGAATTACGCAGACGTATGGAAGACTAGGCTTTTAAGTATAATACGTGTATTTAATTTTAAAACTTAACTCAATTAAATGAGAGTAAGTTTAAATATTCATTGCACAATGGCATAGCAACAATGAATGACAAGAATATTACCCAATATTCTAAGTCAAAACCTCATGATTTCCTCGACTTGACTCCTCACTTAGGTAGTTTGAAATTCATAGTTGCAATTTTACTCCTCATCTCAAACAGTTTCCTGAGTCGAGGAGAGTTTTAGTTGAGGAACCAACTGTCAAATGTAAGGTAGGAACGTCGGTAGATTCTTGGGACTTCCTTGAGGTAGTCAACAAGGAACTTTTAACCAAAACTCGCCTATTTTATCCGATTTTCATAATGTATTTTGAAGAGTATATTGAATATTGACGTATTCGCGACGTATGACCTCGACTCACACTCATTCGAGGGACCTCATAATTTCCTTAATCAAAAGACCATGAATACAAATTTTTAGGGTCTTCCGCGGCACGCCTTGAGGTTTCCACGACAGAGTCATGAGTCGAGTAGCTTTCGACGTTACGATTTGGATTATGGGTGTATGACTCCATACCCGGGCATTATTTGGCTAGCTGCGTCAACTACGCCTCGTTTTAGTGTAATAAAATATGTAAATATTCATATTTTTGAAATATTGAGCGACAACCACTGACCTGGAATACAATGTCAATATTCCAAGAGTTCTGGTTCTATCTACTTCATCACAATCAGCCTATTATGTTCCCACTGCTGGGACACAGGCCTCCTCTCAGTGAGGGAGTGGGCCGTAATCCACCACGCGGGCCCAGTGCGGGTTAGTAGATGTCACATGTCTTCGATTGTTTTGGTTCAAGGACATGCCGGTCACCTCACGATGTTTTCCATCACCGTTTTGGGAGCAGTTGTGATAAATTAAATTAAACAAAGTAAAGCGCCGGCTTGGGTTCGAACCCACGACCTACAACTCGTAAGTCGGGTTCGTTACCCCTGGCCTACCACTATCTATTTGTAATAAGTGTTTATTTGTGGGACGGTGGGTTCTAAAATGGCGGACTATAGATCTCATTGTAGTAGTCATAGTTCTGCCTCCTAGATTGATTGAATTGACCATTTTGTCTTTTTTGACTCTCAACGCAAGCACAGCTAGTAAGTTATTATCACTTAAGAGGCTGACAAGAGCTAAAGCGAAGCCTAGAAAAGAAAGACAAGAGCAAGGACACAACGCTGGTAATTTATTGCATAAAATTAAGAAGTTATCTATAAAAAACTAAATATGTATGAACTAAAATAATAAAACACAATTACGTTATTATATTGCTTGTAGAATAATCTGACAAAAAATCAAAGTGATTGCATGTTTATTTGTATGGTTTTTAATCGTTAAAAAGAACTTTTAGAGTTATCTTTTTGTTTTTTTTTTTATCCTGTCAAATTAGTTGTATTATGTTTTCAACAAAGTCCAAGTATCATATTATATCCTGAAGAATATCAAATATCATTTACATACTTACTTATTACTTTACTGCAGTGGATCATATATACTTTACTGTAGTCTCCTTATGTCTGATTACTAAAGTATAATATCAAATTTCGCCAATTTTAAAGCATCAACAACTGAAACTCACTTTTGGATGATCCCGAACCGGCACGACGACTCGCACGCAGACTTTGACTGGCTTGTCTCGAGTGATATCCAGCATTCTTCTCTCACCACGCCATTCACCTGGGAACAATGAGAAAGAAGGTTTAAAATTAATAGTTAAGATGCTACACTCAGAGAGTTTGCAACGTTGTAAATAACTGTCAATTTTTTCGGTATTTAGATCAATTTATCAATATCACTCAAAGTCAAAGTCAAAAGTCAAAGCATTTATTTCAAATAAGCTCATAAAAAGGCACTTTTGAACGTCAACTTTTACAGTAAAAACAGGATTGATTCTAGGCGCCTCTTCCAAAAGGTAGTTTCGTATGGAGAAGAAGGGTCAAGAAACTCCACCGTTACTCTTTTAAAATGTTTTACAATATTTTTTTATGATAAATTAAATTTCTACACATATTATAAAATACCCCCCGCCGCGTATGTCAGTCAGGAAGGCTTAAACGTATAATTCATTAAGATTTTGTATACATTGTCTGAAATGTGACGATGTTTGTTAAAGATGTTATACGTATATTCTGCATAACATAACATAACATCACGCCTTGTTTTCCCGGAAGGGTTGGGCAGAGGTGTACCTGTACACCCACATTTCGCCAGTTATGTTTAAGTCCCATGTAATAGGGGGCGAGCCTATTGCCATCAACCGGGCACAAATCCAGACTCCGGGCTGCTATTGAGAAATTCCAGATAGAAAAACCCAATAACACTTTGCCCGACCTGGGAATCGAACCCAGGACCTCATGCTCAGCAGTAGCGATTGCGACGACCGTATTTTACGTATATTCTGATACGTAAAATAATTCAGGATATTCATACATAGCTAAATTTTACAAAAAAAAATAATTAAGTCCAAAAAATTATACTTCGAAACTCCAACTACTTAGTAACGCGCCCACCCAGAACGGTTAATTACGGGAAAAGAAACATTGAATATGAGGGTGTTAACATAATATGCCAACAATAAAATGCCGATGGCTATATAAGAACAGAAAAGTTTGTCCGCGTTTTTAAAAACAACTAGAACTACACTTATTAAGAAGTTGATTATATTAGTCGCTGCCTTGTATGCCACATCTAGTATGTTGTGTTTGCTCGGTTGGTGTTTATTGTGTTATGTGCCTACCCCTTTATGTAAACATAAATTGTAAATATTGTTTCTCAGTAAGTTAATTATTGTTAATTCTTATGACGAAATAGAGTTCTAAAAATCATAGCTGTCGGAAAAATACATGCCGACTAGGAGCTTTAGAAAATTTAAAATTTAGGGCGTTGGAGAACTTGGAATTTGGCATTTTTTTTAGTTTTGGTGGTACGTTCCCGTGGGTTTTTTTTGACATCCATGCGGGCGATGCCGCAGGCAAAACTTAGTTACTGAGTAAATTATGAAATGTCGCTCTGCAGTGTAATAAAATATGAATTATGAATTGCAAAATTAGAGAAGATTAGTTATCTTTTCTCTTTAAACATTAGCTTCGAAAACGAACATATTTAAATAACAAATTTAAATATGTTCGTTTGATACGCCTTCACGCTAAAACGGCTGAACGGATTCGGATGAAATTTGGCACACAGGTGGACCATGACATTGATTAGGGCATGTGATACTTTTTATCCCGTTACTCATACTAGATCGACACTTATGCGGGTGAAATCGGAAAAATGCATGTAAATTGTTTGCGTTTTTGACAGATTTTGACTGTGATTAGAATAAAGAGAAAGTATGAGAGATAATACATTTACTTGACCCAGGTTAAGGTACACGATATTCAGACAAAACAAAAAAAATATTATTGTGCACCTCTGCTGAGCCAAATAGGCCCAGTTCAGCATAAACGCCAGACAACCAAGTGCCTGACGCTGGTTTTCAACTAGACCCAATGTTACGAGGACGTCTTACGGATGTAAATTAGTTTCATAGTGTGTGCAAATATTTAAATAAAATATAGGTAGATATGTGTGACTGTGATGTCGTTGGTCTAGCGGTCGCAGAACCTACTGCTGAACATGAGGTCCTGGGTTCGATTCCCAAGTCGGGCAAAGCATTAATGGATTTTCCTATCTAGAATATCTCAGTAACAGTCCGGTGTCTGGATTTGTGCCCGGTTGATTGCAATAAGCTCGCCCCCTATTACATGGGACTTAAGCATAACTGGCGAAATGTAGGGGGTACTATAGGTACACCTCTGCCTAACCCTTCTGGGATTACAGTCATGGTGTTATATTATGTTATGTGTTACAAATAATAATAAAACATAATAGATAATAGCGGTGTTTATGAAAGAAAAGAAAAAAGTATATTTACACAAGAAACACAAGGTTTTAGTACTTGCATGGCACTGGAATACCTACTGAGTGGGCAGTTCTTCGCATTGGCAGATACCATTGGGTATGTGATATGGCTGTGGCGGTTCTCAAGCACGTTACCATATTGATTAGGATATACATTTGAGGTAGAGGAAACTTCGCCACATTGGTTTCGCGGGACTGTCGAACCAATACAAATCTTCGTGTTGCCAATTATCATCATTGGCTTGGTGATATGCGTGAGATAGTTCTCAGTCAAATCACTTAACCGATGAGAATATAATTTTGAGGATAGTGTTTGGTCAAGCCACGAGGGGTTAAATAGTAACTTGTTGTCTAAGATGTTGAATCGATTAAAATCTTCTTCTGGTCGGCCAAGGCGAATTGAGCGAGATGAATAGTAAGGGCCATTTAGGATTGCAGGGTTTTTTGGCGTCACGTCTTGGCAATACATTGTTTCACTTTTTGACACTTTTCTTGATGGATTTCGTGATAAACTAGGTAGAAAACGAGTAATACAGTTGGATTGCCAACCGCACCACTGATTCTTTCAGTGTTTGTATAAGAACTCAACCAGTTGCTAATATGGACGAAGGTCTTCACTCAATGCCTGCTGGTTTCAAACTGAGCTTGTTTAAAAATTGTCCCTTTTATATATTTTACATCCTGAAAAAGAAAATACTCCCCAGTTTTGTGAAGCATGTCGCAATGTCGTAAATTCTATGAAACTCCAAAACTTGGAGTTTCAACAGCTTCTTAAAAACGTGAACAACGTGTATGATTGAGAAACCTTTTGGATGGACTTGTGTTAAATGTTTCGCAATGACAAAACTTGTGTTTTCAGTTAAACTTTTTTTTTAATCCGATACTTTTTTGGTTTCGGTAAAGTTACTTCTATGTTTTTTATGATACTGCTCTCATTTGCTGATATGATTATACATTTTATTGATATAAGTATTCAATTTGGTTGAAAGAATTTAGTAAGTAAACACTGAAATACCAAAACGTATACGGTCTTGTTACAAAACAAGGTTTTTCTTTGGACATAGTTGAAATTAACAAATAAATAATGAATGTAACTGAAATCGAAATATTTTACAGTTCCTTGTTCCAAAACTGACTGACTGAAACGCATCTAATTCTGGCATGAAAATTGTCTATAGGTAATTCAAATACTTGAGATGACGTTCGAAAAATTTAATTAAATATTTCAACACTTGATCAATAGTACTAGGGCGTACCACTTTGTGTTACGACGAGGCGAAACTTGCATACAATAATGGCCTTGGTGCATCTACAAATAGAAATCGATGCAACTATTAAATGGCAAAACTTGCATTCAATTATTGTATGCTATGTTAAGAAAATCGCACGCGTGTAAGCACTTGCATGCAATTCATGAATGGCAATAATGGAACTTACTTTATTGCATGCAATGATTGCTCTTCTAGAGCAGAAAATTGCACCGTGTAAACGGGGCTTTACGGAGACAATTACTAATCTATCCTTTATATGAAACATCTCAGCTGCATAAACGCTATGAGAAGCAAGAACTCATCTTACAATCAAAATTACAGCTATAAATAGCCCAGGAGCCACTACCCCCAGATATTTAACCGTGCCGACAAAAGTCCTGGTGTTAGCGACCAGTCCAAAGCCTAGGAACCATTCCATTAACTCAAATATTTATTTAGCTGCAGTAAAAAAACAGCGTGTTAATGTGTGCGTGTGAATTGTTTCTTTAGTAAAATGACAGTAGGAAATGTCAATAAAAAACGAATTGGCAAGCAACGAGCAGCGAGTGCGCGACGGCACACGGTTACTCGCTGGAATGCGTATGTACCAAACGTGAGATTCTCAGCAAGTGTTCTGTCTACTAAGAGACGCTGAACATGTACTCTCTCTTTTTAATAGCTCTTTTCGTTGCGCCAAACCGTCGCTCCTCGTTGTCTTGTGTGTACACAAGGTGTGTACAGTCAGCGATAGCATGGGGTCTCAACTAGAATATTTTATAATTAGTCTTAAAAAAAAAACATAGATGGCAGCATAGGTAACCATTATGAAATTAACAATCATTAGAAAGCGACAAACGGCAGAATTTTGGCTAAAGAAATATTTTATAAAATCAAGACTTCATTTTTATATGCTGATTTATTTATTCACATTCGTTTTTCAACAAAAAAACATAAATGAAGGTTTTAACTTCTATTCGAACCCATATAATGATAAAAGTTGGCATCTGTTAATCATTTTGTTTAGAGCTCTTTGCAATAGATGGCGTTTTACTCAATTTGTCATGTATTCAAAATAACCATAATAGTCACAAATTTAAATCAAACAACTTATTTTTGTAATGTATGTAGTAATAAGTTATTGTGGGTAAGCTGAGATTGTCTATTATTAAGTATTGCAGGTAGGACTGTGCTGAGATTCAGCCAGTCATTATACTTGTGCCAGTACGTTACTACGTGTATTATTTATTACCGTATCCAGAGTGCTCCCGACCCAAGGATTGTCTAGTGGCGACGAGGATGGGATAAAGTAAACGGTGTGTGTTAGTGGTGATTTCGCTATTAAAAAAAAAAAAAAAAAAAAAATGTCACTTGGTAGAATTGCAGAGTTCGACATACATAAGGACGATTGGAGGTTATACGTCGAACGTCTTGAGCAGTACTTCATAGTCAATAGAATAGCGAATGAGTTGCAAGTGCCGACGTTAATTACCGTGATGGGTGCAGCTAGCTACGAATTGTTGGTGAATTTATGCACTCCGGCAAAACCGAAGTCAAAAACGTTTGAGCAGATAACGGTTATTATGGAAAAACACCTTCAACCAAAACCGAGTGAGTTGGCTGAACGTTATAAATTTCGTAATCGCAAACAACTTACCAGTGAAAACGTATCAGATTATGTAGCTGTTTTAAAGAAAATGTCAAAAACTTGTGAGTTCGGAGCGTGGCTCGAAGAAAGTCTAAGAGACCAGATGGCTTGCGGGATTAAAAGCGAGACCATTAGACAAAGGCTGTTTGCAGAGGCCAAACTAGATTTCATAAAGGCATATAATCTGGCCGTAAGCATGGAGGCGGCAGAGATAGATGCAGCAGCAGTAATGGAAGGGTCTGTTTGTGCAACAAGTGAGGCGAAGAAACCGGTGGATTGTCAGTTGATGATGAGTACGCGGCGGAGCGGCGTCGGCGGATCGGGAAGTGGCCGCACAGTTGGCCGTGGCGAGTACATGCAACGCAGGCGGCCGCAGGTAGGCCGGGCGGCATCGATGGCGCCAGCGCCTGCGTCTGTGCCGGGGGAGCGGGAGCGGCAACAGCGAGAGTGTCGGGCGTGTGGCGGCCCGCATGAGGTGGCCGCTTGCAAGTTCGGGCGCTATGTATGCCGGGTGTGCAACCAGCCGGGCCATTTGCGACGTATGTGTCCGCGACTGACACTTCATTATAACGTCGAGTCCGAGTTCAAGGAGGAGGACGTAATGAACAGCGAAGATAGTGACGAGGTAATAATAATTGAACTTAATGAATTGACAGTAACGCAGTGTAAACCAATTTTTGTATCATTAGAGGTTCAGGGGAAGATTATGAATTTTGAGTGCGATACAGGCAGTGCTGTCTCGTGTATAAATGAGCACACATATAATGAATTGTTTAGTAACTTAAAAATTACAAAAAGCAATATTGTTTTGAGGTATTATACGGGAGAAACCACAAAACCACTGGGAGTTATTAAGCCTCTGGTCAAATATAAAGACAAATGTATGCAGTTAGACTTGTATGTGATAAAAAATGGTAAAACAATGTTACTCGGGAGACAATGGATGGCATCGTTAACAATACAACTGCCGGTATTGAATTATGATACTTATGTAAATAACAATAATATTTGTAATGGAACCAATTTTGATATAAACATATTTAGTTCCAGATACTCTAAAGTGTTCGCGGACGGTTTGGGGCGATTCACTGGTGGTAAGGTTGGCATTCACTTGCGGCCGGGCGCACGGCCAGTGTTTATGCGCGCGCGTCCGCTGGCGTATGCGCTGCGCGAGCCGGTGGAGCGCACGCTGGACCAGCTGGAGCGGGACGGCATTCTCACTCCGGTCGAGCGTTCCGACTGGGCGACGCCTATCGTGCCCGTCGTAAAGAAGGACGGTAGCATAAGGATTTGTGCCGATTATAAACTCACATTGAATAAGGTAATAGAAGTCGATCGCTATCCACTGCCTAGGGTTGAAGACTTACTAGTTCGGTTAAACGGCGGGGAATTTTACAGTAAGATAGACCTTTCCCAAGCTTATGCTCAATTGGAGCTAAATGATTCACGGAAGTACACGGTTATTAACACGCACAAGGGATTGTTCCGATATAATAGGTTAGTGTATGGTCTTGCGTCTAGCCCGGCCATATTCCAGAGATGATTGGAACAAATGTTTGTAGATTTACCACAGGTAGGCATATTCCTTGATGACGTCATCATAACGGGGCGCACAGTGTCCGAGCACATGAGTAATTTATGCAAAGTTTTTGATCGATTAGAACAGTATGGTTTGCGAGTGAGAAGGGACAAATGTTCATTCTTTGCTAAATCAGTTGTTTACTTAGGGCATGTTATCAGTAAAGATGGTGTACATACTTGTGCGGATAAGGTCAAGGCGATTTTAAACACGCCGGCACCGACGAACATATCGGAGCTGAGGACGTTTATAGGCATGGTTATGTATTATGCTAAGTTTATAAAGAACGTTAGTACAATTTTAGCCCCACTGTACAATTTATTGAGATTAGGTGTAAAATATGATTGGAGTGAGGAATGTAAGAATGCGTTTGGTCAGGTTAAAGCGTTGTTAGCTAGTAGCGGGGTACTAACACACTACTCGGTCGAGTTGCCACTCGTGCTGACTACCGACGCGAGTAGCGTAGGGGTCGGCGCCGTGCTGTCCCATATCACGCCGAGCGGGGAGCGTCCGATAGCTTATGCCTCGCGGTCACTTACTATAGCTGAGCGATCATATTCGCAGATTGATCGGGAAGCTCTGGCGATAGTTTTCGGAGTCAGGAAGTATCACCAGTATTTGTACGGTCGAAAGTTTGTGCTGAAAACCGACCATAAACCATTGACTTATATTTTTGGCAATAAAGTAGGAATACCAATTATGGCAGCATCTCGTTTACAGAGATGGGCAGTACTGTTGTCCGCATATAATTATAGCATAGAATATGTTGCATCAAAAAAAAATTGCGCAGACGCCTTGTCACGTCTGCCTGATAAGACAAACTTACATTCAGATACAGATAGGAAGGACAGTACGTATGTACATTTTGTAGAAGATTTTTTACCAATCACGCATAATGATGTTAAGGAGGCTACGCAAAAAGATATTGAGTTATGTAGAATAATGTCATACGTACAGTCTGGCTGGCCAAACGAGTGTTCAGCAATGGCGGAAATTCAACCATATTTCAATAGACGTCGTGAATTATATTCGGAATTCGGGTGTCTGATGTGGGGGTATAGAATGCTAATACCCTCAAAATTACGAAATCTTGTTTTAAGGCAACTACACAGTGGCCATATAGGTATAGTGAAGATGAAAGGGCTAGCCCGAAGTTATATCTGGTGGCCCAATGTAGATGCTGATATAGAAGCAATGTGTAAACAGTGTGAGACGTGCGCCGCGGAGGCCGACGCACCACCGCGGGCGCCGCCGCAGCCGTGGCCCTATACCGCGCAGCCGTGGACTAGGTTACATATAGATTTCCTAGGGCCATATCAGGGTACAAAATTTCTTGTGTTGGTGGATTCAAGTTCAAAGTGGATAGAAATTTTTGAAATGAAACACACAAATGCTTTAAACGTCATTAAGGTTTTAAGAGCTACATTTGCTAGATTCGGTCTACCTGAGGAGTTAGTTTCAGATCAAGGGCCTCCGTTCACAAGTGAAGAGTTTAGTTCATTCCTAAAACAAAATGGCATACGCCAACACTTCTCACCTGCATACCACCCCGCATCGAATGGTGCGGCAGAAAACGCGGTCAAACTTTGCAAGCGGGCCATTAAAAAGGCGTATAGGAACAGCATTGATGTGGACACAGCTTTACAAACATTCCTGTTAGCTTACCGTAATTCAGTGCACAGCACTACAGGCGAGACACCTGCGTCAATGCTACAGAGGCGCTCACTCCGTTCTCGGCTTGACTTGTTACGGGGGCAACGGTCATTAGAAAATAGGGTGCGGGAGAAACAGGGTCGGCAGACAGAGAGCGAGGGACTTAAGTCACGAACCTTGTGCGAAGGTGATACGGTTTGGGCGAGACTGTACGGTGCGTCAGACAAGTGGGTGAAAGGAACTGTGAGAGAGGTAGAAGGTACTCGTAGGTATGTGGTGGATAGCAGCGATGGTCGACTTCTCAAAAGACACATTGATCAAATCAGGCGCCGATCTCGGCTGTCAGACGTTCCTTGTCAAGGAAATGAGGATAACAAAGAACCAGGCGACCGAAGTGAGACTGTTGTGCCGTTACAAGCCGATGGATTAGTAGAAGCTACGGAGTCGAGACATTTGATTAAAGATCAGCTAGGTAATACAAAAGAAAAAAATATGGTAGGCCAAGATAGTAGTGATCCTGAAGTAAATATTGTGCCTCCAATACCTCCAGCCATTGACACACCTAGCTGCGATGCTGAGCCGACGGCGACGCCTCCAGTGACGCGCTCCAAACGAATACGCAGACCGGTCGTCCGATTTGAAATAGATTAATTGTATAAGTAACAACTCAGTCTAGTATGCATAAATATTCATGTATACAGCTTATACTTATGCGTATAAATATTATGTAACTTTGTTAATGTTTATTGAATAAGAAGGGAGGTGTAATGTATGTAGTAATAAGTTATTGTGGGTAAGCTGAGATTGTCTATTATTAAGTATTGCAGGTAGGACTGTGCTGAGATTCAGCCAGTCATTATACTTGTGCCAGTACGTTACTACGTGTATTATTTATTACCGTATCCAGAGTGCTCCCGACCCAAGGATTGTCTAATTTTAAATCTATTTCTTTACATAGAAATTTAAAAGAAATCTATTAACATGTTTCTCTGAAACCGGAAGTATTAAACTTTATTTAAAAAGGATGCCACGATACGTTTTAAAAGTAGGTCGACTACTAGATGGCGTTGTAAAACTACAGTCTCTGGCAATTAGTGAATCGCTTTTGCTGCCATCTGTTGAACATTTTGATGACGAAAAATTGCCAGGTCAATAGCCAGACTTAGGGAGGTGTCATTTCTTTGTATGGGATTGGGTATCTGTACGTAGTATTATAATATCTGTGGCGATAGACAGAAAAATGCATCACATAATAGTGATGATTACTAATATTAAAAATGGTCGTAAAAATAATGTAATTTCAAAGAAGGCTTGGTAAAAATGAGATGATCGAAACAATCTGTTAAATCGATGTTAATATTAAGAAGATACACGCTTTAAAAGTTTTTGGAGAGGATTATTCCCGTCCTTGTCGCGCGGTACGGACAATGTAGGTACGGCGCTAGCATGATGTTACATAGTTGTGACGTCACTTCTACGATAGTGCTGTCCTTTTCTAACACTTGTTTTGAAACGTTTATAACTTGGCAATTTTTTAAGATTTTGCATTTTTTTGCATTTTTTGTAATACTGTTTGCACTATTTGGAAACAAAAATTTCTTTTACATAAAATAAAAAATGTCATCGTCCCTATTCTGGAGCCCCTAGCGTAGAAACTTTTAACGGTTATAAAAAAAAACGGTATTTTCAAAGAAACGTGCAATACCTACGCGGTTAAAGTGTACGAAAAAGCAATTAATTTTTTTATCACCGAAAAAAAATACAAAGATTCAGTGCATGATTCTGAACCCCTCGTTCAGAATCATGCACTGGATCCATGGTAATGGCTCGCTGACAAAGGCGCGACGCGACAGCGCCACACAAAGGCACCGCGTGTCGCGCGACGAGCGGTGCCGTTGTGTCGCGCTGTCGCGTCGTGCCTGTTTGTGAGAGACTTAACGTTTGCGCGTCGATGTATCCTGCACGCGTAGAATGACCACCAGAGAACAAGAGTAATGCGTAATTTGGTCTACTCTATCTGCGTTTTTGTCTATTCTTCTGTCGACAAAACACGGTCATGTTCTATCTGCGTTTTGTCATATAACGCTTGCTATCTCTCTATCTCTTTTACTGACACGTTTCTCAAGCGAGAAAACCCTTTATATCTAGTCGCTTTCTCGTTGACGGTGGGACATGTACCTTAAAGTCTGCTAACTACAGTAACTTTTCAAATAGCAAATCCCATAAAGCACAAATAGTTAAACCCTTATTGTTCTGTATTAGTTTGTTTGTTTCGCGTTACTCGGAACGCGGTTAGTTCGAAATTAGTTTGAAAACAAACAAAGTCACTTGTGTTGTTTTAGCGATAAGAATGGTTGGGTGTTAAGCCCGGAGTCTTTTGTAGACCGCGATATTGTTATCTAAATAAACAAATTTAACTAATATTAAAACGAGGTACGAGTTGTAGGTCGTAGGTTCGAACCCAGACAGGCGCTTTACTTTGTGTAAATTATTTCATCACCACTGCTCTCAAAACGGTGATGGAAAACATCGTGAGGAAACCGGCAATGTCTTAGAACCAAAAATTCGTAGACATGTGACATCTGCCAACCCGCACTGGGCCCGCGTAGTGGATTACAGCCCACTCCCTCTCACAGAGAGGAGGTCTGTGTCCCAGCAGATGGAACATAATAGGCTTTTTTTTGATGCCGTTATCACCATCATCTTTGCACAGTAAAACTCCAATCACCGATGTACGCTTCAGGTGACTCCATCAAGTCCGGATGTAAGGTCTCATCATTACTAACAAAACCAGCCCAAAAATCACAGCGCACATCTCTCTACTTGTTGTAGAGGGCTTAAAGTGCCTAGCAGTCACTGAAATAGGTAAAATTATAAGAAATATTTTCTGTTTAGGGTACACAAAAAAAAATTCTTATTGCTGTTTATAATTTAAACGTATTCATTTTCATTTCTATCTTTGATACTTCGTTTTCGATTAGCTTTATTTCTGACTTTTTTTTAAATATTTAACATTTATTCAGTGCACACAAAAGACGTAGCACAACCCAAAAAAGCACAATAAAACGATAATAATTAACAATAATAAATATGGTGCCAATATGCAAAAAAGAAAAATGAAAGAAAATACACAATCATGCATACTTAAAACGAAACAACAGAAAAAAAAACAACTGACGTTATTGTTTAATACAGGAAATTGCCTTGATATTTGTGAATGAACACTGATTTGTTTCCCCGAAGGGTTGGGCAGAGGTGTACCTATAGTACACCCACATTTTGCCAGTTATGTTTAAGTCCCATGAAATAGGGGGCGAGCCTATTGCCATCTACCGGGCACAAATCCAGACTTCGGGCTGCTACTGAGAATTTCCAGATAGAAAAACCCAATAACACGTTGCCCGACCTGGGAATCGAACCCAGGACCTCATGCTCAGCAGTAGCGATTGCAACCAATAGACCAACGAGGCAGTCTGATTGAAAATGTAAGCCACAAATGAGGAAAAACCATACCAATACAATTTTTATTAATTATGCAATTAATATTCAACAATATTTTTGTCCTCGGAGAAAACCGCAAAACGCTTGATTGCGTTAAAATAACGAGAATATGTGTAATGAAATGCATGAAACACAGTGATGTTTTAATTATTTTAATCTCTCGCTTTTGATTCGTGCGACTTTATTACTCTTAAAGCATGGTTCATTAAACTTTTTATGTTAACAAAGTATTACGTTTTTCATTATTCTTATAGGTTAAGGGTCCGGCTTAAAACGAACGTAATAGCAATTCGAGGCCAGTACAAAATTCGTTCGGAATATTGCTATCTTTGTTTGACAAAAGAATGCGAGCGAGGGACGCGGTGCGCAGCCGTGTGTGTGTATGTGTGAGTAGATAGATTGCTATTACTAGCTGTACTGTACTTACTGTACCTACCACTCATACACAACGACTCGGAAGATATTCTATCTCTTAGTAATTAGGCATTTTCATGATTTGCTTTGTTTTTGTTGACTACTACAGACTAGTAATGCGTTTTTTGGAAATGTCTTTACGCTGCCGGTATATCAAAATGTAAGAAGTTTTCGAGATCTAGGCCTTATAGAGAAAATCTAGCATATAAGTCATACATACTATCCTGAATACTTTTGTAAACCAATGATGAATGTACCTTTAAGCTGTTGGTGTTCTTGAATAAATTATTGATGGTACTATTTATGGTATCTATACATCGTCATCGCGCGTGGTCTTAGGGGGAGCTGGCTGACGTCGTACGTCGAGTAAATACAAATTATAGCGATATTGTCTTATATTGTCTAAGGCTTCTTCTATCTTATTTATGTACTTATTATTTTTACTAAACTTAAAAATTGTAACTTAATGTATGAATAATGAATACGAGTCAAATCATAAAAGTTATGCGCGATATGAGTACATAAAAAACAACAAGAAAGTATGTTCTGAGCTAAAAATAATAAAAATAAAGGATTTTGAATAAACATTTATTTTGTCATGTTTTTACTTCATAAATATTGCCATTACCATTGTTATTATTGATATTTCTATCATCGAAACGTAATACAGTCGGACAAACGTTACAGTACTAATAAAGAAGAGCAGTGTCCTTGAGATAATTAAGCAAGAACATACAAAGCTCCATAGGTAGGTAATATAATACTAATAATACATACTAATTACCGACTAGTGTGAAACTCCAACCAAGAAAAAATATCTTTATTTGCTTGGGTGGAGTCGATGTCCCCAAGAAATGAATCAGTAAAATTGGACTTTATTATTGTTATACAAAATTCGTCATTCGGGTTGGGATACATCTTAGTAATTTATTTTTAATTTCGCTTAGTGTGATTTACAAAGATATCATGAATCACACTTTTACTGTAGGGATATTCAAAACGGATATTATGACAAGAAAAGTATCTTTACGTATCAATACAAATGCTTAGCGTAAAGTATTACATTTTCGTAAGTTGCTATTACCGACACATTAGCATAAATTAATCGTGCAGTTGTTAGTAAATGTTAGAACGTGGTTATTGTCGAATTATTTTGAGTAAGCTCAAACAGTTATGGGAACGTGCAAGTTTTTTAAAGTAAGTCACTGATTTATAATGTGTCCGCCGGTCTCGTTTTCGACGACAACGTTTTGTAACGATACTGATTCTGTATCAATCTAAAATAACCACAGTAAAAAATAGTAACAAATTACGTATCGTCTTTGAAATCATGCTATCCTACAAATTTTTCTATCCAACTTACTATCCCACTTCCTACTATTATAATAATAATATTGCAAACGCGAAAGTTTGTGAGGATGGATGGATGGATGTTTGTTACTCTTTCACACAAAAACTACTAAACAGATTTTGATAAAAAATAGCTTATAGGTCAAAATAACACATAGCTCAAAATTTATAAAGATGTTGTGTTATTTGTCCATGATATAATGAGCTATCTTGACGTGCGCTGCCTAAGCCGTATCGTGTTCCTGTAGACGTGTACACGAGTTAATGTATCGTGGGATTGGTTGTCATTAACAGTTCTAAATAAAAGTCCGCGACAGCATATATTTACCTTTTATGTTGAAGCTATTATAGCCAAAATAACATAACATCACGCCTTGTTTCCCCGAAGGGTTGGGCAGAGGTGTACCTATTGTACAACCACATTTCGCCAGTTATGTTTAAGTCCCATGTAATAGGGGGCGAGCCTATTGCCATCTACCGAGCACAAATCCAGACTTCGGGCTGCTACTGAGAAATTCCAGATAGAAAACCCCAATAACACGTTGCCCGACCTGGGAATCGAACCTCATGCTCAGCAGTAGTGATTACGACCACTAGACCAACGAGGCAGTATAGCCAAAATAGTGAGCAATAAATGAATTGCTTTTTTGCTTTTACAATAGACATTTAGAGTATTTATTGAATTATCATCAAAACCATCGCTTTTCGTTTTGATGTAGATAAACTTTGTCTTTTACACTTATTAATTTGGACGGATGGTTCAATATAAGAACGGCGGACACCGCGGGTGGTGCGCAGAGCTGTGATGTTTCACGGCTAATCCGCTGAACCGTGATGAAGCCTGGGGAAGGACGTAGGCAACACGCACAGGACAATAAAAATCGTCTAACACTGACAACAAACACGGAACACCATCGGCGTGCTGGCGCAACGTTGCGGTAATGTGTGTGCTTGTCCGAGCGATACATACCTACTACAGTGAGCAGTACGACCACACACACATTGGCATTTACTTGACGCGATAGCACAACTAGCTATTGTAAATTTATGATAAATTTTGATGTAATCCGTAATACCAAAAATGATGAATGAAAACTTAACCTTTTTTTTTACTATTCGTAAGAAGAAAATATGAGCTATGTTTCTAATAAAGCAACATTACAGATATTGTTGTTTATAGTACAGAAAAAACGATAAGAAAACATGTCATTAACGCTGTAAAAAAGTGCGAAATACAATTAGCTTAAACTTCATTATAAGTATTTTGGAAAAAAAAAACGATGTAGGAACCTAGATAAACACTGTCTAAATTCGAAAAAAAACAAAATATGGTGGAAACATGCTTAAATTGCAAATACACTTCAATGCGAGGTCAGCTAAAACTGGAAACGTATAGCTTGATTTGTCGTCGTGTGTAGGTACTATATCTACTATACCCCTCTGGGAAATAAGGTTTTGAACAAAATGTATAATTGAAATGATTGTCGTATATACTCGTATACACCAAGAGATTTTTAATTTTTAAAGTACATACACTGTTAATCATAAAATAAACATTCTACTGACAGGTTCTGTCATTAATGTCAATCAAATCATTAAAGTAAAACGTGTTGATCATGATTCGAATCTAAATAATAAATGGACCGTGTTGTGCCAAAATGTTCTAACCCATAGTGAACATATTTTGAGTTATTTAAGTTTAAACATTTAAACCTTTTTTACCATATAGACATTCTGATTTAGTAACTAACACATGAAGGTATCAATATTTAGAATATTGAATAGTGTTTCTAATAGTATGTTTTACAATTCACAGCAGCTGCTAGTTTTTCAGATATTGATGAAAAATATCGTCTGGATCATTTCTGCAAAAAACGATTTTGTATGAGTGTATGTCAATTTTTTGTTTGCAATAGTGATCCAACCCACTTTCATTAACAGTTTAATATCAACTTCGGTTTTTCTTACTATGAGTTACTGTGAATAATAAATCTCTGTTTTTACTAAGGAATATTTATTTGCGGACCAAAAAAAAACATAAACTTTCGTAAACTAATCAACTTCAACATCAAAATCAAGTGTTCCAATCCGTCAACATCGTTGATCACCCGTTTGTTACCTTTCCGTAAAACTGTTTACAATCATCTAGAATTAAGACTGTCATCCAGCTTTGCCTGAGCTATTTCTTTGCCATGCGGCCAAAGTGATCCCAGATTCTTTTTTTCGATTTTCATTACACATACTCCTTTTCCTGTTTTTTTTCTTAATGTCAAGCTCTTCGAACTCTTTATCAAAACCGCTTCACATAAAATTCTAACAGTGGTGATCATTTTTAGTTTTTTAACTTTAGTTTTTTAACGTACATCTTTCTGTTTACTATAAACTTCTCAATATCATTGCATCTTAAAAAAGAATCTGACTTCATTCTCACTATCTGCAAAGGATTTAATTTTTTACAGTGCTTCATGACGTCCATGTACTCTTCTACCGTGTAAAGCCTTTGTATGCCTTTTAGTCGCGTCTCAATTTTCGGAAAGTCTGTGTCATTTGTTAAAAATGTGTGGCCGGGTTCTAAAAATCTTATCGAAATGGTCTTCAAATTATTATGAGTGTGTAAAGCTGCTTTCAACATTAAAGTCAATTTTATATTTCTGTTCTGACCCCAGCAGGAATCATTCCATAGTATAAGGTGTTCTGTCTCGACTGATGTTTATTATCGATGTGATGCAACAGGCATGAGCCAACTTCCTGTGCTCCCCTCCCTGCTTCGCCTTCAACCCATACATAAAAATATCCCTTGTCGTCTGATGCAGAATGTATACGGCTATTGTACACCCATAGTTGTCGTTTATAAAAGAAGATGTTAGTAGGGATTCTAGGGATCTCATCCGCCCCGACAATAGTGTCGCTTTCGACAGTCCCGATAAGGCCGAATGTCTTGCTGACAGCCTAGAGTCCCAATGTTCTCCCAGCTCCCAACCAGTAGACCAAGCTCACCTGAACAAGGTCGACGCTGAAGTCGAACGGAGAGCCTCCCTCCCTCCCGTCGAAGACCCTGATGATCCTCTGCCTCCCGTCACTCCAGACGAAGTGCACGACATCATTAAAGGGCTCCACGCTCGTAAGGCCCCCGGTTCGGATGGTATTACCAATAAGGTATACAAACTCCTTCCTGCCCCGCTAATAATGCTTATGACCGCCATCTTCAATGGCGCCTTGAGCAACAACATCTTCCCACAAGCATGGAAAGAAGCCACCGTCATCGGTATCCCTAAGCCAGGCAAGCCAAAGTCTGAGCCCTCTAGCTACCGCCCTATTAGCTTACTCAATGTTCTCGGCAAAATCTACGAGAGGCTTATTTATAAGCGTCTCAAAGACTATGCCGAAGCAAAGAGCCTCATTCCCAACGAGCAGTTTGGTTTCCGTCCCCAACACTCGAGTATCCACCAGGTCCACCGTATCGTAGAGCACTTGTGCGCCGGTATACAGCGTAACGCGACGACGGGTGTGCTATTCTTCGACATAGCGAAAACGTTTGACAAAGTCTGGCACAACGGCTTGTTATACAAGCTTTACCAACTAGGAGTGCCAGATCGTCTCGTGCTCATCTTACGAGACATTTTGTCGAATCGCACCTTCCGCTATCGCATCGAGGGTGCACTCTTGTCCCCTCACCCTATTCGCGCCGGTGTCCCTCAGGGTTCCGTCATATCTCCTCTAGTCTTCACGCTGTTCACCAGCGATATCCCACAGAGTAAAAAGGCTCAGTTGGGTCTCTTCGCCGACGACACTGCCGTTTACTATACCGGTCATTGTCCCAATGCTATAGCTCGTACTCTCCAAACCTCCGCAAACGTCTTAGGCGCTTGGTTACGGAAATGGAGAATCGAGGTCAACCCCGATAAGAGTCAGGCGGTTCTCTTCTCGAGACGTCGTCGCCTCCCTCCCACACTTCCCAGCCCGATCACTATGTACGGTAAGCCGATCCCCTGGGAGAAACAAGCCAAATACCTAGGCGTGATCCTCGATGAAAACCTTACCTTTAAGGCTCATATTAAGGCGGTTCGCGCGCGCGCCTCCTTCGCTCTTAGCAGGCTCCACTTTGTACTGACAGCCCGTAGTAAACTGTCACTTAAATGCAAGCTGCGCATCTACACCGCAGTCATCCGTCCCATCATGACCTATGCCTGCGTTGTATTTGCGCACGCTCACCCACGTCATCTCCATAAGATGCAGACCCTCCAGAACCGTTTCCTCAGAAAGGTCACGGGTGCCCCCTTCTATGTCCGTAATATAAATCTCCACATCGACCTTAAAATGCCTACCATAAACCAGTTCATGAAGCGCTTATCGAAGCGCTTCTTTGACTGTGGCATTAAACACTCCAACCCCTTGATCTCAGCGGCCGCCCGCTACACTCCCTCCCGCATTAGCAGTATTCGCCGACCAAGGCATATTTTAATCGCCCCCGACGACGCCACTACCCTCCTCCAGGAGAGTAGTAAGGCCACCAGCACACTACATAAGCCCAAAACCCGATCGCCGTCCTACCGTCCTCGCTGCCGAGGCCCGCCGCGACGCCCAAATCCACGCCCCTCCCGACCCTTGCTCGAGCCAGCCCGCGCCGCTGAGCCTGTAGCTTTAAATTCGTCCCTAAATCACTCAGATCCTGATTCAGCTAGTCCCTTGCTGCCCTCTTCTAGCGACGCCCTAAGCCGAGGTTCGTACCCCACAGGGGGTGCCCTTAGCGTTGTCGCTTAGTTTTTAAGTTAGTACATAAGTTTAAGTCCTGGCTGGAGGCCTTCATTTATTAGGGCAACCACAGGCAAGTCCGTCTAAGCAGACGACAACCTCATAGGTTGACCTGCGAGATGCCACTCCCAAAAAAAAAAAAAAAACGGGATTCTAGGTAGAGGGAGCGTTTTCTCCAAGTCAAACATAATTTGTAACAATTATTCAAGGGTACTTGAATCATTTTAGCAAAATCGATTAATCCTCATTTGCTACAAACATTTTGTTCCAAATGGCATGAATCCTTACTGCACTTTATTTTCCAAAAGTCCCATAGATGTGGGTTGGTATACATTACGTATATCTTTTCCTAGGGAACAGATACCAAAGTGAGTCTTTGCCCCATGAAAATAAGGCTCATTTTAGGTTGGTTGGTAAAGATAACTCAATAATGAGAAATTTGTGGGTCCATTAATATGTAGTGAATCAATTAAAAAATAATTTGAATTTATAATAACCGACTTTTCCGAGCCGTTCTGCCATATTTGAATCCCTTTTGACAGCTGTCAATTTCCCCGCCAATTTTGTCGCCGAGTACCGAAACCGTTTAGTGTGGTGACATGGATGGGTATGTCAATCGGCCTAGCTTTTTCCCAATCATGTTGAGTTGAGCTTCCAATCCAACCGGATTAAGCCGAATAGCAGTATTTTAAACTTGATTCTAGCCATTTTAAGTTCCTAAAAAAGTAAAATAGCGTAACTACACTGAATTTATTCCTTCAGTTTTGTGGTATCTTGTAAGAATAACTACTATTAATCGAAATTATATATACACAGACATAAACAACTATCTTGGCTAGAAACATATTAGCTTCTTCCAGTATCAATAGACTTCCATATTGATTAAATTTACCGATACACAAACGAAGCAAACATCATTGCAAACGAATAAATGATTTAATGATCAATACACAAATATTCCAGCAAATAAAGAAAAAAAAAAGAAAGAAAAATTGTTTATTCTGCACAAACAAAACGCACATTACAAATAATTTACACAAATTAAACACATAAAAGTAGCCAAGGGCACCTTATACGAGTATAGCATATAAAAGTTTTGCAATTTTATCCATTGCTTGATGTCACAATGTCACTCAGCACCAAATACATAATGCTCTGTGTGCGTTGCGACAGTGGCAAATGGCAATAAAACAAACCAAATAAACAAAAATAGGATGCCGATTGCAAAGTGGAAGAATGACCACTTTTATAAACAACAAACAACATCAACAAGAACAATAAATAAACCGTGCGTCGCATCTGTGAAAGAACAGGTCGTTGTTCAGCAAAATGCTGTGACTTCGGACGAACCTATCGTCAACAGCGCTGATTTTCAGAATATACCTCAACACTTATGTACAGTCACTTAAAGTAAAACTCACACATCTGTGATCATAGTTGCATACGTACAGTAACCGATAGACAAGGACACGGATAGGACCCGACAACCGTTCGCAAAAGCGATTGCCGCTGAATGTTTACGATTATGAATGACATTTTGGTAGCTTTAATGAGAATCACGCGATGCGTCGCATCGTGTCTCTCACGCCTGTTTTGTATTTATCTATCTCGCTCTCAAAAAACGGCGAATAAAAAAAAAAAACGTGCGGTGGAAATGCGGCCATAGTAAATGTATGTATCGCTACTTCGGCGCCGTCATCTAGTTTTCGTTGACGTCCCGTTGACGGTTGCGGTGGACAAACGCTATTAATCCATCAAATGTGTGGGTTGTATCTCTGCAACTAAAAGATTCGAAGAAAATTTATAGCACTCTGTGTCAGCACTACCCTTTTGGCAGCTAACCTTTTATAAACCAAGATAGAGAATAAAATATCTATTACATTAACAAAATCAACACCAGTAATGATATCAGTACATCTTCGCTCCTACAGGCTTCTGTCATTCTATTCAACCCATATCCACCATATGTAATTCACATTTGACACCTGTCATTTTGCTTGCCAATTCGACCTTTCACCGTTTATTTTTCAAATGGTAACATAATCCCGTGTCAAAACTCGAAGCATTGTTTTGGAATTTATTTTACTATTGATATGGTTGTTTTGGTTTTAACTATTACATAATAAAACTAGGTGTATACTAGGTATATAAATGTTGGGATGGGTGGTTTTATAAAACGGTCAATAAAACATACGAATATGTTATCAGATGCACTACCGTTATTGCAGACAAATATCTACGACATACTTGTGCCGGTCTATTCTGTAAAAATTGCACGGTAAACTTTGGTGAAGTAACCTGGAAGTGAACATTCTACTTGATGCTAGGAATTGACACTTTATTTACAGCAGAGCGGTGAGGTTTTTACAGAATAGATCGGTAGTTCTATTTTTTTTAAATATATTTTGCCTACTTATTAGGATTTAGAAAACTGAAATGTTAATCGTTTTGCCGCTGAGTGTACCTTTGTGAATGGTTAATAAAAAATAAAAAAAACAATGATGTCCTGTTCATTAGTTCTTCTCAAACTAATCAAAGAAATAAATTATGGAGCCAGAGGGAGTTTCTGCACGTTTGTGTTCAAATAAAATGTGTACTACTTGAATTAATTCGTAGAAGTTAATTGAAATGTGTTAGGTTCTTTATTTTTACTCTTTTTACATTTTACAGTAAAAGCTAGTCACCTTAACATTTACTAGCTTTTTATAGTTGGCAATAAACTGTATTTCTGCGCAGTTTAGATTGCGTGCTTTTTATAATAATTTTTAATAAAAGAGTTCATAGCTAGGGTTAAGTTATGTTTTTATTTTATTAATCATTTCTAATGCGAGGTTGACCATTGAACGAGTATTTTTATTTAAAAATTAAAGTTTGACAACTTAAGTTTTTTTTTTTTTTTGCGGTGATGACGATAGTCGCATGTATTTTTTGTATTAAGCTTCATATGAATGTTTTATAACATTGGAATAAATTACAATGAGCTAAGGCAGCTCAAAGACCGACCGTCAATAAAACATTTAGAACACAATTTTTGCACGATTCAACCTGGAGCTTCGTAATAGTTACTTCATGAACAATAAAAAATCTACTGTACCGGCTAACTATTTAATGTGTTTAAATATTTTGAATGTGGTAACCCTGAGATACAAATGCGTAATGAGAGCTGTATATCTTTGTGGATCTTTGAGTTAACCCTTTACCCCGAGCGGTCGGTGACTAAATTGAAGGGATCAAACGTATGTGGGTAGTCCGGAATAGACGTAATACTAGTAGCGGGCAGGACGTAACCATTTCAAAGATTAGCCAGTAGGGATGATGACTAAAATTAAAAATGAGATAATAGAAAAAAACTGTTAAATTGATGTAAATAATTGTGACGAAGCTACACGCTTTAAAAGTTTTTGGAGGAGATTATCAAATCAAATCAAATCATTTTATTTCAGGTATACACCCATATAGAATTTGCACAAGATTACAAAATGTTACAAGATTACCAAATTATTCGCATCCTTATCGCTCTAGTATGAAGGAAGTTACATGGTCGTGACGTCACTTCTACGATAGTACTTTCATACTTTCATTGTCTAACACTTATTTTAAAACGTTTATAACTTGTCAAGTTTTTAAGCGAATTACACTTTTTATTACATTGTTTGCAATAACTGGAAGCAATTTTTTTATGAAAAAAATATTGTCATCATACCTATTAACTTAATTGAAAAACAAACACTTGAAAACAAATTGGAATAGGAGGTAAAAGTGGCTTACAAAACCAATTAAAAATAATAGAATAGGTAGACTCAAAAAGTCTGATTGTTTGGCTCAGAAACAATGCAAAAAATTCTTAACCCCCCCCCCCCCCCTCCCCGCGCTGGTAATCTTGTTTAAAAAAACAGAAGATTACTACCAGGAATATTGCTGATGAATTCACGCCTGGAGACGTGGTAGAGGCGTAGATCAAGAGGAGCACTAATTTGTTCAGTCGCTCCAGAGCTGGGATCCTTTGGTTTCGATATAACCGTACTTTAAAAGTGGTATCATAATAATCCATATTATAAAAAGTAAATTAATTGTAAAGACTCACTAATACCTAATTGTAAAGTTGGTATATTTTGTATACAGCCAAGTAAAAATGGCTTAAGAAAATACATCTTTCTCACCTTACCTCCCTGAAGGCAAGATATGCAACATTTCAAGCTACAACCATTTTAAACGAACATACATCCTCCATACCGGAGGGACTTGAACACTGAAACTTTGCCTACCTTCCCAATCTGACGCTAGTGCTGCCAACGTATGAATCAATAATACTTTACGCTTCTGGCAAAATGTAGGTATTTCCGGAACGGATTCGTGTCTGGCTTTTAAGCGTTTATTCAACCATCATCTTAAGTTTTCAGAAACACACATTCACATTCATTCATTTCTAATCTTATACTAGGCATCAAATTAGCACTTAAATATCTCTCGATTAAATCAATTATAATAAAAATTATTATTTATTACAATTGATTTAATTATACCCCCTATTACATGGGACTAAAACATAACTGGCGAAATGTGGGTGTACAGGTACACCTCTGCCTAACCCTTCGGGGAAACAAGGCGTGATGTTATGATGTTATGTTATAATAAACATATGTTACAACAAGTCAAGTTTTCTACTTTTGTATTGATTTTATATTAAACGATGGCAATAGATTTTCAGTAGTCGAGAGATTTACAACGTGTTTTTTTTTATCCCATCCCATAACTCTAGGATTATATTCTTTAACTAAAAATAATACAAAAAGTCCTTGAACATGTGGTCCAAAAATGCATAGTTTCGAAGATATCATCAATCATAATAATTAGCATAGCATAGCATAGCATAATCAGCCTATAACGTTCCCACTGCTAGGACACAGTGCTCCTCTCTATGAGAGGTAGTGAGCCGTAATCCACCACGCGGGCTCAGTGCGGGTTGGTAGATGTCACATGTCTTCGAATTTTTGGTTCTAGGACATGCCGGTTTCCTCACGATGTTTTCCTTCACCGTTTTGAGAGCAGTGGTGATTATATTATTTACACAAAGTAAAGCGCCTGCTTGGGTTCGAACTCACGACCTACAACTCGTAAGTCGGGACGGTTACCACTGGGCCACCACTGCTCATCATAATAATTATGTATGAATAAATATAAGTTTCATTGAAAAGTACGAGTAATTCATTGTCATTCAAACCAATCATTCATTTTTAAAGCTAAGAAAATGTGACGTAAGCATATTTTACGAAAGGGTGTTTTACATTAATAATCGCGACTATGTTCTTTGAAATGGTCTCATTCATACCCTAGAGTTATTGGATATCAAAAGAAACACTTTGTATAATTTACAGTCCATAGGTACCTACTTTCGCTTTGGAATGGGCAACTAGCTTCATTTTTCTGACTGACCGACCGGGCGACCCCTTGACAATTCAAAAGTGCCTGTAATTGGTTTATTTGAAATAAATGCTTTGAGTTTGAGTTTGAGTCAGGGGTAAAGTTGCTCATGGAAAATAATGATGCCACATTTGAGTGTATTACAGTAATGCCCCCTACACCACGACGCTACTGAAAAGTAACGTGTTCCAAACGCGAATAACTAATGGATAGCGAAAGTGACCGTAAACGTTATTTTAGTGCAGTGTCGTGGAAATATTAAAGCTAACTGAATTACATGCGTCAAAACGTCTCATGTACTCGAATCAAAACAAAAAAAAATATTCACATAAACCTACATCGGCACTTATAAAACGTTAGAAGCTAGGTGCACGGTCCCAGTTCCCAGTCGTTTTTTAGGGAGAAGAGCCGGCAAGAAACTCTTTCAAAAATAGTTGGCTTAAACAATGTTTTCAAATTACTGAACATGATGTCGCACTCGTTATTTCATGTAGTACATTATTTCAGTAGGGTTTGGATGATTAATAACGTGTTTCAGAAGCAGGTTCAAAATAAATATGAATTATGCATTTTTATTATTCAAATGTATTAAAACATAACAACATATATATAACTAAATTAAATGACTAAATCACTAACTACCTGTACAAATTAATATAAAACACTCAGGCGTCGAAGTACTCGTCCGCATCGCTGTCATCTGGAAACGTGCCCAGAAGACTGGCAGCATTGCCACACTGAATGGCAATGCTAATTCCAAAGAACAATCCAGCCCTCTGGCCACGTGAAGTGTCGACTAGTCGGTGAGAAATTTGAATAAAACTTAAAAAAAATGCATTTTTTAAGTTCAATGAAATTAAACTTAAACAAGCGTAAACAATACTTCCTTTCCTTAATAGAAATTTGCCCTATAATAAGGTGATAATACGCCTAAAATACATCACGTCGTACGTCACTGATCACTATTCCATTATAGGGAAAAACGCATCCAAAGTTAAGCACACAAGATATCTCGTCCACTAATGAACGAACCGCTTAGCACTAATGCAAGCAGATAGTCTACTAATGACCTTTAAACCTTCCTTTCGGTGATTTGTTTGTGTATCGATTTTGTAACTGAACTGATGCAGTTATGGGGTTATTAATTTTAGATAAAGAGAGGGGCCCGTGGGAAAGAAACAACAGCCGCAGGGGTCGATCGATCAGGTTGAGCTACGCTTGTCGCGGTTGGTCCCTAGATGGTGACCATCTTTGCAAACCGAGAAACCTCGAAAGCACGTTGAACCGTTGGTCCCGGCTGTCGTTCGTGGATCTATGACAGTCGTTTCGGGTCGTCAGAAGCCCGATAGTCTGACAACCAAACTTATCAAGGGGTATCGTGTTACCCAGTTACTGGGTTGTGGAGGTCAGATAGGTCCTGGATAGTCGGGTTAGGCTGGAAGCCGAGCCCAACTTGGGAAAAGTCTCATAACATAATCAGCCTATTATGTTCCCACTGCTGGGACACAGGCCTCATCTCTGTGAGAGGGAGTGGGCCGTAATCCACCACGCGGGCCCCGTGCGGGTTGGTAGATGTCACATGTCTTCGAATTTTTGGTTCTTAGACATGGTAGGTTTCCTCCCGGTGTTTCCCAAGAGCAGTGGTGATGATAATTTACACAAAGTAAAGCGCCTGTCTGGGTTCGAACCTACGACCTACGCCTCGTAGGTTGCGGCCTTTACCACTGGGCCACCACTGCTACTGGGAAAAGTAGGCAGATGATAATGTTTAATTTTGGATAAACTTTTGGGACACAAAAAATTTTTTATGCCACTAGTGTTGCATTATAACCGAAAAAAAAATTGATCCAGGGATAGGTTCCTTTAAATAGAATTGGTTGATCTAATAAGACATATGACTTTTGAAAGTACTCATGGGTACTTGAAGAGGTAATGAGAAGGAATAAGCTTTGATTAGTGATTCGATCGTTAGTCTACTTTATCAGGAAATTTTGCTTTAATTGGCCGTGGCTATAATGACTGGCTGTTACAAATGGTGTGCTCGTGCCTACGCTTATGTATGGAAGTTAATGTGGTAAAAGAAGCATGAAAGCAGAATAAATGCTGTGGAAATGCGTTCCTTGCGGAGAATGTGCGGTGTGACTAGGAATGATAGGCTGAGGAATAAGGCAACGGTGCCGTTTAAAAGAAGACGTAATGACCACAATTTATAAGAGTATGCTTATATGGTTTGTTCATGTTGAGAGGATGAATGAAAGGAGACTAACAAAAAATTTGTGTGGAAATGCCGGGAGGGGACGCCCTAGGAGGACGTATAGTGACCTTATTGGTGATGTTCAGAAAGGTCATGTGCGTGTACTCGCAACCGGAGCTCGTTTATGACCAGCATGGCTAATATAATAGGCGCGAGAACGCTCTCTATCTCGATTTGTCGAAATTTGTCTACGAATCTGACGTTATTAGATTGCCTAAAATGACCGCTAAGCTCGAGTAAACTCGACAAAGGCACTTTGACACTTCTATATCTCGCACCGAAATACCGATGTAGCAAGTTATTAAAAACAAATAGTTTTTATCATTGCAACATCGGTTGATTTTACGCATGGAATTAGTATGTACTGTATTGAGTTTACGTCTACCTCTGTTAATTTGTGTTTAGTTTCTTAATTAACCCGACTTTTTTTACTAAAATTAAAAAAACAAAATTAGTGGCTTTAGTTATTACGTTGCGAAAGTTTGATATTGCCATACACCCGCTTATCCTAGATTTCAAAAATCACCATAATTGGCAAAGAGACTGGTTATTACTGCACGTGATACTCATCTATGCAATAGTGCTCCCCTCCGTCACAGTTTCTCTCTCGGCCGCCGAAAGGAACTTCGTTCCAATGTAAAAAGTAGTTTACAACTAAGTTTTTTTATTAATATATTTTACAATAAAATGATGACTAAAATAAGTATAATTATGAATTTGCCATGTTATATTGGAGTTTTTATTTTATTTTTATTGTATTATAATTTTGTCTTCTCCTCTCGTCGCCAAACTCGAGGACGACTAAACTAGAGAAAATTGGTGATTTTCTTATGTTGAATTGTCAAAATGCGTGATAATATATGTGTCATGTTAGGGTTTAACGAGAAAACATCTAGTTTGACGGAACGAGTTGAATATTTTGAATGGCAGCGCTGTCAGAAAACGAGTAAAGTGACGATAACAACGCGACGAGAAAACGCGAGAGTGATTAATTGTCGCGTCTGTCATGTTAGCCCTGACATCAGGGCTGATATGAACGTAACCGAGGCAAAAGGAGTATGTAAGGATGTGGCGTTCTGTGGTTTCTGCCTACCCCCATGGGAAGAAGGCGTTTATGTATGTTTGCTATAACTAGTCTGTTTTAAAAAGATCGGTACTGACACAGACAACGACTAGCTCCATCAGTTTTTATAGCCAACTATTTAATACTAAGTTTAAAAACTCTAAAACCAAAAATTTAAAACTGACTGCCAAAAAAACACTACTTGAAACTTCACTTTAATTTTGGAAGTCTTTGGTTTGTGTTTTGCTTTTTTGCCACCGACTTCCGAAATTAAAGTTAGTTTTCATTTTGACACAACAAAGGTTTTTTTCAGTCAGTTGTTTTTTTTTATTTATTTTTTGTTGACGTACCTACCCTGCACAAATTCGTATACTTGCTATGTATACAACGCGACGGGCTGTTTTAGAACATCATCAGGATACACAAAATCGATTTAATAATAGAGGTTTAAATTTAATTATACCTTCATGTTGTGAGATTCCAGAGTGAAACTATTTTCACACATTAATTGTAACATTTGGAATGTTATAAATTGAAACAACAACATTCGATTGCTTGACTTTCAATTGTTTTTTCATTCTGCTTTTAAAGTAAAGATTTCTGAATGGTGATTTTTAAATACGATTTCCGGAACGCGAGGAACTCAAACAGCTCTCAATATCAATACTGTTTGCGATTTTGGTTTAATCACCTTCGTAGTGGTAATTCCGACTTGAAGAGGGTAAATTACGATGAATTGAATGTGATGGTGGAAGCCGATCCGTTTCAACCAAGGAATTAGCGCGTGGTTTAATTTTAGCATATCCACAATATTGAGCTGTTTGCATCAAATCGGTAAGATAAAAAAAATTGTGCCCCATGATTATACTGATCTGTAGACAGAAGCGCGCGTTGAAGATAGCCTTGCCTTGTTGAACCAGTACAGAAATGAAGAGATTTTCGGGCGTAATGTGATGAAAAGAGGATACTTTACGATAATCGCAAAATTGATTATTTTTTTAGTACAAAACGGCAATTTCATATTCTGAATACCTACGTATTATCGAAGCTAATTCGAAAACTACCAAAGCAAACTTAATAACATTCTTATGGAACCACCGCTTTTTCGACCAAACGAAAGTAATAATTTTCTAAATCAGTCCAGAATTGATGAAAATATCGATGAACATCAATACATTAAAAAAAAAAAACATACAGACGAACATGGAACCTCCTTTTTGAAGTCAGTTAAAAATCACAATATTTTGCAATCCCGATGCAAAAGTAATCACAAACACCACATTTACCCATGAATCCAAAAATCTTCATCTAACAGTCAATTTTTTTTAAATATGCTAATTGCCACTTCAACATGGTGGCCGCCTCTCAAAATGTAGATCAAATATTTAGATAGATGAAAAAAATCCGCGTCGAATGCAAACCTAGGGCGTGCGTCCACTGGTGCCTCGGCACGGTTAGTCATTTTTTTGAGACGAATAGATCCCAACAAAGTAACATTTTAGAATACTGAAAAAGAATATCGAAGGTACGAAGCCAATGCGTAACTGTCAATGCAGTATTCACACAACACCTTATTTAACCCTAGATTCCCACCACAGCACCATCTCATACGAATATATCATAAACAAAAAGTTGAAATTTAAAGTAATGAAAACGTTTATTTAGATTAAAAAAGAGTCCTATACACAAAAAATACAAAAATAAAGACATACACTTAAACATACAACACAAACATACTACAGATCTCGATTGGTCAGCATGTGAACCAGACAGCAATGGTTCAGGTACTGGCAATCGAACACCTGCGCGAATGCCCTCAGGATGCCTTTGGAGGTAGCTCGAACCCTGCGCATCAGGGATGTGCATAGTAGAGTGAAAACAGTCTACTTGCGACCCGGCGGACATCCCTGATGCGCTGCAGAATCGGGGCAGACCCATCAGCACCCTGAATGCATTATTATATTGCAAACACAAGGCGTTGTACTGTCTACGCGTGTATGAGACCCACAGGCTGCTCGTGTAGAATGATGTAAAATATGCTATATGCAATATTGTCTTAATGATAATCATCGTAGGTACAAAAAAAAAGCTTAGTCATTGAACTTTCAATATTATTGTCATACTATTAAGTTATATTCTTATACGTCGCATATGAATCCCTTACTGTGCTATGCCACCCGTGGGAGTAGTCCCCTACGGTCGGAAGTGAATTTTAAAGCACTGTGTCAGGAATTGACTTTTAGATGTAGTGAATAAACTTATTTTGGCTAACAGTGCATTTAAATAAATTTGAATTAAGCATTACCTTTATTATATTTGCGGTTTTTAAAGAAATGTGGCGTTAGTTGGTGATTTTTAATGTTAGCTTTTAAAGTTTTGTTGGATTGTTTTTTTATTGCATAAGAACTAGGAACACTGAATGAAAGGAAGGTATTTTTGAACAGAAGTAAGGCATTCAATGTGCCACTCTCAATTCATGTGTAGGTACTTAATGAGTTAATCTTGGACATTACTGACATAATTATTATGTGAAGGAAAACATCGTGAAGAAGCCTGGACATATAGTTAATATAAGTCGGAAATCGCCAACCCGTCTTAAGCAAGCGTGGTGATCAATGCTCGTGCCTTCTCTGTATGAGAAGATGCCTTTGCCCTGCAGTGGGACAAAAATAGGCTTATAATAATAAAGAACACAAAATTAACAAAACCTGAACTTATTTTGAAATCACCAACCCGACTTGAGCAAGCGTAGGAATCAATGCTCGTCCCTTTTCTGTATAAGAAGAGGCTGCAGGGCAAAGTGCAGCGGGTCAATAACAGTGTGGTGTTATAACATAAGAATCCTGCTTCTATCATTCGAAAGATATGTATAAGCCCAAAAATAAGAGATCACAAGCCTATAAAAATCTAAATGAATTGAATCGTATCGAATGAAAAGACACGAGCAATCCAATTAGTTGAACTCCAGTTTCATATTTTGTGCTGAATGGCAACACTCAGTTTAGCAATGTATTGCAATACCAAATTGTTGATATTTTTTAAGACAGGTAGATAAATCGTTTATTTGGTGCACACAAAGGAAAAAGCCCAACAAAGAGTTTTTTGTAAGGAGACCACAGCCGTTATGGCACATGGCGACATGGGCTATATAGCACAAAAAAAAATTGCTGCGAATATAATTTTATTTTTGGTGTGAAAAATCGCTGTTTTCGGTAGTGAGCAACTTAAATACTTAGAATAATAAGGCATAGAAGATTAGTCTCACTCAGGCTGCCTACTAAAAAGTGACGCCACTTTGGTATTTATGTGTGAGTGCGCGGCATGTAATTACGTTATCAAAGCGTTTCTTCGACTGCGGCATCAAACATTCTAACCCCCTGATTACAGCGGCCGCCCGCTACACTCCCTCTCGCATTAGCAGTATTCGCCGACCAAGGCATACTTTAATCGACACCGACGACGCCACTACCCTCCTCCAGGAGAGTAGTAAGGCCACTAGCACGCTACATAAGCCCAAAACCCGATCGCCGTCCTACCGCCCTCGCCGCCGAGGCCCGCCGCGACGCCAAAATCGACGCCCCTCCCGACCCTTGCTCGAGCCAGCCCGCGCCGCTGAGCCTGTAGCTTTAAATTCGTCCGTAAATAATACCAATCCTGATCCAGCTAGTCATTTGCTGCCCTCTTCCAGCGACGCCCTAAGCCGAGGTTCGTACCCCACAGGGGGTGCCCTTAGCGTTGTCGCTTAGTTTTAGTAACTACAAGTTTGTTTGTTTGTTTAGCATATCGCAGGTCAACCTATGCGGTTGTCGTCTGCTTAAGCGGACTTGCCTGTGGATTCCCTAATAAATTAAGGCCTCCAGCCAGGACTTAGACTTTTATACTAACTAAATTTTAGTTAGTATAAAAGTCTAAGTCCTGGCTGGAGGCCTTAACTTAGACTTTTATACTAACTAAATTTTAGTTAGTATAAAAGTCTAAGTCCTGGCTGGAGGCCTTAATTTATTAGGGAATCCACAGGCAAGTCCGCTTAAGCAGACGACAACCGCATAGGTTGACCTGCGATATGCTAAACAAACAAACAAACTTGTAATTACGCTGTGTTCAACAAAGCGTGACTGAGCACTGACGGCTCGCTGCGCCACCTAAATCGTATTAGGTATAGTTTGAGTTGCTTCACTTTTGGTGCTCGTTCTATGTTTCTATGCGTTTCTACATTGTTTTTATGGGTGCGTGCAACGGTGCAGGGGTCGTGGGGGTATTTATAGTTGTGTTGTATATAGTATAGTATATAGTAACAGCAAACACCAGTTTTCGTAAAAAAAACGACACTAAAAGTTGGTATATTTGATAACCAGAAAGTTACCTACCAGGTGTGGTCCAGTATAAAATATAAGAACGAATAGGAGTACAAATGTCTCTTGGCTTTGTTAAGTGTCTTAGACCCGTTGTAGTATCCGCAGTAGTGTAAGTAGTTATTTAGTTACTCCCTAACCAACATTTTTAACTTTCTTCAGGAGTTTTGTAAGAAGCAGGTACTACAGGTTTAACACAGCTTAACCTGTCGGGAACTACAGGCGTCATGATACGTTTTGTGAAAACCCCTACTATCTGCCGAAGTCAGATAGTAGGGGAAAGTGCCGAAGTCAAACTGGACAATATAAAGCCGTACAGAAGTTAGTTCATTATAATCTACGGTATACATTTTCATAATTGAACTGTCAGATTCTAAGCTGCAGTTTCCAAATTCTGTGTTTCAAGTTAATCGAATAAACAAAACATCAGCTACTACACAATCAAATTTAGAAACAGCTGAACTATTAACAAACCATTGCTTCAAGCTCAGAATCTCTAATTCTATATGCTTCATACCTAATCCGACGTCCAACGGCTGTGAAACTTCAAAAGTAAAATGCTAGAGGAAATCCACCGGTGATTGCTGGAAAATAGAGTCCGATTTGGCGTGACGAATTAATTCTAAGTTTCAAAGTGGATCATGTGGATGGGTTGTCAGTTGCAGCGGATAACAATATTTTGCTTGAATTTGTGATTAGTGTTAATTAAATAATTTGGGCTAGCGGCTAAATAATATACTCCCTAAATAATCACAAGTTAAGCTACTCTTGCCGTAGTCACTTCGTGGATGGGTGACCATCCATTACATTTCGAGTCCCCTCTGTGCCTCGAGAGCACGTTCAGCCGTCGGTTCCGGCTGTCATTAGTAGATCTTTGACAGTCGATACAGTTTGTCAGCCGAAAAGTCTGACAACCAGTCTTACCAAACGGTATCGTGTTCCCCAGTCGCTCTTTGTAAAATACGGGTATTCAGCTGCATCCCGTCAGACAGGAAACCGACTCCAACATAGTTAAGAAAAGGTAAAAGTATAGATTTAATGTTAGTGAAGGAATTTGATTGAACAAAGTAGGGTAAATTGTGGAATAAAGAAACCTGCCTACCAAATCTTAAAGGTAAACTAGAATAATAATCTATAATTCAATTAAATGAACACAGTAACTAACTTGAAAAGCCAAAAAAGAAGAATCCGAATCGAAGGACCAAATATTAAGGTATCCGACGCGAAGGACTAAAATAATGAATCGATCAGATGTGTAAAGTCCATTTATGTGGTTTAGTGTGGCTACAAGAAAAAAGGTCATTGCATATTCAAACTGAAAGAGTGTCGTGAAAGCTAGGCACCTTACAGGTTTTATCAAAAGTTATTCTCGTTTAGCACAAGCAGAAGGAGAAGAAGAAAAATAATTAGGATTAACCGACTTTGCCATATTTTTATGAACCCAATAGCGTACCTACAACGATCGATAACCACCCGTAGAAGATTGCAGGGACGATCTGCAACTTAATTGCACACTTTTAATCCCAATCTGAATAAAATCACAATCATCGAATCTCAATCGTTTTCGATATCGATCGTTCTTATGAAGCAATGGATTAGCAATATTGCTAATTAATTGCTTCATAAGTTTGAAAAATTTGTCTGCTCAACAACGTAAATAACGAAATAAATATTGTTGTAATGTCAAAATAAAACCCATTGCTACGGTTAGTGTGTTACGCAATTACCGCGCTGGATATGACTCGCGCAGACCACGGAAGCAAGGCACAAAAAGGAGAAGGCCTTAATTTAGCAGCGAGTGGAACAAGGCTGCCAATGATCATTATGATGATGATGAACATAGATGAGCACTAATATAATGATCTATTACCACACGTAGATAAACAAGTCCACTCAAACTTCGAGTCTTGGACTAACTACGAGTACTATCTGCTTTCAATGTCCAGTTAGTAACTCAAACACGGACAGATCTGACCGCGCTAATTAGGGCCCTGCACTAAACCAACGAACTCCTGGTCTATATCACCACAGTTATTTGACTTGACAACTCCGACGATTGGGTCTATCTAGAAACCTAGTCTAGTTGGACTAACACTAGTTTTATGGACTGTAATTGATTTTAACGCGGGTAGTAATGGTCGGTTAAAAATGTGTGGATTTTAACTTCTTGTTTTGCAGTCTAGCTTATTAATAACTAGAAATATAAATAATGTTTATTTGAATAAAACATGGTTTATAAAGTTGTTTTAAAATACATTGTAGAGCATACATGTTTTGCTTATATCATAGCATGCAAATATTATTGGTAAGATTACAAAATGTTTCCCGTTAGTAAATTCTTTAATGGTGTAAAAATATTGATGTTTAACCATTTATGTAGTTTGTAGTATCTTTGGTTATACTGGTTGTACCTAAACTTTAAAAAAGATAATCCTCCGCAAAATCTCTTAAATACATCGTCGCATAATTATCAAAGTTTGAGCGAGAACTATCATATTTTATGTAGTGAAATACCTATAATTTATTCTATTCAACCGTGCATTTTTGAATTTCATGTACAACGCAAAAAAGCTTTTATTTTGGTATAAGCTAAACTCTGTTTATTTATTTGGTAGACCAAAATGACAGCTGCGATCAACCTTATTCTCATATACATACATACATACATAACATCACGCCTGTAATCCCAGAAGGGTTAGGCAGAGGTGTAAGTAACTTAAACCCACATTTCGCCAGTTATGATAAGTCCCATGTAATGGGGGGCCATCCATCATGCCATCAACCAGGCACAAATACTGATTCCAGGTTGCTACTGAGAAGTTTTAGATAGAAAAACCCAATAACACTTTGCCCGACCCAGGACCTCATGCTCAGCAGTAGCTCTTAGTCTCATATATTTTGTGCCAGTTTCTGTTGAGCACTACATACATTATTACATTCTTCACTAAACATATTCTACACATAGGCAGGTTTTCCAAACGTTAATGTTATTCGATCACAGTTGTAATTTTGGTCAAGTAAATTAAAAATCTCACAAACCATTTTTCGTGGGATCATCATGTGCATCTTGATGTGTCCTTAAACCCGTTTCTCACGATCAGTAAGCATTTTACCAACCGTGGTAGATTTGTTCAGTAATCGTATCATAGTGCAGTTTTATACCCGTGGAAAGCTTTCGTAGCTTATATTAAGAAGGATTCAGAATTTTTGACGTGAAAATACGTCGATAAACTGAACTTCATCGCCCATATTTTCCAAATAGCTTAGATAATAGAAAGCGTGACAAACCCCTCGCGTCACTTCGATGGCGGACTTATCCGGTGTGCGCCGCCGTAAACCGGTTGAAACCAGTTCAATCTGGTTCGAGAGAATGAAGATGATTTAGTTCGATGATAGGGGAAATTTTAGAAGTGTGACTGTCCTAGTTTTAGTTTAGAAATCGGGGGAATTTATTTTGATTAATGTAAAAACTTTGGACATGACGACTGTGGAGAACTCGTCTTTCATTAAAGTGAAAAAGTCTGGTCTAAGAAGAGCAGTGGTATTTAAAAAAATAAGAAGTTTCGTGTCTGATCTAATTAAGGAGGAGCTTCCGGAGGTCTTCTTAAGAATTGAAGATAGGTTATGTTATTTTTTCATGACATTTAGTAACGTAAGTTGCTTATCATAATTTAAGAGTTTGATCACTGCTTAGCATAATTCAAAAGTTTTCAAATACGTTGCACACTTGATACCATAGTATTAACTAAAACATAAAGTCACACTGAGAAAAACAATTCGGATAACCAACCGAAAATATAGAAGCTAAGCTGTAATTATCCGAATGATCGTCCAAAATGGTGTCAAACGAGAGGAAGCTGTGTTTCGGGCAGCTGCGGGCATTGGGTCAGCGCCAACTGATAAGAAGGCTCCGGAAGTTTTAGATGAGTCACGGAGTATGGAATGTATGGAGGGCTAATGTATGCCAAGTATTGTGTGGCCGAAAGTTAACGTGACTGGCGATATAAGGGCAGGACTGGAAGACACCAAAAAGACTGGTCTAGTGTTGGTTGATTTCTCGAATGCCTTTAATACCGTCTGTCACGACATCCTGTTAGCCATTCTATCATATATTATGGTCTCTCAAGGAGCACTGAAATGGTTCTTCCCTTACCTTCGGGATTCTTTTTCTTGCTGGTGTGATTGGGAAACTGGTGTTCCTCAAGGCGGTATACTTTCTCCTCTTCTGTTTTCTATTTTTATTAATCTTATAACTTCCGAAATTCAGTGTGCGTATCATACTCGTATGTATTGAGATGACTTGCAGTTATACTGTCAAGGGAAGGTTGACGAATAACCTGACGCTATCGACAAATTAAATAGAGACTTGGTAGCCATTAAAACCTGGGCTGACAGACCCTACGAAGTATCAGGTGATCATCATTGGCAGTTCTAGTAGTATTAGCAAAGTGGATGGTACAACCTTGCCACCAGTACTCTTCCCATTGAAGAGTACTGGTGGAAGAGTACTGGTGGCAACGATCGTTTCTTTTACCCTGCGCATCGGTCGCTTCTAAAGTGGTTGCCCATACATCAGCGCAAAGAGGAAAGAATGCTGACTACCTTATTTTAATGTCTTGTTTCTACCTCATCCCCTGGTTTTCTAACCCCTCACTTTCAGTACATTTACGCAAACCACAAAAGAAATCTTCGGTCATCACACAATCGACTTCTTCAATGCCCCACTCATCGCACAGACTTCATTCACTCTTCCTTCTTCGTTTATCTCTCTGTGGAATGCACTACCCCAAGAAATCAGGATGGCAACCAACCGTCCATCCTTTAAAGTTAAAGTTCGTGAGCACATTCGCAAGAAGCTGGCAGTATCATCTTAACGGTAATGTTTTCTCATTGTCTTATTCGTTTTTAGTATATTCATATATTTATGTTTATTTATTTGTGCTTATATTTATATATATTAAGGTATATATATGTATTATATTTATAGTTTTAATAGGTTTATGCGTTTCTTCAAATTTAAAAATATTTATTCCTGAATGTTTTTTATAAATTGCACCTACCACTGCTTGTCTCTGTATCACCCAAAGGTTGACAAAATGCCTATGGCATTAAGACACAATACAAATAAATAAAGATGGCACACCGTTATTTGACTGCTCATAACTTTAATATAGTGTTTAACGGTTAATAAGGTTACTTCAAAATGTTATTTGTATAATTCCCTACCCCCATATTTTAAGGAATTTATATAGTTTGAGAAAGTTAAGAAGCCGACAAGAGCTTAAGTGCGGTCGCTGTCAGACTGCATAGAAATGAAAAAGAAGCACCCTGACACAAAGCTGGTCATTTATTTCAAAATATGAATCGATTATCTTTTAAAAAAAATGTATTGATTGGACTCAAAATCTAAAACACTAACACGTAAGTAAATAAGATGCTTGTAGAATAATCTGACAATTTTTTTTAAATGAATGCATTTATATTAGTATGGTTTTTAATCGTTAAAATAACCTTTTAGAGGTATCTTCGTGTTTTTTTTCTATCGTATCAAATTAGTTGTATTATGTTTTCAACACACTATCTAACCAGCATATATATCCTGAAGAATATCATATATTTTTCTGATTTAATTTACTACAGTTGATCATATACTTTTACGCGATATAAAACTTGCGTTTAAGTCCAGTAGTACCCTTAAATGATGCTACTTTTTACATCCGATTGTGGTATAAGATCTCTCAAATGGAAGAATATTATTTTTGACATTTTCAACAACCTTTGAATTAAGTCCAGTAGTACCCTTAAATGATGCTAATTTTGACATCCGATTGTGGTATAAGATCTCTCAAATGGAAGAATATTTACTTTTGACATTTTCAACAACCTTTAAATTAACCTTCAAAAAGTCAAGTCGAAGTTGAATAGGTGCGCCAAATTAAAATGTTTTATATAATTCAATGTGTTATACAGAAAATTTAAAACATGTCATTCTGCCGAGAGAAAGGAAAGGGATGCACATACGTGCGCGTAGGCAAGTGATTTGGCAACATCGTCGCCCTATCTTTCGTAGGAACGGTCGATTAGGTAAATGACAACTGCTTTACCAACTTGCTTCATGTTGTGAACTCTGTGATAAATGGATTTCTCTTTGGGCACGCGCTCAAATGGATACTTTAATTTTGCTTATCTGTTTTTTTTTACTGGAACGACGATAAATCGTTTGCAATATCTAAGACAATAATTACACTTTTTTTTTAAAGAATTTTGGTTTGGGAAATGACAGATACTGAATCTCCTATTACGAGTTGGAGTAAGTTTTCTATTTCGTCCTGTATAAATGCGTCCATTCCTATTGGTATATCGTACGTTGTCAAAGTTTTATTATGCCATGAAATATGACTGAGGGCTCCATTTGTCATTAGTCTTATGCAAAAGCTGTGCTTAAATTCTGTGAGAGTTTCAGACGATAAAATCTTAGGATGAGGGTTCACTATCGAGGGTTTGCTCTAAGTTTGTCGGTCCGTGGAATACGCGTCCCCTACCCCCATATTTGTTAGTTTTTCTAACAGTCAGCGGCAAAGTTGGAGTAAACGGGATATAGGTACATTAACTCAATATACCTATAATACCTTTTACTTATGGGAGTAGGCAGAAAGTACAGAACGCGACCTGCTGCCGATGCTTACATGCTCATTCTTCTTTTGCTTTAATTAGGTTCATAAATGTGTCGCACGCCGGTTGAGAGTTTAAATCGATTACAAAACTTAAAAAAAAAGCTGATTTATTCTTACGTACACAGAACATAAATCGTCGGCAGCTGCACACCGTGACTGTGACAAGAAGGCTTCCACTCAGCATGATGCTGTGCTATAGGGGACCCACAGCACAGCGCTGATTTTCAGTGGTCACCCAAAAAATTACGTACGGAAACCAAGTCAGGTTTAGGGATTCAATATACACTTGGGAGCAAATAAATCGAGCCACTACCTTTTTTCACGTAAAATGGTAAATATTTTTGGGAATATGGAACGTATCAATTCGAACTATATATCGCCTAAAAGTTAAGTTAATAACCTTAACAATGAGGGTAAATTATTGAATAATAACCTTATTGAATGATAAATTATTGGCTCTGCAAGAAAAATGGTAATTTTGATAGAAAATTTAGTAGGGCTAAAACAGTCCATAAAAACAATAAAAAACAAAATTATTGCAAAAAAAATATTCTTAATAACTGGTATTACCCCCCCGTGCCCTGATGCATTCTTGTAGCCTATTAGTCATCGATCTGATCAGAGTTACGATGACATATTGTGGTATGTTCTCCCACTCTTCAAGCACAGCGACTTTAAGCTCGGGAATGGATGAAACAGCGGGAACCCTGGCTCGGACTCTCCGTTTTAGCTCGTCCCATAGGTGTTCGATCGGGTTCAAATCGGGACTTCGTGCAGGCCATACCATTTGTTGAATCCCGATCGCAGACAAGTATTCCGTAACGATCTGCGCGGTATGAGGTCTCGCATTGTCATGCATAAACAAGAAATTTTCTCCGACAAAACCAGCATACGGCATTACGTGGTCTTCAAGAATGTCAGTTATGTATCGGTCAGCTGTTAATCCACGTCTACCACTGCCATCGTTGGCGGGGTCGACGAAGACAAGTTCCGTTTTTCCGTCTAGAGAAATTCCTCCCCACACCATACAAGAACCACCACCAAAACTCACAGTTTCTCGAATGCAACATTGGGCAAATCTTTCACCAGGACGTCTATACACTCGGTTTCTCCCGTCATTGCTAAAAAGACAGATTCTTGACTCGTCAGAAAACAAAACTGACCTCCAGTCTTCTAACGTCCAATTAATGTGTTCTCGAGCAAACTCCAAGCGAGATCAGCGATGAGCTACAGTCAATTTTGGGCCAGTTGCTGGTTTGTGTGATGTTAAATTTCGTTCCTTTAGTCTTCGTCTCACTGTCCACCTACTGATTGCGACACCTCGAACGTCACGTAACGCTTGCTGTAGCTGAACAGCATTAAGTCCACGGTCGCGCAACGAATTGGTTGCAATAAAGCGGTCGTCACGTTCTGATGTTGCCCGTGGTCGGCCAGTTCCAGGTCGCCGAACAAAAGCACCAGTCTCCAGATACCTGCGGTATACCCGCTGTACCTTTGAACGACTCAAATGAAGTCTGCGTGCCACTTCACGTTGTCCGTGTCCAACCTCAAGTAAAGCTACAACTTGGGCAGCTTCCGTCGGTGTAGTATCCATTTTATCAGGTTATTTTGATTACACAGACACAGATAAAGACAACAATAACAAGTAATATGGGTATGATTAACAAAAACCTCAAATTTAATCTTTTCTTAACAGAGTACAATAAAAATGTCATTAGCAAATTAAATGCGATAATTTTATTCTACCCTTTAAACTTTAATTAAAATGAAATTTTGACAACTAACGACCCTCATTGTAAAGGTTATTAAATACCCTTTTAGGCGATATATGTTTCGAATCGATGCGTTCCATAATACCAAAAATAATAACCATAATGCGTGAAAAAGGAAGTGGCTCGATTTATTTGCTCCCAAGTGTATTATATGAAAATAAGGACATAATAAAATAAAACAGTAAGTAAGTTGGTTCTCAAAAAATACAAAAGTTAGATTTCAAATAACATATAAGTAAATACTTAACTAATAATAAAAAAACACCATGAATATAATTAAATGCAGGGTACCCAACCAAAAAACATACCTGCACAGTAATGTGTTTTGTCTCGCTCCCACTACCACCTAGCGCCGCCCGCGTCGCCTGCGCGCGCGCGCACTTTCGCACATCGCTATCTAAGTATCTATTTAGATGCATTTCCCCACAGAGTACACTATAGTATACTCATTTCCCTACTGCGCCTAGTAGCGTGATGACGTACTGCCCGTGATCCGGCGGCGTCCGGCCTACACGCTGCGGCCACGGGCGCACGGGTCCTGCGTGGACGCACGTCGCGCGTGGCTAGTTTCATGGTATCGTAGATGCGTGAGTTACTACCGCTAAACGAAAAGTCGACAATGGGTACCCGGCCAGTACTTGTGTCTCAGTTGTCGCTTAATCAAAAGTGAGGCGTTTAGTGTATAAATATAAGTGCGTGTGTAATATAAATACTACGCACCTGACCTTTCTGAAGGATTCAATTTATTATATTTTCACCATTTAAATGCATCATTACATGAAAGTTTATTCATACCGTTAAATCTCCATACTTTTTAGTCATCCCATTAAATACACTGTCATTAAGTAAACAATGCCCAACTCACAAGCCACTTGGAACGTTGCCTGCCATTACAAAACCACAGCAGCGCAACGTTCCTCCGCTTACATTGTATTTAAATTGAGCGTCACAACAATTTAATTGTTAGTTTTAATACACTGCGGCTTTAGTGTGGTGAACGTTACAAGTGGAAGTGTAGTTTTGCTGTTGTATTGTAAGAAAGTTTTGGTTAATTGTTGTGACTTCTCTTTGTTCTTGTCACGTAAAACGTGTTAAATTGTAAGGATACCACTGCATCTACAGGGTTGAAGGAACATCGACGCACAACCGGTTACCATGGTCTCAATACATGATTCTGAACCCCCCTGCGTTGAAATTTTTCATCGGTTATTTAAAAAAAATCTGCTGTTTCATAGAAAAGTGTAATACCTACGCGGTCAAAATGTATGGTATAGCAATTTTTTTTTAATAACCGCCAAAAATGTCAATGCAGGGGGTTCAGAATCATGTAAGTACTGAATCCATGGTATCAGGTTGTGCGTCGATGTCCCTTCCACCCTGTATACAAATAAATAAAATTTGAGTGTCTGTTTGTAATGTCAAAATAATAGCTTTTTACTAAATCCATGTGAAAGTATATAGAAAAAAACATGTTGTTCTTTTTTTCTGTCTGTCTGTTTGTTCCGGCTTATCTCCGAAATGGGTGGACCGATTTTGACGGGACTTTCACTGGTAGATAGTTGATGATATAATGAATAACTCAAATTGGGCTACTTTTATTTTACAAAAATAATTAGTAAAATGACGCAATATTATTTTCCCACATCCACGCGATCGAAGTCGCGGGCACAGCTAGTTCAAAAGAAAAGTGTACGTGTAAGTAGACGTTGGCGCCCAATTTTTTAAAGAGACTGTGACCGTTGAGTTTGTTTCGGCTTTATAAGAAACGCCAATCTCAACTAGCTTTAAAAAAATATTGACGTGTAAAAGTGTTTGTACAAACCTACTTACGGGTAAAATAAATTATCATTTATTTATCTACTCAATCAAAATCTTTAATTCATTCTTTCACTAACAGTCAACGTACAGCCAAAACCTCTGTATACATGGTGTCCCGTAAGTCGACGTTAACAGAAATATTTATAAACTCAGAATATTAAAGACAAAAAATATTAATATTTTAATTAAAAAAACAAAGTGAAACAACAGTCAACATTAATTTTGACTGGAGCAGTTGGCTGTAAATTTTAAGCATCAGTTTTCAGAAGCATTATACAGGATTACATAATATGTAAAAAAAAATAAAAAAAAGTCTGAATTTGTAAACCGCCACATGCAGTAGATTTTCTTTTTAAATGCAATGATTTTAAATATATTTATCTGTTAACATTATGACTTTGACCTATCACCAGATTCCGGCTTGACGACGACTTACTTTGTATAACGAAAATGAGCACTTTCAAGAGTTCCACAACGATGGTGAACACTACGAAAGGATTTTTGAAAATCCATCTCCCAAAGGTGTCAATAGAATATGAAAACTTGTACGGAAAGTCGTGGTTTTTGGCGATGAGAAGTTACATCGGGCATACAGCTTGTATTTATAATAAAAAATATAATCTTTTATTTCGAGCAACAAGACTCATAGTGTTAGTAACAATATACCTACAATCTAAGTTAGTACGTCACTTACAAAGACAAAAACAAAACCAAGAAACAGATTGTGACGTCATTGCTACAAGGTCAGGCCCAGCTGAAACCTTGCAGCAGTGGTTCGAAAACGCACAATCAAGCCTGCTTGCTATCACAGACAGGATGCTGTTGGCGCTGCCCAGCACCCTGCAGACCAAGGATACGCGCCGCTTCCGTATCATCGAGTAGAAACAGTCCACATGCGCTTCAGCGAACATCCGTGATGCGCTGTAGTATCGGGGCAACCACATCAGCACCCTGAATGCGTTATTGTATTGGATGCGAAGGGCGCTGTATGATTTTTGAGTATAATTAATGAATTAATTTATACAGCATGTCCTGGAATTTACGCACACCATCAAACACCCCAATTAGAATGATAAGTTATAATCATAATACATACACAACTTTTTTTTTTGTTTTTGTTGAAAACATTGTTTATTTATTAAAAAGAATAATAGTTTATACTGCATAAACAAAACGCACATTACAAAATTAAATGATATAAAATACACGCCCAAAGTAGCCAAAAGCCTTGTATCAAACCAATTAAAATTTGATAATTCGTCCATAGCTTGATGTCAGGGCCACGGAGGCAGATTGTAAACAATTTAGATTGCGTAAATGTTACAACACTGGCAAATGACAACAAACAAATAATCAAAACAGAAAAAATACCTATTGCAGAGTTGAAAATTAGCTACTTTTATTACAATAACAAGAACAAATAAAAAACATGTTAAACTGATTGTTGGAGAAAACTGTGGTATCCAACTTAACATTAATTATAATGGACAACCTCTGTTAGAGTCAGAGGAAACTACTTTTCTAGGAGTTGTATTGGACCGCTACTTCTCCTGGAAGCCAAATGTAGAAAACATATGCAAAAAATTAAACAAATTCGTTTATGTTCTCTACACACTGCGAAAGACCTCGTCGCAGAGTACGATTTTAACTGCATATCACGGCTGCGTTGATCGACTCTACAATACGGCCTTATACTATGGGGTAACTCAAAAGACGCAGATAAAGCCTTTAGGGTACAAAAAAAAATGCATTCATTCGAGCCATTTGTGGCATTCCACCATGGGAATCTTGTAAACCATTGTTTTTTAAATTAAAACTCCTTACATTACCCAGTATGTATATTTTAGAATGTGCGAAATTCGTCCGACAGCACTTTGACCTGCACCCTAATTGCGTAACACATTTTCGTAAGCGATTACGACTAATCTGTTTGATTTTGACGGTTCAAGAACATTCATTGCGTTCTTTATATTGTTGAGCAGATTTTTTATCGAACTTAAGAAGCAATGGATTAGTAATCTGTTTCAAAACGATTCAGATTCCGATTGATTGTGTATTACGCAATTAGGGTGCTGTTTAAAAAGGCTCAAGACCGTTGCCCTCGAAAAGTTAGAGATCCGGATAGAATAGTTCTGCCTAGGGCACCAAGGACTTCTCTGTATAAAAAGAACTGTTATCATATGAGTGGACTTATATATAACAAATTACCAAAGCACTTTAAAGAGTTACCCAATAATTTAGTTTTTATAAAGTTAAAATTATGGCTGCTGGAAAAACGATTTTATACTATTAATGAATTTATAAATGAAAATAAATAATCTATTTTAAATTAATGTGACGATTATTAATATTGAATGTATGTATGGAAAAATTAATCAATAATAAACTAGCATTTAAAGCATGCCATTGGACATAAATATTATATTAAATAATCAATACATTATCGATAATGTTTTGCAAGTCAAATCTCTGACTATGTATTAGGCAACTTAATAACTAACTTTAAGACCAACACTGTACCAATACCTATTACAAATAAATGATTATGATTATGATTATGATTATCGTTACAAATCTACTCACGCACTCAGTCGCACACGTATAGGGGTCTAGTGTAATAGGTTATTAGTCCATTGTTGGTTTTAACTGTACTGGACTGTGCAGTACTGATTTACGTAGTTTTTATAATTTTGGGAATAAAAAATAACCGATATTTATTGATACAACGAAACGATTCTGAACAAACTAGACTCATAATGTGTATTAATTCAGCTACATATTGTACAAAAGGCCATTCTGACAGCTATTGGTAGCCTCTCTGAATATTCCGTAACTCCCAAGGCAGTCAATGCGCAGCAACCTTGCTTGTCTGTCCGATATTTTCATCTCAGGATTAGGTATTCTCGCGTTACTCCAGGGAGAAGACTTTCCATTTCGTTCTATCGAATAGTAACAGACCGAAAGTTTTTTAGATAAGCTGACTGCCTTGCTGAATATGAGGTATTGGGTTCAATTTCCGGTTCGGGCAAAGTGTTATTGAGTTTTTCTTCGTGTTTCGTCAGACCGGACGCTCTCAATCGACTTGGAATTCAATTGAGAACGTCCGGTCTGCACCAAGTGCAAAGGGAACTGAAAGAAATCAACGACTGACGAAACACGAAGTTTGCCGAGGAACATTAGGAAAATAGTTGTACTGTAGATGGAACTTAAACAAAACTGACGATATGTGTATGGTTATGGGTGTGTGGGGGGTATGCTAATAACTAATTGTTTATTCTTTGCATAATTTTCATTTAACAGTTAAGAACCCTTCAGAGGATTCAGATCCGCAATAGCGTTATTTTTAACCATCTTTCAGTTCACCCTTTTTTCAGTAAACTAATTTTAAATGTAAATGTGATTGGAAGCCATTTGTTCTCGTCCGGTATCGAACTGACGCTGACCGCGTTTTTGCTCATCTCCGGCTGTTAATGCGTCACCCCACGTACTTACTGCAATGACGTTGAGGAGTTACTGGTCCTAAATCCAACAGTGGATTTGAAAGGTCATTGAATACCCTGGTCTTCTGTTTTTGAGCCCTGTTTTCGATATTAAATGATAAGTTGCGACAGATTTGCATGAGGTCCTGGGTTCGATTCCTATGTCGGGCAACGTGTTATTGGGTTTTTCTATCTGGAATTTCTCAGTAGCAGCCCGAAGTCTGGATTTTTGCCCGGTAGATGGCAATAGGCTCGCCCCCTATTACATGGGTCTTAAACATAACTGGCGAAATGTGGGTGTACTATAGGTACACCTCTGCCCAACCCTTCGGGGAAACAAGGCGTGATGTTATGTTTATGTTATGTTTGCAGGAAAAATCCTATTACTAACCAATAATGGTCAATTAATTATATTTAATATAATGGTTCAAAAAACCCTTTTACACGATAAAAATAGAATAAAAGTAGATGATTTTGGTGTACATTATCCAACTATGTTGAAAAGAAAGACTGAAACAAACTCAGAGTTTAGTATCTTTAATTGTTCAGGCATAAGCTTGGTCAGGAATTTTATTAGGACTATGCAGATTTGCCTGAGATGTTCTTATGAGGAAAAAACCACAAAGATTGAAGAGGACGTGCCAGTCATTGCACACAATTCTGTTTTTTTATTTAATTTAATTTAATTTATTTCCGTTTTAACGGTTGATAAACGTTATCGATGCCAACACCATCTATCGAGCTTCAAGAACACTGAAATTTAAATACATAGTTCGTTGTACTTGTTTTTTTTCATAAGTGAGATTACAAATCGTTACTATTTATTGAGATTTGACTAACTACGCTTTGGTATCAATTTAATCATGATTTTTATTGTATAATAGGTATTGATTGTACAGCCTACATATATATATATATATATACAGCCTACTATACGTACTTAGTGTAGTCTGAATTTAGAAACATATTTATTTACTTAATCAATAAAATAATATGTATATATTTGTACCAATTCGTAATTTGCACGTCAAGACCGTTCTTTTGATACTAAACATGTCAAGATTAACATAGAATTTATATAGCATATACCATCCGGGCCATTATTACGAATCTATTGATACCTCATTCATGCACACATAGACTGCTAAAATAATAACCTTTCTATTTTGCTTTGCCGACTATGGTACAGCAAAAACCAAGGGTTATTTTTCTACTTTAAATTTGGGTAAAAAGAATAGCCGCTGGTATTCATATAGGGTGATTTTGAAAACAATCTACAAAATGTAAGAGGGTGTTCTACCCGGGTATGAACATTTATAAGGGAAGCTCGATTATTATTTTGCGGATTTCAAATTTACCTCATATTAAAAGTGGTTCATTTTGATAGGTAGTAAACCCCCTGAAATTTTGTCGATGGTTTTCAAAGTCACCCTTGTATAAGCATTCCTATCGATTTCTATGGCCACGATTCATTTGTGAGTGAAATTCTTCGTAATGATTTCTTCATAATTAAGTTTGCATGCATTTCTCTTCGTTGTGCATAATAAAGACTCGCACACACTGGTAGCGAGCGTGTTTCAGGCAATTTGCCGCAGATGAAACAACTTTTCAAAACCTTCTTCAAAAAGCACTCGACTTTTAACTAAAAAACATTACCGTTCCCGATTTCAAGAAACTTACATGATACCTGTTACCATGAAATGGACCCGGAATTTCCGTCCGCCATGTTGTTCGCCGGATCTAACTAGTTCGAACTGGTTCAATCAAGTTAGCGTCGCTCCAAACCGGACGCATTCGGACGCCATTGCACGGGATACGGATACGGCCCGCGCCGGTCAATAAAAGTTAGTTCCGCAACCATAATAAGATTCCGTGTGAATTATTTAGTTAGCTTCTATGGTTTTCAATTCAATTTGGTTTTTGTTTGTTTATTTTTCTGTTTACCGTTTTAATTTCTTTCTTTCAATAGGCTATTGAATATTTTGTGATTTCAGTTGAATAGTCACTGTTTATTTATCATGATCCTTATTGTATGATCCTGCAAATAATTTTATTTTTCTTTCTTTCTTTCTTGAAGTAAGACATTTGGCACTCATCGTTAAAGGCGTCCGTAGTGAAAACCATACAAAACAAAAACAAAAACAATTCTTATATTAAAATCAGCCTTGGCAACCAAGAGATCAACAGTCCCCACTGACGGCCCCCGATCTATCTCGTAGTTGACTTTGAGAGGTCGTGACTACTTAACGCGAACATCCCGTGGCTGCCTCAAGCGAACTCAAAGCCTGGAGGCTTTGAGTTCGCTTGAGGCCAGGGGCGAAAAACCTACATCACTAAGCGACTGCTCGCTAAGGGCACCCCCTGTGGGGTACGGGCCTCGGCTTAGGGCGTCGCTGGAGGGAGGACAGCAAGATGGGACAGGATGGATCAAATTTTGATGATGATTAATAGCAGGGGAATTTAAAGCTACAGGCTCAGCTACGGCGCGGGCTGGCACTTCGTCGAGCAAGGGTCGGGGGGAAACCAGTGTATATATCAGTCAGTCGCTTTATATGTATACAATATGTAACAAAAACCCTGTCCGATCCAAAAAAGGCATATTCCTGGTTTAACATACGTACTAGAAAAAATAGTAAAAAAAATGTAACTCATAAAAACCAAAAGTTATTGATTTTTTTTATTTTTAGTTACCATGCGAAATGTAACACTAAATATGGTAAATTTTCATAAGTTGACAACACTCCACCGGCCGGCGAAATCTTTTATTTTTTGCCTATTTTTATTTCAAAGGACACCGCCGTGCACTAGCCGCACTGTAGGTACTCATAACGAGTCCTAGACCCTTTGATGTCGCCGACTGGTTGTCTATTGGCTCTACTTGTTTGTCGCCAGTCTCACGTGGAGATAGCTTGCGATCGGATGTCCGTACGTATCACGTACCGCTATCGTATCGCGAACAATGTCGTATACCAATCAGAAATATTTGAATATGTTAATTTTTATTTGTGTGTGAGTGTGATTCGGAAATCGAAGTAAGAGCTCGGATTGTGGAAGCTTTCGACTCACTCAAATCGTACACAAGTATGAAGCTGCGAAGAGTACTTGCAAATTTAATAGAAAGGTGTCGATAATAAAATGTGTACTAATGTTCGAGATAGACATATGGAATACAATCTCAGAGGTATGCAACAAGTAAATGTTTTAATAAACTGATACCTACTGTCGGTACATTGCCAAAAGCACATCACATTAACTCAATAATAATTGTTTCTTGATAAACAGAAGGTCAGAAATCGGGGTCACTATGCGTCTATGCCTACAATGAAATATCAGCTGATACCTACCCGTAGGCAATACGTAGGTTTTTTTAGTCCTGAGTTTGTTTGGCGGCATGCGACAAAGCACCGCCGCACTCAGGCGGCTTCTTTGACACGAAACTGTAGGTGAACCCTGTCGAGCGACCAGTGTTGCCTTTGGTATGATTACTTTTAATTTTTTAAATTAATTATTTTCATTGGGGAAAAATAATTATCTCGTATCCATTAAATGATTACGGATTTGTGTACGCTGTACGATACCAAATAATACCCAGGATTTCAGGATTCAGGATCGGACTGGGTTTTCGTTACATGCTGTATATAGTCCGGTTAAGTAGTTACGACCTATCAAGGTACACTACGAGATGCCATACACAACAAAAAAATGTATAACATGCGTAAACACACCCCCTGCACGAACTGACACTTCTCTCTCTCTCACATACACACACACACATATATACACTTCACGCACAATCTTTCCATAAAACAGACAATCTCACATAAAACGCAAACCTATAAGAAATTAACAAATTTTTTTTTTTTTTTTTTTTTTTTTAAATATTAGTTAATTTCTTATAGTTTTGCTTTTGTCTCGACTTTTTGGAGGTGGGCGTTAATGACTGCGACACAGTATTATACTAATGCAATTGTTATAAAACACAGAGTTTTTGTAAACTGAGTTTTTCATTTCAGAAAGAAGAAAAAATTACTTTACACTCAATATTACCCCGTCAGCGGGTAATTAGTGCAGCTAGCTGTCAGTTTGCACCGGACAAATTCTTACTACCAACACTAAGCTCTTATAATACGAAAACAAACAGAGCTATGTACAATGTATGTGTACCTGTAAAGGGTCACTGTATTTCATCTTATTCGACGTTTGTATAACGTTATTTTAGCACAAAACTTTCGCTCGTGCCAAATTCATGTTTATTAACAAAAGCATACCAAAACAATGTCTTCTTTGATAATTATTTGCGTTCATTCATTCAGTGAACGCGTTCGTTCATTGCACTAACGAGCGTTGCGTCATTCACAAACGCTTATGTTCACTTGTTCGTGCATTCATCCGTTCCTTCTTTTAGTTGAGTGTGACGGAGTTTTGTATTCGATTGAGCGATAAGTTTTAATGAAATGTTTAAAAAAAATACTTGTACAGCAGTTCTATGGTTTTAATGTTTTGGGTCTTATTAAAGGTCAATGCTAATTAGGAAATGCGTGACTAGCAGCTAGAATAAAAATAAAAAGTTTAATTGATTTATTTCTATTGTTTGCGAATAGCTATATCTAGCCACACCTTTGGTTTATCTATTTAAGTAATTGCCTTACCAAGCTCGCGGGAACGTAAAAACACTACGTGAAATTTGCCCTTGGTGCTGATTTCACCAATGTTACTGAACGCGTTCAGCACATCTAAAACGCGCTCAAGAGCTGTTTGTATCCATATTTCATAAAACATAATGACACTGACAGCTCTTAAACGTAGTTTATGTGCTGAAAAATGCTGTGTGAAATCCACCCTAACGTGTTGCGTATTTCGGGTTTAACCAACTAGTTTCGAGCTCGAAAAGAGCTCTTACTGATGAGCTCATAATACAATAAATTCAAACTCCACCACAACGTGAGCCAATTCAAAAACTTTAATAAAAAAAAGAATATTGCATTCATCACATCATAAGCCCAAAGAAACAAATAAAAATCCCGGAGTAACAGAGCATGTCTTCCACCGTCCAGAATAATTAAAATAGTGAGCGCTTCCCGCTGCCAGCTGTGCAGGCATGTTCTTATAAATTGTAAAACTTCAAAGACATCTTTTAGCTTCGCAGACAAGCGAAGCAGTTGAAGGTTTGATACGCGTGTGAGGTAGGAGATGTAGCGATTTTCTTACTTAATTTAATTTAATTAGAAGGAAAAGGTGGTCCCAGTGGTAGCGGCCGCGACTTACGAGTTGTTGGTAGTAAGTTCGGACCCAGACAGGCGCTTTACTCTGTGTAAATTATTTCATCACCACTGCTCTCAAAACGGTGAAGGAAAACATCATGAGGAAACCGGCATGTCTTAGAACCAAAAATTCGAAGACATGTGACATCTACCAACCCGCACTGGGCTCGCGTGGTGGATCACGGCACATTCCCTCTAACAGAGAGGAGGCCTGTGTGCCAGCAGTGGGTACATAATAGGCTGATTATGCTCTCAAAACGGTGAAGGAAAGCATTGTGAGGAAACCGGCATGTCTTAGAACCAAAAATTCGAAGACATGTGACATCTACCAACCCGCACTGGGCCCGCGTGGTGGATCACGGCCCACTCCCTCTCACAGAGAGGAGGCCGGTGTCCCAGCAGATTATGAGAAGGAAAAGTCGTACTTGAACCTGATACCTGCACAAGAGAGGTATTTTTGAATAAGATTTCCTCTTATAGCTCAAGCATCTGAGTGAGATTTAACATAGGTTGTTTTGGTCCGATGCTACCTCCTGGTGTGCTCCTAGGGTAGGTATGTAAGATTGAGGATGTATATCGGAAAGACCCATTTAAACAGCAATACGATAATATATAAAATAAAACCAAAAAAAATACGCAAGCAAGCATTGTGAAGATCAATCGATCACAATGACATCATGCTTACCGATCTTGCCAATGTATTCAAGATTCTGCATTTGATTCGACCAACATAAAATAAAAAATAAATTAATGCAAATAAATTGTTCTTGCAACACAGAAATTAACCACCGTTGCACATTTTTTACTCATAAACTGTCAGCAGATTGTTGCGCCAATAAAAAAAGTCTGCTACGGCTTATACTTGCACCACAAAACCGTTTATTCTGTGGTAGTCATGTTCGCACTCCAGCTCACACGCACGCATCAACTTGCACTAAAGTTTAGTGACCATATACATTTTAGTGCGCTGAGAATTAGTTCAGAACAGCACTACTATTATTGTATTGTTCTAGGAAATGGACGAACCTTGATGAGTTTGAGTTGTACACAGACTACTTACAATAAAATAAAAATGAAGTGGAATTACCGGACTTGGCTTTACTGCCTTTCCTCTCTAGAGCTTCTATCATCTTGGGCCCTGACAAACGTTGCAGTCTGTTCCTAAAGCTATGTCGGTACTTAAGTAGTTTTACAATGCATGTGCTCGAAAAGAGCGTTTTCCAAACAGCCAATGTGTGCGGAAATAGCCACTGTTTTACACTAGTAGTGCTTTTTACGTTTTTTTTTTGTTTTTTGAAGAAAAGTTTTACATATTAGTCAAGTTCAGATTTATTCAAACAAAAGGTACAATAAAACTAATACTTCAATAAACGCGTTATTAATTACTCTAGATTTAGATTTTGATCAATACATAAATTTTTGATATATTTCTCGCACGATGCATACTAAAATGTTGTATGATACACGTGCGTTAGACGATTTCCGACTAGTGTCGACTTGTATACTCGCTCGCTTCATTCGCTAGCGACAAAAAATGCGACTCGTCGGAAATCACCTACATTTCGCACTTGTGTGTCCCACTACTTAGCAAAGGATTTTCCCCTGTAGTTCAAAATCTCTGTTTAGTGGGATTTTTAATAGGTCAAATAATTCAAATGATGTCTTTGTGAAGTAATAGTAAGTTGATAAAAAATTCACCACTAATAATGATTGAGCTATCCTCGTAAAAAATCGTGCAAGAACATAAATAAAAAAGTTATATTTTTCACCACAACACAATTATTTCAAAGCAAAGAAATATTGCAAGAATACCATAAAAATTCCAACAAATGGAACTGCAGCCAATATCGAAATAATGGCGTCTAGGGTCGAGACATAAATCTTACTGGATAGAAAACATCTGATACTTAAAGCCGCGTACAGACACTCCGGTCTGACGCAAATAAATCGAAGACATTTGACTTCCAACAACCCGCACTGGGCCTTCGTGGTGGATTATGGGTCACTCCCTCTCACACAGAGGAAGCGTGTGTCCCAGCAGTGGGAACGTTATAGACTGATTATGCTACAAACATCGCGAGGCGCCGCGAATGGTTGGCTACGGATGCTTCTGGCTATATGGACGGGGCAATCCATCGCTGCGCCAAATTTAACTAGCGATGTGGCGATTCATTAAGCTTTAAAGCACAAAGTAGTGCGTTAAGACAGCGTGTGATAAGTGCATCAAATGGTTAGCCACTCATTTGACACGTGCCTCAAATTGGGGCATACGACATATAAAAAAAATGCATTTGTGTCGCATGCCTCGCACTGTACGTATGCACATGCCATTAGAACTTCAGTAGAGCTATTCTGTAAAAACCGCGAAAACTTTAATGAACTGTCATTAGTTTTAATCATAAGACGTGAAGAGATAGGAGGAACAGGGTGTAAAGTTCACTCATACTCTTGGAAAAGGGAGGATCCTCCGACTAGATGGATGTCGTATCTGGTGGGCAACTGCCCTGGTGATTGTTGTCGGGAAGTTGTATATATGCTAGCTGCGCGGTGATTGCTGATTGCGCGATGCAGGATTTGTGTGACGTCAGTGTGATGCGTTGTGCGCATGTGGCGGTGTAGATGCCGCCACATCACTCCCCTCCGGAGACCGGAGGTCGATAGTGGACTAAGTCTTGTATCTTGCGATGCTTGCCAATGCCAGTTGGGTTCCAGTGGGTTGGAACCGGGTGTCGCATAGTTCGCGGTGAGTCGGAACTGTCTGCGAAGATGCCCCAGTGAGTCGGGGTGGCTGACTGCTGGTGTCGACCAGGAGAGGGATTAAGCGCTCTCTTTGTGTACCGGTCGAATGTGCAGTGTGCAGTGCCAAGGTTGCTGATGAGGCTGAGGGTGATGACCAGGTATGCGCTTGCGCTGCATGCTGATGGTCAGGACAACCGTTCAAGCCGTGTTTGCTGGCTGGCTGTGTGACTTGCGGGAGTGATGATGATGATGACGTCACGCTGAAAGTAGTTGCACGAAGGGTGCGCTGACGTTCATACTCGGGGTCACAGACGGGTTCATAGACGGGATAAAATCTCACTTCACTTAATTTTCACGGTGCGTTTTTTACACAATCTATTCTGTATAGGTAAGGTAAGGTATATGTACTTTTGTGGAAGTTAAAAGCATGTGTAATTGTGGTGATTTGCGAGTTCTGTCATGCGTGGATCAAACTATTCGCTGCACACGCCAGGCTGTGTCTGTTTGCGACTTTAGATATTTTCTTTATCGTTTTTTCAACCTGGATGCTAGATATTTCAATGTTATCTTCAGAGTCATAAATTAACCGAAATCCTCCTTACTGCAAATACTGTTGCATTAAATCAAAATATGCACTTGGACATTATCCAAATTGTCCGGCTATTTCGGAGTTTGTATTCTGTGATTGTAATAGTTTAGCAAGTGTTTGAGGTTGTTGAAATTTTGATTGAAATTATTGCTTTGACCTTATTAGTGATGTTGGAGAAACGGGGATTTTGTAGATTAGCGGCGCAAGTGAGATGGAATTTATGTGATGTTTTTTTTTATTATCAAGTGTGGTTATTTGCATACATGATGCTATTTAACAATATCAGAAATTGATATGTGCAATGGAATCTCCTGTTTATAATAATCAAAAGACGTTAAAAAGACGATTGTGGAAAGAAGCTCCAAATCGAAGAAAGTCAACGTTTTTGCTCGAAGGAAATTCAATTACCAGAGATCAAACTACTGTGTACGATATAAAAAAAAATAGATGGTCTTAAAAAAAGTACCACCACAGTTCATAATTATATTTTAATCATATCCGTACAATTTGTTTAATAAATTTCCATACAACAATATTTTACCACCAAGGCTACGTACATCATTCGTCCGCAGATTTTAATACCTGCAGCCTCCACCATCTCTCATAAGCGATATTTTGCTTCAATCTCAAGAATGCATGGTATATTGAAATAAAAACTGGTCAAGTGCGAAACGGACTCGCGTATGTAGATTCCGTGCCAAGACACAATATTAGTGGCATTACGGACTTATCATTTTTTTTTTTAAGTAGAACGGCTGGTTGGCATGTCCCATGACCAGAGGGCTGGCTTTTACCTTGGCCAGAGGTTAAGCATTGCATATAACGTGGTAATGCTACCAGTCTCTTAGGTACTAGTTGACAGCGATGCGGAGGAATTTTTCGAAGCCATATATGTTAATAGTTTTAGTAAGGTTAGGTTAATAATAACCTAACCTTACTTAAACTATTATAATTTTAAAAATTTGTAAACTTAATTAAGTAAGCGGAGCATGCATTGTATTTATTTTTGTCCTTTTTAAAATAAAGATAAATCTATTTTTATTATCAGTTGTGTTTAAAAGATAAAATACATTAGAATTTGACTATGGTTGACGCAAGTGTTCAATATAAGGAAAGAAAGAAAAGACAAAAATGATAATAGCGATAGTACGTGCACATAAATATACAAACTCGAGTAAGTGATACTTATTTACTGCGTTCAAGAGCTTTTAGTGTCAATATTCCCCAACAATGATGACACTGACAGCTCTTGAACACGGTTTTGGTATGCTGATCACATTTAAATTCATTGGTACCGGAACTAATTTGACAGTTTTCTTCCCCATTGGGTTTTCAAATCAAATCATTTATTCGTTTACATAGATTTTTTCTTGGCACCATTCAGGTGTGGAACCCTAAAAACAGAGCGAAACCGCGCGAGTGTACAAGCTTAAATAAAAACAACGCAGGTGAGGCTTGCATGCAATATTAAATTTTATAGTTTTCGATGCACGCCGCGGCCGTTATGGTTCCTTTCTAGAATTTTTCTTAATATATATTGCTTCATTTTATGCTGTGTTCTGGTCTGGATACCGTTTGTGTATTGTTATGGGCACCTGCAGTATTGTTGTATCAGAGAAGGTTCGAAGGTATTGAAATCAAAATAAAGGTGAGTCCAATAATACCGCTAGTTATCCATGTTTTTTATTTTTTGGGGTTTGGGTGGAGCGGGAGGACGTGTCAGACTTTGACCCACCCGTGTTCCTTCACTTGCTTGTACCAAACCCACGGTATCTCTTTCGAACATCCCGCGGCCCTGAGGCATCGGCCCGATCGGATCCCGTCACAGTGTGCTGACATATCTTTGAGGCGCGCGTGGAACACGACGCGCCGTCGACCCGGGCCTGGTCCATACCGGACAGCGAGCTACCCATTGCTCGCCGTCCGCAAGGCCGCGCCTACGGTGGCCGGGAATCTGCAGGCGACACCCGACGCCCAGGCGACGGCTAGGGGCGTGAGGGCGCCGGCGGGACGACTTTCCATTCCCTCTCGCTTCGTACTATGGCCTGTACCCGAGCCGAACGCGAGAGATCGCCGCCGCCGATCGCCTCCGCGAGGACACTGCGGTGCTCCGCCCAAGCTGGGCAGACCTCCACCGTATGCGCCACCGCGTCCTCCGGGCGATCCACACAATTCTGACATCCAGGAGTTAGTGAAACCAGCAGCAACCAGTCGGTGATCTTATAAAGTGAAGGTTCGTGAACATATCCGTCAGAAGATGGCCGAAACATTCGAGCGCAGATTTGCTGGATTTGTTTTGTCCTCTACCGTTCGTTATTTATTTTGACAAAGTTTGTTTCATTTATGTGTGTTATCTAAGTATTTTTTTTTTTTTTTGTGTTTTAAAGTAATTTCCTAGCTATCCCCTATGTCGCACTTGTTTTTTTTTTTTCTGCATCACCCTAAGGTTGACTGGTAGAAAATGCCTCAGTCATTAAGTCCGCCTTTGTACAGTATTGTATTACTTGTCCATAAAGTTTTAATATATAAGTAATAGAACGAGCGTAACTCGCTCTTTTCTAGAAGCGATAAAGGCAAAAAACTTCGATACATTACTTATTTCAAGATTTCTAAATACTAACCATCCCTTTCCCGACCTTGGGGACTATACATTACCCAATTTATATATTAAGTATCTACTACGGTTCCATTTTACTATTAAAAACATTTAGCTGTTTTAGACTCTGGCACAAAGAATGCGTAAATCGGGCGATAAAACGCATATTATTAGAGAAAGATAAAAGTGTCTGTCCCGTCCCTAGTTCCAAAGATTCTTTCACAAAAAGATTATCAAAATCACAATTACGGTTTAGTTAATAGTGTTGTGGTGTATTATTTCTAAGAGGCGAGATCCATTTAAAAGAAAACTTAAAATACAAAGGCTTTGCTTTATCACTTAAAGGTAGCATTCATAAATGCCAGCTATATTTTAAACGTGAACGTGACTCCTACTAAGTACGAGTAGTACAAGTCACGTTCACAGCAAGTGTAACCACTTTAATTTAGTAAAATTCAGTAACCAAGTTGTAACCACTTTAATTCTGTAAAAATAAATGTAGTGTAGTAGTCTACTCTAGATTTATTGTTGTCGTTTTTGGACTTCTGTTTCTTTGTCTAATTTTGTAAATCCTCTATTAAATGGTGGGTTAAGTTATAGGAAATATAACAAAGTTTCAAACCAACTTTCCGTCCAAATGCAAAATATATAACACTAGTTTTTGCCCGCGATTTAGCCCGCTTGAAATTTCGTTTTCGATCAAACTTAATTTGCGCTCTATTTTCGGTAACTATGATAAATGATTTTATTTCTGAAAGTACGTTTGCACAAACACTTTTACACGTCAAACTTTTTTTTTTACTAGATGAGGTCGGCGTTTCCTATCTGACTACTCTGAGAAGAAAGGCCAAAACAAACTCAGAGGTCACAGTCTCTTTTAAAGTCCAGACATAATCTTGATCAGGTCATGTGAAGACGTCTCATCAATGATGTCTGAAATGGTCTTTTGAGGAAAGAACCACACAGATTGAGTGGACCTGTCCAGTCAGTACACGCATTTGTCAGTAATCGTGCAGCTCAACTCAAAACATAAGAAGCTCAACGATACGACGAGCAATACCAAAGGACATTGGGTAAGTCGCATAATTACTCAAACCGCCAGAACGAGATAAAGAAGACAAGACACAAGAAAAAAAAACAATTACCCATATAGTCTTAACATTCACAATAATAACAATAACATAATACTTAATTAAGTAAGTAAATATTCATGTCATTGATTGTTTTACACATCATATGAGGACCATGTAGGTTGGTTTTATAGTATTTATTTGAACGCGTCAAAATAAAACTTCAACACAGGCATAACTAGTATGACATAGCTAGGCAGTTCCGGTGAATGTGTATTCAAAAAACATTTGTAACAATTACTATGAAAACATTCGACAAAAACTATCGAATTTTGAGTTTTAGTTGTTTCACCCCTAAAAGTTCACAATATACATAACTTTAACATAGTCTCAATGTTCATCTTTCCATTACACTCCGAATACAATTTTTACTGTGTGCTAACTGTTCTAGCTTATGACTTACTTGATAGTGATATAACACATTCATCTTCTTCTTCGTGTCGATGACAAGACACTTCATATTCTGTTGGCCCAAAACTTTGCCACTTCCACGGCGTTATCGGTGGCAGCACAGAGGTCACTTTAGCTGCATGGGTATGCATAGTTTGTGACAACTCCACATCCACACCCTGCTGCCGTTCCGTCGGAGTAGCCCCACTTTACGAGGTTCGACTTACACCTTCCCACTTGGGTGAGACAAGTTCAAGGACTTCCAAGTGGACCACGGAAGGTTGCACCCCGCAGGGAGATGCTCGTTTGGAGGTAGAAAATGAGTAGTGATGAAAGGTTAACCTCAATGTTAAACCGGGTTACAACCGGGTTAACATTGAGGTTATGAAATTTAGCTTAAATCGAATCTAACTAACCTGTAGAGTCCCACTGCGGGCCAATAGCCTCCCTCTCCCTTTTACACATAGTTCTATCGTTTGCTAGTGCCAGCCAGTCCTTTCGGTAGGAGCAACTAGCTTCATATTTCTGGCTGACCTACTACTTAACAATTCAAAAGTGCCTGTTTCATTGAAATAAATGGTTTGAGTTTCTGATTCAAGCTCGTCCTGCCATCTTCGCCGCCTTCCGCGAGAAAGATGAAAAACAAATGACAAATGAAAAACATCTTTGAGGTGATTTAAAATTGGAATTTCGGTGTTACGTACTCAAATTAAAACAAAATCAAATCAAGCTCTGAATTTTTTAGTGGCAGTACAAATTGGCATCCACAGGTAAGTCGTTTCCTGATCCTTTTGTTTACATTTATATCATGTAGGTACTATTGAAACAGACCAAAGCTTCTAGTAAAGTAAATAGCTTGTTCGAAAGCGCATACATAAATCAATTTGCATTGAATTGAACTATTAAATCCCGCAGTAAAGCATTTGGCGCATTCTATTAAAAACACATAGTTCTATGCATACAAATATGAACAATGGAAATTCTGATGGCAGTCAAAAGTCGAACGTATTGCGTTTGAAATGTGTCAAACATGTGACATATTTTAATCAAACAAGCTTTTTATTGGGGTATTTGATTCTGAATTAGAAGCAATAAAATGGTAGGACCGATCTACAGATACATATGAATAAGCGCGACAAAGGGATCGTGCCAAGGTTAACAGTTATTATAGGGTGGTGTTGTGGCAAAATGAAAATGTTTCAAACTCAAAGATTTAATTTTATTTATTAAACCAATGACAGTCCCTTTTGAATTGAAAAGTCGATTGTGACCGACCCGATCACAAAGACGAAGCCCATTCCAAAGCGTAGTAGATTCCTATGAATAGGCAAAACCTCCACCGTCACTCTTTTAAATCAAAATATGATTACAAACGTTCGGTTACGTCTTTCATGTTGTTTTTAATCCATCATTATCACCTGAAAAGGGCTAAGTCAAATAAAAAGAGTCCATACGAGGGTTTACTTGTATAGTTGATGTGGAAGGTCAAAGATGGAAACGTCATGTTAACCAGATAGTAACTTGTTCAGAGTCGTAAAGATACTAGTTATGTTGATTTATTAATTTAGTTTTTATATAGTTAACTTATTTTCTAACAAATATTGTAAAAAAATATGTGCGGGAGAGTGTGAGATCTGGAACGCACTCATAAGATTACTTTACTCCCTCGCACATATATATATCTCTCTCTTTCAATAGACGTATCTGACATGTCATGTGTTACTCTGTATTAAATAAATACTAATTAAGTAATTTAGGTGTTTATTTGAGATACAACAGCCAGTATCTACGTTGCAAGCGATCTATTAATTTTCTCAAAGGAGCCGGAGCTGCTTGAATTATTTTCTTAAACAAAGAAACATCAAGACCGTTTTACCTGAAGAGGTAGGAAAAGGTGCTCACAGTACACCCACAATTCACCAGTTATGTTCATGTAATAGGGGGCGAGCTTATTGCCATCAACCGGGCGAAAAATCCATACCGGCTGCTACTGAGAAATTCCAAATGAAAAAACCCTGTGACACTTTACCCGACCCGGGAATCGAACCGTCAAAGTATTTTGTAAAGCAATATTCATTTCTGTTTCATGTCCAGAGTTATCAATCTAATTTGAAACATTAAACTGGTCATTTACACAGTTCAAGCCACGACATCTGACAAGTAAACACAAGATTAACATCAAAATTAATAGCCGAGCTACAATTTGTCAGATATTTATCAGAAACTCGTCCTAAGCGGCCGATAGACGTTAAACGTGACGGTTACAATTAATTTGCGAGCCGTAGTTTATCGTTATTTACGACTAACTTATAGTTCAGCGTTTCGGTTAAAATCGCGGATAATCTGGCTAAAGGTCGTGTAGCGCTTGTAACTATAAATAGATTGTGATATACGTTCAAGACGTTCAGTGCACGTAAAGCAACTAGGATTTGATGTTTGACGAGTTACAGTTAATTACAGGTTTCCTATTAAAAACGGCGGAGGTTGAGGTAAGGTTTAAGGGAACCTGTTATAGATTACAATTCCACTGTTTCTAATTCTTTTTATTTATCATTTACGACAATGTTTAACGAGAAAGGTTCTCAACCTAATTTTGCACAACGACCACTTCGAGTTTAATTTTTCTAGAGCCCTCCGATTTTTTTTACTTAACATCTGCCGCGAACCTGAAAAAGCTATTGTCACGATTATATTTAAACAAGCAAGACAAGACAAGGAAGTCGGAGGACGAGTTCAAAATGCATGGAAGACCTACTGGGCCCATAAAGAACACAGAAAGGCATGTGCATTCTGCCCGTCCTAACCTACGGTGCACAAAGTTGGTCACTTACTGAACAATAGAAGTCCAAACTCAAGATTTTCCAACGGGCAATGGATCATAATAGACACCTATTATACACAAGCGAATAGAACGCGTTAGAATTACCACCCTGCGCTCCATAGAATCAGTAGCAGATGTTGGAGAAAAAACAGCCAGGCTGAAGTAGGAGTGGGCACGTCACACGAATGCACCCAGAGAGATGGGCAAAGACCGTCACCCACTGAATGCCTAATGGAGGACATCGCCGTCGATGTAGACTGCGGCGAAAGTGGTGTGACGATCTTAACATGGCCAGAGATCGCACAAAAAGGAAGGAAAAAGGGGAGGCGTTTGCTCAGCACTGGGACACAACATAGCCTAACCAAAAAAAAAAACCTAAGATTCGCTCCCTCATTTTCTCAGGGTCTTCTCCTGCCCCTTTGAAAATCTCAAAGCCCACGAGGGGACGTTATCGCCCACGTTGAGAATGTATGCTTTACGTACGTTATTAGCATAATCATTTTATAATGTTCCCACTTCTGAGACACAGATTTTCTCTCTGTAAGGCTGTAATCCCCACGGGCCCAGTGCGGGTTTCTAAATATCACATCGAATTTTTAAATCTAGGAAGTGTCGGTTCACTCACAATGTTTTCCTTCGCCGTTTTGAGGGCAGTGGCAATGAATTAAATTAGGTATACAAAGTTAAGTGCCAGCTTGAGTTCAAGTTCGAACTCATGACCTACATACAACTCGTCAGTTGGGGCTGATACCACTGGGCAGCCACTGCTCCTACTTTACTGACTTACTTATAATGTATCTATTAAATGGGAATATATTATGAGAAAGCTTAACAGCCTGAAATTGGCAATTACAATAATTCTCCACGAGATTTGGCTGTTTCAGTCCAAATCTAGAAGGGTACTCCCAGAAACTGCATTTTCCGTGACATAATCTTTAGATACTGTGAAAGCCATATGGGGGACTCTGGAGCTCTAATACCAGAACGGGTAAATGATACACAGATTTTGCATGTAAGTTCGGCATTCCAAGAAATTATTTATGTTTTCAATTCAATTCAAATCAAATAATCTTTATTGCAATCCACAATGTACACATACAGGTGGTTAGTATGAATGAAACAAAAACAATTTTGTACCCTGTCAGAAACAGCCAAATTTTAATAATCTAATAAAGATATACATACTATATTTTTAAAAGCAAAATGTGATTCCTAAGTAGAAGATATTTATTTTCGGTACTCAGCGCTATGTCGGGCTAGAAGCAGCCATCTCACATTCAAGAACAAATACAAAGTACGGAAAATAGAGAGTAATCGCTGAAACGAAGCCAAATGCACCGTGCACCGAAATTATAGCGAACTGCAGAAATGTCAAATTGACAATAGACGACAAACTTGTTATTTGGCGTAGGTAAAAATGACCATAACTTAACAAAATCTTGTCACAATTACAAATTATATAAGATACATTTAAAAATATTACTATCATTGTGTTATACGTCATAAACAATGTGTACCTAAATGTGAATAAATTTAACAATTCTACAAATAAATATGTAACACAAAAGTATCCGAGATTTGTAAGTCATTAAATAACCTTATAGACTAATGTGATTATAGTGATAAATATTTGAACTCCAGCGAAATTCGAAAGAGAATAGCAAGTTACAAACAAGTAAACAAAAATACTCTGACTACTGGTCTTTTCTTTGATTTATCGAAAGCCTTCGATCTGGTGTCACACGACATATTGCTAGATAATTTAGAGACAATCGGGATAAGGGGATCTGCACTTTCATTGGATATCGTCATATTTAATTTAAGGAGTACGCTGTACAGTTGAGGGGTTAGTAGACAACAAAGTGTCATTATCATCAAAATGACCAAAAATGAAGATATGACACCCTACTTCTAGGAATATAAAAATAACAAATATGGCGTTCCACAAGGAAGCGTACTAGACGCAATATTATTGATTTTAAACATAAAGGACATCATTAAAATAACGAAGCATAAATACATATTATGTGCTGACGACAATTCTATCACAGTGACATCTGATAAAAATAAATACGATCACAGACCATGAGTTTGACATTAATATATCTAATATATAACATTCTCGGCTCACAATGTTTGTTACCAAACTCCTCTGAAACAGCTCGATCGGTTTGTACGAAATTTTGAATGCATATCGGGTAGGTCTGAGAATCGGCCAACGTCTATTTTTCAAAAAAAATAAACAAAAAAAAGAAGCTAAACAACGTTTGAACAACGTTTGGTCAGCTAGTAATAGAAACAATAACACAAAAATAGTATTATTAATTTAATATAAATCTGTTTCCATTCACTTTCATTCGAATAATAAACAACATCAAAATCAATATAACTAAAATCAATGAGGTAACACATACCAGTTTATTGGGCCTAATAATAGATAAAGATATTAACTGGAAATAACACGTATATCATGATGTTAGCAATAGAATTAATAAGTGCATATACGAATATATGCACTAAACAGGTTAAAAATGTAACGAACGTAAAGACTGCTATTATACGAGTATCATACCGCGCGTATGTAGAATCATTACTACGCTATGGTCTTGTAATTAGGGGTAATAGTAACGATCTGCATAGAGCATTATCATTCAAAAAAACGTGCATAAGAGCAATATGTGGCCTTCAAACTGATGACCTGTTATTGAAAAACTTCGTTTCTTACCGTTGCCTTATCTATACATTTACGAAATATTTGTTTTTGTAGTGAATAAAGAACTGTCCAAGACAGCAAATGATACAAATCCTCGGAACAGACGAGATCCTTATAAATTAGTACTGAATGATTTGCAAAGACTTGCCTAATACAACCAAAAACTGTCATGCAATGTGCTTGCGTATTTATAACAAGATACCAAAACATATTCAAAACATTAAATTCAGGATGATTAAGATAAAGTAGTACAAGTGGTTGAATGAGTGTAGCTTATGTATTTTAAGACAATTTATGGATAAAAAATGTTGACGCTCTGTAAGTTTTAATATTTTGAAAAACATTGAGTGTACATGTAACATGTTTTATCCTAGCTGAACGTGTTTGTGCTTTAACAATTATATATAACGACATTAAATACCGTGTTTTATGTTAATTAATGAGTTATTTATTTATTTTACATTTTGCTTCAAAAACTATATTATCACTGAAAAAATATTGTATCAGCAAGTAAACATTGTTCCCCTTGCATTTCTACAAAAATCCTTCCACACAAACTAAATCGTAAACCCTATAATATCGTGAAATAGAATGTACCCTTGCATCACCCCACTTCACACAATTCCTTATCCTGTAAGCCGTTATTTAGCGACTCAGTGAGACGGAAACATCAGATATAAACTCGCAAACATTTTGGCAATATATGTTAAGAATTGTTTTGTTGCCTGTTACTTTGTAGTTACAGTGTGTGTTTTCGGTTTGAATGTTTGTGGAGGATGTTGACGTGTTTGGTATAAAAAAATAGAAAAATGTGGCAAGTTATTCCAGTTATTGAAAGCATGTAGTTTCGTAATATCTAAGTTGATTTCAATGGCAATATCCAGGACCATAACGACACACCCTATAAAGAATATAATTAACAAGTAAAGTTAGTTAACTCCTATTAAGAAAAACGTTGGTATTAACATTGAGTTTTACTACTTATTCACAATAATATCTTTACAAGCGCAAGACCTACCAAACTCACACTACAAACATCGCGAGTCAATGCTTGATGGAGAGAGACCGTGCGAGTCATCGATCGCTGGCGCGAGATTTGTATATCCGTAATAAAGTTCAATATTATGCTTACAATTATTTCAATTCTCGCCTCGCACATCCACACGCATCTAGACCTTTTACATCAAATATAGGCAGGACGTGGATAGAAATTTTGCCATACATGTTTCAATTCTCGACCATCCCATCCACGCCTCGCCTCGCCGGTGTAAAACCACCTTTATTTTATAAGTCGGCACGTTAGTGCCGAGATAAAATAATGTATACCAACAAATAATGCTGCACTATTAAACAATTAGGTCTGATAGTCAATTATATCAGAATATCAGATGACATACTTAACTAACCCGATGACGTAATACTCATTTTACATTCGCCCATAAATAATACAACCACTAATGATATAAACTGAACGATCTAATTGAAACTGCTTATTACAGTTCCATACTCATGCCCACTGCAGACGGAATCATACCTTATCTGTAATCGAATTAAGTTCAGAACAGATTGAGTTAATCAAAATTGTGTTTGGACTGGGATAATCAGTACGTTTCAAGTAATTTTGAAACGTGTTTCATGGCAGTAATGTTGATATTTGATTGTGTATACAAGTGATTTGTCTTACTACTTGAATGTGTAAATGTTATAATCATGATGTTTGAGTAGTAACACTTAAGTACATACAATAGGGCACATTAGATGAATCTGAATTATTACCTAACGCATCTTCTATAGTCTGTTGATGTTATACAATAGAATTTTCTTTATTAGACTCAACAGGATTGTTAGTAAAACTTACGACTATGTTAATAAGCACAGACAAGAAACAAAAACAAGGAAAACAGTAATAATAAATAACGGTCGGTCACCGGTGCGACATCCCATGAGAGACGACACAACAGTGACCCACGTAACACAGTCCAGGCGACTCGCACTCATGCTCAAGATACTGTTGGAGCCGCCACACTCCCTGCGCACCGGGGAAGTGCACCTTTTACGCATTGTTGCGTAAAAGGAATCTACATGCGCATCTGCGAACATCCCTGACACACTACAGAAACGGCTGCCCCGTTTCTGTAATGCCCCACCATAATCCTAAACACATTGTTATATTGCACGCGGAGAGCGCTGGACCATCTTTGCGTATATCTAGGCACAGGCTCGTGTAAAATAACAGTACAGTAGGCTGGAAAGAGCGTGATATTAGCAGGAAGTGAGCATCGTGCCAACCTGCGAGCCAGCATGTTCGCCCAACCCACAACGCCCTCCGCTCCCGTTCAATGTCATCATCATCTTTGAGGTTAACTTGGTTGGGGTAGTTGTGTTGTGGTGCTGTCATCTCAGAACAGTAATCACGCAGCCTTCGTCTGCGGAAAGGGAAAGAGAGATCTCGTCCACTCTTCCGATGCGCAGCAGGTAAACCGACAAATGGGTCCAGGGGCTCGGGGACGTCTGTCAACCCCCACCACATGACGCACCGCCACCTCAGGTCCTGATGTATGAGGACCTGAGGTGGCGGTGCGTCATGTTCCACACGCGCTCCGCTTAGACGATGCGGTAGAAGTGAAACACCTCACTCCCCCCCCAACCCGAGGAGGCCCGCCGAGGCAGGCCGGCACCAGTCGGGATTGCGGAAGAATCGTATGTTCCCGCGACGCCGATGAAGGTGTGAGATGGAACACCGGGGTGGTTTTTAGGCAGTAAGAGTCTACCACAGACCACTCCGCCCGCCCCAGGGCGAATGACATCCATCAGGATTTTCAAACACGGAACAAAAAAATTAAAAAATGGGATGGTTGGGTGCAGTTGGTTGTTGGGTATGATGATTGATTTTTAACTCAAAGCATTAATTACACATACCTACATAAACTCACGCTTTCTTCCCGTGTGGTTAGGCAGATATTACAGAACGCACGCTAACTTCACCTAACTTTTCAAGGTGAGATTTTACAAAATAGGTCGCCAGGTATTTAAACAGCTTCTGCTATCTTGGGAGATAGCAGGAGCTGTTTAAATACCTGCCACCACTTACCTGAAGGTGTCCTCTTAATTAAACAAATTATTAATGAAGTCGATATTTTACACCTAACACCGTTCTGGGCGGTTTACGTGCTTATAAATTTAAAGCACCATAAACAGGGTTTGTTTACGGAAAAAAAGATAATTTGAGAAACAAATTAAGATGTTACTTTAAAAGGCTTTTTCCCTTTTTATGTTAAGGGGAAAGGCAGGATTAATTTATTTATTAAAAGGGTTATTTATGACTGGGTGTTTAAAATGTCTAAGCTTAAAATTGTAACCTTTTATTTCGTTCTTTTCACGTTAGAGCTTCTGACTAATCAACAACCTTGTTTTGATCGGTATACAGGGTTTAAAAAGACACATCATTCACTACGCATTCTTCGCATACCACCTGTTATAATGTTAAATGACGCTGTCCAAGGTATCGCGAAAGTAAGTGTGTTTGTTACGCTTTCACGCCAAAACGGCTAAATAGATTTGGATGAATGACCTGGGTAAGGACCAAAGGCTACTTTAAACTTTTCATCCTGTATCGTATACGAAGTCGCGGGCAACAGCTAGTTTGAAACGAATGCTTTGAGTTTGAGTTTGAGAAACATTTGTGAGTTTGTAAGTAGGGAGTGATCTACGTAAATACTGATCCAAATATAAAAATCTTTCACTGATGGAAAGGTACACTGTTGCTGAGGGAAATAGGATAAACGGAAAGTTTCACGCGAACGAAATCGTCGGCAGAAACTAGTATTTTAGATCACCATAGAAACTGGTTTTGAAGATGGAGGAATGGACAAAATGAAAGTTAAAAAAAAAAACAGTCGTTTTGTAAATTCTATCTGTAATTTTAGTTTATTCTTCGGTTCTAAAGTTGATCATGCTATGCCTAACTGCAATTTGCCTAACTGTTCCAGCGTTTTCTTGAATTTACCTTAATTAATTCGGGGTGCAGCATTAACGTTTTCCTCTTTTCATGTCTTTCAGCTTTCATCATAGTATTCACCCCGTATGTATCTTTAACACAATCCATTCATAGTTTTCTAGGTCTTCCTCTATTTCATTTAACCACTGAAATAATTCTCAAAGCTTTTCTTCCTGTATTATATCCCTTTTTTGTCCTGGCTGTGTATATTTGACGAAAAATGTAGCGATTTTCAGTCACTTTTTCGCTTATGAAATTTCTCTATCGCGATGACAAACTGCATACGTTTTTTGTGTTATTTTTTTTTTGTTCTCGAAATTAAAGTAATAAAATACACTCATATTGCTCGTGTTATGTTTTTTGTGTTGACGCGAGAGAGGTTATGTGGGAAGTCAATATCAAAGGGGATTCCTCTTTTATGACTTTTATGTGAGATTAAAAAACATTGTAGTTTTATAGTTTTTGCATTTGCGTTTATGACCGAGTTTTGTAGACGGAAGAATATAGACAAAATTACAGATTTCTTTAACACATATGTCAGTTTCGATGGCGGTCATGATATGCGTGCAGATACAAATTATATATTGAAAAGTCGGTTCTTAGACTAAAATTATTATCTGATGACGGCTTTGATTTAGAATTCCGGCACTGTTTCTAGATTCTGATAATGACTTCAGCCCCTAAAACGATTGATTGAAAATCATAGGAATCCCCGAATTAAAAAGACAATGTCTGGCCAAGAACATGACAACTAGCAAACTTTTTTAGTGAGCGCAGTTTGCCGTCACAGAAATAATCAGTGACTTTTGAATGGATATATACACGTGGGTCCATAACGCTACTACTCCAAAATTTGCTAAGCTTATATCAGCAAAATTTTCAATTTAGGGAACGTTCAAAGTCATTACTTGTTTGCTAAGATAAGCCTACATCGCAATAAATGCTGAAATTAATGCTCAACATAAATTTCAGGAACGTCTTGAGCCGAGTGTAAATAAACCGGTACTTATTTTACAGGTTCAGTTTGGTTCAAGTCAAAAGCAGTTGACTATGTAAGAATGAAGTGATTTCTGAGGTTTTGATCAGGGCTGATACAATAATCATTTGGAGGTGCAGTTTATGTACAGCGCAGGGCAGGTCAACTTCACAGTTAAATTTCTCAAAATCATACTTCACATTTTTTTCAATATTGAATGCGGGACATTTGAAATTGTCCATTGAGTATTAATCGTATTCTGTTCCATTGTTTCATGCTGTTTTATAGTAACTTGTATGTATAAATATTGATAATAATATTTTGTGCTTTGAAGTTTACACTAATCGCAAATGGCTTACAGATAGGCACTCTGGTGTTTTAATCACTTTTTGTTCGATAAACTGGAACGCGTGGTGGCGCCGGCACCTTACGGTTTTCCGAAAAAAAGTGACATGCAATTTTTGATTAGGTTACTTGTCTTCCAACTGGACGATTAAAAAATACGAGTCCACGCTAATCACAATCAGTTACCTAAAGCCGCGAAATCTCATTTTTGCTATTTTTGTACATTTGCGGTTTTGAACAATGCTTGATACAGCTTGTATTGAACTATCAACGACGATATGGACAAATTTGATTAGGACGCAGCCTTAGCCTAAAGTTTTGTCGCATCTGGAAATGGGCCATAATATGCACGAAGAGCCGTTTTACACAACATAATTAAATATATTTAAAGCCTCGTTTGAAAACGCTTCCGCTTATAACTCAGCCTGACTTATAACTCAACTCCCAGGCATACAGCTGCAACCATCGGACTCTCGATATTTGCATCCACGAGATGGCGCTGCAAGAACCATGAATAATTTAGTAGCCTAGAAATATTTATACAGAGAGACTTCACCTGTGACATTGGACAGGGGGGGAGCAGAAGTGCAGGTGGCTGAAATATACATATTTGTGTTCATTGCGTTATTGAGGTTGCAGGTGGGTTTTTGGTGTGTAATAAAGTTAGGTCACATTGAAGGTGCAGCTGTATGAAAGAAAGAGATGTCATACAAGTTACTCATAGTAGGGGAAGACCAACGAAACGATGTATAGGTTGTTTGCAAGATGAGTTGGCGATGGAAAGGTGGTGATTAAAAAAAAAAAAAGAAAAAAAAATTTAACCCAGTTTTTCGAGTTGGTGCAAGATTTCAATTTCATCCTGTGTAAGGGATCTATTAAAAAAATTAGTTAATAAAAATAAACTTAATTGGTTGACGGACACTGAACGAGACACAATTCACATTTCGGACAGAATCCATTTAACAATTTTCTTAAGATCTATGTTACTAGGTACCTAATATAAGAAAGAAAGAAACATTTATAATACTTACAATAAGTATACTTATATATTAGGTTGGGGGAAAAGTCTTTTCGCATTATAGTATGTATGAACTTGTAATAAAATCTCTTTGGCTATACTATTTGTATCTGGCTGGTTTTGGTATCATTGAAAGTTTAAACTTTAAAGAACATAATTCCGAATTCAAATTAGGAATTGTCTGATTTTTATTTGTTTTTCGTACTGTCAAGATGACTGAATCTAATGAAGAAATTCGATACACTTTTAAAATTTTACTACAAAAAATGCAACGCAAGCCGCGAAAAAAATTTGCGATGTTTATGGACCTAGTGCAGTGTCTGTGAGAGTAGCACAAATTTGGTTTAAGCGTTTTCAATCCGGAAATTATGATGTCAAAGCGACGTGCAGTCGCTCTGGTCACCCTATTACGGATAAAATGGATACCATTTTTGAAAAAGTGGTGCAAGATCGGCATATCAGTAGTTACGACGTAGCTGAAGAACTAGCAATTGACCACAAAACAGTTTTGACGCATTTGAAAAAACTGGGTACACAAAAAAGCTCGATATTTGGGTACCTCACGAGCTCACTGAAAGAAACCTAATGAACCGTGTACTCATTTGTGATTCTATATTACGACGTAATGAAACCGAACCATTTTTGAAGAAGCTGATAACTGGTGACGAAAAGTGGATCACGTACGACAAGAACTTGCGAAAAAGGTCGTGGTCAAAGGCCGGTCAGGCTTCACAGACTGTGGCCAAACCCAGGTTAACTCGCAACAAGGTGATGCTGTGTGTGTGGTGGGATTGGAAGGGCATTATTCATTATGAGCTGTTACCACCAGGCAGGACCATCGATTCTGAACTCTACTGCGAACAACTGATGAGATTAAAGCAAGAAGTTGAGAGAAAGCGGCCGGAATTAATCAACAGAAGGGGTGTGGTTTTTCATCATGATTACGCTAGACCTCACACATCTTTAGCCACTCAGCAAAAATTAAGAGAGTTTGGCTGGGAGGTGTTAATGCATCCGCCGTATAGTCCTGACCTTCAGATTTCCACCTGTTTCGGTCTCTTAAGAATTCTTTAGGCAGTGTCAGTTTAACATCACGAGAGGACTGCCAAAACCACTTGTCGCGGTATTTTGATCAGAAGTCCGAAATTTCTATAGCAATAGGATAATGTCCCTACCTACAAGATGGCAAAAAGTTATCGAGCAAAATGGTACCTACATACTTTAGTTAAATGTAATTAAACTATGTTAAAAATGTTTTGAATTTTATTAAAAAATGCGAAGAAACTTTTCCCCAACCTAATATGTAGTGTGATATTTTTTTTTGATTCTGTTTTGTTTTTCAGCTAGATGAGCATAGTAAACAATCAGGTAGGAAGAGGAGAAAAACAAAGAACATTGTTTATTTATTTATATAAGCACACCAACAGCACAGTCACTTAAAATTCTAATTCTCGTTGGTCTAGTGGTCGCAATCGCTACTGCTGAGCATGAGGTCCTGGGTTTGATTCCCAGGTCGTGCAACGTGTTATTGGGTTTTCTATTCGGAATTTCTCACTAGCAGCCCGGAGTCTGGATTTGTGCCCGGTAGATGGCAATAGGCTCGCTCCCTATTACATGGGACGGAAACATAACTGGCGAAATGTGGGTGTCCTATAGGTAGATACACCTCTGCCCAACCCTTCGGGGAAACAAGGCGTGATGTTATGTAAATAACACTTAAAATTAGCATTTCAGTAACCATGCAAATAACAGGTATGCATGACATTGACTTTATGAATGTTAGAGACAAAGGTTAAAATAAAGTGTGTCTAGAAGACCTAAATCTAGAACACTACCAAAAGAAATCAATTTAAGCTACATAGACGTGCACTGTTCGCACTTTTTAAGTATAGCGTCTGTATGATGCGAAACTCATGATGAAAATATCAATTGACATACGTGTTAAGGCAATTACACTGATGACGCTTACTACGTACGGCTGAACCTAAAGTTAAAATAGTTTACCAATTGAGCATCTAAGGAGCCATTTATCATTTAATGGAGGATTAGTAAGTCCGAATGGTTACGTCTTTCTTTTAAGCTAATCATTTTAAAGTGCCTTAACCTGTCATTGTAACCAGGTATAGCTTTTGGAATCCCATTCTTCATACATAAATACCAAACAAAACGGGCCTGAACAGATTCAACATTATTTGTATAAGTTGAATAATAGGGAGACCAAATAGTGGAACAGTACTCCAAAGAGCTCCTTCCTAGTGCGTTGTAAAGTAAAATAATGCTACTACGATTACGAAACGGTTTCGACATACGGATTACAAAGCCAAGCATTCTTTTAGTTTTACTCACAATACTATCTATATGGTCGCGGAAAGATAGGGATGTATCGAAGTGGACTCCTAGGTCACGGATGACCGATACTCTGCTCAGTACCGAACCATCAATTTGAACTTACATTTGTAATTGGAACGTATATAAAGGAGAACATGTTTTTCAACTACAATATTAAGATTGATCTTGGGAGAAATTCAATAACTACAGAACCCTTCATTGTGCGTGGTCGGTTTTAATGGTTGTCTTTGTCAAGCACCACGTACATACGCAGAAATACCAAAGAGTGATTTCTTATTCTTTCACTAAAACGACTTAACATAAACATAACATAACATCACGCCTGTAATCCAAGAAGAGTTAGGCAGAGGTGTACCTACAGTACACCCACATTTCGCCAGTTATGCATAAGTCCCATGTAATAGTAGGCGAGCCTAATGCCATCAACCGGGCACAAATCCAAACTCCCGGCTGCTACTGAGAAATTCTACACAGAAAATGCCAATAAAATTTTGCACGACCTGGGAATCGAACCCAGGACCTCATGCTCAGCAGTAGCTCTTGCGACCACTAGACCAACGAGGCAGTCGGTGTAAAACGACTTATAATAATTAAACCCCCTTTTTCATCAGCTGGATTACCAACATCAACACATCTCAAGCTACATTAAAACCGGCTCCTTTCATTATTAATAGTCCGCACGGCAGTGTCTACGTAATGCGTTTGAGGTTTATTGTACATCGCCAAGATGGCGGCACCTGCGCCCGGTACCTAGGTACTTCCTGTGGATAAATTGAATTCTCCTTGTACTGTTGGGAAGAGAAGTCGTAAAAAATTTAATGGAAATTGTTTTGGGAAAATTGTGTCGTAAACTGAAAATCCTAATCCATCCATCCAATTATTTCGATTTCTATGAGGTAGATGCAATTCGTTACGACTATTCACCTAGTTTAACGTTGTTGGTTAGTGACGAATGTTTAAATCTGTTAATTAGCGGTGTTGTGGTTATAATTTCCAAAATGTAAATATTGAAGCATTGTCAAATATTATTGCGCTGCGTAAAATTGGATTTAAATGATGTGATAACACAAATATATATTGAAACCGCAGTAAGTGTGAGTGTTAACATTTAAATTAGTGTAATACATGAGTAAATTTTATTTAATTATATACTTTTTTTTTCTTTATTACTATAGTTTATAGAATTTTGCTGAGAGATGTCTAATAGTATTACATTCATTGTTCTAGAGAAATACTGTGAGTCTGTGGGTTAAGAGATGTGAGGAAGAGGGAATCCTTGCCAGTCGGAGCACTTTTTATGAAGTAGAAGGCTTATTTTTCCTCTTATGGTGAATGAATATGTAATAAACGATTTCATACCGGACTTTTGCTGAATTAATTAAAAGCGTCATTAAAAACTGTTCGCCGTATACTCCACACTAAAAAGGTTGCATCACCGAAGCCCAGCAAACAATAACAAAATAAACAAGAAAGTTTAGGTTCCGGAATAGTTTATCTTGTATAAATATTGTGAAAATTGAGCTTTAGTTTCAGTCTTGTTTTCTTAAAGAAAATGAATACTTAAGCTATCCTCAATATGTAACCTATGTTCACTTAAGCCAAATAAAATGTGAAATGCTTAATGTATAAAAAGTGCCCTACTTAAAATCACTTTTTTGGAAATTCATGATCGAAGCATAACGTTTATAGTGAACTAAATCTTTTTTTTTAAACTTCTCGCATGTTAAAATAAAAGAAATTGCTTCTAAGTTCCTTGTTATAGTGTTGCACATCCTATTTGGCTGAAGAAGTTATTATGAATAATCGTAGCGGTTATCTTTATGTAAAATATTATAACAAATAAATATGTTTTTACTTATCACTTCTCACGTATTTTTAATTTATTCTAAACCCTTTATTGCAATAATAAGAAAAAAGAAAAGCAGCAATTTTTTGAATATTATTATTATTTCAAACCCCTTGGTTCGCCGCCGACTTCTCAGTCCAACGCTTGGCGCCTACTGCTACCAGCGCATTTTAGATTAACTCGAATTTAAGCAACGCCATAAACTGGCCAGGTCACGTGCATGATGCGTGTCTAACAAAAGCGACGGAAATAAATCTTAGTTTCGTGCAGAGCGACGCGAGTACGCGACGATACGTCAGTGTGTGCCGTGCAAAACTGCGAACTTTGTGATGTGTGTCGTTTAAACACATACAGTCGTACCGTTCGAGTTCACAGCAATACGACTCTTAACGTGCCTATCCACTTTTGAACGCTTACTGTACTTAGGGTGTGAGTCTGATTAGGACATCGCCGGTTTTTACTATTTGCCGCATGACCAACGCTATATCATTATGCCTCATCCATAAATTCGACACATATACATTTGTCAGGTTTTGCGGTTTCGTTTTGCTAATCAATCGCGTAAACAAAGCCAAGAAATCATTGTCATGACTCAGAGGCAGTCATTTATTTACATTATTTAATAATTTATTTTATATTTATTGAGATTAAAATTAAACTTTTACGATATTTCAAATTTACAATGTAATGATGATCTGAAATGGATTGAAATGAATTATTTTGAATTTGAATTGCAACTATTTATTGGCACGTAGAAAATTAGGCAGAATGTTGGCCTCTCAAAGATATTTATTTTATATTTCGTAAACAGAGTCTTACTTAAAACCAATGCAAAGCCACTTATGTTGTCGACTGTACCCCTCCCCCATCCCTTCTATGACCCTTTTCAAACGATATTAGGGAACAGGTAAGGTTACTGATTGTTATATCTCAGTTTAAGCAGTGTTTTGATTTTAGTTTAATGATTAAGATCAGATTGTAGTCTATTTTTTTAAGGGAGATAACATGTTTTTGTGATTTTGAATAAAATTGCTTAGTAATATTTTCTATTTGAGTCATTGTAAAGCTTAGTTGGCAGTGGTTACCTAGTGGTAACGGCCGTGACTAACGAGTGGTAGGTCGGAGGTTACATTTGTAATTAACTTTATCATCACTGCTCTCAAAACGGTGAAAGAAAACATCGTGAGGAACCGTGTCTTAGGCCCAAAAGTTCGAAGACATGTGTCATCTACCAGCCCGCACTGGGCACGCGTGGTGGATTACGACCCACTCCCTCTCACAGAGAGGAGGCCTATGACCCAACAACAGTGGGAACATTATAGGCTGATTATGCTAATCTTATTTTACTAACACAAATTTTACATTATGCTGGTGATGTCTGAAAACATTCATTAAAATAAATCCACCATAAATTATAAACTACCTAACTTTAGGAATTAATATTACGAAAAATACTTACAAAATTTGCCTTAATAACGTTTTAAGAATGCAAAAGTTTACCTAATAATAAATCAAAATTAAAAAACCTGATTTGATTTTCATCATAGATTAATATTCAAAAATATCTTAATCAAAATCTTTCGTTCAGGTTTTGATTAGACCCGGGGTGTAACTTCGCTGCCACCAGAAATCACATTACAGCGGACAGAGCTCCGGCGGGGTCTCATGGCGACATGGAGGGTGCGATTGTCGCAACCCAGTGCTGGGCACGCCACAATAGCGGCGGTAAGTCCCGTCTTGAAGGAGTGGTTGGAGAGGCGCCACGGCGTCCTCACCTTCCGCCTGACACAGGTCCTCACCGGACACGGTTGTTCCGGAAGGTTCACCATTGTGTGGATCGCCTGGAGGACACGGTGGAGCATACGGTAGAGGTCTGCCCAGCTTGGGCGGAGCACCGCAGTGTCCTCGCGGAGGCAATCGGCGGCGGCGATCTCTCGCGTCCAGCCCTGGTCCAGGCCATGGTACGGCGCGAGAGGGATGGAAAGCCGTCACCTCCTTCTACGAAGCAGTAATGCTTGCGAATGAGGAGCCGTTGCGCGTGAGGGACGCCCTGGGCGTCGGGAGTCGCCTGCAGATTCCCGGCCACCGTAGGCGCGGGCTTGCGGACGGCGAGCAATGGGTAGCTCGCCGTCCGGTAAGGACCAGGCCCGGGTCGAAGGCGCGTCGTGTTCCACGCGCCTCAAAGAGATGTCGTCACAAAATGACGGGGTCCGATAGGGCCGACGCCTTAGGGTCGCGGGAAATTTAAAGAGAAAACCGTGGCCCTGGCACAGGCAACTGAAGGAGCACGGTTGGGTTTTAGTCAGTAAAAGTCTGACACGCCCTCCCGCTCCACCAAGAGCGGGAGAAGTCATTTGATGATTTCCCACCCAACAAAAAAAAAAGGTTTTGAGCAAAAATAACCTAGTAAATAATATAATAAATGTGTTCAATTTGTGACACACGCTCTCATTTCATAGTTACTAGCACAGCAGTGCCACAGATAACGAAAACAACAGTTGGTAAACTTCAAGTGTCTTCAGTGAAACAAACCAGAAAACTGGATAGTTAACAGCCGGAGTGTGGGGCTGGAAAACGAGCGGGCCAGGTAGCGGGAGCGATTTCTGAAAATCACTACTGGATCTATAAACACGCTTTGGTATCTGAAGAAAATTACAAGTATGTGAAGAACGAACGTGTCTTTGAGAGTGATTGGGTTTGCCAATAATTCTCTATTAATGGAAAATAAAGCTGTTTCGACCAAACTACAAGGTAGAGAAAAAAGTGTTTTTTTAAACCTTTGCTCTTAGAGGTTTAAATGGTTTCTATATCATAACATAACACTAACAGGTCTGCAATCCCAGAAGGGTTAGGCAGAGGTGTACCTATAGTACACCTACATTTCGCCAGTTATGATTGAGTCCCATGTAATAGAGGGCGAGCCTATTCCCATCAACCGGGCGCAAATCCAGACTCCGGCGGGCTACTACTGAGAAATTCTAGATAGAAAAACTCACTAACACTTTGCCCGACTTGGGAATCGAACCCAGGACCTCATGCTCAGCAGTAGCTCTTGCGATCACTAGACTAACGACGCAATGGTTTCTATAGACAAGGTTAACCCGGTACTGCAATAAAAAACGTTTTTTTTAAGTTCTGCGCCCTTAAGTCTGCACTCTAACCCAAAACTTACTAAAACGAATGATGTATTTTATTTTTGGGTTATTTGGGTATATCTAGGTTACTCAATAGCCGTCTACCTGTTCAGTTAAAGGACAGCAGACTGTTGTTTTCTAACTTATATGTCATAATACTCGTAATATTTTCTCAAACTCTAAACAAATAACTATATCCGTTGAGTTGGAGCAATTATAACAGAAAAGCACCAATACTTTGCCTTACGATGTCAGGATTGTACGAGTACAAGACATCTTTTCGATTTTTTAAAACAAATTCCACTTCACGTTCAAAAAGATCCAGTGATCTGCTTCACCCGCGCACTTAAAAGCCACAGATCACGCAATACAATACACCAGTGACCACATAATATCGCCACATTTGTACCGAGTGCTCGCAAGAGATCAGTCTTTGTCACCACGAAATAACAATTGCACTAATGTTGTACTCGTTTCAAATTGCTAGTGAGGAAGTGAATAATACAAACGCTTAGCAATATAATGTTTAAAAGAAACTATTATTACATGTCTTGTAATAAGACAAAATAAGTATCTGCTTTCTCTGTCTGGTTGAGCTACGTAGAGATATCCTCTATCCCCCTTTATCTTAGAAAGGCAGCTACACATCCTTAATTATTAAACCCATATTCATTTCAATCTATCTTATTTAAAGATCTATCAACACATTTATCCGCTTCAACTGCAAACTTCAAAGCCAAAGAGCACGCAATTCAGTACACTAGTGACCACGTAATATCGCCACATTTGTAACGAGTGCTCGCAAGAGATCAGTCCTTGTCACAACGAAATAACAAATGCACTCATGTTTTACTCGTTTCAAATTGTACTGGCCAGCAAATGGCCAGCTTGAAGTGGGAAATATGAAACTATGGAGTTAAATAAAAATAAAAACAGTTTCGAGATTGACCGGCTGACAGACTACACAAACCAATGTAGATAGATGACTAGCAATTTCTATGTAACTATCCTTATGAGAACGGAAAACGCTGAATCCTACTAAAACTTGAAGTGGTGAGATGTGGTGCTGTTCCATAAATGATGGGACACAACAACACAGAGCTACAGAAATTGCGTTCCTCAGAAGAGGTCTCTATGCCTCCTCTCATCCGCCCCGACAATAGTGTCGCTTTCGACAGTCCCGACAAGGCTGAATGTCTTGCTGACAGCCTAGAGTCCCAATGTTCTCCCAGCTCCCAACCAGTAGACCAAGCTCACCTGAACAAGGTCGACGCTGAAGTCGAACGATGAGCCTCCCTCGCTCCCGTCGAAGACCCTGATGATACTCTGCCTCCCGTCACTCCAGACGAAGTGCACGACATCATTAAAGGGCTCCACGCTCGTAAGGCCCCCGGTTCGGATGGTATTACCAATAAGGTATACAAACTCCTCCCTGCCCCGCTAATAATGCTTATGACTTATCTTATTATGACTTATATTATGACTTATCTGACTTATCTTCAATGGCGCCTTGAGCAACAACATTTTCCCACAAGCATGGAAAGAAGCCACCGTCATCGGTATCCCAAAGCCAGATCGTCTCGTGCTCATCTTACGAGACTTTTTGTCGAACCGGACCTTTCGCTATCGCGTCGAGGGAGCACTCTCGTCCCCTCATCCTATTCGCGCCGGTGTCCCTCAGGGTTCCGTACTATCTCCTCTCGCCTTCACGCTGTTCACTAGCGATATCCCAAAAAGTTTCGCCGACGACACTGCCGTTTACTATACCGGTCACTGTCCCAACGCTATAGCTCGTACTCTCCAAACCTCCGCAAACGTCTTAGGCGCTTGGTTCCGGAAATGGCGAATCGAGGTCAACCCCGATAAGAGTCAGGCGGTTCTCTTCTCGAGACGTCGTCGACTCCCTCCCCCACTTCCCAGCCCAATCACTATGTACGGCAAGCCAATCCCTTGGGAGAAGCAAGCCAAATACCTAGGCGTGATCCTCGATGAGAACCTTACCTTTAAGGCTCATATTAAGGCGGTTCGCGCGCACGCCTCCTTCGCTCTTAGCAGGCTCCAATTCGTACTGACAGCCCGTAGTAAACTGTCCCTCAAATGCAAGCTCCGCATCTATACCGCAGTCATCCGTCCCATCATGACTTATGCCTGCGTTGTTTTTGCGCACGCTCACCCACGTCATCTCCATAAGATGCAGACCCTCCAAAACCGTTTCCTCAGAAGGGTTACGGGTGCCCCCTTCTATGACCGTAATATAGATCTTCACGTCGACCTCAAAATGCCAACCATAAAACAGTTCATGAAACGCTTATCAAAGCGTTTCTTCGACTGCGGTATCAAACATTCTAACCCCCTGATTACAGCGGCCGCCCGCTACACTCCCTCTCGCATTAGCAGTATTCGCCGACCAAGGCATACTTTAATCGACCCCGACGACGCCTCTACCCTCCTCCAGGAGAGTAGTAAGGCCACTAGCACGCTACATAAGCCCAAAACCCGATCGCCGTCCTGCCGCCCTCGCCGCCGAGGCCCGCCGTGACGCCCAAATCGACGCCCCTCCCGACCCTTGCTCGAGCCAGCCCGCGCCGCTGAGCCTGTAGTTTTAAATTCGTCCCTAAATAATACCAATCCTGATCCAGCTAGTCATTTGCTGCCCTCTTCCAGCGACGCCCTAAGCCGAGGTTCGTACCCCACAGGGGGTGCCCTTAGCGTTGTCGCTTAGTTTTAGTTAGTATATAAGTTTAAGTCCTGGCTGGAGGCCTTAATTTATTAGGGAATCCACAGGCAAGTCGGCTTAAGCAGACGACAATCGCATAGGTTGACCTGCGAGATGCCAAACAAACAAACAAAAAAAAAACACAGAGCTACAAATTTAAAAAAAAAACAAGCAGATAATTAAAAAAGATTATCCTGTTATAATTTGAATGATTATCATATCATTTTTAAATAATTTGACACTGAGTGATTTTATAAAATAATATTTATCTACTCTATTGTATTAATATTTCCATTTCATTGTTCATGGCAAACGTGATGATCTGTTTTATCTTTACTTTTAACATCTCTTGCATGCCGCCGGTAATTTTTGTTCAAAATCAGAATCAGAACAGTTTGTGTTTGTGTATTTTTGTGTGTGTGTGTTGTATGTATTGTCCTCATGTTTGAGCAAATAAATGTTTATCTTATCTTAATGTCGTGCACGTCGTCCCTGCACGTCTGAGTGTCTCTGTCGTCTGCACGTTATAGGAACTGATGGATGCTAGTGATGCCGCAAAACTCGTAGCCGAATTCTAAGCTAAGTCCATTTAGGTCACCATCGACACGCTAAGGAGAAAAAGAAGGAGAAAATATGTTGTGTTGCGTTGAGAGTCAGAGCACTAAAAGTATAAAACCATATTCATGAGTGTCTTAACTCCGACAGTACTTTAAAAAAAATCGAAAGAAGTCGAGGTTTTTTCGATCAAATAATATTTAATAACGCTCGGCAGATAGATGGTAATCGCAGTTTCTTGTATTAAGGGGACATAAGGACGCGTCTGCCTAAAGTCCTTTATTAATCTTATACGAAAACGGGACGAAAAACAGAATTTCAACCATCCTAAGCACCTCATTCATCAATATTAATCAAAACTTCGTTCGAACTAAAATGTTCATAAATCACTTATTTGAGTAAAATCGTAAAGTTTGACATTTTGTTACCGATGAAAATCATTTGTCACTTTAATTGCACACTTAAATAATTCATAATTTTTGTAATTTCATTTCATTTAGTATCATATTAACGGTAATGTTTTCTCATTGTTTGTCTTATTTGTTTTTATTATTTTTAAATATTTATGTATATTTATTTGTGATTATATTTTTTAAACAGTAGATAGATAAATATAGTTTTAATAGGTTTCTGAATATTTAAAAATATTTATTCCTTGATTTTTTATAAATTGCACCTACCACTGTTTGTCTCTGCATCACCCAAAGGTTGACTGGTAGAAAATACCTATGGCATTAAGTCCGCCTTTGTACATTCGTGTGCGTGAAGTATGAATGAATAAATAAAATAAATTGTATATTAGAATAATAATTATATTTTTTTGTAAAATTTTGTCACAGTTACAAACGTAGTCAAAGATAACTGTTTTATTTTGACATTCAAACATGTAAGAATCAATAAATTTATTCTTCTTTATAAGATTTTAAACATTTTAAAGCCTTAGGTCTCATAAGACTATCATTTCATTAGCACCTAAACCCAAACACAATTTATCAGCAACACTGATAAGGGACAAAAACAATCAAAATCAATATCTTTTATTTTACATAAACCTACATGGACACTTATGAAACGTCAGAAGCTACGTGCACGGTTCCAATTAGTTGTTTCGTATCGAGAAGAGCCGACAAGAAACTCCACGGTTATTCTTTGTGAATAATTGACTTTTATAATGTTTTCAAATAACAGTGTTAATAGGCATGGGAGAACAGTGTAGGCCATAATAAATATAAAATCTGGAAGTCTACAACTCCTACAACTTATTCACATTCAGAAAATTAAAAAGAATCTAATAAAAAAGAAAAAATAAACCTACTAAAGAGTTGTATTTAGAATTGTAGGAATTTAATGTCGTAGAAGCGAATGTCAAAAAGGTACGTAAAAAAAAAGCAAATAAAACACCGTAATTTGGGAGCAGTTAATAGAAACTTACATAGTGATGCCGTTTTTATGAAGTAACGGGGAAACCACATTGCAAAAGGAATTATTGACTTCTTTGTCTACTACTGATATCTTATAATATGCTTTTGATATGTACACTTTTGATTTGGGTTTTGAAGTTTCCAATAGACTTGTTGAGTAACTTCATTCACAACATACATAACCTCATGCCTTCCCCAATGTGGGTAGGCAGAAACTACAGAACGCCACCTGGTACGATTCTATCATACTACTTTTGCATCATTTACGTTCATACATCTGTACCCTAATTGCGTAATACACCGCCAATCGGAATCTGAATCGTTTTGAAACAGATTGCTTATCCATTGCTTTATAAGTTCGATAAAAAAAACCTACTCATCAATGTAAATAACGCAATGAATGTAGTTGAACTGTCAAAATACAACAGATGAATCGTAATCCTTTACGAAAATGTGTTACGCAATTAGGCTGCTGGACATTCACAAACGGCTCTTTCACAAGTACACCTACCGAACCCAACTGCAAACATTTTTGTTAGTTCATTGTTTCAGCCACTGTCCATTCAAATTTCATTACCTTTATTGGCGAAAAGGAGATCCTGAAATGTGGTAAACACACAATATTTTGCTTCGAAGTCGACCAAATGCTGCTCAGTAAGCAGTTCACGAGCACCAATCATCACAATAGCTTGAAAAATAGCAAGCAATAACAGCACGCCGTGCTCACTGGGGGCCATAAAACCAGCGGATTTATTTGAAAAGTTTTGCTTTGTCGCATCGACTAACAGATGTTGTATAGATGCCCGGTAAGGTATTAGAGTTTTTAAATAATGGTTGAGGTGAAAGATAGCTTTAGTTTTGTACGTTTGTAGAGTGTGGTTTATAGCAGATTGAAATAAAGGTGTTTTAGTGCTGGAAACACGAGAGCATACTTATTCGTTCGAAAAAAAGGTAACCAATTTTTTTTTTTTTTTTGGGAATGGCATCTCGCATGTCAACCTATGAGGTTGTCGTCTGCTTAGACGGACTTGCCTGTGGTTGCCCTAATAAATTAAGGGTTCCAGCCAGGACTTAAACTTATGTACTAACTTAAAAACTAAGCGACAACGCTAAGGGCACCCCCTGTGGGGTACGAACCTCGGCTTAGGGCGTCGCTGGAAGAGGGCAGCAAGGGACTAGCTGGATCAGGATTTGAGTGATTTAGAGACGAATTTAAAGCTACAGGCTCAGCGGCGCGGGCTGGCTCGAGCAAGGGTCGGGAGTGGATTTGGGCGTCGCGGCGGGCCTCGGCGGCGAGGACGGTTGGACGGCGATCGGGTTTTGGGCTTATGTAGTGTGCTGGTGGCCGGTAAACAATATCGCAGAGGAATCTATAAATAGCAAATATCCGCAATATTTTCTTTTAACTTTTCCAACCATTTTTTTTTGTGTTTCGGTGTAATGTGTAGTAGGTTATCTGAAATCCACTCGTTACGTTCTATAGCAATTTTTAGTCGTTACACGATGATCTGATGATTTTTTATATTAATTCCAGAAGTCATAAAAATACCTTAAACATCTTTATTGACGTGGCCCCGCCATGTTTCACTATCCGCCATCTTCAATCATCAAAAATCTCATTTGACCACTTTACTAACAATTGATAATTTCTGTATTTTCCCTAAAACATTTCAGACATGTGCAAATGACATTTAAAAAACTTTATGAATTTCTTTAATTTTATTTAATGAAAACATTCGTGTGTATGTAAATAGTAAAAAATAATACAATGTCTGATATTCTATATTTTTTATCTGTATAATAAATAATAATGTTTCACATACTTGTAAATGTCAGTAAACAAATTCTTGACAGAAATAAAATGTTCAAATAAATTGAAAAATCTTTAATTAACGTTAGTTTCTTATTTATTTAGAAAAGATTTTTTTATCTTAGTGCAGTTTGTTTTGAACAAAGGCAGAACCTCGTGAAACCTGAGAAAGAGAAACAAATTAAATATCTCGACTTAGCACACGAGGTTGTTGACATGTTGAATGTGAGCTCGGCTGTCATTGTGCCGATTGTCGTATCGGCTAATGGCCTGATGACCGAAAGCCTCGATCAACATTTCACGAGGCTCTCGTTAGGCGGCTGTATCAAGGGCCTGATTCAGAAGGCAGTACTCCTCGATACGGCTCGCATCGTAAGGAGATTCCTGTCTCAGGAGCACTAAACACCGGTACCTTAGACCCTTCCCCCGATACCAGCGGACCACTTTTTTTTTTAAATGTTTGTATAAAAATGTATTTAAAAAAGTATGTAAATTAATAAAGCTAGATACATACATTATAGCTATGTATTTTTTAAACCTTATGTATTTTTAAGTTACAACATTGTATTTTCTCTGTAAGCGATAGTGTTTTTTGAGGAAATAAATGTCTAAATCCTTAAAGCTACGAAAAGTTCCTGAAAGCTCACCACAAAGAAATTGTTTGTGAAAACAATTTCATTTTCATATTTGAAAATGTTTACTTATTTATCTGATTGGTTGTTTTTAGAAACCGTGACCATATATTCGAAATTATTTCCTACTTCCCATCTAATTTGTTACTTAAGAAACTGAAGGATCTTGACGACTTTGGAATCCGCTGGTAATAGTGAAGTTTTAACTTCTTCAACATTTTACTGATCACCACCATCTTCTTCTACTTGTCCTATGTTACATGAGATCGGCGTAAAACGCTTTTCCTTCCATTCTGAGCTGTCACCCGTCACTCTATCATTACCTACTATAAATTTAAAACAATCCATCTACCTTTTCTTTGGTCTTCCTCTCCCTCTCCATCATATACATCATTCTTGTAAATACATGCATTTCATGTTTACCGATAACAACCACATTTTCATACAGACATTTACTTAAAAGTGTCCGCTGGTTTCATGGCCGATCACACTACGAGAGGTAACACTATTCTATTGTACGACAGTTTCAATTTAAAACTGCGCAATAATCGAAGCATTTTGTGATGGCAGCTAGGAAATTAAGTTAGGAAACTTAATGTGAGGAAAATTGGAAATTTCACACGAGTTTCGATTAGTGAGTGAATAAGAGGAATATGAGGTGTTACATCTTTGTAATGGTGCAAATGGGATAGTTTGAAAGGATGGGAATGTTTATTTAGCTGATTTTGAATTGGATCCTGATTAATCGACGCTACTATTTCAGCTCTGTCTTTGGCCATTATCTACGACTTATGAACGACTCAAAAAAAGGTGTTTTTTACACATACATGCATAACATCACGCCTATAATCCCAAAAGGGTTAGGCAGAGGTGTACCTACAGTACACCCACATTTCGCCAGTTAAAGTCCCATGTAATAGGGGGCGAGCCAATTGCCATCAACCTGGCACAAATCCAGACTCCGGGCTGCTACTGTGAAATTCTAGAAAGACAAACCCAATAACACTTTGCCCGACCTCGGAATCGAACCCAGTACTTAATGCTCAGCAGTAGCTTACTACGGTTACGTTTTATGATACAAATAAAGGAAACTGCTCGATGAATAAATAAGAATCGGACAAATGCTTTTTTTTTCACGACAATCTACACTGAACTGACTGCCTCGTTGGTCTAGGTAGTCGCAAGAGCTACTGCTGAGCATGAGGTCCTGTGTTCGATTCCCAGGTCGGGCAAAATTTTATTGGATTTTTCTGTCTAGAATTTCTCAGTAGCAGCCCGGAGTCTGCATTTGTGCCCGGTTGTTGGCAATAGACTCGCCCCATATTACATGACACTTAAACATAACTGGCGAAATGTGGGTGTACTATAGGTACACCTCTGCCTAACCCTTCTGGGATTACAGGCGTGATGTTATAATGTTATGCCTACATTGAAGACACTACATTTTCACCGATCAATTTCTAAATTTACCTTAAATGGGTAGTCAGAAGTTCGAAAGTCTGTAAACCAGTCTTACTAATGGGTATCGTGTCACCCAGTATCTCAAAAGGTGTGGTCAGACAGGCAGACGTATCATGATACATAGTGGTGGTTTTCTGAAATTGCGTTCTATTTCGCAAGTCAAATTAAAAGTCCTACCTAAAATAAAAATGGTGCGAACCGGTCTCTCAAAATTTCATTGACAGTCACGCACCGGCTGACCGCGTAGCTACAATTCGCAGTTCAGTAAATTCAGGTCAGGTCTACCCGGAGGTAGGGCTGCCTTTTACTGGTAAATTTGAACAGATTATATACTGTTCACATATTATTTAGTTACCGATAAATTGTTGTTTAGATAAAAACTAAGGATTTTTTAAGCAGGAAGCCATGTCTCCTTTCCCAGTTTTTGATCTCGCTCAGTTGTGGGTTGTTATTATGTAATGAGTCCCAGACTGCTTCTTGGAGTTAATTCCTACATAGATTAACAATTTAGTTATCACGTGATTGAAGGAGATGGCGTGACGAGCGCTAATTGCAATGGAGGGAGAAAAATGGAAAGACGGAAAGGAGGCCTTTGCCCTGCAGTGGGACACTACCTAATGGATTGGCTCTAATTGCAAGAGAGAGAGAGAGAAAAATAGAAAGACGGAAAGGAGGAGTTTGCCTTGCAGTGGGACACTTCCCTAAAGGATAGGATTTAATTGCAAAAGAGGGAGAAAAGTGGAAAGACGGAAATGAGGCCTTTGCCCTGCAGTGGGACATAAGACTCATAATCAAAGATTCAGGTCTTCGAGGAATCTATGTGCCAAAGTAAAACAGTCCTGATTAGGAATAGCTGAAGTGTTATTACAGCCAGCTAGTGGTCAAGGACTGTAATGGAAACACGGCATTAGCTGAATCAGGAAGACGAGACGATTTTTTTTTTAATTTGGCTTCAAAACTTTGATTTCTACAGATCTTATAAGTCGACTATCGCACGGACGTAAAAATATTGCGGCTGGATATTTTTGGCGCACTGTATCTTCAACGCACTGCTTAGCGCCGAGAGTTGAAATTCGAGCAGTGTGTATTTTAGAATCGCTGGGATGCACTCTGTTGGATTCTCAATGCTCGGTTCAACACCGAGAGTTGAAAATCCAGTGCGACATAAAATACTGCCGCGATATTTTACGTCCATGCGAACATCGGCTAACGATTCCGTATCCAAATAGTGTCAATGGGGCCAATGTATTGTAAGTATATACTTTTTTTAAATGTATCTATGTGTATTATAAGTTACACAATATCTATTTTACATCACACATCACTATTTATATTTTATTTTAAAGGTTTTTTCTGCCATCATTGTTCCCTTCAATTAAAGCACCTGCCATCTAATCTCTTCAGCACCCTTGGTTGACTGGTAGAGAATGCCCAAAGCATTAAGTCCGCCTTTGTACCTTTTTGTGTTCGAAAAGTTAAAATAAATAAATGGGATCCTATTACTAACGTCAGAGAGCTATATCTTTTGAACCGCACTTGACTTTCCACAGAATGTATACTACCAGGCCGATAAAACAACAAATAATAAAAACATAATTAAACACTAACTATTTCTGAAACACCTTTCTTGTATGGGGACCACAAAACAGCTTTTGAAGAAATACGTAGTGTTAAATACTATACGGTGGTACGGAACCGTTCGTATGCTAGTCCGACTCGCACTTGGCCGTTTTTCCTTTGAATGTCAGAATCCTGAAAAATAACCAGATACCTAAAACGAGATATGTTTGCCTCTACTAAATTACACCTTTTAAAACATATAAATCACATACCGCATACACCACCATAATCCCAGTGCCACAAGTGCGAACCCTTAATAATCACATAAAGGCAGTGCACATCTAGCTGCTCACTGACCGCACGGCATACGTGACATTGCGGGCACGCGGCGCATACAAATAACATAAGGCCGCCCATTGTATGTTTTATAGTTAATTTTTTTTGGTTATGTCTTTTTGTGTTTTGTTTGTTTGTTTGGCATCTCGAAGGTCAACCTATGAGGTTGTCGTCTGCTTAAGCGAACTTGCCTGTGGTTGCCCTAATAAATTAAGGCCTCCAGCCAGGACTTAAACTTAAATACTAACTAAAACTAAGCGACAACGCTAAGGGCACCCCCTGTGGGGTACGGACCTCGGCTTAGGGCATCGCTGGAAGAGGGTAACAAATGACTAGCTGGATCAGGATTGATATTATTTTGGGACGAATTTAAAGCTACAGGCTCCGCGCCGCGGGCTGGCTCGAGCAAGGGTCGGGAGGGGTGTCTTTTTGTGGTGTACAATAAAGTATATATATATATATATATATACTTCATTTTGAATCCACCTATTTGCAAGCCTCGTGCTAGTGGCGTTAAAAGGGCACTGACTTTGTGGCCACGATGTAGAGCGAATATTAGAAGTTGATCGGATTTGTTTATAACATCTTTTTCTTCTTACGTACTTATGGATGGCAAAGAGTTCATACATCTTTGGCCCAAAATTCAGCTACACAAACTACGTTCAATGACGGAGCCATAAGATCACCACACAGTTGACACGGTGGATGGAAGGTTTTGTTTGTGTTTTCTGTGCGGAGGTGACGCCGGACAGTGGCCATCCATCAAGCGCCGCATGTACAGGCTGTCACCTGCACAATGTTAATAACACATACATACATAAACTCACGCCTTCGTCCCATGGGGGTAGGCAGAAACCACAGAACGCCACCTGCTACGATCCTTACATACTACTTTTGCCTCGTTTACGTTCATACATCTGGTCATACACGAACACCGGTTGCGAGTACTACGCACCTGACCTTTCTGAAGAACATCACCAATAAGGTCACTATATGTCTTCCTAGGGCGTCCCCTCCCGGCGTTTCCACTCACATCTGCCTTGTAAATACCTTTTGTTAGTCTCCTTTCATTCATCCGCTCAACATGACCAAACCATCTAAGCATACTCTTTTTTTGTCACTACATACATCTTCTTTTAAACCACAACATTGCCTTATCACATCATTTCTCAGGTTATCATTCAATATTAATAAGTACTGTGTTAATACTATTTTAGGAGAAAAAGAAAAAAAGAAAAAAAAAAACGACGAGACGTGTTTAAAAAACTTCAAAGTTTGACATTTTCCGGGGAAAACGTTCTCATAGTTTTCTACTCAAAATAATGGACTGATTTCTCGTTTTTCTGGTTTTCACACCAACACCCTAACTGCGTAACACACAATTAATCATAATCGGAATCATTTTGAAGGATATTGCTAATCCATTGCTTCTTAAGATCAAAAAACTGTCAGCTCAACAACGTTAATAACGCCATGAATGTTGTTGAACTGTCAAAATGAAGCCGATTACTAACTAATAAAGTGTTACGGAATTACCCCGCTAGTTCCAAATTTTGCCTGAGTTTTCACATAACGACCAGTGACGTCACAATTTGCTGAAAGGTCAATCATATTATTACTCCTATTATGTTCGTATAATATTTAGTTTTAGCTTTTTCCCGCGACTTCGTCCTCGTGATATTTCTTGTTCCCCTGTTCCACCGCATCGCATCGCAACGCCCACCTGCGCTCTTGTTTCGTTTTCTCACAGCGTTCCTTCCCACTTTTTGTTCAACTCGTCTCCTTAGGATCGCAGCGTTATATAATGTATTACTAATCTAAAACCTTCTTTATGAAGCTATCACTTGCAAAAATACTTTTTTCAAAACCGACTATAGAAAAAAAAAACAATCTCTTCAACTTTATTTCGAAAGTATAGATTTATTTATAAATTCAGTAGCCTTAGATTATAATCAGCCCATAGAGTGTTATTATGGCTTATTTGGGTAGCAATTAGGCAGTTACCTAACATTATTTTATTTTTAGTGTAGATACTTTGTTCACGCACGTCAATTATTATAGAAACAGTTTGGAGTTTTAATAGGTTTTAGATTTCAGAGTGTGATTTTATTTAATACTAGCACTTCGCCCGCGACATCGTCCGCGTGGATGTCGAAAAAAATAAGTAACCCATGTTGTAATGGTAAAACAATTTTTCAAATCGGTCCAGTGGTTTCGGAGACTATTCAATACAAACAAACAATCAAATCTTTCCTCTTTATAATGTTAGTATAAATAAAAATTGGGACTGTATTTGTCTTCGAGTAGTCGTCAAAAAGGTGAGTTTTGAGCATGAAAACGACTAGGCTGAAAGATTTAAGAATCATTTGCATTGAGGTGAATTCTTTTGCGACATCTTAAAAATTTCATTTACTGATAGGCATTGCACGGTCTTAACCATTGGGTCTAGCAGCATGACATTTTGTACAACAGTTCCTTATGTTTCGAAGGTACATAAGGAGGCTCGTGGCAAAGTAGAGAGAGCAGGTTTCGACTTTTGTTGTGCGGTGACAGGTCGCATGCCCGCGACTAAAATCGACCGTGAAAATGCTTAGCGGCAGGCGATAAAGAAGCTTTTCGTAAGTTGAATTTGTTGTTCATACAAAATCAAGTCTTATTGCAACGGACGAAGGTTGTTATTATTTTACATATTTTCCGCATAATTTTGACACGCGCGTGATAGCTGCGTGGGCACTTCCACTTTTTTTTCTATTACGTGGTAACAACAACTACATTTTTCTACTCATCATCTATTAATCTGCCATAGTTGAGGTAAGGCTTGACGGAATTTGACGTTTTTGGCCTAAAATGTTGATAGTCTAACTAAATCTGAATATGTTTTTCTTTTCGTTACAAAAAGTAAAAACTTCTATATAAAACACGTCGAGGCTGCCCCCCATGCGCACCGCCGGTTCTAACAAATTCGCGGGGTAGGGCAAACAAGTTGCGAAGCCAAAAGAAGAAAAAAACACGTGGACTCGCGATTGTCAAATTCAATTTTAGTTGTGTCAACATTATTTTTAAATTTAAAGGTTTTTTTGCGGAATAGCTTTAAGATTCTCAAAGTCAAAAGTAAGGAATTTTAGTGATAGTTCAGTTAGTTTAGTTCGGTGTAACAGAGAATGGGCACCATTGTAAAGATTAATAAAACAGGATTTTAGATTCGTCAAGGGCGAGGTCAAAACAGTTAAATTAAAATATCAATGATTTAGTACAGGTCAGGAGTAGAGATTTGTCATATTATCAATTTAAATTCTTATCCACCAGAAATTCTTAACAGTTACAAATCTCGATAAACCTACGGCCGCCATATTATAACGGCCGACATGAAAAAAACCAGAAGGCCAATTCCCGGAATTAAAAACGTTCAAAATCTAGTCGCAGTGTCACTTCAGCGACAATCAAATGTCAAAAACTTGTGACAAAACAGAAATATATAAATTTTAGAGGTATTAATGACAGATTGAGAGGGCCCGATCGACCCCAACCGCCCCCCTCAGACCCAGACGATAACCGACTGGAGGAAAGTAAGCGAAAGACTGAAATCCACCACGTCGCCTCGTTTAGACACCATCCCCGATCACTTAGTGTCAGTCGCCGACACGACGGCCGCAATCGACTCGTTTACAGAGCACGTACAATCCGTATTGACGGATTGTTCACGGGAAGTTCCGGTGATGGAAGACCATCGCTGGAAACTACCTACTGACGTACGTGACCTGATAACCGAGAAGAACGCGGCCATCCGTGCCTACGACTCCTTCCCTTGTGACGCGAACAAAGCCCACATGCGCCATTTACAGCGTGCTGTAAAGAAACGCATAGGGGAGGTTCGCTCTGAGGGCTGGAACAAGATGCTCAGCGAACTCGAGCCCACTCATCAAGCCTTCTGGCAATTACAGAGGAAATTGCGTTCCTCAGAAGAGGTCTCTATGCCTCCTCTCATCCGCCCCGACAATAGTGTCGCTTTCGACAGTCCCGATAAGGCTGAATGTCTTGCCGACAGCCTAAAGTCCCAATGTTCTCCCAGCTCCCAACCAGTAGACCAAGCTCACCTGAACAAGGTCGACGCTGAAGTCGAACGAAGAGCCTCCCTCCCTCCCGTCGAAGACCCTGATGATCCTCTGCCTCCCGTCACTCCAGACGAAGTGCACGACATCATTAAAGGGCTCCACGCTCGTAAGGCCCCCGGTTCGGATGGTATTACCAATAAGGTATACAAACTCCTTCCTGCCCCGCTAATAATGCTTATGACCGCCATCTTCAATGGCGCCTTGAGCAACAACATCTTCCCACAAGCATGGAAAGAAGCCACCGTCATCGGTATCCCAAAGCCAGGCAAGCCAAAGTCTGAGCCCTCCAGCTACCGCCCTATTAGCTTACTCAATGTCCTCGGCAAAATCTACGAGAGGCTTATTTATAAGCGTCTCAAAGACTACGCCGAAGCAAAGAGCCTCATACCCAACGAGCAGTTTGGATTCCGTAGCCAACACTCGGGCACCCAACAGGTCCACCGTATCGTAGAGCACTTATGCGCTGGTCTGCAGCGTAACGCGACGACGGGTGTGCTATTCTTCGACATAGCGAAAGCCTTCGACAAAGTCTGGCACAACGGCTTGATATACAAGCTCTACCAACTAGGAGTGCCTGATCGTCTCGTGCTCATCTTACGAGACTTTTTGTCGAACCGGACCTTTCGCTATCGCGTCGAGGGAGCACTCTCGTCCCCTCATCCTATTCGCGCCGGTGTCCCTCAGGGTTCCGTACTATCTCCTCTCGCCTTCACGCTGTTCACTAGCGATATCCCAAAAAGTAAAAAGGCTCAGTTGGCTCTCTTCGCCGACGACACTGCCGTTTACTATACCGGTCACTGTCCCAACGCTATAGCTGGTACTCTCCAAACCTCCGCAAACGTCTTAGGCGCTTGGTTCCGGAAATGGAGAATCGAGGTCAACCCCGATAAGAGTCAGGCGGTTCTCTTCTCGAGACGTCGTCGACTCCCTCCCCCACTTCCCAGCCCGATCACTATGTACGGCAAGCCAATCCCTTGGGAGAAGCAAGCCAAATACCTAGGCGTGATCCTCGATGAGAACCTTACCTTTAAGGCTCATATTAAGGCGGTTCGCGCGCGCGCCTCCTTCGCTCTTAGCAGGCTCCAATTCGTACTGACAGCCCGTAGCAAACTGTTCCTCAAATGCAAGCTCCGCATCTATACCGCAGTCATCCGTCCCATCATGACCTATGCCTGCGTTGTATTTGCGCACGCTCACCCACGTCATCTCCATAAGATGCAGACCCTCCAAAACCGTTTCCTCAGAAGGGTCACGGGTGCCCCCTTCTATGTCCGTAATATAGATCTTCACGTCGACCTCAAAATGCCAACCATAAAACAGTTCATGAAACGCTTATCAAAGCGTTTCTTCGACTGCAGCATCAAACATTCTAACCCCCTGATTACAGCGGCCGCCCGCTACACTCCCTCTCGCATTAGCAGTATTCGCCGACCAAGGCATACTTTAATCGACCCCGACGACGCCACTACCCTCCTCCAGGAGAGTAGTAAGGCCACTAGCACGCTACAAAAGCCCAAAACCCGATCGCCGTCCTACCGCCCTCGCCGCCGAGGCCCGCCGCGACGCCCAAATCGACGCCCCTCCCGACCCTTGCTCGACCCAGCCCGCGCCGCTGAGCCTGTAGCTTTAAATTCGTCCATAATTAATACCAATCCTGATCCAGCTAGTCATTTGCTGCCCTCTTCCAGCGACGCCCTAAGCCGAGGTTCGTACCCCACAGGGGGTGCCCTTAGCGTTGTGGCTTAGTTTTAGTTAGTATATAAGTTTAAGTCCTGGCTGGAGGCCTTAATTTATTAGGGAATCCACAGGCAAGTCCGCTTAAGCAGACGACAACCGCATAGGTTGACCTGCGAGATGCCAAACAAACAAACAAATGACAGATTGAGACGAAGAATGCTAACGTTCCTAAAAATAAGAGAATGGTCCCACAGAGCGTTTTTTGACACTTAATGTCAAATAAAAACGCTCCGTATTTGAACAGCCTTTATTGGAGACCGTTCAACGCTTATTTGGAAACCAAAGCTTTAGAGACTTAAAATAAAGCTTATAATTCTAAACATTACATAATGAAATGTTACTGCTTATTGCCTTGAACTTTTCTAAGCTTAAAGATACAATTTTTCAAAAAGAAAAATATAGTAGAAACAAAAACTAAAGCAAAAGAATACTTCCTACCATTAGACGGGAAATATCAAAACCACATTCATTCTAATTACGACTCTATCATCATACTGATAAAGTATGTTATTGTCTGAGTGGCATTCAAGGGATGTCTTTTATTTTTTTGGCTTAAAAGCCCTTGTGTGATCGCGAATGTCAGGTTTCAAGTGACAATATTGAATTTAAAAATGTTTGATCAAAACTGACAATTACATTCTGTAACTTTTAAAAATTATTTCAGAAGTGTTTATTGAGAATTTACCGACATACAGTAAAGTAAACTAATCGTTTATCTTAAAATAACTTGCTGTATTAGAGCCAATTCATAAAACTGTCAAAAAACGACATTTGTGATTTTAATATACGGACAATTTAAAGTTGTTAATCAAATTCTTGAAAGACAATTAATTGTCCCGACTTCACGTATACCTACCTAATTACGTGTGCAGGGCTCGTTTCAAGATCATAATCATCTGCCAAACCAACTATTTTGGAGTCAGCCCAAGTATAACCTTATGCAGTTTTAAACCATTAGTTGACATAGAGTATTGGAGTGACTGCCTATCTCACTTCAAGCCCCGTTTAATAGGCTGAAATCCTCAAAATGTTGATACTTGAGGAGCTAGCACATCTTCTGTGCCTGAGAAACAGAGCTGCAGTTTACAAAACAACAAAGAAAATTTTAATTAGGCGGGCTAAAGCTGAGAAAATCAATTTTAATGTTCGTAATTAATACTCAATACCCATCCGTCAAAAAGTTTCAGTATCCTTCCATTTTAATTCTACCAAAATTTCATTATTATGCCATTTATTTTCCTCTCTCTGTGCTCAGAGTGGGTCGTATTGAATTTAATTTTGAGCCCATTTATAAATTAGTCCAATAAACATTCGGACAGTGTGATATTGGGCGAAAGGAAAACATGCATGAATCATTTTGTGTACAGTTTTAAGGTTTTGGATAAGGTACAATAAATAAAATAATATCAAGCCTTCGTCTGAGGAGTAGGAAAAGGTGTTTAAAAATTCGTACACCTTTAATATTTTTACCATTTAAATTTTTTTAAAGTATCTGTTGCTCGCAACTTCGTCAGCGATCCGGGATGAAAAGTTGCCTATATCCTTACCCACGTCATGGTATATCTGTGTGCCAAATTTTATCTAAATCCATTCAGAAGTTTTAGCGTGAAATATTATAATCAATAAAGACAGAACATTTTCAGAATTTGCCAAAACTTTTCATCAAAATTCGAAGTTAGAATTAAATAAAAAAATCTAGATATAGTGTGTTTGTGTGTGCCCTCTCTTTGAGTGACATGTTATGCTGTCTTTTTTTTTCATAATACAGTTACAATAAACACACTGAAATTATTGTGGTTGATTTCCCGCAGCGAAATGATTTGGTCTTACGAGTAGTAGTACAATCGATTCATAAAAAAGGAATAAAACATTATAGATTCATAATTGTGAAAAACAAAGCTTATTTTGCTCTGAGCATCTAGGAATCGCTCTTCATTTTGTTAGCCTACGTTACGTCTAGTGGATTACTATAGTTTCTCAAGTTTTCGAGTTGATGCGTATTTTTTTAAATATTTGAAAACAAATAAAACATTTGAACTCCATGATTCGATAGTACTACTGAGGGCAAATCTTTCTGCCGCAGTACAACAACCTTTAAAATTTCACCGTGTATTCAGTTTTTATATTAGGCCTACGCCTTTGTTGCCCTAGCGGTTTCAAGCGTAAGTGGGGGTAAGGGTTCAATACTTATAATACAAGTAACGGAATGTGATTGCGATGAGGTGTACTTAATCAGCCTATTATGTTCACACTGCTGGGGCACAAGCCTCTCTCTGTGAGAAGGCGTGGGCCGTAATCCACCAGTGCGGGTTGGTAGATGTCACATGTCTTCGAATTTTTGTTTCTAAGACATGCCGGTTTCCTCACAATGGTTTCCTGCATCGTTTTGAGAGCAGTGATGATGAAGTAATTTACACAACGTAAAGCGCCTGTCTGGGTTCGAACATACGACCTCAAACTCGGTAAGTCGCGGCCTTTATCACTGGGCCACCACTGCTCTCACTATGGATAACAAATATGTGGTTTCTGTCTGGTCTGTCGTAGCTCGTAAGTCGCGGTCGTTACCACTGGCCTACCACTGCTCTCGCTCACCGCTGAGTTATACTAAGTACATATACACTTCAGTCTACTCCTTCAGGGAATTCAGTGATGAATTCAAACTATTTATTTAACATTAAAAGTTTATCAAGAAGAAATATTGCCTTCTCCAAAACAGTACTCTTAAATCTACCTGCATATCCGTTAATCCAGAAATGAAGCCACAACAAAAAGGTTGTTATAAGCACCGGCAGACGGACCAACAAAATAAATGAAATTATACGGAACCCGTGTAATTTGCTGGCGTAATTACTTTTTGGGGATCAGTGTACAAGTTAAGGAGAGGCAGAAGTTTTAGCATTACTGTCGTAATGCTAAAACTTCTGCATGATGTGATGACAGTATTATTTTATTTAGCTTTGTGGTAGGAACGTGTCAGAAGATGCTGGCAGAATACTCGACATCGGCTCAGTTGCCAAAAAGGAAAAAAAAACAGCACCATTTTTGGTTGCAGGGTATTTTGGCTTAGGTTCTGGGTTATTATTATTATTATTATTATTATTTATTAAAATCTCCCTTACAACTATCATTACAGGTGATACCTAATGCGATAGCGAGGTCTTAAAATTATCCTACAATATAAATTTCAAAAACTATGAAAAACTTAAAAATACTAGTACTTAATTAATTTACTAATTTACACTATAACATAAAACAAACAATAGTATTTTTGCGAATTCACTCAAATGGCTTGTAAATACATCGATTTTCCCGTGAAGATCGTTAATCACCCGAATTGCACGGGTCAATGGTGCTTTGGCGAGAAGGTTAGTCCTGGCAGCCGGCACGGCCAGCAAAGGCGGGCGGCGCCGCCTCCACACATATCGGTCCGGTACACATATACACAGGCGCTGCAGTACTCCCGGGTTATGCTCAATTCCACGAAGTAACCTAACCAGATACGCCACAAGCGTGAACTCCCGTCGCACCCTCAGTTGGTTGTATCCGACCATACCGAGCACAAACAGTGTGGGGTACATCAAGGGGTAAAACGGATATACCCCATACAGTTTCTTGTACAAATGGCGCGTGAACTTGTTTTGTACGCGTTCCAGCATTACCGAGTACTTGGCCTCATGCGGAGCCCATATGACAGCAGCATGTTCCAAATGACTCCTAACAAGTGCGTCATACAGGACCCTGACTGTTGCGATGTTAGTGAAGTGCATTGTCTGCCTCAGAACAAAACCCAAGTTTCTAAACGCTCTTTTACAGACCCCCGTAATATGATCGCGAAACGATAGTTCAGGAGTAACAGTAACCCCCACAAGTAACCCCAGTTACCACATAAATAATAATGTGATTCGAAAAAAATCAATATCAAGTTTTTGAGTAATAAAATGTGGTTCTTTTTTGAGCATGTTTACTGATCAAGTGATTTGGACTATATTTTATTCTTATCTCTGTGATTCAATGAAAACAATCTAAACATTTATGCTATCCTAGCGATGATTGCTGGACGATGGGACTGCCCTTATATTAGGAATTGTTGCTATATGCAACACTTCTTAATATAGGGCATGTTAACGACCGATATGATATTTTTGCTGTTTTATTAATTGATGTTATTATTTGTCTCCAAAATTTGTTCACAACTTTTATTTTACTTTATTTGAATTTTATATATTAATTTCCGATTAATTTAAAAAAAAAATTGTCATTGACTTGATTATTTTTATTTAACATTGTATATATGATTTGATGTAATTGTAATATGGGAGAACCTGAATATAACAAAAAAAATAATTTTTATATGTCTTTACGTAAATCAATTTATATCTGTTTATATAATGATGACCCGGCCTTACACCGTTGGACACCGAATCTGCTTCTAACGTTGACCCTAGTATTATTTTGGACATTGAACCAGCTTTATATGACAACTTTGCAGCTTTGGCACGAACACTTACACACCTCGTCCTAATTAATTATTGTTGCAAAAATGTGTAAGTAAATATCATTATAATAAACGATAATCATTAATATTAGAAAATAAGTACTCATTATTATTACTAATTTGGAAAATAAATACTCATCTGTGACGTTTCTCAGCGACAAGATCACAATATTACCTGCACATGTTAAATATGGTACATTTTTTAAACTTCCTGCAACTTTATTGTATACTTTCGTTTCTCTTAGGAATGAAGTATTAAAAACACAACTCATTGTTTATCATACTTAATGTCCACTTTAAGCCAGAGCACCCTAACAAACTGGGCAGAAATATATATGGTATTTATAGTTGTTTAATAGAGCATACATGTTTTGCTTATATCATAAGCATGCACAATATTTTATGTTAGGTACATTACAAAATGATTCCCGTCAGTAAATTCTCGGCGAAGCGTTAAAGACGTATTCACGTAATTTTTTTTTTTTGAGAGCGCAGTGTAACAGCCATTATAATATGATGTATTCGGTTTCTTATGCAACCTTATCTTTAATGATTTGTGCTGCAAGTGGGCTTTGGATAACAGACATTTGATCAGATTCACTTCTTTTAACTTTTTTTTCGTGTTGCACCTATCGTAATGGAACTTCTGTTCCCATTCTATAACGTGACTCGAGGGTGCTATTTCGAAACAGGGTTCAGGGGATTAATGTGGGCTTAGCGCCTGTATCACATTAAGAATGGGCAGCGTTTCAAGGTTAGGTTAACAACCAAACATATTATTAATACAGAAAAATTAATACGGGAATGGCAGGAAATTTTCTGTCGAGTTTCGTATATTACAACCGGTGCGTGCACGCACACGTTACGCGCACGAATTAGGTCTGCCCGGCATTTTTTAAAGATACTGTCTTTATTAATTGAAAACAAAGTCAGTTTTGGAGGTTACCTGTGTGACCGCGTTGTTCTCTTGGCTACGCACCGGAGTTGGATGCGGTATTTCCATAACTTGAGACTTCATCCCGGTTTATTAACGTCATTCAACGCCGGCTGTCGCTGAAAACCAGCGCTGGGTCTTTGTCTCGCATAGGGTCGTAGACTGCCAGCTGTATAGTATATGTAAGTTATGAAGACGCTAGAATTTATTTCTTGATAAATTACAATATAATTTCAATGTATCCTACTATGAGCGGGTAATGCTTCTATAATTTGTTTTTTTTTTATTGTCTACAGTTGCATTTAATTTTATTTAATTGGAGCCGTTTGTATTCTTAGATTGGTTTAGGGTTCTGTGCAAGCGAAAGTATATTTAATTTTCGTGAACAAAGCTCGTTTACTGTTTTAACGTTAATTAACATCAAATTTGTTTCTGAATCAGAGGGCCAATTCCCGTAATATTAAGAACGTTCAATGTTTGAGCTCCCCCAATTTGTTCTCTTTGGTATTTGTGTTCTATCACTGCGTCATGTTTACCGCAAATAAACGTTTTCTTCTTTCTTTATTTTCTTTCTGATGAGTACATTTACATGGTAAATTGATGATTTTTCATGATTTACTTTATCGTTATAACTGTCAAGTCGTAAAAAACCCTGCAAACCAGGGGTGGGTTGGTAGTACCCACAGGTATATAGAACAACGATGACGCTTTTCAAAGCTGTGCCATATTTATAACCAGAAACTATAAGTGTGTTAAGTTATAATAATTAATCAGCATGTAATGTTCCCATTGATGGGACGCAGGCTTACTCTCGGTGAGAGGGAGTGGGCCATAATCCACCACGAAGGCCCAGTGCGGGTTGTTGGAAGTCTTCGATTTATTTGGTTCAGACCGGAGTGTCTGTTGCGACTTTAAGTATCAGATGTTTTATATCCAGTAAGATTTATGTCTCGACCCTGAACGCCATTATTCCGATATTGGCTGCAGTTCCATTTGTTGGAATTTATATTTTATTCTTGCAATATTTCTTTGCTTTGAAATAATTGTGTTGTGGTGAACAAGTGTGGCTATATCCTTTATAACTCAACTTATAACTTTTATTTCTGTTCTTGCACGATTTTTACGAGGACAGCTCAATCATTATTGAAAACAATCCATTTTCAAGAGTGGTGAACTTTTTATCAACTTACTATTACTTCATAAAGAAATCATTTGAATTATTAAATTCATTAAAACACACAAATATGCTTAAAAAAATAGATAATATACACGTAAATATTAAATGTCTCCGAATTTTTGGTTTTAAGACATCACGATGTTTTCCTTCACTGTTCTGAGAGCAGCGGTAATGGTATACACAAAGTAAAGTGCCTGCCTGGGTTCGATATCACGAACTACAACTCGTAGGTCGCGGCCGTTACCACTGAGCTACCGCTGCTCAAGATCAGTGTTGTTAAGATATAATTAATCCTAAATCCAAAACTCTTTCACCCAACGTTGCAGTCAACTACGTCATTGGTCGTAGTGATTACCAGCGCTACTGCTAACCTCGTCCTGGTTCGATCCTCGATAGATTTTTTTTCTGCTGCACTCTGGACGCTTTTAACATGTACGTTTAAGTGTTAACCAACGTGAGTTAACAATATTATTTAAAAGTGTCCATGGAGTTTCTTGCCCGTTCAACTCCATAGGTACTTACTACGCTTTGGAATGGGCAACTACTTTCATACTTCTGACTGACCCACTCCTTGACAATTCAAAAGTGCCTGTGAATAGTTTAATTGAAATAAATTCTTTGAGTTTGAGCCGTGTTGTTAGTTTTTCCATCTGAAATTTCTTAGAAGCAGTCTGAAGTCTGGATTTGTGGCCGGTTGATGGCAATCGGATCGCCCCCTATTATGTGGGAAACAAACATGACTAGCACCTCTGCCTAGCACCGGGATTACAAACGTGATTGTTACGTTATGTTCTTCAACTAAGAGCTACTCAGAGTTGGAGAGGGAAATAAGTACTTAATAGAATTCTTGTTAATGCTGGCAACTGTTCATTAAGCTTACATTGTGTTAAAATAACGGCAAGTGCACTTAGTGAACGGGCTTAGAAAATATATTAAAATGGAGGCAGTATGTGGTGGAGGAAGTGCCTTTTAGATCAAGAAAGGCGTAGTTTTGTATGACCTAACATTACAATACGCTTCATTCCTTGAAGGATTGGACAGCGGTGTAACTGTTAGAAGTATACCCACATTTTGACAGTTATGATGAGCCTATTGCCATCAACCGGGCACCAATCCAGACTCTGGGCTGTGACTGGGAAATTCCAAAAACATTTTGCCCGACCAATTTTGTTTTCCTCTGGGAAATCAAAATCAAAATCGAAATATTTGATTAAAAAACATAAACCTTCATGGGCACTTATGAAACGTCAGAAGCTAGGTGCACAGTTCCAATTAATCGTTTCCTATGGAGAAGAGCCGGCCAGAAACTCCACCACGGTTACTCTTTTAACAATAATTGACGTTAACAATGTTTTTAAATTACAGTGTTAAAGTAAATATGGGAGGACAGTGTAGGCCTGTCAACAAGTATCATTTTGCTTAACTAATAGACAATAGATACAATCCTCATGGATACTTTCCGTCTGGGAAGAACGGGAGGGGGGGGGGAGGGTTATGTCTGATGCCTATCGACTAATACCCCACTGTTCCTAATGTTCCTTTTAGTGCCATGAGTCGGGGGCCCGGGGGATACTTGAACATCTGAAGTCGAAACTAGGATCTAATGCTCAGCAGTAACGCTTGTTCAAAGTCAAAGTCAAAGCATTTATTTCAAATAGGCCCATAAAAAGGAACTTTTGAACGTCAAAATTTACCTTAACAATATAACTGATTCTAGGCGCCACTTCCAAAAAGTAGTTTCGTATGGAGAAGAAGTGGCAAGAAACTCCACCGATACTCTTTTAAAATGTTATACAATATTTTGCATACATTAATTATATTTCTAAATGTGATGACGATGCACCAAGAATAAAAATACTATACCACAATTGGTAAAAAGAATAAAAATAAAGCAAAGACAGATAAATTAATCACGTGATAGGTACATTGTGCTCACATATTTACAGACATTGTAAAAATATATGATTTTCCTAAAATATTAACTAGGAATAAGTCAGTGTGTGAGTAAAGTAAAAATAACAGATTATACAATACAATAAGCAACTAGTATGATTTTGTCTAGCCTCTAGATTGTCCTATGGAGCAGGACCAGCATGTTTCCAAGCATTCTTATCTAGGATTTAATCCTCTAATTTGTAATATGCTTGTTTACAAAGTGTTTTTTTTTCATGAGTTTTAAACTTTCTTTCATTAAATTGCAATATTTCACCAGGTATTTTATTGTAACATTTAACACTTTAGATAGTCTGAAAAATGGTTGATCTATTTTATTTTGTTTTCTAGTGTTAAATTATGTCTATCACTTATTTTATTAAATATAAGCAGATTTTTTCTAACATACATAATATTTTCATAAATGAACTGGCAAGGCACCGTCATTATATTAATATTCTTAAATAGTTCCCTAAGAGATTCGCGGTGACGTAGATTGTAAATGGCTCTGTTACCACAGTACTTTTGTGTGATTTATTGAGTAATGCTTGCATTCATAATGAAATAAAATATTCATACCCAAATTCTAAGTCATTAACCCCGAAAGCTACTGGACTCACAACTCTGTCAAGGAGACCTCGAGTCGTGTCTCGAAAGACCCCAAAATCGGTATTCAAAGTCATCATCTATAATAATATTATAAAGAGGAAAGATTTGATTGTTTGTTTCTATTGAATAGGCTCCGAAACAACGGAACCGATTTGAAAAATTGTTGTTGTTGTGTTCTTGTTGCTAGTTAAGAATATTATGACGTCCCTCGAATGCGTGTGAGTCGAGGTGGATACGTCGCAAATACGTCAATATTACTCTTAAAAATACACGATGAAAATCGAATTAAAATACGCTTGTTTTGGCTAAAACTTCCTTATTGACTACCTCAAGGAAGCTTCAAGGTACAAGCCGACAGACTTTATATTTGATAGTTGGTTCCTCAACTCAAACTCACCTCGACTGAGGAAACTGTTTGAGATGAGGAGTAAAATTGCAACTATGTAAATATAACTAAATAAACCACCTAATTGAGGTTGAGTCAAGTCGAGGAAAACATGAGGTTTTGACCTAGAATATGTGTGTTAGTCTTTCATTTTATTATAGGAAATTAACAGCTGTGTGCCGATGACATTTTTCATCGGCAAAAATGACGTCACACTAACACTTTCTAGAAATAATGAGAACAAATATCTATGAATGGTCAAAATTAATTTATTGTTTCTCAAAACTTTATCCGTTAACGTAAATGCACTTTTTCTTTCGAATAAACTAATTTTTAAAATATTTATGCCACTCTTCCGTGCAACAAGCCTCAGTCAAATTGTGGGATCCACCGCAAACGCCGCTTTTTCATACCCAAATGTTTGTGTAGGATTTATTGTAATTTACTCATGCCTATGCCTAAAGATGCCCGAATCTTGTGATCACAGGCCTGTCTGTTTCGACCATACGGCGCACAGCATCTATGTTTTTGCTGTTCACAGCGGTGGGCGAGCGACCATCACGAAATTCGTCACCGAGATTGACACGACCGCCCTTGAACACTGCAAACCAGCTATAAACAGTCGTCTTGCATGGTGCTTCATCACCAAAAGCAGTTTAAAGCCGAGCGAGGCGCTGCTGAACTAAAAACAAGCAATTTTTTTAAAGACGCCACAATGTAAAAATAATTTAGAAAGTTAGATGAAACAAACAGTGTTCTTCAGCGAAAGCGTTCCATTTTCAAATGTTGTTATTACTTTTTAAATATCGTTTATGTAAATGGCCAGACCTAAGATACATTTTCGAAAACCCTGCTTTAATGCTCACGAAAATTTTTTTTCATGAACTCTTTTGCATCATGCTTCAAGACATTACGGTTTAGGCTATGCGTTGTGTGTCAATAAATTAATTTTCGATTTTTTTATTTTATAAATAAGAGTATGGCATCAATCTATTGCAAAAAAGCTATTTTGAGTTGATATTTCATACATGTCTGCCGCATGACAGTCGAACTGAGGGTTTAAAGAATCACTGATTGGGGCCCATTAAATGCTAGGCGACATCGCGACAGACCAAGACGAAAATGAAGGGACGAATTTTACTAGTACCGAAAGGACTAACTTGCAATGGCAAAGACAAAACGTGTATGGAAAAAAGAAAGGGAGTCCCAGCAGTGAAACATTACGGGCATAATACATTTCGACATTAATAATAATTAGTTCTTTAAAATAAATTATTTGATTATAAACAACTAAGCAGTGTTTAGCAAACTGTGACATTTCAAACATCACATAATCTAACCAGGACACCCACATTTCGCGAGTTATGCTTAAGTCCCATGTAATAGGGGTAGCAAAATCTATCCATAGTAAAAGTTGAAAAAAGACAACGTTACTTGAAATGAAATAAAAACGTTAAGAGGCTGCTGTCTCGTGCAGCATTAAAAAGAAGCGGAAGTCATAGGTACACTGGGACGTTATGACGTGTCCGATAAAGAAAAAGAACGCATATTTATTTACAGATTAAACTAGATATAAGGTTGGGGTTTCTTTATAGATATTAAGTTATTGGGTTAGGCCGTAAGACAAATTGCTACTGATTATAGACAGTACATTTCTATCTGTCCCTGTCAAACAAATAGCTGTCAACACGTTATAGGGTCGCATATTTTGGCTTTAGTGCGACGTTATAACGAGAGATTGATAGATGTAACCTCCAGTACGCCAAAATTTTATTATATTACGCCATAATTTTATTATATTAAGTCATAATTTAGAGACTAGAGATGAAACGGATAGTAGTTTGGCCGGATACCGGATACCGGCTATTCGGCCAACCATGTGGTCGAATAGCCGAATATCCGGCGGAACTTAGCCGTTTGGTGTATATTCTTGGTGGGCAGCTAATGCCAAACAATACCCAAATTTAACAAAGTTTGTCAAAATCTGTCTTTCAGCACCTTGCAGCAGTGAGTACAGCGAAAGACTTTTTTCTGAAGCTGGCCTTATTTAAGAAGAGAAGCGAAACCGCTTGCTACCTCTCAATGCAGAGAAATTAAATTTGTATTTATTCACCATAATTTGCCCTTAGTGCAGTATGAGTACTAATTAATTCATTTTCTTTCTATTACATTCATTTACTATTGTGTGATTAAAAATTTACAACTAACACTAATTATATTTCTTAAGTGATACTAAGACTAACTAAATAAAGCAAATAATTACTTGAAAATACATTTTTTATCCAGCTTTTTTTTAGTTCGGCGGGATGCCTTTCCGGCCGAATAGTAGTTAGTTATCCGGTATTCGCCCGGATAGTATTAAGGCCGCCGGATAGGCCGGATACCGGATAGTTACCGGATATCCATTTGATCTCTAATAGATACGTTATTGGGTCCGACCGTTAGTCTAGTCTGAATCAATTTTCGTTGCGAAAAAATAAGTGAACTTCACTCTTTATTAGTAGTTACAGGCAGCGAAAAATTTTTACCAACACTATAGTATTTTTAATTATAGAGATAAACATATAATTCAAATGAGAACAGAAGTAAAATTTTAAAAATATAAACTCTTAGTTATTTTATGAAATGTTGAAATAGGAATAGACGAAACACATTTATTTAGCACAGACTAAAAGGCACACCATATAATATAGTACAGATTAAAAAAAAACAATAAAATGCGATGTAAAAAAATATACAAAAACCGTATGATAATGGAAGTAATCCCCCCCTCCCATTACCCCTCTCCCCCCAAGAAAAGGACCAAAAAAAAAAGTATTTGGTCCTTTTCTCCTGAGTGCGTTGTTATTATATTATTTATATCGAGGACGTTAAACTAGATCGCTGTAATAAATTTGCTGGGAAGTGTGCCTAACGACTACGCCAAAAAGGCCCATTTCAGCAAATATGCCAGACAACTAGTGCCTGACGCTTGTTTTCTACTGAACCTGAAATGAAGGTTCAATAAATTTATTGAACAATTTTGTGTCAATTTAGATTCTTTGTTAAATTTAGCAGTGTGTGCACACTGACGTCACACAAATCCTGCATCGCGCAATCAGAGTTTACCGCGCAGCTAGCATGTATACAACTTCCCGACATCAAAAGTTGGGCAATTGCCCACCGGGTACGACATCCATCTGGTCGGAAAATCCTCCCTTTACCAAGAGTATGAGTGAACTTTACACCCTGTTCCTCATATCTCTTCAAGTGTTTATCGACTTATATCGCTAACCGTACCTATTATTATTTATCGAAAATTTATATTAACTGAATAAAATTAATCACAAAACCTTCTCGATTGTTGGTAATCCGTCTATATTTATGTTAAAGGCAAGTAAGTACCTTTAACAGAAACTTTAGAGCTTGGGCCGTCGAGAAAATTGAGAGCCCTGCGGTTAGAGCACCGCGCATGCGGAGCCAGAGACTAAAAGGGATATAATTATTTATGTAGGGTAAGGGATTTTAAGATAGTGGGTAACTATTTACCCAAATTTTTTTAATTTTTTGCAATAATTTCATGATTTTATTTCCGTGAGTACGTGTGTACTTTTACACGTCAATAATATTTTTTAAACTAGATGAGGTCGGCGTTTCCCATCTCACTACTCTGAGAAGAAAGGCCGAAACAAACAGAGGTCTCAGTCTTTTCTAAACCCCAGACATAATCTTGGTCAGATCATGTGAATACCATGTATATCGGTGTCTGAAACGGTATTTTGAGGAAAGTACCACACAAATTGAGCGGACACGTCCCAGTCACACGCATTTGTCAGTAATCGTCCAGCTCAACTAAGGCGTTTGAGGAGCTCAAAGATTCGGCGAAAAATACCAAAGAAAGTACAAATTACTCAAAATGACCGATCATGATTACGAACGAACAGTTTTCCGATTTGGATAAGGCTATAATGCGCTTTATATAACATTTTCTGGAGTCTGGATTTGTGCCCATTTGATGGCAAAAGGCTCGCCCCCTATTATTATGGGTCTTAAGCATAACAGGCGAAATGTGGGTGTACTATCGGTACACCTCTGCCTAACCCTTCTGGGATTACAGGCGTGATGTTATGTTATGTATTTTATATAATATTTAACGTGACGATATTATCGTGGTCTTCTACAGCATCACGATAACACAGAGAGGTAAACTGTATGGAAATATGTAAAAATGCAAAAAAAAACCGCCCACGAAAACGTTTTATCATGCAAGTATTTGCAAAAATTGGAAGCGTACGTTACAAATTATAAAAGCGTTAATGCTCTGCCACACACCAGGCATCGCTTTAAGTGGTTGATTAAGCGTTATGGGTCAGTTGCGTTAATGACTCAATTGTTCATTGTGGTTGTTTAATTGTTTATGTTATCTCATGGATACGAGTCTTAGAACAATGGCAAACGTTGGAACGATACGGGTTTTCTTGAACTAACAAACAGGATTATAACTATTGTTAATAGATTGTGTAGAACACGCTAGTTAGACATCTGCAAAGTATTATTTCAAAGCAAGTGCAAAAACATAAAGTTTTGATAAACTCATAACATTCATCAGGTTTTGCACTCAGTATCATGTAGCTGTACAACTCATTGTCAATGACAATGATGAAATTGTCAATGATGTAAATAGAAGATCTGAATTTCTGAAGTTTGAAAAAAATCACTTTAAACAACCTATGAAGATAAAAAAAGGTAATGGGCCTCCCCCTTACTTTATTTAGGGTTCCGTAAATCAAAAGAAAAAAACGGATCCCTTATAGGATCACTTCGTAATCCGTCTGTCAGTCTGTCAAAACCCTTTTACTCATGCATGGAGGTATCAAGTTGAAATTTATATCAAATACGTAGGTTGATGGTCCCTTGAAGCTCTAAAAAAAACAAGCTTCTTCTAAGTCAACGCAATAAAAAATAAGGCAATTTGTGGACATATTTTGATACTCCCAAATAATTAAAACCATATTATAGGGTTGACCAGAATCATGAAATTTGGCAAGAAGCAAATATGTTTCAATTTTTTTTTTTTTTTGCGATTACTAAACTTACATTTGCAGTTGGATAGTTGACCATGACGTACATCGGTGTATGGGACAACACTTTTTCAAAAACAAAGTTAATTTTGGTGCACGGTATAAACTCATCCCGACTATGGAACCATCCATTGTGCGGGTTTCAACACGCACTTGACCGGTTTTTTTCTTTACAAGGTAGATGTGAGTGGAAACGCAGGTAGGGGACGCCCTAAAAGGACATCATATCACCCTTATTGGTGATGTTCTTCAGAAAGGTCAGGTGAGTAGTACTCGCGACCGGCGTGCGTGTATGACCAGATGTATGAACATGAAAGTGGCAAAAGGTGTATGTATGACAGTAGAAGGTGGCGTTCTATAATTTCCCTACCCCAATGAGGAGAAGGCGTGAGTTTATGTATGTATGTGTGCGTAGAAACATACTGATCTAAATACATTGGAAGACATTGCTATAATAGATTGACTTGAGTGTGCCCTGGCGGCTGATGGTATGTCATGCTCACTCAAATGTCTCGCTGACGGTGGCGCGTGGCGGATCATTTAGCTCCCTTCAAAATGGTTGAGCTGAATGGTGCTGATCCATGCGTCATGTTCGTGAACGGGCGCTGTCGTTGGGACTGGTCATCTCTTAGCTGCCACGGCTTATTTTTTTTTGGATTGTTTTTAATTATGTTTTGCTGCACTCTGGACGCTTTTAACGTGTACGGTTTTTGTACAACGTTCTCACTTATAGTGTCAACATTAATCGATGTAACTAATATATTTGTAACAACAATATTATTTTAAAGAGTGTCCATGGAGTTTCTTGCCCATTCTTCTCCATAGGTAACTACTGCGCTTTGGAATGGGCATCTAGCTTCATATTTCTGAATGACCGACTCCTTGACAATTCAAAAGTGCCTGTAAATGGTTTAATTGATTTGAGTTTGAGTTTGAATTACAAGAAAAGAGAAGTTTTGGTTATAAATTTAAACAAGCGATATCAACTTTGGGGGTATCATGTGCGTTTACAATTATAACCTAACTAGCTTCTGACCCGACTTCATCCGCGTAAAATTTCTTGTTCCCTCGAGCCACCACGTTGCGTCCCATTGAACGCCCGCGCTTTTACTTAATATTCGCTTAGCGTTCTTAATAACTTCTTATGGCTCGGCATCTAAGGCTTGTAGCGTGATGTTAAATATCCAGTAACCTTCTTCAAGAATTGAACTATAAAATGCAAACATATTTTTTCAAATGTTATCGTGCATTGACTTCCAGTGTGCATTTTGTCATTTAATAATATCCAATGTCTTAACAAACACTGCTTTGACTTCCTATTAAAATAACGTTTTTAAAGACACTGCTTTAAATCTACTATCATTTATTGGTCATAACAACATATGTACAATTGAACAGAACACACTGAACAACAAAAATCACAATTTATAATAAAGGTTGCGTTGCGCCTGAGAGTCGCGGAGGATCGCTGTATTACGTCCGTTTCCATCGGCGATCGGGGCTTGCTCTCCTGGTCGTCCACGTCACTTCACCCGAACTTGCAGCGAAGTGCGCGGGCGGCGGAGAAAGGGGGGCGCGCCGGTATGGCTCTGCCTAGCGTCAACATCGGAACTACCAACCCCTAGAAAACCAGCGCTATACGTTTGAAATATTGCACTGCTGACTTACGGTTGTCAGAATGATACCTTAGGCAGAAATTGCCGCAGGAAGGCACAATCGGTTGGACCATCGACTTGTGAGGTCGATGATTACTGTTGTGCACGTGTACAAGAGTGCAAGAGTGAAATAATATTATGGTAACTGAATTTGATTTGTGTTTTATCTGTAATCTACAAATAGATTACATGTGGATGAAATAAGAACGCATATGTTCGTATACAAATCCGACTTTAAGTTCATGAGATTAGCGCATTCAAACAAAAACTTACTCTTCAGCCTTAATTTAACTCCTTTGAACAATATGACGTAAGAAATTAAACAGGTTATTATTAGTTTAGTTATAACTAATATCGTTTCAAACCTCACAAACATTATTACTATTGTTTCAGCCCTTAGTTACAACAAACAAAGCCACTTAAGGACACCCACACAATAGATATTCATTGAGTTGAACGATAAAATTAAAGATATTGTGTTGTAACTTATCTCATATAAGTTATATTTGTTATTTTGGTCTACTAGGTTGTACGTGTGTGTGGCTTTGCTTGAAAAAGCGATGTAAAACTGATATGAAAAATATTTGACTGCGTCCTTGGTCTACTAATCGCAAGAGCTTCTGCTGAGAATGAGGTCCTGGAGTCGGTTCTCCGGTCTGGCAGTGATATCGGGTTTTTACATCTGCAATAATTCAAAGTAGCAGCCCGGATTCTGGATTTGTTCCCGGTTGATGGCAATAGGCTCGCCCCCTATTACATGGGACTTAATATTGTTTATGTAACATTTAGAACTAGGTATTTATAATGTCTAAGTTTATTTTATTCGCTCCCCGCGGTTTCACCCGCATAAATCTTGATCCCGTGGGAGTATCGGTATAAAAAGTACCCTATGTGTTAATCGGTTATAAACTCTGTGTGCCAAATTTCATCCAAACCCGTTCAGTAGTTTTTGCGGGAAAGAGTAACAAACATCCATCCATACTCACAAACTTTCCCGTTTATAATATTATAGTAGGATATTTATATCTTAGCGCTTGCTGCACCGGTTGACGTCATAACTTCAACGCCACAAACCAGGGGGCTCTGTCTCGCTTAGGGTCGTAGCATTATGCTGAGCCATGGCCGTTTTGTGTGGCTGTGACGCATATTTTCCCCCACCTTGCTATTTTTTGTGTTCGTTCCCTTTGTCACGTTTCTTTTTCAGGTTACACTAGATTTATATTTTCTACCTAACCACGAATAGAAAGGCCAGAAAACTGTTAACTACTTAGTTTTTCACATTATTTCACCGTTATTACAAATAACCAGTACTCTTGAAAGAATCTCCGAAAACAGAACACAAAAGACAAAAAAAACACTCGATAGTCCCAAAGAATCATAGAATATCCAACAAATAGTTCTAACCAATAGAAGCAATCCCTACAGAGCAAACAAAATGATCACCAACTAGATTACCCCTGAAACTAAAGTAAATAAAAACGAATGTCTTTCACGAATAACATTTGTAAAACCCACCGGACAAAACTATAATCTATCAGTACAATCGCAAGGTTGATATTTGTGTGCTGGTATCGGAAAATGCGATACACACTGCCACATAATTCATCGAGCATTGTAATGAAAAAATAAGATAGTCGAGATAAATTGTGAAAATATTATTGAATCTGATAAAAATTATGGTGGAGGATGGTGAAGATGTTTTTTTTTGCGGGAAACAAGTTCTCGGCGAGAATTTTGTAAAATATCGAAGGTGAAATTATTCTGTCCAGTAATACGGAGTAGGCTCTTTAAACATCGCACTGACATATATAATGTACCCTACAATTTTTTATTAGTTTTTGATTTTACTTTATTAGATTATTTTATATTTTGTAAATGTGAGAACGCCGTAGGCCTTGTGGATTGTAAATTTATAGACCATTGTCTATTTGTTTAACATACGGTACTTGTTGACAGGCCTACACTGTCCTCCCTTATCTATTAACATTGTAATTAAAAAACATTGTAAAAGACAAAAAAAATTAAAAGAGTAACCATGGAGTTTCTTGCCGGCTCTTCTCCATAGGAAACGACCAATTGGAAACGTGCACCTTGAATCTGACGTTTCATAAGTGCCCATGTAGGTTTATGTGAAATAAAATATTTTGATTTTGATTCTCCTCGACGCTCGACTCTCGCCGCGGACGGACGTGTTTGTGCGCTCTCCCGCTCCAGTGTTGTGTTTCGTGTTTTCTACTCGTCGCTACCACGTGACGTCATCGTAGTCGCCCCGACTACTCCGATTTAAAATCAAATCAAGAAATTGATTTGATTTTAATAACTCAAAAAAACTGCCTTTTTCAAGGCATCCCTGTTTCATTAATAGACGTTTGTGAGTAGCTTCACTAGGCCCCTTCTGGGTAAAACCACAGTTTCGTGGTCCTCGGTTGAAACCTTACGGTGTCAACGAAGCCGAGTGGGGTGTTGACCCAATTCACACCCGCCGAACCCCTTCAGGGCGAGGCAGTTAGTTGGACGGGTCCCAGATAACCGGCCTTGGGGGATCTCCTAGTCGGCTCTGGTGAGAGTTTTGCTTTTCAGCTACTCACCTAGTGTCTTTAGGGTGTGTCTACACCCTTCGCGCTAGACTGGTCAGGGCCCCGTTCGCACAATAAGACTGGCGACGGGTTACAAGCTTAGGGCTCACCAATAGGTACTCACCTCTCTGTCTACACCCGACAGAGAGGGTCACACATCCCCGGGCCCATCCACCCGGGGAGATAGGTATAGGGTTTAGGCTACGTAGGGAAATTTCTCTTTCCACCATTCCTTCCCTAATATAGTTCCCGCTCCGATCATGGAGGACGCCGTCCTCTTGGCGTTCCTCAAAGAGGTCCTATTAAAGGACCCCGAGTTTTTGGCGAAATATGGCGCCAAAATAAGCCAAGTTTCCAGTCCCACTCCGTCTCAAGGCGCACTCGCTAACTTCAGCGACGCGCTTGAGAGCCCGCTATCGCCACCTGCAAGTGAACAAGGCATTCCGCCCTTTGTTCCGCACCACAATGTTCCGGCAACTATCTCGGCCCCCATTGTGTCACCCGCCTTTGTTCCGGTAGATAATACCCCGGCCGCTAATCCGGCCCCTATTGTCTCGCCCGCCTTTGTCCCTGCCGCCATTGTCACGGCCTCCATTGTTCCGGCCGCCATTGTCTCAGAGACAACGCAGCTGCGCGCCGCTGTAACAAATACGACGGAGAGCATGGACACGTCAGTCCCACTCTCCGAGGAAGAAGCCCGCACCTCCTCCTCCAGCGATGACGACTTCCAAGTCGTGGTCAAAGGAGGCAAGAGGAAGGCGGCTAAATCCTCCGCCCCCGCTGGCCCGGTCACCAAGGCCCAGAAAAAACAGGACGACTTATCGTCCAGCTCCACAACCGCCCCTAGTCCGCGGGCCAGTCGCCCCGCCAGCCCTATGGCTTGCCCACCCGCTCCTACCGCGAGGAAGCAGAAGCCCCCTCCCCCGATATATGTCCAGGAAAAGTCCAAATGGACTGAAATTTCCAAGATGTGTGTTGATCGCAAGATCAACTACACCAACGCCCGATCCACCCTCCAGGGGATCAAAGTTACCGTCCCCACGTCTACGGACTTTAGGGATCTCTCCCGCGCCCTACGTGAAAGGAACTACTCCTTTCACACTTACTCCCTTCCGGAGGAAACCCCTACTCGCGTCGTAATAAGGCGCGTCCCTCAAGAAATCTCCACCGAGGAGATTAAGAGCGACCTCATCGCTCAAGGAATCCCAGTTTCCGCCGTCCATCGCTTACATAAAGCGAGACAGGGCCTAGTCTACGACATGGTCCTGGTCATCTGTGACCCCACAGACGGTCACCACCCGATTTTTAAAGTTAAGTCGGTGTGTTCGCTCTCAGGCATCTCAATAGAGAAGCCTTACAGAGCTCAACTAATTGGACAGTGTCATCGCTGCCAATTATATGGTCACTCGCAGTCCAACTGCTATGCCACCCCTAGATGCGTCAAGTGTCTAGGAGAGCATGGCACCGCCGACTGTACCCGCCCTAAAGATAGGGAACTATGTTTAGAGCCTCCCAGCTGTGTACTCTGCGGCCAATCGGGACACCCGGCAAATTACCGGGGCTGTCCTAAGGCCCCGAAGTCCTCATCTCCGAAACTCGCGAAACGCGCGAGCGACCGCCAGCACAGGGAAAGCCCCTGGGGTAAGCCTCCTTCCGCGCTGATGCCGGAACGGCTTAGCCCGCAGAGGCCGTCTCCCTGGGCTAACCTTAACCACCTGAAGGCTCCCGCAGCTTCGGTGACATCAAAACCCGCGCAACCAGCGCAATCTGCGCAACTTCCAGCGCTGATGGCTACCGCCATCCCAGCGCCTTTGGTAGCCCCCGCGGCCCCTACGGCCGCTCCAGCGGCACCTCAGGGAACCCAGGGCCGAAACAGCGCCCAAATCATATTAAGTACATACGCGGCTCTCTTCACCACCGCCGCGGATAAAATGGCGGAAGAAATCGTTGCTGCAAACGGCAACGCAATCCGCCTCATAGAAATTCTCAGCGCGTATCCCGAGATCGCGCAAGTTCTACACTCACTCAAATATTAATTCTCAATGGATAATACGAGAGTAAATAGTAACAAACCCCGATCCCTTAAATTAGGCTTTTTCAACGCAAATGGCGTTTCAGGTCAACGCGATGAGATCGCCACTTTCCTCCGCGACCATCAGCTTGACATCCTCCTCATACAGGAAACCTTTTTAAAACCACATCACCGAAACCCGAATATTGCCAACTTTAAACTAGTTCGCAATGACAGGTCTCGATGTCACAAGGGTGGCACACTCATATACTTTAGGAAATCTTTGTATTGTATCCCTACAGACCCACCTCCTCTCTTCTCCCATCTGGAGACCTCTATCTGTCGGCTCGGCATGACCGGCCACCAACCGATCACCATCATCTCCGCTTATATCCCACCCGACAATGGTCCGGAGGATCCCATCTCGCTCCAAAAGGACTTCACTGCCCTCTTCGGTATGAGTGACTCCGTCATCTTGGCGGGGGATCTTAATGCCAAGCACCCGGCGTGGAATAGTAGCACAACTTCAACCAGAGGTAGGTTAGTTTTCAAGTTAGGCGAATCCCTTAACTTTGACGTCATCGCTCCAATGAGCCCGACTCACTTCCCAGGTAATCCTAATCACCTTCCCGATGTTCTCGATGTAGCGCTGCTCAAGAATGTGAACCTCCGTTTGCAATCGATTGAGACGTTCCACGAGCTAAACTCTGACCACCGCCCTGTAGTCATGCATCTTGCACCCTACTCGGGCCCGATCGACCCCAACCGCCCCCCTCAGACCCAGACGATAACCGACTGGAGGAAAGTAAGCGAAAGACTGAAATCCACCACGTCGCCTCACTTAGACACCATCCCCGATCACGTAGTGTCAGTCGCCGACACGACGGCCGCAATCGACTCGTTAACAGAGCACGTACAATCCGTATTGACGGATTGTTCACGGGAGGTTCCGGTGATGGAAGACCATCGCTGGAAACTACCTACTGACGTACGTGACCTGATAACCGAGAAGAACGCGGCCATCCGTGCCTACGACTCCTTCCCTTGTGACGCGAACAAAGCCCACATGCGCCATTTACAGCGTGCTGTAAAGAAACGCATAGGGGAGGTTCGCTCTGAGGGCTGGAACAAGATGCTCAGCGAACTCGAGCCCACTCATCAAGCCTTCTGGCAATTACAGAGGAAATTGCGTTCCTCAGAAGAGGTCTCTATGCCTCCTCTCATCCGCCCCGACAATAGTGTCGCTTTCGACAGTCCCGATAAGGCTGAATGTCTTGCCGACAGCCTAGAGTCCCAATGTTCTCCCAGCTCCCAACCAGTAGACCAAGCTCACCTGAACAAGGTCGACGCTGAAGTCGAACGAAGAGCCTCCCTCCCTCCCGTCGAAGACCCTGATGATCCTCTGCCTCCCGTCACTCCAGACGAAGTGCACGACATCATTAAAGGGCTCCACGCTCGTAAGGCCCCCGGTTCGGATGGTATTACCAATAAGGTATACAAACTCCTTCCTGCCCCGCTAATAATGCTTATGACCGCCATCTTCAATGGCGCCACCGTCATCGGTATCCCAAAGCCAGGCAAGCCAAAGTCTGAGCCCTCCAGCTACCGCCCTATTAGTTTACTCAATGTCCTCGGCAAAATCTACGAGAGGCTTATTTATAAGCGTCTCAAAGACTACGCCGAAGCAAAGAGCCTCATTCCCAACGAGCAGTTTGGTTTCCGTCCACAACACTCGAGTATCCACCAGGTCCACCGTATCGTAGAGCACTTGTGCGCCGGTATGCAGCGTAATGCGACGACGGGTGTGCTATTCTTCGACATAGCGAAAGCCTTCGACAAAGTCTGGCACAACGGCTTGTTATACAAGCTTTACCAACTAGGAGTGCCAGATCGTCTCGTACTCATCTTACGAGACTTTTTGTCGAATCGCACCTTCCGCTATCGCATCGAGGGTGCACTCTCGTCCCCTCACCCTATTCGCGCCGGTGTCCCTCAGGGTTCCGTCATATCTCCTCTAGTTTTCACGCTGTTCACCAGCGATATCCCACAGAGTAAAAAGGCTCAGTTGGCTCTCTTCGCCGACGACACTGCCGTTTACTATACCGGTCATTGTCCCAATGCTATAGCTCGTACTCTCCAAACCTCCGCAAACGTCTTAGGCGCTTGGTTCCGGAAATGGAGAATCGAGGTCAACCCCGATAAGAGTCAGGCGGTTCTCTTCTCGAGACGTCGTCGAGTCCCACCCCCCCTTCCCAGCCCGATCACTATGTACGGCAAGCCAATCCCTTGGGAGAAGCAAGCCAAATACCTAGGCGTGATCCTTGATCAAAACTTAACGTTCAATGAGCACATTAAGGCTGTTCGCGCGCGCGCCGCTTTCGCTCTTGGTAGACTCCACTTTATTCTGACAGCCCGTTGCAAACTGTCACTTAAATGCAAGCTGCGCATCTACACCGCAGTCATCCGTCCCATCATGACCTATGCCTGCGTTGTATTCGCGCACGCTCACCCACGTCATCTCCATAAGATGCAGACCCTCCAGAACCGTTTCCTCAGAAAGGTCACGGGTGCCCCCTTCTATGTCCGTAATATAAATCTCCACATCGATCTTAAAATGCCTACCATAAACCAGTTCATGAAACGCTTATCGAAGCGTTTCTTTGACTGTGGCATAAAACACCCCAACCCCTTGATCTCAGCGGCCGCCCGCTACACTCCTTCCCGTATTAGTAGTATTCGCCGACCAAGGCATACCTTAATCGCCCCCGACGACGCCACTACCCTCCTCCAGGAGAGTAGTAAGGCAACCAGCACGCTTCATAAGCCCAAAACCCGATCGCCGTCCTACCGTCCTCGCCGCCGAGGCCCGCCGCGACGCCCAAATCTACGCCCCTCCCGACCCTTGCTCGAGCCAGCCCGCGCCGCTGAGCCTGTAGCTTTAAATTCGTCCCTAAATAATATCATTCCTGATCCAGCTAGTCATTTGCTGCCCTCTTCCAGCGACGCCCTAAGCCGAGGTTCGTACCTCACAGGGGGTGCCCTTAGCGTGTAGTCGCTTAGTTTTTAGTTAGTATTTAAGTTTAAGTCCTGGCTGGAGGCCTTAATCTATTAGGGAATCCACAGGCAAGTCCGTCTAAGCAGACGACAACCTCATAGGTTGACCTGCGAGATGCCATTTATAAAAAAATAAAAAAAATGATTTTGATTTTTGACTGAAAAACGATACATTGCATTATTTCTGCCTTCTTTTTTGGAGCATATAATGTATGTATATGGTGTTTAAATCGCGCTAACATACTTTTGAATGTATTATATCTATAAAGATTCAGTCTGTTTGAGCGCGTTGTTCTTCTAAGCTAGGCAACGGATTCAAATGAAGTTTTCACCATCATTTAGAGAATTTATTCCGGAAGGTTTATAGGTATAAAATATTACTGTTAAAATTTAAATTGAAGACACAAATCTCGATGTTTCACAAGACCTAAAAAGATCAGGAGCGTGTCACGAGTCTGTAGAAAAAACCATCAAAGAATAATATACCTGTATGTATTACGATCACCATACAGAAATACTATTCAAACCCTAAATCACAATTTGCTGCCCAAACAACGAACCTCTATGTCTCAAAAACTATTACTTACCATCCATTCGTATCACTCGGACGGTGATAAGCCCCAAAAGGGACCCGGCGGGCGAAGGCCTAAGCCTACGGACGAGGGCGGAGTCCAAGACTTTGTCTCCACTATTCACACAATGGCCATCATTTATCTTGTAGGTTTATGAATTGTTTTGATAGTTTTTGCTCTGTTTTGAGGTTATGTTTATGTTGTAGTGGTGGCTCTCAAGTTGATTTGAAAATGGAATCTTTATGGAATGTCGTGTCGGATTGATTTGTTTTGTTGGTTGTTGATTTGTCATTTTGTCAGGGTAATATTGTAACCAACTTCCAGAAGAAGGAGATTCTCCATTTGTCTGTTTTTTTTTGTATGCTTGTTGCACGATATCTCTGGCAATTGTAGATCCTGAATTTTTTAATGCTGGGGTAGTTTTTCAGTTAGCTACACGTAAACGTATTTTTTTCACTTAGTGTATTTAATTATGAATGATGTTATATACTCGTAATAACTTCCTGTCAGTGTGTTTACATATTTAAACACGAATTTGTGTGGGTTAGGTATCTCAACAAAACAGTGATAAAAAAAAACTACTTAATACAAAACTAAGGGCAACGATTTCCAAAATTAAAGTAATTTATCACCTTGTGTATTTTTTTGGAAGTCAGTTGTTGTTATTTTTTGTAGAAAAGTTTTACTAGGTGTAGCCAATGACGTACGTCATTGGGTGCAGCGGCGACGGCTTCCAGTCTACTTCCATTGTCCCGAAGAATTTAATGAGTAATGTAATGAGTTTTGTAATGTAATTCGAATAATGCGGACGGCATACAAACTCACCACGAATCCTGTATGTGTTCGACTGGGAGCACCTTTGAGTTCGCACTAAAAACCGACGGCGGATGGATCAGCCCGAGCGTTACGTTATATGTACTGCTCGTAGTGCTGGCCAGACGTAGTATTAAGAAAGAAAAACTGTTTACTCGGCACAAACAAAACGCACATAACAAAAAAAAAAAAATACACACGTACAAATGCCTCGTATTCGTGTTATAAAAGTTTTATAATTTTGTCCATTGCTTGATATCAAGACCAAAGACACTGGCAAATGACAATAAAACGATGCAATCCTAAAATTTACAAACAAACAAACAACAATAATAACATATCATAAGTTATAATTTCTGGGATTACATTTCTACAATCTACTATAAAGCTACCATTTACTGGTTACGTCTTTCATTGACTTGAATCTGCCCTGCGGCTGAGAGTATGTCATGCTCACGCAAATGTCTTGCTAGTGGTGGCGTGTGTGTTGGATCATTATATTCCCTACAAAATGGTTGAGCTGAATTGTGCTGATCCATACGTCATGTTCGTGAACGGGCGCCGTCAGTGGAGACAGGTCATCGCTTGGCTACCACGGCTTATTTTTATTTCCGAATTGTTTTTTACAGACGCCTTTCCGTGCACGTCTTTCTACATGGTTCTCACATATATCATTTCAACATGACGGATGTAACCATTTTATGGAACACTATTATTTAAAAGAGTGTCCTTTCTTCAGTACTACGCTTTGGAAAGGGCAACTAACTTCATCTTTCTGACTGACCGACTCCTTGACAATTCAAAAGTGCCTGTAATTGGTTTATTTGAAATAAATGATTTGAGTTTGAGTTTGAATAATAAGAACAATTAAGCCGTGAGTCGCGTCTGTAGTTGAATTCGCCATACATTACACGATAAGTGTCGATACATCACATTGAACATTACATACGTCTGGACGTTATGTGTGAATAGATTTCTGGGATTTGATTTGAAGCCGGTATATTATTTTGAATTAAGTAAGTACCTACCCATTGAAGAGGACGTAAGAAATCCTTTTTAGTTTGTTTATGACACTTTTATCAGCTTTATATATGTGTGTTGTTTGTATTCTAAACAAGACTATGTCTAGCTATGTCCAGTATTGAACGTTGAATTTTTATGCGTATGGCCAATTATTTCAGTAGATTTTGCCATGTTAAAACAGCATACATAACTTGAACGACAATTTTTCTAGCAACGGGCATGAAAGCGGTGGTGGCCCAGTGGTAACGGCTGCGACTAAAGAATTGTAGGTCGTAGGTTCAATCCCAGACAGGCGCTTTACTTTTTGTAAATTATTTCATCACCATTGCTCCCATCACGGTGTAGGAAAACATCGTGAGGAAACCGGCATGTCTTAGAACCAAAAATTCGAAGACATGTGACATCAACCAACCCGCACTGGGCCCGCGTGGTGGACGGCCCACTCCCTCTCTTAGAGAGGAGGCCTGTGTCCCAGCAGTGGAAACAGTATAGGCTGATTATGCTGAGCACGAAAGAGCAGTTTAATGTAAAATAAATAATCCATTATAATTATATTTGTCTAAAGTCATAAAGAAAAAAGATAACGAATTTATTTTTATGCCAGTTTGTTGTCTCATTTTAAGACTGCACCTACCATTACTGCCGCCAAAGCCGCCATTTTGTCTTAAATAACGGTTTAATTCAATTTTAGAAAACCCAAAAGCGCGGGTTTTGACAGTAAATAACTGTGGTAACACGGTGTCGTTTGCTGAATTGCAAAATGTCTATGGTAGTGGCGTATAATGTTTCACAATTCGCGAAATGTGTTTTGAATAATGTATTTGTCATTTCAATGTTATTAATTAGGGTTGTGTTGATAGAGTAATAAGTTTAGAAATATTGACTTTATGCTACTAGAAAACTTACAACTGGCTTATTATTTGGTTCGTAATTTTGTAAATTTTGCGTGGAAATGAAATGAAAGTGCCTTTATTAACTGCATTGCTATTTAAATTTAGAAATAGACAGCCATTGGTAACTTATTTCTGATTGGTTCATGTATTCGCGATTTGTTCATAGATATAATAGTGATCTATTTGACTGCATTTTTGATAAAGGCATTTATTTAATTCAACCTCAATTCATTCCCATGCTTTTCTTTACATGTTATTGAACAGTTTAATAGAATGCGCTTTTTTTTGTTAGCTTCAAATAACTCTTAATTTGGGGTTCTAAAAATTCTAGATAGCCAAGTAACTGCGCCCAAAATGGGGGTAGCGCTCGATTCGCTCGTTCTTAGTCACTGTTCTAACCTTATCCGTTTTGTTGGGATACCCTATCTTAGTAACTGAGAGAAAAAGCCAAAAAAGTTAAAAAGAAGCTAATTAATTTATAAAAAGTGTGCTTCATTAGAAGCCCAATAAGTTTTTAGAGAATCTTTTGAATAAATATCTTTGTATAAATTAATGAACATGTCAAATTTTAACTATTTACAACCATGCTGAAACAAAGCTAACCGTGAAAAATCAGCATGTTTTATTGCTCACACACAATCGCCTCACTACGCAACTACGCATCCCATAGTGTGGGCCAACCCTAACGCCCAAAGCCCCAATATCAGCAACAGTCAGTAATTATTCAGTCCCATCTAACATCCAAGTGTTTGTCCCTTTAATATAATCTCTCTGGATCGGCACAACTTTGGGACAAAGACCAATGGGGCAGTTTATTGCTTTGACAAAGTTTTATCTGTGCATCTCTGCTTTTTCTGTTTGACTCCAGAGTCTTTTAAAAAGCCAAGCGTGAGTTGAACATTTAGCGGGAACATTCGACTTAATTTTTGTTTCGTTCATTTTTGTTCTAAAGTGTTTAAATAGTTGAAGGAGTTCTTTGTTTTTGAAAATAGAAAACCTGCTTCATGTTTAATGCCCTAGTACCTAGCAGAAATTTGGTCTAAAAAGGCGTTTTTCCAACTAAACTGTGAAATAATAAAGCTGTGGTACAAAATATGACAACGTTTAATTTTATAGTTGTTTTTCTATGTTCAAACACAATATTTAAAAATCTACTTTTGTGTTCCTCAGTTTTTATTGTTTCGCTCATTATTCGTTCAATGTCATAGGAAAGTGATGGGAATTTTATACACTCATACATTCTGCAAGATTTACAAATCTGCTAAATCTGTAAATTCCAGAGATTTTCTTAAACATTCTGAAAATGTGGTATCTGAATTCGTGGTATGAATGTGTTGTTAGATAATGCCAATGTTTTATGAATCGAATCGTACGATAGACTTCTAATGGCATTCATGGATGAAGGCCCTTCTAAGGCAACCGTGTAGCGTTGGTATAACGAATTCAAGCGCGTTCGACTTAATTTGGGGGATGAAGAAAGAAGTGGTCGCCCTTTGACGGCTATTACGGAAGAAAACGTGCCAGCAGTGAAAATATTAATCCAAGACAATAGGCGAGTTACGTATCCAGAGATTCAGCACATAATGCAGGTTGGATCGGGACGCCTTCACAAAATTCTACACGTGCATCTTCGCGTGAGGAGGATAGTTTCCCGCTGGGTGCGGCACAGCCTCACCGATGCTCAGAAGCAGGCCCGGGTGGAATTGTGCTGTGATATGATAAACAAATTTGAAGCAGGCTCGTCTCGACGTGTTTACGACATCATTACAGGTGAATAGTTTTGGATTTTTCAATGCGATCTAGAAACTAAGCGCCCGTCGACGGTTTGGGTATGCTTACTGCTGACTACCAAATGCTCGGCAGAAGTTTTCTCTGTTGTGAGCAACAAGCGACCAAACACGACAACGCGCCTTCGCACATCTTGCTCAAAACGAGGGACTTCGTGGACAAAACGTCGGTCAAACTCCTGGGTCACCCTCTTTACAGTCCTGACCTGGCACCGTGTGACTTCTTTTTAATACCGAAAAAAAAAAAAAATTTCGTCGCCGGAAGATCCGCTGTCAGAGTTCGAGCGGGCTGTTAACGAGGTATCAACGGCGGCGGCGGACTGAAAAAAGTTTTTCGAAAACTGGTTTTGACGCATGAAACTTTGTATATACGAGTAGGCTAGTGGGAGTACTTTGAAAAGATTTACTTAAAAAATATTTATAAGAACATTTATTTTTATTTTCGCAAAACAGTCCTGGGTGTCTCACGTACAATGTCGTACAGCTTAAATTTAAGGAAAAATACCTAGAATATAAGTCAACAAAAGTGGTATGTAGGGATCCTAGCAAGTGCCGTTCGTAGCAAGTTTTTGCCTATCTGCATGGGAAAATGCGTAAGTTTTATTTGTGTGTGTGTAGTACATTTTCAAAAGCGTAAGCATAACTTGCAAACAAGGTCCTAACAATATGTTTCCATTAAAGCTCTCCTGACTTCATTACTGAACCCCAAACTGAACTTTTTAAATCCATTTTTTAATAAAACTTTGTTAGAAACAATGTTCTCCCATCGGGGTGTTTTTGTACGAATGATAATGTATTTTTTTCTGCGAAACTTACAAAGTCAAACGACGTTAATGAGTTTGTCCTTTTTGTTCCACGTTTTAAGAGACAGGTGTTTAAGGGTCCTGAAGTTAAGCAAATTATTTTATTTAGGAGTTTGTTTTTTAAAAGAGAGCTTTTTCTGTGTGAGCTGCCTTGTTGGTTTAGTGGTCAAGCGCAACTGATAAGCATGATGTCTTGAGTTGGATTCCCAGGACGGGCAAAGTGTTTTAGGGTATATATATTTTATCGTTATTATCTGGAATTTCTTAGTAGCTGCCCGGAATCTGAATTTGTGCCCGGTTGATGACAATAGGGTTGATGACAACTTTTTTTTTATAAATCTCAATAAATTGTTTGTTTCCAAAAAGTGCAAACAAAATTACAAAAAGTGAGAAAGCTTAAAAAATTGCCAAGTTATAAACGTTTTAAGATAAGTGTTAGACAAGGACAGCACTATCGTAGAAGTGACGTCACGACTATGTAACTTCATACTAGCGCCGTACATTGTCCATACCGTGAGACAAGGAATAATGCCCTCCAAAAACTTTAAAAGCGTGTATCTTCTTCTAATTTACACGGATTTAAATGATTTTTTCGATTATCTCATTTTTACTATGCCAACTTTGAAATGACATTATTTTTATTATCATTTCTAATATCAGTCATCATCCCAATTGGCTCGCCCCTATTTTATGAAACTCAAACATATCAGAATACCAGCGCTGCGTTACTAATGTTTTTAAATATCGCAGCTTTATGCTGAAATAGGATAGGACCTTTTTTGGCATTGCACAGGTCTTTTACTGTTTCATTGTTTTTCGGTTGTAAATTCTGTTAGTATAAACATTTTCTGTTATTATTTTGCTTTTTTCCTTCATTTTTTTTTCCTATTTGTATTTCGCTGTGCGTGTCCCAAATAAAATATTTTTCTTTCTTTCTTTCTTTCTTTCTTTCTTTCTTTCTTTCTTTCTTTCTTTCTTTCTTTCTTTCTTTCTTTCTTTCTTTCTTTCTTTCTTTCTTTCTTTACATAACCGGTGAAATGTGGGTGTACTGAAGGCACATCTCTACCCAACCCTGCCAGGAAACAAGGCTTGATGTCATGTAGCATAGATCCTTTTTTGTAAAGTTGAGTTGACAGGGTACATCAATGTCTTACCTACAACTGCCACTGATTGCTATGATTTATTTCAATGACTAACAACGGTAATTAATGCAAAATCTTTGGGTAATTATTTCGTCTGGAGCACGCCTAGCTTGGCCGCAATAGAAACGGGGTTTGTCGATGCAAGAATAGACAAAATAATAGATGGACACAGACAAAATTACCAAACTACAATCTATCATTTTGTCTATTCTTCAGTCGTCAAAATCTGTTTCTATAGTGGCCATGCTACGCGTGCGGTAATATACAATGAAGAAGACATACTTCATGTTTGGAACTTTATAACAGAAATACTTACCTACTTGGTTCATAGACCTAACTACTGATAGTGTATACTCTATCTTATAATAGCATAACCAGCCTATAACGTTCCCACTGCTGGGACACAGGCCTCCTCTCTATGAGAGGGAGTGAGCCGTAATCCACCACGCGGGCTCAGTGCGGATTGGTAGATGTAGTCTTCGAATTTTTGGTTCTTGGACATGCCGGTTTCCTCACAATGTTTTCCTTCACCGTTTTGAGAACAGTGGTGATGAAATTATATACACAAAGTAAAGCGCCTGCCTGGGTTCGAACTCACGACCTACAGCTCGTAAGTCGGGGCCGTTACCACCGGGCCACCACAGATCTACGCTTTTTTTTTTTGGGTGGGAAATCATCAAATGACTTCTCCCGCTCTGGGTGGAGCGGGAGGGCGTGTCAGACTTTTACTGACAAAAAACCCACCTGTGTTCCTTCAGTTGCCTGTGCCAGGGCCACGGTTATCTCTATCGAATTACCCGCGTCCCTGAGGCGTCGGTCCTAACGGACCCCGTCATTTTGTGCTGACATCTCTTTGAGGCGCGCGTGGAACACGACGCGCCGTCGACCCGGGCCTGGTCCCTACCGGACGGCGAGCTACCCATTGCTCGGCGTCCGTAAGCCCGCGCCTACGGTGGCCGGGAATCTGCAGGCGACTCCCGACGCCTAGGGCAAGTAGAGTTTACCGCGCAACTAGCACATATACCTACAACGTCCCAACATCAATCGTCGTGCTGTTGCCCACCAGATACGACACCTGTCAGGTCGGAGGATTCTCCCATTTGAATAGAGGATGAGTGAACTTTACACCCTGTTCCTTATACCTCTATATTTTTGTTATGTGTAGGTACAGACCCTATTTTGTTTTACGTTCCATAATCAAATCCCCTTTTAAGACATTTCTTTTTATGAACACCAGCGTTCGCACTATTTCTCATTTGTTTTTCTTGTTACCTTAAAATGGAACCCTGGACACTATCAAAATCCAAAAAAAAAACTAAGGCCTGTGAGCACCGATTTCACCGACATGTGAACGCCGAGGCAATTCATCTGTTAAACAAAAAATAATAGGTAGCGCAAAGAGCATAACGAACAAAACCCGTTGAGTAAGTTTAATGTAGCAAGTATATAAATAAAAGTGACAATGACACTCATAAACAGGGTGTTTATTATTATTATATCAGACTGTAAGGAAGTGAAACAGACTTGTGTCGAGTACGGTTAACACTATTCTAAGTTAAAAAATAATTATCACGCAAGAAAATCCCTACGTATCAAATAGTCCTAAACGCAAATTTGTGTCATCAAATGATTTCTCCCGCTCTGGGTGGAGCGGGAGGGCGTGTCAGACTAAAACCCACCCGTGTACCTTCAGTTGCCTGTGCCAGGGGCCACAGTATCTCATTCGAACAAACCGCGACCCTGACAGGCATCGGCTCTAAGGGACCCCGTCAATTAGTGCTGACATCTCTTTGAGGCGCGCGTGGAACACAACGCGCCGTTGGTGACAGCGGAAATAGTCCTAATAGCAAAACGACGTATAATCAAATCAACACTTTGGCAAAATTCCTTATTAGCAAATCGTTCTAAAAACAAAAGAACGGAAATGGTACAATCATACCACACGTATGAGTTTTTTAAAGGAACCCCTTTATTATTATTCTGCTCGAGACACTAAATCTATTAGCTACATTAAAATTGCAAACACTACGTCTAGATCTTGAAAAGCTGAAAAGACGCAAAGGCTCCTTCCCGTGTGCGATATAGTCCAAAGTTTGCCAGCCGATAGTATGCGGCAACTAGCTCTCGACTGTTTAATGGAATAAGTAAAGTTATCCCCATATACAGGGAGTATACGGGGATAACTTTACTGAGCGTTGTCTAAACACGAAGTTAAAATCAAACTTACAAATTGGTTGCAGAAGTTAACGGAAGACGAAACCGAGAATCTTATTACAATTGTCTCCTAATTGAAGTATATAGTGTATTTGAAATAAGGCATTATTTGTTTAAATTACGTTGTTGTTACTTGCATTACAATACCAGTTGTATGCCATTATACGTGGAGGGACTTTGGCTTCTACAAAACAGGTTTTTGGACCAGTTTGCCATTTAATGTGACTCTATTTTAAGTACTATAGTTATTGTAGTAGAGTACTTCTGTATGTTTTTCGAAGTTTACAAAATAAAGACGTTATATATTTATTTATTGCGTGTTAGTCGTAAAGGCAATTTTTTATTAATAATTAAGAGCCTGGTTCATTAAATGCTGGACCAAAAAAATCTCTTTATAAAAATGCTTCATCTTCTGTAACTCACTTCTCTATAAAAAGGAGTACCTAATTTTCATTAAATCAATTCATTTTCGATCTCTGCCTCCCAAGTCACCACCTTAAATGTTGACATCCCGTGGTTCAGGAATTAGCATTAATTATAAATGTTAACTCGCTCAATTTTATCTAATTTACCTGTAGTTAGGTGGTTTTCGAACGTTGCCTTACCTGTAAATAAAACAAGAAAGGTCATTAAACAGTATTATGTAAACAAAATATATGAAAAGTAAAAAACAAAGTGACTTTACGTGTCTGAGTCACCGTAGAACTTCTAATCTGCACAATTGTCGTGATTTCTTTGATTTAATGTTGAAAAATTTATTGTTATAATACCGAATTTAATATCCACTGTGTCAACACCGTCAAAGTACAAATTATTAATATTGTGCCACTTTTTACAGTATTTTCGTTACAGCAACTGAATGTGTTTTTCTACTTTGGCAACACTTGGAAATGGCGGTTATGATATTATCGTTATTTCTGGGAGGGGCAAAAGTCATTTTAAAATGGTAAAATGTAGTGCAAACTTGTTGGTTTGTAAAAGAGTCTCGCTTACGGTGGCGCATGTGTTGGATCATTTAGCTCCCTTCAAAATAGTTGAACTGAATGGTGCTGATCCATGCGTCTTGTTCGTGAACGGGCGCCGTCAGTTGGGAGTGGTCATCTCTTAGCTTCCACGGCTTATTTTAATCATTTATTTTTGGATTTTTTTTATTTATTTTTTGCACTCTGGACGCATTTAACGTGTACGGTTTTTGTACATCGTTTCCACTTATAAAATCAACATTAACTAATACTTTTGTAAGAACAGTATTATTATAAGAGTGTCCATTGCCCTTTCTTCTCCGTAGATATCTACTACGCTTTGGAATGGGCAACTAGCTTTATATTTCTGACCGACCGACTCCTTGACAATAGTACATGCCTTTAAATATTTTAATTGAAATAAATGCTTTGAGTGTGAGTGCAGTTGTGTGATTAAAAAGTATTAGCAAGAAAATAGTGTTTTATAACACTATGGATTTTGATGCGGGAATAATTTAGAGCATGTAGACCGAACAGTTGTGTAATACAATAGCTTTTTAAAACTACCTACACTGTCCCACTCCTGGGCAAAGACCTCCCTCCACTCCTTCCATCTTTCGGGAGCCCGCGCGTCCTCCTTCATGTTTCACAGAAACTGTCCAGCTTCATAGGTAAAACCAGTCAACATTCTAAAGCTACGGTTTCTTAAAAGAACGGTGGCCGCCACATAGCGGTCGAAGTGACGACTGTCATAAAAATGATGGCAACGGGGTTTCACACAAAACACCAATAAACAACGTTTCAATTACGTCATTTGCCGGTTAATTGGGGACGTTATTTTTTTCATTTAGTAACTATTACAACTTACCCAATACAATAATGTACCACACCAACACCAACAAAAATGAAATGTTTTTTAAACTGTCATTTTTTTAATGATAGGGCTCAAATTTATACTGGTGGATAAATGTGAATGGTTAATTAACAAGTAACGACTCTGAGTACCGGCACAACCTTCTGAAATTCTGCCAAAGAGCAAGTAAAGAAACCGCAGAGAGCTGCTGTTGAGTATCTTTACTGCCCGGCAAACCACCACCGGTGCAAACTTAATCATGTTTGTACGGGCCACCGAGGCTGTAGACAGCCTCTCTCTCGGCCCTTGCCGCAGCCTGCAACTGTTTCGAACAAGCAGTCCCAACGATTCTAGTATTTGCGGACTATAGAGCATACCACGAAAAACCATTATCACATATTTAGCCAGTGCGAAATTGCGCCTTACCTACAACTTAGAGTCACCAACCTCTATTACAAAGAGGGTTGGATACATAAGTGGATAGAATGGATAGACCAAACTATTTCATGTCTATGAACCGGGTTTTTTTTTTTTTTTTTCTATCTTAATACTCACTCGTTTCGAGGTTACTTCTTATTATTTATCTGTTATTCAATGGATCTGTAAAAAATCTGACGACATATTTGAATGTGTGAATCTAGTAGTATCTCGCAAAAGGCCAATATCTTCTAAAGGGTCAAAGGTTTAAAAAAAACATTGAAGACTCTTATTTATTTATCTTCTTTGTTATCTTGACTTCGAGAGTTATTTACAAGAGTAAAAGCTTCACATAAAATATTTAATGGGGTAACCCCCGAGCCCTCAACTTTTGTGAGGACATTTGCAAGCTTTTACAGCCATTATTCTGTGCGACCTTCATAGCATTTTTATAAGTTGTGACCTCCATAAAACATGGTGAATTATTTAGTAAGACGAGATGAGGTTAGCTTATGTAAAAAATGTTTGTGATATTCTGGTAAAATAATTATTCTGGTCTCCCTAATTAACTTTGCATGTTGTTATGCTTTTTACCTGATTGGGCCAACCTAAAAAGAGGTGTAATGATGTTGACTTGAATGTGACAATGTCAATTTAGATAGACCACTGCTGCAAGAAATCGTTTATTTACAACAAACAGAAAAGTAAAGAAATCATCGTCGATGAAATTGATATATATTGAAACTCCAATAAATACTTAATTATTGTTACCATTACTTGACATTCATAAGCTAATCCAACAGATATCTTATTTATTACAAACCTAGAACAAGGAAAAAAACCTTAGCTACGAGTATATTGAGAGAGCCACTACAATTAAGAAGACTCAAAAAATAAACTTGTTTATGTTAGAAGGAACTACTTACACGGAACGTCAGCAAGTTCGTTGTGTAAATAATATACTTTACTTACAAAAAGCCTTATGAAAATAATGAACAAACTCCATTGAAAGATACAACGTATCGATAAAGTTGGTCGAAAGTGGGTTTTAGTATTAGGTTATTGATAGACAGTTTTGGGTCTTCAGTAAAAAAGGCTATCCTTTCTTTAGAAGTTGATAGTTTACATAAAAGAAAAATACGATCTCTGTTTTCATAAGGGTGTTATGAGCGTAGAACGGCAGATTTTATATGAAAGAATAGCCTTTACCAAATCACTTAGTTGTACAGTATGAGTTTGCAATGGCTTTGTCAGATCAAATATATAAACTAGTGCAATGTGTTAAAACCTAGGATTGTCATTATTTTTTTATTGTTCGTTCGGTGCACCTTGTTAACTCTTACGGGTATAAAAACTTATTTGACAGGTTAAACTTTTCACCACGGCATAAACTCGTATACAGTTCATGGAGAATGATGGACCTACTCCTGCCTACATACATATGCTACTGTAACCATAAAACGTTGTACAGAAGACGTATATGAATCATCTCAGTAAGCTACAGCCGATTTTTTGGACCCCGACGAAAACAGAGGGGTGTTATAAGTTTGACTTGTTTCTGTGTGTCTGTGTACCTGCATGTCGATTCTGTAAAAATCTCACTTTGAAGACTTGCGTGGAGTGAGCTGTCAGTGTCAGCCCGTCTTGATCAATCCCTAGCATCATTGGACAGCTCACTCCACGCTCACTTCACCTAAGTTTTCACTGTGAGATTTTTATAGAATAGATCGGCTGGTGTCTGTGTATATGTGTCTGTGTGTCTGTGTATCTGGTGTCTGTGTGCATATGCGTCTGTGTATCTGAAATTTTTCAATTTTTTAAAGGTGACTGTAATGAAAACGTCAAACAGACGAACGAGGCCCAGCAATAATGAATGTATTATATTCTATTGTATTCTTATTAGCCGTCCCCTGTCGGGATGAGGCTCTATTGTCATAACCATATCCGCAGACAAGAAATGATAAAGGTTGGTTGGTTTAGCCTTTCCTTTCAGAAACTACAAGCTTCAATACTAGAACACAAAAACGTGAATATTTATGTGTTGGCACCAAAGTCGTGATGATAAATTGAAAGATATAGGTGAACTGGTTGCATAGCCACAGTAATGATTGTGATATCACCATCCATTTTCCTAGTCCTAAAGATAACGAAAACATTTCCGTAGTTAGCTTCTACTATAAGAAGTGTCATTTCTATGGCTCCCGTAATCTTTAATAAAACACATAACATCACGCCTTGTTTCTCCGAAGGGTTGGACAGAGGTGTACCTGTATACCTCTGCCTTGTTGGTCCAGTTGTCGCAATCGCTACTGCTGAGCATGAGGTCCTGCGTTCGATTCCCACACAAGGTGTTATCGGGTTTTTCTATCTGGAATTTCTCAGTAGCAGCCCGGAGTCTGAATTTGTGCCCGGTTGATGGCAATAGGCTCGCCCCCTATTACATGGGACTTAAACATAACTGGCGAAATGTGGGTGGGTCTTTAATAAAACACCTGACGAATTTAAAAACTTACCGCTGCAAAAAGACACAGAATTACTTGTACACAAATGTTATTTTTTTATTTATTTTATAAGTCAACGGCTCGCCAGCAACAGATAAACCCTGAGAGGTTTTCGTTATGTGGCTGAAACCAATTTGTTAAATGTTGTGTTTTAGAAAAAAAAAAAAATGTTATTCCGTGCATGATTTCTTAAATGATATGTTTTTGTAATACGTTTATTATGCTCTACTTTGTTTACTGTGTTACATTTGCATGATACATTAAGGCAGAATGTACATGGATCCTATTATTATTCTATAAAAAGTGTAATCCTATAATTTTTATGTACCTTACATTGACATTTATAATTAAACACTTTTTGAGTTTCGCTTTTACATCACTGACATTGGTGAAGAAAAACTGAGGAAACCTGGAGCTTATAGTTAATATAATTCTAATATTGCCAACCCGTCTTGAGCAAATGTGGTGATCAATGCTCGTGCCTTCTCTGTATGAATATTATAACTTCAGAACTCTTTTAAAGCTTCTTAAATCCAGTCATAGACTCAAAGAAGAAGAAAGAACAACAAAACTATAAATAAATATACCGTAGAATTAACTGCCTCACCAAATTCCGTCAGCAAAAAAGCAGTCGACCACGACTTCGCATAATTGTGGCAAAAACTCCCACAACCCAACAAATACAAAGTAAGGACATAAATTCACGATGTTCTGTTGTTTTTTTTTCGCCAACCGTACCCAAGAAAACGGGAATTATTCTTCGTTGTAACCCCTATAATATGTTTTGACTCCGGCCATGTTTGTTTAGGATGGAACAAGAAACACACCAACATTCAGCCTTAGTAGGTATTTGACTTTTGGCATTTTGGTGCTAGTTGTAATTTGAATTTCTAATAGAGAAAATAGGTTAGCGAAGTGTAATGCTAATTTATTTTCGTAAAAATAGTCAGCCGTTCGAAACATTTGGGTGGAGAAAGAAAGAAAAGAAAGAAAGAAATACTGTTCATTCTGCACAAAAAATAGCACATACCATAAAAATTACATAAATTTCACACATACAAAGCAGCCAAAGGCCTCGTATTCAAGAAATATTTTTTTTACAATTTTGTCCATTGCTTGATGTCAGGACAAGACAATACTTGATCTCTGTGTGTGTTGCGACACTGGCAGATGACAATAAAACAAACAAAACCATAGGTAGGCATTGAAGTTTTACGATTACGATTTTGGTTCCACGGAGAAAGTCATTCAGTTTGACGATCACTTTGAACAACACCCTTAAATTTGACCACACCTTTCTTCATCATACACACTGTGATACAAAAAGGAGGGTAATGATTTTGATCGGTATGTTTGTATGTATGTGGGTATGTGTGTATTTTCAACTGTTCCCTCATAACATCTAAACTCCTTATAATTATTTGATAATAAGGTATTGTTGGATGCGTCCTGATCGTCCGCTGGTTATAGGCTGTCACATTAAATTGAATATGGCACCCTCTAAAAGACGTAATGTCATGAACTAAAAAAAAGGCTTCCTGACCATTTCTTCTGTCTTTTGTTTTTGTCTGAAATATTTTCTTGTTTCGAACTTTTTAGAGCGTGCCTTTTCAGTAGTCGGGTTTTAGTTTTTGATAAAAGTATGTTCAAAAACTGGTCAGGTACTCATTTTGTCAATCAACACTATCTTAAATAAACGTCGTGAATATACAAAGACTTATTTACACTACTCAACAGACAAGCAAATAAGTTGCTGCCCTTAACTCGGGTCCTCTAAGCCAAAGGACAAACCTTTTCTTGTCCCAGTAAGTAAATTAAACGGACAAAGGTACGTAAACCTTCGAAGCAAGAACAAGTGTACACCTTAATTTAGCCACATTCACTTAACTTATTATGAAAATATATTACCTACCTTAGCTGAGCTTATAAAATCGAAATATACAAAGGTTTCGGTGTGTTATGTATCTATTGTGTTTTGTAGATTTCGAAAGGACAGAACTTATCATAAGCAGCCTATAATGTTCCCACTGCTGACCTATCTGTGAGAGGGAGTGGGCCGTAATCCACCACGCGAGCACAGTGGGGGTTGGTAGATGTCACATGTTTCGAATTTCGGGTTTTAGGACACGCCGATTTCCTCATGATGTTTTCCTTCACCGTTTTGAGACCAGTGGTGATGAAATAATTTACATAAAGTACCTGTCAGGTTCGAACCTACGACCTTACAACTCGTAAGTTGCGGTCGTTACCATGGCCCACCACTGCTTTTCGGCTCGGCCAGAACTTATCTTCGGACGGAAATAATAAACATTTAACATTAGTAGCCTTGTGTTGCGTCCGTGTCGGTGCGTCAAAGTTAGTTCGCTCCGATCCCGCTGCTACAATTATAGTTTTCTTGCTTCCCGCCGCCTGCGCTCGCTCGACTCGCGTGGCCAGTCGGCCTCCCGCTAAACACCTATACACCGCGTACGCGGTGATCGTGAGACGGACGCCTTGTTTTAGCGCTGTTTATCCCTAAGGACTGTTTATTATATTTGTGTTCTTACCGTTATAAACTGTATAATATATACCGAGTCCGTGCGTGGTTCATTCCTACATTTCTCGAGAATACCCCTTAAATATTAAAATTGTATTAAGACAGGTGCCCTGATGGTAAGGTCTGGTCATCGCCACCAATGATCAACTGCAATATTTTTCTGAGGTATGCACCATCGATGCCCCATGAAATATTGCAGTTGACATTTATGTTTTGTCTCTGCGGGTCGACTCCTTAAGCACGAAGCCCGTAATTTCGGTGTCGAAGTTAGAAACTTTTCCTACTCCATATCACTTACAGATATAAGATTGGTTTAGGACCCGACCTAAAAATTAATGACAGTTGTCCCTATTCCTGATGGGTTTTACATTTCAATTAATTTTATTACAGATAAATTTCAAGTAGTAGTTATTAAAATCATCCATACATGTTAACTGAAATTTTAATTTTATGTTTTTTTTCCATTTTTGTGTGTATTTCTGTTACAAGAAATACACACAACAATGGAAAACACTCGCCGGATCCCCGCCATGGGACCTAGAGGCGAAGGTGCTCGCGTCACTCTATCGTTGGCGCGAGGAAGCGAGGGCGCGGGGCCAGCGGCCGATGCAGCAACATGTGGAGCAGCGTCGGTCGCAGCTTCGCGAGGTCCTAGTGGCGGAATGGCGGGACAGGCTCTCACGCCCTACCGCCGTCCTCGTCACCATCGAGGCGGTCCGGCCAGTGCTCGACCTCTGGCTCGGGAGGAGGCACGACTCCCTGTCGTTTCGGGCGACGCAGGTGCTCTCGGGGCATGGTTGCTTCGGGAAGTACCTGTGTCGCATAAACAGGGAGCCGGACGCCCGGTGTCACCACTGCCTCGACTGCCGGGAGGACACGGCGTGGCATACGCTGGCAGAGTGTGCCGCTTGGGAGGAGCCGCGCCATGCCCTCATCTCAGAAGTAGTCTGTGACCTGTCGCTGCCGACCGTAGTGAGTTCGATGGTCGGCAGCGCCGAGTTCTGAGACGCGGTGGTTTCCTTCTGCGAAACAGTCATCTCGCAGAAGGAGGCTGCGGAAAGGGAGAGAGAGATCTCGTCCACTCTCCCGATCCGCAGCAGGCGCACTGGGCGCGGGCGGCGGACTCGGGGACGTGCGCCGCCCCCCACACATCAGGACCCGAGGTGGCGGCGCGACGTGTTCCACGCGCGCCCCTCTTAGACGTTGCGGGGGGCGTCAAACACCTCACTCCCCCCCCAACCCGAGGAGGCCCGCAGAGGCGGGCCGGCACCAGTCGGGGTCGCGGAAGAATCATGTTCCCGCACCCCGACGTAGGTGTGAGATGGAACACCGGTGTGGTTTTTAGTCAGTAAGAGTCTGACAGACCCCTCAGGGCGGAGGACATCCATGAGGATTTTCCACACCGGGAACAAAAAAAAAAAAAAACGGACCACACTACTCGTACATGTTGTTTGTCCAATGCTCCATGAAGGAGCAATCCACATCCACTCTCCCTACAATGAGCTGCAGGAAGCTGTTGGGGCTGCCCAGTATGTGGAGCATCAAAAGCGCTTTTCTTTTGCGATGTATCGCTTGAAAGCCATCCACTTCAGCGCCAGCAAACATAGGTACCTGATGCGCTACAAAAGCGTGGCAACCGCATCAACATCCTGAACGCATTATTGTATTGGACACGCAGGGCCGCACGTATACAAAGACTGACAATACACCATGATTAAAGTTATTGTCCGTTCAAAAAAGTTAATTAATCGGTTGTAGGATTTTCCAACTTTTGAAGTACTTTTGGACGGGCCCTGTGACGATAATACTCCCATATCGGAGACAAACCTTTAATGTCTTACGTTCCTTTACCCTACTTAGCAGAATTAATAGGTTGCCCACAGTTCTTTAATTTGCCTGACGACCTTCTTCACAAGAAGCTTTACCACTACTTTTGTTTCGGGCGCCGTATTTCATTTGTTTATTATTACAAACTCCATGACGTTATCTCTAAGATCTGGTCCAATACTTTGTCCCACCGAGATATAAACCAGGGTATTGGGGCAAAGCACCCTTTAACTCAGACGTATTAAATTAACCGCCTAAATAACGAATTGGTGGCAATTAACTTTGACGATTTTTTACCAATATATTTGATGTCTACCATTAGTGCTTGCTTACTTTAGGTTTTAGAAAAAAACTCGCGAGAACGTCGTGTTTAGCTAAAAAGGTACCAGCATGAGTGATTGCTAAAACGGGAATTATTGTTAGGATAATAAAGTAATAAATTAAAGTGATGTGTGTGGTCATTATTAATTAGCCACAAGCTTAGTCTTCTTCTCTTATTTCGGCACGAAATTAAGGACTGCGCATTGCGTTATCAGCTATTACTGTTCAGTGATGATGAAGTAAATACTAGGCTACTAAGAAAGTATTGCGAAAAAAGTTTTTATGTATGCTCTCATACATAAAAACTTTTTTCGCACACTGGCCAGTTAGTCTATTTTGAAAATATGATTATTTGTAACAAAAATAGGTACGTTACAGTTTCAAAATTTCCCTCCACATTGTTTGCAAGCTGATTTAAATAATCGTGTCACAAAAAAAATGGATCTGTTCCGGGAACATTTCCGCGATATGATTTTGTACGATTTCAAGTGTCGCCTTAAACCGGATGAATCGTACGATAGACTTCAAATGGTTTTCATAGATGAAGGCCCTTCTAAGGCAACCGTGTATCGTTGGTATAATGAATTCAAGTGCGGTCGACTAACTTGGGGGATGAAGAAAGAAGTAGTCGCTTTTTGAGTGTCCCCACGTAGCACGAAGTTTAGTTCATGATTGATTGTCTCGTTTGTAAGAGAGGGAAAATTATAAGCTCGTAAAACTACAATTATTAAGATGTCAATACTGGAGTTCCTTGCTCAGTAGCTGACAATAACTCTAACTCTAACATCAGAATCTTGCCAATTATGTAAAGCAAGTCGTATGCTGGCTAATGGACACAAACTTGCAAATATAATAACTATGAAGCTTACCCTTTTGTGTACCGCAAACCTACTTCTATATTGACCAGCAATAGTGCTGTTGTACAAAGTTCTCTTTGAACCTTACTCAAGTGAGCGCACACGGTAGGAAACCTGACCTAATTGTTGATTAATGATTTTATTTCTGTAAGTAGGTTTGAACAAACACTTTTACACGTCAATAATATTTTAAAAACTGGATGAGATCGGCGTTTCCTATCTGACTACTCTGAAAAGAAAGGCCGAAACAAACTCAGAGGTCACAGACTCTTTTAAAGTCCAGCTATAATCTTGGTCAGATAATGTGAAGACTATGTAGATTGGTGTCTGAAAAGGTTATTTGAGGAAAGAACCAAACAGATTGAGTGGACCTGTGCAGTCAGAGCACGCATAATATGTCAGTAATCTGCAGCTCAACTCAGAACTTAAGGAGCTCAACAATTCGACGAATGTGGCCTACTCAAATGTCCTTTCTTTGGGTAGGCCACATGTATTAGTCAAACTGCAAGACCATGATTTAAAAAAAAAAAAAAAAATACGGAAACCAAAAAATCCATATTGTTTTCACATTCATATCAATTAAAATAATATATTAAAATACTTTACAAAGTTTACTTTCATGTCATTGTATATAGGTATGGTGAAATGCAAGCGTGTAAAATATACCTTACCCATATAATTAACCCGGTAATACTCGCAATTAATTTAATCCACATCATAATACGTCGTACCATCATTATATATATTTTTTCACTCCGTCCTCAAATAAGGTATTTTTCACAATTAACTGCGCCGTATTATTTTCATCATACAAATTACGGTATTGGCATGACGAGTGTCGTAAAAACAATGTGCTGTAAAAATATAAAGAATGGCTGGATAATGTTTTTATTTTACTATGAAGGTGTAATGTGTGGCTGGAAAAGGTAATGTAATGCCTTGCGGTTACCAAGTTGCGACACATCTTCAATAGACGATCTAGCCACGTCGATTTTCTTCGATGCGCCATGTTAATTATTGCGTATTCAGTTGTCAGTATGTCAGAACGTCAAACCTAGGTATAGTTCTATGACAGCTGCGCGCACAGATTATCACAGCAAGCGGCGCGTCGTTGCCAGGAATGTTGCCATTTCATACATAATCATGTATGAAATGGCAACATTCCGGGCAACGACGCGTTGCGACCAGCGCTGGGGCTCTGTCTCACATAGGGTCGTAGTATTATGCTGAGCGCGGATGTGACGCATACTTCCGTTCAATTTGTTATTTTTTGTGTTCGTCCTCTACGCCGTGTTTACCGCAAATAAACGACTTTTTTTTCTAACATTTATAATCTATAATAAAACAAAGGTTAGTTACACCATTTGTAGCTCAAGAACGGCTAAACCGATTTAGATGATCTTTGATTTGCTAGATTTGTCTTCGCCCCATAACTATTAAAATATGGGAAAAATTCGCGAAAAACAAAATAATGACGATAATATTCGGAAGCGGTACGAAGTTCGCTAGGTCAGCTAGTTTTCTATATGAGACCCTATGCTCAGGATCCCATTCACAATACCAATAAGGCAGTGTGAAGGTTTTTTATTATTATTATTTGATCCGCCCCGTTGGATTAGTGGTCGAAAGCGCTACTACTCAGGGTGAGGTTCTGGGTTCGATTCCCAGGCCAGGCAAAGTGTTATTAGGTGTTTACTTCAGGAATTTCTCCTGCCGAATTTGTGTGAACAAAATTATTTTGGTGCAATAGGTTCGCCCCCGATAACACACGACTAACGGGCGAACCCAATAACTTATCTATCCAATTTTCGCGTACTGGAGATGGAAAAACCTTTTAATATCTGGTTTTAACGTCCCAGTAATGCCAAAATAAGCAGCCCTGTAACGTCATCATCATCACTCATTTCAGCCGAAAGAGGTCCACTGCTGGACATAGGCCTCCCACAAACATCGCCACTTTGAACGGTTCTGTGCTTCCCGCATCCAGCGGATTCCTGCGGCCTTCACAAGGTTATCAGTCCACCTTGTGGGCCCTGTGAAGTGTTGACAGCTATTTGTTTGAAAGGAACAGATAGAATGGTACTGGCTATCATCACTACCTAGCGATCTGTCTTAGGTTATTGGGTTTGACTATTAATATAACTGACAAATGTGGGTGTACGTCTGCCTAACCCTTCGCAAATTACAGGTGTGATGTTACAAGTAAATATAAACACGAACTCATAAACTGTGCTTGCACTATACTTACACCTCTGCCCGCCACTTCTGAGAATATATCCGTGATGTTTTGCTCGTGTAAAGTATTACTGCAATTCGCTGTTCGCGAATTAAGTTTCCAACACGCCGAACTACAATACGTTTTGCATAAAAACAATTTAAATTTTAAAACAATGTATGCAAAAAGGAAGTAGTAACAGTAGTATCATAACATTTCGTGAGTGAAAGACATTTTAATGTTTGAAAAGTATGGCTTTACCAGACTTTGGGTATGTCTGAGTAGTTTCAAGCATTACATTAAAGTTGAGTGCACATACTTAAAAACAAGTAGAGGCACTGATAGAAAAGTTGTGCAGATCCATGTTTCCTTTTCATGTATTCTGAAAAAACTGACCGTTGAGCTCGACGTCTGACACGGAGTTTTGACTGAATAGCGTGGCTGTTTTGCATTCTGGGTTTTATGCAAAACCTTAAAGTTTAATCTGGACATCGAAGTTCTTAAGTAGAGTACATGTGAGTTTGGTGACTTAATCTCTAAGCAACAGCTTGGCTTTCACTAAAGTAAACTTGTTGTTTGCACGTCACAAGTCACGTTTATTCTTAGTCATTAATGGAGGTCATCATAATGATTCTACTACCCTTAATCATCATCATCATTACAGCCAAAAGACGTCCACCAATGGACATAGGCCTACCCCAAGCACCGCCGTTCTGTGCTTCCCGCATCCAGCGTATTCCTGCGGCTCTCATAAGGTCGTCAAGCCACGTTGTGGAAGGCCTTCCAACGCTATGCCTTCCCGTACGCGGTCGACGCTCCAGATCCTTTCAGCCCCATCAGCCATCTGTTCTGCGGGCAATATGCCCTGCCCACTGCACTTTAGTTTGGCAATTCTTTGGGCTGTGTCGGTTACCTTGGTTCTCCTGCCGATCTCTTCATTTCTGATTCGATCACATAGGGAAACTAAAAGCATAGCCCTCTCCATTGCCCTTTGGGTGACTTTTAGCCTTCTAATAAGGCCCATTGTGAGCGACCATGTTTCGGCACTGGTCAAAGACTTTCGTCTTGAGACACTGCGGCATCTCTCGACATATCATGTTTTAGACAGTCCATCTATGGTTTCTTTATTCTTCCGCTACTCGTATATCTATTCACATTCATACTCAAAACTTTCCTGATGACAACGAAAACAATAGAGGTACAGCTAAATATTATATAGTGAACTGGTCACCAAATTTTCCATGGGTAAAACATTAAATTAATTTTATATCTGGCGGTCTCACATCCGTTACTCCATTCTACTTTACAAGGCCGATCTTTTCAACCTGTAATGTATTGGTTGTAATGTACCTGTAAAGTAAATAGGGAGTACCTGAAACCACTCCCAGTTTAAGTCACAGAAAGGAATGTGTCTTGCGTTCAATAAAAAAATTCATAGAAAACTAAAGTGTTGACGGAAACAAATGGATAAATGTCAAACCTTTCAACTTTGATAACTCATTTTGAACGACGCATCAGCTTTGAAAGTACAGTGGAACCGGGGTTAAGTGGGCCCTGGAAACCTCTACTACTGCTGATTCCATTGCAATAGAATACTCGAGCACTTCTATCTGTACTCTTCGAAGAAAAGACTTCTTTCTTTAATTTTGACAGAGCGCCTTACTATCTTACTACAATCTGTAATTTTGACTTTTCTACCGACCATTTCTCTAATGGCGAAGCTACGCATGCTGTAACAGGGAATAATTAAACCTTTATAAACAGCTTTAAAGGTTCATTAGAAAACCATCGTCAGACAGCATCTGTCTGGCATTAATGCTGAAATGAACCTTTATGGCGCAGCCGTGAGGCACACACTACTGTTGTTGTTATTTTTTTATCATTTGAATTTTGTGCTTCACAAACTGTGAGCTTATAAATATTTTCTATATTTCTTTATTTCGAATTTGTGAGATTTTTACATCTTCAATTGGGACTTTGTAATTCAAGAGCGTTTGTAAGTAAGACAACATACATACATATTTATTTATTTAGTTTTTCATTTGTTGCAAATTTTCACCTCCATAAATGAAAAATTTTACATTTCAACCGGTCTTAGCGTGGGCTTCTGTATATAAAACAACTCTCATTTTAAACCTGACTATTTGGGAAACTGTGTGAATGAAAAGCTGCTTTAAGTGAAAAATTATCCTAGGTCCCTCGAGATCCCACTTATCCAGGTTACATTGTACAAACTAGAGATAGTTATGTCCGGTCTGTGGTCCGGTGCAATATGGCAGCCCGGCTGGCAGCCATACCTTTTCCACTTTTTCTGACCATCAAATTGTTAAACCACGCCATAATCTGTAGAAGTATATATATTCTACAAACCAACACGAGAAAAAGATTAACATACCAACCCCACAAAAAAAACCAAAGAAAATATTATTTCTGTCACAGTATACAAATAAATTGAAACAACCGACCATCTATATGAAAATATCAACTGGAACGGAGATAAAAGCAGAAGGTACTTACTAGGCTGTCAGATACACAAAGGGTTAATCTGAGCCTGTAATCAATCAGACATTCAATTGATGACTTGAAGTACAAAACAAGGCTGTCACTTAAATAGAGTATTGATCAATCTGTCGTATCAAACACATTGATTAAGCTTTGGCTCAGTTAAGTGAAAGAGTTGATAAATATCTAAATGTAATCGAAACCCTCTAATAAACTTATGTAACAAAGAGGTAAAGCTGTTTGTTTGTTTGTAAAAGGTTATCTGAGAAAGTCCTAATCCAATTACAAAAAATCTTTCACTGATAGTCCAGTGTTAGACTATTGCCGACGAGTGCTATTGGGCATGTAAACACACATTATGCAGTCAAGGATATTATAAGTTGGGGGTTATACAGAAATGCTTGACTCATCGCTAGTTCTGTTCCACAAGGGCGCATAAACTAATTGATTAGTATTCGAAAATATTGTTGGTGCTGCTGAAGATTGTAAAAACCATGCCATGTAGTAGAAGGCGAGCCTATAACCAAATGCCGGGTCTGCTACTGTAAAAATTCCTAATGGAATAACTCAGTAACACTTTTGCAGACCAGGGGTTAATAAAACCCAGTACCCCACTCGCAGCCATCGCGCTTACGGCACCAATGAGGCAATATCACGTTCTGCATGATCAGCAAATCAATGTTCTTTTTCACCATTTATCACGATCATGAAAACGTAAAAAACGTTGTACCTATAATCAGCTGTCATTAGCTGTCAAGTTTGACACTTCCCATGGCGGCCATTTTAACCGCCATGACACCTAATTCTTCCCTATCGCTACACTTAGTAGACATCTCACGTACGTCCTTATGAACATAACCCGATGTTTTATGCCCTTCTGTACGAGCTAGGGTGTAATGTGTTTTGAATGTGCCTCGTCACCTGTTACCGTGAGCATCATCACGTGGTCTCATTTGATGGGTTGTGTGAAAGGCCTTTATTATCTGAGGGATTTATTGGTTCCGTTCGTAGTTATTGTGTTGGGAGCCATCTTCAATGGCTTTTCTCTGATGGATGGAGGATTTTTATGTCAAAAATCATCATATTTTATGATAAGCACGTATTTTTTTTGCATTGTCTGCTTTGGAACAAGAATTTCGTTAGGTCAATGTGCAGTCAAACTGTTGAATAGATAGTCGAATAGTTTACAGAACTACATTCATACATACATAAACTCACTCATTCTTCCTTACATACTCATTTTGCTTTGTTTAAGTTTATTTATCTGGTTATAAACGCACGCTGGTTGCGAGTACTACTCATCTGACCTTTTTCAAGAACATTACCACAGAATTTTTCAACAAAATATCATTCTGAATGAAGAACTTAGCTAAACCTTGAATAATATTAGAAAGTTGGCATGACCTACCCAATTTATTATTAACAAGCCCAAAAAATTATCCTAAAGCGAACGCTGTAAACCCCTCAAAGGTGCAAACTCATATAAATTTTCAACTACACAACAAAGTGTTGGTCCAAAAGTGATGTAAGTTTAAATCTAGTGTAAAATTCAGAACTCACGACTTTGTTTCTTGCAGAATTTAACTTTATGAATTATTTGTAAAGACCGTAAGGGTTAGTTTACACAAGTCAATTTTAGAAACACAGTTGCGTTCCTCGAAGCTCGTTTCAACGAATTTGTGTTCAAGGCTTAACAGAGTCGAGAACCTTATGTCTTGCTAACAACAGCAATTATAATTCGTGGGATTTAAACTTAAGACTAACTGTGCATTCAATTTTAGTCCCAATTACTGTTTAGTCGGGCTATTATTTAATTAGGGATGGTAGTGGTTTTTTTGATTGGTCATCATCAATCAAATAAACCATTACCATCCCTTTTAGCCTGTGTATTTTATTAGTGATGTCCTTCAGAAAGGTCAGGTGCGTTATACTGACAACCGCCGCGCCGCCGACCAGATGACGAAGCAAAAGGTAAAGTATATGAGGATCGTAGGAGGTAGCATTCTGTAGTATCTACCTACCCTTAAGGGATGAAGACGTGAGTTTATGTATATATAATTAGTGTGAGAAATTATTGTCATTTGTGTATGTGTAGGAACCGAAAGGTATGCTCATTAGTAGGATTACGTCAACACGAAACAAAACGGAGTAGCCTAGTTAACATTAGTCTTCCATAAAATACCAGTCGACACACAGAAAATGTCCGTCCCAGTGCCAGAAAAACCGCAAATTAACACATTGGTCCCCGTCCGCCTTCATCAAATGTGGTAATGCGGTTTCGGCATCCGTCGCGGTCACGGCCTGTCTGTCTACACTCAGCCTTACAAACGAAGTGTATATTGCAATAGTGGTTTCGTCAAAGGCCGAAACATTTTAGTTTAATAGGGGCTTGTTTTAATATTTACAAGCAGAGTCTGGTCGCAGGAATTTTCTGTAACTATGCTAAAATGTTCGGGAAATATTCATTTGGATGTACCGTTAGATGTTGTAGTCTGTATAAAAGTATCGGCATTAAAAATAAATTAAAGTAGGCTTTGCTTCCAAAAATATAGAATATTTGTTTGAAAATCACTAAGCGTTTTTTTTCAAAGGGCTGCAAGAGGAAATCTAAAAGTGACGGAAAAGTTGGTTATTATGGTGTGCGCATATGATGCGGAAAAATTATTAAAATATCGTGAAGAAAAACCACTAAAGAACCAAAGATGGGGTCTTTGGTTGGAGCCTTTTGTCCTACAGATAAATAAACCAGCAGGGCAGCATGTGGCGAGCGATTGGGCAGTGCTGACCTCACGGATCCTACCTCTCACTTGAAGTCATGTTCCTCATCTCTGGTTTGCCTTTATTGGCTGGCTGGAGTGAACACTGACGAGAAACTGAGCTCCCACCTCACTCTTGCCTTTATTGGCGGGCTGGAATACAAGAGCAAACGTGCTCGAAACAAGGATGTATACGGGTAAGATGCTGGTAGGAATGTTCACCGTAGTTTCGGGATTGTCATCAGGACAATCCCGAAACATCAACAGCTGTGGAATACGTCTCCACTCCTCAAGCACCTTACGATATTTTGCCCTCTTGTCGTTACGTCACTATGTGCTAGCGACCGTTTCCGGTGGCCCATTATTGAGTGAGTAAGTGACACCCATTTTTTTTGGGTGGTGTATCATCAAATTACTTCTCCCGCTCATAAATACTCAAAATGTTGACGCTTGAGGAGCTAGCACAACTTCTGTGCCTGAGAAAATAGCCAATATCTTTTGTCCTTTTTTGGGTGGGAAATCATCAAATGACTTCTCCCGCTCTTGGTGGAGCGGGAGGGCGTGTCAGACTTTTACGGACTAAACCCACCCGTGTTCCTTCAGTAGCCCGTGCCAGGGCCACGGTATCTCTTTCGAATTTCTCGCGACCATGAGGCGTCGGCCCTATCGGGCCCCGTCATTATGTCCAGGTATCTGCAGGCAACTCCCAGCAAATGACACCCTGCCATTTTATCCATGTATTGGATATATAACACATTGGTCAGGCAGGAGCCATAGTCTGTCCATAGTTTTAGGTAACCAGCCCAATTTACCCACCCAAATTCATAGTCCATTACCTTTGTTTATATATCGTACAATAGTCCTACACCAACCGGGGGTTGTCCTTGAGTGAACTTGAATAGTGCGTATAGGGATAACGCTTTCAATTAAATGAGGCACCAAGCCTCATTTAAAAAGGCAATAAACGCTTTGACTTTAACTAATTTTGACTGTAAATAATTTAATCACCACTGCTCTCAAAACGGTGAAGGAAAACATCGTGAGGAAACCGGCATGTCCTAGAACCAAAAATTCGAAGACATGTGACATCTACCAACCCGCACTGAGCCCGCGTGGTGGATTACGGCTCACTACCTCTCATAGAGAGGAGGCCTGTGTCCCAGCAGTGGGAACGTTATAGGCTGATTATGCTATGCTTATGCTAAAACAAAAATAACGATTATGAAGGAAATTAAAATATAAATGAAAATATATACGACAATAAAAATGATGATTATATTAACTGATTTCATTAAGGACCTCCAAAACGGAGATGAGATCCTATTAGCCACAGTCTTCAAGATTTTGTTGCGGCTGCCAGGGATTCTGCAGATCAGGGACACTGTTCTTTTGCGAATGTGTCATCAGCGCGGAAAAGTGTGAACATGCCCGATGCACTACAGAAACGTGGTAGCCCCAACATCATCCTGAAGATATTATTTTTCTGGATGCTCAGGGCATCCAGCGATCGTTTTGTATGACAGACCCACTACACAGTGTAAAAGCTCTGAAAAAAACGTGTAATCTTCACTTGTTCAGAGCCCTTCGTTAGGGGCGTAGGGTTCTTGCTTTAATATCTACATCGTCCTTAAGGCCTTCGGAAAGAAAATGTCCCAGATATACTAATCCTATGGTACCTACTTCGCGACACGATTTACGTTCAAGCCATTTAGCCATATACAGCTTCTTTTTTAAATGTCTGTCATCCTTTATCTCATTATTCACCTTCTTTTTTAATCCGTACAGCTCTAATAGTTATTAGAGCTGTACGGATTAAAAAAGAAGGTGAATAATTAGTTAATTATTTTGAAAGACACCCTACACTATCTGAAATTATCCACATCTGCATAGCCTTTCCCAAAGTTGTGGGGGTCAGCTTCCAGTCTAACTTACTCGGTAAGACGATACCCTACTATATCTGAAATTTGTATAAATAAAACAAAGTCGGGTTAGTTGCACCATTTATTACTTAAGAACTGCTGGACCGATTTTTATGATCGTTTGATTTGTCTCCGCCCCGAATAGCAGAATAAGTGTAAAAAATTAACTATATGAAGATTTTTTTTTAAGCGGTACGAAGTTCGCCGGGTCAGCTCGTTTTACAGAATTCCCCTTGAACTTTGCTCGACAAAAATGTCACCCGTAAGTCACAAGTATCTTCCAACATCTTTAAATGCGTTCTCACAAGCAAATTGCAAAAGTCGCGGTCGCTTTGGCGCGAAAGTCATTTTGGCGGGAGACTCTTATCGGCCGCCATTACTATAAACGTAAAGAGTAGTAGTATTTGTTATATAGTTTAGTGTTAGTGTGTGAGGGTACTCCTATAAAAAAAATAGTGTTTTTTTCTATTGTTTTGTGGGGATAGTTTGCGTTAATGTTATTGGTTAGAAAGATTTTGGGAAAACACATTTACAAGGACAATGGCCTTTAGTTTTGACAGTTCAACAACATTATTTGTGCCATTTACGTTGTCTAGCAGGCATTTTTGTCAAACATAAGAAGCGATGCATTAGCATTTTCCTTCTAGATGTTTCGGATTGTGATGAAGAGTGTTTATTGGGCTGGCTGCAGAGATTTTTCAGTTAAGTAGCCATGATATGTCTTGTATGATTCGTGGCTTTTCAACATTGGAATCATTTTCTTATTTTAATGTTTTTGAGTTTAACAGCCATATTGTATACGGTCAAATTAAATTATCGTGTGAACCTTTACAGATGTGATGTGTTTAGATTATTAATACGATGAAACAAAAAAATACTCATACTTCTAGTAATTACAGGGTCAACGGTAGCGTAGTTACTTGAAATATGAGTTAGGAAATTTCTTTATATTTATCAGTTCGATAAATTAAAATGCTTATATGCAATTACTAGCACTTTGCATGGAATAAAACTTCGAGATTACTGTGTTAGATTTAAGCTAGCTGTGTATTATATCAAATTTATAATAAATGTATTATATCTAAAACAAACAATTTTGAATTATATGCGTCCAGAACTAACCTTGGTTCAATTGCACCCATGAACCGGCTGATGAGGGGTTATAATAAAATCAGTACACTTGCCAGTGACATCGATATGTATTGCAATAGATTGCCAAAATTGTACAGACTTGTACTGCCTTCTAAGCAGAATAAAGATACCTAAGTATTGAGCACAATCCTCGTCGAAAACAAAAAAATCGTGCATCCATAATAATATTATATTTAATATAAAGCCATTTGTAATCTTCACAACACTTGAATATTAAATTTTTAATTAATTTTATCTACATCAGTTTTCTTTGTTGTTTATTTGTTTGAAAAACTACTGTATTGTATTGCCCTAGCTTTAATTTTGCAACTCCTGAAAGTGACAAGTTCGCCATAATCCAAAATTTAGAAATCAATTTACTTAAGTCGTTGGAGAGCTATATTTTAATAAATAAATAAAAATCTAAGTTATTTATAAATGTTGGTGGAAACGACATTAAAATCCATTGTAGTTAAGAAGATATAAGCGGTCACACAGAGACAGAAAAAGCAGCTTTGTTTTATACTATGTCTAGATTATAATGTTTGGAAAACCATTTTGTTTCGGTTTAAAGAACTTTATTTCAATTTTAAACCGATTTTGTTCCCGACTAGAACACTTTATCAGTACTGCCAAGTCTCTACTGTAAGGCAATTGTTCATAGAAATAATTGTTTTGAAGAAACACAGCGAACTCGTTTATGACCCAATACTGACCAACAAGCGCCGAAAGCACGAGGTATGCCAACGATCCCATGATCCCAAAACATCTTTCATAAGAAGATTTTACTATATTATTGCTCCTTTTCTATACAATAAAATAAACAAAAAACTCAACAAATCTTTATGTAAGAAAAAGGTACATTACTACATTATTACCCTTTCCTATGAGGAAACTGAGAAGTTGTTAATTGTTCAGAAATGAGTAAATGCTTTTACAATTGCACGTTTTAATTTAATAAAACTTTAATACAGTTTGAATTTTTTCGGTAAGACGTATTTACACTATCCAATACCCAACACATTTCACTACTCCACACTAACACAAAATCATGCACATACACCCACACACACCGATTTTTATTTTTTATTTTTTATTCTCTTCTTTAATTTTTGTATTTATTTGGTTTTTTTCATAATTAAGATCATACATAAATTGATGCATCTCTTTGCATGTCTTTTGGCTAATAAGTATTATTGTCTGTTTTAAGGGGTCTGGCGCCGTATGCCGAGATACAGGACTCGTCCTAGTTCGGCTACAGATGCTCCCATGTTATATACTCCCAAATACTAGCCTATAAGTATGTTGTAATTCCAGTGTATTATTTTTGGTGAAATAAACTTTATTATTATTATTTATTTCATATTCATATTTATTTATAAATTGCATTCCATACCTATTGTAAACTTATCGCACACAAAAAGGTACAAAGGCGGACTTATGTCTTAGGCATCAGAGTCAATAAAGGGTGGTGCAGAGAATAAATGGTAGGGACTTTGGGTGAGAGCAACAATTATGTAAAAAAATACTTAGAATATATAATTATTAATCGTGTTTAGATATACCCGTCTGCAGTTTTATCAACTTATATATTTTGACCCTATACGTACGTTCTGTGTTAATTAAGGTTAAACACCGACATATCTAAAGCCCTTATGTCCTTTGATTGTTTATCTTGTTAACCTATCCTATCCTACCAGATGTGCGTCCTTCTCGTCAAGACGAGATCATATTATGATTACTATAAGCATATCAGAAGGGGTTCACGTACTAGCCCTGTATATTTTAGTAATAAACACAAATGGAAGATTAGACATAACTTTATATATTATATTGGAAACAAAAACCATAAGTATTTCGTAAGGCTACATTATCCCTTATATATAAAAAGCAAATGCTGTTCGTTAGTCTAAATCCCTCCCGACCCTTGCTCGAGCCAGCCCGCGACGCTGAGCCTGTAGCTTTAAATTCGTCCCTAAATCACTCAAATCCTGATCCAGCTTGTCCCTTGCTGCCCTCTTCCAGCGACGCCCTAAGCCGAGGTTCGTACCCCACAGGGGGTGCCCTTAGCGTGTAGTCGCTTAGTTTTTAAGTTGAAGTCCTGGCTGGAGGCCTTAATTTATTAGGGCAACCACAGGCAAGTCCGTCTAAGCAGACGACAACCTCATAGGTTGACCTGCGAGATTATGTTAAATTAATCGTTAGTCTAACTAAAACTCAAAAAAAGCTTATCCATTGTTTTTTGCTTACTGTTTTGTTAACAAAAGGCGTTGCAACACATTTAGCTAGTCTTAAATATTGCATTACTGCTACTGCTGCCTATGAGGTCATTGGGTCGATTCCTAGGTCGGGCAAAGTGTTATTGCAGCCGGGACTCAGGATTTATGCCCGGCTGATGGCAATCGGCTCGCCCCCTATTATGGGACATAAAAATAATTGACGAAATTTTGGAGACCTTCACTGCCTAACCCTTTGGAAATTACAGGCGTAGTGTTTTGTTACCCTAAATATTTACGTAAATTCGTTATCAATCATTCATGAACATAAATATTAATGGTACAAGCAGACGCCAAAAATATTACCTTTTAAACTTCAACAAAATTTTCCTTTTTCAAAGACAAGCACTTCGCCCGCGACTTCGTCCACGTGGATTTCGAAAAAAAAAAGTAGCCTATGTTCATCAGATATAAATTCGGCTTCTAATGGTAAAACAATTTTTCAAATTGGTCCAGTAGTTTTTCCTATTCAATACAAACAAACAATCAAATTTTTCCTCTTTATAATATTTTTTCGTAGCTCGCCAATATGCTTTAATGGGTTGGTCATTAGTTTGATTACGGGCTCGATAACGGTTAACTTGTTTCGTTAAGATTTTCCTTAAGTTTATCAAACAATTTATGTGTAACTGAAGGTTTACTTCTTCGCATAGTCTATGAGGTATACAAACTATGTTTAGTACCTAACTCTATGGACTAAACAAAAGAGCTGTAAATGTCAAGATGACAATCAAAACGATACCTTGTAAAATAAAGAAAATAATTAAGTAATGGGGAAGGCAACTGTCAAAGTGGCGCTGTATACGATTGTTCCAAATTATCTGTCAAATTGTATAGCATCTTATAAAATATGTTCACAAATAACATAGAAATTACAAAGTGTTGTGTAATTGGGTGTTAAAACGTAGGACAACACAAATTTCCAATAAATCGTGTTAACAGAAGAAAGTGGATAGCTGCCGCAAGGATTAAAAACTGAGCCTACTATGACTATGAGGTTATGTCGAGATAATTTTCATGAAAATTATTACCAAACATTAAGTGTGAGTACAGGTGGGTGTTTTAAACGATAGTTCTTCTATTTAAGCTAGTATCTACATACCTAAATTGTTAACATTACATAATATCTTCAATGCGAATCGGCGAATGCGGCTTGGTGCGACAAGTGAAGACATAACTCTGGAGTTTCCGGGGGTTTTTGACTGGATTGTCGACCAACCCCTAAGGCGATACAGACGAGGAGCTGGAAGGCATACTGCAAAGAATATAACACTCTCTGAGCATACTGACATTGAAGAAATTATTCACACAAACAATAATAAACAAGACCGTCTGTTACCTGGCAACGGTTGCCAGGCCTACGCCGACGAATTCATCGACGCGGATGCGCGGTGGCCTAGGCCGCCAGCGCGACTGCGTCGCCTCCGTCACAGCTCCAGTCATCGGCATTTTAGTTACTATACTCTATGGTCATCGGTCTTTGTCACCGGTGTCACAATCGCCGTTTTAGTGTTTTTATTCATTTAATTTGTAATTGTTGTTTTTTTTTATTATTATTAATGTAAATATATAGGTAATACTTATTTATATCAATGCTAAGTGGCAGCAGTGATGTGGTGGTTAATAGTGCTTGTCAACCTTCAACATCACTGAGCATCCTGGAGAGATGTCCGTTGTGTACCCAAGCACGGTTTTTTAAAGGTAAGAGGGGTCTGAATGTGCATATAGGAAAGGTACACAGACCACAAAATGCACTCACCTCAGACCCTGTATCAACCACTACACCTACAACACAAGCAGCTACGTCTACCGTTGACCCGTTTTGGAAAACCCTGTTAAAATTCAAAAACTCTGTACCCGTCTTGAAACGAGTTCCCCGCGGCGCCAGACCTCTTGTGGCACAACACTTAGCAGGCTGCGTTCGCCTTGCCGCCCGGGAGAACTCGCAAAGTGCTTGGGAACAGTTGCTCACCTTCCCTTACAAAATTCTACATGTACAAAAGAATTTGAACACCAAAAAGACTTTAACTGCACAAATTAAAGAAAACTGTAATATTTCGGCTTATAATTTGGATTCCAAAATACCGACACAGAGATATACCTCTTCAAGAGGTATATCCCATTTAGTAGAATGTAAATTAGGGGAAGGTGACATTAGCGGAGCAGCCAGGATCCTTTTCAGTAGCGATGTGGTGGCACCGTTTCCTCCAGAGACACTCGCAGCTCTGCAGAGCAAACACCCTGCCCCAATGGATGGCCTTTCCTTTCCCGACTCCCCTGATCCGGATAATCACTCCCTCACCATTACAGGTCGAGAGTTGATCACAGCCATTGGTTCCTTCCGGAGCGGCTCTGCTGGCGGCCTCGACGGTCTGAGTCCTCAGCACCTTAAGGACCTTATCTGTTCAGGCGCCGGGGAAGCTGGTGAGTTGCTCTTGAAGGAGCTTACTGCTCTGGTCAACCTTATTCTCTCCGGCAAGGTGAACGAGGCCGTCATCGACGTTTTATACGGGGCCAATTTATGCGCCCTGCGCAAGAGGGATGGCGGCATTCGTCCTATTGCCGTGGGAACTACTTACCGTCGTGTGGCAGCCAAGATTTGTTGTAAATTTTATGGTGAGGTGGTTTCGAATAAAATTCAGCCCCTGCAGCTAGGTTATGGCTCCAAAGGGGGCTGTGAGGCTGCCGTACACGCCTTGTCGACCTACCTAAATTCTGGCAAAGGCGAGGTCATCCTGAAGGTTGGCATAAAGAACGCCTTTAATTCAGTTAATAGGGACACCTTGTTGGTTGTATAATTAGGCAGCTAAATTCTAAATTTAACGTTTGGTATCTTGATGATGGAACCTTGGGAGGCGATGTAGAAACTGTTTTAAATGACCTACAGTTCTTAAAAAATTAACTTCATAACATTGGCCTTGATCTCAACCTTTCGAAATGTGAACTATTCTTAGCGGACAGTACTGACAGACAACCGACACTTTCTAAATTTAATGCAATAGCTCCAGAAATCAAAATTGTTGAAAAAAGCTCTCTTCGTCTCCTTGGGTCTCCAATTTTTGAAAATTCCTTTCCCGATTTTATTGAGGAACAAATACAAAATTTCAACGAAATTTCGGAAAGACTGTTGCAAATTAACATGCATTCGGCCATCACCTTAATTCGTTACTGCTGTTTCGGCCCTAAATTAACATATTTCCTTCGCACTTCCTATTTATGGAAGCACGCTCACCTTTTAGAAAGAATAGACCAAATTATCCGGCACACACTTACTTCAATTTTAAATGTGGCCATGGACGACCGAGCTTGGGCACAAGCTACTCTTCCCATTCGTATGGGAGGCCTCGGCGTCCGCAAAATTTCTAGCATTAGTTTACCGGCTTTCCTATCCTCGGTCCATGGTACTGAGAAATTAATCAGGAAAATTCTTACCTCCACACTGATTAATTTTGATGTGCCGTGCTTCACCGAGGCTATGGATGCCTGGAGACTCGCTTGCCCGAACTCTGATCTACCCGACAATCCGTTTTCCCAGAGACGTTGGGATGAGCCGCTCTGCAGAGTAATACTGGACAATTTAATTAACACGTCTGCTACTTCTGCTGAGCGTGCGCGCCTGCTGGCTGTGGGTAAATGGGAGTCAGGTCTGTGGCTTCATGCACTACCGTCGTCGAACATAGGCACTTTGTTCGATGACACCACTTTCCGCCTCGCTGCTTCCCTGCGACTAGGAGCTCCTTGTTGTTCTCCTCATCGCTGTCACTGTGGCGAATTTGTCAACAGTCTCGGACATCACGGCCTGTCTTGCAGCCGAAGTGCGGGTCGCTTAGCGCGGCACGCCAACATTAACGACATCATCCGACGAGCTCTTGTCACCGTCGGCGTTCCAGCTGTACTAGAACCCATTGGCTTGGCACGCGACGATGGCAAGAGACCGGACGGCATGTCTTTATTTCCATGGAAGGTGGGTAGGCCTCTAGTGTGGGATGCAACGTGTGTCGACACTCTTGCGCCATCCCACCTTTCTGGTTCGGCGAGCTGTGCTGGCTCTGCTGCTGCGGCTGCGGAAAACCTCAAGCGGCGTAAGTATAATAACCTTATCGGTAATTATATTTTCGAGCCGTTTGGGGTTGAAACCCTCGGGCCGTGGGGTCCGTGCGCTCATGGTCTCTTTAAGGAAATTTGTAAACGGCTGGTTGACACTTCCCGTGACCCAAGGGCTGGCTTTTACCTTGGCCAGAGGCTAAGCATTGCCATACAACGTGGCAACTCTGCCAGTCTCTTGGGAACATTACCAGTCGACAGCGATGCGGATGAATTTTTTGACGCTATTTTTTAAATTGTGAATGGTTTTTTTTATTTTGTAAATTTGCTTAAATTACTGTGTATAATATCTTACAGAAATAAAAGTCATATCTTCATATACTTATCATTGTTCATATTGTTTTAAGGTTTGCCCTGTGTACACAAACTTTTAAAGAAAGAAGCAGTACCAAGTCTCTTTTCATGGAACCAGAAAAGGATATCAGCCAGTGCTAGTGTGAGAGACGAAAGACATGCTAAGAGAAACATTCAAAAGAATCTTTTCCAACATCTTTCAAGCAATCAAAACCCACATCCTTCTATTTCTCGAGAGTGTATCACAAATAAAACTCATAAATAACTTTTAGCGTCTTTATTATATTATAATAATCTAATAAGTCCGTTTCTGCTTACATGCCATGCCATGCCATTCCACCCTGGTCATCTATCTTGATGTCAACTTGATAGCTGAGTTTTTTCATTGTCTTCTTGACAAATCCTTTTATATAAAAGTGATCATTGATAAATGCGGATCTTATCAATATGAGGAATCTGTCTTCATATAATTTTTTGTATTAGTAAAATAGGAACTACCTACCATCAGATAAAATAAAACCGATAAGAAATATTCACCTTTCAAAATAATCTAATACATTGTTTTTCAAGCGGAGGTAAAATAGAGTTAATATTTATGTCATGGTACATCTCCAATGGTAGAAGTATGATAGAGGGTTCTGTTGGATTTGGAGAGAGTTGTGGTGTACTAAAGTTAAAGTTTTTGTCATACAGCTCTTACCTGGAAAAATATAACCAATTATTCATCTCTCTTTAACTCCAAAAGTAAAAAGAACTATTACTTAAGTAAAGTTATGCGTTAGTTAAGCTGTTGTAAATATAATCCTGAATTTTGATTCAATGATTTTAACTTATATACATACAAAACATGACAGTATTCACCAACAATATAAAATTTAAAAATGTATAATAAAATATGCATACTAACGACTAACAAGTTATTTAATTATAAAATTATTCGTTCAAACATTGTAAGCGTATTGATTTCAAAGGTCTACGTTGAACTAGGTCTAGGCAAAGAGCTCCTAAAAAGTTTTTTTCAAGAGTCCTACCTTTCCACTGAATCAGCTTTTCTACGTTTAACAGACGCCCCTCTTCTCTTTAATTCGGCTTTAAGTTCAAGCAAGCTCCAAGTAGAATACATTTTCGCGTCCATGTTATCAAATAAACTACACTAACCGCCCACAGTGTTCGTTTTTTTCGTTTGTTTACACGATTCAAGAAATGTCATACTGACGCCATTGAGAACAACCGCACGCAGCGCCATCTGAGATTAGCTTTAACTTGCCACCCCCATTGTAAATAAAAGATTGAAATGCTGTTTCTCTTTTCAGGTAAGGTTTGATTGTTATTTTTTTGCTGTACTCAGGACGGTTTTCACATCTTTTTTACATCGATCTCACATAAGATCAACATTAATAATGTAACTAATATATTTGTAACAATATGATTTGAACGTTTCTCCATGGAGTTTCTTGCCCGTTCTTCTCCACAGGTACCTATTACGCTTTGGTATGAGCTTCATATTTCTGACTTGTTCCTTGATAATTCAAAAGTGAATGTAAATGGTTTAATTGCAATCAATGCTTTGAGTTTTAGTTATATAAAAATTTATGGTTTGCATATTTACTGTATTGCCAGCTCTTTATTTTTTCTACATAAAAAGCTGTTCTAATAAATTAAATTGAATACTTCTAACATTATACTTTTAACAAGATTATTACTTTAACAGAAACACAACAAATTACTTTTCATAAATAACGTTTTAGTGACGTCATTGCCGCTGCCGATATGTGGACGCTTTAGGTGGGTGCTGTCGATGTAACCGATTCCTATTCATAACTCATTTAAATTATTGGATTCACGACACGATGAGCAATAAAAAAACTTTGACTAAAATATAAATCACATTGAACAAGTTGTAACGAAATAGTAACTGAAGAAGTATTCTGTGAAAAGTAAATTAAAACAACATCGAAAATATTCGACTCGCAGCGCCAAAATTATTCGCGTATTGCTTATAACCAAATACACTCGGAAAAAAATTCTGAAAATATTCTCTAAAAGCCATGCGGGAATTATAACCATGTTATTTTTTTCGGCATTCAAAAACGTGTGTTTACTTCAATCTCTTTGCAATTAACCTACTTTTTGTTTGTGAATGGATATTTTTTTTAGGTTTTATAATTAAAGGGTGAATATGCTGGATTTTGGTTCTTTGTGTATTGAATATTCCAGTGCTGCGGAAAGGCTATACCGGGTAGAAGACGAGGAAAGTAGTCAGTCAGCTCGTGCCTAAATATTAATTAACAGCCGCCTTGGTCGGCGGAAGGTTTAAAAGTCGCGGTCGGCGGGTTACATGTTGGTCCCGACTGCCATTCGTCTTGTCTTCTGGGACTTTTCGGCTGTGGAGTAACTGGGTTTGTGAAGGTCAAATAGGCAGGTTAGACTGGAAGCTGACATCTCAACACAGTTGGGAGAAGGGCAGATTGATTTATTTTTTCCCAGTCTCAAAATGGTAATGAGCCAATAAATGGTGCCGCCAAGAAACTACACATTCACACAGGAGGACAAAGTGAGCGGGCTTCAGATTTTCTGCCAGTTAAATGCTGTAGCTACATGAACTTTAGCAGTCTGCTTCCTGGTTAAAAGAAAAAAGAAAAAATAACAATGAAACATATAAATATACATGTCGGAGAAGTCATTAGAACGTTGGCTGAATTAACAACGAGTCGGAAGCACTGTGACGTCAATGCTTCGACGGTGTCTAGATTGAAGTTCGTGCTTAACTCAAGATGTCCGCTCGCAGGGAGGGGACGACTAACTTCTCTGCCGGCAGTCGCGCGGGCTACACTAGTCTAGAAACTGTCATCCGACTCGTTGTGTTCCGTGTACCTACTTACATAACTTAATAAATTAGCATTGTGATTTCGAATACTTTGTTTGAGCGCCAACCATCACATCACCCACACATCATGTGTTTTGGGGAAGATCCTCACCCTGATCGGCCTCCTGCACCGACATATCCATCTACCAATATATAAAAATTCTCGTGTCGCAATGTTTGTGACCAAACTCCTCCGAAACGACTGGACCGATTTGTATGAAATGTTATGTGCATATACGGTAAAACTGAGAATCAGCCAACATCTTTTTAAAAAAAAGAAGCTAATCAACGATTGCGGGGTTAGCTAGTATATATATAATTATACACCCAATTAAACACTTCTAATAATTTAAAATAATATTGAATTGCTACTCAGCCCTCACCATCTATGTGATACATATGGAATACATTAAAGTATTTCGTATTGAGATCCTTTATACCTGATATTAAACTGAACAAAATAATCTAGCAAACGTTACGACCACCATCTTTGCACATATAAATAGTTAGCAACCAAAACCTAATCGAAAATGCATCAAGGCAATCTAATTTAAAATAATATAAAACGAAGTCGATATTCGTGGTCGCTTAGTTTGTCAAAACTACAAAATGGTTTTTGATGCGGTTTTCACCTTCATTAAGAGATTTAATTTCCGAAAATTCAATAAAAAAAGGTAACGGCCCCGACTTACGAGTTCTAGGTCGCGGGTTCGAACCCAGGCAGGCGCTTTACTTTGTGTAAATAATTTCATTACCACTGCTCTCAAAACGGTGAAGGAAAACATCGTGAGGAAACCGGAATGTCCTAGAAGCAAAAACTCGAAAACGTGGCATCTGCCAACCCGCACTGGGCCCGCGTGGTAGATTACAGCCCACTCCCTCTCATAGAGAGGAGGCCTTTGTCCCAGCAGTAGGAACGCAATAGGCTGATTATGATGATTTCCGAAAACATATAAAGCTCAGAAATCTCGATGTTTTGACATTTCGCCAAATCGGTAGATTGCACCCGTGCGAAGTAGACAAACTAACGCATAGTAGTTTATCGGTCAATTTCTGCTTAAACCACCCGGTTTCCGGCATTCTCTCCAACATTTAATATTTTATACCGATATTACATTACTTAACGGGCCATTACGGTTGGCAGCAAGCCACGGGCAGTCACGCGTTGCCAGTCCGCCTGCAGAACGGCAACAGTGCCAACACACCTGTGCCTTTGATTATCATCGGATCTTGAGAGATCTAGAGACAAGTCCTAGAGATTAGGTATGTGAGTTTAATAGCTGTTTAAAATGAGGTTAGGCATAGCGGGCAGAAATCTGACTAAAGACTGGATGAAACACCATGATCTTGTTTTATTGACCTTGACCTTTTTAGCGCAGCTGTGAGGCACACACTATTGTTGATTTTATTTTCACTTTTTATATTTTTATTTGTATTTTGTGTTTGACGAACTGTGTCCAAATAAATATTATTTTATCTTTCTTTTTTATGGATCACAGAATGGCAAGGAATCACATAATATAACATCATGCCTGTATTCCTAAAAGGGTAAGGCACAGGTATCTATAGTAGATCCACAATTCGCCAGTTAAGTTATATCCTATGTAATAGGGGGCGAGCCCATTGCCATCAACCGGGAACAAATCCAGACTCCGGGCGGCTACTGAGAAATTCCAGATGACAAATTCTGTTCATAATAAGTTATCTGTATCCCGAAAACAATATACACATTAACAACGCAACGTCAGGGGTGCCTCAGGGCTCAATTCTCGGATCTCTGTCATTTGTAATTTTATTAAGGAAATCGATACTCATGTGTTTTCCTAACTCTACCTAATTCAAGTTCCTACTTTACGCGGACGATCTTGTTTTTTTAGACCAATTAGATCAATACTAGTCTGTCACTTACTTCAACAAGATCTTAATCGCTTACAAGAATATTGTCTAAAAAACTTCTACCTAGTATTCCCAAATATTGCTGCCTCGTTGGTCTAGTGGTTGCAATCGCTACTGCTGAGCATGAGGTCCTGGGTTCGATTCCCAGGCCGGGCAACGTGTTATTGGGTTTTTCTATATGGAATTTCTCAGTAGTAGCCCGGAGTATGGATTTGTGCCCGGTTGATGGCACTAAGCTCGCCTCCTATTACATTGGCTTAAAAATAACTGGCAAAATGTGGGTGTACAGGTACAGCTCTGCCCAACCCTTCGGGGAAACAAGGCGTGATGTTATGTATGTGTGTGTAAAAATGAAAACCAATAACCCAACCTCAATGCACTACAATGTGAAATCTTAGGCAGAGTTAACGCAATTCGTGAGCACCTGGACGCACATGTTGATAAATCATGAGTAGCATAAGATCAGCCCCAGAATTCGTGTACCCTAGCACATTTCTACATTTGTATCGATCATTAATCCGGTCTCAACTAGAATGTGCTGTGCCGGTGTGGATTCTCTTTTAAAAAAAATAAACTGACTAAGACACAACGTATGTTCTAGAAAACGATGCGTTACGGATTACAACAATCGTATTGCACCGCAACACACGATCTGTTTTTGCCATTACTCCTACTCGTACGAATGCAGGCTCTACAGGCCTCTCTCTATTGTTCCCCACCGGTAGCTTTATTTTATGTGTATTTAATTTCATGTACTTACCTATTACATTCTCTGTCCGACTTTTACTTTTGAAAGACCAACATTGTCTTTGTCCTTTTGTGTATCTGTGGAGAACGTTCTTGGTTGCACATTTGTTTTACTCCTTATGTTCTATTTATGTTTAATATTCAATGTGTAATTGTGAGTTATTCCGGTCGGATCCCCTGATCTGATCGCCTGCTAGTTATTATTATGTTTTAATTTCTGTCTGATCTACTAGCTAAACTTTGTCATCCTGTTCTGATCCTTATTGTATTTGCTTTTATTTTTTATGTGTTTAAAATCATAATTTTATGGCCTTTGGACAAACCTTAATAATTATAAAAAAAATGAATATCTTAATTTGTTCCTAATTAATTTAATTAAAGCATTGAAGAATATTGAAGAATCTATTCCTATCTGAGGCTCCAGTGGAACGTTAAACGCTCTTTCATACCTAATGGCAGGACTCAGCACGAGTCCAAAAAAAATTCTTGCTAGTAGTCTAGGGTACACGGGACGAACTTAAGCATTAAAATTTTATTCAACTTGAAAGCACTGCACATTGTTAAACTTTCGTTGATGTCAGAATCAAAATTATTATTACTCAATCTGCCTATCGTTTTTCGAACTACATTGGGGTCGACAACGAACCTTTTTTTTAACTTCTTAACTAACCTTTTTTTTTACCTAACCTAACCTTATGCAGCTGAATACCAGTATTTCACATGGAACATTTACCTATCTGTCCTCCACAACCCAGTTACTGGGTAACACGATACCCCTTGGTAAGATTGGTAGTCAGACTTACCTATGGGCTTCTGCTGACTAGTGACAAAAACCAACGTCTACGAATAAAACTAACGTCATAACGTGCTTTCCGAGGCACGGAGCGGTCTCGATATGTAATGGATAGTCACCCATCCACGAACCTTTTATCGACCTGTGCGGTTGATATTGTTTAACCACGAGCCGATGGGGGTAGGCAGAAACCACAGAACGCCACCTGCTACGTTCCTTACATACTCCTTTTGCCTCGTTTACGTTCATACATCTGGTCATACACGAGCGCCGGTTGAGAGTACTTCGCACCTGACCTTTCTGAAGAACAACACCAATAATGTCACTATATGTCTTCCTAGGGCGTCCCCTCCCGGCGTTTCCACTCACATCTGCCTTGTAAATACCTTTTGTTAGTCTCCTTTCATTTATCCGCTCAACATGACCAAACCATCTAAGCATACTCATTCTCTTTTAAACCACACCGTTTCCTTATCACATCATTCCTCAGCCTATCATTCAAAGTCACTCTACACATGCTCCGCAAGGAACGCATTTCCACAGCATTTATTCTGCTTTCATGCTTCTTTTGCCACACCCAACATTCACTTCCATATATAAGCGTAGGCACCAGCACAATATTGTGAACAGCCAGTCGTGCCTTTTTGGACATCAACTGGTTGGTCACAATTGCATGTGTAGCACCATTCACTTTGTTTCCCGCATTCACTCTCCTTTCGACATCTCCATCAATCTTTCCATCCCTTGTAAACAGACTCCCCAAATATACGAACTCACTTACTTGCTCCACACTCTTACCTTTTATTTTCACATCGCACACCGATACATCCTCTTCTCTTTCAAACACCATGACTTTCGTCTTATTTACATTTATATTCATTCACACAACGGCTAGAAACATGTCAAACCCAGCTCGTCCCTTCGTCATAGTCCCGCACTCGCTATATCTACAGCCGAATATGCTCGAGGCAAATTAGAACCAGTGCAAACTGATTAAACACCACTATTGGTAAGCTTGACCTGTTCTTGATGTTCATCAATAATAGCGTCACGGTCGTTGTTCAGTCACAAGGCTGGAATGTCAGATAACTGAATTACCATTAGGATATCAGTACCTGCACTACTTGATGTCTGAAATCGATGAAATGCTCATTTGCATCTACAACTCGATTAAAATCTCGATTCGACATATCATGGTTTACAGTAAAGAAGAAAACCGGGATAATATGGTGCACAGCTTATTTTTTGCAGTAATAAAATTTGTAATCTGCGATCATCGTTTTTTGTCACGAGCGGGTAGCGATGATTAGAACAAAACAAAACAAATAAAAAAACAAGGTACTCAAACGAGCATTGAGGTATTAACCACTTTTTGAAGATCAACTTCTTCGACCTATCCTGTTCTGTCCTTAGAACGACATAGGTACTCAAACGAGCATTGAGGTATTAACCACCTTTTTAAAATCAAATTCTTCTTCTTTTGCTTCCTGGTCTATCCCATGATACTTGGTCTCGGTGCCACGCGTTTTTTTCTTCCATTCATCCCCGTCAACCGTCTCGTCATCATTCACTCCCTTCTATTTCATATCATTTCACACACACAATTCATCTACTTTTTCCTTGGCCTCAGATTAACTATTGACATTCCACGTTTGAAAATCATTAACAAAATTCTAAAAGTGCAATTCAGATTGTTTTTGTTTGTTCGCCATTTCACGAGTGAACGCCTCAACCAGTCATCGTATAAATTGGCACAGAATACTCTGATCATTTAATATGATTGATTATGTATGACACAATGCTAAATGCTTATTTTAGAGCCGAGTTGATTATTATTGTTGATTCTTAAAACTAAATTGGTAGAGGCATGTGGCCAAGTGTTATAAGCCGCACAGGTCGATCGATCTGGTTAAGCAACGCTTGTCGCAGTAGGGCCGCGGATGGGTGAACATCTTTACAAACCAAGATCTCTCCGTGCCTCGGAAAGCGCGTTAAGCTGTTGGTCGCGGCTGTCATTCGTGGATCTTTGACGGTCGTTACGGTTCTTCAGAGGCCTAAAAATCTGACGACCAGTTACATGGTAAATGGTAAATACAAGTAAAGTAAATGTTACACACGTTTATATCGGTCAACAGGACCTTATCAAATACACAATATAATGGCTTGTATACCACGATTATAACCCCCGTTGGGACTTTTGCTTCTAATTGTTTCGATACACCTAGTACACATATTAGGTTAATACACATTAATGTGGGGCGGTTTAGAGCAGCCCTACCCCTGACCAGTGCCTTACTGTGTAGACACGGACTCCCCAAGACTGGTTGTCAGATTTGCCGGGGACCAAGGGGTACCCGGTTCCTGTAGTTTACAAATATTTTTGAAACAGGATGCTGGTGGTGTCATTATTGTATAACACTACTTATCATCGTGCTAAATTAAATTTATAGGCTGTAAAGTAAAGATTCAACGAAACCAGTACAAATACAAAGTTTATTGTAAATACATTTTAAAGAAGGTACAAGACGTGAATTGTGGCAAGCCGCTCACCAAACACTTCCCACACATTCTCATGTTCACTTCGACAAAACTGGTTCTCCGTTTCCAGTGGTATCGTCGTTTACACCAGCACTGAGACTAAAACAATAATTCAGAGTCGCTTCGGCGAGTCCGTGAGATGAATTGCTTAATATCTTCTAGCTTATCGAATCAGTATCGACCTATTTCGGTTGTGCTCATAGAGGGAACATAACCTTTATGCAAAGCAGCCCGAGACACAGTAATCTATAACAAATTATCTTACAATTTAGTTGAACTCAGTGTTCTCACAGTATATTCCTTTCAAATGACGGGACTAAGACCCTCGGCGTCAAACACAGCTATTTACACGCATAAACGCCGCTTACGGGTATAAACGGTGACGCTATCGTTACCTGGAGTGGCACCCTCATCTGCAATCAAACGGTTAAGTAAGGCCTTCTTTACCAACAAATGGCCACACCTCAAGGGATAACCTTCAAATTGCCTGCACCTGGATCAATTACAAATCATCTGACCACGGGGCTGCACCAAGTCATCACGTCATTGTCTCGCATTGGATCTATATGTTAAGGCTAGCATAATCAGCCAGACCTGTAACACCATCCTCGGGTCAATTCTCACAACTGAGATCTGGGTTATATCACAAGAACAAAGAAAATTGTTGAATACTCACAAGGTTCAGGTTTGATTGTACTTATAGTAAACCCATCGGGTTCATCATCATCATCATTTCAGCCGAAAGACGTACACTGCTGGACATAGGCCTCCCCCAAGCATCGCCACTTTGAGCGGTTCTGCGCTTCCCGCATGCAGCGGATTCCTGCGGCCTTCACAAGGCCATCGGTCCATCTTGTGGGAGGCTTTCTAACGCCACGTCGTCCGGTACACGGTCGCCACTCCAGAACCCATCGGGTTATTTTGACACAATCTGTTAATTCCAGGCTGGTTCCGCTCCCAAAACGTGTTCCTAGTTGTCACGCCTTGAAGGGAAAAACCTTCTCAACCATTTTGACATGACCAACCTATCAATACTTCGAGAATCCTCTTCCACAGATTCAATAGAATTCTCACCTATTTGTGCTTGCGCAGACCTACGAAAGGTGTCGCTATTGGTAGCTATAATTATATATGTTTTTGCAACGTCACACTGGTTGTTGGATGAGTGGTGGTTAGATACGCAGTAGGAGATATCCAGCTGCATCCGAGTAGACTGGAAGCCGACCTGAACGTAGTTGGGAAAAAACTCATATGATGATGATTCTTAGAACTAAATTGTTAATTTTGCCACTTAGAGAGTTTTTTTTTCCCTTTCGTATCCATAGATAAAAACACTGTCAGTTCTCTTTTTGTAAATGTTGATATTCCAAAGTGTATATAATTATAATCAGATATACTTTTCCCACTACCGGGACACAGGCCTCCTATCCTCGAGAGAGGACAGGAGGCCTGTGTCCCAGCTGTAATCAACTACGCGGCCCCAGTGCAGATAGATGTTAGATATCACATGTCTGCGAATTTTTGACACACACATGCCGGTTTCCTCACGATGTTATCCTTCGCCGTTTTGAGAGCAGTAGTGATGAAACAATTCACATAAAGTAAAGTGCCTGTCTTGGTTCGAACCTACGACCTGCAACTCGTAAGTCGCTGCCGTTACCACTGAGCTACTCTCTCTGTGTGTATAATAATCTAATTCAAATGAATACTTTAACTTTGAGTTTATGTAACTACACCTTTTACTTAGCGTATTTATAAGCAGCTTGTAGTTCTTGTAAGTATGTACCTACATACTTACAAAAACTCAGAAAGACAATGACAGACAGAAAGAGAACGAGCATAAAAATATGAGTCGGTAGTTACCAAAGATTTGAACCGTTAGATTATTTATCAACATCTTAGCCGCGAGAAAGAGAAGAGTGAACACATACAAAAAAAATGTCGTTTCCATGACAATCAAGTCATGTCACTACATAGGTACTTGTGCGTGTCAGAGGAACCGTTATTTGACGCGTGTGGTGAATCTAAAGATTTAAATCTTCGGTAGTAAGATAGTTAACTGAAACGTACCTGTACCTACACAAGATTATATTATTCCAACACCTGAGAGAAATCCTTAGCAGAAGCTACTGAATACCTATATGTATTAATAGGAGAAGTTTCTTATTCAGGGACCACATGGTATTAGCCCTGACAACACTTGGGAATTCTCAGTGCGAAAACTAGACGCGAGCCCGTTTCACATGACTAGTGTTCCGTGCACATCAAAGTTAGACCGAGCGATAATTTAACGTTTGAGAGGAAGCTAGAGTGTCTGAAATGAAGTTTGGTCTGCGCTAAAAGGTGTAATTTGATGTTGGTGGTGGTGGTTGAATGTAGTTTATGGATAAATTAAATAATATTTATATGGTCTAGCTGGATGCTTGTTTAAAATAAAAATGGTCTAGTGGTCGCAATCGCTACTGCTGAACTTGAGGTCCTGGGTTCGATTCCCAGGTCGGGCAACGTGTTATTAGGTTTTTCTATCTGGAATTTCTCAGTAGCAGCCCGAAGTCTGGATTTGTGCCCGGTAGATGGCAATAGGCTCGCCCCCTATTACATGGGACTTAAACATAACTGGCGAAATGTGGGTGTACTATGTGTGCACCTCTGCCCAACCCTTCGGGGAAACAAGGCGTGATGTTATGTATGTATGTACGTAATATTCTTGATTTTTAGTAAGAAAGAAGTTTGTTTGACGATCAAAAGTTTTCAAGGTCATTTATTGAAAGAAATTGGTACAAATACGTAGAACGCTGTGGAAAAGAGGCTGTTAATAAAGACCATGGTTAAAAGACTGAAAATCTAGGAAGGCGTCTATTTTTAACCGACTTTCAAAAGGATGAGTATCGTAATACCCAGTAACTGAATACAGAACCCCAAAACTGAACTCGAAGACAAACTAAAGCCATTTCGTTCTATAAGAGAAACTTATCGCTATAAAGATATTAAATGTCTCTGATGTCCAGTTCTTTTGTGAGACGAAATAATTGGGTCTCGTGTTACTTTTGTTCAGAACATTTCATATGTTACGATGTAACGATAATGGTACGAGTAGTGTGACATTGATAGATGATTTAATTTCTAGGGGTAGGTTTGTACAAACACTTTTACACGTCAAGCATATTTTAAAAACTAGATGAGTCCGGCGTTTCCCATCTGACTACTTTGAGAAAAAAGGCCGAAACGAACTCAGAGGTCGCAGTCTCCTTGAAAGACCAGACATATTCTTGGTCAGATCATGTGAAGACCATTTGAAAGATGTCTGAAATGGTATTTTGAGAAAAGAACCACACAGATTGAGTGGGCCTGTCCAGTCAGTGCAGGCATTTGTCAGTAATCGTGCAGCTCAACTCAAATTTTAAAGAGTTCAACGATTCGACGAACAATACCAAAGAAAGGACATATGGGTAGGCCGCATAAATTACTCAAACCGCCAGACCAATATTAAGATTAAAACTGATGAAAAGAAAATGAGTAATACAGGTGTTTTCTATTTCTCTGCACTGTTTAATGGTGATGTCATATATATGGTGCGATGTGTTGCTGTATCGTTTTGTGAGAGACTTTACGCACCATCATCGGTAAAATAAGCAGTCTCTCATAAATAAATATGAACAAAGTGTTTTAAATATTGTTTAGTACTCTTTTAGACTAAATTGTATACAGAAAAAATAAATAAATAAAACATCAAAATGTAACGACTCAAATCTTTTTAAATGGAAAAAGCGTCTTCTGTAGCTGGTAAAACTACAGGATGCATTCAAGCAAGTGTTATTGTAAGTCTGTTTTGGACTTATGTCTTCTGTCCTCTTTCTTGATATGGCTGTACCGTTGTAAAACTAATATTGTGTATTTAAGCAACTAGCTTATGAATTGAACCAAAGGCTCACTAAGCGTTGTATTGCAAAATTTCAGCACAACGTACTTCATACATAGGTACTCAATATGTTCAGCGTTTACCCGATCACAACAAAAAAACATTCAAGTTCATCTACCCTTAAACACGGGTGGGTTTTAGTCAGTAAAAGTCTGACACGCCCTCCCGCTCCACACAGAGCTGAAAAAGTCATTTAATTATTTCCCACCCAAATGAAAAGGGGTCGGCCAGTCAGAAAGAAAAAGCTCGGTGTCCATTCTAATGCCCAGTAGGCTCATCTAAACAGTTAAGAAACTCAATAAACACTCTTTTAAAATAAAAACATTGGTTATTGTGAGAACGATGCAGAAGGACGTGCACGTTAAAAGCGTCCATAATATAAAAGTTCAAATTTAAAAAAGGAATTCAAAATTTAAACATACCTTGACTGCTAAGAGATGACCAGTGCAAGAACTTTGTTGTAAATTATGATTGAAAATATGTGCGAACATGCTTTGACTGTTAACACACGTCACATTGAATCGTCTCTTGCTTCTGTTACATTATTCTTCTTCTCTCTATTCATCATCTGCTTGGCCTTTTCTTAACTATGTCGGCTTATAGTCTATACTGACACCATTGAACATCAGTATTTTGAATAGAGCGAATGCATAATCTGACCTATACAACCCGGTTACTAGGTAATACGATACTCCTTTGTTTTGGCCTTTCACGACTACCCGTACCGACTGTCAAAGATCTGCAAATGAGAGCCGCAACCAATTCCTTTAACATTATCTATATCTTCTCATGTTTTGTTGATTAATGCATTCTCCTTATTAGTACTCTATGGTTGTGTTGCCTAGTATTACTAACTGTTGATGAAGGTCATTCAGATTATATATATCATCGTTTCTCGCTGTTTTTCTCGTACTAACCACCTAACTTTAGAATGGTAGCAGAGCGTTAAAGTTTGCGCAGAGATTTAAAGTTGCGAGGGAAGCTAGACAAGTTTAAGAAAAAATAAAACTATTCTAGCAGAAAGTGTACCTAGACAAATCCAACGAAAATAGATAAGGCTACAGCTGAAGGCTCAAAGGTTCAAATTGTGCACCTAAACGGAAATAACTACAAGCACTGGAGATATAGGATCGAAACGGTGTGCAGAACCATTCCCGGAGCTGAACAAATTTCAGAAGGAAAATAATCAAGCCCGGAGAACTAGAAAAGACTACTGATGCTGTTGTTATAGCAAAATATGAGAACGATTTACAATAATTTATAAAGATTGACTGTATAGTATTGACTCTGATGACAACGAATATGACAGACGAGTTACTGAACCAAGTCATACGTTACAAAAGCGCAAAAGAGGTATTAAACGAACTAGAACGCATATTCAGTGGAATTAGCGAAGACAAAAGTTTTGACCTCTGTCTGAAATTCTTTGATTATAAAAAAGATCGTGAACATGACATAAGAAAGCACATGTGATATTATCTGCGCTAAAGAATATTTGGCACGACCCAAATCGAAGCAAGTCTGAGATATTACTGATTTGTGTGATACTTGGAACTTTGTCACAGGATTATTTTGCTTTCAAGTCAACTTGGCTTTTAATAAAAAAAAAGGATTAGACTATGGAGAATCGGACGTCGCAACTAAACACTTTTGAAAAAGCATGGACTGCGAGGTACTGTTTCTTGGTACAGCAAACGGCTGATCGCCGTTGCAATATCCTCGACAGAGGCGGAAATCGTTGCAGCGAGTGAAACCGCCAGAGAGAGAGAGAGAGAGAGAGATTATAATAATATGTTTACAGAAGATATTTAAAGATCTTACTGGTGCTAATTGCCCTGAGAACTTAGGTGCTGACAATGAAAGTGCAATAAAGCTGGCGAAAAAACCCACGGAATATCACCAGAAGGCATCAGGATTAAGACCATTCTTCGTCAGAGAAATGCATACAAGATGGAAGCATGACAATCTGATAGCAACCAGACAGATAGCTGACATGCTTACAAAACCGTTATACATATAGACCCAGACTTGAAATGCTAAAGAAGATTGCTGGTATTATCATCAATAGGGGTGGATGTAGAGGAATGCTTGCTCCTTATTAGTACTTTATGGTTATGTACATATGACCTGATCTTTATCAACAGTAAACAATTACTGTTGATGAAGGTCATTCAGGTTATTCATATTGATTTCTGAAGAAATCAATGTGGTTTATCGTTTCTCTCTCATATAAGCAGTTATTCTATATTCTAACCACCTAACATTAACATATTTAACTCATGATTTAGTTCATTATGGAAACTATTTATCCTTCAAAAAGTTTTGGGTCTTTTAATGAGTACCTGTCAGTGATCTCCTTTTGATTTACTGTTGTTTTTTTGAAACTATGTGCACCCTTAAAGTTCGTCACAATAACAAAGCAAGGTTATGGCTAAGCGACCAAGTGCTGTGCGGGTTATGGTAGAACTGTGACCAACCACGGTACATACAATTTGGTCGCAGATACTAGACTAAGGCATATCACAAAAAGACGATCAGTGTATATTAACGTTTCGATTAGTAATTTTTAATAAATCAAAATATGAATTACTGTGGTATTGACTAAATTCATTAGATACCAATTTATGAATGAAAACTATTAGAAAATGTTGTGTTGAACTTAATTGAATTTGTTCATGGTTCAGCCAGACGTATGAAAAAGATGTTACCAAGTATAAGACGGGTTAGGAAGTTAAATTATTTATAACTTTAAACTTTAACTTTAAAATAAATTGTTGCGCTCGTTTGGCTCAAGTTTCGGAAGTGGCTTCAAGTTTTGCAACTTAATCTATTTTTGAATACTTATGTAAGACTTTAGACGAACTTAGAAGTGACTACAAAATGTTTTGTCACTACAAATTACAGCTAACACCCAACACAACACATTGCGCGCGATCTGCACGCGCAGACAGCTTGATTAACGCGTCATCGGCAAGCTGAGGCGCGGCGCGGCGACGACACGTCTCGGCCTGACGACCACTGGCTTCCACGGACTCCACCGCGACGGACGATATATCTATCTTATTAAAGTGACCGACAAGAGCTAAAGTGCGGTCACTGTCGGCCTGCATAGAAAAGAAAGAGTATCTGTACCAAGTCTATTTGCATTCTTTATGTTCTTAGAATCCATTCGTTATGTTACAATACCTACTAATCCAGGATCAGAGAGTCTGAGAATAGCTGAGAATAGTGTTGATGTTGGCTTAGTAAAGACACATTGTCCAAAATCTATATAACCCTCTGAAATCACATCTAATTATGGGTAGGTAAGCCGTATACAGATTTAAAAAAAAGTGTCCTAACCCAGGTCCTATTCTATATGTGTGCCATATTACATTTCAATCCGTTCAACGGTTTCGGCGTGAAAGCGTAACAAACAAACTTAATTTCGTATTTATAATATTATTACTAGCTGTTGCCCGTGACTTCGTCTGCCATACAGGCTGAAGCCAAAGTCCTTCCCCAAGTCATTCTACACCGCTACATTTTATTTTAGTTATGCTAACATATTTTAATTGTATGGAGCAGCTGTTTTTTTAAAGTAAGGAAGCGATGTCACAACGCTGGTAATTGATTTCAATAAATGAAACAATTGTCTATTTACAAAAAAATCTACTGCTTGGATTAAAAAAATAAAACAATATTACGATAATATGTTGCTCGTAAAAGTCAGAATTACGAGTATTGCATGTTTGTTAGTATGGTTTTTAATCGTTCAAAGTCATTTGTAGAGGTATCTTCGTGATTTTTTTCGACCGTATCAAATTAGTTGTATTATATTTTCAACACACTATATAACTAACATATATCATGAAGAATGTCATATATTTTTCTGATTTTGTTTACTGCAGTGAATCATATACTTTTAAGAATTATAAAACTTGCGATTAGGTCCTGTAGTCGTAGCCCTTAATATATTCATTGTTGGTCCGGGATGTTATAATTTGCAATAAGCACTTTTTATTTTTTTTGTTAACTGTGTTTTCCTACCAAAGGTTAATAATTTATTTTGGTAAATATAACTTTAAGATTATTAAACATACAATGTTGGGGGGAGGGGGTCTGGTAATTTGAACGACAGGTTTTTCCTAGTGCAGGTCTCACACAAAGGATTTATCAGGCGTTGTACTTAATTTCCTTCAAAAATATGATTGACGTGTAAAAGTGTTTGTACAAACCTACTTATAGAAACAAAATCAATGATTATTTATCATGTTTTTAAAGGCGCCTTTGTGTCCAGAGGGCCTAGACCAAGTAACATCCGTAACATTCGATTAGCGATGACGCTAGTAGAAAAGCCAAAAAATGTATGGGGTTAACATATTATAGTGAAGCGATAACGATTGTAGAAATAGAATCGCTGCGAAGCAAATGCCATTTGTCTAGGCCCTCAGGTTCTCGCCACCACTTTCTGGGCCGGCTTCGGCAGCAGCGTCCATCTTTTAGACCTTTTTTTTGTTCCAGGATGGAATATTCTCATGGATGGCCTCCGCTGTCAGCGTATGCCACGCCGTGTCCTACCGGCAGTCGACGCAGTGGTGACACCGGGCGTCCGGCTCCCTTTTTATGTGACACAGGTACTTTCCGAAGCAATCATGCCCCTGCACCTGCGTCGCCCGAAACGACAGCGAGCCGTGCCTCCTCCCGAACCAATCTTCGAGTACTGGTCGGATCGCCTCGAGGGTAGGCCGGCGGAAGAGCGCAGAAGTTGTTCCGCAACTCCGCCACAAGGACTTCGCGAAGCTGCGACCGACGCAGCTCCATCTCTCGCTGCATCGGTCCACCGCTCCGCACCCGCACCCCCTCGCGCCACCGGTACAGAAATGGGTCCCATGGCGGAGATCCGGCCAGTGCACAAGCCGCCTATTAGGACATTGTGAGAGACCCCCTGATGCCCTGTTTTCGCAGCTTCGCGATTCTGCCGGCTGTCTACATACAATCTCCTACAGGCGGTGCTCGGGCCCCCCAGATTGGGAATCAGCGTTGCAAGCGCACCCGCCGTGCCCATCAACTTGGACGCCAGCCACCAAAAGTGGGGGCCGAAGTCGACAGCAATTCAAGCCCCGACCCCCAAGTACTTCCAGAGCTAATCTAACATTCAGAAAATATTTTAATACAGAGGTGTTTAAGCATTTTTTTCGAGAAAATTTAAAAGGTTTTAAGTCATCCTATTCTAAATCGGCTGAGAGGTAGCCCTTTCTAAAAGTGTAAGTTACAATAGGCAGACTTTCAATAAGCCGACCCTTTACCTTTTCAAGGCCTGATTATTCAGAATCAGATGACACTTATCTTTGCGCGTGACAGCTACTCTGAATTCAAAATTAGGCTTAGAATCAACACTTCCGCCTTTGCCGCGCGGTCGTACTAAACTGTTAGACAACGTGCCCCTGACACGAACAATGCGCACATTAAATCGGTTGCCGGAAAAATATATATTTTCTCATGTTCACTGAGCGAGTTCGCAAGGGTGACGTTACACCGGTTATGTTTTTAATTTGTAAATCTGCTATGGCTTTATGAATTGTGAATTAACTACACTACCGAATTGGGACACTGTAATGGTAGCGTATGTTAATAAATAAATAAAATAAAAAAACTTTCTGAGAGACTACATGCCAGATTCTCGAACGAAAATGATCGCAAAATTAATGTGACTACTCGTTACTATTCTATTGTCAATCGCGAAACCTGCTGAGATGGGCTTTGGCCGTTTTCACATTAGACGATAAAGGTTACGAAATGATAACCACAGTGTGTGGGCGATGATACCGTTGATTACAAAATCAACCGTATCGGCGCCGACATTGATTGTCGTGCCGATATCTTCAGATGACACAGTGCGGGGAGAAACATATCGCGGGGGGAATGGCATTGGCAGGCGCCGGTGGATGACCATGCCCACCACCACTCCGCATCGCCCACACTGTTTACACTTCGGTGCAACGACACGTGTTATATATGTCAAAATTTCAATCTATAGTCGTCACCTTGATACTCGTAGAACTAGTAGTATAAAAGCCCTAGCGCAACGCGACTATTCGAGACTGCTGTGGCATACCGCATGACAATAAGCGGTTGGTTACATCGTGTCACATACCTACCGATAGCGTCTCCATGCTGACTACACGACATAGACATGTTGGTGCCGTTCTTGATATAGTGTCAAAATAGCCATTGGCTGTTGATAAATCATTCAACCAATCATAGCAGGTCACGCGCTTTATAATTTGTCACATTATTTTCCGATAATTTCCGTTCGAGAAAATGGCCGTAAGGTAGGCCAATACTTGACAAAAAATGTCATAAAGTCGAGTGAGGCATGGTTCAAAATCGCAAAATTTTTATCAATGTGTGGTGGTGCAACTATTATTTTAACGGACTTGCCCTGCACTTAAATAGCCCTTAATGATGTCTCATTTTAAACGGAAGGCCCTGTCTCCTGTGATACAATTCTTCAACGAGTACAGGTTACCTGGTGATCTATTCCACTACATTTAAGCACTGCATTGTATTGCACAGTTTTTGCTTATCAACAACTGGTGGAAAACTAATGTAACACTGTTTTTGGAAAAAAATATTAATATCATTTAAGCTGCTGGTAAAAATTTGTTTCGTTAGACTTTCCCCGAAACGCGGACCCCTTCATCAGTTCCTTGTGATCAAGCTGCGAAGAAGAAGTAGCGTAAAAAGCTCCCTCCTATTTACCCTAAATAATTCTTGTAAACCATACGTTCAACAAAACTCAAAGACCATCTCCATTAAACCACAAAAACACATTTGCCACGCATCAACGAACAATATCAATATGAATACAAGATTACAACCTGCGGCGAACTTTCCAGAACTTTTACAAGATATCCATAGAGTTGCTAGTTCTGATACAGTTCGCACTCCGCATCTATCTTGTTGTTTCATGAGTTCCTAGTACCGAGACCAAGTTACTCTTCGTAATATAGGAATCTGAATGAGTTCAGCCGGGAAATAGGTTGGTTGGAAGTTGGTCACGGTATTTTGTTTGTGTAATGGAGGGTGTCTTATGAGAAAATAGGATGGAAGTGCTTTTTTCTGCTTCTTTTACATTTCATACTTGGGGTGTTTTTTGGCAGTTTTAATACGAGAGCCAAATATGGTGACAATTCGAAGAACGCAACATTACTGTATTCCTTAATATATGAAACATTACCGCTGTATTCCCTGTACAGGGATGTAAAGTAGATGCACATTATTTCGCCCAATAATATTTAAGTTGCATGTAATAGGGGGTAAGCTTATTGCCATTAACCGGTCAAAAATCCGAAGTCCAAACTGTTACTGAGAAATTCCTAATGGGCATTTAATACCAAACTATATTGTTTTAGATCTTTTAACATACATAATATCGCAAAAAGGGACTTAACAGCAATAACTAGCAGATTATTAAAGAAAAAACAAAGCCTGTTTGAAATAAAATTGACCAGTTATTTCATAAAACTAACGGCTATTCGATACCAATTAATTTCGGTCCAATTCCCGATTCCAATGAATCAAATGATTGCGACTTCATATTTACGTGCTGCTAGCTACAAATTAATTCCGTGCCCATTTATTTTGCTCTCGAAAAGGTTGTGTTTTCTAGCTAACATAAAAACGGAGTTTGGTCATAAAGGTACAGATTTATAATGCGAGCAAGGATTGATTAATGATAAATAATTTTATTTCTGTAAGTAGGTTTGTACAAGCGCTGTTACAACCTATATAGATATACTTATGTTCCCTACACGACGACTCTGAGAAGAAAAGCCGAAACCATCCCAGTGGTCACAGTCTCTTATAAAGTCCAGACCTAATCTTGGTCAGATTATGTGAAGACCAAGTAGCTTGGTGCCTGAAATGGTCTTCATAGGAAAGAACCACACATATATATGTATCGGAAGAGTAATGAGTACGGGATGACAATTGACAACGAAACGCTAGTGTGAAGTTAGCACGCTTCGACAAAGACTAGCCTGACGTTCGTGCGAGTCGACGAGAGTGCAACAGCGGCGTGGCGCACCTTTCTTTACCATAGGCCATCGTACGGACAACAAATACCTAGAAACTGTCCAACTTATCGTTTTATAGATTTTGTCAAGTTCAAATATAACCTAAAATCAATTATCATCTTCAGAGTATTTATTCTCATCCGCAACACACATCTACGTACATTAAAATGTTCAACGGTGAAAAATCCAGCTCCAATCGGCTTCGTACCCCGACTTATTCATATCCACAATTCACGGTTTTTAATTAAAGTCCAATAAAATAGATTGCGATCCTACTGACATTAATTTGGTAACTCCGAAATCTAAGAAAATCTTTTGCTTAATCCGGTGACAAACACAGGCCCACAGGCACTTAGTGGTCGGGTTTGCAAACTAGAAAAAAAAGTCAAGTTCACCAAATATGTCCCTAATGATTGAAGGTTGACACTGAATACAAACGGCAATCAACCATTAGCCTCCTGCCCAATATCCCAAAACACTTCAAATATTAATTTAATTTTCTGATAGTCTTCAATAAATAATTGTAGGTAATGGATTAATTGGTCCAATTACCGTCATTTGTCGCCAATCAAGACGGGCGAAGTAATAAATTAATGCGTTTCAATGGGTTTCCATTAAACCCGAATATTGATTAATTATTTCATAATTTTGGAGTGTTCATTAATTATAAGGGTTTGATCTTTGATTTTAGTTGGTTGTTTATAGATTCGTTTGATTGTATTTAATGGTTGAAGTAGGAAAGTCTTTTCATATTCTTTTTTTTTTTGTTAAATCGTCATTCTCGGCCAAAATACCGATTTGTTTTGGGCCGGCGAAACATTTCTGTTTCTTCCATAGTTCTCTATTAGAGGCGTCATCTTGGTAGTCATCCTCTTTTAAGCCATATCATCTTTCACACAGTCCATCTATCGTTACTTTCATCTTCCTCTACTAGAATAGCCATCCACATTCCCACTCAAAACTTTCCTCACATTTTCCTGACTTATTTACAAATTGATGTGAAATGGTGAGGAGATAAACAGTACCAGCATAGGTTTATAATTTAAATCTTTCTTACGGCACTCAATTACTATGACAGTTTCGGTATTTTACCTTGGTTTTAAATAGAAAGCAAGAAAAAGTATTTATTGTGACTTGCACAGGAATCAGCAGTAGATGATGCGGAGTAGTATATAATATAAAAATGTTACATTGACCGTAGTAAATTATAATTATTAGGCTAGGCGGGGCCTATATCTGATCTCAATAATTGATAATACATAACTGTTTAAAAATCGTTGATTGATATATATATATATTTTTTTTTTTATGTATGTCATCTCGTAGTTGACCTTGAGAGGTCGTGACTAGCGGACTTAAGCGGACTCAAAGCCTCCAGCCAGGGGCGTAAAACTACTTACATTACTAAGCGAACGCTCGCTAAGGGCACCCCCTGTGGGGTACGGACCTCGGCTTAGGGCGTCGCTGACGGGAGGACAGCAAGATGGGACAGGCTGGATCTGGATTATATTATTATTATCAGGGGAATTTAAAGCTACAGGATCAGCTAAGGCGCGGGCTGGCACTTCGTCGAGCAAGGGTCGGGGGGGATAATTAGTTTTCCTATTTTTATTAATTTTATAGTTTTTGCTGTGCCGGACAGGGTTCGTAATTGTACCTATAGGTTTAAGCCATAGTAACACCCGTAAAAATTACATTATGGAATGCAAATAAAGAAACGAATATGACTACATAGCTTCCAAGGATTCCAAACAAATATTTTCTTAATAAAAACGAATTTATATAGATGAAAACATGACATCTCGCCCAGGGTACTTACAGTATACCCACATTTCGCCAGTTATGTTCAAGTTTCAGGCACAAATCCAGACTCCGGACTGCTATTGGAAAACCCATAACACTGCCCAACTCGGAAATCGAACCCAGGACCACATGCTCAGCAGTAGCGCTTGCCACCAATAAACCAACGAGGCAGTGCAGCAATTAAAACATATTTTAAAAATATGCATACTACATTGAGCATACACCGAATAGACTTTAATAAATACCCACGCTAATACAAGTCCATAAAATAATACTTAATTTGCATTCAAAATTAATCACGAAATACAAAATCGAAATGGAATTGAGCTGGTTAACTCTTGCATAGCACCGGCTGCTTGATTATCCACCAATCACAACACGCCCAGCCGCCGACGTCATTACACGGATGGTTGGTATTATGCAAAATACGCAACGGAAATAATTCCGCCTCCTGCTTAATTCGTATGCCAATAATTTTATTTGCCGGTCCTTGATTGTGTGATAATTAGTAAAATATTGGTTGGCTCAGAGTTATTTTAAAAGCGGCTTAGTAACAGGAATTTCATATTTTGAACTGGATTATTTCATGGAATAATTCAGTTTGTGTTTACGTTTATTTAATTTGTGTGAAGAATAGTTTATTTTATGTAATGTTTGTGACCTTTGTGGGTAATTGGAGATATTGCACATATTTATACCTACATGGGTGTCTAATGACCGAACCCAATAACGTATCTATCATACATTTTGGCTTACTGGGGATAGGAAAACCTATCAATCTCTGGTTTTAATGTCCCAATAAAGCCAAAGTAAGTGACCCTATATTGTCTAGACAGCATTTTTTTTTAAAGGGACCAATAGAATTGTACTGTCTATCATCAGTAGGAATCTGTCTTTGGTTATTTACAGTAAGTAGCTATCTGTCTTAGGTTGTTGGGTTTGGACGTAAATTGATACCGTTCTACGAGGTTGCAAAATAGATAGAAGTTGAAAACCAATTTGGTTTTTTTTTTCAGAAACTTGTCAAGATTTTTAGGGTTCCGTACCTCGAAAGAAAAAACGGAACCCTTATAGGATCATTTTGTTGTCCGTCCGTCCGTTCGTCCGTATGTCTGTCTGTCAAGACCCTTTTTCTCAGGAATGCGTTGAGGTATCAAGCTGAAATTTATACCAAATACTCAGGTCTACTGTCCTTTGGAGCTGTGAAAAAAAATAAAAAAAATCAAGCTTCTGAACCAACGAAATCAACAGATAAAGCCTTTTATGCCGCAAAATTCGGCAAATTTTCGACATTCGTAAGCAAGGATACTTCCCGTGAACTCAGAATCTTGAAATTTAGGAAAAATTGCGAAAACCGTAAATTTTTAGTTACATTATATAATAAAAATAATTTTTAAAATTTTAAACTTACTACCCCTTTCCTCATGACCGCGTGTGAACTTTTAATTATATACCTACAGGTTTGTACGGAACCCTCGGTGCGCGAGTCACACTCTTGGTTGGTTTTTGTTTTTTTATCACCTTGCCTTTATTGCTAGACTATTTCAAACATAAGTTTATGTTCATGGTTACTAGCTTTTAAAATTGAATTTTACTAAATTTGATTATTATTATCCTTACAACATACAGCGCCCTCGCAGACGGGAAATATTTAATTGTTCCTATAAAAACTGATTGCCTTCTAATGATCTTTGTTTTATTAAATAAAAACAACTAACAGCTACATTATGATAGTTTTTTTAAAATAAATGAGCCTCTTTTTAATTTTCTGGGCTTTTCTCAAAGTTGGTCGCAGTAACTAAGCTGGAACACCCTGACCCAATGTGTTAGGCAAGGTAAGAACTGTGTACCAACTGCACACAAGTGGAGTGAGCAAAGCGGAGCGTCAGGCGAGCGGTACATTTAGTATTTGTTGGACCACGTAATCAGAATTATTTGATTACCAAAAAAGAGGTACATCAATACTAATATTATAAAGAGACAAAATTTGTTTGTATGTTTCATGTAGGTAGGTACCTCTGGAACCACCGGACGGACATGAAAAATTATTTATGCATTTGATAAACTAATTCTTGAGGAAGCCTCCTTCAAGCACCGCCACTTCGCCTGGTTATGTGGTTCCCGCATCTAGCGGATTCCTGCGACCTACACGAGGTCTTAGGTCCACCTTGTGGGAGGCCTTCCAGCGCTAAGTCTTCCAATATGCGGTCGCCGCTACTGAACCTTGCGGACCCGTCGGCCATTTGTTCCGCGATCAATGTGCCCTGCCCACTGCCACTTAACTTTGGCAATTCTTCGGGCTATGTCGGTAGCCTTGGTTCTCCTGCGGATCTCTTCATTTCTGATTCGATCATGTAGGGAACTTCCAAGCATAGCCCCTTCCATTGCCCCTTGGGTGACTTTAAGTCTTCCAATAAGGCCCATTCTGAGCAGCCACGTTTCAGTACCCTGTCATCACTAGCAACACGCACTGGTCATTCAGACAGTCAAAACATTCGTCTTGACACACTGCGGTATGTGGCATGAGAAGGTTTGGCGTAATACCTAGCTTTCCGAACGCTGTCCAGCTGAGTGGAATTCAACGATTGACCTCTTTCTCGAAGTTGGGGTTGCCTAACTGGACAGTTTGTCCTAGGTAAACATACTCGCCCACAACTTCGAGTGTAGCGTGTCTGATCTTCATGACTGTGGATGTAACATGGTAATTTGAAATAACTTTGTCTTGTCCATGCTCATTTTAAGACCCATCACTGAGGTCATCGAGCATTGTACTGAGGTCCTCCATAGTTTCAGGTATGATAAGTTGCCTTCTATACTGTTGGCAAACCAAAGGTGAGTAACCTACTAGCCATTAATGTTGTAACCATCCTCTTTCCAGTCCAGAACCTTGAAGACATCCTCCAGTGCAGCGGTGAACAGTTTCGCAGAGAAAACGTCTTCCTGTCTCACACCTCGCTGCAGAAATATAGGTTTCGAGGTAAATTCGAGCCAATAATATTGGCCCTGGAGTTAAACTGACACAGTGGCGTTTTCGTACAGACACTTCAGCACCTGAATGTACCGATAGTCGATCTGGCACCGTTAAATAGACTGCAGTGCAGCCCATGTCTTGATCGAATCAAAGTCTTTCTTGTTGTCCACAACGCTAAGCAGCGAAGCAGGTTAATAATTTCAATTTCTCTTCGGTATTCTGTGTAACCTGTGTATGTGGTCTACGGTGCTAAAGCCTTTACGGAATTATAGGTACAAGAGTCATAGTAACATTTAAAGAAAAATTTCTCGTACAGCTCGCGTTGACGTTATCTTTTATTTTAATGTTTTGGGAAATACAACGTAAAATAAAGTCTAAGAAATTAAATGTTTAGGTAAAAGTAACATCTGCTCTTTAACTTTTTATTACCGAGCCGTGTCTTAATTTCTCAAAATTAATTCTGTCTAAACGAGAAAATACGTCATGTCACATTTTTATCGTCCTCTTTGAAAGTCTAATCCATTCTGAAAATTACGCAAACGTTTCAATTTATTTCAGACCATTTTAATTTTACGCAATATAATAAAACGACTAACGGTATATTCTTATTACGAATTTGTTATGCGTAGCGTAAAAATAATATAAGAAAACATTACGTATTATTTTATGCTAACGACCGCTGTAAAGGAATATGCGGCATCCGTTTTAGCTTGAGCTCTGAATCTTCGGATTGTTTTATCATAAAGAGGTCAAGTTATTCAGTCGTTTAACATTCTCTAGGGGAACGCAGTACGATGCATATAACAGTGAAATTTTGTCTTATTTGAATATAATAAAGCGTAAGATCGACGGTTTGTAAATATTCATACAATCAGAGTGGTTTATGTTAATTTATTTGTGTCACGACAACATTTTCAATATGGCTGACTTTTGGCGCCAAAGTGGTATTATGCGCCTCGTTTGATTTTAATTCCGCTGTTTTATTAAATTATTTTCTTTTGAACTCAAGCCTCTACGTTATGATGAATTGAATTCCAAGGAATGTTGAAACTTGGGTTTCTCGTGTTATTTAAGCGTTTATGAGGATAGCCGCCATCTTTGATTGGGGTCGTTTTGGTTCACGATAAGATCCATCGTGTCGTGGTTTTAAGTAGATTTATTTTTGTCGTTTGGTTCCTCTAGCCTAATGTAAACATAGTGTTTGTGTTAGGGTTTCATCAATTCCTAGTTAATGCTTCATTTCTTTATGTCAATGTTTTTATTTTTATGAATGTGTTTAGTTTAGTTTCGAACTTCCTGTGCGAGTCTCAACACTTACGTTTTTTTGTTGTTGTAGAGTCGCTCATGGATGTTTGTGTGACAACTGACGACCGACCAATTAACGTGCTCTCTCTGGAAAGGATCACACATCCACATAATTGATCACAGCGAGCGCAGCTTAACCTTGAGGTCAATCGATACACGTGGCCAAAGAATTTGACCTAAATAACTAGACTTCGGATAAACAAATAAAAAAGTAACGAACTGGACAGGGCCTACGAATAAAATTATCAGAGGTAGTTCGTAAATAAATAAAACAGAAGGAAATAACTGGATTTTTTTATTAAACTGGAGGAGATTATTATTGCAGGGTTATCTTATAAATATTTTTTTTATACTAAAGGGTTGTAGTTACATTTAAAACTTCAAAAGTGTTAGTATTTAAGTACATTAAATTATACTGCTCAAACAGCAATCAGTTTGAAATGGTAATAACATTAATGAATAAAATAACGAAATTTATTGAAACATGAATAGTATGACTGATATAGATATATGTATATGCTGGATATATGTAACTATAGTTCGTAATCTGTAATTGACATGGGTACATATAGGTACAATCTTAATGTATTGCATGACCCCGATCACTATGTACGGCAAGCCAATCCCTTGGGAGAAGCAAGCCAAATACCTAGGCGTGATCCTCGATGAGAACCTTACCTTTAAGGCTCATATTAAGGCGGTTCGCGCGCGCGCCTCCTTCGCTCTTAGCAGGCTCCAATTCGTACTGACAGCCCGTAGTAAACTGTCCCTCAAATGCAAGCTCCGCATCTACACCGCAGTCATCCGTCCCATCATGACCTATGCCTGCGTTGTATTTGCGCACGCTCACCCACGTCATCTCCATAAGATGCAGACCCTCCAAAACCGTTTCCTCAGAAGGGTCACGGGTGCCCCCTTCTATGTCCGTAATATAGATCTTCACGTCGACCTCAAAATGCCAACAATAAAACAGTTCATCAAACGCTTATCAAAGCGTTTCTTCGACTGCGGCATCAAACATTCTAACCCCCTGATTACAGCGGCCGCCCGCTACACTCCCTCTCGCATTAGCAGTATTCGCCGACCAAGGCATACTTTAATCGACCCCGACGACGCCACTACCCTCCTCCAGGAGAGTAGTAAGGCCACTAGCACGCTACATAAGCCCAAAACCCGATCGCCGTCCTACCGCCCTCGCCGCCGAGGCCCGCCGCGACGCCCAAATCGACGCCCCTCCCGACCCTTGCTCGAGCCAGCCCGCGCCGCTGAGCCTGTAGCTTTAAATTCGTCCGCAAATAATACCAATCCTGATCCAGCTAGTCATTTGCTGCCCTCTTCCAGCGACACCCTAAGCCGAGGTTCGTACCCCACAGGGGGTGCCCTTAGCGTTGTCGCTTAGTTTAAGTTAGTATATAAGTTTAAGTCCTGGCTGGAGGCCTTAATTTATTAGGGAATCCACAGGCAAGTCCGCTTAAGCAGACGACAACCGCATAGGTTGACCTGCGAGATGCCAAACAAACAAACAAAAATGTATTGCATGACAATTTGATGTATTGTATTTTAAATTTAATGTATTGAATTGTATATGCCTTGGCGGGACATAGCAGACTTAAATGTAACTACCAACCACCACCCTAAATGATTTGTATTTGAACGTATCTTTATTATAAACTGTAAATGGTTTAATTGAAATAAATGATTTGAGTTTGAGTTTTGAGATTACTAGCTGCTCCCCGCGGTTTCACCCACATAAATCTTGATCCCGTGGGAGTATCGGGATAAAAAGTACTCTACGTGTTAATCCATGTTATAAACTATCTGTGTGCCAAATTTCATCCAAATCCGTTCACGTTTACTTTCACGTTTATAATATTAGTAGGATTAAGGAACAAATGAAGACTAAATTAATAACATTATCCAGTCATCATGATTATTTCACAGTAATGACAATGGAAATTATTATTTTAACTAAATATTTTATGTTAACACAGCACGTCTAGTTCAGCTTATTAATCAAGCCAGCACTTTTATAATATATTACCCACGAAAACCTAACGGGGTTGAAACACGCACAATCGTTATGGGTGTATTCATAAAAATACTCCTACTAAATATGGCGTGGGGAAGGGATTTTGACGCGTGAACAGATTTTGGGGGGAAAAGGGACGCCAATAGCAGATGGCTTTGAATTTTGGGGTCTGTAATAGCGTCCACTTATGGTAAGTCGGATTATAAACTGCGGAAACAGACGTTTTTCAGCATAAGTCAGTAAAGCACGTTAGTGCTCACATCATCGTGTGGTTTTAATCAGTAGAAATAACGACAACCCTCTGCGTTTATTCAGGTGACAATTTCCACCCGGTAATAAAAACGGAAGGATCGTTGGCAGACCAACGGCCGGTTGAGTGTGAGACTCGCACAAACCAGGGAAAGATAGCAAAAAAGGGAGAAGGCATATGCTCAGCAGATGGTGGAAGAAAGCTGCCGATGATAACGATGGTGATAAAAATACGTGATTTAATAAAAGCACCCCCAGATTGACGACACGGTACTTCCAGGTTACAGATAGACTAGATTTTATCAGTCCAGCAGATCTGCAATAGAAACGGTATAATAATAGTATTTACATAAATTGTTGCATGAAATAACAGTACAATAATATTAAAGCAACCCGGCGCCATTTGTAACAAAACTAATTATATCAATTTGTCACAGCGAGTATTTATTCTCACTGTGACAGCTGTTACAAAATAACACAGTGAATTATGCGTTCCTACTGCTAAAACAGTGTGACATTTATAGTGTTTTTTATTGTTCTACCGGCTTAATTATATTAAACTGTAAATGTCGAATTTTTGCTTATGAACCCCCATAAAGATCGTTTAACATTCCGTAGCCACAACGCTTAGAAATAATTAGGCTGTCACAGTACATAATATTATAATAATGTTTGCGTTACGCCAGAGTAACATAGTCATAGTCTTTAACTTTTATTACAGAAATAAAAAGTTAAAGAGCAGACGTTACTCTTACCTAAACAGTTAATATCTTACACTTTATTTTACTTTCTAGTTCCCAAAATATTAAAATAAAAGATGTAGCTCTTCTCTTACGTCAACGCGAAAGGCGAAGTGCTTCATCTGCTATATAGAATTTGGTCGGTTAACCAATAACGTAGCCGTTGTTTTGATTTTTTATTTGAATCTTCTTGAATACGAGACATTTGAATGTGAAATTTTTAGCCACATATTAATCAAGTTTATAGCCACACATGTGGGATGAATTGGTTTCTTGCATTTCGAACTCAAAGTTACGTCATTGTTAATGTTGACTTCTACTGGTATAGGGGAAACTTTCATGCCGACGTAACGCACACTGTAATGTTGCTGTTTTTTTACCCTTTTCAACGAGAGCATGCCAATATTGTCCTTCTACATGACTTTGAAGCCCTGGGGTATATTTAGTTAATTAATATTTAGTTAAAAATGCAGTATAAAACTTTTAAATAAAATCTTGGTGTTACTGTGACTAAGAACAGTAGTCAGCTCGATACTCCTCTTTCGCAATAACACTGTTTCCTCTAGTTAATATTAAACTTGCTATGAAATATTTCATACATCACCCTTATTTATTAATTATTATCTCGTTTATTTAGTTTTCTACCTATTTTAGTACTTTTTTTGTTCCCGTTTGACGGCAATAGGCTCGCCCCCTAATACAGACTTAAAAACATAACTGGCTAAATGTGGGTGTACTATAGGTACAACTCTGCCCAACCCTTCGGGGAAACAAGGCGTAATGTTATGTTATGTGTTTATTAAAGAAACAAAAAAAAACATTTAAAAAATTATAAGCTATTCTTATAAGCCTGTGTTGTCCCACTGCAAGGTAATGCGTCCCTTACCTTTTTAATATTATCCAGGTCTACTGCGATTGTGGGCCAATCCTTTAAGTAGTGTAAAACCCTAATTTAAGTGGACCAAAAACATATAAACCAACTTTTGAAACCATTAATCTATATCTTGGCCGGTAACCATAAGTAATGACCGGTTCCTGACGTAACCGGTCATTTAAGCTCGCGTGACCATTCAGACGTTATTAAATTATTATTTATTAGTTTGTAAAAAGCATTATGTAAGTATACACGCATTCCTTTAAGAAATAACATAAAAAAGGAATGCTATGCATAGAAAAAACTGCAAAGTTGATACTCAGTCTCGCCTGGTTAATGAACCTCGTTATAAAATAGATTTTAATTTCGAATAGAGTGCAATATGCAAAACTTCTAATCAGAGCTTCGTTATCTGGTTTTATATAATCATAATTATATCTTTATAAATTAAGGGTCAAAAATGAGGAAATACGTAGAATAATATGCATACAGCTCAATCTGGTTCGCCATGTGACATATTTTTACCACATAAAGTAGTAATGGCGCCCAACATGGGACTAGAGCAACTACCCACGGTTTTCATAGAGATGCTAAATCTGTCCTAAATATTATCAAGAAGAAAATATAAGTCAATTTTAAAGAATTGTTTTAGACATTTACAAAAGCTTCTCTTGTCTAACTCTCTACCACACTGAAATTTTAACGAGCCATTAAAATATATTTTGACAACATGCCTATCTGATTATAATTAATACACATACAACCTGAGTTAAACCACTATATTTACACGACCGTATTTAAACGTAGACCACTCTGTGTGTACAGAATTGACATCGGATATTGATATCTATTGAATTGGCGCCCACCGTGGGACTAATCACAGATTTGAAGGAGCTATTTTGTTTTTAATAACATACCCATTAATATTCATGTTTCTTTTTATGTTCAGAAGCCTCTGTTAAACAACAAACAATATCACGTAAACATCGGATACTACAGTCGAACTGCTTACGAATGGACTGGCGCCCAACGTTGTATTTATTATTTTTACCTTTATATATTTTATTTGATTTTAAACGTTTTAACAAATTTAAATAATACAAAACATCACAATGAAATCGCTTCAAAAATTAAAAATAAACTTATAACTAGCATTGCAAGTTTTTAGCGTTTTTCGAAGGAGTAATTGGACGTCGTAAAAAATGTGATGAACAAACGAGCATTACATATTATGTAATGACAATAACATAATAAGTCGTACTTTTGTAAAATATAAAATTGATGTTAAATTACAAAAGAAAACCTGTTTTTAATAAAAAAATTTTTTTAAAGAAAGCTTCCCGAACGAAAATAAAATCAGTTATAAATCTTCAATAACAATTACTCCATTACTAAATATAATTCTTATCAGTGAATGACGTCCATGATTCGCAGTCGGTTTGATTAAAGGGTTGTGATTGACCCACATTCAGTAGAGGGGAGCGGAGGGGAATGTGAGAGGGGAAGTTGGTTACATGATTGTGAATACAACTGCTCACCAATTGGCAAACGAGGGATTATTGTTTTGTACTGAGTGTTTCAAAGAAATTATTGTTTACTAGCTTTTTTCGAACGAACGTACTATTAGGATAAATGATCAATCTTCTTGGTCTACCGGTATGCTAATTTCAGGCGTTTTAAGGCGTAAAAACGGTACCAGACAGACGAACAGAGTATCTTTTGCATTTAAAATAGGGATTTGCCTGGATTAATGGTTGCCATCCCAGCGGTAGAATGATTTTATGTAGAAGCTGCATCAACACGTTACACAATATAGGTCTGGGATTCTGCAAACTATCCCTAGCGCCTGCTACTGTTCCACAACTGGACTATGTTTTCTTCTCATTTGAGGAAGGGACGAATATTCATCAACATAGCTTACACCCAGTAAGCCATGTGACAGATGAGGTCGGCAAAAATAACGAACTTCCATACAAACTTTCGTTCCGTATTTACCTTCAACAGGGTAATATTAGAGGTCCGCAGGAGAATCAAGGTAACCGATATAGCCCAAAAATAGCCAAACTTAAGTAACAGTGGGCAGGGCACAGTGTTCGCAGAACAGTTGGTCGATGGGGTCGAAAGGTTCTGGACTTCATTAGTGGCGACCGCGGAAGACGTAGCGTTACAAGGCATCCCACAAGGCGGTGACCTTGTGAAGGCCGCAAGGATCCTCTGGATGCGGGAAGCACAGAATCGGTCGAGGCCTATGTCCAGCAGTGGACGTCATTCGGCTGAAACTATGATGATGGCGATGATGACGGGAATATTTGTAAAAATCTCTCCTCAGTGCACATTTTCGTTATTTATTATACTTTTGTGAAAAAGTGCATAAGTGTTGCGATAATGCGATTTTTTACTTAAATTCGGACGTACACACGACTTGAGTTCAATGCATGATTTTAAATACTCCCCAGCTTTGAAAATTTTCGTCGGTTTTCAAAAAGTAAATCAGCTGTTTTATAGATAACTGCAATAATACCTAAATGTATAGAAATTTGGCGTTGAAATTTCTAGAATCATAATTATGCTGCTTTTTCCTGTATTTGTATTTATGCAGCAAAAACTAGGCAGTCGTATGAATCGCTCAAAAATAAATCTATTTGTAAATGAGTCAAATTGTGTGTGTATTGAAAAGTCAAAATGTTAGTAAATAAAATAGCAATACTCGTACACATCAATATTTTAAATGTAAAGTTTCTTTTGCTTGCGCTTAACTTGCCAACAAGCAAATGTTTGTTTTGTAATTTTGATCTCAGTTATTATTATTAAATGCTATAATAATTTGTAATTATCGATATAAAGATTAGATGATCTTAATAACTATACATGTCCTTATTTTATTGTTAAATTAATTTTAATACCTAGCTTTTTATTGCTTCTTAGCATAAGTTTTATTTTTGTTATTTGTAATCTTAATGTTATCCTTTTGCTGTATCGATAGGGTCCATATTTTTTTATCTAGCTTTGAAGCCCTTTGGAACATCTGTTTTACAATGAAAAATGTAATAACTAAATGAAAAAAAGAAAAACTAAGTAATTACAAGTAATTTTACAGAGACAAATCGATTAAATAAGTTCTCTGAATTAAGTGACATAGCAGTTCCGGCTACCGTTATTCTTTCAACGCATCGAGGTCCAGAATTATGGACTGCATCCGCGTCGATGTACCCTCACCTGTACTAAAGTGCTATAGTTATCGAAAAAGGATAGTTCATGCTAAACGATTAGAGCATTATGATCTATTCCACAAGGATCTTATGAGACCATAAGCAAAGGTACGTATGAGTAACGCTATATGTATGAGTACGCTAGACAACAAAAACTAGGCAGACAAATGAATATCTCATAAATAAATCAATTTGTAACTTAGTCAAATATTTAAGTAAGTGCCAGTAATTTGTCCCTACAGACAAATCGATTGAAGAAGTTTTCCGAACAAACAAATATTAATTAAAAACGATTTCTATTGATTTTGGACTCAATTTTAATCCGTCTATGATTTATGGTTCACTAAATAGAATAATGTGAATAAATAATAATGTGTCTTGATATTTCTTGATACTTGATTTTTGCTAATTATTTTCAAAATTAACGCGGGTAAAATAAGGTCGAACTACAGGTTTTAGGACCATATTTTCATGTTCAGTTTCGATTAAATTAATCTTTCATTATTATTTTAACATGGTTATCTTAAACAATAAAAATGTATCATAGGTTCAGTAAATTGTGAGGAATTCTTAGATTTTTATTGCCCATTAGTCATCGTAACGTATGGTATTGTTCAGGGCATCCATTGAAATTGTATTTTTTACTTTTTTATTTTTTTAATTCAATGTAAAAAAGACGTAATAGTCGTATTAATTTGATTTAAATAAACGTCACGTCACTTTTGTTTGAAGATTGAAACAAAATAACGTTTTTGATAAAAGAAATATCGGATTGTTTAAGAAAATTGCGTTTTCGTGACACAATTTTAAGCTGAAACGTTTATTTTGTTTGTTTTTTTGATTTTCAAATAATTATCTTGGAAACTACAATTTGCCGCTAACAACAAGATAAAAGGTTTTTTTCATTTACAAAATTGTTTCCCGCAAAAACACATTTTTGTTTTAAGGAAAATATTTTACACGAAATAATTATAATCGAGTTCTGTTCACAAGAAATTATGAATTAGTTATCATTTTCTGAGAAGAAAAGACTTATAACTGTTGTTACATATATCTGCTTACCAATATTGCCTTATCTAGACACCCATTTCACGAGACATCACAGCGGGCCCTATCAGAATACCAGCGCTGTGACACTTATTTTTAAGTGTCGCAGCATTATGCTGAGATGCTCTTTTTTTTTTACTATTACATATTTTTAAGAGTGTTAAGTTAAGTTTGTGATACTGCGTATCACACTATGTACTGCGTATTCCTGTGCGAGTTTCAATAAATGCTTTTTCTTTCTTGCGATGTCGTTAATGTTCGCGTGCTGCTCTAAGCGACCCGTACTTCGGCTGCAAAACAGGTCGTGGTGTCCGAGACTGTTAAAAACTTCGCCACAGTGACAGCGATCAGGAGAACCTTAAGGATCTCCCAGTCGTAGGGAAACAGCGAGGCGGGAAGTAAGAAAGAAAGAAAAATTGTTTATTCTGCACAAACAAAATGCACATTACAAAAAAAATACATTAATTACACACATACAAAGTAGCCAAATGCCTCGTAATTAGTGTCGTCGAACAAACTGTCTATGGTCAACGACGGTAGTGCATGAAGCCACAGACCCGACTACCACTTACCAACAGCCAGCAGGTGCGCACGCTCCGCAGTATTAGCAGACGTGTCAATTAAATTTTCCTGTACTACTGTGCAGAGCGGCTCATCCCACCGACTCTGGGAAAATGGATTATCGGGTAGATCTGAGTTCGGGCAAGCGAGTCTCCAGGCATCCATAGCCTCGGTGAAACACGGCACATCAAAATTAATCAGTGTGGAGGCGAGGATTTTCCTGATTTATTTCTCAGTGCCATGGACCGAGGATATGAAAGCCGGTTAACTAATGCTAAAAAAATTGCGGGCGCCGAGGCCTCACATACGAATGGGAAGCGTAGCTTGTGCCCTAGCTCGGTCGTCCATGGCCACATTTAAAATCGAAGTTAGCGTGTGCTGGACAATTTGGTATATTCGGTCTTAGAGGTGAGTGTGCTTCCATTAATAGGAAGCTCGAAGGAAATATGTTAATTTAGGGCCGAAACAGCAGTAACGAATTAAGGTGATGGCTGAATGCATATAAATTTGGAGCAATCTTTCCGAAAGGTCGTTAAATTTTGTATCTTTTCCTCAATAAAAACCGGAAAGGAACTTTAAAAGTTTTGGAGACCCATGGAGACGAAGAGAGCTTCTATCAATCATTTTTATTTCTGGAGCTATTGCGTGAAATTTGGGAAGTGTCAGTTGTCTGTCAGTGCTGTCCGCTATGTATAGTTCACATTTCGAAAGGTTGAGATCAAGGTCAACGGAATAATGTTAATTTTTAAAGAATTGTAGGTCATTTAAAACAGTTTCTACATCGTCCCCCAAGGTTTCATCATCGAGATGCCAAACGTTAAAATTGAAATTTAGCTTTCGAATAAAAGGGCGAATGGCTAAACTAAAAATCACTGGCTCGAGGGGATCACCTTGTTGACGGCCAACAACACATTCCAAAAGGTTGTCCCGATACAGTAATTTAGATGGGTGTCTGTAACATTATTAACCAGTTCTTTATTGGCTTGTGGGGGTTAAATAGGCACCCACTCCATGTAAAATCTGGTCAGACTAGAAGCTGACTTGTGCAATAGGAATGATGACTAATATTAAAAATGTTCGAAAAACAATGTTATTTCAAAGAAAGCATATTAAAATAAGATAGTCGAAAAAATCTGTTAAATCGATGTAAATATTAAGAAGCTACACGATTATTCCCGTCCTTGTGGCGCGGTACGGACAATGTATATCGCTTGTATAAAGTTAAATAGTTGTGACGTCACTTCTACGATGCTGTCCTTGTCTAATACTTATTTTATAACGTTTATAACATAGTTAGTCTAGTGGCCGCAAGAGCTACTGAGGTCCTGGGTTCGATTCAATGCACAACTTCCTTTATCGAGGATGCTCGTTAACGTTTTGTATAAGGAGATAGAAGAGTCAAGTAATTTCGGCTTAATGCTTTGTCTTGACGTTGCCACCTCACTGAAGCCATAAAATGCAATTTCTTGATAACCTGGGATTCCACGGTGCTTTGAAAAAGAATTAGACCAGCAAATGTGAAAAATGGCTTAGAAATCACTCAGAAAGAGCAAAAACGACTAGAGCCAACTGATGAAGAATGGATCGAGTGCGATACGTGCCCAGTGTGGTGACTCGAAAATTATTTGGGTTACCATTGTTTGCACTTTTTTGAAACATTTTTATAAATAATAAAAATAATAAAATGTCAACATCCCTACTGTTTTGTGTAATGTCACATGAAATTTATTTATAAAATCAATATGGGGGCGTTTTCTCTTTTGGACACCTTGGAGCGCTCTAAGTATTCTATTAATGTCTTTTTTTCCAAACTTGAAAGCTAATCTTAAGCAAAGGAGTCTTACTAATTAGGAACCCCATGGATCCTCTTTTTTGATAATATAATTTAAATAGCATACTTAATTACAAACTAACGTCGTATTTTCCAGATGAGGTAGGCAGAAACATAAAGTAAACCGGTATTCTGCCTATTATGCGAAAGTGGTGACTATTGTCATGAACTGGGAACCAAAACAAAGGGCAACCTTACTGAAATATTCGATCATAATCATTTTCCTTTAAACAAAACCTTCCATTTTCAAATTTATAACCTTTAAAATAATCCAGAGAGCAGATCAAAAAGACATTAAGCCCAGGTGTTGTAACGTCACACTACATTACTCTCTTTGTTAACTTCATATCAATTAGGATCCATTCATCTGGGAGTTTTTATTTATAGAGTATTATTCAGGTGTAAGAAATGAGAAAATCAGGTTCAGGTCAAGTTTTGGATCATTTGGGTTGGTTTAAATTAAATTTTCACACCACGTGTTCGGTAATGTCAAATTATAATCATGTCATGCAAACCGACACTACCGCCCTACCGCCCACTATTTTAGCCAAAAGACTCTTTATCATTAATTAATATTCCATTTAGCCTTTTCCCTACTAAGTTGGGGTCGGCTTCCAGTCTAACAGTCTAACAATCAGTCAGTCTAACAGTCTAACAGTCAGTCAGTCTAACAGTCTAACAGTCAGTCAGTCTAACAGTCTAAAAGTGAGTCAGTCCAACAGTCGAATACCAGTATTGCACATGGAGCGACTGCCTATTTGATGTCCACATTCCAGTTACTGAGTAACAAAAGATTCTGTGCCTTATACATCAAAATGTATGGTGAAACATCAGTTCCTGTCTGCTGTCTAGTTTATTGAATGAAATGCAGACTGGCTGCCTACGGGTTTGTCGCTGCATATTCATAGGCATTTGCAACAAGGGGATTCCACACGTCGCCTGTTAAAGGTATGGTTTTTCTTCAGGCTACTAAGAAATTGCCAAATCGGCAGAAGAAGGAAGAGGAGTAGTACCTCGAACGTCTACCGAATACAATATCACAATTACCGTTATCAGTATAATTATTAAATAAAGGTGTTCCAACATCTCAGATGGATTGCTTCTCGGTGATTTTCCTATGCTTTCCTTTTCTTAGGCACGATCCGGGAGAAAAACTGTTACCTAAGTCATCTTTTCAGCAGAAAGACGTCAACTGCTGGACATAGGGTTCCTACCCCCAAGTTCTGTTCTTTCCATTCTGTGCTTCTCGCATCCAGCGGATTCCTGCGGCCTCTACAAGGTCATCGGTTTACCTTGTGAGAGGCACCACAGATAATTGAACAAAAAAACGTAGAGGTTCGAATTCAAAAAGTTCGAGTTCTTTTTACTCCTTACTCTCCAGTTCGTTTTTGAAAATTATGTTTTAAGAATTTTATGTGAATGTGAGTATTGTGTTGATTACAACTTCAATCAATCTTCCCTATATTTGTAAATAACCCTTCGTTTTTCCGAATTGGGTCATCATAATGTCGTTACTTCGAAATGATATACGAGTGTGAAATACACCGAGTTTGTTTGTCGCAGGCTGAACTTACTAAATTATGAGAGCTGTTATTTTCCGTTGAAGGTGACCTTCTTTCAAATGTGAGGGAGCACCCCGCCCCCATACACTTGTTCTGGTTGGCACACATTCGATTCGACATAATTTTTTTAGCCACAGCACATATTATATATAACAGATTATATCTACATTTCACATGAACCCCAAGAAATAGGCAAACTTCTTCTAAATGTACAATTTGATGATTAATAAAATTTGAATTTGTAATTTTGCCTTTCGGCTGTGCCGAATCATGCTGACGCGAAAAGTGTGTAGCGACCCTTAGGATTCGATATGTACTGAGTTTTTCTCTAGTTAGCATGATGATCGGCATCACCGACAGCCTGATTTCATCCACTGCTCAACCTTGTTCTACCCGCGACGACAAAACTAATTCGGAAATCATAAATATGCCAATGTAGGTAGCATGGCATTTCGAGCCACAGAGGTTTACTTGAGAGAGACGATGACGCCCTAAAAATCAAAAAACGACCCAACTTTGTTCAGCCCAGGAGCATCTGCCACACATACTTGTCGAAACCGTAAAAATCTCACCGTGAAGACTTGCGTGGAGTGAGCTGTCAGTGTCATCCCGTCTTGGTCTATCCCAAGCATCAGTGGCACTGAAAGCTCACTCCACGCTCACTTTACCTAAGTTTTCACCGTGAGACAGTGGTCTAAAACGAAAACAATCAATCGACTGAGGACGCTGCACCACTGACACCCAGTGTCAGTGTGAATACGGTGCTCCAAACCAAGATCAAACTATAACCCATATGTAAGAGTGTCCATAGTGCCCATACAATTGCACTTCTAACGCTGCTGATGCCCCGATTCGCGTGGCCACCTACTCGGCCCAACTCTTCTAACATAACCATCATCACATTATGTTAACTATATCATGATATTGATGTTATGTTTTGTCTTTAATTAAGAAGACAAAATAGAACCTTTTCTAAACGTGCCGTTATCAATCTGCTAATTAAATTATGTTTTTTAAATTAAATTATTAAATAGGTGGATCCATGGAGTTCCTGCTTAGTATTGCATTAAGATAAAAAAAGAATTAAATATAATACCTAAAGTGCTGCAAGGTTATTGTAACGAGTAGCCAAAAAAGAAACTGATGACGCCATCTTCATTTTTTCAATACATTTTAAGTGACACTGCACAAAACAATTGCACTCATGTTTGCCAACGTCATTCGAGTACCAGTATATCCTTGTAGCAGTGTATCTAATCAAAGATATTCATTTGCTAGAATATGGTGTACATGGTGTTACAGTAAAATTTGTTTCAGCTTACCCTGCCATAAAAAGGCGTGCAATTGGATTAACATTAAGCGATGTCCATTAATTTTATGTAGTTATATGTAGCGTCCTTAGCATGATCGCTAGTCGGTTGTTACATCAATTATTTTTGCGCCATTTGTCATGGAATGGCGCAGTTGTGATTGGTTGCGAAAACTTTTATCAAATAATATTTTGTTGTGGGTAGTTGTAAGTATTACTAACACTAGTCTATAAGAAAAATCTTACTGACAAAATGGACACCATGATCTGCAGTTTTAGAAAAAACAGAAATATTAATATGGCAATATACAATTTCTTATGCAATATAATGCCAAGTGTAGATAATAAGACGCCTGCATGTGCTATATTTGCCGATATGACCAAGGCTTTTGACTACGTAAACTATGACGTCCTTTTGGAAAAACTACATAGTTACGGTATAAGGGGGAATGTCCTAGACTTAATAATCTCCTATCTTACTGGAAGGACTCAACATACAGAAATCTCTAGAATTTGCCTTGAAACCAAATGTGAGCTTAGATATACATCAGCCACTAGGGAGGTCAAATACGGTGTACCGCAGGGCAGTGTATTGGGACCTCCTCTATTTCTCCTTTATATAAATGACCTGCCACGACAGAAACGACAACCCATGGTACTATTTGCAGACGATAGTACAGCGATAGTTAAGTGTACCAATAAAGAAATATATGAAAGAGAAATTAATAGCACCCTAGAAACAATTATTCATTGGCTTGGTAAAAATAACTTAATAATAAATCTTAAAAAAACAAAAGTAATGCACTTTTATCAAAGGATACGCGCTGATGATATAAATGTTAGTTATAATGGTCAAATAGTGGATACAACTTGTGTAGCGAAATTTCTAGGCATTCTTATTGACAACAATTTGACTTGGAAACCACATGCCGATGACGTATGTAAGAAGTTAAATAAAGCAGCCTACGTACTGTATAACCTAGCACATAAAGTTAGCACTGATACACTTCTATTCGCCTATCATGGGTTGGTTGCTTCAGTGTTAAGATTTGGAATCATATTTTGGGGTAACTGTAGTGAGAGGGAGGAGATTTTTAAGGCCCAGAAACGGTGTATTAGGTCTATGTCAAAACTTAAAACAGACACAGACAGCTGTGAACCTCTGTTTCGGTCTCTGAAGATACTGACTTTTCCATGTTTGTACATATTGGAGGTGGCAATTTTTGTAAAGTCTAATCTTAACTTATTTTCGTCACTGGCGAACTTAAGAACACGTAGTGGCCCCTTGAGATCCCAATACAAGAACTTCGGGTAATTACAAAACAGCACTGTTAAGGAAAAGTATTATGACAATGGGACCTGTCATTTATAATAAAATACCTCATAGTTTTAAGGATTATTCTTTAAACATTTTTAAATCTAAGGTAACTGCTTTACTTTTAGGCAAATGTTATTACTCAGTGAAAGACTTTCTTAATGATAAGAATTTTTAGGCAACAGTAGTCCTGTCAGTGATGATGGATCGATCCTAGTACAAAGCGTTATTATTATTATTTATCTATGTCATTATGTTCCTAGCCTTTTCCCATGTATGCGATGCGATGCAATACAGCTGAATACCCATATTTTACATAGAGCGACTGCCTATTCGAAACAACCCAGTTACTGCGTGACACGAGACTCCTTGGTAAGACTCGTTGTCAGTCTTTTGGGCTTCTGACGGCCCGTGATGACATTCAAAAATCAACGAATGACAGTCGGGACCAACAGCAAGACACAGATCCTTCGGTATGTAAAGACGGTCACCCTTCTACGGACCCCGCGGCAAGCTTAGCTTACTTAGCCTGCTCAATCGACCCGTGATTCTATAGTAAATTTGCCACGAGCCCTTCCTCGATGTGTCATATTAATGGCCAGATATTATTGTAAGTTCAGTAACAGCAAGACTCATACTTTACGAGGAAGCGAATTAAACCAATTTATCAAAAACCAAATCTTTTACAATTCCACGCACTACGCTCAAACGACATTTGGCGACGAAAACTTGACCCGAAAACCGTATCGACGACAATCTTGTTAATCTAGGATTAGGGCGCAATTCCACTGCTGCGTAGGACGTTTTCGGAAAGGTTACACACGTTTTCTGCGCTGTGTGAGTCATTTTTTTTGCCAGACAACGCATCACGATTGGTCGTTATGACAACCAACCAATACCAAGGCATCGCTATTACCTTCTTTCTATTCTTCGCCCTTCCCTTTGCCCAGTTTATCTGGGGTTGGGCCTCCTTGTGCATTTGCGCCAGAAACGATCATAAGTTTCTAGATTTTAGGGCCTTCGTGACAGTTTACAGGTGACATGTGGCAGGTGGCCTGCCTCTACCTCTTAGCTGTATGTCAACGTTAAGAACAGTCTTCATGGATTAGTTGTCATCTTGGCGCATTATATGTCCATACCAACGGAGACTGCTCTCTTTAAGTTTGTCTGAAATTGGGGCCACTTTAAAAGTTCCTCCAGCGGATTCTTTAAGGAACTTATGTAGCCGCATTTCACCCCCTGCACACCTCAGTATTCGCCATTACCACTGTGTTGAATTATCCAGAAAGTTCGTAATATCCATAATTCATAATATCGTGTCAGTGGGCAAACGAAATGTCAAAATATTACTATGTTATAGGGAATTGCGACATGTCATAATAAGAGAGATTACATGTTACGAACAATTTTCGTAATGAAGTGTTAGTGGCACGCCATCGACAAATCAAAATGAGATTACCAAAACTGTCAGTCTACAATTACGTTGTCAATAATCGGCCATTCCGACATAATTGCGTTGGCAGACTTGGCCCCATTTACTCGTACGTAGCGGTTTCGTGGGTTTTTTGTAGGTATCCGAAGTAGATGATGATTTCATACAAAGCGAAACTAACACTTACGTAGCTTAGCCGCGGGCAGTAACGGAACCGTGCCTTTACTTCTTAGCTTAGATTCGGTCACAGCGCTCATAAAATATAAGTGAATCAGATAAGTCGACTTTGTGTTGACTTTCAAGCTATTTATGTCGAAAGTCGCCACGGAGTCTGTAATTATGTTAGTTTTCGGGTTTCTGAAAGTGTAATCTGTGATTTTCGTAATTATGCGTCGGTATAATCATACTTAAGACTGTTGTAATGACTTGAATAATCATACTTTGCTCTGCCTGCGTTCACCTCTACCGAAACCGGTTTTATTAATAATGTAGGTGCTATAAATTTTCTAGCTAGTTAAAACATTGGGGTTTATTATGAAAGCTACCATACATGGTTAATTTTACGTCCAGAATTTTTGGATTCTGGACTAATTATAACCTCCCAAAACATCATGGCTATAAGTTCCATGCGTCTACATTAGGCCTTCGCGCCTACGAAAGGCCTACGTGTCTACGAAATGCTACGACGGTTGGAGCAATCACTACTTGAAGCAAATTGTTTAAATTAAACAATCTCAGAATGATCTGAGATGATGCTCGCAGATTTGTAAGAAGATCGAGATGTAGTAACTTCATCGTTTAGATTGATTTCTTTATGTGCCTTTAGGCAGCACATTATGCCAGCTGCTAAAAGTTACAATTAGGAATAAATCAGTATTTTCGAATTTCGAACTTCAGATAATTGTTAAAAGTTTTAGGAACACAAACTCAATGTCTGTATTACAAACGGACAGTACAAAGTAGTCTTATAATTATGTGGCAATAAATGTTAATTATCTAAGATTGTGTTCTCAAGTTTAGCACTCACCGTTCTTATGCGCATAGTACCCCGTTCCCGATGACGATCCACTCCCCGTGGATGACCCCTGTTGAGGACGTCCCTCCTCGTCCACTTCAAGAGGCAGCGGGGTCGCCTCCATCACAATACTGACTCACTAACTCACTTGTCACTCATCACTTCGCACTCACACCACTGTACCTGGAAAAAGAGAAGGTTTTTGTTAGAGCAAGTGAAACAATGCTGACTGTCATTTATAGATATACGGATATATAGATAGCAGGGTTGAGGTCAGGTTGGTACTCGTCCAAGTAAAATACTTACATTCAGCTAAATCGGGTGAGACTAGAGGCCGACCATTACATGTTGTTAGGAAAAGCTGAGGCAAAAGATGATGTCCAAAGATCCGTCAGATGGCGCAATCTTGCTTTACGTCAGTTGTGAAAAACTTTAACTTTATGCATCTACGACGTCAAGAACAAAATACAATCATAAGCTGGGACACAGGCCTCCTCTCTGTGAGAAGGAGCGGGCTGTAATCCACCACGCGGGCTCAGTGCGGGTTGGTAGATGTCATACGTCTTCGAAATTTTGGTTCTTAGACATGCCGGTTTCCTCACGATGTTTTCCTTCGCCGTTTTGACAACATCAACAAATCTTAATTAACAATGTCGCAACGACTTATCTTTATAAAAGACTTTTTCGCTAAACCGGAATACAATATAAACTCATAACATCCCTTTTCACAGAAGAGTTACAAGTATTGATTATAATATCACAGGGTTTTTCAAAGGGACGGACGTAACAAAATCTTTTTAGGGTTTTTTTTTTAAATGATCAAATTAAGTGTAAGGCCCAGAAGAGACCAAACCTGAAGCTTCGCTTCCAGTGAAAGCTAACATTTATCGCTTTACTATCTATGCGGAGATATTTTTTAAGCTGAACAGTGAACTCGGGTCGGTGACGCAAAATCGACTATAATCGGTTCCAGTCGGACGTTGAAGCTGAATCGACTATACTCGGCTCCAGTCGGTCGGTGACGCTGAATCGGGTATACTCGGCTCCAGTCGGTCCGTGACGCTGAATCGACTATACTCGGTTCCAGTCGGTCGGTGACGCAGAATCAGGTATACTCGGTTCTAGTAGGTCAGTGACGCTGAATCGGGTTTACTCTGCTCCAGTCGGTCGGTGACGCTGAATCAGGTATAGTCGGCTCCAGTCGGTCGGTGACGCTGAATCGGGTTTACTCAACTCCAGTCGTAAGTTTTCACTTCTATCGTGTGGTCATAGGCACCCTCTCTTGTGGCTCAGTAACAACAGCCGCTCGGGTCGATCGATCAGGTTATGCTTCGTTTGCCGCGCTTGGTCTTTAGATGGGTGACCAGCTTAACATACCAAGACCCCTCCGTGCCTCGGAAAGCACGTTGGTCCCGGCTGACATTCGAGGATCTTTCACAATCGTTACTGGTCAACAGAAATCTGAAAGTCTGACAACCAGACTTCCCAAGGGGAATTGTATTAACTAATAACTGGGTTGTGGAAGTCAGATGGGCAGTTGCTGGATGTAAAATACTGGTACTTAGCTGCATCAGATAATACAGGTAGCCGACTCCAACAAAGTTAAAAGAAGGCTGCGCAGATGACATGTGTGTGATTATTAAGAACAGTGCTATTTTAGTCTGTGCTAAATAAACGTTTTTTCTTCTTCTTTCTTTCTTTTTATTCTGTAACCATCTCACCGTGAAAACTACACTGATGGATTGACCAAGACGGGACGACACTGACAGCTCACTCCACGCAAGACTTCACGGTGAGATTTTTACAGAATCGACATGTACCCGTGCGTTAAGAGAAGGAGACTTTAGTTATGAATGACAGAGAAGAGACTTTTCCTTAAACTCGCAAACGGCCGCGAACTATCAATAAATTATGTCGATTTAAGAACAATGAGTAAACTGCTTTAGGAATGATCATCATCAGCCCACAGCACACGCAGCATGACCAACAGCAAAATAGACAAAATGACAAATGAATAAATTAATTCTGTCACTTTGTCAATTCTTTCCTCGACAAAACTAGTTTCTTTGGTGGTCGTGCTTTGGCCAATTGCACGCTATCTAACTCGACCGACTCGCTAGGGACCATTATATCATTATACTATCGTCCTGTATCATCATCATCTGAATAGCCTTTTCTAAACAACTACTCTGTCAAGAAAGTACCGGGAAAAGATCAATAATAAACAAAATGTTAGTTATTCATCAAATTTCATTTTATCGCCTTCAAAGTATGCTCCTTCAGAAACGATACACTTACGCCAACGAATAATCAAATCATCAAGAGACTTTTTTAAACACTTTTTCCGGAATTGAGATCAGTTCTCGCCGCGAATTCTCCTTTATGTCCGAATGAAAACGGGGGCCACGAAGTGGTAATTTGAGTTCAGGAAAAAGAAAGAGGTTGGATCGAGACATATCTGGTAAATAAGGCGCTTGCTCGATGTTATTTGTTTAGTTTTTGGTCAAAAATTCGTTCACAATGATGGCCTTGTGCGAAGCGCATTATCTTGATTCGAAAACTGGCCTAGATTGGCTTGCTTTTCCTCGAATTTGCTCTATATAACGCCACATAACGCTCAAATAATATTCTTTATTTACTTTTGACCTTCCGGCATGAATTCCGAGTGCACAACACCGAGATAGTCAAAGAAAACAGTTTCCATGACTGAAACTTTGGCCGACTTTTGCGTGTTTTTTTTTTTCGTTTCGGCTCAGTTCGAAGCTTGTCGACTAGTTTGCTTGTCAAACTCGTCAATCCACATCTCGTCACCAGTAATAATGCGTTTCATGAATGTTCGGTCGGAATTTATCCGTTCTAGCATATCCTCATCGACTCTTATGCGAATGAGTTTTTGGAGAAAATTCAGGTCATAAGGAATTAGCCGAGCGGCAACATGTTTCTTACCCGTGATTATTTAAAATGTAAGATTTTCAGTCACTATTTGGCCTTTGTATCAGTCATAAGTACAAACGGGGTGAATTAGTCAGGTCCTCTCCCCCCCCCCACCTGCCAGATAAATAGTTGCTTTTGGATGTGTGACAAAATTCACAGCATTAGTATATAAAACGACGTTAAATGGAAAACTACGAGTATCACAGATTAGTAGGGTTTACAAGTAAACAAGTAAAAGTCGACCAATTTACATTTGCAGTTGTTATGTATGGGAGAACATGTTTCTCAACTACAATATTAAATTTGTTCTTGGGATAAATTCATCCAACTACGGAAGCCTTCATTGTTCGACACGCACTGGGCCGGTTTTTTATGTTTCTGTAACATTGAATATTTTGTCCTAACTGTATGTCTAGGTAATCTGTGGAGACGTCGTGGATTGCACATTTACCCACTTCCAAATATTGTATAATTTTAGATGTAATATACAATGTACAATTTTTTGTTTTCCCTAATAAAATAAATAAAATTGGTAACCATACTAAATTTATTACTGCATTTTTTTATCTTTCTGCAAAAAATTGAGTTTCAGGTGTCATATGGGTCACAGACTTGAGTCGTAATATCAATACATTTTGGCAAAAGATCGATAAATATTATGGTTAATTTTCAAGCACACCTCTAGTTTTTAGTTTAGTGTCAATGTTTTGTTCACGTACGCTTCCTTGTTAAATATAATAGGATCTTGTCAACAATATAAGCTTCACTAGAAGATTCTCTACAAACTGTCCCCCGTCTACCGTCGTATCGTTAGTATCTAACTACCAACCATTGACTGCCTCGTTGGTCTAGTGGTCGCATGAGCTACTGCTGAGCATGCGGTCCTGGGTTCGATTGCCAGGTCAGGCAAAGTGTTATTGGGCTATTCTATCTAGAATTTCTCGGTAGCAGCCCGAAGTCTGGATTAGTGCCCGGTTGATGGCAATAGGCTCACCAGCATAACTGTACGCCAGTTCTGGTGCACTATAGGTACACCTCTGTCTATCCATTCTGGGATTACCGACGTAATGTTGTACGTTACCGATGTATTGATCACCATGCTTGCTGTGGTTATCGCCAACTTTCAAATAATTATGTATGCTTGTGCTACTAGGAAGTCCACGTCAATAGTGCAACGATTGGTGATCAAATTTATGACTTCTAGAGTCCCACTTCACGAAAACAATAACCAACATACTAAAATTATAATTTACGACTCCTGAAACCGACGTTACATAATTCTAGAGTAATCGTTCCAACAAAGCTTACTAATATTCATGCCACTAAGAGTACTTGCAACAATAGTACTGCGATTTAAATGGACGCGGCTCTCCTCCCGACCCTTGCTCGAGCCAGCCCGCGCCGCTGAGCCTGTAGCTTTAAATTCGTCCCAAAGTCAAATAAATCCTGATCCAGCTAGTCCCTTGCTGCCGTCTTCCAGCGACGCCCTAAGCCGAGGTCCGTACCCCACAGGGGGTGCCCTTAGCGTTGTCGCTTAGATTTAGTTAGTATTTAAGTTTAAGTCCTGGCTGGAGGCCTTAATTTTTTTGGGGCACCATAGGCAAGTCCGCTTAAGCAGACGACAACCGAACAGGTTCAACTGCGAGATGCCATTAAAAAAAAAACGAAACGACGAAAAAAAAGACGCGGCATGAAATATATTTAACCGTATTATATGTCCGGCCCTCGCTCGTAAACTAAGCGTCTGACATCATACATGTACACGTCTTGCCAAGTGGTACTGGCTGACATTTCCTTTGTAGTACTATTTGTTTTCTTGTTATATTTTGAAGTATTTTGCTCTAGTTTTACAGAGAAACCGAAATAAAAGTAAAATGCTTATAACACAGTGGGGAAAATTTATTAAGTAGAGCGATAAGCGCAATAAATGTCGAAGGTATAAAAAGTGATTTGGAGTGTGCAATTGTACTAAAGGTAGGAACTGGCAGCCTAGCGCTGCCAGTTCCTACCTTTAGTACTCAAACTCAAAGCATTTATTTCAATTAAAACATTTACAGGCACTTTTTAATTGTCAAGGGGTCGGTCAGTCAGAAATATGAAGCCAGTTGCCCATTCCAAAGCTTAGTAGGTACCTATGGAGAAGAATGGACAAGAAACTCCAAGGACACTATTTTAAATGATATTGTTCTTACAAATATAATAGAATACATATGTAATATAATGATTGTAGTACCAATAAACAACTAAAAAGTTTGTTTTTAGATAATTGATGTAGGAAATCAATGAACTTTACAAGTATTTTATAATTATGCCAGTATAAAATACTTGTAAAGTTCATTGATTTCGTTCCAGGCGACAATGGAACATCATTAAGACGAAGATGGAAGGGACGATCTTGACTCCTTCCCAAAGTGCCAACATTAGAGGCCAGAAATATATATAGAATTTCGATAGAGAAGAAAGGCTATCTTATCGAAGAATGAAGCATTGGCAACCATAGACAATAGTACAATTTTTTTTTCAAACCAGTACATCGAAACGGAGGTTGATGATAAATAGAATTAATGGAGATGCTTCTTCGGACATACTCATAATTAATTGCTACAATCATAACTCTAGTCTAATTCATCAGTGCCATTTTTAGACCAATGAGGCCATGACAGATGAGAAACATCACGTGCAAATTAACCCGATGCTCATTTGTTGGCCTTCACCGGCTCATATTGCACGCACACGGCACCTATTCAGAATAAAAGACAATCGTTTGTATGTCGTGTCGTATCGTCGGCGGCGACAAAGAGCGCTGTCATGTCGCGCATGAAATGAGCGACATAGATTGCGCAACAAAACATCCCACACTGCAGTATATAGCAACACTATTTACTAGATGAGCATTTAAAATATATATTCAGTTACCCATAGACATTCGATTGGTATTTTTAAAAGAAACTTTTAAATGTTTACGTTTAAAAAGGCATATTACTCTGTGAAAGAATTCCTCGAAGAAAATAATTATATACCTAATATTGAAATGATTGTGATACTTAGTATAAATAATTGTAAACTATAATAATTGCATAATTTAATATAAAATATACGAAAAATGAGAACCAATTTAATATAATCTAAACTGTATATGTGTAAATTTGAGTATGTAGGTATATTTAGTTTTTAGTTTAACATTTAAAACGTTCTAAATTGCAATGCTCTACCAGGCAACTAAGTTCGCAATAAAGAATTTAAATTTGAATTTGAATCAGAAGTATGACGCGTTAAGTGGCCGGTGTCTGTCGTTTTCTTCATACAGGTCGAGTTTCCTTGAACAGAAGACAATTGTATTTTTAATCGTTTTTCTTTTCTAAAGGACAATGCCAGATCCTGCCCCCGCTATTTACAGGAAATGTCAATTAATAAAAGTAATTGTAATAATGAAAGGACCTTTTCATAACACTTTATTTTGCAGTAGAACTTGCCGATTACAAATCAATGATAAAAGGAATTCAATCCCTGAATTTCCTATTGCGTTACTTATTGCGCATGATACACAACAAAAAAAGGTTTTAAATACCTGTAAAACAAAAACTCATGTTATGATTATAATAATTATGATAATGCGTAACGTTTATGCTGTTAAAATCGCTTTTTAACAATTAAAATTAAAATTATAAAACTGCACCTAACCTAAAATATGCTGCATATTGCAGGCTTGTAAATGATTTTTTGATTTAAGTGGCGCAAAGTTCTATAGAGTTTCTGGCATTGTCCTCTGATTGCATATTTTATATTTGGCAGACTTGAGAAAGTGTTGCTGCCAATTATGACGCTAACTGTGATCAATTGATTTTTTCTTGTAATAATTTATTTGGGAATTACTTTTTGAAAAAAACTGGTTGCAGAATTTTAGTAGCCATATTGTTTGTGTTAACTTATTATTTTTGTGCGCGTTAGACCCCCGGTGTTAGTACAACAATAGATAACTAATTCGATTTTTTTTATTTTGGTTGAGTTTAGGTATTATTTTGTAGTGAACGAGAAAGCATTTTCACTCTAAACCGCTGCCTGAGAGCTATATTTGGTCTTAAAGTAACAAACAATTGTGTACCTATATTTAAGTATCATAAATTATTAACCTTCTCATGCCCATGTAAACTTGAATTGGCAATATTTGTTATAATTAATCGATGCAGCTTTAACACACACGTAAACTTTTGGGATCATAATACCAGAATCTAATATGCATGGGCGTATTTAAAACATGCTTATTGAAAATATTTGTGATATTTGCATGGCTCCTGTAATCTATAATAAAATACCTGAAGAAATTAAAATCATACCGTTGCAAAAATTTAAAACCTTTTACAGCATTAATTGTAGGCAAATGTTATCATTGCGTGCAGGATTTCTAAAATTATAATTTTTGTAATATCTTTATTATACGTTTGGCGATTGCCGCGCTCTCTTTACAAAGTTAAGAGTGACATCACTGGAGCGGCATGGTGACCTACGACAAGACGATGTGCTTGCGCTGCTGTATCCCGAAGCGGATGTAAACATCGAATTGGATATCAAGATTCAGCGTGGGACCATAATCAAGAGCAGCGTTACGTTGCGACCATTGTCCATTGTTATATAAAGACAATATGAGGGGACTTTTTCGGAGACTTTTGTGAGAGGCAGTCGTTTCATGTGTAAAATATATCCTTTGCCGTTATTATATTGTTTGAACTTTTAATGAATTATATTGTTATAAACATAAAGTGGTTTCAGTTCATAGTTACTGATATTAGAACAAATAGAGATTACAATACTCTAATTTAAATTACATTTGCATGCTATATTAGGGCCAGAATGTAATTAGGGATCCTATTATATAATTTAACATAAAAAAAAACATTCTGAGCAATTATAGACCTACTCTATTCTATTCTATGATTCTTATTATGAATACAAATATTGCCAGCTATACAGAGTGTTAAAAAAACTCATCACATAGCCGTCAACTACGCATACTGTATACCAAATTAAGAAACATGCACAAAAACACTAGTTGGGAAATGACTTTTGTTTTTGTTGTGAAAATTTGCTGTTTACGGTAGTGCGCATTATGTATTAACACACGAAAAACATTGTGCTATCGGTGCACGCAACGATAAAGATACAGGGGGCGTGGGGGTACTCAAAGTGTTATAACATTAAATACTCGTTTTCGTAAAAGAACGCTGACGTTCTTATAAGAAAACGAGTTACCATGATAATCCTCGTTGATTTAGGTGATTTATATTTTCTAGATACTTTTTTATTATTTTTAATTGTTATTAGCATTACTTTCTTGTTATCTTTTATTGTAGGTACGTTTGTTTGTTCACTTAAAAAGCGTATAAATGAAAATGAAAAATTGGGGAGAATAATCCAAAATGAAAAGGGGAATTTCTGGATTTTTAATACATTAGGGTTTAGTTTTCCCCCCTGAGGGGGATTCTCTCAGGGGGAAATAGTGGAATAAGTCAAACTTCCAACTCTTAATGATATGAGTTGGAATTTTGATCTTGACACCAGAAGGTTCCCGGGTATGGTCCAGTACAAAAAAAATTACAATGACGAGGAGTACTAGTGACTCAGCTTCGTTAAGTGTCTTTTTCACCCTACAAATAAAATCATTGATAGCTACGCTCTCGCTCATCATCGCACATCTTTCTATAGACCGCGATCTTAGCAAAACACCTAACTCCTCCGGCCCTTCATTTAATGAGACATACGAAATAAGGAGATATACGCAGAATTCCATCTTCAGCTAAGAAATGTACCCTAATTCCAGAAAGACCCTATTGATGATATTTATTTACTTATAGCTCCGGGATATTGCTTAACGGTCGTTGCCGCTAAATTGGCGTGAAAGTGGGTGGCAATTTTTTTGTATGTCTCTTCGTACTTATTGTTGGTTTATATAAAATATTATTAGCACAGATGATGTATGTACATTAGCCCCATCTAGTGTAGAGTAGGCTTAATGTATAAACGAACGCATACTTTGTCTCTTGTTGTTCTCTATAGTGTCTATTAGTTATATTATAGTCGTTCATGTGAAAACAGGCTTGTTTTATTCTCAAGTTATAACAGGATATGGACCCAGAGCTTCTGAGTTGCTTTTAGTTAATTATCTCGCGGAAGTAAGAAAGTAATTTTTATTCGAAGTACGGTAATAAGAAAGCTAGTCAGGATAGTAGATAAACTTCTTAGTGCAGCAAGATAACAATGGCGGCAAACTACATTGTTAATGTACCGAAGCTGAAAGGTAGAGAAAATTATAGTGAATGGGTATTTGCGGCGGAAAATTTCCTAATCCTAAAAGGAATGACGAAATGCATCCAAGAAGAAGATGTTATGTATTTGCCCAGGATGATGCAAAAACAAAAGCTAAGTTGATTCTCACGATTGACGCCACATTGTACGTGCACATAAGAAACGTTAAAACTACTAAGGAGCTATGGGACAAACTAAAGACACACTAAGGAGCTATGGGACAGACTATGGGACAACAGAAGCTGCTGAAGATAGTAAGAATTTATTTGCATTATATAAACTCAATCTCCTTTTTATTATATAGATGCATTGCACAGATGTGAGTACTTTGTACTATAGAGCTACCATTTACCGGGTAATGTCATAGATTGACTTGAATGTGCCTTGGCGGCTGATAGTATGGCATGCTCACTCAAATGTCTCGCTGACGGTGGCGCGTGTGTCGGATCATTTAGCTCCCTTCAAAATGGTTGAGCTGAATGGTGCTGATCCATGCGTCATGTTCGTGAACGGGCGCCGTCAGTTGGGACTGGTCATCTCTTAGCTGCCACGGCTTATTTTAATAATTAATTAGCTGGATTGTTTTTATTATGTTTTGATGCACTCTGGACGCTTTTAACGTGTACGGTTTTTTGTACATCGTTCTCACTTATAGTGTCAACATTAATCGATGTAACTAAGATATATGTAAAAACATTATTATTTAAAAGAGTGTCCATGGAGTTTCTTGCCCGTTCTTCTCCATAGGTACCTACTACGCTTTGGAATGGGCAACTAGCTTCATATTTCTGACTGACCGACTCCTTGACAATTCAAAAGTGCCTGTAAATGGTTTAATTGAAATAAATGATTTGAGTTTGAGTTTGAGTTTGACTCAAGGCGTTGTTCGATGATTCTGGGTTTTCAAGGAGAATAAGCTTACTTCGTAGTCTAATATCGATATGGCTAGATAATTGCAGTTCCATGATTAACTACGTAACTCAAATCATGGACACGGGACAAAAATTGTATGGAACGGGATTCCAGATTAACGACGAGTGGATTGGTTCATTACTCCTGGCGGGACTACCTGAAAAATATGCCCCCATGATAATGGCGATAGAACATTCGGGAATCCAGATAGCAACCGATGCAATTGAAAGTAAGTTACTAGACATGGAAACAGGAACAGGATGAGAAATGAACGATGAACGAAATAGTGTAGTTACCACACTTGCTGGTGATTGCAGTTTTGATGTTTGATGAGGTAAAGTTCTGTATCGTGCAAGGTTAGTGGCAAAAGGATTTACACAAAGACATGGAGTGGACTAAAATTAAACTTTCTCCCCAGTGCAGTGGTCTGGTTCTCAACCTTAAGATTATCATTTGCTCTGACTGTAAAATTAGGTCTACAGACAACACACTTAGATGTTTAAACAGCCTTTTTAAATGGACATCTTGAAGAAGATATTTTCATGTAAAAACCAGACTGTTTTGGTGACATAAATGATGGTAAAGTGTTAAAGTTAAAAAAGGCCATTTATGTGGTGGAAGCAGTCTTCAAGAATGTGGTACAAAAAGGTTGATGATTGTTTAGGTAATATTGGTTATGTCAAGTCTATTTATGAACCGTGTTTGTTCATAAAGGGTTACAGAAATTGTAAAACTATAATTGTATAACATGTCGATGATTTTTTCATTTTTTGTAACGACTTTAAGGAAGTAAATTATCAAAAAAAGGTTTTAGGAAGTAACCTTAAGATAAAGGTTTAGGTAATATAAGGCAATGTTTGGGTATGAGTATTAATTATAATGAAACTTCTGTAACATTAGACCAAGAAAACTACATAGATCAATTGTTAAGTAAAGGACATGGCCAAAAATTGTATGGGCTTGTGCCCCATAATGTACAGATACAAAATATTTGTCGTTTAATAGTACTGATCTTCTACAAACAAAATTAAAAAGAGGCATATTGCTGAGCAGTTGTGGACAAAAGTTATGAACGTTTGAAAAGGTTGATTTTTGCACTATAGCTAAGGTATTTCATGTAAATTAATGTGTATAAATCTGTGCCAGGCGTTTAATATAAATAGTATTTTAGTTTAAAAAAAAAACGTTTTTTTTTTAAATCTGAAAAATCTATAGTTTGTAAATATTGTTTATAGCACTTACAGTATAATATCTACAGTAGCATATTCTGTATATGGCAAATAATAAAACAAAGAACATTATTTTAATCATTTAATGTTATCAAAACATATTTCAATTCCAAAATGTCGTGTCTTCTTGCACGTATAACTGATCTCCAACAGCCATAACAAACATTGGTATGACCAAGTTGTCTTTCCCTTGAATTGGTTACAAGGCGTCTTGGTTTATTCTCATAACAGGCACCACAGACACAGCTATGAGGTGACAACTGTGAAGGTAAAATAGGAACCTATTAGTCTTAGATTTGACCACGACGTCTAATAAATATATACGACGGCTATTATTTACTCCATATTCTAATATGGAGTAAATAATACCTGTCGTATATATTATAGTAGGAGGTACTTATTGAAACTAGAACTTACCTCAAAAGTTAACCACTCCTATAGAAGAACTCATCACATCAGGGGGTAATGATGATATTACATGACGCCTGCGCGCGTTCTCTTATTGGGAAAACTACAGTCAACACACGCTTGTAAAAGGTCAATTTTCGTTGTTTGTAATTATACAGTTTACAGTCATTATTAGTTAGAGCACTCGTGTGGCGCTACGACACTATAAAATAAAAACGTATAAGCGAAAACAATGAAACAAAAACACGATTCGAACGAGAAAACCGGCGCAAACGTCAAAGAAGGAATATGGTATTGACAATTGACATTTGTCAGCGGTGTTGCCGGTAATAACGTCATATTATCCTATCCGTAACTGCACTAACATCTATAAATTCAGTCATAGATGGTTCGATTTATAGACAAGAACACATACAAAAAATACGTTTTATTACATTTTGGTTACGAATAATTCACGTGTATATTTAAGGCCTGCTAAGCGTTTATTTATTATTTTAAAAACCTTCATATAATATTTTTTCCCTGTTCTGAACTTATCTAATATTATATGGCAACATTAAAAGGTATATAAAACGCAAATCAAACAGAAAAACTTTTAATTACAATTATTTCTACACTTCTGCTATGATGCATAAAAAGTTTTTCAAAATTCTTTATTTATTTTATTTTAATTATCTGCATTAAATGTACGTTTGTACTCCGTGGGGCACATTTTGTCCATCTCCTTTAACATGGTAGATTGTCACATGGTAGATTGATAATAGCATACCATATCAGCAGTTACTTGGTAGTTTGATGTATTTGTCAGTTTTAAGCCGTCCTGATGTATCATATCCTGTAAGCTATTTGAGCCAATTTAATAACTGTCATACCAAAGAACATTGGCGACATGCCAAACGAAATTTAAAATATTTAAAGAAAACCAAATGTTATGCATTGAAATACGATTCAAAGCAAAATTCAGATATACTTGGTTTTGTTAATGCTGATTGGGGTAGTGACATTATTAATAGAAGGTCATACAGAGGTTGTATTTTTAAATTATCAGGAGGAGCAATATCCTGGGATAGCAGGATACAAAGGGTTGTTGCACTTTCCAGCACCGAAGCTGAGTATATTGGAATTTCAGAATGTTGTAAAGAAGCAGTTTACCTTAGAAATTTGCAACGTGAAATTACAGACAGATTATATACTATTGTAGTTTATAATGACAATCAAAGTACTCAAATACTGCAAAACACTTTAAAGATAATAGAAAAAAAAAACTAATTAAGATTTCAAATATCTGCAGGATCAAGCCAAGAAACAAGTGATTGCGTTAAAAGAAGCATTTTCACAAGGGTTGAAAAACATGATGAAGCTATTTATGGACTTGCGAATATCAGAATTACAATAATGAATTTTGCTTACAAAGCAGGTCATGAAAACTACTACAGTACCCAGAAAAAAAAAATCGAAGACCCATAATATAACTAATAAAATCAACGTAATCAAATCAAAATCAAAATCAAAAGTCATTTATTCAAACTAGGCTGAGAGTCAGCACTTTTCGAACGTCAAAATTACATAAGACAGTCCCCCAAAACGCCCGCCCTTCACCACTTCCTAGTGCTTTAGCTGGGAAGAAGAAGTGGCGCAACAAACTCCCCAGCAGCACAGCTGTCTGTTTAGTTAGAAAACCATAGAATTATATAATTATAAGGTAATCAAAGAATAAAAACCGAATCACAAAAAAAAAAACATATTAAATTATCTGCCATATTTAAGCTAGCCACGCCACTATACCCAAAACAGAAACCAATAAAAAAAACAATGAAAAAAACAACATAATTAATACAGAAATAAAAGCCTCCAGGCATAAGGGGCGTGACATCTTACATATGCATTATTGGATTATTTTTAAGTAAACACAAATGATAAACTAGGACCATCGAAGTAAAATAAGTTAACAGAACAAGTTAAGTTAATATTTAGTTAAGTTAATATTTAGTATTTAATCAAATCAAAAGCACAATTTAGGGACCGCAAAATATTCAGCAGATTATGAAGCCGTCAAACACAGACTGTTTGATACGATATACGAAGAATTAAAACTTCCCTAACACAGATGTTACGGAAACTTCTAAGAAAGTCTATTATAATTGGTGTGTCACGAACATCTTTCAAGACATTTTCCGAGTCCGTGAGATGAGTCGTGTCTTATGAGACACCTGTGGCGTTTGTGAAGATTTGAGTTAAAAACGCGTAATTTTAAATCTCATTTTTAACCGTGGGGCACACACTATTGTTGTTGTTTTTTTTTGCTTCACGACCTGCCTGCAAATAAATATCTATCTTTCTTTCTTAACCGACTTCTTAAAAAGGAGGAGGTTTTCAAGTCATCTGTATTTTTAGGGTTCCATACCTCGAAAGGAAAAAACGGAACCCTTATAGGATCACTTTGTTGTCCGTCCGTCCGTCCATCTGTCTGTCTGTCAAGACCCTTTTTCTCAGGAACGCGTGGAGAGGTATCAAGCTGGAATTCATATCAAATACTCAAGTCTACTGTCTCTTGGAGCTGTGAAAAAATCAAACTTCTAGGCCAACGCAATCAAAAGATACAGCTGTTTATGACGAAAATTTTCGACACTCGCAAAGGGAATCAAAACCTACAGGGTACTTCCCGTAAACTCAGAATATTGAAATTTAGTACGAAGCAACGTCTTATAGCACAGATAAAGGAAAAATTGCGAAAACCGTATTTTTTTGTTACATCGTATAATAAAAAAATATATTTTTAACAATTTTAGACTTACTACCCCTATCCTCATGAACGCGTGTGAATTTTTACTTATATACCTACAACTTACAAGTTTGTACGGAACCCTCGGTGCGCGAGTCCGACTCGCACTTGGCAGGTTTTTTTAAATATAGGTCACGCGATAACGCCAGCAATTGTGGATTGATTTCAAAAATTATTATTGTAATGTAATGTAAATACCTCAAGGGTGGTCCCACATAAGTTGTTTAAACTTTGCTTTGGTAGTTTTTTATTTAGCTTCTATACCGCCTACATCCCTGTCACTGTTATTATACCTCTGCCAGTTGTTTGCTGGTCTGCCAGCAGAAACTCAACCATAAATCCACTTTAATTTTGACCGTAATACAAACTTTAGTGAGAAACGAATGATGAATCGGAAATGGGAGCTTAACTTTCAGTAAGTGACAATGGGATTTTTTTATTAAGCCAGCTGCACAACAGACCTTATTAGTTACCTCTATGTACATACTTTGATGACAACTCCTTGGTCTCTTTATCTACAATAAAATCAATAAAAATCTTAATATGGATCCACTCAACACAAATCGTTGCAGGATAAAGGTATCGGAATACCTACAAGGTCTCACATATGATGAGACTGAGCAACTTCTAACTGTACCAAGATAGGAAGTAATTAATATTTATGTTTGCAAAGCTTATTATCTATAGACAAATATAAATTTATGATTTAAATACTCACTTTATCCGCGAATCTCAAATTCATGTATTAACTCATAAAAAAATCAAAAGCACACTCACAAATAGACACACCCTCTCACACTCATTCATTCACCATATCACATAACACAACGAGAGGTGCAGGCCATAATATAATCCTACATCCTTCCTAGTTCAGCTCCAGAAGTTAAAAATATTGTGTACTTTTGTATTACGAGTAGCATAGCATTTAACAGTAATTTAATCTAAGTACTGTTTTCTGTTGTTGTTCTGCCTCATTGGTGTAGTGGTCGCAAGAGCTACTGCTGAACATGTGGTCCTGGGTTCGATTCCCAGGTCGGGCAAAGTGTTATTGGGTTTTTTATATAGAATTTGTCAGTAGCAGCCCGAAGTCTGGATTTGTGCCCGGTTGATGGCAATATGCTCGCCCCCTATTACATGGGACTTAAGCATAACTAGCGAAATGTGGGTGTACTATAGGTACACCTCAGCCTAAGCCTTCTGGGATTACAGGCGTAATATTATGTTACTGTTTTCATGAAACAAACTTTTTATTTATTTTATATTTTAATACAACTGAAATACTTCAAATAAACAAACTTAAGAGTTTGTTTATTTGAACGCGCCAATGACGATCTGGAACTACAAGTCGGATTTGAACAATTCTTTTTGTATTTCTTAGCCCATTTAATTCTTGAGGTATTTAACATCACGCTAGTACTCTTAGGAGCGACAATGAAGTATTGCGATGCGACGCGATGGGTCGGGGGAACAAGAAATCTCACGCGGACGAACTCGCGAGCAGAAGCCAGTGAAGGGTAACCAGCCAGTGAAGGGTAACCAGCCAGTGAAGGGTAGCTTTAATACGGAACAGCGTGTGGTGAGTTTGTGTGTGTGATGTTTCTTAACGTGAGAGCGCGTAGACATTTAAGCCTCGTGCACAGCGCGAAACAAAGGCACCGCGTGTCGCGACACGAGCGTTGCCTTTGTGTGTGCCGTTTTGCGGGAGCCATTACGCCCTAAATTCTATTACTTCATTTTTTTTCGTTTTGTTAACATTTTGCGAAAAGTCGCGAAATCACAAGCAACAGTCGGTTTGAATCATAATCTCTCACTGTATAAAATTGCATATTACATTATAGTATCACAAAAACGTTTTAGATTTTACTAACATACCTTTGTTTTCAAGACTCTGGGCTTAAAGCAGACTATCACCTCTAAATCCTCCGACGGGAACGCTAAAGGCATCACGAAATACAGTGCGATGATGTACTTTCTTGTTTATGTTGCAAACATAAACAATTTCTTGGTACTAGATACATAATCAAAGCGAGTCTAGAAACTTGTTTGGTCTTTGTCATTGAAACTGGTGCAGCTTATTTTAAATAAAGCAACTTGAAATACCTAAGATTCCGTTGTTAGATACAATTTAATTAACTTTATAAGTTAGTTATTGAGAAAGGAAAAGTTTCTCAGTTAAAGTTTTAACAGGCAAACTACTTACTTGTTATTCCAATAAAATGAATGTAGGTATAAAAGGTTGTCTAAAACGGTAACACAGTTTACTTTCACTCCTAATTCAAAAAATTCATTGAAAATATCACTGCCATTCACTAGCAACACCAACAAAATAGTTTAGAATAAATCCTTTTTGCACAAAAAAATACAATCTTTCAAAACCTCCGTCGGAAAAATCGCGTCTTTGCACTTTACACAAAACCAAAAACAAAAAAAATACACTTCACAATTTCGAATTCCGAATCCGACTATTTAAATTTGGCACGGCGGGAAACTCGGTTGCTTTCCGCCTGTGGCTTGCAATAAACTGATGTTGAGTTTGGTTCGAGTCGTCACTATTTTTACAAATGTTCGAATAGCACAGGAGCCCGACTATCTTTGTTTATTTTCATTTTATTTTACTTTTATTGCTCGTAAAAGTTTTTAAATGATGTTGATGGAAATAAAAAGCTATAAATCTGTATTTAATAATGTATAGACGTAACATAAAAACCGTGTTTCTCTAAGGGATAAGAAATGTGCCAAAGTACAAGTAAACTTTAACGATGACTGTTTTACGTCTCACGTGAATAAATTTGGAATTTTATTGGGCACAGTTCTAGTTTGGAATTTACTACGGAATTCGAAATAACCTCATTGAATTTTGTGAACAGGCGCACGCACAACACTAAATAAATGAACCATTTCAGGCACTGTAATCAATTAAATGTCGACTGTATTCTTCGAAACGTAAAGCAGAGGTGACATCCTATGTACATCCACATTCCGCCAGGTATGTTCAAATCCCATGCAATAGGGGGCGAGCCTATTGCCATCAACCGGGCACAAATCCGGACTACGGCTACTGATAAATTCCGGTTGGAAAAACCCAATTACATTTTGTACACTTTGTCCAACCCGAGAATCGAATCTTTGCTCAACGAGGGAAAAAAATAAAATTGTAAAAAAGGTTTGCCATAGTTTCCGCAGATTTTCCAAGTATAAACTAGCTGACACTTTTTGAAGTCTTGTTTTGAAGTTAGAACTAAGTATGTAACTTACAACACAGAAGTTGCTCCACATCGATCTTAAAATGCCTACTTTAAACCAGTTCATAAAACGCTTATCGAAGCGCTTCTTTGACTGTGGCATAAAACACTCCAACCCCTTGATCTCAGCGGCCGCCCGCTACACTCCCTCCCGCATTAGCAGTATTCGCCGACCAAGGCATACTTTAATCGCCCCCGACGACGCCACTACCCTCCTCCAGGAGAGTAGTAAGGCCACCAGCACACTACATAAGCCCAAAACCAGATCGCCGTCCTACCGTCCTCGCCGCCGAGGCCCGCCGCGACGCCCAAATCCACGCCCCTCCCGACCCTTGCTCGATTTTGCCTGTAGATTTAAATTCGTCCCTAAATCACTCAAATCCTGATCCAGCTAGTCCCTTGCTGCCCTCTCCCAGCGACGCCCTAAGCCGAGGTTCGTACCCCGAAAGGGGTGCCCTTAGCGTTGTCGCTTAGTTTTTAAGTTAGTACATAAGTTTAAGTCCTGGCTGGAGGCCTTAATTTATTAGGGCAACCACAGGCAAGTCCGTCTAAGCAGACGACAACCTCATAGGTTGACCTGCGAGATGCCATTCAAAAAAAAAAAAAAAAAACAGAAGTTGCTGATGCATCTGGTTTGGAAACTAAAAACTTAAGATAAGAAGTCGAAGTTCTTGTTTTTTTTTTAATTTTCTACTTTTTACGTTTTTAAATTTATTTAACTCTACCATTAACTCTGAATGGCTGAATGGCTATGAGAGGCACAACTGTGATTTTTATTGTCTACATCGTTTGTTTATTGTTGGACAATGCCACGTTGAAGTTGCGGAGTATCATAATTCAAGCAATTTCTTGCTTATAAGGTACCTCCGAATTTAAATAAACTTTTTTTATAAAACAAGTGATCGGATAGTTATGACCGTTTCATTTAAAACGTGTTAGATTATAATTTCCTGTTTATTTTTTAGGTCGGAAAAAATTATTACATCTTGTTTCTTAGCAAATCCCAATCAACATTAACAACGGACAGACATGATATTTTCTTCAAGTTTTATATGCTGGGGTCAGCTAGTTGCGCCACTTCTCCTTCCCAGCTAAAGCACTAGGAAGTGGTGATGGGCGGGCGTTTTGGTGAATGTCCTATGTAATCAATTTGACGTTCATAAAGTTCTGATTCTTTGCCTAATTTGAATTTAAATGACTATTGATTTGATTTCATTAGTCTTCAAAAAAGAAATGAGGTGTCGTTTCAGACATTAGTTCTTTTTTTCCTTCTTTTGTCTAAGTTTTCATCTGATGTTACGTTTTCTGGAAGCTCAGTTCTAATAATCGAATTTATCGAAGTAAAATTAGTAGCTCACTGTCAAATAAGGTCTCAACACAAAAACCCTTACTATCAGAATCTCAAGCTATGAATATATTCGATCCAGATTGGCAAATAGGGATTATGACAATTTCGTTTATTTTTATCTCAATAAATTGTTTGTTTCCAAATAGTGCAAACAAAATTACAAAAAGTGAAAAAGCTTATAAAATTGCCAAGTTATAAACGTTTTAAGATAGGTGTTGGACAAGGACAGCACTATCGTAGAAGTGACGTCACGACTATGTATCTTCATACTAGCGCCGAACATTGTCCGTACCGTGCGACAAGGACGGGAATAATCCCCTCCAAAAACTTTAAAAGCGTGTATCTTCTTCATATTTACACCGATTTAACAGATTTTTCGATCATATCATTTTTACTATGCCTACTTTGAAATTACATTATTTTTATGAAAATTTCTAATATCAGTCATTATCCCTATTTTCGCACATTTAGCTGACACCCTAGATTTCTCTGCGTATTTCCAACTAGTGGCATCTGCCGTGGCTTTTATTGCGCCAGTTCAGCAATTGTATGCACATCATAAACTTTAAGGAGTACTATTTTGGACGCTTTGTGTTACGCCAGATAAATTACACTGTTATCTAGGACGAAGCGTTTATATGCTAATATAAAGAGGCTAAGTTGGATATATCGCTGTGTTTCTTGAAGTCAAAGTGTTGGGAGGAAATTTATAGTTTCACACTTCCGAGTTGGCAGTGTCCAATATATTTATTCATTATTGTTGGACAATGCCACGTTGAAGTTGCGGAGTATCATAATTCAAGCAATTTCTTGCTTATAAGGTGCCTCCGAGTTTAAATAAAGTTTTTTTTATAAAACAATAGATCGGATAGTTATGACCGTTTCATTTAAAACGTGTTAGATTATAATTTCCTGTTTATTTTTTAGGTCGGAAAAAATTATTACATCTTGTCTCTTAGCAAATCCCAATCAACATTAACAACGGACAGATATGATATTTTCTTCAAGTTTTATATGCTGGGGTCAGCTAGTTGCGCCACTTCTCCTTCCCAGCTAAAGCACTAGGAAGTGGTGATGGGCGGGTGTTTTGGTGAATGTCCTATGTAATCAATTTGACGTTCATAAAGTTCTGATTCTTTAATTTATTCAATCCTGAGATATTTCGACAGAAAATCATATCGTTTGGAAGATTTATTTTTTGAAATTCGTATCGTCATCATGAACTGGTTCTTCTATCTGTCCTCCAAGGAAATGACTTCAAATATGGCTGGAGTACTTCCAAGAAAGTTTGATAGTTTGAAATTTATGAATTTTCGATGAATTTTCCTCGGCTTCGAGCGGCATATTTCGATTTATAGTTTCAACAGGTTTACGCGTATCTGTATATTTAAAAATATGTATTCCTTAATGTTTTTTTTTTAAATAAATTGCACCTATCACTGCTTGTCTCTGCATCACCCAAAGGTTGACTGGTAGAAAATGCCTATGGCATTAAGTCCGCCTCTATACATTCGTGTGTGTGAAATATAAATAAATAGCGTATGCGTATCAGCTCTGAGCTCACCAGAATAATCTCAGTTTGGGCTTTCCCACTTTAGTGTTAGAATTAGCATGAACGCGCTAAATATGCACTCATTATGTCTATGTGCATATTTTTGGCATAAGCGATTGGTTGCCTTATTCATGACATAGTCACGCGTTAATATGACGTGACCTAGCGAACTTACTGCAGTATACGCCAATTTAACTTACGAAAGCTGTTCCTTACTTATTTTTTTTATATTCTCGCTCCCTAATACATGGGACTTAAACATAACTGGCGAAAAATGAGTTTTACTATAAGCACACCTCTGCCACACCACACCCTTCGGGGATTACAATCGAGATGTTATTTTATTAAAATACACCAGAAAAGAAATACTTTTATTATTGACGAACTTTTGCCCGCGGCTTCGCCCGGGTTGAGGACAAAATTATCCCTAAAATGTAGCTACCAATATAAAAAGTATCATATGACCTAAACCAGGTCTAACTGTGTTCCAAATTTCATGGAAATCCGTTCGGACGTTAAAGCTTGAAAAGGTTAGATTTTTTTTTTTGGGAATGGCATCTCGCTGGTCAACCTATGAGGTTGTCGTCTGCTTAGACGGACTTGCCTGTGGTTGCCCTAATAAATTAAGGCCTCCAGCCAGGACTTAAACTTCTGTACTAACTTAAAAACTAAGCGACAACGCTAAGGGCACCCCCTGTGGGGTACGAACCTCGGCTTAGGGCGTCGCTGGAAGAGAGCAGCAAGGGGCTAGCTGGATTTGAGTGATTTAGGGACGAATTTAAAGCTACAGGCGCAGCGGCGCGGGCTGGCTCGAGCAAGGGTCGGGAGGGGTAGAAAAGGTTAGAGTAAAAGGTAGTACAGACATACATGTGCCAAATTTGATTCGAATCCTATTGGCTGAACAAATGAATTATGAATGGCAGGAGTGAAATGGTTGCAGACAGATAGAGTTTATTTCATGTTTCAAATAAAGAATAATATTTTAGTATGGATATCACATACCGAGAAAAAAAAACAAATTACTTTTTAATTGATTAAGGATCGAATCAAGGACCTCAGCGTCAGCCGGCGCGAGCCCTTAGACCAATGAGGCGAAAAAGTACCTTTGAATCTAGGACAAAACATCTCTATGCTAATATATAAAGCTTAAACCTCGTACCAACTGGCGATTTTTTCTCGCTCACTGGAATAGAAAATTCAACACGTATAATTTCGAAGCTGGGGATACACTCTGTTGGATTCTCAATGCTCGACTCAACACCGAGAGTTGAAAATCCAGGGCGCAATAAATAATAGTAGCGCGCACCTGGGCTTGCACCAGAGCAATGTAGAAATAGATTAGGTGAGAACGCTGTGCACTGAGCTGGGGAGTCCTTTGTACGCGGACACAATAAATTGTATTCAGGGTTTCGAGATTCTTGTTGTAAGTGTCACTAGTGTTTCTTTAGAGAGAATCTGTATTGGTAAGTAGCTAAATATATTTCTACAGATATAAATGCTTATAGATTCGAAATATCCGAGTCCGTGAGGATCGTAGCAAGTGAAGTTCTGTAGTTTCTACCTTTCCCCTTGGGAAACAGTTGTGATTGTGTTTGTAAATTAAGCATTTTAGTAAGTGCATGGCATGATATTTTTTAGAAATTTGAAGTTAACTTTTTATATGTTGCAACATAAAAAAAGATAATTCTCGAAAATGGTGTGTCGTAACGCAATAAATGAAAAATCCATAAACCCCTAATACTCGAACACATTAATAATACATTCCATTTTTTTGCGATAGGGCACCAATTTCGAGAGATTAGCAAAAGAAAACAAAACAACTGATGCAGTACTATTTTTGCACCTGAAGTCGAGGTATTGGTGTGAATTTTATCTTCAAACGACATGCATTTTATTTATTTTTATGTAACGCATATCTACACCTACCTACTACAAAAACTAAGCAAAATATTTTATTAAAAACCAGCAGTGATACACAACTAACAAAAAATATTTAGATAAAATAAATCCAAGAGCTTTCAATCTCTGCATATTCAAAAACTTTATTACATCCAACACATTTTCAGCATCCTAGCTCCCGAGCACAAGTTCTTGGCATGTTTCCCGCGGCAGATTTTGACGGCTAGAAAAAATAAGAGCTATTTTTCTTAATGCTTTTATTAACAAACGTATATCATCTTTTGGTCCCCATTTAGTTTGAGACTTACATGTTATTATTGTCCTCCTTTTTGTTCAAAAGAATTTATTGCCACATTGAAAAAAATTTTTATTTCATGGTTAGTGTTGTTTTTGTGGGCAACATTGTTATTGTAATTTTATCTGTCATTCGTTTTATAATTTATTATCATTTCTGATGATCATTAAACTTAAATTGGGGAGCGTTTTGCTTGCGATCGTACTGTTGCGTTTAAATATTATTTTGATGGTGTTAAAACACCTATTAATATTATACTAGCTTAATTTTAATTATGAAAGTTTATAACACGATTGACGATTTTATTATTGATGATTCACTGGCTGATTGACATACTGTTTCTCTGATTGACATAATTATTGCGATCCTGTTTCACTTATTTTTAATTTCCGTTTGACATTATTTCATTTTATTTCTGTGATCACGCTGTCATTTTTACTATTTATATTTTTGTAATTCCAATGATCGAATACTTATTTTTTTTATTTGGAACTAAACCTTTGCAAGCCCATGTGACGATAAAATGTGGAGAACTATAATATAAAAATCACCTATGTACTATACCCATGTTTGCAAAGGAATAAATGATTTTATTTGATTTGATTTAGCTTCTGTTCGCGACTTCGTCTTCGTGAATTTTTTTTTACTCCGGCGACGCGATGCGATGAGGGGGGCATCGCATCGCGTCGCCCGCCCGGACTATTTTTTCGTTTTGTTTAGCATTATTTCTGCCTTTTTGTCTTTACTCGGCTCCTAAGGGTCGTAGCCTAATATAAAATAGCCTCCAACCTTCCTCGAGAATTGGACTTTCAAATGCAAAAAAAGGAGTTTTTCAAATACGACTGGTAGTTCTAGAGATTTCCGCTCAAACAAAAAAGATACAATCTCTTTAGTTTTATTACATTTGTATAGATTTTGATAAATAAGTATTCAGGCTATTTTTAAGATTAATATAGATCAGTGGATAAAGATTTTTTTTAAACAGTGTCCTCCCTTTACACCACAAAAAACGCTTGGTACATACCCATTTTAGAGTTAATTGAAACAGGCAGTAAAATCCAAACTTTATTACCCTTTTCCACCCTGTTAATGGTTGACTTAGACGAAATATTAGTAGTAAAAATACTAAAATTCTTTATTATTTCCTGAAGAAAACATTGCTAAGTTTCAAGTTTATTAACCAAAGGTATAAGATTGTTCATATAAAATTCATCTCCTCTTTTGCCCCCACAGGGGCGGAAGTTTTGAAAACCTTTTGGCACGTTTCCATATCTTAAAGATTATTCATACCCATTTTTGAGTAAATCAAGCCACGCATTAAAGTCCACCTCTTAAAAATTGAATAACGCGAGTTAAAATTCTTCCATACGAAGTTCGACTCCCCCCAATCTTCCTGTAGGGGGAAGATAAGAAAAATAAAAAATGACAATCTATATAATTTACTTAGATTCGTTCGAAGTTTATTAACTCAAGTACCTAATAAGATTTTTCATACAATCGAAATCCCCGCATTTCACCCCTATATAGATCGAATTTCAAAGAACCGCTTCAAATTTGATGCCTACATCATAATAACTATCTGTGTGCCAAATTTCAGCCCAATCCGTTCAGTGGTTTAAACTAAGCGTTGATAGATCGCCCAGTCAGTCACGGTTTTCATTTAAATATTGCTTATTGTATTTATTTTGTTGAACACTTATCTGGTTATTATGTTTGTATTTTATTTTAATCTTAGCGTTTGCTGCACCGTTTGACGTCATTCAACGCCGGCTGTCGCTGAAAACCAGCGCTGGGGCTCTGTCTCGCATAGGATCGTGGCATAAAGTTCCAATGTGTAGATGTCGACGGTGTGAAATCTTCCGAGCTACCAGTTCAGTTAGGTGTACCTCAAGGCTCAATACTGGGTCCATTCTTGTTCTTAGTGTATATCAATGACTTACCATTCTATTTAAATGATATCTGTGACGTTGTACTGTTTGCAGATTATACCTCTCTTATTTTTAAAGTACAATAGACAAGATTTTGACGACGTAAACAGTGCACTATCAATGGTTACGGATTGGTTTACGTCAAATAACCTAGTTCTCAATGCCAAGAAAACGAAATGTGTGAAGTTCGTCTTAGATAAAGAGCTTCTTGAAACTGTACACTCGGCGGTTTTTCTGGGCATAACAGTAGATGCCAAACTTCAGTGGGGCCCACACATATCAAGCCTAGCAGGCTCAGTTCAGCCGCCTACGCCGTCAGGAAATTAAGACAATACACTGACGTTGATACAGCTCGGTTAGTCTATTTTAGTTATTTCCACAGCGTTATATCCTACGGTATTCTGCTGTGGGGCAAAGCCTCTGATATTCAAAATATATTCGTCCTTCAAAAACGAGCTGTCCGAGCAATTTATCAGCTAGGAGCCAGGGTTTCTCTTAGTGATTTTTTTGAAGATATTGGTATTCTCACGGTGGCATCTCAATTTATTTTTGCCAACATCTTATATATTAGGCAAAATATACACTTATACACTAAAAACAGTGATTTTCACAATGTTAACACTAGAAATAAGAACAGACTACGTGCTCCCTTTCACCGGCTTCATAAGGTCCATAACTCATTTGTTGGGCTTGGTACCCATAACAAGTTACCCTCTTCTTTAGTAGATTTACCTTTTAATGCGTGTAAGGGTCAAGTTAAATCCAACCTTTGTTCAAAGGCATATTATACCATTAACGACAACTTAAACGATAAGAACTGTTGGTCGCTGTGATTAACTCAAGACAATGTTCGTGTTCTTTCTCCAGAATCAGCTTACCTACTGACAGGGTATATGAGTTCATATATTTGTTTTTTTATTTTATTTGACGGTGTAAGTCAATTATTTTGTAATCTTCATTTATTATTGACATGATCTACTCATTACAATGTTTTTTAATGAGCTGTATTACTATATGTGGTTAGCTAGCGACCTCGACAATTGATAATATTATTCTTGCCTGAGAAAACGGGAGCAAGTTCGTCATGTTCCCTTAGATGTCACTGCTTGCGGTAGTGTCGGGGGTCGGGTTTTCTCCTTCCCTCAAATATTTCGAGGGGGGTAATGGCTGATCTTTGCGTTATGCTCGTGAACGGGTGCTGCTTGTGGTGACTGGTCGTCTTGCTGTCTATGGTTTTATTATTGTTACAGTAATTCTTCTGTTAATTTATTTTACTTTGATGGTACTAGTTTATCATTTATTTATTTTATTTGTTTGTATAATAATTCCAGTATTGCATATGTAAGCTGCCATTCCCTTTAGGCCTGAAGGCTTTTATTTATGTACTTTTATTTACATTCAATTTTTTTTTCCTTTCTTTTGTATTGGCGTGGCCAACTGACGAATGGCAATTAACTTAATGTTTTGGTAATTACTTACAATTGTTTAGAATCCAGTTCTTCTAACCGAACAGACAGCTGTGCTGCTGGGGAGTTTGTTGCGCCACTTCTTCTTCCCTGCTATAGCACTAGGAAGTGGTAAAGCGCGTTCGTTTTGGGGGATTGTCTTATGTAATTAAGACGTTCGAAAAGTTCTGATTCTTAGCCTAATTTGAATAAATGACTTTTGATTTTGATTAAGCTGAGCGATGGCTGTTTTGCGTAGATGTGACGCATATTTTCCCTAAACTTGATCTTTTTGGTGTTTGTGTTCGATCACGGCGTCATGTTTACCGCAAAGTGAATCTATACTTGTGTGCTATACACACACTGTGGAAATCTAAAAAGACATTAGAGGTACTACAATAAGATTGGAAATTATTTTAAGTCACACATTTACTAATGTGTGACTTAAAGTAATTTCAAATATTTAAAACTTTATGGGAATCATCTACTTTTACAATATTTGTAAATATGTGAGCACCATGTATCTATCACATAATTAATTTACCAGCCATTGCCATAGATATAATTCTTTTTACCTATTGTGGTATAGTAATTTAATTCTAGATGCATCGTCTTAACATGTAATAAAATATTGTAAAACATTTTAAAAGAGTAACGGTGGTTATTCTTGCGCATTCTTCTCCATATGAAACTGCCTTTTGGAAGTGGCAACTAGAATAAATTCTATAATTTTTTGTAAATGTTGACGTGCAAAAGTGCCACTTAGTGCCTATTTTAAATAAATGATATGACTTTCACTTTGATTTACATACATTTATTTCAATGTTTATAAAACAAACAAATAAATTTTCCCTAAACACACGCGTGCATACTAACGAGTATAAAGTGACAAGTTGTCATAGTACACTCGACTACACAATTGGTTCGCAATTTAAATTTGCATGCAAATTAATGACATGCACGCCGTCAATTTGACGGCTCACAACCAGCCATTGCCGAATTCATGGCGCCGCCGGGACTTGGAGGGGATCGCTGTTCGGATAATTAACGCGAATTTTGCCGAACGAAGTGCAAGGTCTGTTTTCTATGTGGATTTAGAAATTACTTTTCGGATTTTGTATTTGGGATAATCAGTGCTGTAAACTGCTGTTATTTAATTTTTAATCATTTCGTTAATCCTGTACAAAGTTAGATTGCTTTGGATTTCTGTATAAACGAATATTTGCTATAGGCGTAAAATTGAGTATACCTAATACTTTTAGTAGAACATAACAATAAAACATAACAATACTTTCAAAGAAACTGACTTTGCATATAATGAAAAAGGAAAAAAATACACGGCAAAAAAAAGATATTTTCCGTAGAAACTTGAGGCCGCTTTAGGGCCTAAATACGGGCTAAAAAGATTGGTGCTCATTAAGAGTACACGTAAGTGGTGTGTTACTCAAAATAGTACACAGCTAAAATAACCTGGTAGAGTGGTAGCATGTGCCATTCAGAACCTCTTAAAATCCTTGGGGAAAACTACTTAAATTTATGTAGGCACGTATATTTTAAAGTTAAAACATCTACCCAAGTTATTTTAATCATCTCACAATAGTATTTAATCATCTCACAATAGTAATTTTCTCAGTAACAGAAGAAAAGCATCGCGAGAAATTGTTTTTTTACTGTACAACAAAATGATAATGTCTTACGATTACCAAAGGTTTTTTGCGTGGCGGTCATGAAGCGTGCGCCGACGTTCGCGTGTTGAATAAGATTCAGTTGCTGATATGAGGGTGCTAGTGCTCCGGTAGTGATAATGTGTTAAGTAGATATAGGCAGTGACATAGTTTGCACACACATCTTCGATCATTTATCAAAATACATTAAACGGCAACATAATTGTGACTAACTCCGACAGCGAAACTGATGTGACCATTTAAAAAAAAAACTTTTTTTTTATGGACACATTAGTTTCGCTGCCATACAATAAAATGATGACAGGGCTATGGCCCTTCGATAAACATAGGTTTAAAAGTGCTACAAGGGTGAGGACGGTGTCCATACGTTTTTGAGCATTGTTCTTTCAGATTAACCGTTGCGATTTGTAATGTTGTAAGAACTTGATGAAAATTATTTTATTTCTGTAAGTAGGTTACTGTTAGAGCACTGCGTTATTTGACTTATAAAGAAATGGACACAAACACTTTTACACGTCAATCATATTTTAAAAACTAAATGAAGTCGGCGTTTTCTATCTGACTACTCTGAGAAGAAAACCGAAACAAACTCAGACGTCAGTATCTTTTGAAGTCCAGACATAATCTTGGTCAGATCATGTGAATGGATCATCAAGAAAATGGCAAGGCTATTCAATAAAACACAATACCTACACATAAATACTGCTTGACACTATTTTAACGTAATCTATTAACTACTACATTCCCCGTTCGAAAATTAAACTCAAACGCTTAAATGTCATCATGTCAAAATAAACGTCAAATAAAATATCTATGCTTATATTCACCGAGTTCTGTTTGGCCCGAAGTAATGTAAACACTTCATCGTTATAGTGCGACCACAAACAAGTGATCAGTTTGAATTGTGTGTTTATTTATTAATAATCAATAACATTAGACTGTAACTGTCCCATTTTTGGGTAAACTATACTCTTCTCAAACAGAGAAGAAACTATCGATTCCGAACCATTTAGAGTTATGAAAAGGAAATTCTAACTTATTATTATAAACGCGAAAGTAAGTTTGTTTGTTTGTTACGCTTTTACGCTAAAACAGCTGAACGGATTTGAATGAAATTTGGCACACAGATAGACCATGACCTGAGTAAGAACACTGAGTAGGCTACTTTTCATCCTGGATCGCAGACGAAGTCGCGGGCAACAGCTTGTAAAATATTTTAAAATTTGTGAAGTCGCAATACGCGTAATAATGCTTTTCTGAATTTCGGGCAAAACATTTTTTCTTCATTTTTGTCATCGACACGCCAAGAAGAATAAAATATTTAAAGATAAGATAAGATAATGATTTATTTCTCACCACAATAATATAAGTACATTTACAAATGATCAAAAATTAAATATAGGTAGTAGTGAAGGACAATACCTTAAACGAAATACTCGAAGAGCAATGATTAGATTTCGCGCAAGATGATAGGTTTATGTGTATCTGCGGATCTTTATGTGAACCTGGCTGTTATAGCCTGACATACCAATCCTTGCGTAGATGCGTTGTGACTTCATGTACACGGGTAAGTCTGCCGTAGACTTTTCAGCTGGGGTATTGAGGGGTAAGCCCTACGGTGGGGTAGCTTTGCAGTGGCGTGAAAGTGAGCGCTTTATAGCTATAAGCGCCACTATTGCGAATCGACAGGTGTTGTTTTTTAGTGTGTATACTCGTAATTAGTCTGTACGCGGCCGAAATCGGAAATAATCGTTTGCCGCCATCTCGACGTTAACACTGAAGGCCGATTCTCGTACTCTATAAATGTTCAAATTCAAGTCGCTATCCCATCTCTGCGGCATTTTTGACAGATTGAGACTGTGCTAGGATTCGTTCTTAAAAATACGGGAATTTCCCCTCTGGTGCCAAGGGAGTGTGTTGTGTTTCGTGTTTTTCAAAATAAATAATCGACATCATTAAGACAAAACTGATTTAAAGTACTGGCTTGACGTGCAAACACTCGCACAGACTTATCTTGCGCGCACTCTAGTTGTAAATTTGCTTCACAATACACTCGGAGAGCGAACTTTTCAGAGTTAGGGTGCTGGGTTGAGAACGAATCGAAATTATTATAGGCGTCTCTGTAATTAAATTAATAATAATTGGTAAATTTTCTTTACTTTGTGTTAATTGTTTCATCACCACTGCTCTCAAAACGGCGAAGGAAAACATCGTGAGGAAACTGGCATGTCCTAGAACCAAAAATTTTTTGGTAGTAAAATAACAGCGCATCAGTTACTTATAGATAAACACCACATGCAGAAAACAATAAATTAGGTAAATAAGCTAACTTACTTACGTTTTAATAACATTAATGAAATTTTGAGTTTTAGTAATTAATAATGGTTATATTGATAACAATTAATTAAAAACAAAAACAAATGTACAAATTCATAATATATGATAAAATGGATAAATTGTTTAAAAAATTTAAAACAAATTAATAAAATAGTTACAATAAGTAAATTCATAAAAAGTATTAACACGTAGTTGGCAAGTATATAAAATTGATTGAATAGAATAAAAAAAAAACGGTAAATGTAAAAGATAGAATTGAAAAATTAATAACATTGGTAAAATTGACACAATTATTTATCAATATCTGATTGGAATTAGTGGTTGGTTGGTAAACGATTATCTATCTATCTCACCGAGAGGAGGCCTGTGTCCTAGCAGTGAGAACAGTATAGTCAAAGTCAAAGTCAAAGTCAAAGCATTTATTTCAAATAGGCCCATAAAAAGGCACTTTTGAACGTCAAAATTTACATTAAAAATAGAACTGATTCTAGGCGCCACTTCCAAAAAGTAGTTTCGTATGGAGAATAAGTGGCAAGAAACTCCACCGTTACTCTTTTAAAATGTTTCACAATATTTTGTATACATTAATTATATTTGTTTATGTGAAGACGATGCACCAAGAATAAAAATACTATAACACAATTGCTAAAAAAAAAAAAAAAAAATCAAAGGCATATAAATTAATCACGTGATAGGTACATTGTGCTCACATATTTACAAACAACTGTAAAAATATATGATTTTCCTAAAATATTAACTAGGATATATATAGGCTGATTATGCTTATGCTTATGCTTATGTATGTCGGTAATTTATGTGGTCTATATAATAAGAATAAAGAGTTCTCTATCTATCTCAACTAACATGTTTTTCAATCGTGATACCGGACTACGCGCCGATTTTTCAAACGTATTTCGTCAGATAAACTTTTCTGAAGTATTTATAATAGGGGTTTGACTTATTCTTTATAAGAAAGCTGTCTTACCCATTGGGTTTTTCTATCTGGAATTTCTCAGTAGCAGCCCGAAGTCTGGATTCGTGCCCGGTAGATGGCAATAGGCTCGCCCCCTATTACATGGGACTTAAATATAACTGGCGAAATGTGGGTGTACTATAGGTACACCTCTGCCCAACCCTTCGGGGAAACAAGGCGTGATGTTATGTATGTTATGTTATTATAAAGACACTTTCGAATTCATGCCTTTCAAACTTTCTTCAGACTCATCCTACGCAAAAATACTAAACAACAGGTCGATACAGACAGTTTTATTGCTTCCTCTACCGTCGTATATATCAATATTAATACACGGTTTCTCCTAGATCTTGATATTAATAAAATTAATGAGATCATTTCATCTGCCTGTTAGTATTTAATGGATTCTGGTGGCGACAGGTTTACGGCTGAATTAAATAATCTGATATTTAATCTGTGCCAAGACTGAAAACTAATTTTTGTTATCTGACAAATCATTATATAGGAGTTCTATTAGGTTTCGTTAGCAGTATGGTCATTATTTCACCCGAAAGACGTCCACTGCTGGACATAGGCCTCCCCCAAGCACCGCCACTTCGGCCGGTTCTGTGCTTCCCGAATCAAGCGGATTCCTGCGTCATTCCAAGGTCATCGGTCCACCTTATGAGAGGCCTTCCAACGCTACGTCTTCCGTACGTGGTCGCCACTCTAGAACCTTTCAGCTACATCGTCCATCTGTTCTGCGAGCAATGTCCCCTGCCCACTGCCACTTAAGTTTGGCAATTCTTCTGGCTATGTCGGTAACCTCCTACGGATCTCTTCATTTCTGATTACGGTGTCTACTAGGTACGGTACAAGTCACCAAATATTTATACAATAATTATTGTCTATAGGCTGTTGCCTGCGAATTCTTCTGCGTATGTTTTGTATGACATCATTTTTAAATACAAATATCCATAGTGAAAAGTAGCCGTTGTCGTTCTTCAGGGCTACACAACGATCAGTAACAGACAGGCAGAACCGAGATATTTAAATAATTATGTACAGTAAATAAATTTCGTTTCTTTCCTTATACTTAGTTCACGCTTCGGATTAAAACTTGTGCGCCAAAACAATCTAGAAGTAAAGAATTTGATCCAGATAAGGCACACAATGCATATTCTCTGAGACACGATGTTTGTATAAAACATATATAACATCACGCCTTGTTTCCCCGAAGGGTTGGGCAGAGGTGTACCTATAGTACACCCACATTTCGCCAGTTATGTTTAAGTCCCATGTAATAGGGGGCGAACCTTGTTAAAACAGATGCCTAACAGAACAAACGTAAAGTTTTTGTTTTATACCTACTAGCGGAGAAAATTGTTTCTGGTGCTAACACGTGCCGTCCATCTCGAAAGACTAGGAACCTACGTTAAAGCAGAACTTGAATTTGATAGAACTTGTCATGTTTTTATTTATTAATTTAAACTTTTCGAACACAAAAAGGTACAAAGGCGGACTTAATGCCTTAGGCATTCTCTACCAGTCAACCAAGGGTGGTTGCCCATTCGAAAGCGTAGTAGGTACCTATGGAGAAGAACGGGCAAGAAACTCTACGGACACTCTTTTAAATAATATTGTTGTTACAAATATATTAGTTACATCATTCATGTTGACACTACAGGTTAGAATGATGTACAGAAACCGTACACGTTAAAAGCGTCCAGAGTGCAGCAAAAATAATAAAAACAATCCAAAAAATAAATGTTCACGAACATGACGCATGGATCAGCACCATTCAGCTAAACCATTTTGAAGGGAGCTAAATGATCCTGCTGAGCATGAGGTCCTGGGTACGATTCCCAGGTCGGGCAAAGTGTTATTGTGTTTTTCTATCTAGAATTTCTGAGTAGCAGCCCGGAGTCTGGATTTGTGCCCGGTTGATGGCAATAGGCTTGCCCCCTATTACATGGGACTTAAACGTAACTGGCGAAATGTGGGTGTACTTTAAGTGCACCTCTGCCTAACCCTTCTGGGATTACAGGGGTGATGTTATGTGTTAAGTGTATGTCATTTTTGTCCTCTCAGTGATGATTCTTTTCAGAACTGTTGATATCAAACAACAAAAATTTCAGTGTATATTTTATTTTTCTTCTGTTTTCTTTCGATACCGTAGGATACCGTCGCGCATGTGCTCTTTGAGTACACAGGCGATACCCAGATTAGGACGTGGTAACCAGATCTTACACAGATGTTCTAAACAGACCAGGAGATTTGATCAACTTCTGGAGGTAGGTGGGCCGGTCGGAATAACCACTGACGGCCGCCATGGCCCACGCGAAACGGTCTTCTTGAAGGGCTAAGGGCGAATTTCATCAATGAAACTGAACGCGATCAAGACATAAACTACGTTTAAGAGCTGTCAGTGTAATTATTTTCTATGGAATATTGACACTGACAGCATTTGAACGCGTTTTAGATGAGTCGTACGCGTTCAGTTTCACTGGTGAAATCGGCATTAAGTGCGGAAACCAAATCCTCTAACTTAGAACATAATATAATATAACACATAGATGCCTTTTATAATACTAACAATTCTATTCGCTTCAAACCGGAACACATAACACTTTTTTATTTATTTTTATAAATGGCATCTTGCAGGTCAACCTATGAGGTTGTCGTCTGCTTAAACGGACTTGCCTGTGGTTGCCGTAATAAATTAAGGCCTCCAGCCAGGACTTAAACTTTAATACTAACTAAAACTAAGCGACAACGCAGCCTGTGGGGTACGGACCTCGGCTTAGGGCGTCGCTGGAAGAGGGCAGCAAGGGACTAGCTGGATCAGGATTTCTATTATTTAGGGACGAATTTAAAGCTACAGGCTCAGCGGCGCGGGCTGGCTCGAGCAAGGGTCGGGAGGGGCGTGTATTTGGGCGTCGCGGCGGGCCTCGGCGGCGAGGACGGTAGGACGGCGATAGGGTTTTGGGCTTATGTAGTGTGCTGGTGGCCTTACTACTCTCCTGGAGGAGGGTAGTGGCGTCGTCGGGGGCGATTAAAGTATGCCTTGGTCGGCGAATATTGCTAATGCGGGAGGGAGTGTAGCGGGCGGCCGCTGAGATTAAGGGGTTGGAGTGTTTGATGCCACAGTCAAAGAAACGCTTCGATAAGCGTTTCATGAACTGGTTTATGGTAGGCATTTTAAGGTCGATGTGGAGATTTATATTACGGACATAGAAGGGGGCACCTGTGACCTTTCTGAGGAAACGGTTCTGGAGGGTCTGCATCTTATGGAGATGACGTGGGTGAGCGTGCGCAAATACAACGCAGGCATAGGTCATGATGGGACGGATGACTGCGGTGTAGATGCGCAACTTGCATTTAAGTGACAGTTTACTACGGGCTGTCAGTACAAAGTGGAGCCTGCTAAGAGCGAAGGAGGCGCGCGCGCGAACCGCCTTAATATGAGCCTTAAAGGTAAGGTTTTCATCGAGGATCACGCCTAGGTATTTGGCTTGCTTCTCCCAGGGGATCGGCTTACCGTACATAGTGATCGGGCTGGGAAGTGGGGGAGGGAGTCGACGACGTCTCGAGAAGAGAACCGCCTGACTCTTATCGGGGTTGACCTCGATTCTCCATTTCCGGAACCAAGCGCCTAAGACGTTTGCGGAGGTTTGGAGAGTACGAGCTATAGCATTGGGACAATGACCGGTATAGTATATAGTAAACGGCAGTGTCGTCGGCGAAGAGAGCCAACTGAGCCTTTTTACTCTGTGGGATATCGCTGGTGAACAGCGTGAAGACTAGAGGAGATATGACGGAACTCTGAGGGACACCGGCGCGAATAGGGTGAGGGGACGAGAGTGCACCCTCCATGCGATAGCGGAAGGTGCGATTCGACAAAAAGGCTCGTAAGATGAGCACGAGACGATCTGGCACTCCTAGTTGGTAAAGCTTGTATAACAAGCCGTTGTGCCAGACTTTTTCGAAGGCTTTCGCTTTGTCGAAGAATAGCACACCCGTCGTCGCGTTACGCTGCATACCGGCGCACAAGTGCTCTACGATACGGTGGACCTGGTGGATGCTCGAGTGTTGGGGACGGAAACCAAACTGCTCGTTGGGAATGAGGCTCTTTCCTTCGGCGTAGTCTTTGAGACGCTTATAAATAAGCCTCTCGTAGATTTTGCCGAGAACGTTGAGTAAGCTAATGGGACGGTAGCTGGAGGCCTCAGACTTTGGCTTGCCTGGCTTTGGGATACCGATGACTGTTGCTTCTTTCCATGCTTGTGGGAAGGTGTTGTTGCTCAAGGCGCCATTGAAGATGGCGGTCATAAGCATTATTAGAGGGGCAGGTAGGAGTTTGTATACCTTGTTGGTAATACCGTCCGAACCGGGGGCTTTACGAGCTTGGAGCCCTTTTATGATGTCGTGCGCTTCGTCTGGAGTGACGGGAGGCAGAGGATCATCAGGGTCTTCGACGGGTGGAAGGGAGGCTCTCCGTTCGACTTCAGCGTCGACCTTGTTCAGGTGAGCTTGGTCTACTGGTTGAGAGCTGGGAGCACACTGGGACTCTAGGCTGTCAGCAAGGCATTCGGCCTTGTCGGTGCTGTCAAACGCGACGCTCTTGTCGGGGCGGATGAGGGGAGGCATAGAGACCTCCTCGGAGGAGCGCAATTTCCTCTGAAGGTGCCAGAAGGCTTGGTGAGTGGGCTCGAGTTCACTGAGCATCTTGTTCCAACCGTGTGAGCGAACCTACCCTATGCGTTTCTTTACAGCACGTTCGCGTCACAAGGGAAGGAGTCGTAGGCACGAATAGCCGCATTCTTCTCGGTTATCAAGTCACGTACGTCAGTAGGTAGTTTCCAGCGATGGTCTTCCATCACCGGAACTTCCCGTGAACAATCCGTCAAAACGGATTGAACGTGCTCAGTAAACGAGTCGATTGCGGCCGTCGGACGGCGACTGACACTATGTGATCGGGGATGGTGTCCAATTGAGGCGAAGTGGTGGATTTCAGTCTTCACTTACTTTCCTCCAGTCGGTTATCATCTGGGTCTGAGGGGGGCGGTTGGGATCGCTTGGGCCAGGTTAGGGGGCAAGATGCATGACTACTGGGCGGTGGTCAGAGTTAAGCTCGTGGAATGTCTCTATTGATTGCAAACGGAGGTTCACATTCTTGAGCAGCGCTACATCGAGTATATCAGGAAGATGGTTGGGATTTCCGGGGATATAAGTCGGACTCATTGGAGCGATGACGTCAAAGTTAAGGGATTCGCCTAACTTGAAAATTATCCGACCTCTGGTAGAAGTCGTGCTACTACTATTCCACGCCGGGTGTTTGGCATTAAGATCCCCCGCCAGTATGACGGAGTCACTCATACCGAAGAGGGCGGTGAAGTCCTTTTGGAGAGAGATGGGATCCTCCGGACCATTGTCTGGTGGAATATAAGCAGAGATGATGGTGATCGGTTGGTGACCGGTCATGCCGAGCCGACAGATAGAGGTCTCCAGATGGGAGAAGAGAGGAGGTGGGTCTATAGGGATGCAATACAAAGATTTCCTAAAGTATATGAGTGTGCCACCCTTGTGGCGTCGAGACCTGTCATTGCTTACTTTTTCATAGTTGGCAATGTTCGGGTTGCGGTGATGAGGCTTTAAGAAGGTTTCCTGTATGAGGAGGATGTCAAGCTGGTGGTCGCGGAGAAAAGCGGCGCTCTCATCGCGTTGACCTGAAACGCCATTTGCGTTGAAGAACCCTAATTTAAGGGACCGGGGTTTTGTACAGTTTAAACTCGTGTTAGCCATTGAGGATTTAGAATTTAAGAGATTTCAGGACTAACGCGATCTCCGGATACGCGTCAAGAATTTCCAAACGGCGACGAGGGTTGCCATTTGCAGGGACTATTTCGTCGGCCATTTTATCCGCGGCGGAGCTGTAGAGGGCCGCGTATGTGCTTATAATAATTTGGGCGCTATCCCTGCCCGGGGCTCTTTGCTGTGCAACTGGTGCCACGGAGGCTACAGAAGGCGCTGGGACGGCGGTAGCCAGCAAAGCTGGAATTTCGGCGGGTTGAACGGGTTTGGAGGGCACCGAAGCTGCGGGAGCTTTCTGGTGGTTTAAGTTAGCCCAGGGAGAGGGCCTCTGCGGACTAAGCCGTCATCTGCGCGGAAGGAAGCTTACCCCAGGGGCTTTCCCTGTGCTGGCGGTCGCTGGCGCGTTTCGCGAGTTTGGGAGAGGAGGACTTCGGGGCCTTAGGACAGCCCCGGTAATTTGCCGGGTGTCCCGCTTGGCCGCAGAGTACACAGCTGGGAGGCTCTAAACATTATTCCCTATCTTTAGGGCGGGTACAGTCGGCGGTGCCATGCTCTCCTAGACACTTGACGCATCTAGGGGTGGCATAGCAGTTGGACTGCGAGTGACCATATATAGCTCTGTAAGGCTTCTCTATTGAGATGCCTGAGAGCGAACACACCGACTTCACCTTGAAGATCGGGTGGTGACCTTCCGTGGGGTCACAGATGACTACGACCATGTCGTACACAATGCCCTGTCTCGCTTTATGCAAGCGATGGACGGCGGATACGGGAACACCTTGTGCAATCAGGTCGCTCTTAATCTCCTCGGTGGAGATTTCCTGGGGTACGCGCCTAATGACGACGCGAGTGGGGGTTTCCTCCGGAAGGGAGTACGTGTGAAAGGAATAGTTCCTTTCACGCAGGGCGCGCGAGAGATCCCTAAAGTCCGTAGACGTGGGAACGGTAACTTTGATCCCCTGGAGGGTGGATCGGGCGTTTGTGTAGTTGATCTTGCGATCAACACACATCCTAGAGATTTCTGGCTTTTGTTTCTTCGCGGTAGGAGCGGGTGGGCAAGCCATCGGACTGGCGGGGCGACTGGCGCGCGGACTAGGGGCGACAGTAGAGTTGGACGACAAGGTATTGGTCCTGTTTCTGGGCCTTGGTGGCCGGGCCAGCGGGGGCGGAGGATTTAGCCTTCCTCTTGCCTCCTTTAACGACGACTTGGAAGTCGTCGTGGCTAGAGGAGGAGGTGCGGGCTTCGTCCTCGGAGCGTGGGACTGACGTGTCCATGCTCTCCATCGTATTTGTTACTGCGGCGCGCAGCTGCGTTGTCTCTGAGACAATGGCGGCCGGAACAATAGAGGCCGTGACAATGGCGGCAGGCACAAAGGCGGGCGAGACAATAGGGGCCGTATTAGCGGCCGGAGTATTATCTACGGGGACAAAGGCTGGTGTAACAATGGGGGCCGAATTAGCGGCCGGAACATTGTTTGCCGGAATACCTTGTTCGCATGCAGGTGGCAATAGCGGGCTTTCAAGCGCGTCACTAAAGTTTGCGAGTGCGCCTTGAGACGGAGTGGGACTTGAACATTGGCTTATTTTGGCGCCATATTTCGCCAAAAACTCGGGGTCCTTTAATAGGACCTCTTTGAGGAACGCCAAAAGGATGGCGTCCTCCATGGTCGGAGGAGGGGGAGCTACTTCGGGGACGGAATGGTGGAAAAGAAATTTCCACGATAACCTAACCCTATATCTATCTCCCCGGGTGGATGGGCCCGGGGATGTGTGACCCTCTCTGTTGGGTGTAAACAGAGAGGTGAGTACCTATTGGTGAGCCTTAAGCTTGTAACCCGTCGCCAGTCTTATTGTGCGAACGGGGCCCTGACCAGTCTAGCGCGAAGGGTGTAGATACACCCTAAAGACACTAGGTGCGTAGCCCCAAGGCCGGTTATCTGGGATCCGTCCAACTAACTGCCTCGCCCTGAAGGGGTTCGGCGGGTGTGATTGGGTCAACACACTCGGCTTCGTTGGCACCGTAAGGTTTCAACCGAGGACCACGAAACTGTGGTTTTACCCAGAAGGGGCCTAGTGAAGCTACTCACGAAAGTCTGTTAGAGAAAAGAGATTTGCCTTGAAAAAGGCACTTTTTGATTGATTCAAATCAAATCAATTACTTGATTTGATTTTAAGTCGGAATAGTCGGGGCGAGTACGATGACATCACGTGGTAGCGACGAGTATAAACACGGAACACAACACTGGGCCGGGAGCGGGAGAGTGCACAGACACGTCCATCCGCGGCGAGTGTCGAGCGTCGAGTGTGAACACATAACACCACTGCTCTGCTTGGCTACATAAATAGGTATGGAATACCTATATATATCCATACTACATTGCTTTTTTGCAGTCTTAAAAAAATGGGGTTTATTAGGTGAACGGAGTAGAAGCTAATGGCATTTTTTTAAAATAACAAACAAAGATATTGATCTAGCAATAATTACTACACGAGCGAGGATGCGCGAATGGCTTGTGAGCATAAATTTTGATATTTTTTTAATCGGTTCGTATCAAAATTACTGTTTTTATTGTTCTAGTATGAAAACATTACTTTAGATGTGTAGTATTTATTGTTAGACCAATTTCTGAAATAAAATAAAAAACTATGACAGAGGCTTCTACTCGGTTCACCTATTATACCCTATATTTTTTTCAAAGAATGTATGTATCTAATAAACCACGTTGAACCGACGTAAAAATATTGCGAGGGGATTTTTTCGCGCACTGGACGTTCAAATCTCGGTGTTAAACCGAGCATTGAGAATCTAACAGAGTGCATCGCGTCGCGTCAAAAGCGCGTCGAAAAAACACACTGTTGGATTTTCAACTCTTGGCGCTAAGCAGTGCGATATTTTTACGTGGACTGTAGACTATAGTGTATTGTACCTATAAAGGATCTTATTATTTTGCACCAATTATGACCCCATTTTTTTGTCCACGAAATCACTGCAGAGATCGCAGAAAAAGGATAAGGCCGCCCATTGAATGTTTTGTTTTATTTTGCATTTTCTAGTGTACAATAAAGTATATGACGGCGCCACACTGAGTGACACATGACATTCGCTATTTTATGCGTCGGATTAGAATGACAATTGACAAGCTGTCATTCTGACGGAGCGTCGCATCTGTGTTAACGATACGGTAGACTTACTTTTTCGCTCGAGAGCCGCCGGCGCATCACGTACACGACGAATCGTTTAATCGATTTATTAATGTGAAAACGATTATTAGTTGCCAATTACAGTGGAACATACGTGGACGATGGATCACACTGTTTAAGGCCATCCTGAGCCTACATGCTTTGAAGATATGATGTCTAGGTGGAGCGTCACCCTACAATCAAATCAAAGAAAACGCGACAACAATTTCAAGCATGTGTGCGAGCGGGCGGTGTTTAACACTGCGCGTCTATGTCTCTGTGTGCGTGATTAACGATACCAGCTACTACAATTCTCCCATAAATCACATATAAAATAATAATAATTTTGTAATATTTATTGATAATAGGATTATTGGTTATTCTAAAAAATAAGATGTTATGTTGATTACCATATTTTACTCATCGAATAATTATGTTTGCTAAGGGCTGTTCAAAGGGATGTTCAATAGTCAGATAACTTTCATCCGAGGAACAAAACTGGAGGTTAAATCGTTTATTTAATAGTAATAATCAGTTCCAGTTATTAATAATGACTAAAATGTATGTTTTTAGTAAATTATTCAGCTATTTTAATAACATGTTTTAATTAGCATCGGCGTTAAAATCTTATAAAGACTTAGTAAATTCATCTTATTAAATTACTCTTGGCACTTTTGAAATCGGTGTATTGTATCCAATGCAAAAGTAGTCATTAAAAAGGGCTCATAAACAAAAATGTTATACGCGAACATTATTTTAATATAAAAAAGTACAGATGAATTAAAAAATCCCCCCTTTTTGAAATCGATTAATAAAAGTACACCAACTAAATATAATAAACATTAACTAACTAATATACCCACAAAAAAAATTACTTAATTTCGTAATCATACAAACAAAAAATTTATATGTAGTTTTTTCGGTTACTTACTGATAGTAAGTGATGTGTTTGGTATTTTTTACCCTTCCTTTATAATTCCGGCACAGTCTAATAGCACATACCGTCATTTTTGCGCTGTTTTTTGTTTATAACTTAGCGACCGTAATACGTTGTGTCACCAAAGCGTCACGATCGGCACTAATCGGCGTGTAAGAACTTAAAGGCCAACAGTTGGCCGGTATTTTTGACAAGTTTGCGCGCACTTGATGCTCTATCTAGACATTATATAATCAAAGCCTACATGTATATTAATAAATATATATGAAAATCTACACTACCCGGATTGCTTCCAACAAACATATATTTCCGGAAACTACATATTAAATCACGTTCTGTCCTATAAACAAACCATAACTTCAACTTCTTAATATAAAACCAATATGTTACTACTCGGAAATAGGAAAACTAAACAACATACATCGTTCTCAGAAACCACAAGTTAGGTACAAGACTTGTATTATTTCAAGTCACTCAAGACCAGAGCACAATTTGTAAGACAAACACACTGATATTTACGCTAGGAGTACATAAGCTTTCAAACTGGCCTGTGTACTCTGTGTACTCGAGTACACAAACTGTGTATAATGTTCGTGTACTTCGCCATTACAATGGAGTAGTTCTCTTTTGTTGCATTAGTTAGTGATAAGGAATGTCAAAAATAGATTTAGAAAGAAAACATAATACCGGATGACATTATTAATCGGCTTGAAAAAAATAGGGCATGATAGGTGAACGAAGTAGAAAGAAGCTTATGGCATGTTTAAAGAAATTGATCTAGCAATAAATACTACACATTTGAAGTACCAGAACCAACTTAAACAACGTGACGTCACTCCGTGTCTAATCACAAGTGACTGAAAGTACTGAAATTAGAGAGAAAGAGCGCACCGGACGCGGGCGAGCGTGAATGCGCGAGCGGCTCGTGCGCATTAATTTCGTAATTTTTAATCGGTTCATTAGTTTTTATCAAAATTACTGTTTTATTGTTCTAGTATGAAAAGTTTACTTCAAATGTGAAGTATTTATTCCTTGACCAATTTCTGAAAAAAAAAATATGCCATAGGCTTCTACTCTGTTCACCTATTTATTATACCCTATTTTTTCAAGACGGTATAAAATTTCACCTGGTACATTTTTACTACTGTTAAAATGTGGGTAACACTCGGTCTTATTATTGGTTATAATGGAATTTTATCAGACTTCTGTAATCACGAACCTATTCAGGAAATGAGGTTTTTGTGACACTGCAGTACTTACTTATTATTTTGAAATGGAAAATTACATAATTTCTTTAGAGCACTGGCCAAATTGAAAGGAACATTGCGCGAGATTCGGAACAAAATACGCTGGCGCTGATCGTATCACCTAAATTTTATGGAGGAGCTCAAACGGGCGCGAATAGTCTCGTGACTTCTTAAGGCCCTTTTATCCGGTTATCGAGGCGAAGCCTACTCAAGTAGCCTCTCGAGTAGTCACACTTTCACATTTTGTTAGGTATTTAAACACAGTAATTATTTTTAATCATTTCATCACGACAAACTCAGCGAACTGTGCTAAACAATCTTACTACCTCGTTTATATAAAAATAGAAAAAAAACACCGTTTGTTTTTAGCTATAACGTTGATTAAACATTACTAAAAGGAGCAAGTTGTTTTATTTTTCTATCGAGTGAAGTTAATTTAACCGTGTTATTAAAAGCGATTTTTAGTATTTTATAACACTGTTTTTTATGTTTACCATTGATTCAAAAAACTAGAAAGTCTTAAAGATCTTTGTTGGATCATAGCGACAGTTACCTAATACAATAGTCGCGGCTCGCATCTCACACGGGATTCGCCTCGGTGTGGCCAGAGCTGAAGGTCTTTGTTTAGCCTTAGATCGAAGTGGTTTTCTTGCAATAATCGACTTGACAGACGGGTTGTATATAAGTCACACCATTAATCTTCATTAATCTCTATTCTTGGCAATTCTCACCCAGAAAGTAGTCGCAATTTATTTCTATCAGACAGCAAGACGCTGCTGCCTATTTTTTTTATGTAATCCTTAGTCACCATTATGACACCCAATGGATAAAGAATTAAGTCGTCCAGTCCTTGCCAGTAATCGAAAGAAACCGCATTTACATGACGCAACTAGAATGTAACATTTTTTTACGCCACAATTATTGCGACAATATTTTTGACAGTAACATTTCAAAACATTATTTTATATTGCGAACAGTTGGCATACAAACGTTATACAATATTCACAAAAAAACTATAACATAAATCTTTGCGTGTTACGAAAACAATAACTAAAATGGAATGTGAAGAGATATGAGGAACAGGGTGTATAGTTCACTCATACTCTTCGGAAAAGGGAGGATCTTCCGACCAGATGGATGTCGTATCTGGTGGGCAATTGCCCGATGATTGTTGTCGGGAAGTTGTATATATGCTATCTGCGCGGTAAACATTCGCATGTGGCGGTATAGATGCCGCCACATCACTCCCCTCCGAAGACCGGAGGTCGATAGTGGACTAAGTCTTGTATCTTGCGATGCTTGCCAATGCCAGTTGGGTTCCAGTGGGTTAGAACCGGGTGTCGCATAGTTCGCGGTGAGTCGGAACTGTCTGCGAAGATGCCCCAGTGAGTCGGGGTGGCTGACTGCTGATGACGACCAGGAGAGGGATTAAGCGCTCTGCTTGTGGACCGGCCGAATGTGCAGTGTGCTGTGCCAAGGTTGCTGATGAGGCTAAAGGTGATGACCAGGAATGCGCTTGCGCTGCATGCTGATGGTCAGGACAACCGTTCAAGCCGTGGTTGCTGGCTGGCTGTGTGACTTGCGGGAGTGATGATGATGACGTCACGCTGAAGTAGTTGCACGAAGGCTGCGCTGACGTTCATACTCGGGGTCACCAGTGAAGAGATATGAGGATCACGTCGGGGTCACCAGTGAAGAGATATGAGGAACAGGGTGTATTGTTCACTCATACTCTTCGGAAAAGGGAGGATCTTCCGACCAGATGGATGTCGTATCTGGTGGGCAATTGCCCGATGATTGTTGTCGGGAAGTTGTATATATGCTATCTGCGCGGTAAACATTCGCATGTGGCGGTATAGATGCCGCCACAAATGTACTAGATTTGACATAACTACGCCGGCGCCATTTGCAAAAAGGCAGATGTTGCCTTTTTGCAAATGGCGCCGCCATGGCATGCGTAATGTAAGTTTGTCGTTGTGTATTTCACGGTTTCTCTGAATGACGTATTAACACATTAATTGCATTTTAGTTTATTTCATTTATGAGCGGAACGCGTGGGGTACAAACTAGATAGCCAATAAGAAAAAAAAACTCTCAAGAAACATCTATCCGATACCGATTTAGAATTTATTAGAGACTTTTACTAGATTTAATATTATAAATTTATTTATTTAATTTTACTAGTTTTATTTTTGTGATTGAGAATCAAGTGGGCGTTTAATCTCGTCGTAAGTAGTCTCCCAATAAAACGGTAATAATATTATTAAACAAATCTGTTTCAAAATGTGAACATAATTCTTACACACTCACTCACTTAAGGATTTAGTAACACATTTATAGCCGAACCGTATAAAGTATCTTTCTCCAATTTTGGCGTATTAAAGATAGTAAGCTCTTGTCTTAAAGTACCAATAAAGCCAAAATAGTCGACCCTAGAACGTGTTGACAGCTATTTGTTTGACAGGGATAGACTACTGGCTTTCATCAGTAGCGATCTGTCTTAGGTTATTGGGTTTAGCCGTTAGAAGGTTTCAACTTTATATGTCAGAACTTTTTCCAATAAAAAATTTTGTTTGAATAATTGTAATTCAAAAATAACCGACGAAAATAGAGGTTATACAGTTAACCTCAATTATTTATCAAATGAAAAACATCTTTATGGTGATTTAAAATTAGAATTTGGCATAATTATGTCAAATAATCAATACAAACTCAAAACTCAAACAAATTGACATCAGTACGTTTCTTGATCCATTTGTTTACATTTTCATCAAATACTTTTCGAACAGACCATACATATTTCTTTGTCAAAACATAATATCCAAATCCGTTCAATCTCACGTAATTACCTAGGTAGCCAAAAATCATAACAAACATTTGACATTTTATTTCTTAGTTTTTATTCGTAACTAACAATAACTGTATTTAATTGAACCAACTCCGCTGTTACGTAATTTGCTTTCTAAATATACAAATTTCCCCGTAATTGGTATTGTGAGCAACCCTTTATGGGAGTAATTAATAACGTCTCGGGAATATGATTATAGATGAGGGTGGTAACCCACGTTAGTTCAAACATGCAAATGATTTTAAATACAAGTTTAACTTCACGCCAGATTTTCCGCGAAGGGTTTGCAAGAGGTGTACACCGACATTATGCCGGTTTTGTTTAAGTCCCATGTAATAGGGGGAAGCCAATTGCCATTAGCCGGCCACTATTCCGGACTCCGGACTTCAAACCAAAAATTCGTGATGGGTTTATCAAACCCAATAACACTTTGCCCGACCTGAGAATCGAACTCAGGACGCCATTCTCATCAGTTGCGCTTGTGACCAAATAGTGTACGTATGGATTGAGGAGCCATCTCTCATATTTAAACCATCATGGTAAAACCTGTAAAAAGTTATAGGACGTTTAAGGTGGCTCCTCATTTCAGACGTCTGGATTACAACTCAAAAACTAACCGATGGATATTTTTGAAAATTTGGTACGATTTAGTAATAGTCATGCGTAATCTTAACATAAAAAAATGGGTATTGTACGGCTGAATTTGAGATAGCTACTGTACAATGTTTGGATTTATCATAAAAAAACATGAACTTCACATCAACATTTAGTACTAACTATATATAAAATGTAGTTTATATATAAACAGGAAAATCTGTTTCACTTTGGTGACACAACATATTTTTTGTGGCACCTCAAACCTGACGATATTTAGTAGAAATTTCTAGTAAACATCCTGCACTTTCAGTTTACTTTAAGGGCCATGGCTCGGGGCGGCAGGCTGCGAGGGTCGGAGCAAGCCGCACCTCGTGCTCAGCTTTGAGCGCCTTTTTTTTCACTTTACATGCCTGAAGAAATGTAAAAAGCCTAACTAATTAACAAAAGCTCAAACTCATTTGGTTGTAAGTTTGATAGACATCAAGACGCGAGGCTATCGCTTACTGACCGGCGGCGGCGTGTCCCTCGGTCTCCGTCACGACTCCGGACTAGTCAGGATGTTACGTTGCTCGTGTCGTTTTCGTTCATATCCTTTAGCGAGACCGATGGTCAGCGAGAGACGATGCTTATACCAGCCTTGATAAAGATTGGAGCCAAATAATAGCAGCTCTTGAAGCTATAAAAGTGACTGCCCACCAAAAAGCTTTGGATTAAAAACGAAGCTGCAGGGCTATTGGGTCAACTAATTTCAGTAGAAACGGCCATATTACCGGGATTTTGGAGGCCTGTATTAAAACAAATTAATATAGGTAGTTTAAAATATTTTACAATGTGTCGACACAGACGTTCAGGCTTTAGGTACAAGTCACTCATTACTTTTGTAGAAAATCAACCATTAAGAATCTTTTGATACTTTTGAAGGTTCTGGTAAAAGAATCCTTAGAATAATACAGAAACAGTCACAAGAGAATACACTATTAAGATAAAGAAACGAGACGATGCACTCTCGAGGGAGAAGCGTTGTAACAAGGACGTGACCATTTTAGGGTTAATACCATCTTTCCAATAGTGCGACTATTTTTTGGGCTAGCTTAGGAAACGCAAAATATCGTACGATGTGCAACCGCAAATTATGCGGGTTTATGCAAATTGGAAACAATGTCTGAAGCAGAAGTTAGAGTGAATGCCAAAACTCAAAAAATACCCGATTGATCTGGCGGATGATCTACAAAAAGAATGTGTTCTTTTAAAATAATTCTTGGCGTCTCATAAAAATAAACAAGGATTTGAAGGAAGCATTTCCAGATACTGAAATAGCATTACGCACATTTCTGAGCACTGCGGTGACAAATTGAAGTGCGGAACGTTCGTTTTCCGTACTAATAATAATAAATTACTTATGTTTAACAACGTTTAAATAGTTTAGCTATACCCAAAAACCTAAGACAGATCGCTACTATTGATAGACAGTACAATTTTATCTATCCCTGTTAAACAAATAGCGGTCAACACGTTATAGGACGGATATTCGGACGTTAAAACCATAGATTGATAGGTTTTTCTATCTCCAGTACGCCAAAATTGGAGATATATACGTTATTAGGTTTGGCAGCTAATATAAAGGGTGACAAGGTAAGTCGACCTATTTTTTTAAGGGGTTATACTAGAGGTCATTAGCAACAAATTAAGTCCAGTTACATCAGGGTCAAAACTGGTTGGTTACCGAGCAGTGACTGTACTTCGATATTTTTTCAAGTTTTCTGACTTGTTCACAAAAACAATTAATTATGAAAAAACTACTCCACTCCAAACATTTCATTTATACGTTTTGAACGCTGAAACATTTGTGTTCATAAAAAAATGCTTGTCTAAAACATACATAATCTCAGAAGGTCTTCAGTTAAAAATCGAAGAAACAAGAAAATACTTAATTTTCTGCTCTGACCTGAATGACCTCTAGTATAACCCATTTCAAGGAATAGGTCGTATTTCCCTGTCACCCAGTAGAAGATGACTAGACGCAATCCGTTAATATGAAAGTCTCATTGAATAATATGTTAGCCTATCTGTCCATAAAAAAAGAGGTGTTTGCATTCCTTACCATCATTCTCAGCCCACATCAACACACTGCTGGATTTAATTTTATAATGAAAAGTTTTTGCTTTTTTCCTTTAATTTATGGAGCGGCAAACCTATATACTCGTATTATAGGCCCAGGGCGTCGAATCTTTGGGCACGCCACAATAGCGGCGGTAATTCCCCTCTTTGAGGAGTGGTTGGAGAGGCGCCACGGCGTCCTCACCTTCCGCCTGACACAGGTCCACACCGGACACGGTTGTTTCGGGAGGTTCCTGTTTCGCATAAGGCGGGAGGAAACACCCGGGTGTCACCATTGTGTGGATCGCCCGGATGACACGGTGGAGCATACGGTGGAGGTATGCCCAGCTTGGGCGGAGCACCGCAGTGTCCTCGCGGAGGCGATTGGTGGCGGCGATCTCTCGCGTCCGGCCCTGGTCCAGGCCATGGTACGGAGCGAGAGGGAATGGAAAGCCGTCCTTCTGCCTCCTTCTGTATCCTTCTCCTTCTGCCTCCTTCTGCGAAGCAGTAATGCTCGCGAAGGAGGAGGCGGAGCGCGTGAGGGAGAGAGCCTTGCGCCCTCACGCCCCCACTAGCCACCGCAGGAGACGCCCAGGGCGTCGGGAGTCGCCTGCAGATTCCGGGCCACCGTAGGCGTGGGCTTGCGGACGGCGAGCAATGGGTAGCTCGCCGTCCGGTAAGGACCAGGCCCGGGTCGACGGCGCGTTGTGTTCCACGCGCGCCTCAAAGAGATGTCAGCACAAAGTGACGGGTTCCGATAGGCCGACGCCTCAGGGTCGCGGGTTATTCTAAAGAGAAACCCGTGGCCCTGGCACAGGCAACTGAAGGAACACGGGTGGGTTTTAGTCAGTAAACGTCTGACACGCCCTCCCGCTCCACCCAGAGCGGGAAAGGTCATTTGATGATTGAATCTTAAAATACGCCACTGCCTGTTGGTGTCATATACGAGCCGAGAATAGGTTTGTGCTAAATTAAATTAATTAATTCAAATACTAACAACACTAACATAGCATATAAGCTCAATCTGTTACTAACCACTGACAACTTATGGACTAATCTATAGAATTGATTCCAGTCTCCCCTTCCAAAAGGTAGTTTCGTATGGAGAACACTGGGCAAGAAACTCCACCGTTACTCTTTTAAAATATTTTAGACTATGTTGTCCACTGCAGGGCAAAGGCCTCCCTTTCTCCTTTTCACTCCAGTCTATCTTGAGCAAGTGTGGACCAATCCTGCCTGTTGGCATCAAGCTCGTCCCTCCATCTACTCCTGGGTCAGCCTCGATGTCGCCGGACGTTTTCTGCTTACATTGGACATTACATTGCTTCGAAATAATGTTAAGTACTTGCTGTCAAGTGTCTTTTTAATAAACCATCAGGCAAATGGTGAGTTGTGACAAACGAAAATTTGGCAATCCGAAAAATTTTATAATTATTTTTCATAGTTTTCTGCTTCAAACAGTAACAAAACCTACTTGTCGTGAAAATATGTTTTTAGGGTTCCGTACCTCTAAAGTAAAAATGAAACCCTTATATAGAATCACTTTGTTGTCCGCCCGTCTGTCTGTCTGTCAAGACCCTTTTTCTCAGGAACGCGTTGAGGTTCAGCTGGAATTTATATCAAATACTCAGGTCTAATGTCCCTTGGAGCTGTCAAACTTCTAAGCCAACGCAATCAAAAGATACAGCCGTTTATGCCGCAAATTTTCGACACTCGCAAGGGAATCAAAACCTACAAAACACAAAACCTACCATAAACTCAAAATCTTGAAATTTGGTACGAACCAACTTCTTACAGCACAGATAAAGGAAAATGCGAAAACCGTGAATATTTTGTTACAACATTCATAAAAATATTTTAATAATTTTAAACTTACTACCCCTTTCCTCATAAACGCGTAGAGGTATTAAATTGAAATTGATATCAAATACTCAGGTTTTTTATACCTACAGGTACAAACCTGTAGGTATAAAAACGGAACCCTTGGAGCGCGAGTCCGACTCGCACTTGGCCGGTTTATTTTTGTTGACAAATACGTGGCATTGTTATATTTAAAAAAAACCCAGCGCCTGGTTTGTAATGAACTGCTACAACACTAATATAAAAATTATTTATTAATTTTCATTAACTTCTGCGTCCTGTAATTTCCCGGATTCACATAATTGCGTTTTTTAAACCGGAATTATGCACAACTCTGCAGAGTTACTGTTATTACTGAAATGGTAATTGTTTTATCAACGTTCCGTCTGAAAAGATTATTGTTTTACTGCATTTATTGTTTATCGGAAATAATTGGTTACGTTGCATTTTAATCTTGATATTTGTTAGTTATGTAAATTTTTTATGTATATGTTTATTGACTGCCTCGTTGGTCTAGTGGTTGCAAGCGCTACTGCTGAGCATAAGCTCCAGGGTTCGATTCCCGGGTCGAGCAAAGTGTTATGGGGTTTTTCCATCTGGAATCCCTCAGTAGCCGCCCAGAATCCGGATTTGTGTCCGGTTGATGGCAATTCTCACACAGGAGGCTGTGGCCGCAGGGTGAGAGTTGCACCGAGAGCCATGGTGCGTTCCATGCTTGGCATAAAGCTTATAGACCGAGTTCGAAACATCGAGATCCAAAGACGTACGAAGGTTTTTGATATCAGAAAACGAGTTATGGAACTCAAATGGAGTTGGGCAGGACACCTGGCAAGGCGCAGTAATGGCAAGTGGAGTAAGGCAGTGATCGAGTGGCGTCCAAGGACTGGAAGACGAAGTGTCGTTCGTCCGGTATTGTTGTCATCGCGGGTAGAACCTGGATGAGGCTGACTGAGGAGCGTGGGGATTGGCACTAGAAAATAGAGGGCTATGCTCAGCAGTGGCTGAAGTTGGGCTGTGGGTGATGACGATGATGAAGGCAATTGGCTCATCCCTTGTGGGTCTGAAACATAACTGGCGAAATGTGGATGTACTATAGGTGCACTTCTGCCTAATCATTAGGGGAATACTGGCATGATGTTATGTTTATTCTTAATGGGAGAATTTTCAGAATGCAATGACACATCTCTTCGTTTCATTGGTTTTATAGAAGCATGAGGAACAGGGTGTAAAGTTCACTCATCCTCTAAAGAAAAGGGAGGATCCTCTGACTAGACGGGTGTCGTGTCTGGTGTGAAAATGTCCGTCAATTGTTGTCCTGACGTTGTATATATGCTAGTTGCTTGATAAACTCTGCTTGCGCGATGCAAGATTTTTGTGTGACGTCAGTGTGAGGGGTGTGTCGCATGTGGCGATGTAGATGCCGCCACATTTTTATTAAAGGTAGCATAAAATTATAGAGTTTTTAGGTCGAAAAACATTTCAGGAGTAATTGCAATGGCTAAACTGTCAACCAAGCTTGGCAACAGTGACAAATGGTTTGTTACGTTGCTTATTGGCAAATTGGCGCTTTCTTTTCCATTTTATTTTTATCAGGCCCAGTGACAAGAACCTGCTACTATTCTTTACTGAGAGGCAAAACAAGACACGGAAGTAATTTATTGCTGTCGGACTAATTTTATATTTCAAAACTCCAGCGTAATTTAAAGCGAAATATTATTGTATGCTTTCACCCTTTCAGTTTAGTTTGGAGGTACCTAATTTTGACACCTCAAACTTTTATTATTACGACCTACCTATCAGTCGAATTCAGTAAAAAACAACACATTATTTTTGAGAACGTTCGGAATCTAATCTAAAAGTAGTAGTAGTCGAGTTTCAATCTTCAAGTTCTGCCTCTTTCTGCAACTCACTATTTCCCTAATTGTACGCCCTCTTTTCTAGATCTAATGATTGTCTCCTCTCCTAGTAATGTTTTTTACCATGGTCAACTGCCACGACCTCATCTATCTTTCGTATCTTATCCGTGTTCCCAGTTTTTATATCTCCGTTACTACAAGCGCATAGATCTGGAGACTGTGCAGCGCGCTGCCGGCGATCTCGATTGTACCCCTCTGGTTGAGAACGATGACATGGACGATAAGGTAAATTGTTTTAACGCGACCGTTCTCGACTTATATGATAAGCATGCCCCTTTCCGACGAGTCAAAGTTAGACATCACCAGGCTCCATGGATAACGCTACAAATTAAAGAGCTTATGGCTCGCAGGCATAAAGCTAAGAGCAGATATAAGCGCAGACCTTCAGAGCTGAATCTCTTTTATTACAAATCGTTACGTAATCGCTGCAGTCATCTGTGTTAAGATGCTAAGAGACGCTATTTCCACGACCAACTCAATAACCGCAGTTCTTCCGATATATGGAAATTTCTCAAATCTGTAGGCATCGGCAAATCACCTACCAACCAATGTAAGGATGTGAACCTCAATGATCTCAATAAACATTTCTCTATCCTTCCCTTTTCTCTTGATCCGGTTGTCAAAGCTGCGACACTAGAGAGTCTTGCTAGCTTGCCGTTACCGCAATGTTTCACTTTATGCTTAGCGATGTTACTGAGGATGACGTTAAGAAGTCTATACTCGCGATTACTTCTTCAGCAGTCGGGAATGATAAGTTGTGTTCAAGAATGATAACTCGTATCCTTTCCTCGTTACTTCCTGTTCTCACTCAAATCTTCAACCACTCATTCTCCTCTTGCCCCTTTTCGTCAGTTTGGAAACAGGCTCACATAATACCTTTGCCTAAAATTAACAACCCAACTTCATCAACCCACTTTAGATCTATTTCTATTCTTCCTTTTCTCTCTAAAGTTTTTGAGCACATAGTACATAGAAAATTATCATATTTCTTGGTGTCATACTCGATAATATCCCCTTTTCATTCTGGTTTTCGCAGTACTGTAACCGCGCGTTTGAAAGTAACTGACGAAATCCGCTGGGCAATGGAGAATAAGTCCCTTACTGTGCTTGTATTGCTTGACTTTAGTAGCGCCTTCAACTCAGTGGATTTCGACGTTTTACTAGGTATCCTCAAATCTATCAATTTCTCTTCTTCCGCTTTAGCCTGGGTCAGTTCCTATCTTGGGGGACGCTCTCAGTGTGTTTGCCTGGAGGAGTCCTTCTCTGATTGGTGTAGCCTCACTGAGGGTGTCCCTCAAGGTGTCCCTCTTTCTCCTCTTCTTTTTTAAATTTTCATGAACTTTGTTACCAGAATAATCTCCTCTAGTTTTCATCTCTACGCAGATGACTTGCAGCTTTACCGACATTTTACTGTGGCTGACGCGGGTTCTGCGATTGCTGCAATGAATCATGACCTGGCTTGCTTCAGCGTTTAGGCTAAGTCTTTTGGTTTGCAAATTAACCCAACTAAATCCCAGGCCATGATCATAGGTAGCAGATTCGTTGGCAATGCGGCGGATGTTACATCTCTGATGCCTTTACGAGTATATCTCGATGGTGTTCGCATTGACTGTACCGAAACCGCTAAAGATCTGGGTGTAGTTATTGACTCCAATCTGTCTTGGCGTGCTCAGGTCAATGACGTCAGCCGAAAGGTACATTTCTCCTTTCATTCGCTGAAATATATTCAAAGTCTTCTGCCCTTGAAAACTAAAATTTCTTTGGCACAAACACTTATTCAGCCGATTATAGATTATGCTGACGCCTGCTACCTGAATGCTACTGAGGAGCTATTAAACAAGCTTGAGCGCTTGCAAAACCTGTGCATTAGCTTTGTTTTCGGTCTTCTAAAGTATGACCATGTTTCTCACCTTCGCAAGGAACTCAAGTGGCTCCCAATCCGTCTTCGCAGGAGAACTCAGATTTTGTCTCCTCTTCAATATCTTACACAACCCCTCTTATCCTTCCTACCTGCGTGAGCGTTTTTCTTACGCTCGCTCTAGCAACGTACCGTGTAGATCGCACCTTAGATCCCTCCTGAAATCTCATCCTCATACAACAAGCTACTATTCTTATTCCTTCTCTATCCATGCTGTATGATTGTGGAACTCACTTCCGCCTAGCATTCGTGATTTACAAACTATTTCTGTATTCAAATGTCGGTTAAAAGAGCATTACCTTTCCTCTTAACTGTGAGTATTTATATTATGGATACAAAAAAAAAAAAAGTTTATTTATATATTTATTGCATGCATTATGCATTTGCGTTATTTTAGTTTTAGACTTCACATTGTTCATATTTTTCTCTTTCTGTTTTCACACACTATTGTCTACATTTGTTTTTCAATTCTCCTTTCGCAGGTCTGGCTGTAAGAAATTTACTAAGAAATAAGCAGTACTGTAACGGACGCCGAGCCCGCGTTATAATATTAAGGACTAATACGTGTATTAAAATAGTAACTAGTAAGGTGTTATCTTTAAGTGTGTATATTGTTAGTTATTTTATTGGTAAGGACCAGGCCCGGGTCGACGGCGCGTCGTGTTCCACGCGCGCCTCAAAGAGATATCAGCACAAAGTGACGGGGTCCGATAGGGCCGACGCCTCAGGGTCGCGGGTAATTTTAAAGAGAAAACCGTGGCCCTGGCACAGGCAACTGAAGGAACACGGGTGGGTTTTAGTCAGTAAAAGTTTGACACGCCATCCCGTCTCACCCAGAGCGGTAGAAGTCATTTGAGATTTCCCACCCAAAAAAAAAAAGGGCTCGACTGCATATTTGACCTCCACAACCCATTTAATGGGTAACACGATACGCCTTAGTAAGACTGGTTGTCAGACTTTCTGAGTTTTGACTATAACGACTGTCAAAGGATCCACGAATGACAGCCGCGACCAAAACCTCAACGTGCTTTCCGGGTCACGTGCCTTGGTATGTTAAGGATGGTCTTGGTCACCCATCCACAGATTGACCTTGGCAAGAGTCTTTAACCTTACCGGCTGTTATTATTTATCCGCGAGCAGAAACCGTCCGCGTTTTCTTTGTGCAGAAATAAGCCTATTTTTCTTTTCTTTCCTTCAGAAATTCCAGAATTTTTTGTGGATTTAGACACAGCCTCATTGGTCCAGCGGTCGCAAGAGCTTCTGCTGAGCATAAGGTCCTGTCCTGGTTGATGGCAATAGGCTCGCCCCCTATTACATGGGACTTAAGCAAAACTGGTGAAATGTGGGTGTACTATAGGTACACCTCTGCCTAACTCTTCTGGGATTACAGGCGTGATGTTATGTATATGTTTTCAACTAAAATGCAATACTATTCCCGGTTGTGAAGACGCACTCATTCATGCGACTAATCTCTCATATATCAACATATTTCTCACCAATTACAAATACCGCTGTCGTCCCATCAGCATCACTGTTCATAATATGTGAGTATTCTGTATACCTATTATTAAGTGTTAAATTCTTTATTTTCTATCTTAGAATCAAACTGTTTGGCGGGAGGCCAACGTACACTGTTGAATTTTAAAAGAGTTGTGGAATTTAATAGTGAGAATAAAATCTTTTTGGGTTTCGATTTTCGCTTGTGATTTTAACTGAGTAAAAACATTACAGGCGTTTATTCATAAACGGCTGCCAATTTTGCAAATTTCCCGCCAGCTTGGAAGTTTTCTAGTTTTCTTTGACAGTTGTGAGTGCTGGTGCAATGATGCTAATGGTTGCTTGGGAAGGTCAGTCACACCAGTAGTGCTATTCTGTAAACATCTCACCGTGAGAACTTAGGTGAAGTGATCGCGGAGTGAGCTGTCAGTGCCACTGACGCTAGGGATTGACCAAGACAGGATGACACTGACAGCTCACTCCATGCAAGTCTTCACGGTGAGATTTTTACAGAATCGACATGCAGATCACACTAGGTTCAGATTTATAGCCTAAACTCATATTTGAAATCAAGCTTTTGTTCAATCCATATAGTAAATATTTAACTGATCCTCTAAAAACTTATCGAACATCTAATGTTGGACATTCATCAGTCATAGTTGGTCGCAGTAACTAAGCAAGGGTACCCCGACCAAATGAGTAAGGTTAGATTGGAACTGTAACTAAACGCTCGCGAGCCGAGCGAGCTATCGGCGCTATCGGCGCTGCAGCAGCGCGAGCGGCCGGCGAGCACTAAATTTAAGTTGGTCGAAGTTACTTGGCTGTTCAGTAATTTTAGGACCCCAAAATGCTAATTATTTGAGGTTCACAAAAAGAGGCGCAATAGTTTTATTAAAGTGTTCAATCATAATTTTAGGAGAGGAAACTGAGTATTATTTGAGGTTGTATACAAAACAAAAAAAAAACAAAAAATAGGAAATTAACATTAAAAAACGCCGTGGCGGCCAAGAGATGACCAGTCCCCACTGACGGCGCCCGTTCACGAACATGACGTATAGATCAGCACCATTCAGCTCAACCATTTTGAAGGGAACTTAATGATTCAACACACACGCCACCACCAGCGAGACATCAAGAGTGAGCGTGACATACTCTCAGCCGCCAGCAGGGCGAGCATGGCCTACTGTTACATGTCATGAGTCACGCAATTTATCACATTTAGGGTGATAAAAACGTTATGTCTTATTAAACGCTAGAACGGTGGCGTGAGATAATTCTCTTGTCATGTGGCATAACTTCTTGACGTTTAATTGGGACTCTTTGTCTTATGTGCTAATTCGGCCATTTTGACTTTTTCGGCTTATCACAGCCATTTTGTCACAAAGGTCACACTTTGACAGATGGTTATGAAAAATTTATCACATTCGGTCAGAGGTGGTGATAAAAAAAATATATATTTTCCAGCTAATTACTGCACCAAATGGCAGTAAATTATTATAATTATGTTCTTGCCAGAAGGCAAGAGGCCCAAAGCAGGAAAATCTTCCGGAGAAACAATATTTATATTCTTTGGAAAGACGTGAAGTGCGTGTGTCAAGAATTAATTAGATCCCAACCAAATTAAAAAGTTGTTTAACTTTATGAACTCCACTCATACATACATTTAATTACATAATTTACTGTGTCACATTATGAAGTCAGCAACAAGAAAGGCATATCACGCCATATTATGTCACATGGTTGACCCGTGCTAGCATTTAAGACAAATTGTAAGACATGACATAATTTATCTCATCTTGTCACAAATATCTTGGGTACGCCCATGCTCGCCCCGGAGGGCACATTCAAGTCAATGACAGACGTGCCCAGTATAGGGTAGCTTTATAGAGGGTTCATAGTGCTCACACTTGTGCTTTGCAATTACACAATATTAAAAGATTGAATTTGTACAGTGCAAAGATAGTTTTTACAATATTCAGCAGCTCGAAAAATGTTGTCGAATGCTAATCAATTAGTTTATGCGCCCTTGTGGAGCAGAACCAGCGTCGAGCCAAGCATTTTTGTCAGATAAGTAATCCCCCAACTTATAATATGCTTGGCTGCATGGTGTGCGTTTTATACAAGATTTAAATTTGGTTTCATTTAGTTGATGTATGTGAGGAGGTATTTTATTGTAACATTTGAAACAGTACCCCATGAAGGATGAATGTATCAATAGAATCAGCTCCATTGTATCCTTACCCTAAACTGTTAGAAGTAATGAATGAGTATAAGTCCACGTTTACACGGACTTAAAAACATCTCGACGGGATCTTTCGCGCACTGCATGTTCAACGCAGTGCTTAGCCGGACAGTTGAAAATCCGACGTGCTGTTAACTGCACTAGCGGCCGACTTTTTTGTTCGTTTATGCTTTATCTAAATTAAACCTACAAATTACATTATTTTTATTTGTCAAATGCTAGATTTTGGCTTCTATAGATGACTGTGTGTATTAAAATTTTGTTTATTTATAATAAAAATTACATTACGCTTGTAATTTCAGAAGGGAAGAGGTGGGATAGGCCTTTACTAGGTGCAGATGCGCTCAGTTGGATTCTCAATGCTCGGTTCAACAGCGAGAATTGAAAATCCAGTGAGCGAACGTGGTCTAAGACCTCGCTAGGATCATAAAATGCATCGGTCTGTACTCTATATTATTGTGCTGTTAGTGGTTATGTACTGAAATTTTTTATTACAATGCCGTAGTTTATTTATTATAGTTTTTAATTCGCTAGGCTTGTTTTTTTCCTGACGATGCTTGTTAAAATTATAAAAAATAATTTATGCGCTTTAATGTCGGGTTATGAAAAAGAGTAATATATATTTCGGCCATAAGCACTGTTGTGTTTGTAATAATTATGTAAAGATAAAATGCAAAAAGTTTACTATCGAATCTGATTATCAGAAGATTCTTTTTTATAAACCTTGCCTAAACATAACAGTGCCGATTGATGTTCAAAATAAAATAAATACTTACAGACAGGCAAAAAATTGTATAACATTCTTTCGTAAAATCTAAATACTTTCATTTTAATATTAGTGTTGTTGGAAGAGTTTGACCATTTGTTTAAATTATTATCTACAAAGGTTGAAATTTATTTTTGAATTATCACTAACAGGTGTCACCACTCTGAATGTAATTGATATAAATTTAAATAAACAAAGTACGAAATTAATATAATAATTTTGACAAACTCTCGTTTATAAGTTGTCTAGACGTAACTAATTTCTGAAATAGATACGAGAAAAAAGCCTCGCCTTGCCTATTCTCTTAACATTTTTAGGGTTCCGTACCACAAAAAGAAGAAACGAAACCCTTATAGGATAACTTCGTTGTCCGTCCGTATGTCTGTCAGTCTGTCAAGACCCTTTTTCTCAGGAACGCTTGAATTATCATGTTCAAATTAATATCAAATGCGTGAGTCTACAGTCCCCTAGAGGTTTAAGCAAATCAAGCTTCTAAGTCAACGCAATTCCAAAATACGGCGATTTATGCGACACATTTTGAACTTCGCAAATAAATCAAACCTATAGGGTACTTCACATTGACCTAGAATCATGAAATTAGTCAAGAAGCAAGGTCTCACAGCACAAATAAGGAAATAGACTGAAAATCGTTAATTTGTAGTTTTTTTAGAGAATTACGTATAGAGAGCATGTTAAAATAATATAGATATTATCATTTTCTCCGCATTCTTACTTTTACCATATTTTACATAATATACTACATAAAACACACGATCAAATCTTGACAAAAAATAAAAAAAACGTGTTGCGACGTAGTCAATTCTAACAATTAAATGGAAAACTGTACCGTGGGAAATGAAAGGGCCCTGTGTGAGGACATATATTAATTTTTATTTAAAAAAAAGTACATGCATAAAGTTATAAATGAAATTTATCTGAAAACTATCAGCCTACAAAAAATACACAAATAAGTTCTTTGGTTATTGATTCCAGCTAGCAAAGCTGTAAGAAATGGAATGAATGGTCTTTAAATAACATGGCAAATCTCTCAATATAGTGCATACAAACTTACTTTTGCAGCAAGAATATATGAGAGAACATGTTTTTGTGTAATTTATCAATAATGGTCCAACAATTTTATTTAACATATTCATCGTACGGTACCCTCTCCACGCGGGTTCAACTCGCACTTGTCAGTTTTTTTTAAAGTTAAAAGTGGAATTATTTACAAATTTTTAAACAACTTTAAAAAAGAGAAGGTTCATAATAATCATCTAATACAATAATAATCACTGCCAAATATGAACCGAATTGATGTTTATAGGGTCTCCGTAATCGTAAAAGATGGCTTTTACTTTTTTTGGACATGATTATGTCTAAGTGCCACAGACTAACCCAGGGTTTTTTTTTGTTCCGGGAAGGAAAATCCTCATGGATGTCCTCCGCCCTGGGGCGGGCGGAGGGGTCTTTCAGACTCTTACTGACTAAAAACCACCCGGTGTTCCATCTCACACCTACGTCGGGGTCGCGGGAACATACGATTCTTCCGCAACCCCGACTGTTGCCGGCCCGCCTCTGCGGGCCTCCTCGAGTGAGGTGTTTGACTCCCCCCGCAACGTCTAAGAGGGGCGCGCGTGGAACACTACGCGCCGCCACGTCGGGTCCTGATGTATGGGGGGCGGCGGACGTCCCATTTACGGGGGCTGGAAGAGGGCGTTGTCCACCCTCTGCCTGCACCCGGTGCGCCTGCTGCGGATCGGGAGAGTGGACGAGTTCTCTCTCTCCCTTTCCGCAGCCTCCTTCTGCGAGATTACTGTTTCGCAGAAGGAAACCACCGAGACCAACCCTGCCTCACGTAGGGACAACGCAGGCTTTTTCGCAGGGCATTCATGCAAGAGTTTCTTATAATTTTAACAGCTGTCATTTTCTGATTTCGTATGTACATGATCTAAAAATACTTTCTTATAAACGGCTGAGCTTGTTTTACAAATTAAAGATTGCGAGTACCTACAAAAGTTTAATTTTAATCTCAGGATTTTTGGTTTTCGGGTAGGTGCTGACACCGAAAATCAAAATCCAAGATGGAGGATATAACAATTTGACCATTTCTGTTCTTGATTTTAAGGTGGCTGCTATTTTAAATAATGCTTATATTTTAAATCAATTCTTATAGACATTAGCTTCATGACGATGGTAAACTCGAAATCCGTAATCCGTAAAAAAATACGGAACCCTTAATTTCGTCATGTCTGTCTGTCCGTGTTTCATGAAGTAATTTTACTCGGAAACTATTACACCATATCGATGAACATTTGAAATAAGGTGTACTCTTTACACTGCTAAACAATGATGTGGTGAGTTACGATAAAAATAATTAGGGGGGCATTATACATGTACCTAAACGAGGGGAAAAAAATCTATGCACACAATACTAATAGGTACAAATTTATTACCAGGAAATACAAACTTATTATTGTAGTCGTTAAATTAATGCTTTGCATGCGTAAATATTCATACAACCTACGAAACCCTTCACTCTGCATGGTCCGACTTACACTTGGCCAGTTTCACAAAAAAACTAAGTAGTTATTACTCAAGTAAATTAACAGACAAAAACTACCAAGCTTATACACCTAACAAAAATATTGACAGAACGCAGTTTGCAGAACACCCAATTTATTTAAAATGTATCATCATTCCCAACCAAAATTTTGCTAAGCCTACCGAAAAAAATGTATACTGAGCATTCTGTAGCAAACTATCAGAAAGTATCAAAAATTATGTCAACAATAAATAATTGACCAATAAACTAAAACATAACTTTTGTACATCGAGCACATGTTCCGAAATTAAATTCAAAAATAGAAACGATTCGGCGCGAAATTTTATAAATAAATGTATTTACTGTTTAAAGCTTTTATTTTCTGTCCAAATATCGATTTCTGACATTCGTCATATTAATTCCTCGACTCGACAAAAATTTAAAAATAAACGTGTGGCATTATCGCTTTCGCACATCACAACAATAAAAACAACAGTAATGGTCGCGATTTTGTACACAAATTGAGTAGTGGTAATGAATATTACTTGATACTGGACTTGTGTTTGTATATTACGTTTAGATCTGGGCATTTTCTTATTGTTTATAATTATTACAATACCATCTGTCACATTTTAAATCGGATTTACATGTGTGTGTGTGTGTGTGTGTGTTATTTGTGAAAAGTAAAAATGTAAAAAAGCACGATGGCCGCGAAACTTTGACTTTTGTTATCAAAACACTTCATAATAACACTACTTACTTATTTAACTTGAACAATGGATTAATTCGTCAAATAATTAACTGATGTTTTATTCACTGCACCTGTAGTGGATTTTTGATGTTGGAAATCCCAAATTTTTATGTTTTTTAGCCTAGACCACCACTGTCATCAAAATGGCGATTGTCGCATTTACAGACGTATTCTAAATAGGTAAATTAGTTAACTTGCGCGCTAAATATGAAAGAATGAATGGCGTTAACTTATAAGTTGTTTTACTAACTCTCTAAATTAACGCACATTCATATGATTTGATAGGTAGTATTATAAATATTTACATCATCAAATTAGGGTGTCGTATGTCGTCATTCTGGGGTCCAATTGGACCCACTACCGAGCCGGCGAAGGTTCATGTGTTCGGGTCAAATCGGATGCACTTCCGAACTATACGGTTAATAAATACATATTTTATATTATTTATTGATTATCTATTTCTGTAATAGGTCCGTGACATCACAGCGGGCCATAACAGAATACCAGCGCTGTGACACTTATTTTTAAGTGTTGCAGCATTATGCTGAGATAGCTTTTTGGCCTCGTACAGGAATTTATTTTTATTTTATTTTTACTTTTTCAATAATGTTTATAAGAGTGTGTTTGGTTTAGTTTGCGATACTGTGTATCACTCTACGCACTGCGTATTCGTATTCGTAAGAGTCACAAAAAAAAAAATCTTGTCTTTCTTTTCTTTCCTTTCTTTCTTTCTTTTATTTCTCAAATTCTGGTTTTAGCTGCATCCGGTTAGACTGGAAGCCAACCACAACATAGTTGTGAAAAAGCAATGCAGATGACGATGATGAAATGAAAATCAGTCAAAAAAATCCATAGCATTTGGCTTGTACATGAGGTTAGTATCAAAATTACCATAAAAACTCCAATGCGTTCTCAGGAATCATATAAATAAAACTTTTACTATCTTTCAAAATGTACGAGTCGGACTCGAACGCACTGTCTGTTGCGTAAACTCTTATTGGCACGGCACCAATAGGGCTGGCGGCACTGGCAGCGAGTTACTAGGTCAGCAGAGATGTAAGTATTGTAGACGTAAATGTTGAGACAACATGGCTATTTGACTATTATCACCTCGCTTTGGCAGACCATTGATAATTCCAGCACAAGTTGACAAATTGATTGTTTTCCTCAAGTAGGTATGTACTCGTATCCAATCAATCTGTCTACTTGTTTATTGTATAATATCGTTAGTTAATTTTCCTGAAACTAGCATTTTATTGTCTTATGAATAAAATAAAATAATTACCCTGAAAATCACTGCACTTGTTGAACGTCAAAATGACTTAAGACAGACAGTTAAAACGCCTGCTCCTCACCATTCTCTAGTGTTTAATCTAGATTTAAGAAGAAGAAATTCATGACCCGTCTAGTCATGTACTCTTAAATTTTAGCCTAGTCATAGCCTGTGTGTGTGTACATTGTGCAAATAAATAGGTAAATAAAGTTACAAGATTAGAATAACTTTTTTTTTGCATTTTAATAGTAACGTACCGCAGTTTGACATACTTACAGTATACGTACATGCCACCGTCCATCAGTTCGTCAAGGACTGTCCTTAATAAATCGTTTATTTATAACCACATTATTATACGTTCTTTAAAACCCATTAAATACATCAATTTCATAACAGTTCTGATACAAATGTAATATTCTACAGATATACTTTCAACAGGTATACCTATTTAGTTTCCTGTTATTAATAGGTTTCTTGTTGAACAAAATAAATAATCTGTGTTTATAATAGCATAAATAAGTTGTCTTTATTGACTACGCAAAGGCTTTCGGTAGCTTAAGCCACGAATACATTATGGGAAACTCTAAAGCAACAAGGAATACCAGTAGCATACATCAACATCATTCATACCATTTATGCCAACAGTAAGGCTAGAATTGAATTGCAATCTCTGGGAAACGAATCCCTCATAGAAAGAGGTGTGCGGCAGGGTGACCCACTATCTCCAAAATTGTTCTCTGCCGTTTTAGAAAACATCTTTCGCAGCTTGAACTGGGAAAACTTTGGTCTGAACATAAATGGGTTGGAAATGACCTCACATTTGATGACGACTTCCCGGAAAACCAGCAAATCATGATGAAAAGTCCGAGCGAAGAAAGCGAGAAAATTGGTCAAAAAATTAATTACAGCAAGACAAAACTAATGAGTAACTCGGTAAAAGTAAAGATAATAATAAACGAGGAAGCTTTGGCTTATGTAGAGGACTACTTATACCTTGGTCAACTCATCTCTACCAAAGACCAAATAAGTCAAGAAATAAATATGATTATAGCAATTAGTTGGAAAAAAATACTGGTCCCTCAAGGGATAAGGCCTCCCATAAATAAGAAAGACTTTCAACTCATGTATTCTCCTATGTTTAACATATGGGTGAGAGACATGGGCACTTACCAAATCACTTCGAGAAAAGCTTGCCAAGTGTCAAAGAGCAATGGAGAGAAGCATGGTAGGCTCAAAGAGACAGGATACAATAAGAAACACAGATCTCTAGTCCAAAACAAAACTGACCGACATTCTAGCAAGAATAGACCAACAAAAGTGGAAGTGGACAGGCCACATGATGCGAGACGCTAAGGAAAAGTGGAGCAAGGTAGTGACAGAATGGTGATGCCAAAATAAATCGGGGAAGACAGCTTACCCGATGGGAGGAGGAAATAAAGCTGACAGCAGGTCAAAACTCGAGGTACCTCGCGACAGACAACAATGGTAATGATTAGAGGAGGGCTATGCCATGAGGCACACCGAAATTCGAGACTGTTTGCGATTTCTGTTGTGACCACTATTGTAAATTTTGCTCTCCAGTTTCGGAATAAAAGCCTTTATTATTATTATTAAATCATTTGTTATTGGATCCATTTTGTAGATAGTCTATAGTTTTAAATTAGGGAACAACAAGAAGTTTTCTGGCAAAACAAAATAATATGGGTTCACAAAATTACCACCCATTATTTCCTATGTTCAACGGCGATTCAAACGCGCTACCAGGCTAGTTTTTAAATAGCGGATCAGGGTGAACAACGCCTTACACTGGTTCTAATGTCGAAATACTTTTTTTTTTTGTTACAAGGTTAGGGTTTCGACGGTATCATAACAAAATGTCGTGCACACAATCGATAGTGGTATAAATATCACTCAGAAAACTAAATGAAAACGTAGGTTTAGAATCTTGCTTCTTATATAAACCTAGAAATATCGTTTAGGTTGCTTGTGCTGATCATGGGCATTCATGGGCCACTCGCTAAAATTAAGTATTTGATACAAAAATAATTTACCTAAACTAGGTACTACATTTGACAGACAGTACAGAAGAAAAGTGACAGTGGAAAACAGGCTTGATAGATAGACAAAGTTTGGCAGACAGATAGCTAAAAATGGGATTGCGCATAGGACCACAGGATAGCAGTGAAGAACGAGCCGAGTATACGCGATTCAGCGTCACCGACCGTCTCGAGCCGAATATACCCGATTCAGCGTCACCAACCCGAAAATGACGGTTCAGTTTCGATCGCTGTTCAGAGACAGCGCAAAATGTGCCTACACAAACACAATAAAAGTTTCAACTCATAGAGCGATCGCAGTAAATGGTACCGAACCCTATGTTAAACAAATATCGCTAGATATAAATGATCAGTAAGATCCGTCAGGGCGGAACGATTGTCGTGACATTTGCTAATGAATTACAAATAAATTTAAAAAAAAAGTACGTTGAGCCTTGTACACACACAAAGTACGTTAAGCGATGAATAAATTATGACGCGTGATGCGTGTGCTGGCTGAAATATTATGGCAAATACTTTAATTTAATGTTTTGTGTTACTTATAATTACTTTGCATTATATTGTATAGAATTAAGTTCGTCTAACATAACAGACAGTTGTGCTGCTGGGGAGTTTGTTGCGCCACTTCCTCTTCCGAGCTAAAGCACTAGCAAATGGTGAAGGGCGGGCGTTTTGGGGGACTGTTAGTAATTTGACGTTGCAAAAGTGCTGATTCTCAGCCTAATTTCAATAAATTACAATTGATGATGCAAAAAAATATAGCTATTTTGGTACGAATTAGGCACAACAAAATAAAAGATTAACATAACGATGCGACAATTTTATTAATTTCAGTAAAAATTGCATTCCAATACAATCGTATACCTACTAAAACCTCGATCATAAATCTTTATAAATACTAGCGACTCCTAAGTCAAACGTTGCGCCCGTTTGATTTAGGAGTCCTCTAAAGTGACGCAAAAAATGGTTCATTATGCATACGTGCGCCTTGGTGCATGTAAATGAGGCCTAAGTGTATTTCCGTGTCAACAAGAATGAAGCAAATGAGCGCCGATTTCACCAATGAAACTCGCGCGTTCGCGCATTCAGCGCATCTAAAAAACGTTCAAGAGCTGTCAGTGTCAATGTTTCAGAGAAAATAATGCACTGACAACTATTAAACCTAGTTTATTAGCTGAACGGGTTCGGTTTCATTTGTGAAATCCATTCTGAGTAGTTTAAACAATTTCCAAAGAAGACTTCGCATCGGACACACTTGAGATCTTACCTAAACACAATTTATTCAGTCACTCACCTAATATTATTACTGAGGCCAACGAGCTGTTAATAAATTGTATTAGTCAGAAAAGAAATAGTTATTTTACTAACGCTTACGTATCGCATTAGCTTCATCTACACAACAAACCTAATCACATACATTTAAAGTCTGTTTCAGACGGCCGTGTTTCCGTCCCACGTAAAATAAAATACAAAATAAAGCGAGTTCTGCCGAGGACGAAAATAAGAAATCTAACGATAGATGTTTTGAGATCAAAGATGACGGCTGTGCCCACGTGAGTGACTTCTAAGATTACCTTATGACGGGAAGTGATACTGGAGGTGGAAAATTACATCATGTCTGTGTTTTCTCGTATTTACACGAGGCAAGTTTCTTGCTTGTGGTATACAATAAAATTGAAGCAACACATGACTTGCACAGTCCAAACAGTGTTTAGACAGTGCAATTTAAATTGTTTGTTTAACTTGAAATCAGGCTTAAAGGCAGGCAAAGCGGTCTTGGGTAATAATAAATGATTTTATTTTTGTAAGTAGGTTTTAACAAACACTTTTACACGACAATCATATTTTAAAAACTAGATAACATCAGCGTTTCCTATCTGACTACTCTGAGAAGAAAGGCCGAAACGAACTCAGAGTCAGCGTCTCTTTTAAAGTCAAGACATAATCCTGGTCACATCATGTGAAGACCATGTCGATTGGTGTCTGAAATGGTCTTTTGAGGAAACAACCACGTGCACGCATTTGTCAGTAATCATGCAGCTCAACTCGGTTTTTGACGTAGAAGTAAAGGTAGACGCTCTGAAGTGGAGGTGGGGAGGGCACTTAGCTAGACATGTGATAGCAGGTGGAGCACAGCCCTAACAGAATGGTTGCCGAGAAACGGTAGAAAGAGCGTTGGTAGCCCAATGGTCAGGTGGGTGGACGAACTACAGAAGGTCGTGGGGAAGAGATGATGAGACTCACTTGGACCAGGGAATCATGACACAAAAGGAAGGAGGCTTATACTCAGCGGTTAATAAGGTCATCCAACTATTAGTGTCCAAAGGTGGAGATTGAGAGGTCGTGGTTGAATAAATAAAATTGTTTTGTTTGTGGAGTCAATCTAAAGACTTAAAATCGTGTGTTATTGTTGGATTCATTTAATGATACGGCTGACCACTCTTCTATTGTATGAGTCTTGATTTAATATTAAAAAAAACAGTAGTAACCGGAGTCTGTATTGGTGCCTGGTCTGGTCACTTTGCATACAATTGGAGAAATTTGGTAACACTAAACATCGAAATGAACAACACTTTTTTCAAGACAAAAATGTGGAAAAGGTGAGTACTTACCGTGTTATTTCGAGAAAAGAACTAATAAAAATTTGGAACATGATTTTTCATAAACACTTTGAACGCAGCTGTTAAATTCCAGAACTTTCGTTTCAATTCTCTCTTTTCACAATTTTTCCTTAAGTCGCTACTTCCGCAGTTTCCTTTGATCTTTATTAGAAGTTTTTCTTTAAAACGAAATCTGGAACGAACACGTACATTACTCAAGAACCTCACCTCTCGACACCTAATTAGCAAATGTCTTAACGTCAACAACTTTTAACTAAACTTGCTAGAAGTGCGTAGTTTGTTGTGTTTTTCACGATATGAATGTAAAATTGCACATCTTTTGACTCGTATTTTCGTCAATTTAGGCCATTGGGTGTAGAAGCATAAAATTTTATAAAAGTTCCTTAAATTATAACAAAAAAGAGCAATAGGGAAGGATTTTTGCAAATTCATCTTCAGAAAAGAAACGAAAATTGTTTAATTTACACAAACAAAACGCACGAAAAGACATAAAATACACGCTCAAAGCAGTCAAAAGCCTCGAATCCAACCATTAAAAAAAATAGTCAAATTGTCCATCGCTTGATGTCAGAGCCAGAGACATAGACAATTTAGAATGTTACGACACTGGCAAATGACAACCAACAACGCATCAAAACAAAAACAAAATGCCCATTGCGAAGTATGAAAGTTCGTATTTTTTTTGTAGTTAGAATCGTGGAAGTCGGTACTTGGACTTCTACTTCAAAGGTAATTTTTTTAAATGTCTTTCTCTATGGCTTCTTAGAAGTTGCCGATGGGAAATTTTATTAACAGGCGGCTTTAATTAACAGGCTGCCACCCTGTTCAACCTGATATCATGAATTCAGTGAATGATTCCGAAACCCTACTTTGAAATTTTTCGTCGTGTGCGTCTGTTTGTGAAATTGTGTCTTTAATTTTTGTAATTGTTTTAAACCGTTTTAATAACAGGAGAGGGCAGTGGTGGCCCAGTGGTAACGCCTACGACTTACGAGGAGGTCGTAGGTTCGAAACTAGACAGGCGCTTTACTTTGTGTAAATATTTCAGCTCTCAAAACGGTGAAGGAAACATCATGAGGAAACCGGCATGTCTTAGAACCAAAAATTCGAAGATTTGTGACATCTACCAACCCGCACTGGGCCCGCGTTATGGATAACGTCCCAGCAGTGGGAACATAACAGGCTGATAATGTAATTTAAAAAAACAAAACTAACAATTTAATCACGCCATATTTTAACCCACGACCTCTCAATCGCCAGTTAATGAATCTTTGGTGACTTATAGTTGGATGGTCGCTAATAACCTTACAACTTTATGAACTATTTTTTTATGGTCAAAATATCAACTGCATAAGTACTGGTAGTCTGGATTTGTGACCGGATGATGGGAATACACTTGTACTCGATAACATGGGACTTAAACATAACTGACGAAATTTGGGTGCACCACTGCCTAGCCCTTCTGAGGAATACAGGCGTAATGTTATGTATGTATGTGTATCAACATATTCATAACATATTTGAAATTTGATCCACATCTCTGGGGGCATTCAATTTCCAAGTTAAACAAGTCATTTAGATTCTGATTTAGAATAGGGTTGATGACTAATATTAAAAATGTTTGTGAAAATAATTTCATTCCAAAGACGGCAAAGTAAAAATTTGATTGATTGATTATCGAAAAAAACCTGTTATATCGATCGAAGCAGGTCATGGTCTATCTGTGTGGCAAATTTTATCAAAATTCGTTCAGCCGTTATGGCGTGAAAGCGTAAACAAAGAAACTTAATATTAAGTAAGGATAAATTTAACTAAAACAAAATTCATTAGATTTGCAAACTATGCACAAAACCGCTCTAAAATTATTTTAAAACACGACAAAGAAATAATAAACAAAGAAAATAGTAAACAGTTTTTAGGTTTAACGTCAGATGAAAATTGTAATTTGTGAATACATACTGAAAATCTATGAAAAAATAACATATTTATTTTTGCACTCAAACTCAAACCATTTATTTCAATTAAACCATTTACAGGCACTTTTCAATTGTCATGGAGTCGGTCAGTCAGAAATTTGAAGCTAATTGCCCATTCCAAATGCTCAACCATTTTGAAGGGCAGCTAACTTTTAGTGTTCTTCTTAAAAGTATTATTGAACTCGGTTTGAACTACCGAAAATAATTATTTATATAAAATATTTACATTTTTCTTTGTAAGGTTCTGATTACTTAACTAATAAATTAAAGTGCTATTAAATGTATTTAAATTAACAGATGTTAATGGTTTGGATTGTTTCTGCACTTTTTCGCTATGTAGGACTCAAAAGTTAGGGTTTGACCGCTGTGATCAGAAAGGAGATAATTAACGACAGCTTTATCTAAATTGTCGCAGCAACAGAATTCATTATCAATACATGAAGCAGTAGTTGTGGTTGTTCGGGTTGGTTCTACAAACACATTTGACAAATTGAATGATTTAAAAAAATAAAAAATCTGGTATTTGAATTATTTTCTAAAATATTAATGTTAAAGTCACCACAGATACTCGTAATATCTGATTTATTACCAGTTGCAAGTCTAGCCCAAAAATCTAACATTACTGACTCAAATATAGAGTAGTTTTGACAATTTGGGGGTCTGTAAACGCACTCAGTTCAACGCTGTGTTCAACCCTACTATCGGCCAAACCCAATAACCTAAGACAGATCACTTCTGATGATAGATAGTACAATTCTATCTGTATCTATCAAACAAAACATTTGTCAAACAGCTGTCAACACGTTATAAATAGGGTCCCATTTTTTGGCTTTATTGGGACGTTAAAACCAGAGATTGATAGGTTTATATATTTCCAGTACGCCAAAATTTTAGACAAATATGTTATTGAGTTCGGCCGTAAGATAACTACGCAAAACTGCGAATGAAGAAGCTGCACTCAACGCTTATCACGGCTACGTATTGTCGGTATAAAGGTACAGGCGCGTAGGTTGCGTTCGGTGCTTACTCCACATAAAAGGCACTTTTGAACGTCAACATATACATTACAGTAGAATTGATTCTAGTCGCCCCTTCCAAAAGGTAGTTTCGTATGGAGAAGAATAGGCAAGAAACTCCACCGTCACTCCTATAAGTGTTTTACAATATTTTGTATACCGTAAATTAATTATTTTAATCATGTGAACCACAATAGGTAAAAAGAATTTAAAATGAAGCAAAGACAGATAAATTAATGATACATGGTGCTCACCTATTTTGCAAACATTCTAAAAGTATACGATTTTCCTAAAATATTAACATGGAATAAGTCAGTGTGTGAATTAAGTAATCTCCTGTGGGGTTACTTGTTTCATATACAAATCTCTTACATAGCGCAAAAAAATAGTTAAACGTGACAATATCATAACAAAACATTGACGAAATGATTGCATACTTTTAAGAATAAAAATTGAATTTTTTGATTCATTTTTAATCTTACATTATTAACTTTGCAAAATTATTTTTTTCCATTTAATTATGAAGAAGAGAAAACTTATAATGCATCATCAATCACCATAATTGTTTGTAAATTTTAACATAACCTATTATTACTGCACTCGCCGGCCGATGCTACTTTTTTAATATTAATTAATACTTTAAATTATACTAGTAATCAGATTTAAATAAATGCAAGAATAAATTACCGTTGCCGTAATTGATGTTGTAATAAACAATGAAAACTACATTAACTTTTCACCTCACTTTATAAACAGTCGACGAAACAGTTCACGTGTACGTGTGATAAAAGTTGTGTGCTGCCGCTGTCTTTCTTCTCCTCGGACGCATAGGCCAATCTAGTGGAATTGAGATAGATCCGTCGCAAGCCGATCGTGCCTTTCGGCCGCTCGTGCAGCGTTCTTGGTCCGATCGTAACGTTACACCGAGTGTAACGTTACGTCGAGTCATCGTTTTTCGGGCATGCAGCCGGCGTTCATCGATTTAGTAGACTTTGTCACATAAAAAGCCGTACAAATTTTTAAAAAGTTATCTTTTGAACTTTGGCTTCTATTTATACTTTAGAAATAGCCATATTTGTAAGAAAAAAATAACACATTGTATATATTCGTACGTGTCCTGAACATAAACAGACCCACCAACTCTGTAACTACCATATCCGACACGAATTTAGGGCAAATTTTGCCAATAAACCTGAACGCGTTTAGCACATCTGATACGAGTACAAGAGCTGTCAGTGACAAAATGTTATGAAATATAGATACTGACAGCTCTTGAACTGGGTTGAATAAAAGTGCTAATCGCGTTCAATATCATCATTGAAATCGGCACTTAATGTGTCTGTCCGTGTGTTCTTTTTGTCTCTATTTTTGGATATAAAAACGATCAAAATATGTTTTTTTTTTCCTTAAAACTTTAAACAGACTATAGATATTCTGAGTAGTTTCCAAAAAATCCAGCGACCACACTCTGCATGTAAATATTAAACCAAGCCCATATTATACTACAAAGTTTCATCTTTTGATGAAACCACTGTTGGAATAAACACTACGTTTGTAAGGGTGAGTGTAGACAGACAGGTCGAGACCGCGATGGATTCCGAAACCGCATTACCACATTAATTTGATGAAGACGCACGCGACCAACGTGTTAATTTGCGGCATTGGGACGGTACTAGGTACCTATGAAGTTGCTATTTTACAATATTTGATACGTAATTTATGTTTGTCTGGCAATAAATTCTAAATTCAAATGTTTTTATTTTATTTTGAGTACGGAATTCAATTTTCAAATTCAGTCATTATTCAGGTATTATTTAACAGACGGTCTCTAAGCTACAAGAGCAAGGGTTGGAAGTTCTGCGTCATCCACCGTACTCACCAGACCTTGCGCTGATAGACTTTTACTTTTTCAATAATTTGGACAACTTCTTGGCAGGGAAAAAAATCAGTACCCGAGAGGCAGTACAATATGCCTTGAAGAGTTTGTTGGCTCCCGTATACCTGAAAAATTACCACTGCGCTGGCAGAGATTTATGTATTTAATAGTGTTTATGGTGTATATTTTGATTGAAAGGAATAATAAATGTTTTCATAAAAACGATTTTAACTTTCTGTATACTAAACGTCAATTTAAAACAGGTAAAGACCTATAATATTTTGGAAGAGTACTGTTAACTACGCTACTCCGTTTTGTTTCGTATTAACGTAATCCCACTAATAACCATACCTTTCGGTTCCTACATATACACAAATAACTATCATTCCTTACACTAAATGCATACACACATACAAAAACTCACGTCTTCTTCCCATACAATAAGGCAGAAACTACAGAACGCCAGCTCCTGCGATTCTTACATACTTGCTTCGTTTAATTTCAATCATCCTGTCATACACGCACACCGTTTGTCAGTACTCCGCGCCTGACCTTTTGAAGAACATCACCAACAAAAAACACAATCACCAATCAAATAAACTGCTACCATCGCTTAATTAATTGACTGAAATAACAGTCTGACTATAGCAGTAATTGGAACTTTCTGGAACTGAATGTTACAGTTAGCCAGTTTTAATAAATTTCCACGAATTCTATTTGCTATTGTTTGCGTTAAATACAGTTTCGGCTTCGGCTTTGAACACAAATTCGACGAAACGATGTTCGCAGAATCAATTATGTTTCTAAATTTGGTTTGTGTAATCTAAGCCTTACGATCTCTGCAAATAATTCATAGAGTAAAATGCTGTAAGACACAAAGTCGTAAGTACAGAATTGTATTTACACCAGCTTTAAACATTCATCATTTTTTTACAAACATTTAGTAAGATAGAGGAAGATTTTTACGACTTTTGCAAAAGAGATTGCTCACTGACAGTACTCTTGCGAACTGTCTCGTGTCTCAAAAATTCGAACAGCATGACCGATCAAAATTTTTTTTTTTTAAATAAGACTAAACTTTTTTTTCACAAAGGATAGTTTTTTGAACAATAACTAGAACTTTTATGTTTCCGACTATAGAATACGCCATTTTATACTATCGCATGTATTTTTGATTCTGATTGGTTGTTCGATTTATTGTTGAGTGCCTAGTTAATTATCTGTTTATTTAATAAAAAAAAAGGTATTTACGATATGTTTTCTAAATATCGATAGATAGCACGCAATGAAAAATTAAAAAATAAAATCACAGAACCTTATCTTTCTCATTTTCATTGAAAATATGCCGAGACGAAAGTGTTCAGTGCGTGTCGGTGCCTTTATTGGGTTGGTTGGGTTATTAGCTTTATTTTTATTTATTGTTTATAATGAAATCGAAATATTTCAAACGTCTAAAACTATTACACCCAAGTTGATTAAAAACATAGATTAAACATCTAAAACGCGTTTCGTTTTTTTTTATGTTACTAACCGAAATTTTTCCTTTATTTCTCTATGACAAAGGGTAAAAATGGTTACACAAAACTTTTTTGCTCGTATGGAAATTATAGAAGAGTTTTCAATCACATACGTACTTGCTGGTTTTTCGGCATGGGCGTCAAGTGGTATTCGTGAAAAAAAAAAATTGCCGGTTTTCGGAAATCGATTAAAAATCGAATGTATTAGAATCTTTTAACAGCACGGGTACAGCCTTATTTGACATAATATATTTCGCGTCTGTCATAATTTGCAATATGTCAACCAGTATGCTTTTCTGCTGGTTTTGGTACGTTGTGCGTCGAGTCTTTTAGTTCCTCCGTTACTGATGCTAAACCATTGAAAATAAAGATACTTCCAACGCCGCTGCACCGTATGTGTTTTATATTATCACTAAATACAGGACTTTTTGTGTTGTGATACATTGAACATGGCGAGTGCAACAGTGGAGCGATGTCTCAACTACCCTTTGACATTAACGCCACTTATGCGCACACTCATGTTGTCGGAGATTTTGTATAATCTCACGAACATTTTACGAATCTCGATCTCACCAACGCCGTAAGAATGAACATTGTCTTTTTATCGTAGTATGATCTTTTGTACTTAGGAACAAAATCAAAATCAAAATATTTTATTTCACATAAACCTACATGGGCACTTATGAAACGTCAGATTCTAGGTGCACGGTTCCAATTGGTCGTTTCCTATGGAGAAGACCCGGCAAGAAACTCCATGGTTACTCTTTTAAAAGTATTTGTCTTTTACAGTGTTTTTAATTACAGTGTTAATAGGTATGGGAGGACAGTGTAGGCCTGTCAACAAGTACCATATGTTAAACAAATAGACAATGGTCTATAAATTTACAATCCACAAGACCTACGACGTTCTCACATTTACAAAATAAACACGGAACATAGGCTAACCACTACAGATTTTACACAAAAGTACTTCAAAGACACAAAGCTGACTCGTAAACCCATTCAGATCCAATTAAATAGCTTTTTTCAATTCATTTTGTGGTTGAGCATAACCTCAAAATAGCAATTACATTTTTATAAATATCTCGGCAATGCCATTGTAGTTTTGTTTTATTTTTTTGAGGAAGTATTTAGACATGACATGTCAACGAGTATTTTAAAAATGATTTTCTGAAGACACAACAATGTTGAATTGAGTACATCTGTCCATACTGCCGCCCGTGGGCAATCTCCTTTGAGGGTTGTACAGCTTTCGCTTTAGGATAATTTATGTTTATGCAAATACTAAGTCAGGTGGGTCATGTCTGGGCATGGGTCCCCTCTTTGAGGAGTGGTTGGAGAGGCACCACGGCGGCCTCACCTTCCAACTGACACAGGTCCTCACCGGACACGGTTGTTTCGGGAGATTCCTGTTTCGCATAAGGCGGGAGGAAACACCCGGTTGTCACCATTGTGTGGATCGCCCAGAGGACACGTTGGAGCATACGGTGGAGGTCTGCCTAGCTTGGGCGGAGCACCGCAGTGTCCTCATGGAGGCGATCGGCGGCGGCGATCTCTCGCGTCCGGCCCTGTTCCAGGCCATGGTACGGAGCGAGAGAGAATGGAAAGCCGTCACCTCTTTCTGCGAAGTAGTAATGCTTGCGAAGGAGAAGGCGGAGCGCGTGAGGGAGAGAGCCTTGCACCCTCACGCCCCCACTAGTCGCCGTAGGAGACGCCCTGGGCGTCGGGAGTCGCCTGCAGGTTCCCGGCCACCGTAGGCGCGGGCTTGCGGACGGCGAGCAATGGATAGCTCGCCGTCCGGTAAGCACCAGGCCCTGGTCGACGGCGCGTAGTGTTCCACGCGCGCCTCAAAGAGTTGTCAGCACAAAATGACGGGGTCCGATAGGGCCGACGCCTCAGTGTCGCGGGTAATTCGAAAGAGATAACCGTGGCCCTGGCACAGGCAACTAAACGAACACGGATGGTTTTTAGTCAGTAAAAGTCTGACACGCCCTCCCGCTCCACCCAGAGCGGGAGAAGTCATTTGATGATTTCCCACCAAACAAAAAAAAAAGGTGGGTCATGGCGACTTTTGTTTTAAAACGGTGAAGGAAAACATAGTGAGGAAACCGCAATGTGCTAGCACCAAAAGTTCGAAGACATGTGACATCTATCTGTACTGGGCCCGGATTACGGCACACTCCCTCTCACCGACAGGAGGCCAGTGTTCCTGCCATGGGAACATAAGAGGCTCTTTTAAGGTTCAGCTAAGTTGTAGGTGGCGTTCTGTAGTTTCTGCCTACCCCATGGAAAGAAGGCATGAGTTTAGGTATGTATGTTGTTCTGTGTATATATTCGACTCTTTTCAATAGTCTGGCTGTTTATAAATCTAACAAAATTCTAACTCTAAAATGGATTATACCGATAATAACAAAGACGTAAAATTTGGTTGAATAAACATGGCACCTTAAAAAAATTATGCTATATCATACCATAAAATAATATTGATAAAAATCAGTGTCTTAGAAAAGCCTCCATCCTCTAGCACAAAGCCATTAAATATGGCACCCAACACACAATAACTATGAACAAAAACCAATAAATGTCTCAGATAATATAGGTTTTCCACACAACCCATCAAACGAGCACCACGGTAACAGGTGACGAGGCACATTTAAAATACATTACTCCCTAGCTTGTATGAAAAGGCATAAACCCTCGGGTTATGTTCATACGGACGTACGTGAGATGTTCAATAAGTGTGTCATGGCAGCTAAGATGGCCGCCATGGGAAGTGTCAAACTTGACAGTTAATGACAGCTGACTAAAGTTACGACTTACGAGATATTTATAATACGTTTTCAAAATCGTGATAAATGGTGAAAAAGAACATGCACAGCATGCAAAACGAGGTATTACCTCAGTGATGCCGTAAGTGCGATGGCTGAGGGTGGGGGCCCTGGGTTTTAACCCCGAGTCTGACTTTTCCTTAGGAATTTTGGACAGTAGCAGACCGACAGATAGTTATATTACTTTATCCAAGTCTTACTAGATATTTTGTAATACTCGTAGATTGTATAAATATAAATAATAGCTGGTTAGTATTTTATACATTTTAATAACTTGGCTGTAGCACGTATATAAACATATTGAGTCGCGGTTACTTTGCTTGCTGGGATTTTTATATTATTATTATTTATTGTATAATAAAACATTAGGTAGTAGTCTCGCCTTCTGTTACGTGGCAAGATTATTTTACTGACGAAATGGTGCACTATAAACCACTATACTTTCGAGGAATAAATCCTAACCTTACCTAAAACCACAGGGCATTATATTACCATTCCTAGCCATACATTATACATTGATCTTAGAATAATAACGCATAGAAAGTTAATCTCATACACTACTAACTACTGCCTACTAAAAAGTGACGCCACTTTCGTATTTACAAGAACGGCACGTAATTGACGGCTCGCTGCGCTGCTTAAGTCGTATTCCGTATAGTTTGAGTTGCTTCACTTTTGTTGCTAGTTCTAGGTTTCTATGCGTTATTATTCTAAGACCTTCATCTAGCATATAAAAATAAATATCTGTTCGTAAATCTTGCTTAAACTCAAAAACGGTTTTTGAGGAAGGAGTGATTTATAAAATGTATCCCTAATGATGGTACTACGTGTTATGATGTGGTTCAAATTAATTATATCGATGAAATTGATGTAAGCTACTCGTATATTTTACAAGCTTTGGTTTCAGCGGAATTTTCATTTGAGACATAAATAAATGATGATAAAAAATACAAGTACCTGCAATTCCAATCACACATACATAACTTATATGCCCATGTAAATGTGATATGGGGCGAGCCTATTGCCATAAATCGGGCATAAATCCAGACTCTTATACAGGGAAACTGCTAATGGAAACACTCAATAACACTTTAGGCATCGAATCCAGGCCCTCAAACTCAGCAGTAGCACTTGCGACCACTAGATCAACAACACAGGCCATATAGATAACTTCATATATCGGACGTATATCACTACACCGTAACAAAAGGCTCATTATGTCCGCCGCATGCGACCTGTCGCAGCACGACAAAAGTTGAAACCTACTCTACTTTGGAACTGGCGATTTTAGTCACCTACGGCCTAGCCTTATTGCCATTTAGACAGTCGATTTTAGTCACCCACCGCATGCGACCTGTCGCCGCACGACGAAAATCAACTGTCTTAATGACAATAAGGATAGGCCGCAGGTGACTAAAATCGCCAGTTCCAAAGTAGAGTTGCGTTGGTGGCCCGACAAATAGCAGCTGCAGTAAACAGTTGGTATTGCAACCACGTCATCCTTACTCCTACCGAATAGAAGTCAAAATCGTTAAAACGGAGTGTAAAAAGTTTTAAAATTCCAATCTTATTTCAAATGGTGTATACTCGTAGTTCAATGCCAACCTACTACCTATACGTTTTCGATTTCTACATATTTTGGCAAACATTCCCCTGGAGGCACAGTCAGCAACAAAAATCGATGAACACTTCAGTTTATATTCTAAATATTTGATAAACTTTGGAACAGAAAAAAAACAAAAGATATTTTAAATCCAGTCGCGATTTAATTACGTCCGTGCGAACGTGGTCTAACATTAATCTCAGACTACACATAATACAGGTCTCTTAACAACCTGAAAGTATCTAGTAGTTAACTTAACTGCAAGTGTTATTCCGAAAGAGAAGTCGTTTTTTTTTTTAAATAAACAATTCTTCTGCTATCATCTGAAAAAGAAAAAAAATCACAACAAATCACGTGCTAGAAAAATATTAAGTAGCCCACGGGAAATCAGAATAATCACAGATAACAGCGCCTGGCAACTTTCTATTACCTAAGATAAAATGAATACATACTTAGTTACTTTACTTACTTACACACTTTAATGTCCTTTCAGAACCCAAACGAAATCATTCTCTAGGACTTCGTTTAAAGGTTCAATTTTCTATAATACAAAAAGTCATTAACACAAGACGCTAGCAGGATTGTACGGATTTGAAGCGAAATGTATTCTTAATACGATCTTTATGGCAATACGAAATGTAGGAAAAAGTTAATGCTTTCCAAAGGTATAATAGTTTTTACAAGACCATTTTGTAGTTGGATCCGAAATTCTGAAGCGCTAATGTTTCATTCTCTGGCAATTTAGAAAGTCCTAATGGGTTGTCGAACATTTTGTTTTTTTATGTTTGATGGCGTTTTATTCTCCTAAAAATGACTAATTACAGCTGTTCCTGGTAATTTCCAAGCAGTACCAAGAAGTACTTGCCTAGTATTTAATGGGCAGGCACTGTATCCTACTTTTTCATGTCGAGCTATATAAAATTAGATTATTTGATCATACAAATGCGCTGAAGGCCAAAATTCCGGAGAACGAAAGCTGAAGAATTTTTTCATTGTTTGAAGGCGCTTATCTCTGGAACAACTAACTAGTCGGATTTAAAAATATGTTTTTGCATTTCATAGCCATTCTTGAGGTAGGTTTGAAGCTATTTTACATTATGCTGTGACCCTTAGGATCCAAGCGAATATAAAAATAAAATTCAGGAAGAACCAGGAAGCAACCAGCCAAAAAAAGGTTATTTCCTCGTAAAATTATAAGCCAGTCCGTAAGATTGAAAACAGAACTGAATTCTTAGTGCGTCCGTGGTCAAAGGGCAACTTTTAAACTCACAAATTTGCTGTTGAATATTGTCCTATATTAAAAATCAGTACTATTATCGTTAAAAAGTCAAGTCGACAATTTTAGAACCTTAAACTATTCTAATGTTCAAAATCTTTCTTGTCTCGGAAAACACGTTCAGTTGGTGCCGGCTGTCATTTGTGGATCTTTGACAGATGTCTGGACTATAAAAAAGCGGTGACCTCTGAGTTTCTTTGACCTGTCTTCTCAGAAAATTCAGTTAGAAAATGCAAATTACATCTAGTTTTTAAAATATGATTGACGTTTAAAAAAGTGTTTGTTCAAACCTACTTACAGAAATAAAATCATTTATCAGTCGTTGCGGATCGTCTACGTCCAATAATCTGACCTGAGTAACAAGGCAACCAGTCTTACTCTTTGGTTGTGGAAGCCCAGATAGGCAGTCGCTTCTTATAAAATTATATATTGATACTCAGCTACAGGTTGTACTGGAAACCGAACCTAACAGATTTAAGAAAGGCTAGTCAGGTGATAATCATCATCATTTATCACTCGTCAGATGATGATGTAGTAACATAAGTACCTCAAAGTCTGATACCGTTCCAAAAAAAAACATGTGTTTAATAATTATAGAATTATAGAACAATTATCCCAAATTTATTTTTGTAGCTAACTTAAATCCAGAGGGATCCCCATCCCCGATTTTTGCTGAAATATTTTATGTCGGGGTAACCCTAAGCCCTTATGTCCCCTGAAGGGTTTGGAGGCTCGATCCGCCCTCGTTATGCAAAGTATTTTAGGGCTCCAAATGGCATTTTGATGAAATGTTTTTTTATTTCAATATAATGTGTTTGGGACTTCTTGGGATTCATTTTAAATGATGCTGTCTTATAGGATTCTGTTAAGGTTTTATTAAAGGTCTTGTAATTTTCCGTTGTTTTGTTGTGAAGTAATTGATTTTATTCCAATTTTGAAACGCTTTACGTTCCTGTTTTTATCATTATCTTAGATTCACGTTGTGACTTTTATTTTAATAAGACTGTAACGGTCCCTGCTGGGAAACGGGCCGCCTTTCTGTGGGAGGAAGTGAGCTATGTCACATTTCTTCGAATTTTTGGGTCTAGACCAGGCCGTTTTGCTGTTGCCACTGGGCCATGGCCACCAACTCTCTTTTGAAAGAACAATGTCCAATTCCCATACATTTAAAAACCTGATAATGAAAGTTTATGTATAGTAATAAGGTCTATTAGAAAGACTACCTGTATATTTATAAAATAATGTCCTATAGTCATTTTTACTATTTAAACGCTACGAAGTCCAAAAAATATTAATGTAACGTTTTAGGTAAGGATTTTCCTTTACCAAATATAAAGAAATAAATGTGCTTCAACGAATAAAATGACGCTCGAAGTTTAGTCTAAAATACGAAAACTTCCCTAATATTACAAATCTATGATATAAAGCGACTTTTTTTACTTTGCGAATTCCTTGAAATCAACTGCCTTTAGGTCACTGCTTAGTCTCTAGATGATTGTCACTATAAATGGAGTACTAAGCGATAACTGTCAAACGTCAAAAAAAACCGTTTCAATCGTTCGAACTCAATGACATATTGCATGATTATTTTATTTAATTGTGATGTTATTTTCAATAAATCTGTATTATACTAAGACTAATTAAACATGATTACTGATTACATAAAACGTAAAATAATGCATGAAACTCAGAAACAGAGTTGAATAAAGTCAAGTAGCAGTGTGTAAAATGGAACGTCGTAAAAAAGGGATGTTGAGATGCGTTCAAAACATGGATAAGAAATATTTAAAAATCTTTTTTCTCTGCGTTTCTTATATCATTGTGATTAGCGTAATTAATATACGATTCATTTAGCTGTATTTTTAGATTTATTTCATTTCTATACATAGTCAGGTGAAAAATTGCCCATTTTTCCTCGGTCATATATTGTTTGAAATGATGAGATGGTAATTTATGACGGTTATTTTATACATAGGTACGCTAAAACTCTGTGAGAAATTAATCAGAGAAAATATTACAGAAAACTTAATTAACAAATCAAGAACAAGACATGTATTCTTCTCGTAACCTCGATCAAGCCTGATGGATGAGTTCTATGATGGAACGAGCGTGCCCAGAAGATGCCTGTTCACTCGTAACCGACATAGCCCGAAGAGTTGCCAAACTTTAGTGGCAGTGGGCAGAACATTACTCGCAGAACAGGTGGCGGATGGGGCCGAAAGATACTGGAGTGGCGACCGCGTACCGAAAGACGTATTATTGGAAGGCCTCCCACACTGTAACGGTCCCACTGCAAGGCCGCAGGAATCTGTTGGATGCAGGAAGCACAGAACCGGTCAAAGTGGCGGTACTTGGGGGAGGCCTTTGTCCAGCAGTGGACGTCTTTCGGCTGAAATGATGAAGGCAGTCATCCCTATATGACCTCCACAACCCAGTTGCTTGGTAACACACCCCCTTGTTAAGGCAGGTTGTCAGACTTTCAGTCTTCTGACTGCCCGTAAAGTCAGCGTTTCATACTTCGACCTAATAATGTTCCCTTTGTAAAGCTACCCACGCCTTATTTCCTATTAAATATTTTAATCTACAAATGTTCCAACAAACTTTCCCCAGTTATATGCTTGATGATATCCCGTACGTCGGTAAAACCGGACGTCCGGCTGATTGCACACCGCACGCGCGTTGAAATGTACTCCATATTACTAACGCATATGGGAATTAGGTCGGAAGATCCGTGTCAAGGAGTTTCTAGACTGTTTTGATTCAGATTTGTGTGGTAGAAGAGAATTATGTTGTTTTTGCTTGGGGGGTTTTGCTAACCTACTTTTTATGTACCTGAATATTAACACGTTGTGAGTCTTAACCCTAGCCAGATGACTAAATGGTTTTCTACTGTTCTTTTAGACTTTTCAAATCATCATTGGCACCTTTGACTTATGGTGACGAAATCATTAAGAGAAATGGCGAATTTCCTGTGTGAGACAGGGTTTTTCATTTAACTTTGCACTGCACTTATCTTTGATTAGAGATATCCTAGGTTTTTTTATTTAGTTTTTTCACTCTCAGTGATAAGCTTAAGCCTTTTTGTACATATTGCAATGGCTGTAGATATAAATAGGCCTCTCCAATAAGCATATATCTAGCAGTCCTTGAGCTTATGTATCAAAGTCAAAGTTAATTAAAAAAAAAGTTATTAATAAAGTTGGTACCTAAAATTATATCTAAGTAACAGAATTAAATTTATTATGTGTTATTATGTGTATGTATTTTTATTTTTTATTTTCATCTTAGCGTTTTCTACACTGGTCGACGTCATTCAACGCCGGCTGTCGCTGAAAACTAGCGCTGGGGCTCTGTCTCGCATAGGGTCGTAGCATTAAGCTGAGCGATGGCCGTTTTGCGTGGATGTGACGCATATTTTCCCCCGATTTGTTCTCTTTGGTGTTTGTGTTTGATCAATGCGTCATGTTTACCGTAAATAAACGTTCTTTTCTTTCTTTCTTTCTGTCTTTGATTAAAATTTAATGAAAAAATCTTTCCACGCTAAATTACGTAAAACTTATCCTAAAATAAAGTTAGTAACAGTTTTGCCTACAAAACGAGTACAAGTTTAACGTATTAGAATAACGTAACATTTCTCCTATATATATTAACAGCATTTAACTACCTCCAACTCTTAAAGGCTCCCGGACACAGGCGCGACGCGACAGCGTGACACAAAGGCACCGCTCGTCGCGCGACACGCGGTGCTTTTGTGTCGCGCTGTAACGTCGCGTCGCGCCGCGTCGTGTACGATCCTTAATGCACATATTTATCCACATAATTTGTATTATCGTATAGCTAGTTATTCATTAACAGAATAATATGCTTTCTGCGTTAAAAAGCTGTATAAGTATCTTTAAATCAATCTTATCCAGTGCATTTCATGTAAATTCAATAACAGCATATTAGATAAGCAAAATACTGTGCCCTCACACGAAATTTCGCAAAACAATCGCTAAGGAAAACTGTACAAAATTTGCGTTTCATTTCTTTTTTATGAAACAGATATTTCCTTTAACGAAGGAAATAAAAAAAAACTTGTAAAGACAAGGTCTGTGTAGTCAAGAAAGAGTTCAAAGGAGTATTCTTTCACACCCAATTGAATCCACCGCAAAGAAAGTTGTAACATAACATTTTATTTGTTATATTATGTTCCAGGAAAAAGTTATTTGTCTCCATTGTGGGTGGCGTTTGATGTAGCCATGTCTGTATTTTGTTTGAGTTTTAGGGCATTGTTTTATTGTTTTGAAGAAAATATCAGGGATGACTATTTTAGAGAGTTAGCTCAAAGGATCCATTCTAGAGTAATTATTAAGAGACAAATTTTTAAGCAGTAGAATCATAATTATGTAACTTTATATGAACTTTTCTGCAAATTAATATGTAGTGAAATATAAAAGTGTCTAGGCTAACTGATCCCTTCAACTTGGTAACTTGTTACGTTACAAGGTAACAAGGTAAGATAAGATAATATGGTAACACGGTTACAAGATAAAATAAGGTAATATTGAGTTTTAGAACTAAAATAGTGGAATAGGCGCAGCAGTATTTTACTGCAGTATGTAGAATTTCTTACTCCAACTTCTTAAAGCAGATGTCTCTTGGCCATTATTACAACTTCAAATTTCCCTGATGTTTAAGCACGCTCTAAACCAATGCTTTCCTTTTCAACCGACACACTTCGAAAAAGCGAGAAAGGCTAGGATTTTGGTTGGCTTTTTTCAGTTTTAATTTGTTTTTTGAGGCTCCTTCTGCTCAACAGCCCGACCGATTCTTTCCTCTGATTTTTCTCATAAAAATAATTTCTGAATAAATTATTTTCTTACCAAATTCCACGACGAAAAAATATTTTTAGAAAAGAAAAAAAAAACATACCCTTTAATTCCTCGTCTCCCTAACCCATTTGTTTCTGCCCGAAATACTTTAAAACTGTGAAATTAAAAACAGTTGCTATTTTTCCGCAGTCGCTATTAACCAGAAGTCTGCCAGCGTTTAGTCAAAGTCAATTAGAATTGTTTCAACTATTAAACACGGAATGCCTTTGTTATGTTTAAGCGTTGCTGTAAATTATAATGTATTTGGTTTAAAAAAAATAGGCCCTGTTTCTGGTCGTGGGTGGCAGACATGAATTTCATTTTATTTCTCTTATTTGTTTTCAGTCTATTCTCAGCCTCAATCTGTCAAAAACACCTGTAATTGCCTTCAATTTTGTCAAGTTTTAGACATTGATTGTCGTTGAGATGAGATTTTGATTAGATTTTTAACGTTTTTAATGTTATAAAGGCATTCAGAAAGCGTTTTGATCTGTAGGGCTATTTCTAAATGTTACTTCAAAATGGGAACGTTGTCGATGAGTAATTCCGTGATGATTTAATTTTAAAACAAATGAGTATCGAATTGTGTGATGTCACTTGAGTGAGATTCAAACACTATTTCAAATTGAACTTTTTAGAACAGAATTTCAAATCCCATGTAAATGATTGCTTTTTTTTTTTATAAATCAATGAATATTATAAATCTATACTCAAGTTCAGGTTTTCTCACGATATTTTCGTTCACCGATGTCAGTAATCTTCAAGACTCGGAAGGTAAGTTCGAATCCTACTAATATTATAAACGCGAAAGTTTGTGAGCATGATTAGACGTTTGTTACTCTTTCACGCAAAAGCTACTGAACGGAGTTTATTACCTGGATTAACACATAGAGTACTTTATATCCCGATACTCCAACGGGATAAAGATTTATGCGGGTGAAACCGCGGGGAGCAGCTAGTAAGATATAAAAAGAACTGGGTTATTAATAATTATATCAAAAGTAGAAGCTTCAGTAGATACTGATGCAAGCTCAAGCAAGATCGCTATAAATAAAAGTAACTATAGCGATCGACCATCCATTTACCATTGATTGTGACAAAGTTTTCTTAGAAGTTAAGTTAATTTTCTCTCTCAGAAATAATATTGGAAAGCCAAAGTCAGCCCGAGGCGGTGCGGACTTGTGCAGGATTAAAAAGAAGTACTAGCAAGAAAAGAAAATCACTGCTAATTAGTTGGTGTAAGCTCGAGATGGAGTCGATTTTAATTTGAATCTTTAATCTCATTTATTGCGAATGTAGGTTTCACGATACTTATTCTTTCTCATGTTAAAAGAGAATAGTTTTTCGTCATCTGCCTTTCCATATTTGGGTCAGATTTCAGTCGAGCTAATTATCAGTATTTTATACACTTATCTGACTCCTCAACTCGGTTACTAGGTAAGACGGTAGTCCACTGTTTGTAATTTTTCGAGCTTTTGACTAACCGTGACGACTAAAAGCGACCGACAGGAGAATATAGTTTATACTGTGAGAAAAATATTACACTGACAGGTGACGCTGCTGACAGCCCAACGTACCCCGGAAACAGTGACATATAGTGACCTTATTTGTGATGTTCTTCAGAAAGGTCAGGTACGTAGGACTCGCAACCGGCGCTCGTGTATGACCAGATGTATAAACGTAAACGAGGCAAAAGGAGTATGTAAGGATTGTAGCAGGTGGCGTTCTGTGGTTTCTGCCTACCCCCATGGGAAGAAGGCGTGTGTTTTTGTATGTGTATGTATGTAGTATTATTAAAACTTTTTTTTTAAATATATTAATACTACAACTTAATTTGACATCACAAGTTCCTAAACATTGGCTATTAGTATGATTAATATTTAAACATAACATATAACATCACGCCTTGTTTCCCCGAAGGGTTGGGCAGAGGTGTACCTATAGTACACCCACAGTTCGGCAGTTATGTTTAAGTCCCATGTAATAGAGGGCGAGCCTATTGCCATCAACCGGGCACAAATCCAGACTTCGGGCAGCTACTAAGAAATTCCAGATAGAAAAACCCAATAACACGTTGCCCGACCTAGGAATCGAACCCAGGACCTCGTGCTCAGCGGTAGCGATTGCGACCACTAGACCAACGAGGCAGTCTGTGATATTTAAAAACTGTTTAAAATGTCTCTGAGCCAGGTGCCATGTTAATTCAGTCGAGTTGTACATTCAAGTTTGTACTCTATAGTAGTGTAAAAACAAGGCAAATTAGATCACATTCCGTGTTGGGGGGACGTAATATTTTCTCTCTATGAAATCGTTTCATCGTAACATAAAAAATACTACACACTTGCCTGCATGTTGCATATTTTGGATCATCATCAAAACACAAATCAGCAGCAACAGCCGGAGTAAAACTAGGATTAACTGAATGTGAAGATAATTCTGAATAACAATAAAGTCGTGGAACTATTCCAAGTAATATTATATATTGTTACGTGTGTAAATAAACTAGATATTAAATGCAGTGGTTATTTTTGAAGTTCATGCAGATCGCTGTTGTTTGGTAACACTCCAATTTCTTGGTGCATCCGCATTTATCGAGACCTGAAAGGCAATTCTCGTATTTTTAAGAACGTGTGCAACAATCCAATCTAAGTCTCAAATGATCAAAAATGCAATCAATTTACATACATTTTTGACTGCCTCGTTGCTCTAGTGGTCGCAAAAGCTACTGCTGAGCATGAGGTCCTGGGTTCGATACCCAGTTGGGGCAAAGCGTTATTGGGTTTTTCTATCTAGAATTTTTCAGTAGCAGCCCGGCGTCTGGATTTGTGCCCGGTTGATGGCAATAGGCTCGCCCTCTATTACATGGGACTTAAACATAACTGGCGAAGTGTGGGTGAACTAAAGGTACACGTTTGCCTAACCCTTCTGGGATTACAGGCGTGATGTTACGTTATGTTAATAACGTTTGCAATCTAATCTTAGTCTCTATATGTAAAAAATGCAATCAGTTTACATACGACAAGTTTATGACATTGATTGTCGCTGAGATGAGGTTGTGACTTCAATGTAAACGCTTTAGAAGTACGAAAATTGGCCTTCTGTTGTGCTAGGTCAGTAGACTCAAAGCGAAGCATTGTATTTACAGATTACTCACGGCTGCTAGAGACACATAGCACGTACCTGTAACAATAAAAGTCTAATTAATAAAAATAATAATTTCGTTCATTCATTCATTCACTCACTGACGGAAAAAGCACAACTTTAATCACTGGGTCTAGAAGCTTGATGCATTGCACAAGAGTTCCATTGAAGTATAACTAACGAGAGCACTAAGAAATGCTATTTTAAAATTCATCTCATTAAGGGGTTAAACTTGTATGGAAGATCGTTATTTTTTGAAGTTGATATTTCTGCTTTTAAGTAAAAGTTTGTACTATTTTTTGGAAACTCATCCCCTATGGCTATAGAGAAGCTGCCCACGGGAAATGTCATTGGGCGTACGGCTTTCACAAAATAAATCCGGGAGGCAAACAGTGATTTAGATCACAGATTGCCATCAGGAATGACCGTGTAACGCCTTAATGAATCCATGTAGCATATTCAGCCTATAACGTTCCCACTGCTGCAGCTGGGAACGTTTTGGGCTGATTTTGTCATAATCCACCACTTGGGCACAGTGCGGGGTGTGCGTATGACACTTGTCTTAAAAAATTTGTTTGTGTATGTTTTCCTTCACCGTTTTGAGAACATTATCATCATCATGAGCCGATTGCCGTCCACTGCTGAATGTAAGCCTCCAAAGAGTGCCAACCATCCCGGTCCTGAGCAGCCCGCATGAGAACAATGGTGATGAAATTAAATACACAAAGTAAATGGCCTGTCTGGGTTTGAACTCACGACCTTACTCGTAAGTCGCGGCCAATATCACTGGGGCACCACTACTCTTAAATAAATGTTAGAAATACATTAATCTTATCACCAGCCATGTTCATCTCCATAGGGTCATGTTTAAGCGTGAGATTTTTTATTACTTCTACAGTGAAAGGTTCAATTCACATTCGAGGAGCTTATTTTATTATCACGAAATATGTTGCTTCACGGCCGTGAGCAACGGTGGCCCAGTGGTAACAACAGCGACATAAGAGTTGTAGATCGTGGGTTCGACCCAAGCAGGCACTTTATTTTGCGTATTTTATTTTCACCACCGCTTTCAAAACGGTGAAGGAAAATATCGTGAGCAAACCAGCACGTCCTAGAACTAAAATACGAAAACACAAACAGGACCCGCGTGGTGGAATATGGCCCACTCCCTCTCGAAGAGAGAAAGCCTAATAAGGGCTGATTATGACTTTTTGCTTATGCTATGTTACTTCAATAACCACTGAGCACTGCCACCTTTTAAAAAAAACATTTTGTAATGTGCCAGTATTATAATGCAGTTCTTCATGTCAATTTTGTAAAAATCTTACTTGCGTGGAATGAGCTGTCAGTGTCATCCTGTCTTGGTCAATACCTAGCATCAGTGACACTGACAGTTCATTCCAAGCACACTTTGCCTAAGTTTTCAAACTGAGGTGGTTGCAGAATAACACTACAGCAAATGACAAATTAAAGTCGCTGAACATTAATTTAAATAAACGTTATTTTAATTCAAATGAATCTTGATTTACTTCGTAATTACAGTCACTCTTGTTTCAGTAAATAAATGAGTGTGAATTCGTGTGTAGAGCTTCATGGCAAATGCCAGGGTTGACAAAAACTGTTTTATTTACCTACTTGAAAAAGTTGAGGCACAATAAGACTTTCGTGCAATAGGAACCGTGGGTCGGAATCGTCAAATGAAAAGGCTTAGCGCCTGTAAATTAATAATTCAATAACCACCTATTTTGCACAGGGCAGATCGTTTCGACTATATTAAAAAAAAACCGCCCAAGTGCGTGTAGGAGGCCACATAATGAAGGGTTCCGTCGATGGATGACTAAATTTATTCTAGGAACAAAATTATTACTGTAGTTGAATAACATGCTCTCCCATACATTCCAACTGCAACTGTAAGTTGGTCGACAATTACTCGTTTACTTGTACAGTATATTTAGCTGTGACAGTTTTCTTTTTAACTTCGTTATACGGGGTGTCCCGTAAGTCGACGTCAAAGCGGAGTCGGGGGTCGAGTCACAATAGTAAACAAAAACTATAAAAGAAAAAAAATGCAATAGGGGTTAAAAGACCGTCACAGGCCGATTGATTTTTTCGTTTGTTTTATATATAAATGCCCGTAATTTTCAAAATGGTAAAGTTGTTTTTAATATTTTTCTGTTAACTATTATGACCACAATTAGCACCCGATTCCGGCTTCACATCGTCTTACGGGACATCCTGTATTTACTACCGCCATGAATTTTTTACATATCCAAAAACAACCATTTAACTAAATGGTCACACCTGCCAGCTAAATGGTTACAACTGACTCTGGCAAAAGTTTGCACTTTAAAGCTTAATACTTCGCAAATAGATCCCTGAATCGCAACATGCTTGTCACTCACTCGCAATATTTTTGAACGACCTTTGCACCGAAGGTGTGGTGACCCACACCATGGAATAAAGTAGAAAATAATAATTCTTCCCCACTTTACGTATAGAGGAGCTACCCTAAAAAAATCTAGTACTAAGTCTCTCAGCGAAGTTGCGGGCAGAAGGACGAATATGGCAAAACTGTAAGGGTTCCTTGTTGACTACGGAACCCTAACAAACCTGAAATCTGGAATTTCTCAGTTCAAGCCCGGAGTCTGGAATTGTGCCCAGTTGATGGCAATAGGCTCGCCCCCTATGGATTGAATACGGTCGAGATATCATGTGGTATGTAGATATAAACCACAATAAAAATTATAACCACTGCAAAAAGAATCTATTGATAAATCTATTGATTTTGAAGAATATATTGGTGAAGATGAAAAGTGCATTTACGTGCCTATTTGAAATAAATTCTTTGACTTTGAATATGTGACAAGTAAATTCTTATTTCTGACATCCCTAACTAACGAAAGTTTTAGAGTGATTAGTTTAATGTTAGTGTGAAATAAATTATTATCATTGTGTTTATGTTCGTTATATTCGAGTTTATCTCTCTGTATGTACGAATATATGAACTATCATAGATATACGTAGAGCAATCATAAGTGTGTCAATGTGGATTCAGCAATTTGTCGACACAATTTTTTTGTTTTTTTTGTTTTGGTGTTGCAAGGTTATTTAGATATGTACGGTCGTAGCAGTTGTCCATGCCAGAAAATATTATTTGATCACGACAAAGTGAAATTCTATCAGAGATAACGATTAGGAAAAAGTTAAAATGTTTGGGACTGACATGAGCTACCGCAAAGTTTTAAGGCTCTCACAAACAGGCGCGACACACGACGCGAATCGCGCGTGACAGAAAGGCACCGCTTGTCGCGCAACACGCGCTGCTATTGTGTTACGTGCGATTCGCTTCTTACACTAACCACTGTTATATGATTAATGTAATGACAAACCATACACACACACTCTCACTATCACTCTCTCACACACACACACACACATAAATACACCCACGCGCGCGCTAAATTTTGATAATAATTAGTAAAACTCTAAGCAATAATTTTGTCCTATTTTTCGGGAAATGAGGGCTGATTGTCCTTAATTACAGGCTACTAAGGAACCTAACTAGGACATCAGATCGTAAAATTGTATTCTTACCTACTCATCTCAGAAGTAAACTATTCTTAAGTTGTCATCCTACTTTGTGACAGACTGTGCCGCTTTTTATGAAAAAAAAAAAAAAAGAGTTAGAATTTTGAATTGAAACAAACACATGACTCAGAGGCAGCGTATTGTTAATATTATGTTATTTTATGATTTTCCTTATTATTTTTTTTTAATTTTAATTTTATTGAATAATTTTAAATATACTTATTGCATTTTTTTTTAAAATTTATATTTCATAAATGTACACCTATGATCTGAAATGGATTGAAATAAATGATTTTTGAATTTTGTTGTCCGTCAAAAGGGCAAAAGGGCAAAAGTCAAAATGTATGGGACATTTTGACTTTTGCCCTTTGACTTTGACAGTCTGCACTAGTGATGGGTAACACATAATTTTTATATGAGGTTGAAGGAATACCTAATTTTACCAGGTGAGGTCCTCACGAGGTATCCCTCATTTGAAGCGAGTTATCGCAAGTGCCGTATTCACCTCACGAGCCGAGCCCGAGCCGAACTCGGACGATAATCCGAGGCAGCGCGGCGGACGGGCGCCCGAGCTCGTCGACTCATGAGTACCCGCGAAAAAATCATATATTTTTACAATTGTTTGTAAATATGTGAGCACAATGTACATATCACGTGATTAATTTATATGCCTTTGCTTTATTTTTAATTCTTTTTACCAATTGTGGTATAGTATTTTTATTCTTGGTGCATCCTCTTCACATATAGAAATATAATTAAAGTATACAAAACATTGTAAAACATTTTAAAAGAGTCGTTACTCTTTTAAAACCACCACTTCTTCTCCATACGAAACTACTTTTTGGAAGTGGCGCCTAGAATCAGTTCTATTTTAATGTAAATTTTGACGTTCAAAAGTGCCTTTTTATGGGCCTATTTGAAATAAATGCTTTGACTTTGAGATCGAATCCAACAAATTTACGTGTCTTTGGGTCAATCCATATTGACGTACTGTCTACCAATTTGGGGCGGAGCATCAAAGACAAAGTGTTTAGAACTGGAGAGGGCGCAGAGGGCTTTACTAAAAGTCATGTATTTAAACCACTAATATTCCCCACCGAAACCTTATACTTAACTTCGAACTTCTTGTCAGTAAGAAATCTCTATGTCCTGCTTATTACTCTGAAGGAGCATATATCCCCTCCATTCGTCACTCCCAGGACACAAACTAGAAGGGAGAATAAAGTAGCTCCAGATACCCAAGTCAAAACTACATTTGCTACAAGACAATACACAAAGCAATCTTCTCGCTCATACAATTCTCTCAACAAAATTCTCACCATATTCCCTAAGACATACCGAAACTGCAAAATGACACTCACTGAATGGTTAAAGAGCAAAAGTTACGAAGAAATTGAGGCTATGCTCCATACAATGACATAATTCGCAAAATAGCTAAAATTACAAGATCACACAAATCACACATTCCACACCAACATTCACGCCCCTCAAACTCAAACACAAAGCATTTACAGGTGCTTTTGAACTGCCATGGAGTCGGTCAGTCAGAAATATGAAGCTAGTTGCCCATACCAAAGCGTCCAATTATGGACCAGCAGTGGGGCGTTATTTACGTCGTCGAAATTTGAAGCACGTCTAACTTCCAAAATTAAGAAAGTATCGTCAGCAAATGACACCATTTGTAGTTGATTTGTTAATAAATGGAGTAGGTCATTAATATATTCTAAAAACAGGTGTTTTTTTTGTGTATGGCATCTCGCAGGTCAACCTATGAGGTTGTCGTCTGCTTAAACGGACTTGCACTCTAAAAACAGGAAAGGACCCAACCCTACATCACAAACGCCGCCAACTCACACATACACCCCCCCCCCCCCCACACACACACACGTAACACTGTGCGCATTACTTATTCCTTAATTTTATAAGTTTTTGTACTCTTTGTATTGCTAAAAACTATTGGCATGCTTTCAAAATTATCAATTGTTTATTCTCTCACACGTATGTATAGTAAATGTAAACTGGAAGAGGGGAATCACATAGTACAAGCAAACCTTTGCTTGAAAGGTGACTCCAAACTTAACAATGTACTTTACTGTTGATGAAATAAACTTTTTTCTTTTCTTTTAAATCTAAATAACATCCTACCAAACATCTGTATCACACACACCAAACATCATTATTTCATTAGGTACACATCAAGATCATAATGTTTACTGTGTTTTCAAAATTTCGAGAGCTCACCTCACTCATTCTCTAATTCTGTACACTTATGAAATAAGTCGATTCATTCACTCACTAGGCTCACTCAATCACTCAATACTCACTCGCGAGTACTCGCGTCAATAACTTTAATGTAAATTTTTGAGGACGCGTGAGCGGGTGAGTTGGTTCAATTTTAAAATTGGAGTAACTCTTTCAATTTGCAATCACGAGTACCTCACGAGTGAGGGACACATCTCTAGTTTGCACGAGCCGTTGTGTCAATCCTGTTGAAAGTCGTTGTTGAAATACGAAACAGTTTCAAAGCGATTGACACGTCTTGTCTAGATTAAAGCAAAGCATAGGGACAACTGTTTTGTGTGGATTTATTGCTTTATTTCGTAGTTTATCCTCACAAATACCCTCCATTTTGGAAATAGATACACAACTAAAACACATGTGACCCCTCACGGGTAACCTAATCCGTCCCGAGAGTAACAAAGCTGTTTCAAATAACCTCCGAATAGCCTCTCTCCATTACGAATGTCAAACGATCACCAAAACACTCTCCATATTGAAAATTAATTTTCAATTGCGTAATACGGCTATATCGCGGCCATTTTGTATCTCGAAAGACCAATCATACTGATGGGACGAAGGTATCGTTATTTACTGCCGTCAACAAGTTTTAAATTTCCCCTTTATGGAGATTTTTCGATATGAATTGATTGTTGGAGGAGAGTTCGATTTCATGTTATGATATGATTTTTGAATGGTTGCTCCTATCAGAATCAGCATTGATTTCCAAATTAATCTACTTATTTTTTTGGGATATTTACGTACGTACAGTCAAGGAATGAAATTTTTAAACGTCTTAATGTAATTTTTTTCTTGTACCTTATTATTTTTCCGACAACGTATTAAATCAAAATGGGGGGGGTCTGTTTTTATGCTTTCACGGTTGCACAACGACATGCTTTGCTTTGCTTTGCTTGGTAGTATAGATGCAGGCCTACCATGCCGCCTCCTTGAGAGGAGGTAAGGTGGCGGGGTCTTGAGGGAGAGCGCTACAGTCGTGTAGATCCTCAAGGCAAGTCTGGAGGATGCACCTTCCCGAGGTTGCCACCCCGTTTCTTGGTCTAATTCCTTAAGAAATAGACGTAACAAAAACCTCCAGGCGCCATCACAGCACATCCTTTCCCAAAAGTCCCTTAACCCCTATCTGCTCCTTCATATTCCCCCCCTTGCCCCAAATCTCATCCTTCCCCCACCCCATCCTACCTACATCCCTACTCCCTCCACCTCCATCTCCATAATTCCCACTCCTAACTGCGACCCCCTGTAACTGGGTGGTGGCGGGCTCGTCCGTCACTAAAGACAGCTGATGGCGAGTAGGAGTAAACAGTTACCTGCGCTAGGACCTGCGCAGTTGAGCGCCGTGAGCGGGGATGAAGGAGTCCTGGGGGGTTGAGCCGAGCGGCTCTGGGTTGTAATGTGCCCGTAAGGCAACACGCCCCCTTTGGTCTGGATTTCAAGCGACACGGTGGCCCTACCCATTAGCCAGGGGTAGGGAAATGGTCATAGTGTCCCGTCAGAGGGCCACAGGCGAGGTGCGTGAGGTCCGCTGAGGTCGTCCTCGGACGGCCGAAGCGGTAGGTAAAGGTCATGCTGACGGTGTAAGTGAGGGTTGATCAGTTCGTGGGGGGTGGCCCTTAGGACCCCCTATGCCAGCCCGATCGAGCGCCCGATGTCGCACTGTAAGCCAACCTTGCGCCCCTATATCTCTCTGGTAGTCCTAACGTTCGAGCTTTTTTACAGTGAGACGTTCCCAGTTGCGGGCTCCATGGAGGGTGGGAGCCAGAGAGACGAATTTTAAAATAAATTTTTAATATGGACAAAACAGGCCAATTAAAAAACCGAAACAGCGGAGTGGAGGCAAAAGCCAATGAGACTCCAAAGGGAGGTGCTTGCACTTCCCTCGCCCCTGGTGGCCATGCGTCTAGCGCCGTTGGTACCAGCGCGGGCGTCGGTCCGGCTGTGGCGAAAACCGCAGCTAAGACCAAAAAACAAAAGTCCCAACCTAAACAAAGGACGTCGGCGCTGATTGGGACCAGTACTGACCCTTCTAATATAGAGGCGAAGACGGCGACGATTAATACCACTGCCGGTCTGACCCTCTCCACACAGACCCCGGCGCTGGGTAATACTGGCACCGGGTCTCTCACTAAACCTCCTCCACCTCCTGTGGCTCTTCTAGCCTCCCCTCACCAGAAAGCCGTCAACGTTCAAACGGAGACGGCTAGGTGCACTGAGGACGCGTTTTCACGCGCCTGGCAAGTGCAGAAACGCAAGGGCAAGGGTAAAGCCAATAAACAAGCCCGTTGCCCTTGCACTGACCCTTCAGGTCCACCGGCTGCCTCATTACAAGGCGACCAGAGGGACAGGATCACGAGGAAGGAGCGCCGCCAAACACGATGGAAGCAAGGTAAAGGCTCCAGTAACAAACAGGCTACTGCCGCCAGGTCCGTCAAACCGACCAGCGGCCAGCTAAACTTCTCCGCCGGGAAGCGGTCACAGGCAGAGGCCGGCACTAGCCGACCAGCGCCCAGTCAACCGCCAACCGGCGTCCTAGAGGGAGCTGAAGGTACCAACAAAACACAGCGACCCGGTTGGAGGGATCAGGCCGCGGCCAAGCGAGCTCTCAACGAGACCTTAACACCTCGGGGAGAGCATAAGCGGCCGCGCCTTGATCAATCCAAACGAGTCGCACAACGAACCTACGCCCAAGCTGCCAGCGCTGCCCTTGACGTCGCGATCACCTGCGACCGCACGGGGATCCTCAGCAAGGACGTTTCGGACCAGGTACTCGCTGCTATCCAGAAGCAGATTATACTCGAGGCCTGCTCCCCCAAGCAAGACACTCCAGGGCCGACCTTCAACGCCAAGCCGCTGTTCGCCGGGGGTGTTTTAAAACTGTGGTGCGGCAACGACCACACCTTAGCCTGGCTAAGGAAAACTGTCTCCGACCTTTCTCTCCCAACTAGCATCTCGCTAGTTGTCAAGAGCCAGTCGGAGATTATGAAGCGAGCACGATGTGGAGTCGTGATCCCAGACGAGCAGGGGGTCTTCGGAGAGCCGACCAATATTGGGCGCGCTCTCAGCTACCAGAACCCCTGGGTCGATATAAAGAGGTGGGTACTCCTGCATGCCGATAAACAGGCTGCGGCATGGTTCGTGGTGGCCGGTGTCCCTGTGGACCAAATCCCGACCCTGATGAAGGCCGGACGCCGTCTCTCAATAGGATTGGGGACGGTGTACGTGAAGTTCCAGGGTCGGAACGGCAGGTTCACCGACGTCCCCCAGGATTGGGACCCCGCCACGGAATCCATCGGCGAGACGCCAGCACCAGCAGGGGAGTCCACTCCCCCATCAAGCAACCCGGAAGCATCAGCGGCTAAACCTGCTATAGCAGAGTTGGCCGCCCCTGCTGCCGCCATCGTGGACGTCGTCCCTTCATCGGGTGAGGAGGTGGACGACATCATCCTGTCCCCGGCTTCGGCCCAGGAGGGGGACGGCTTCGACGAGGGCGATTTGTTTGCCGGGCTCAGACTGGAGGGAGACGAAGAGGGTTCGGCCAACGATGGCGTCCCTTTCGTCGACCTTTAAAATCCTCCAGGCCAACCTCCACCACAGCCAGACCGCGACGGCTCAGCTTCGTAAGTGGCTGGAGGTACAACACACAGCCATTGCCTTGATCCAGGAGCCGTGGGTCAGGGCTGGCCGCATACAAGGACTCTCCAATCTTGGCGGTAAGCTCCTGGTCACCACAGATCACAATCATCCTAGATCGTGCATCTATATCATAGGTAACCTTAAAACACAGCTTTTAAATGACTTCTGTTGCAGAGATGTCTCTGCAGTAAAGCTGCTAATACAGCGTGACGGAGCCGAGGAGATGGTGATCGTTTTCGCCTCGGCCTACATGCCCGAGGCGGAGGCGCCGCCCCCGCACGGCCTCGCTCGCCTCGTGAGCCTTTGCGAGAGAAGCGGGTTTGAGGCCGTCGTTGGAGCCGATGCCAATGCTCACCACCAACTTTGGGGTATGGACACGCAAAACGAGAGGGGTAAGGCCTTGGTTGATTACTTATTCTCGACTAACCTATCCCTACTAAACACTGGCTCCGAACCAACATTCGTAACCAGGCGAAGCCGCACAATCATAGATCTCACTCTGGCTACAGAGGGCGCGGCGGGTATTACCACGGGGTGGCAGGTCTCTAAGGAGGCCTCCTGCTCTGATCATCGGTGGATCCGCTTTGACATCCAAGTCCGTGTCAGTCCAATACCACCACGACGCAATCCGCGCAGCACGGATCGTGCCACCTACACACGCAGCCTTGAATCCAAGCTGGCGTCAGCAATCGTTCCGTTGTCACTTGCGGATACGGCACAAATTGAGGTACAAGTAAGCTATCTTACTAAATCAATGATAGACAGCTACCAAACTGCTTGTCCAGAGACCACCCCACGTAACACACCAGGCAAACAACCCTGGTGGGGTGCTGATCTGGAGCGCAAGCGTGGCAAGGTAAGGAAAGCTCTAAACAGAGCCATGAACACATGTGCGGATGAGGACTGGGATAAATATTATGCAGCCAAATCCAGCTACAAAAAATGCATCAGATTCAGAAGTACCACGGGATGGCGCAAATTCTGTGGTAGCATTGAATCCTGTCAGCAAGCTAACAGGGTAAGGAAAGTACTGGCGCAACAGAATACACCTGGGCCCGCTACCCTCCGGAAACCCGACAACACACTCTCTTCCTCGCCAGAAGAAACGAGGCGCATCCTTATTGAAACTCACTTCCCTGGATGTATCTTCGCACAAGTAATCGACTGGCAAGAGGTAATCCAAACGCCTTCAGACAATGAATGGCGTTACGCCAGCAGGGTGATCACGTTGGAGAAACTCCAATGGGCCATCCAGAGCTTCCATCCTTTTAAGGCAGCTGGTCCTGACGGAGTGTTCCCCGCCTTACTACAGTGGGGTGACACCGCTGTCGCTATAAGACTAGTGCCTTTAATGAGAGCGTGCCTGGCCTTTAGATACATTCCTAAAGGATGGAGGGAAGTGAAAGTAATATTCATCCCTAAGCCAGGCAAGGGTGACTACACAAACGCCAAATCCTACCGACCAATCAGCCTGACCTCGTTTCTATTAAAGACTCTGGAAAGGCTGTGTGATAGGGAGGTGAGGGACGGCGCTCTGAAAACCATACCGCTACACGGTAACCAACATGCATACAGCTCAGGTAAGTCGACCGAATCCGCTCTTCACCGGGTAGTCAGCCAGATAGAGGAAGCGATTAATCAAAAAGGCACATGCCTGGGCACTTTCATAGACATCGAAGGAGCCTTCGACAAAACCAACTTCTCCAGCATCACTAGCGCCCTCACCAGACATGGAGTAGAACAGGTACTAACGGACTGGATTACAAACATGCTTAGCAAACGTGTGGTTCGCCTTGAGGGTGAGGAGCAACTGGCCATGATAGCCAGAGGGTGCCCCCAGGGAGGGGTGCTGTCCCCCCTTCTATGGAATCTGGTGATCAATGACCTCATCACCAAACTCAACGCCAGCCGCTATTATACTATAGGGTATGCAGACGACATCGCAATCCTTGTGTCGGGGAAGGTGACGGGTACGATCTGCAACCTCACCCAGCAAGCACTACGTATCGTAGAAAATTGGTGCAGGGAATATGATCTATCAGTAAACCCCACCAAAACTGAACTTGTCATGTTTACTCAAAAGCGAGCACTAGGCCCTTTCCGCCTACCAAAACTGTTCAATACAGAACTTCAGTTGGCCAACGAGGTCAAGTACCTGGGGGTCATTCTAGACAGTAAGTTAAACTGGAGTAGTCATTTGGACAACAAACTAAACAGTGCCTGCATAACCTTCTGGCAGTGCAAGAAAATGATAGGTAAAAAGTGGGGACTATCCCCTAAAATTATACTATGGCTGTACACCACAGTGATCCGCCCCATGATCACCTATGGAGCCGCGGTCTGGTGGCCCCGAACCAGACTGGCTACAGCCTCAAACAAACTACAACGCATGCAACGACTAGCCTGCTCGGCGGCTACGGGCTGCATGAGGACCACTCCGACTGCAGCGGTTGAAGCCATGCTGGAACTGCCACCGCTCCACCTGTTCATACAGCAGGAAGCCACACTGGCGGCGGTGCGTCTTAAGACACTAGATCTCTGGGGTAAGAGAGACACACCACACACCGCGCTACTTGAGGGACTCAACAAGGAGTTCCCCATTACGAGAGCCATCAATGATCGGGTACCAAAACAATTTATGTTTGATAAAAAATACAAGATCCAGCTTCACGAGGATTGGAGTTGCGAGGGTTTGTGCCCTGCAGAGCTGCGCATCTTTACAGACGGATCCAAAACAGGTAATGGCACAGGTGCTGGAGTCTTCTCGGAGGACCTCAACATACGTATAGCCACACCATTGGGGGTCCATAACACAGTGTTCCAGGCCGAATGCATGGGTATTTCTCTGGCTGCTTCCGCCATCATGGCCAGGGAAGTTAAAGACCACTCGATCCGTATACTCTCAGACAGCATGGCTGTTCTGCAAGCGCTAAACAGCTACACAGTTGATTCTGGGCTAATATACGAGTGTCACCAGCGCCTTAACCAGGTGGGTAGACTCAATAAAATCACCATTCAATGGATCAAAGGACACAGCGGTTCGCTAGGCAACGATGCAGCCGACGAACTTGCCAGAAGGGGGTCGAGTGAGACGGCAGTGGGACCTGAACCCATCGTGCCACTCCCCTTCGTATATTTGCGCACTCTGGTAAGGAAACGCACCAGGGAGCAACATCACAAACAATGGTTGGAACAAGGTGAGTGCAGGCAGGCTAGGGAAGCACTCCCTGCAATTGATAGCCGCCTCACGAAACAGGTTCTCCGACTAACTAAACAACAGCTGCGCATAGTTACGGCAGCCTTAACTGGCCACGGGTCATTTAATAAACACCTCTTTGTCATAGGAGTCACAGACAGTCCGCTGTGCAGGGCCTGCATGGAGGAGGACGAGACAGCAGCTCATTTGCTTCTAAACTGCCCTGTGGTCGACACATACAGGGCAAAGCACTTCGGTAACCCAGGTACCCTACGCGAGGCTGTCAGTAACATAAAGGCGTTGCTGGCCTTCCTCGAGGAGCTGGGGTGGATCGAATAATCGATTTTCCCACCGTACGCAAAATACGCGCAATGACGTGGAGTTGCGGACACCAGCCCGTATTACCTATTACCTATTACCTATTTAAATCAAAATGGCCGGTATGAAAAGGTGACAACAAGTGACATTCATTTCCTCTCCTTGACCGTACCTCGTTTCTAAGTTGACTTACAAAGAACAAATTCGAAAAGTCTTTGAGAGCAAACCAGTAAATTAAGTTCTAAAAATGCCAACACACATTAATAAACTCACGTCCCTTTTCTGACAAAAAATAGACCTTTCCTAAGGTAGGTACTTGAAGCTCGTTGGTCTCGTGATCGCAAGCGCGACTGCTGAGCGTGGGGTCCTGTCAGCCATCGGGCTATAAAAGTTTGGGAGGAGGCCTGCACACACTCATGCCACAGATAATTTAAAATTACACCTCCCTAAGTCTGGCTATTGAGATGGCTACTTTTCTTCAAAGTCAAAGTCAAAGCATTTATTTCAAATAGGCACTTAAAAGCACTTTTAAACGTCAACATTTTCATTTAAATAGAATTGATTCTAGGCGCCTCCAAAAGGTAGTTTCGTATGGAGAAGAAGGGGCAAGACACTCCACCGTTACTCTTTTAAAATGTTTAACAATATTTAGTGTACATTAATTCTATTTTTATATGTGAAGACGATGCACCCAGAATATAAATACTCTACCACAAATAGGTAAAAATAATTTAAAATAAGCAAAGACAGATAAATCAATCACGTGAGGTACATGGTGCTCACATATTTACAATCATTACGAAAGGAAGAATATGATTTTCCTAAAATATTTACTAGGAATAAGTCAGTGTGTGAGTAAAGTAAAAATAACAAATTATACAATACAATAAGCAACTAGTATGATTTTGTCTAGCCTCTAGATTGTCATATAGAGCAGGACCAGCATGTTTCCAAGCATTCTTTTCTAGGATATAATCCACCAATTTGTAATATAATTGTTTACGAAGTGTACTTTTAACGTGAGTTTTAAACTTTCTTTCATTTAATTGCAATATATCACAAGGTATTTTGTTGTAACATTTAACACAGTACCCCATAGAAGATGTATGTACTTAAGATATCGTACTTTAGTATTCGTCTATCTTTTAACAGATGGCAGCATCAGCGATTTACAAGATTTTTGTCAGAGACTGTAGTTTTAAAACGCCATCTAGGAGTCGGATAATTTAAAATTGAGCAAATAATTACAGTAAAAAACTAGCACTCACACACGACGGAAACAGAATTGACATTAACAGACAACAGCGACCTACTTTTGAAACGTTTCGTGCAATCCTTTTTATATAAAGTTTTATAGTTCCGGGTTCACAAAATGAAAAACAAAAAATAATCACTTATCAAGAACGCGTTATGAAGTTTCCTTTTAATTCTTATAACTCTATGTAAAGTAATAGATTTAACAAACGTTGTTTGATTGAAATTAGTATCGTTAGTGGTTTCTGTGATGACAGGACAAATTGAGTAAAACGCCATCTATTGCAAAGAGCTCTAAACAAATTGATTCACAATTGAAGTAAAAGGCTTCATTTAGTTTTTTTTTAATGTAGGTACGTACATTATGAGTGCAAATAGATAAATTAAAATTAAACGTCCTTGTTTAATTTTAATTTAACTTAGGATCTTAGGAAGTTTTGATTTTTACTAATCTTACTTCAGTAAAAATTCTGCTGTTTAACGATTTGTAGTGATTGTTGTTTTCATAAATGTTATGGCTGTCATAATTTTTTATAAAACTAATTGTAATTTGTTCGAGTTGAGACCCCATGCTTATGCGCTATAAGCTCCTGCGTCGAAGGCTAGTCACCGTTTGAGATTGGCCGCCATGGTCGAAATACGGTCTGGAAGACTACACTTGAAAGCGAAATTGTTACTAAGTGTAACTAGCAACATGTGGGTGCACTTTAGACACCTCTGCCTAACCCTTTGGGATTACATGTATTCAAGACTGAGTGAAACCCCCTCACTATATAAATCACAAAAGTCGACATTAATCTACTGAAACAAGCGAATTTCTCGAAAATACTCAATAACAACATTTAAATTTTCTATAGAACTCATCAACTGTCCAATTAGAAAGCAATTATAACGTTTCATCAGGCCATAGACTTTCATAATGAAACGCAAAAGCGGGTCCATCCGATACGCCAAATAGGGTAATACGGAACGTCGCGTCGTACCGAACCGTATTGCCGGTTCCGGGATCCGTAGTAATTGTATCGACGGAATAATGATGCCGTCAATTTTGATTGTGGAATTATATTTTAGGAATTTCTTTTTCTGTATTTGGCTTTTTTAGATAGGTTATTTAGGGTAGGACAGCTTTATTCAAGATTAGGTATTAGGTAAATACTTATTTATTATTATGGAGATGAAAATACACAGAACAAAACTTAGTTTTCAAAAATGGGTAAATTTACTGCTACCAATCGCCTCAATGACCCCACTATCAAGTGAGTCTGATAATAATACTAAGAAAACATTCAAACTTGCAATATTGATAGGGCATTTCGGATTAAAACTACTTGTCTTGTCTTAAAAAAAGTCAACTGTAACGTTTTTTTTTGTTGCTGGTTGCGAAGAGGCCCCGTTATACTATTTAAAAAAAAAAGTTATTTTCACCAGCATTAGACATTGAGATGTCAAAAACATTCTGTACTTAACCGTTTCTTTGATTGTTAATAAGCTGTTGCCCGCGACTTCGTCTGCAATTCGGGATGAAAAGTAGCCTGTTTCCTTAACCAGCACCCTAATTGCGTAATACACAATCAATCGGAATCTGAATCGTTTTGAAACAGATTGCTAATCCATTGCTTCTTAAGTGCGATAAAAATTCTGCTCAACAATATATAGAACGCAATTAATGTTCTTGAACCGTCACAATCAAACAGATTAGTCGTAATCGTTTACGAAAGTGTGTTACGCAATTAGGGTGCAGGTCATGATCTATCTGTGTGTTAAATTTCATTCAAATCCATTCAGCCTTTTTGGCGTGAAAGCGTAACAAACAAACACACTTTTTTTCGCATTTATAATATGGAAGTTAGAATATCAATTACCTACTTACCAGAAAACAAACATGGTATGTATATGACAGAAATATAATACAACACAATACCTCAAAAACCTAATAACAATGACAAATAACTCCTACCATACATTGAATGACAATAGAATAATTTTCAATCTAAAGCGTTTTCCAATGGTCGTATCAGACGTAGGGACAGGCGTACAGCTATACGAAGTAGGTTGGTGCTCGCTCGGCAATGGCTTCGGGCATTCGTTTGAAATGACATCATGATACGAGCTCAATCCGGGGTGTTACCACTGTTTCGTGGGAATGTGGAATGTGTGACCTATTTTGACAAGACATTTTTATTATACCGGATAACTTTTTTAACGTCTTGAAAAAAATAGGATATAATAGGTAAACGGAGAAGAAGCTTGTGGCGTAGTTTTTTATTTCCATTTTTCAATAACAAACAAAGGAATTGATCTAGCAATAAATTCTATACAATTGAAGTACTAGCAACTTAAACAACGCAACGTCACTCCGTGGCTAATCGCAGGTGATTGAAAGTACTGAAATAAAAGATAAAGAAGGATGGACATATAGAAGGATGACGTGGTTGGACCCGCGTAATAAAAAAAATAACGGAGCACCGTTCACGGGCAACTTTATATTAATTATAATTACAAGTTTATAGGAGTTCTATATAAAATGTATTGAGTTACTAGGTGATGGGAATTAAAAGTTATTAATGACTTTAATTTATTTATAAATAAGTTATCGTACAGTTTCCGAACGAAACGTTTTTTGCGAATTACATTGATACATTCCAATCTACACTAATCATTTACCTTCTTACACCTAAGTGTGTATCCTTCTTTTCTACTTATTTCTAGATAAATAAACTAAAAATGTATGAAACGAAACATGAAAAGTACCTACAATGTTAACATACCACATAAAAATATATAAATTATTTCGTGTTATAATGGTATCGAAAACATGAAACGGAAAATGGAACGTCAGTGTCAAATTGTCATGTCAAACATATTTGTCATTTGTCATTCCATTGTTTGTGTTCAACGGCTAACGTGGGATTTATAAGCAATTTTTTGCGATTTTGTGGATTCTTGACGACTTGGCTTACCTTTCTACTGACTATTCTGCACACCAACCTAGACTACGGTATTTACTTCTGGATAACGATTTGCAAGTGATAATATACATATTTAGGGGGGCACATAAGAGCCTACGGAATGTATACAATAGAAGTTTGCCGGGATGAGACTCCTCTAGAAGGGATATTTGTTGGCCACCACCCATCTATTCTATGTGCCTGAATTCAATCTACGCAAATAGGAAGCAAGTCTTACTACACGTACATCGCAGTTAATAAGAGGCTGGAGGGTCGAACTGCCCTTGAAGAATATTATTTTAATTGCCCCGTGGGAACACGAACAGTGGGCTATTGCTCTTATATTATGAGCATATTGTGGTACATGGGCGATGCAAGAAACCAGGGCTTTGTCTCTGCACCAGCTTATTTATTTTAATTAGATAACCTTTTAGGAATGAATAAGAAAATAAAAGGAAAATAATTATGTATACAATGATTGTATCTCTTGATTATTTAATAAGGAAAATATTTATTTTATAAGTAATATTATAAAGTAAATAAACGAGATTTTTAATTATTTATATACTTTATTGTACACCACAAAATGACATAAAAAAAAAACAAAAAAAAAACATACTAAATTATAAATTCTTTTTATTTGAAAAACCCCTGGTTTATGTGAAAGGACGAACAGGAGGATGATGCTGTTAAAACTATCTGATACCTGTTTTTTCAGCTTGGTTTAATCCGACCACCGTAATTAGAGTACACAGAGTTCCTTTATCCCTGCAGACGTATGTTAGCAGTTTTATGAATCACCAATTAGACTTCTCATCAGAATCAAGACGAAAATCAGCATTCGAAAATACCAGCGATGCAACTCTTCCACTAAATTATGCAAAAGGAACCTTAGTACTTCATATAAACCAGCACCCTAATTGCGTAATACACAATCAATCGGAATCTGAATCGTTTTGAAACAGATTGCTAATCCATTGCTTCATGAGTTCGATAAAAATTCTGCTCAACAATATATAGAACGCAATGAATGTTCTTGAACCGTCAAAATCAAACAGATTAATCGTAATCGTTTACGAAAATGTGTTACGCAATTAGGGTGCAGGTTTATCTGGCCAAACAGATGTAGAAGGAACCTATAGATACATACCTATTGATAGAGATTTTTATACAGATTCAGCATTATTTTTATTGGCCAGGAGAAGACACCCTGATGTCCTTAAAAAGTCAGGTAAGTAGTACTTCAACGCGCGTTTATGACTCAGATGTATAAACATTGACGAAGCAAAAGGAGTAGGTATGCAAGAATCGTAGCAGGTGCTTCCTTCCCTCACGGGATATATGTGTGACCTTAAGTAAATATGTGAAAAAAGCCATTCTGTTACTAAATAATGAACACTATGTCCATGCCGAAACTACTTTTAGATTATTTTAGGTTATAATCTTCCTTAACCTTTCATATTTTTTCCCTCCCATCTTCTCTAACCTACTGACCATTTGCTTTTTTACTAGTCTTATGTCGTTCTTTAACTATTCATAGGTTACAATAATAAACACAACCCTATTAATGGGTTTCAAATAACATGCAAGCTCGCCATTCTCCCTTCAATATTTTTATCAGTTCTTATTTTTTTTATCAAAATTACTGTTTTTATTGTTCTAGTATGAAAAGTTTGCTTGAGGAGGAGCCGCGTTCCGTTTAAATGACTTAAAACCAAAATTGACAAATTCTGATCTATTGTCAAAAAAGGGGGTTCTAAAATTAAATAGACCTAAAGTAAGAATCTGTAAATCGTCATGTGTATCAACTCCTCCTGTAAGCTAAAGCGTAACACACAGAGTTGGTGTAAAAAACACAATAAATACCATGCCCATTTGTGGCATAACACTAATGGAAATGAAATTCACAATAAATAATCGTTTTAGTACATATTTGTAAATCAAAACGCACTCAAAACCACTTGTCTTATACATCAATAACTCATTATTCTCGTGGTCACAAACCGCAACTGTCAATTGTTTTTACATACAATCGCAATGTCGACCGCATTCTGCCAATTGAATCGTAGATAGTTGATGTGGAAACGTAAATTGACCACGGATGACCACTTTCACATACTGAGACTGCTCCGTGCTTTGGAAAGCACGTTAAGCCGTCGGTCCTGGCCGTCATTCGTGGACCTTTGACTGTCGTTACGGGTGGTCGGAAGACCGAAAGTCTGACAACCAGTCTTACCAAGGGGTAGCGTGTTACTCATAAACTGGTTTAGGTCAGAAATGCACTTGTTCCAAGTAATTTTTTTTGTTGTTTTATTATTGTCGAATGGGCCTTCTCTTGACCTCGATAACGTCTGATGGAAAGCGATGGATTAGGCCTATGATAGCATGAGAGTGCCCATAAATGCCCATGCACTCTTGCTTTGAAATACAGGTATTCAGATGCATTTAGCTAATTGAACCTCCTCACTATAGTTGCTACTAGTGTAGAATGCAAAGTCAGATTTAAAATAAATGCAATAATAATTGCAGAGTGATTCAAAGTATAAAAGGGTCTTTTTTAGAGCCTATTTTCAAGGGCTTGCATTGTGACTCACTCATTGTAAACTAAACATTTCTAAGAGCTAACATTTTGTCTGTGTTATGTTTGTGTACCAAGTTAAGCAATAACATAAAAACATAAGCCACTTGGCTTACGGAATTTCCGGAATGAATGTGTAAACATACCTTTTTTTTGTCCGTCGTCTGGGACGGCCACTTGAGACATGTTATTGTAATGCGAGTCCTATGAATAAAGTGTTTGGAGATGTCTGTTTTTTTTTGAAAGATTGATTGTTGTAATATGATGTGTCAACTTACTATTATCAATAAATTACTAGGTAAACCTTTACTTAACCCTATATATTCAGGTAGCTTAGTTAATAACCATTTTATAAACGTAGGGTTTGTCGAGCTACGATGCGCAGTTTCTGAGATATCAAAGTTTTAGTGAACGCGTATAAGTCGCGCGATTTGGTCGCGCGCGGTATGTACGTGGAATAAGGCGGAGGGGCTAAGCAGCTTTTGAACTCTGACTGCACTCTTTTTAGCATAAATAATTTCGATAATACGTGCTAGTTGAACTCCTTGCCAGGAGTCTGTGCTTACCAATGGTAAAAAAAAACCTGGGACTCTTCAAGTCTCGAGTGAATATAGATTACTTCTAGGTGCTTGCCTAGGAGTGAAAGAAAGATTTCATCATTCTTGAGAGATATTGATCAAACGTGAGCTTAATATACGAGGGCTGCACTAAAAGTATCGGGAATGGAATATTTCCACTGTTCCTGTCATATTAAAATCTTTTTAATTGAAAACTCCTTGGTTTTAAAAATCGAATATCATTTATTTATTTAAAAAAAGATTCTCGGTCTTGTCACAAGGTTTTGTCAAACTTGTTTAGTCGTTGAGAAAATGGAATTGACTCGAGAAAATTCAAGAGCGATGATTTATTATGACTTTCGAAGTGGTGTAACACAAAAGCAGTGTGTTGACCGGATGATTTCTGCATTTGGTGATGAAGCCCCATCCAAAACTACAATTTATCGCTGGTTTCTGAATTTCAACGTGGACGTGTCAAGCTCAGTGATGATCCCCGTCAAGGTCGTCCAAAAACTGCAGTCACCCAAGAAAACGTTGATGCTGTGCGTAAGCTGATTGAGGAAGATCGACATGTGACATACCGCGAAATTCAGGCAACTTTAGACATTGGCATGAGTCAAATACAAATAATCTTGCATGAACAATTAGGTGTAAAAAAGTTGTTTTCCCGATGGATACCGCATTCGCTCTGTGAAGAGCAAAAAGCGGCTCGCGTTACTTGGTGCATCAGAACTCTTGAAAAATTCCACGCAGGATCCTCAAATGCTGTATACAACATCGTATCAGGTGACGAATCCTGGATATATGCGTACGAACCCGAAACAAAAAACCAGTCACGAGTTTGGGTGTTCAAAAATGAGTTTTAACTCATTTTGGCTTTAGCCAACAAAAATTGTTCGTTCACGGAGTGTTGCAAAAAAATGGTGGCCACGTTTGTCTCCAAAACCGGCCATGTTACGACGGGACAAAGAACGGTTAATGCAGAATGGTATGCTAGCATTTGTTTGCCAGAGGTCGCTTCTGAACTCCGTAAAGAGAACTGCAACCGCCGCATCATCCTCCATCACGACAATGCGAGTTCTCACACCGCACACAGAACAAAAGAGTTTTTAGAGCAAGAAAACATAGAATTATTAGACCATCCGCCGTACAGCCCCGACCTAAGCCCTAATGATTTCTATACTTACCCTAAAATAAAGAATAAATTGCGTGGAGAGAGATTTTCATCACCCGAAGAAGCTGTGGACGCCTACAGAACTTCCGAATGGAATGGTTGCTTCAATGATTGGTTCCATTGTATGGAAAAATGTGTCAAATTTCGCGGAGAATACTTCGAAAAGCAATAAATACATTTTTAAATATTAATGTTGTGTCACTTCTTTGATTCCCGAAATGTTCAGTGCCGCCCTCGTTATAAGAAATGCGCTGTTACCGTGTGAATGTTTGTAGACCGATTAAACTTAATAATACATATACAGGGTATCCAGTAAATAGCACGACACTTTGCAGCGGGTGCTAGCTTGGGTCAATACGTACCAAAATAACACAATACACACATCAACAGAATCTAGGGATACCTTAATCCTAAACTATTTACGAATCTATAGTTTAAAATCTGTTTAGTTTCTATAAAAAGTTTATTTACAGATTGAAACCTCATTTATTATATTCTCTAAATTTAAACATGGAAATAAAAATAACCAAAGAAACAACTAATTACAGCCGCAAAATTGTTAGTAATTCGTTACGCTAAGAAGTTAAAATTGTTTTATTCAAATAAATTTATGAAAAGGGATTAGATTGATTTTCTTTTTTAATTTAACGTGTCGTGTGAGCTTTAAGAGTCATATCACGTCGTCATTTGAGTCGAGATGAAATGTTACGAGCCGTGGGCATGTTAGAAAATGTTGCTATTCAACGCATCGTTTCTGAGGCCCTATACACCAGCCAAAACGTGATATCAAGATTGTGGTCACGTTATCACAGTTCTGGGGATGTGACTGAACGGCACACTGGTAGATATCGTGTTGCTACGCAGAGACAGGATCGATATCTCCAAATGACCGCCAGAAGACAACCCAATATCGCAGCGATGCAACTAGTACAAAGGCTCCAGGAGGACCATCAGCTGCTGGTAAGCGACCAAACCGTGCGAAGGAGGTTGTATGAAGTTGGTCTTTATGCTCGAAGACCGCTCCGTGTTCCAGCATTGCGACGTGGCAATCGCGGTCGGTGGCTTTCGTGGGCTCGGGAGCATTTACCATGGAGTGACGAACAATGGTCTTTGGTGCTGTTCACCGATGAGTCCCGGTTTGTGTTTCATCCGGATTTACGAAGAACACACGTTTGGAGATCTCCAGTGAGAGTTTGCCGTCCACGGCGCCCTCAGGAGGTCCACTCATACTAAGGCGGGACAATCATGGTGTGGGCAGGAATTCGTTTTGGCGGACGAAACCAGCTCGTTTGGATCCAAGGCAACATGACTGCACAAAAATAGCATGAGGAGGTAGTAGAGCCCGTTATTGTCCCACACAGAATCCAAATGGGCCAGGAATTTCTACTCATGCACGATAATGCTCCTTCCCATACAGCGCGTCTCGTGTCGGCCGCTCTCCGAGACCACAATATTCAAGTTTTGGATTGGCTTGCACAGTCGCCCGACTTAAATCCTATCGAGCATGCCTGGGACATGTGACAACGAAAAGCTTTGAGAGATTTCCCTCCAAATTTGACGACGGAACAACAACTTTACGAACACTTGCAAAGAACATGGGACCTCATAACGCAGCAAGACATTGACAATTTAATTTTAAGTATGAACAATCGATGTCGATGTATAATTAATGTAAGAGGTGGCAACACTTTATTATTAATAATTACAGTTTTTCAATTTTAATTAAAATTAATAGTTTTATAAGAAGAAACGAAGTTTTTTATCATACTAATTTTCTACGGCGATTTTAAAAATATATATTTTTATTTAAAACAAAAGAATCACGAAATAGTTGATAAAAAAATAAAAAATAAAAATAATAAAAATATCCCTAGATTTTGTTGATGTGTGTATATGTTCAGAAAAAACCTTAAGGATTTACAGTTTTACAAAAGTTTCCGCTCGTTTTTCGTTCTGTGAAAACTTAAACAAAAAATACAATTTTTTGTTTTGTTAGAAAAAAAACTTATCTATGAGTAAAGTAATTCACGAATAATTTGATGTAAAAAAATATAGAAAAGAACATAAATTGTGTAGTTTTGGTAGGTATTGACTAGCTATCACCCCCTGCAGTATGTCGTGCTATTTACTGGATACCCTGAATACTCGTAACTGTAGACTTTCCAAAATATTTTTAGTTTTCCGCCGAATAAGTAGGTATATGGTAGGGGTGTCGCATGGACAGCGACTGGTACCATTAATTTAGTACATGATTCTGAACCCCTCTGAGTTAATTGCGTATGTGTCGTCAAATTGGAGTATGTTAGCACGTTTAAATATTTAGGCCTTAAAATTGATTCAAATTTTATTAGGAAAATGCATGTGACGCATGTTAAAATTTACTTAAAAGATATAAAACAATTACAGGCAAGACTAATAAAGTTCCTATTTAGCAAAAAAGTTGAGTTTTTTTTTTCAAAGCACATGAAAAATTATTCCCCATTTGTAAAATCCTATCAATAGGTAGGGAAATTGAGTATTTGATAAGCCTAGAACACTGTTGTGGTGATGAGTATAAAGTAAACGTGGAAAAATAAATCTATTACAAGAACTGTAAGAGAGAAAAGATTAGTTCAACCGAAAATAACAAATTATTATGGGGAACGTATGTCAAGATATTTAGTGCCAAAACTATTTAAATAAAATAGGTATGTTAAGACAAAACCCTAAATTAAGTAAAGGTATGTTAGAGTCAAAATTAAGGAATTAATTTCTCTTTAATAACGAGGATTCAGCCTTTACCGAGAATTAAATTCACACCTCGTAGTGTATAAAGTAGTATTGCCACAATTAGATAATATTTCTAAGGTTCGTTTTTTACTGAAATAAAAAAAATATTTTGAATCAAACTCAAACTCAAATCATTTATTTCAAATAAACCCATTACAGGCACTTTTGAATTGTCAAGGGGTCGGTCAGTCAGAAATATGAAGCTAGTTGCCCATTCCAAAGCGAAGTAGGTACCTATGGAGAAGAACGGGCAAGAAACTCCATGGACACTCTTTTAAATAATATGGTTACAGATTTTTTTTACATCAGTCTTGTTGAAATTAAACATGTGAGAACGATGTAGAAAGACCCGTAATAAAAAACATAAAAATCGGAAAAGAAAAATTAAAAAAAAAACGCCGTGGCAGCCAAGAGATGATCAGTCCCCACTGACGGCGCCCGTTCACGAACATGACGTATGTATCAGCACCATTCAGCTCAACCATTTTGAAGGGAACTTAATGATCCAACACACACGCCACCACCAGCGAGACATTTGAGTGAGCGTGACATACTCTCAGCCGCCAGGGCACATTCAAGTCAATGACAGACGTGCCCAGTATAGGGTAGCTTTATAGTAGGTACTACATAGTGCTCACACGTGTGCTTTGCAATTATACAATACTAAAAGATTGAATTTATACAGTGCAAAGATAGTTCTTACAATCTTCAGCAGCTCCAACAATATTTCCGAATGCTAATCAATTGTTTAGGCGCCCTTGTGGAGCAGAACCAGCGTTGAGCCAAGCATTTTTGTCAGAGATGTAATCCTCCAACTTATAATATGCTTGGCTGCAAAGTTCAAAAGAAGTTCAAAACCTGTATCAAACGCACACGTTTGATACAGGTTTTGAACTTCGTTTCATTCAGTTGGAGTATGTGGGGAGGTATTTTATTATAACATTTTAAACAGTACCCCATGAAGGATGAATCTACTTTAGCCAGCCTGAAACCCGGTTGAACCAATTGGTCCCTATTTCTAGTCCCATAGTTGTGTCTTTCACCTCTTTTACTGAAAATATTTAAGTTTTTCCTTACGTACATGATGTTTTCATATATATATTGACAAGGTACGGTCATGATGTTAATATCTTTAAACAGTTCCCTTAAAGAATCGCGCCTGCGGAGGCCATATATTGCTCTAATGGCTCTTTTTTGCAGAATAAAAATAGACTCGATGTCTGCAGCGCGTCCCCATAATAAGATACCGTATGACATGATACTATGAAAGTAACTGAAATAGACCAGCCTCGCGGTATCTACATTAGTAAACTGACGGATTTTTCTTACAGCATATGCTGCTGAACTTAGCCGTCCTGCAAGAGATGTTAAATGGGGACCCCATTGCAGCCTCGAGTCGAGCGTGATCCCCAAGAAAACCGTTTTATCAACGAATTCTTCAAGAGTTTCTCTTGATTCAATACTATGTCACAATCAGTACTTTTAACATTCGGCAAAGCAAACCTTATGCATTTTGTTTTTTTCCCATTTAATACTAAATTATTAGCAGTAAACCAATTTTGTACCTGCAGCAGTGCGTTATTTACGTCGTCAAGATTTGATGAACGTCTACTTATCTTAAAAATTAAAGAAGTATCATCAGCAAATAACACCATTTGTGGTTGTTTTTTTAATAAATGGGGTAGATCATTAATATATACTAAAAAGAGGAAAGGACCTAATATCGAGCCTTTTGGAACACCCAATTTTACTTTTAATCCAAGTGAATTGACACCATTAATTTGAACTTTTTGCCGTCTATCTTGTAAATAAGATCTAACTAAACTTAGCGCAGGTTTACCTAGTCCGTAATGCTCCAGTTTTAGGAGCAAGGTTTCGTGATTGGAATGTAAACCTAGCCACATAGTAATGTAGACTAACAGTAAACTATAAAGCACTGTTTTAGGAAAATAAATATTAAACAAGCATTAAACATTACTTGATTGTTAAAATTTTTTGTATTCATTTAAAAGCGCTTCATGCCAACAAACTAGAAACTTTGGCGAGTTTAGAAAAATTGCAGTAATAATAAAAAGTATGTATGTTTGTGAACAGTAAAAACAACAATAAATAAAAAAAAGGTTTAGAAAACAATTAAAAAAAAAAAAAAATTGCTGTCCATTTTGATCGCGAAGGTATTTCACTTTTCAAAAAACCTGCAGTTTTTTTTAAATATCCGGTGAAAAGTTTATATGCTTTAGATTCACATTGTTGAATTCATGTTTACTGTTTGCTCGTCGATTTTCCTGACATCCAATAGACGAGTTCAGAAAGAAAAAAAAACAATATTTCGATGAACAGCTATAAAAAGACTCCCAATCTCATTCCATTCACTTAAACATCATTGCGAACAAAGAACTTTTCTTTTCTAAACAAATGTATCGGGTGTGGGGGAGGAAAAAAGGGGGAATCCGGGGAAATTTCCCGATCCCTGAAGTGTCTATATTGTACGCTTCTGTCTAATCTGACAGAGAAGAACTCTTTTGTTGTGGGCTGACGTTCGGCCTCCTACTAATGAAAGTGTTCATAAAATTCACGCCTCCAGTTGGCGCCATTTTGAAAAAAGGACTTCTAATATAAAATAAATGATGACGTTCAACATTCGTTTAATTCGTTCGTTCATCATTCAGTCACGACTAAAGAAAATACAGGCGCTTTGAAACTTTCGACAGGTGCCTGTGGACTCGATATCTCAGTGCTGCCACCGTCAGTGTTTTTTTTTTTACAAAATTCTAGTCATTTCAGAAAACCACCATTGCACATGTCTAACTAGTGGTGTTTTATACATATGTTCAGTGCCTAATCACTGTTTTTAAAATTAACTGAGTATCGCTGACTGAGGCACGGGTCCTATAAACTCAGAACCAAAACAGCAAAACAACAAGACAAAATATTTTTTAAGCACCGAATTGTGTTTAAACAAAAATCCTGGAATACAACTAGGATTTCATTGAAACTAGGAATTGAAAGATTTTGATTAGAGTTTAAGAAAAAAATGTGGTTAAATAGCTTTATATTCGTAATGATTTTGATTTCGTTCGGTTTAGGTCATAAAGACACAAAATTACGGTTTGTTTTGTGCCGTAGCCACTTTACCAGCTCACACCTTATAATGGATTCTGGTTATGTCTGAAACTGCTCAGAAAATTCCATAATAATAAAAGTAAATCCAAGACATACCACAGAATATGCAGAGATAGTGACTTTCTGTAGTGCTATTCTGTAACCATCTCACACTGAAAACTTAAGTGAAGTGGTCAGTGCCTCTGATTCTAGGGATTGACCAAGACGTTATGACACTGACAGGTCACTCCACGCAAGCCTTCATTGTGTGATTTTTACAGAATCGACATGCCTTTTTCTCGATTGTTGCCTTGGTATCAATGTTCCATTTTTATTGTTTGTATTTCCAGATCGTGTCCCAAATTAAATGTTTCTTTTCAAGAAAGCAATAAAAACATATCTTTCAAATAGAAAAATATATTCCATGTATAAACCTAAGAATAAATACAGGGTGAGTCTAAATCGAGAACCACTGGTAAGAGCAACTTCCCCCAACGTAACATTGTAATCAGAGATCGCGCACAGCGAATTGAATCAACATGTACCATATCAATACATCTGCACGCCTCATGGGTTTTCACGCGTTTTCACCTCTCACCCACGAGATTGATTAGGAAACTTTCCTTTTTGATGTAGATTAAGTTTCATAGAAAGAAATATCTTGTTAATTTAGTGTATGAGGCATGAGATAACACTACCTACTTATGAAGACCAGTGAAAAGATGGATGGCGTTAGTGATGAAAGCGGACTGTATGAATAATATGTGGGGTTGCTTTCGCAATGAGAAACTAAAGCTTTAGAAATAAAAGGATATTTAATGGTTGAAAAAAACCGGACAGCAGCATAATCAGTCTATACTGTTCTCAATGTTGGAATGCAGGCCTCCACTCTGTGAGAGGGAGTGAGTCCTGTGCGGGTTGGTAGATGTTTCATGTCTACCAATTTTTGGTTCTAGGACATGCCGGTTTCCTCACTCTGTTTTCCTTCACCGTTTTGGGAGCAGAGGTGATAAATAATTAACACCAAGTAAAGAGCCTGTCTGGGTTTGAACTTATAACCTACAACTCGTGAGTCGCTGCCGTTAACACTGGGCCACCACCGCTCCAGGAAAATTTTGAAGAAGAAATAAAATATGGCGTGATAGATTTTATTTTAACAAGAAGTGACTACTAAGATGGCGGCTGATAAAAATTCAAGTACTAAGACGGCATGCTGCGCCAATCCCAAATTAATTAGGAGAAATCGATACCTATATAGGACACGAAGATAGCGATGAGAAAGTTTTGTTTAATTGGTTAATTTCACGAAGATTAGGACATAGACAAGCTGAATGTGTAAAGTGCTAGTAGCAATGTGTCATAAATAACTGTCGATGGCAGTTGTTGAGGTAGATATGTTTCTGAGTGGAGACGCAAATTGGCAAGGGCAGCGTAGGAATTAAATTCACAGGCTATAGAGTGACGATCTTCGCGGAGTGTTTAATAATGTGTGGATGGTAGGCAGTAGCCGAAGACCGAGTTCTGTGACTGTAATAGAAAAGTCCTACTGTGGACTACTGTATGCTGATGATAATAATGGAAAGGCGTAGATAGTTATACAATAGACGAATGAAATATTTACCATTGCATTTGCGACGGTGTGACGATTTTGATCATATTTATTTATTTATATATACTTTATTGTACACCACAAAATCACATAACAAAAAAAAATAATCAAACTAAAAAACCTATAATGGGCGGCCTTATCGCTGTCTGCGATCTCTTCCAGGACAGTGATTTGTCTGGACATAAAATGGGGCTGTCAGTGCTGCAAGAAATAAAAATATACATTAAACTAAAATAGATACACATATGTATACATATTGACATATCCTAAGGAATAGATACATAAATACGAAATATATAGGAAACGAAAATAAATGATAATTACAGTTTACGAAAGCAAGATCACAACGACAAGTAATGATCCTTCATGAGTCTTTTAAACACAAATAGCGAATGCGCTCGTTTTATTTCGACATAACTCCCTGTGGAATGAAATCCAAGTTACACGAACGTTGTAAATATAAAATAAATACTTAAAACAATTCTGACAGGTACCAGAAGCCTGCCTGAAAGTTGGACCATCCTAAATAAATGTTAAATGATTTTATTTCTGTAAGTAGGTTTTTACAAACACTTTTACAAGTCAATCATATTTTAAAAACTAGTTGAGATCGGTGTTTCCAATCTAACTTCTCGGAGAAGAAAGGCCGAAACAACCTCAGAGGTCAAAGTTTATTTTAAAGTCCAGACATAATCTTGGTCAGGTCATGTGGAGACCATGTAGATTGGTGTCTGAAATGGTCTTTTGAGGAAAGAACCACACAGAATGAGTGGACCTGTCTAGTCAGTGCACGCATTGTTAGTTATCATGCAGGTCAACGATTCGACGAATATTACCAAAGAAAAGACATTTGGGTAGGCCGCATAAGTTACTCAAACTGCCAGACCATGATTAAAACTAACTAAAAAAAAACTAACCATAGAACAGTGGTCAACACAGTCAAATAATTAATCAACTAAAATTGTCCATAAATTCTGGGTTCCGTCACCTAATACGTGCAAATTTCTGTCTTAAAAGCTCCTTCGGGTACATTTACTCTCAGTAAATAAAAAAGTTGTCCCAAACTCGACCTTAAATGACAGATAGGTCGAAAGGAGAGAATTTGAGAACCTGTAATGTCATCAGTTATCCTTGATCGATGGTGACATCAATAAATAATGTCAGTAATGCTTGATAGTATCTGTTACATTACCTTTGGGTGGCACTTCGATGTTTTTTGGATGTAACTTTCGTGTTATTTTCGTTGAAACCATTTAATATGGTAGATAGGTAATTTGTTTGATTAACGTTGCACCTGTTTTTTCAAATGCCTATGAAAAAGGAGATAAACGTATTTCATGGACAGGATATTAATTCAGATTTGTTACAGTTGTAATGGCGATGTTGGATCATTTAGCTCCCTTCAAAATTTTTGAGCTGAATGATGCTGATCCATGCGTCATGTTCGTGAACGGGCGCCGTCAGTTGGGACTGGTCATCTCTTAACTGCCACGGCTTATTTTAATTATTTATTTTTTGGATTGTTTTTAACTATGTTTTGCTGCACTCTGGACGCTTTTAACGTGTACGGTTTTTGTACATCGTTCTCACCTATCTCACCTATAGTGTCAACATTAACGATGTAACTAATATATTTGTAACAAAAATATTATTTAAAAGAGTGTCCATGGAGTTTCATGCCCGTTCTTCTCCATAGGTACCTACTACGCTTTGGAATGGGCAACTAGCTCCATATTTCTGACTGACTGACTCCTTGAAAATTCAAAAGTGTCTGTGTTGAGTTGAGATCGTGTTATTTGGTCTAAGAAGGTTTTTATTTTTAATATTTTATTTTTCTTTCGTATTGATTATTTTATATTTTGTGAATCTGAGAATGCTTTTGTATGTTTGTTAATAATCACATCAGTGTACCATGTTTTAAACTCGCGTCATCTCACTACATGAAAAAATCAAGATTAAAATGCCTTGTCTTCTCACTCCATACCGACGTTATAAATAAATCAGTTTTTTAAATAAAGACACATTACCTCCAAAAGTTCAAATTCTTTAAGGGGTAAAAAGTATAATCCGAACAGCTTCTAAGAGCCCGGAGGCCTCACATCGATTTTCGGTCAAAACAGTTTTAATGGTCAAACTAACAGTTATTCTGACCATTAGGACAGTTATTATGATTGATCATAAGGCCACTGTTGTAGGAACATACTTCAAATGTACGTCGGAAATAAATTACTTCATAGTCAAGAGATGTTGCTTGCTGGCTTAGGTATCTACATTGTCATAACATACCGTTACGAAGGTCTAATTAGAGATTCATTGATTGTATAGCAGACAACTTTTCGATGGTTTGTTTGTTTGTTTGGCATCTCGCAGGTCAACCTATGAGGTTGTCGTCTGCTTAAGCGGACTTGCCTGTGGATTCCCTAATAAATTAAGGCCTCCAGCCAGGACTTAAACTTATATACTAACTAAAACTAAGCGACAACGCTAAGGGCACCCCCTGTGGGGTCCGAACCTCGGCTTAGGGCGTCGCTGGAAGAGGGCAGCAAATGACTAGCTGGATCAGGATTGATATTATTTAGGGACGAATTTAAAGCTACAGGCTCAGCGTCGCGGGCTGGCTCAAGCAAGGGTCGGGAGGGGCGTGGATTTGGGCGTCGCGGCGGGCCTCGGCGGCGAGGACGGTAGGACGTCGATCGGGTTTTGGGCTTATGTAGCGTGCTAGTGGCCTTATTACTCTCCTGGAGGAGGGTAGTGGCGTCGTCGGGGTCGATTAAAGTATGCCTTGGTCGGCGAATACTACTAATGCGAGAGGGAGTGTAGCGGGCGGCCGCTGTAATCAGGGGGTTAGAATGTTTGATGCCACAGTCGAAGAAACGCTTAGATAAGCGTTTCATGAACTGTTTTATGGTTGGCATTTTAAGGTCGACGTGAAGATCTATGTTTCGGACATAGTAAGGGGCACCCGTAACCCTTCTGAGGAAACGGTTTTGGAGGGTCTGCATCTTATGGAGATGACGTGGGTGAGCGTGCGCAAATACAACGCAGGCATAGGTCATGATGGGACGGATGACTGCGGTGTAAATGCGGAGCTTGCATTTAAGGGACAGTTTGCTACGGGCTGTCAGTACGAAGTGGAGCCTGCTAAGAGCGAAGGAGGCGCGCGCGAACCGCCTTAATATGAGTCTTAAAGGTAAGGTTTTCATCGAGGATCACGCCTAGGTATTTGGCTTGCGTCTCCCAGGGGATCGGCTTACCGTACATAGTGATCGGGCTGGCAACTTTTCGATGATGTTATTTCACTATTTATACTAATGGTGAGTCTTCTTAATGTGCACATATTAAAATGAGAGATACTATGCTTAATTTTATAAACGGCAAATATCGCTGCTTAAATTCAAACGGGCCATAAATCGAAAAGTCATTTTTTTTACAGGAGGGCCCGTCAAAGGTTTTAGGGCGGTTTTTTGTTTATATTTTTATCAAAATCAAAAAAATCAAAATCAAAATATTTTATTTCACATAGACCTACATGGGCACTTATGAAACGTCAGATTCTAGGTGCACGGTTCCAATTGGTCGTTTCCCATGGAGAAGAGCCGGCAAGAAACTCCATGGTTACTCTTTTAAAAATATGTCTTTTACAATGTTTTCCAAATACAGTGATTAACAGGTATGGGAGGACAGTGTAGGCCTGTCAACAAGTACCATATGTTAAACAAATAGACAATTGTCTATAATTTATAATCCACAGGGCCTACGACGTTCTCACATTTACAAAATATAAAGTAAAAACAAAAAATAATTAAAAATTTTAGGTATATAATGTCAAATAATGAAAGAAAGATCTCTATCAATCTCATACTCCCAACTTCTTGATAAGTACAAGCTTATCAGCTTGGAGAACCGGCGTAAATACCTGGAGGCCAACATGCTTCACGATATTGTTCACAGTCATCTCGATGCCATTGATTTGACAAGTAAGCTGTGTTATTCTGTCCCTCGAACAGTTCATGTACGTCAGGTTCGTGTTCGTACTCTGTTTGCGCTTAATTCTTGTCGCACTAACTCTGGCTTGCGCTGCCCTATTCATAGAATGTTGGAATCCTATAATTCTAATTTCAATGATATTGATATATTTGCATGCTCAAAAAATAAATTTAAATCTAATATTATAATGAAATTATCTTTATTGTAATCTTATTACTATGTTTTATGAATTGCATAATTTAAGTAATTGAAATTGTTTTTTATCTGTTTTGGTTTTGTTACTATAGCTAGCTTTATAGTATATTACTTATTGTTTTAAATATTTGTTAATTTTGGTAATGCTCGTCTAGTGGCAACCACTGATCTTTAATATGAATTATTTGCGGATAATGTAGTGGACTGCAACATTGCTCCTTAAAAAGTTTGTTAACTATTGTATTATGTATGTTGTAGTTGTTTATCATCCCTTAATAAACTAAAATAAAAATAAAAATCTAATTTTGTATATTTATGTGTTATATATCATCGGATGTATATTTGGATATCTACTATAAGTTTTACCCAGTTTAGTAAAACATCGCATAAGTCCCTTTTGCTTATAAAAAAATACCATAACGTTCATGAATTTTATAAATAAAAATTCACAACTCAAACTGAAAATAAGTTTTATTAGGTCTTTTCGTATAATGTTTTGTTTAATGTGCAAAAAAATAAGTAATTAGAACTAAATGGTAGCAATACCTTGCAATAAAATTACAAAAAATCAACCATAAAAAGATACAAATAAAATAGAAAACGTAGGTAATAATGAAACAAAAAAATTACATAAAAAATTTAAATGTGCTTTTAGAGCTAATATCAAGTTATCCAGTATTTTGAGTGGATTAACCTAACCTCACCATGTAATGTAAAAACCAAAAATAAAAATTAAATCAACTTCTATAGAAATAAATGTACCTAAGTACTCGTAACTTTACAAAACTCAAATTGTTTATAAATCTCTAGCCCACCATGTTAACAAATTATTAAAATGCTTATTTTCGTATCTAAATTAAATCTTCTCCTCCTATGATAAATCACAAATTAAAAGGCGACGTAAATCTTTGACATACATATCAATGAAAATTATAATGATTAATATTAATTTAATCATCACAGTAACTTCTCTTAAAAACTTATAATTAACATTTCAAATGATTACTCTACTGAAATCAGTCTATAGGTTTCAATCAGTCTTAGCAAATCCTGGTTTATAATAGTAATTATTCTAACTAGCTCCGGGTGAATTTTGCCTTCATTTCAATGTTGTAACTTGGGCAAACTCTGCGCGTTCGTAGGAAGTCTTTTTGAAAAAAACATATTTTTAAACATGTTCTCTTGGTCAGTTTTAATAACTTTGAGATCTGCCCATTTCACCTTATCGCCATCTTCATTGGTAGTGTAGTTGCCAACAACCAGAGATTTTAAATTAATAAAACTCTTATGTGTAAGTTCCTTTACTGTTAACGGTGTTCCTTTCTTCTTGGCTGTTTTAATCAAGGTGATTTACTGATCAGGTACATAAATTGGCGAAGATTTTAGTGCACTATTGATATTCCTCTGAATGATGGAGTGAACAGCATCGCCCTCATTTTGAGTGTGTCCCTTAATCAAAAATTTATGGGTTATGCTATTTAGTTTCGGAAACTCATTTATGGCGTGCTGGTACATTGCCAACATAATTTTTTTTTCTGTTGGCCGCAACAGTTGTCGCTATAAAAAACAAAGTCGAAATCTTCACTTGCTTTATCATGCAAACTTTTTAAATACATAAAAATGCACGAGCCTACTTCATTAGCTCCACGGCCTCCTTCTCCTTCATGCCACACAAAACATGTAGTGTTTTTAGTGGCAAGCTAGTAAAATTTAACAAATTCAGCTTTGAGACGTAATAAAAGCTTGACTCTTCACCTCGTGGACAGGGCATCACCGCTTGTAAGTCGTAGACTGCGACTACAAAGTTTTTGCCAACATTTTCCCTGTCTTTCTCCTTTTCTAATCGCACATGGCATTTTTCTTTAAGGTGCAAATCGTACTTTTCTTGCAGCAAAGCCTTGTCTTCCGCGTTTTTGTAGGCAGTGCAATCTTCGCACTGATCTTTCTTCGGGCACCAAAATGAAATATTAAAATCATTCATGAAGATATTGTGTTAAATTTGGTACACAACATGAGGTGTTCCTTCAGCTTTACATAGCTCAACGTAGTCTCGATGAAGCGCCGCTACCGTATAACCACCCTCAATGTATTCCTGTTTAGTCTGAGCACGGCAATAGTGCCTCTCGATCCTCGGGATCGAGTTTATATGCGCCTTGACACCATCCGTTAAATTAGAACACAACTTGTGATGGTTGTCATGTTTTCCTCTATATTCCTTGAGCTGATCATCCGTGAGATTAGAAGTTTTTTTTACAACGGTTCTAATGGTTTTATCAGACACCGCGAGAGTGTTCATGAAAAAAACTTTGCATACGTGGATGCGTTTATTTCCTCGGGGCAAATAGTAACCATGGTTGCAATTTTGTCGAGTACTGCCTACACGAGTGTATCGATATTTTGGTTAAATCTTGTAAATCAGCCATATTCCAATATGCTTCAAAAACCTGTGATCGTTCGTTAGATGAGAATACTTCACCACATTTTAACTTATCTTATCAGAACATGTAGATCCCATTTTTTTAGCATTTATTAGTTTTTTTGTTTTTGCGATAGATGTGTAAGCTTTACCACTGTTTCGCAATAGTTTAATTACATTCTTCTTCCATAAATCGGGATAGGCTTTTCTTTTACGAGACTCTCTTTGTAAAATAACAGGATGTTCAACACTAGGAGGTTCTGTGTCAACGCTTGATAGTGACCGAATTTCAAGGCTGTCAGTTGGCTGTAGGATTTCAACGTTGGCAGCCTGGGTACCACCGCTGTCTGACCGATCTACGACGCTGAGTTGCTGAATTTCGAAGTCTTGATTATCTTCATCCGAGTCAGAATCAGGTTTCACGTCAACTTTGAAATCAGGGTCCTGTACACTATCATCTGACAAAAAATCTGTTGTGCTGCTTGTGCCGGAGCTCGAAGACGAAGAATCACTTGAATCACTATCTGAGTCACTGTCACTTTCTTCAACAACAAAATTTGGTATTTTCTTTGACCTCCCATTATCAGATAAGCTATTTTCACCAAGTAACGAGACATCAAGATTGTGCTGACTGTCTGGCAATGAATTCGTATCAGAAGAATCATTCAGTGATCGGCTACTCGTATCTTTTTCACCATGTAACAAGCCATGTGGTTCGACTTGAACGTCATAAGACATTACTAGCTGCTGCGGTAAACATTCATCGGGCTCAACGAATTTGAAAATTGAGCTAAATTGCGTGTCAACACGTTTGGAAGTTGTTTGACATGACCCCGTTTTGGGCTCCAATAATATTTAAAATCCGACGAGCTCTGCTATTCATTCTATAAATAAATAAATAAAGTTATGAGTTAAATTGACAGACACAATTCATGCGTACTACAATATGATGATCACAAGACAAAACAATTATAGACAATTTTGAAACTAATTTTATTATTAGTTTGGTCCAACATTTTGCTTCATCTATCAGTGATCTTGCAAATGTTTAGTAAGTTCTAGCAAATATACTATTTGCACAAAATATTTAATTTAAAACTAAAAACATAATTACAACCTAAACAAATATTTGTCGGCGTGAGAATTGTAATGTAAAACGGAACGCAACGTTTAGTGACATCATCGCCCCACTCAGTGAATCAGGCGAGTTGCGGAGGGGAACGGCACTTATAAGACGGCGCACCGAGCATTGGCGACATTCTGATTCGAGCGACCGCCCCGTCCGCAACCTAATTGTGACACGGGTCACACCTGAATCATATTAACAGTTTTTAATTATTATTTTGTAATCATTTTCTTTTGTAATTTTAAATTAAATTAATTTTACCTTATAAAGGATTTTATTTTAAAACTATGGCAAATAGAAACCCTCAAGACCACGTAGACCCTGCAAGAAGTAGATCTCTTTCACCAATTCTCCAGTCCCGACCTGCTCACTCCGAAATATTGCACATTCGTATAAAAAATACTACCACAATCACTATTATTTTATATGCAAAACAGAAGCATTTCAACTACTGCACTTATTTTAAATACAATAATAATAAAAACACATTTTATTTTAATTCAAAATGGACACATCACAAAATACGGCACTTTTTCTTAAAATATAATGTTATACTCACATGTGATTTTAATTCAATATGGTCGTATTTCAAAATGTGGCACTTTTTACTATAAATTTCTAACACAGTTGAGGTCTTTTTTGGAATGTGACCCTTTTTCACAAAAAATACTTGCACTCACGCTGACAGCTGGGTCGCAACTGAGAAGATGGCAGCTTTGCTCTGAAGTTAGCCACCAAAGCGTAAAAATGCAAAAGGGGCAGTTGTGTGAGCCATTTTTTATGCGAAATTACTGGGTGTCTTTTTCGAATATAAAATAGAAACAGAATTATTACGATTTTGGTTTTAAAAAGGATTTGTATATATTTTTTTGTGGCCTTTTTATTTTAAGCAGCTATATTTAAAAAAAAATCTATTACTTTTTTTTTCTTGTTCATTGCTGTGACACCTTTGTTAACTAAACGGTATTACTTTTAATCTAAACTATCTATCACGATGTAACAAACTCAGTAATGATTTATATTAACAGGGTCTTCATTAAATAAAAAAACTGCTCTCAATTGAGAATTTAGGGGTTTTATTTTTGGTCTGAAGACAACTGCCTCGTTGGTTTAGTGGTCGCAATCGTTACTGCTGAGCATGAGGTCCTGGGTTCGAATCCTAGGTCGGGCAACGTGTTATTGGGTTTATCTATCGGGAATTTCTCAGTAGCAGCCCGAAATCTGGATTTGTGCCCGGTAGATGGCAATAGGCTCGCCCCCTATTACATGGGACTTAAACATAACTGGCGAAATGTGGATGTACTATAGATACACCTCTGCCCAACCCTTCGGGGAAACAAGGCGTGATGTGATGTTATGTTATGTTATGTTTATGTTATTTTTGGTCTGGTAAAATTTCATCAATTTTTACAATACTTGTGTAATTTGTCACTAAAACGCCCCTTTACCTACCTTTTTATTAAAATTATTCTACATCGTACGAGGTTTTAAAAAGTAAAATGAATACATATGTAACAATATATGTATTTACTTAACTTTACTTTCATATAAAAAAGTAAATACCACGTTTATAAATCAATCACAATATTTCCAATCAACCGTTAAAGAAAAGCTTTGCACACGGCTACGTACGAAACTTTAGCAGGTAGCGAAACAATTTTAATTTTATTAAAAACAAAAAAAACGTACACATAATGAAGACTCACACTGTACTGTACTGAAGAGTTTGTTTTTTATTTTGTTTGCACGCGCTCATCTCTGGAACCATTAAAAAAAATCTTGTCCCTTTTGATAGCCCAATTCTTGATGAAGGTTATAGGATATTTAACATCACGATAGAACCCTTACGAAACGAGACAAAATAACAAAAAGTCACAAAGGATGCTTATTGAAAACGAAGTGATAGCGCGGGCAGGTGACGCGATACAACGCGGTGGGGGACAAGAAATTTCTCGAGGACGCAGTACATGCAGAAACTACTAAATTATAATTCTTATGCTGGGGTTGCAGAAGTACATCACACAAGAGCTTTCTGAAATACACACATGTTTGTTAAGCGATTATTTGCAGAAAAAGAGAAAACTTGACTAGTCACCCGCGATTTTTGTAGATCTGTTTGAATGGGGTGGCGATTCGGGTAGTGTAGTGATTTGGTAAGCGACAACTTGGTTCAAATGGAAATTATTTGCTCGAACAAATTCGCTGCAGATTTTTAGTCCATTCACATATCCAGACCGTATTTAAAATGCCCACTTACACTTTGCCCGATTCTGTAATCAAACCAAAAGCTCATCAGTTTTACACTAGGTCGATTTTCGCCATGCGGTTGGTGGCTTACCAAATCGCTCTACTAGCCGAATCGCCACCCCAAACACACAGATTGATAAAAATCGCATGTGACTAGTTCATTTTGCATCAAAATATCGACCTTCATGGGGCGTGCGAACGTTTGCGACTGAGCATTTTTTCGTTCGATTTTAGTCAACCCCACATGCGATCTGTCGCCGCACGCCAAAAGTCGAAACCTACTCTACTATAGAACTTGTAACTTTTTATACGGTACCTACTTCGCTTTGGAATGGGCAACTAGCTTCATATTTCTGACGGACCGACCCCTTGACAATTAAAAAGTGCCTGTAATTGATTTATTTGAAATGAATGCTTTGAGTTTGAGTTTTTCAACAAAATCAAAATCAAAATATTTTATTTCACATAAACCTACATGGGCACTTATGAAACGTCAGATTCTAGGTGCACGGTTCCAATTGGTCGTTTCCTATGGAGAAGAGCCGGCAAGAAACTCCATAGTTACTCTTTTAAAAATATTTGTCTTTTACAATATTTTTAGTTACAGTGTAAATAGGTATGGGAGGACAGTGTAGGCCTGTCAAAAAGTACCATATGTTAAACAAATAGACAATGGTATATAAATTTACAATACACAAGGCCTACGACGTTCTCACATTTACAAAATATAGAAATAATCTAATATAATAATTCAAAACTAATTAAAAATTGTAGGTATATAATGTCAAATAATGAAAATATTATGTCAGAGTTATTTATAAGTCAATATCTAATAATAAAAAATAAAAATTAAACACCACCAACATTAAAACTCACTGGCTTTTGCCCGCGGCTTCGACCGCGTGGAGGTCGGAGATTATCACATAAAAAGTGTCTAGGTTATAAACTAACAAAATTTATATAAAATAAAAAAACTCTAAACACACTACTAAAGTTTCTAATAATATAATTCAATCATGGATACGAAAGAAGTGTTAATGGGTTTTTCTATTTAGAATTTCTCAGTAGCAGCCCCAAGTCTGGATTTGTTACCGGTTGATGGCAATAGGCTCGCCCCCTATTACATGGGACTTAAACATATCTGGCGAAATGTGGGTGTACATAGGTACACCTCTGTCTAACACTTCTAGGATTACAGGTATGATGTTATGTTATGTTTTTATGATACGAAAGACACGTAGCGCCATCTAGCGTCTTAAAGCAATTGTGACCGTCGAAAGTTATTGTTCTTTACCTCAGGAACAAAACCATTTTTTCCGGATGAAAGATACCCTATGTCCTTTTCTTTACCCCTGACCACGTATATGCAAAGTTTCATGATAATCGGTTCATTGGTTTAGACGTGAAAAGGGAACAAACAAACAAACAAATTAGTTAGGTGTAGGAATTTAGGATAAAAGATTCTGACAAATTTTTAATATAGCTATGTATTTCGAGAAGACCTTATTACATACCCTAATCCAATTATATTTAAAATACGTATAAGAGAGGAACACGTCTTTTTTCAAGGGAGAACGTTGGCTGAATAGGTATATAAATATGGATGAAAACCTGTTACCCCCGTAATCTAATCAATTGGCTTTGAGAACATCAATATTAGCTATGAACTCAATATCGGAGGCTGGAACTTATGAGTACGGTTGAATGGCAGACGCTTTTTTCTGGTAAAAAGTGGGAAGTGGGGTCCCGTAGTCACTTTTTAAAAAACTGCATTATTATAAAACTGTACTATTTTATTTTTTAAAGATTTATTATTTTAGGAGATACGCATAAACTGGGCATTTATTTTAGTATTTCATTTATCTTAACACAAACTCAACACACACACACACATGTATGTCATTAAAACGGACACACACTTCTCTGTGTTTTAGTATTCTGGCATATGGCACTCGTGGGTTGCAGCTGAAAACCAGCTTCAGATGTCACCTTGTGTTTTCATCTGACATTATGCTGTGCGGAGGCCTTTTGGCATTACTATATTTGTTTCTGTTTTTCATAGTTTTAAGGTTTCATTTGTTTTGTGTTGTAATGCCAATAAACGCTTTTCTCTTTATTTTTCTTTCTTAAATTAGAAAAAAGTAAATGTTCTAAGTAGCTATCGGATTTTTTTATTGACTAATATGAAATGAGCTTCCTACCTAATATTGCAAAGAATCCCGGGTTTTTTTAAAAAGTCTTTTCCATACTATACACCCAACTACTTATGCATTACCGGTTTTCCTGGTATCTTGGGGTTTATTTACAAAAAAAGGAAGAGCCGATTCCATACTTTCACGTCGAAACACTTTAGGTAAATATGCGCCCAAATATCCTATCTCTAGTTATAAGGAATCATTGATTGAATTTATTTTCATCATTCTGGAATTTCTCAGTGGCAGCCCGGAGTCTAGATTTATTCCCGGTTGATGGCAATTTGCTCACCCCCTATTACATAGACATAACTGGCGAAATGCGTGTGTACTATAGGTGCACCTTTGCACGCATAGCATGACAAACTTTTGTCGACGGAAGTATAGACAAAGTGACAGATAGAATAGACAAAATGACCGATTTATTTTATTCATCTGTTTTATCTATTACTTAAAACTTTATGCACAATTAATAAAATACTGTACAAAGACAGACTTAATGCCTAAGGCATTTTCTACCAGTCAACCTTAGGGTGATGCAGAGATTTGTTTCTTGCTCACCCTAAGGTTGACTGGTAGAAAAGACACACATGGCAGGTTCAACAAAGATAGATAACCCTAAAAATAATGAAATATGATTACATAGATACGTACATATAAACAGATTAAACTTTGTCAGGAGAAATAACGATAGGTAGAGGAGAAAACGAATTCAACAAATCAGCGCTGAGATGATTTTACGAACTGCTCACCAGCCATCACTTTGAAAGATAACCGACTGTCTATTCTTATAATAACCCCCCATATTACAATCCTTCGGGGATTACTGGGATGTTGATAGGCAATTGTGGTAAAAAAAAGGAATGTGAAGACATTGTGGACTTGTTGTTTTTTTTTCATGCATTTTTTTTTTTTAATTGTTAGTTTTAATCATGGTCTGGCAGTTTGAGTAATTTATGCGGCCTACCCAAATGTCCTTTCTTTGGTAATGTTCGTCGAATCGTTTAGCTCCTTTAGTTCTGTGTTGAGCTGCATGACAACTGACAAATGCGTGCACTGACTGGACAGGTCCACTCATTCTGTGTGGTTCTTTCCTCGAAAGACCATTTCAGATCCACATGGTGGAGTAGTCAGATAGGAAATGCCGATCTCACCTAGTTTTTAAAATATGATTGACGTGTAAAAGTGTTTGTACAAACCTATTTACAGAAAAAAAAAAAATACAACTAAAACACTGAAATTAAAACGCCAGAAATGCACCAGTTAGATTTAGCTAGAATGGCTAAACTATGTACACTTGCTCTCTCCTTAAACATCATTACATATACATAGTTTCCTTGCTCTTGTTTCGTGTTTATTATTGTATATATATGTGTAAATAAATATATGTTTTATGCTTGTATGTATTTAATGTAAATGTAAATGGTACACCACTGACTGACCTGCAGTACTGTCTCTCATTCACCCTTTAATCCATCCAAAGGTTGTCTGTGAAAGATCGATTTTAGCGATAAGACCGCCCATTGTGTCACCCAATGTAAAATTTCTACATTTATATCTGAAATTTATAAGGTGTACATATTAAAGAGTATTCTATCTATCTAGGCATTCTTTGGTAATTCCTATTGACGATTTGACATATTGACTATTCCAAAGAGGGATATATTAAAAAATAAACAAGCTACACATAGCTGTGATTCAAATTCAGGAGAAGTATTCTCTTTTTTTGAATTTTTTTGAACCCTTATATAAAGAAGCCCGTTCCGAACATAATTTAATTTGATTACAAAATGAAGCGTGAATTTATCTGGAAGATTTAAAATGCTGATGGCAGGCGGAAAATAATCGATAATAATGCCAGTGTTATAATAAGTCAATTGAACTGATATAAACATAAATTATATTAGAAAAAAATACTCATCCAGTTCCGGAGCTGTCGGGTGTTTTTAATAATGCACTTAACATTGAAACAGCCTCCACGACTGGTCGTACTTAAGAGCGGGCCGAAAGCAAAATTGCTAATCGTAAATTTGATTTTCCATGAGAATGACAAGACATACGGTATAAAGTAAAAATAATATTAGTAACTATGTGATATTTCCAAACTTATAGTGGAACGGAAATAAAATAATAAGTTTTATAACATAACATCACATCACGCACTCCTAGGAGAGTAAGGCAGAAGTGTACTTAGTACTCCCACATTTTGCCAGTTACGGTTCTGTCCCATGTAATAGGGAGCGAGCCTATTGCCATTGACCGGGCACAAATCCAGATTCCGGTATGCTACTGAGATGGAAAAACCCAATAACATTTTTGCCCGACTAACCTCATGCTCAGTAGTAGCGATTGAGACCCTAGACCAACGAGGCTAGAGGTACAGATAAGCCAGTAATTTAGAAGGCAGGTTGCGCTGAAAAAGCTTCTAGTACCGCCACTTCTCAGAGCCTTTACCAAGTGAAGTTGCACGCAAACCTTCCAAAAATGAAAAACAATGTTTTTTATTAACAAACAAAAGCGGGTAAAACTCATCTATTCTGTACGAAAACGCAATGTACAAAGTAGCAAAACGACGATGTTTATGGTAGTATTATCTATGTGGCAGAAACCGGACGAACCAAGGTAACCGACATAGCCCGAAGAATTGCCAAACTTAAGTGGCAGTGGGCAGGGTGGCACATTACTCGCAGAACAGATGGCAGATGGGGCCGAAAGATTCTGGAGTGGCAACCGCGTGGTGGAAGACGTTGCATTGGAAGGCCTCCCACAATGTGATCCGATGATCTTGTGAAAGCCTCTGGAATCCGCTGGATCCGGAAACCGGTCGAACTGGCGGTGCTTGGGGGAGTGATAGTGACATTATTGATAATATCGATATACACTTTTTTTTTTTTATCTGTACTTGCTTCGTCAAGCAAGTATAGGTTCGACTACAAATTCCCTTTGATGCAGAGGAGCGCGAGAGCCAGCTTTAGAGTGACAGACTTGGCTAATTTTGTTTTCTTTTTTTGATAATAGTATCTTTTATTTTTTCTTACTTACTTTATTATTAAATTGAACGTCCGTAATCGCTATTTTTCTTATACATATATATTTAATGTATTTAACTCTCGTCACATTAATCATGAATCATAAGCTAGTGATTATTGGATAATGGTGTTGGTTGTGCAACAAGTGCTATTTTATCTATAGTTGTATATCATGTCATTTTACTACTGTTTTTGTCCCTATTAAATAAATAAATGATTAGACACCGGTGCCTCCCTTCCACATCGTTAGTTACTCTGCGAACGCGCGCGCGTGTGCGTTATTTATTTCATCATGTAATTTATCTTAACGTTTTATGTGCCGTTTTATCATAGCGGTTGCTGCACCATCCATCCATCGATGATGTCATCCCGTCAACGAGAACGTCGGCCGAAAACCAACGCTGGGCCTCAGTCTCGCATGGGGTCGTAAGTATCATTATGCTGACTGATGGCCGTTTTGCGTGGATGTGACGGATATTTTCTCCCAATTTGTTATTTTTTTGTGTTTTTCGGTTCTCTGCTTCTTGTTAACAGCAAAGAAGCGTATTTTTTTTCTTTTAATTGTATTTGATTTACTAAAAATATCGAAATGATGGTGAAAACTGGATCAAAATCCGTAGCGTAGAAGAACAACGCGGTCACGCAGACATACATGAAAAGCGACATCAATTTATACTATGTATGTATAGACAGACAAGTAGTTTTAACACTATCAAAACCTTGTAATTAAACGCACATAAATGTCTATTACTCATTGCCTTTGATCTCTCATTTGCCAATCGCGTCAAACACAACACAACAAACATGAGGTAACAACACTATAGAGGTAACAGACTTGACAGACAAAACGTTGCTGTCATCGCTTTGTATTCCGAGTCGCGCACTCATTACACAGTTTTCGTTCAGTTTCATCAAGTTTGAAACTGTAGCGTTAACTTATACCTAGCACGACCACATTCATCAACATAGAAACGAGTTTTGTAGACGGAAGAATAGACAAAAAGAGATGAATAATATAAATCTGTTATTTTGTCTAATCTATCTGCCATTTTGTCTATTCTATCTGTTATTTTGTCTATTATATCTGCGAATTTGCATATTTATCAGCTATTTCGTCTATTCTATCTGTCATTTTGTCTTTTCTATCTGTCATTTTGTCTTTTCTATCTGCCATTTTATCTATTCTAAATTCAATTTTGTCAACTCTATCTGCCAGTTTGTCTATTCTATCTGCCATTTTGTCTATTCTTCCGTGAATAAAACGCGTGTTGAAACAGTTTTTATTGACGGACTATTATACGAGACAACTTGATTTGGTACAACAGGTCACTTTTTATGGAAAGAAGGTCGGCGCGACCGCCTACCAAACAGAAAAGACAGAAGACTTAAGAAAGAAAGAAAGATTGTTTATTCTGCACACACAAAAAGCACATTACAAAAGCAAAGTGACATAAAATCACATACCGTATAAATATTATGGACGATCAATTTTATTTTATTTTTAACGAATTGTTTTTGTTAAGTAATATTATTAAAAGTGTAAAAGCTTAAAAAAATGCCAAGTTGTAAACGTTCGAAAATAAATGTCGTAGTAGTGACGTCACGACTATGTAACTACACACTAGCTCCTTAGATTGTCCGTACCGCGCGACAAGGACGGGAATTATTACCTCCAATAACTTTGTAACAATATCAAGAACAATAAGGCCGTGCGTTGCATCTGTGTAAGAACAGGTCGTTGCTCAGCTAAATGTTATGACTTCGGACGAACCTATCGTCAACAGCACTCATTTTCAGCAATTACCTCTTAAATGACGTAACTATTACGTCATTTGTGAGGTAATTGCTGAAAATTTACCCAATTTATTATGTCACACAGGGGTACGACATTAATTATTAATGACTTTCCTCAAACATAAGAGTGTTCTAGCTTGTACTTGTTCTGTATTATCTATGAGTCTAGCTGAATATTGTATGTATGTACCTAAAAATAATAATAAAACATGTACACACAACTTTGCGTGGCCTGACTGACCAATGTCAATCGCTTTCAGAGCGTTTCGTATTTCCACAACGACTTTCAACAGGATCGACAAAAGCTTTTCGGTAACTTATGTCAGTCTCATACATTTTTGTCTATTCATCACCGTTATCGATGACATCATTTTTGTCTAAGCCCTCGTGAGAATCCAACTTGTCACCCGTATGTAAGCTGTATTATTTGTCTCTCTTTTCATAAAAACTTAGGTATTTATAATTTGTTAGCTGATGCCCGCGACTTCATCTGCGATTGAGGACGAAGAGAAGCCTATGCCCTTGCTCAGGTCATGGTCTATCTGTGTGCCAAATGTCAAAATGGCTTACATATAGACTGTGACATGGTGTGTCCAATTTTCATCCAAATTCGTTCAGCAGCTTTGGTGTGAAAGCGTAACAAACAATCTTACTTTTGCATGCTTAATATTGGTTAGGATTCTGTGAGCAATTTTTACTTAAAACTCTTACAACCAATCCAAAATTTATAGCATTCTGATAAACGGTTTAACTAGCATCCCGGGTAACTTTTTCTTGAGGCCGGATCAAAAATAGGTATGTGTAAACCTGGCCACTGTATTAAATCTCTGATGTAGTAACAAAACTCTTCAGTAAGTTACGAATTTTTATGTCTTAACCCAAAATCCGTTGTAACAATGCCAATACACGAGTTCGAATCTATCCTGCCCATAAACGGACGCACGAAAATTAATATCTTTCAAGTTTTTGTTCAAATATCAGAGTTAATATCTAGGCAACTTTGTACTAAAATGTTTAACTTTCAACAAAGTTGGGAGTTTGGCAAATATGCGTAGGTACTAGGCCGTTTCCTTATTTATCCCCGAAGTTTAGCTGCTTATGAAATGTTTAGCAAATTAAGTGCAACAGTATTAAAAGTGTTTATTAATTTAAAGGACTTTTGGAAGTTCTGAAGGGAAATCATCTTACTGAAGAGTAAATAGAAGTTAGGAATCCGGCATTGAGTCGGATGAACTAAGTAAAAATGAGTGAGTTTTAGACTCCTACATATTTTCTTATCCCACTTTCAATAAGCATTAATCATTTCTCGCAAAAGACAACCACTGTTTTCTTAAAGAACGGTCTGTGGAGGTTGATGTAAAGGATTTATCTGTATCCAAAGGGAGCGTCGTAAAAGGTGGTTAAGAGACTGCAGCTAAGGATGAGAAAGAAAAAGAAGGAAATGATTGCAAATTAAAGATCAGAAAAGAAAACATGTTTGCTTATAACAATTACACACTACAGTCACATTGATGCGATTATGGTGAACGTGGTGTTTGATGATGATAAAAACCAAGGTTGCATGCTTTGGGACTAGTAATATCGTCCCCACACCACAATACATCATCATACAAAGGGCCTTCTCAAGATATTCCATTCACACTTGCAAATTTCTTACAATACCGTACCGGCGCGGCGGTGGCAATAACTATAAAATACGGTTCGGTCCGGTTATAAATCAGCCGTGCGGACCGTACTCGAACCGTACCCGGTACCTCCCGGTTAACACGGCATAGGTCATTTGTATTCCAGTACCGAATCCAAAGCGTTTTGCATCGAACGTGTTAATTCGTAGGAATACCGAATTTCGAAGGAATCGGTAGAGTTGAATCGGGATCGATTTGCTTTGTAAGGCAAGTAAATTCTTTGTTCTGGATTTGATTTAGCTAAAGATAGCGGTTCTGGCAAATTGCCCCTTCGACTGTTCATTTAGAAACCTATGTTCAGCAGTGGAGAAAATAGAAAGACTGTTACAGACTCTGCAACTAATTCGTGACTTCAGAGGCGCAAAGCCCGTATTTCAAGGGTTCCTTACTTCAAAAGGAAAAAACGGAATCCTTAGAGGATCACCCCCTCCCCCGATATACGTCCAGGAAAAGTCCAAATGGACGGAAATCTCTAAAATGTGTGTTGATCGCAAGATCAACTATACTAACGCCCGATCCACCCTCCAGGGGATCAAAGTTACGGTCCCCACGTCTGCGGACTTTAGGGACCTCTCCCGCGCCCTACGTGAAAAGAAATACTCCTTTCACACTTACTCCCTTCCGGAGGAAACCCCTACACGCGTCGTTATTAGGCGCGTTCCACAGGAAATCTCCACCGAGGAGATTAAGAGCGACCTTGTCTCACAAGGCATACCAGTTTCCGCCGTCCATCGCTTACATAAAGCGAGACAGGGCCTAGTCTACGACATGGTCCTGGTCATCTGTGACCCCACAGACGGTCACCACCCGATTTTTAAAGTTAAGTCGGTGTGTTCGCTCTCAGGCATCTCAATAGAGAAGCCTTACAGAGCTCAATTAATTGGACAGTGTCATCGCTGCCAATTATATGGTCACTCGCAGTCCAACTGCTATGCCACCCCTAGATGCGTCAAGTGTCTAGGAGAGCATGGCACCGCCGACTGTACCCGCCCAAAAGATAGGGAACTATGTTTAGAGCCTCCCAGCTGTGTACTCTGCGGCCAATCGGGACACCCGGCTAATTACCGGGGCTGTCCTAAGGCCCCGAAGTCCTCCTCTTCCAAACTCGCGAAACGCGCGAGCGACCGCCAGCACAGGGAAAGCCCCTGGGGAAAGCCTCCTTCCGCGCTGATGCCGGAGCGGCTCAGTCCGCAGAGGCCGTCTCCCTGGGCTAACCTTAATCACCTGAAGGCTCCCGCAGCTTCGGTGACCTCTATTCCCGCGCAACCAGCGCAACCCGCTCAACTTCCAGCGCTGATGGCTTCCGCCATCCCAGCGCCTTTGGTAGCCCCCGCGGCCCCTACGGCCTCTCCAGCGAAACCTCAGGTAACCCAGGGCCGAAACAGCGCCCAAATTATACTTAGTACATACGCGGCTCTCTTCACCACCGCCGCGGACAAAATGGCGGAAGAAATCGTTGCTGCAAACGGCAACGCACTCCGCCTTATGGAAATCCTCAGCGCGTATCCCGAGATCGCGCAAGTCCTAGACTCACTCAAATATTAATTCTCAATGGATAATACGAGAGTAAACAGTAACAAACCCTGATCCCTTAAATTAGGCTTCTTCAACGCAAATGGCGTTTCAGGTCAACGCGATGAGATCGCCGCTTTCCTCCGCGACCATCAGCTTGACATCCTCCTCATACAGGAAACCTTTTTAAAACCGCATTACCGAAACCCGAATATTGCCAACTATAAACTAGTTCGCAATGACAGGTCTCGATGCCACAAGGGCGGCACACTAATATACTTTAGGAAATCCTTGTATTGCATCCCTATCGACCCACCTTCTCTCTTCTCCCATCTGGAGACCTCTATCTGTCGGCTCGGCATGACTGGTCATCAACCGATCACCATCATCTCTGCTTATATTCCACCAGACAATGGTCCGGAGGATCCCATCTCGCTCCAAAAGGACTTCACTGCCCTCTTCGGTATGAGTGACTCCGTCATCTTGGCGGGGGATCTTAATGCCAAGCACCCGGCGTGGAATAGTAGCACAACTTCAACCAGAGGTAGGTTAGTTTTCAAGTTAGGCGAATCCCTTAACTTTGACGTCATCGCTCCAATGAGCCCGACTCACTTCCCAGGTAATCCTAATCACCTTCCCGATGTTCTCGATGTAGCGCTGCTCAAGAATGTGAACCTCCGTTTGCAATCGATTGAGACGTTCCACGAGCTAAACTCTGACCACCGCCCTGTAGTCATGCATCTTGCACCCTACTCGGGCCCGATCGACCCCAACCGCCCCCCTCAGACCCAGACGATAACCGACTGGAGGAAAGTAAGCGAAAGACTGAAATCCACCACGTCGCCTCACTTAGACACCATCCCCGATCACTTAGTGTCAGTCGCCGACACGACGGCCGCAATCGACTCGTTTACAGAGCACGTACAATCCGTATTGACGGATTGTTCACGGGAAGTTCCGGTGATGGAAGACCATCGCTGGAAACTACCAGCTGACGTACGTGACCTGATAACCGAGAAGAACGCGGCCATCCGTGCCTACGAGTCCTTCCCTTGTGACGCGAACAAAGCCCACATGCGCCATTTACAGCGTGCTGTAAAGAAACGCATAGGGGAGGTTCGCTCTGAGGGCTGGAACAAGATGCTCAGCGAACTCGAGCCCACTCATCAAGCCTTCTGGCAATTACAGAGGAAATTGCGTTCCTCAGAAGAGGTCTCTATGCCTCCTCTCATCCGCCCCGACAATAGTGTCGCTTTCGACAGTCCCGATAAGGCTGAATGTCTTGCCGACAGTCTAGAGTCCCAATGTTCTCCCAGCTCCCAACCAGTAGACCAAGCTCACCTGAACCAGGTCGACGCTGAAGTCGAACGAAGAGCCTCCCTCCCTCCCGTCGAAGACCCTGATGATCCTCTGCCTCCCGTCACTACAGACGAAGTGCACGACATCATTAAAGGGCTCCACGCTCGTAAGGCCCCCGGTTCGGATGGTATTACCAATAAGGTATACAAACTCCTTCCTGCCCCGCTAATAATGCTTATGACCGCCATCTTCAATGGCGCCTTGAGCAACAACATCTTCCCACAAGCATGGAAAGAAGCCACCGTCGTCGGTATCCCAAAGCCAGGCAAGCCAAAGTCTGAGCCCTCCAGCTACCCTATTAGCTTACTCAATGTCCACGGCAAAATCTACGAGAGGCTTATTTATAAGCGTCTCAAAGACTACGCCGAAGCAAAGAGCCTCATACCCAACGAGCAGTTTGGATTCCGTAGCCAACACTCGGGCACCCAACAGGTCCACCGTATCGTAGAGCACTTATGCGCTGGTCTGCAGCGTAACGCGACGACGGGTGTGCTATTCTTCGACATAGCGAAGGCCTTCGACAAAGTCTGGCACAACGGCTTGATATACAAGCTCTACCAACTAGGAGTGCCAGATCGTCTCGTGCTCATCTTACGAGACTTTTTGTCGAACCGGACCTTTTGCTATCGCGTCGAGGGAGCACTCTCGTCCCCTCATCCTATTCGCGCCGGTGTCCCTCAGGGTTCCGTACTATCTCCTCTCGCCTTCACGCTGTTCACTAGCGATATCCCAAAAAGTAAAAAGGCTCAGTTGGCTCTCTTCGCCGACGACACTGCCGTTTACTATACCGGTCACTGTCCCAACGCTATAGCTCGTACTCTCCAAACCTCCGCAAACGTCTTAGGCGCTTGGTTCCGGAAATGGAGAATCGAGGTCAACCCCGATAAGAGTCAGGCGGTTCTCTTCTCGAGACGTCGTCGACTCCCTCCCCCACTTCCCAGCCCGATCACTATGTACGGCAAGCCAATCCCTTGGGAGAAGCAAGCCAAATACCTAGGCGTGATCCTCGATGAGAACCTTACCTTTAAGGCTCATATTAAGGCGGTTCGCGCGCGCGCCTCCTTCGCTCTTAGCAGGCTGCAATTCGTACTGACAGCCCGTAGTAAACTGTCCCTCAAATGCAAGCTCCGCATCTATACCGCAGTCATCCGTCCCATCATGACCTATGCCTGCGTTGTATTTGCGCACGCTCACCCACGTCATCTCCATAAGATGCAGACCCTCCAAAACCGTTTCCTCAGAAGGGTCACGGGTGCCCCCTTCTATGTCCGTAATATAGATCTTCACGTCGACCTCAAAATGCCAACCATAAAACAGTTCATGAAACGCTTATCAAAGCGTTTCTTCGACTGCGGCATCAAACATTCTAACCCCCTGATTACAGCGGCCGCCCGCTACACTCCCTCTCGCATAAGCAGTATTCGCCGACCAAGGCATACTTTAATCGACCCCGACGACGCCACTACCCTCCTCCAGGAGAGTAGTAAGGCCAACCCGATCGCCGTCCTACCGCCCTCGCCGCCGAGGCCCGCCGCGACGCCCAAATCGACGCCCCTCCCGACCCTTGCTCGAGCCAGCCCGCGCCGCTGAGCCTGTAGCTTTAAATTCGTCCCTAATTAATATCAATCCTGATCCAGCTAGTCCCTTGCTGCCCTCTTCCAGCGACGCCCTAAGCCGAGGTTCGTACCCCACAGGGGGTGCCCTTAGCGCTGTCGCTTAGTTTTAGTTAGTATATAAGTTTAAGTCCTGGCTGGAGGCCTTAATTTATTAGGGAATCCACAGGCAAGTCCGCTTAAGCAGACGACAACCGCATAGGTTGACCTGCGAGATGCCAAACAAACAAACAAACCTTAGAGGATCACTTCGTTGTCCGTCTGCCTGTACGTCTGTCTGTATGTCTGTCTGTCAGTCTGTCAAGACCTTTTTTCTAAAGTTGAAATTAATATCCAATACCTGTCTACAGTCCCTTGAAGCTCTAAAAAAATCAAGCTTCTAAGTCAACGCAATAAAAAATAGGGCGATTTATGCGACATATTTTGATACTCGGATATAAATCAAAACCTTCTGGGTACTTCCCGTTGACACATAAAATCATGAAATTTGCCAAGAAGCAAGGTCTCACAGCATAAATTAAGGAAAACGTCCGAAAATCGTAAATTTGTAGTGTTATCAAATTTAAAAAAAGTTTTTTTTGCTATTACAAACTTACAATTGCAGTTGCAGAATTGACGGTGACGTATACCGATGTTTTTTAAAATACAATGTTATGTTTGTTCTTGGGATGAATTTATCCCAAATAGAGAACCCTTTAATGTGCGTGGTCTGACGCGCACTTGTCAATCTTACACCCTTTAAGATCCATATTCTAAGTTATAACCTCGAAAGGTACTCGACTCACAACTCTATCAAGAAGACCTCACAGCGTGCCTCGGAGGACCTTCAAAGTTGGTATGCATAGTCATCAGATTAAGGAAATTACGAGGTCCCTCGAATGAGTGTGAGTCGAAGTGATACGTTACGACTACTTAAATTTTCAATAAACCCTCCAAAAACATTATGAAAATCGGATAAAATACGCTTGTTTTGTTTAAAACTTCCATGTTGACTACCTCAAGAAAGCCTCAAAGTACAAGCCGACGTACCTTATATTTGACAGTTGGTTCCTCACCTCGAGTGAGGAAACTGTTTGAGACTTTGTGTAAAATTGCAACTATGAATGTCAAACCACAAGTGAGTTTGAATCAAATCGAGGAAATCATGAGGTTTTGACTTAGAATATGGGTAATAATAAACTACGTCGTAACCTCTAAAGCAACTCGACTCATAACTCTGTCGAGGAGACCTCAAGGCGAGCCTTGGAAGACCCGCACAAATCAATATTCATAATCGTCAGATTAAGGAAATTATGAGGTCCCTCGAATGAGTGTGAGTCGCGAATACGTCAATATTATAAACTCATCAAAATACACTATGAAAATCTGATAAAATACGCGTGTTTTGGTTACAACTTCCTTGTTGACTACCTCAAGAAAGCCTCAAGGTAGATACCGTATATTTGACAGCTGGTTCCTCAACACAAACTCATCACGACTAAGGAAACTGAATGAGATGAGGAGTGAAATTGCATCTATGAATGTCAAACCACCTAAATAAGTTTGAGTCAAGTCGAGGAAATCATGAGTTTTTGACTTTTTTGAGGACTACATAACTGATAAAAATGCCTGGCTTAATGCCGGTCCTGCTCCACACCACAACTAATTAATTGACATTCGAATCACTGTTGAAGCTGCTGAAGATAGTAAGAATTTATTTGCATTATATAAACTCAATCTCCTTTTTATTATATAGATGCATTGCACAGATGTGAGTACTTTGTACTATAGAGCTACCATTTACCGGGTAATGTCATAGATTGACTTGAATGTGCCTTGGCGGCTGATAGTATGTCATGCTCACTCAAATGTCTCGCTGACGGTGGCGCGTGTGTCGGATCATTTAGCTCCCTTCAAAATGGTTGAGCTGAATGGTGCTGATCCATGCGTCATGTTCGTGAACGGGCGCCGTCAGTTGGGACTGGTCATCTCTTAGCTGCCAGGGCTTATTTTAATAAATTATTAGCTGGATTGTTTTTAATTATGTTTTGATGCACTCTGGACGCTTTTAACGTGTACGGTTTTTTGTACATCGTTCTCACTTATAGTGAACAACATTAATCGATGTAACTAAGATATATGTAAAAACATTATTATTTAAAAGAGTGTCCATGGAGTTTCTTGCCCGTTCTTCTCCATAGGTACCTACTACGCTTTGGAATGGGCAACTAGCTTCATATTTCTGACTGACCGAATCCTTGACAATTCAAAAGTGCCTGTAAATGGTTTAATTGAAATAAATGATTTGAGTTTGAGTTTGAGTTTGAGTTTTTTACTAGTTTTAGACAAATTAGATTTTGTACGTTTTTAGTTACGGAAATTGGACTGCCGCTCTTTTTATAAAGCAGTTATCTTTCTCTATATCGATATAGCAGCGTGGAGCAATTTCTTTGAATAGCCCTGAAGTATTCATGCCAGAGAAAATAATGATTACCTACCTATGTCGCTATTTAGATTCGCCACTTTACTTAAAATGGAATAGTATATTGGAAATTGGAATAGATTCGATAATATTGGGAAAGAGAAATAAAGTTGTATCGTTTCAAGGATCTTTTGGCGCTCGGATAACGTTCACGGGGGGAAGCTGTTGGTAAACATATAATGTGCAATGGTTTTGTGAAATGTGTTCCAAAACCAATATGGCGACGTTAGTTCCAATTTTGTGCACGTGCCACCTTGTAACGCTATACTTCAGTATTCGCAGTGTAAAAATGACTTTAATAGACATCAAAACCGTATAAAACAGTCGAGAGGTCGTGTCGTGGGACACCTGGTTGTAAAGAAGTACCTACTTTTCGCTTTTGTTTCGCAACAAAACTGTCGTGACGGTCAAAATGTTACACTTTTTTTTTGCAGAGTACTCGTATAACGTGCTAAGCTATGATTTGTACTTGAAAAAAATTATATTAAATAAATTTTCCTTTAATGAACGAAAAAAGTGTTGCTTTCCCCGACGGAAAAAGGGGGTGTCTGTCTGCGGCATTGTAGCTACCGAACGGTTGAACGAATTTAGCTAAACAAAAAAAAAGGAAGACAATTCGGTTCAGCCGTGTATAGAGGTTTTTGTTAGAGACGGGATTTTTTAAAAATTTTAAATTTAACTTGTTAACATCGAACATAAAAAGAAAACTACAGGTAATTTACCAAAACGACAAACATAGAAAAAGTAAACTGAAATGATGTAATTTCCCCTTTCAAAAAACCTTGATGATTGAAAGGAAAAATATAATCGGAAATTCCACAAAATGGCGAATATGTAAACAGAATAAGAATTTAATTATATTCAGCCACTCTGTTTGGTAAACGATATGAATCGATTTCTCGCTCAGTCACCACGATAATTGGGGAACCGATACATTATTTAATAATGGTGAAATGACAAATATTATTTAGGGGTAACTAGATGGCAGAGACTTAATTAAACGTAGGTGGCTACTTACTTAAGTAGAGTTGGGCAGTTTTTACTTACTACTGAACCATAACCTAAAGGCACTTCGAAAATTTTCCACTCGCAGATTTACTTGACGAAAAGCAATAAACAGAAAGAAAGAAAATACATTTATTTGCGTTAGACATGAAGCAGAGAAAGAACACAAATATGCATCACATCCACGCAAAACAATTTCTCAGCATAATGCTACGACCCTATGCGAGACAGAGCCCCAGCGCTGGTTTTCACCGACTGCCGGCATTGATGTGATGACGTCAACCGTTGCAGCACGCGGTAAGACAAAAAAAAAACCAAAAAAAACACAATACTTATTAATCACAGTCATATTTAAATTAATAAAAGGAGGAAATTTTCAGTGAAAAATTAATTGATTTCCTGTAAAATATGTGTACTCGTAGATACAGACCTACATAATATACATCTTACATTACGGGAGCTTATCATAAAATTGCCGTTTAGTTATGAACCTACTGAGACAATAACAGATTGTCGCAAAGAGCGTGGAACTCGTCTGGAACCAGAAAAAACGTCAACAGATTACTGCCTCTCTAAATTAACTGACAACCACAATTCCATTTTTGATCTGTTCTATCCTTCACTCAAAAAGAAAATTTCTCATTTTCCCTTTCATACGACCGGCCATTATGTGAACGACATAGTGTTGTTAAAAGTAATAAATTAATCTCCATTAGGAAAGGGAATACCTAATACCGGTCCATAGAAATGGAGCACCAAATATCGGTCCAAAGATAACGGTGTCTGTAATATCAGAAGTGGTTACTTAATTGGTCATAAAATAAACTTATGTAGGACAGGACACTAATTTTAGGACTACTGCTAAGCATGAGGTTTTGGGTTCGATTCCCAGGTTGAGCCAAGTGTTATTAGGTTTTTCCAACTGGAATTTCTCCGTAGGGCAATAGGCTCGCCCCCACCCCCCCCCCCCATTATATGGGACTTAAACATAGCAGGCGAAATGTGGGTGTGCTATGAGTACACCCAGTGCCGGTTTGAGCACTACCAGCTCCCTAGACGCGTATAGTATCGACACCATAGAAACGAGTTTTGTCGACGAAAAAATAGACAAAGAAACAGATCAATAAGAGAAATCTGTAACTTTGTCGATTCTTCCGTCGACAAAACTCGTTTGTATGTATATAGTTGGTCGTACTACGAGTGCCGGGCGAGATGTCTACGGCGTCCCCGAACTGCAATTTCAAACCCATACGATAAAAAGGTTTTATTACGTTATCAAAGTCGATGTTTTCAGCGATTTCATTTTCGATTGACAAAATTGGCAACTTCGTCAATCTATATTGAGATCAGATATTGGTGCCGATTCTCTTGTCACAAATGCCGCAAAACTAGACTAAAAATCACAAAAATTTTGTTTATTCTTGTAAAACGACGATTTCCCATTCTGAAATTGACTAAAGTGACACCTTTTAACTATGATGGCACTGAGTTATTAGTTTAGTGAAAATCGCAATTTTGATATTCTGAATTTGACATTTTACACCAAAAATGTTATATCCAACTAAATCTAAATATGAATCAGACTATTTAAAATCGCGATTAAAAAGATGTGGAATAAAATTAGTTTTCATGAACTAAAATTCACACAAACACCTCGACTTCAGGTGCATAAACAGTTCCGTACTTTTTTTTGCTTTTCTTTTGCATATATCTCGAAAATGATGTGTCCTTTCGTAAAAAATATGAAAATTTCGACCCCCTTTATAAAACGAATAAACCCCTAAAACTTAACATGTAGGTAATCATTTTCATATTTTCCATACAAAAAGTGAAAAGTTCCATATCAAGTTACATATCACGGGGTAGGTTAGCAAACAAGTACCACGTTGCGAAGCCAAAAGAAAAAAAAACACATGGAATCGCGACTGTCAAATTCGATTTTTAGATTTGTCAAAATTTATTTATTAAAACTATTTGCACAAGTAAAAAAATACTGTACAAAGGCGGACTTAATGCCTGAGGCATTTTCTACCAGTCAACCTTAGGGTGATGCAGAGAGAAAACATGGCAGGTGCAACAAACGGGATAATTATTTTTAAACTAGAGATAGCCCGATTCTATGAGGAAGGTTATAGGCTATAGCATCACGCTATTACCCTTAGGAGCCGGGCAAATATAAAACAGGTCTGAAAGAACGCTAAGAAAAACGAAGTAATAGCGCGGTTGGGTGACGGGATGGGACGCGGTGGGTCAGGCTCAAAATTAGACGCGCACGAAGCCGCGGGCAGTAGCTAGTCAATTGTATTTAATCACAACAATAAAACCTAGCTCCAGTTACTAAAATATTTGCGTGACCATAAAATGAAAAACCACGGTCAACGCTTTATCAGCAATTAAATAAAACGACAACCATATAACCAAATCCTACAGCTTATACACTTAATAATATTTTTACCAAAACACAAAATAAAAACGTAAGTACGTGAAAAAGATAAGCTAAAAATCACACCCTTTTCAAAACATAAGTGTTGTTCTTATCATCAAAAATATCCGACACATCGACCACATTATCCGCGCTGGCGGATACGGCCGCTTTATACCCAAGCATCGGCCACACACTATTGTAGACAAAATGTCGTAATGGTACCGAAATTGCCTTTTAAATGTTCCGACACAATACCTTTCTTTTCGCTTGAGCGACAAACTAGGGTATTGTGAGAAAAACTCTGAAAGATATCTCGTTGGCCTTTGAGTGATGTGAGGTTAGAAAAAGTGAGGAGCTGACAAAGTAAGTTTATATTTTGAGGTAGGTTTTGAATGGAGTGAGATATAAAGCTGTAGTCGTCAGTGGGTTGATTTTTTTGCAAGTCCGCTTAAGCAGACGACAACCTCATAGGTTCACCTGCGAGATGCCATAAAAAAAAGGGTTGATTTTTTAACTCATGCGCATTGTTAGGATTTGCCTGACTAGTTTTGAACTGTTCTGGCTCTTATAAATTAGACTCCAAAATGAAATCCGGAATTGAGGATCTCATGAATACTGATGAGGAAAGTTAGGTGCGGTCAACAAAAAAAATATTGCGCAAAATATTCATTAAAAAGTATTAATCGAAAGTAACTACATCTTTATAAACTCTTAGCTATTATTATTAAAGCAATGTATCAGTTTAGATGAAATGTGAAACTTACAGTGGTAATAAACGGTTGTTGCTGACTGTATGCGACTGTATCCGAAAAAAACGATTTAAATCTTTGTCTAAACAATTGCATTAATACCAAACGCAGTGGCAGAGCTTTATCATCATGCAATTTTGACACGGGCGTTGTTGCGAATTTGATTCCCACACGTCAACTAATTGGGTCTGAATGTCAATACATTGAAGTCATTTAGAGGGTTCTCGTTTGTGTTCCATAACTTTTTTATTCATAATCTAAAGTGCAATTTTTTTGGTCCTAGTCCTCATTTGCCCGAATGATCACTTGCCCGAACTTAATGTCACATAAAATTGTAATCCCTACACACCATATGTCCTAAATCCGTTTTTCATAAATATTAAAATCATTAATATAAAAAAGACTTAAAACCGTTTTCAATAAAAGTTTAAGTCCTTAATTCAAGTTATATTATGTTTATTTATCCTATTTTTTTAAATCTTTTGTAAGCAAGCATGCAGCATGCAAGCGAGCATGTAACATGCAGAAGGCATGGTTTCTGTCACGGCTCCGGCGGTCCCAGGCGAGCATATCGTCTCAAATGGTTAAACGCTCACCACCGCAGCAGCTTCGTCTTGCTGTTGTAGGGGTAGGGCAGACAAGACTACGTGGAGTCGGATTTACAGCGATTCGTTTCTGTCACAAAAACCTAAATAAAACGAAAACAAAACAAAATTCTGTATTTTAAACATATCGGTTACTAAACTTTATAGCAAGCGTGTTATGGATAATGATTTTAGGACAAAGAAACCATTTTAGGAGAAAACAGATTGTACCCATTTTTAGATTTGTGTCACGATGCAGATGAAACCCTAGAGAAATACACACTTAGCGGCACTAAAGTCGTGGTTTTAACTTTCTCAAAATGAACTTTTCATTTAATAACATAGGTAGGTTACATATCTGTAACCTAGAAAATGTAAAGGTCAATATCTATTTATGTAAAAATCAATTGCTGTTCGTTAGTCTCGCCCAAACTCAAAAATGGCTTAACCGATTTGAATGTTTTTTGTTTTGTTTTGTTCGCTATAAAACAGGGGTGGTTTAAAGAAAATAAAATTGGGAAAACCCAAAAGATCAACTGAAAAATATATAAATAAAAAAATGGTAATTTTGTATGGGAATGGCGTTCGTTGCAGACCTCACATGTTTTTTTTAATAAATGGCATTCGTGTCGGAACTATTTTCTACCTGACGTGCTGAACAACTGTCTGTCACAAATGTCATTATTTTCGTGTGGTTGTTAAATAGTTTTAGTTGTTCCGTAAAATATAAACTAGATTTTAAGACTTGATGGAAGTGGATTGAGAAGTACCAAAATGTCGAGGAGAAGACAAGCTGACATAGGTCGTCGAAGTCAATGTGCGACGAGCTACCTCACGCGCAAACCGCACTGATAACCAGAGAGCGACAGATAATGATAATAGTTGTATTAATATGTCCAAATCGCGTTCAAGAGGGACTGAAAATTAACGACGAGTGGATAGACTTAGAATGCAACGAGTTCGTGCACATCAAACACAACAACAGCGAGCACGACACAATGAACATGAGCGATTGCGCCGACGCAGTGCTCCTGTGAAGCTGGAACGGGCGGCATTCCATTATGATCCGGAAATCGATTACGGTGCGGACAGATCAGTTATAATTGGAGAAATGTAAGTCGTTTGTACATTGAATAACTGTATTTATTTCTCATGTTTATTTTTCAAGACACAGAATTTATTTGTATTACAAGCAAGTTTTATTAAATAAACTAACGAAATTCAAACCCTACACGATGCAGCCAATATTATATCAATGGATTGGAGTTAGAAGCTAAAGTTATAATCAAATAAATTGTAGGTGGCACGAAGTTCACCGGGTCATCTGAATTTCTTTAAGTAACACACATTTCACAAACACTATTTTACAATAACCATACCAACATAGTCACCAAACACATTGTTTTGTTTTGAAATTCCATATTAAAATTGAATACGTAATACGCCATCTAATTATTACGTAATTACTACCTGTTCTATCAATAACAATAACAGTATGTCAAAACGTCAAACCTATTTTAAATGACAGCTGCGTGACAGATTATCAAAGGCTAACGGCGCGTGAGCTTTCAATGCCCGGAATGTTACCATTTTTATAAATATTGTTTATTTTATTTTGTTGAACACTTATCCAGTTATTATGTGTATGTTTTTTATTTTTTATTTTCATCTTAGCGTTTGCTACACTGGTCGACGTCATTCAACGCCGGCTGTCGCTGAAAACCAGCGCTGGGGCTCTGTTTCGCATAGGGTCGTAGCATTAAGCTGAGCGATGGCCGTTTTGCGTGGATGTGACGCATATTTTCCCCCGATTTGTTCTCTTTGGTGTTTTTGTTCGATCACTGCGTCATGTTTACCGTAAATAAACGTTATTTTCTTTCTTTCTTTCTTTCTATCTAGTGTACTTATAAAAGTATATATTGACCTTTAACCCTTCCCACTTCATACGAAACCAGAAAGCCAATAAATGAAACGTAAATTACATAAATTACATTTTGGAGTTCACAAAACTAGCTCACAAACTTAATCCCGGATATCCGAGAAATTTTAGTGAGGGCCGTATCCGCGGTGCGGATAATATTCCCCCTCAAGTCTGTTCCTGTTTCGAAATTTATCGGTTTTGTAATTCAGGTTAATAGTTGAATATGGTTGTAAATAGGAACGAGAAAGTGTTATGGGACTTACATAACATCCCGCATGTAATCAAATCAAATTAAATCATTTAATTTTGCAAACATGGGTAATTGGTACATGGATGTTTTCTTAAATTAAAGTCCTCCATGTTCTACCGTCCCATGGACATGCAATGCAATAATATTCAATTCCAAAATTAAACAGAATTCTATTGATACCTAATAAATATAAATGTCAAATCATAAGAATTACAAAAAAATAGACATTGTTACAGTTATGTCAAAAAATTATTAAATATGTCAAAGTGTCAAAAAGGGTAAGGCAGAGAGTATAGTACTACCACATTTTGTCGGTTATAGTAAATCACATGTAATAGGGGGCGAGCCTATTGCTCTCAACAGAAAGAGAAGAGAAATTCCTAATGGAAAACCTAATAGCACTTGCCCGACCTATGAATAGAACGCAGTACTTCAATTTCAGCAGTAGCTTTTGCCTTCAGTAGACCAACGAGGCAGGTGAATACAATATAAAGCTTTTTATACAGAAGTACCTACAAATCGGTTATAAGCTTACTTCAAAGAGTTTCATGAGTCATATCGTTTGAATAGAAACCTACTGTATAAAATACGCAGAGCAGACTATTAAAAACAAAACTAACTATGTTGGTAAGTAAGATGATTCTTGATTCTCAACTAAGATCTTTTAAGCGAAAATAAATGTATTTGTTTGTTACGCTTTCACGGCTAAGCGGCTGAACGGATTTGGATGTAATTTAGCGCACAGGTACATCATGACCTGGCTAAGGACATAGGCTACTTTTATCCGATTCTGGATCACAGACGAAGTCGCAGGCAACAGCTATACTTAAAAAGTGTTCAACATATTTTGTATATACTCAAATCTTAATTTAAAAACTTTCAGGATTTATTAAAGACCCTTTTTTTACTTTTTCATAATAAAATCTTATAAATTCGGATAAATTCTTGTCTTCTCTATCTTTAAAGCCTGATTAATTGCTGCTAGTACAAGCCCAAAACTTATATAAATATTTATTTTTAGACGATACCCGCGTTTTAATTAATATTGAAATGAAATGCGTGGTCGGTTGTCGCTGATTGCTTCCCTTTAATTATTTTATTTTACTCTAACCCCGACCCGAGCGAGCTTCGCAAAGATTTTATGAATAAAATAAATGTACAGTCAATTAAAGTTATTTTGCAGCTTGTACAGTTTTTTTTTTGAAAGTGGTTTTTTTTTTCCTAATTAACTGTCTATTTTTTACTTTTTAGTTCTGATATCTACCTAAAAAAAAAGCGCTATGTAAATAACACTGAAAGAAGTTAAGTGGAAAAAATACGTATGAATTACTAGCGTTCTAAAAAGAATTGTTGAGTGTCGACCAGATTACGTCATCGCACGGGCGACGCCCGGCCGGCAGATGTTTGTAAACAAAGGATGATTTACGACTTAGTTTCATTGAATGGTGCTTACACTTGGATGTTTTTTATATTGATAAGGAACATATCTATAAAACGGTGTGTAATGTGTTTGAATGTATAATTGTATTGTAACTTGGTTGTAAATATGTAATTTTACTCATTTATTTAATAAAAAAATGGCCATATTTAATAAAAACAAGCGGTGACCTATATGTTTTAAGAATTATAATGCACGGTGTGTATATTTTTAACATAAATAGTAAATAAAACCACATCTGAGAACTTTCCAATAATTCGCATAATGATCTAGATTACTAGACCTAGGTCAAAAAAAAAAATTGATGGACCAGGAGTTTCGCGCCAAATAAGCCCATAAAAAGGCACTTTTGAACGTCAACATTTACATTAAAAATATAACTGATTCTAGGCGCCACTTCCAAAAGTTAGTTTTGTATGGAGAAGAAGGGGCAAGAAACTCCACTGTTACTATTTTAAAATGTTTTACAATATTTTGTATACATTAATTATATTTTTATATATGAAGACGATGCACCAAGAATAAAATACTATACCACAATTGGTAAAAAGAATTAAAAATAAAGCAAAGGCAGAAAAAATAATCACGAAATAGGTACATTGTGCTCACATAGTTACAAACATTGTAAAAATATATGATTTTCCTAAAATATTAACTAGGAGTGGTGTGTGAGTAAAGTAAAAACAACAAATAATACAATACAATAAGCAACTGTAATGATTTTGTCGAGCCTCTAGATTGTCCTATGGAGCAGATGGCCAGAATGTTTCCAAGCATTCTTATCTAGGATATAATCCTCTAATTTGTAATATGCTTGTTTACAAAGAGTTTTTTTAACATGAGTTTTAAACTTTCTTTTTTTTAATTGCAATATATCACAAGATATTTTTTTGTAACATTTAACACAGTACCCCAAAAAAAAAATTTATGATGTATGAAAAGATGTATGTACTTTCGACAGTCTGAAAAATGGTTGATCTATTTTATTTTTATTTCTAGTGTTAATATTACTTTTTCATAATAAATTAATATTATGTCCAACACTTATTTTGTTAAATAGATGCAGATTTTTTCTAACATACATAATATTTTCATAAATGAATCTTCTTAAACAGTTCCTTAAGAGATTCGCGGCGACGTAGATTGTTAATGGCTCTGACAGCTCGCTTTTGCAAAATAAAAATGGATCCAATGTCCGCAGCCCGACCCCACAGTAAAATGCCGTATGACATAATGCTATGGAAGTAGCTAAAATAAACCAAACGCGCGGTTTCTACGTCTGTTAACTGTATTATCTTTCTAACAGCATACGCGGCCGAGCTTAGTCGCCCCGCGAGAGATGTTATATGGGATCCCCATTGTAACTTCTCGTCTAGCGTGATTCCTAGGAAAACCGTCTGATTAATAAATTCCAGTTTTTCACCTTTCATTATGATGTCACTTTCGCTATTTCTAACATTAGGTAATTTAAATCAAATGCATTTGTTTTTTTTTCTCATTTAGTACCAAATTATTTTTACCGTAAACCAATCTTGGACCTGAAGAATAGAGTTATTCACGTCGTCAAGATTTTGTGACCTTCGGTTTATTTTAAAGATCAGTGAAGTTTATCTGCAAATAACACCATCTTCGATTGATTTTGAAGTAACTGGGGTCAATCATGAACCCAACCAAAACCATATAATTCACTAAATTTTTCATCTGATATTTAGATTAAAAGTATTGGTACCTGCTTATTTATAAGCTTATTTAAATGCTTCAACATATTTGCAAAACGTCGTGGCACTAGAATTAAACATTGTACTAAAATAAGGTTCTTAACACATAATTATAAGTTTAAAAAAAAATACTTGCATTATTTTTTGTGAAAGTAAAATTCAAAAACCTACGTAATAATTGGCTCACCAACTTGAATCGTGCACTATTTCACATCATATATTGTTAACACACACACACTGTTTTTTACTTTGTTCTCCAGCGAAAACCCAATTAAAACATAACATAACCTAAACACACCACACCACAAACAACATAACGAAATTTTGACAGACGTTTTTTTTTTCTTACAATCATAGACGATTCGCTCGTAGTGTTGCTATATATCAAAATACGCGGAATTTAAAAACGAACGTTACTAAATGCATGATATTAGAATGTATAACTAAATACTGAAGAAATAAGGATTAAACTCGCCGAGAAAACAATTGTTTTTTTAAATGTTAGTTGGGAACCAGAGATCCCATGCGTCACTCAACGGATAATTGTTTTGGGAACTTGCGTCCCAATCGACATTCGACCGTATTTGAAGCTAACTGACAAAACTACTCAAGCATAGTTACTAAACAATTTATGTGATCACCCCTGAGGCATATCCTTTCAATTTAAATAAATATTTTTGAAATTGATCGCCAATTGCCGGAAATATCACGTAACAAACATACAGTTGAATTGAGAACCTCCTCCTTTTTAGGAAGAAGAAGTCGGTTAAAAGCAGCCAGCGCTCTTGGGGAAACAGGCGAGAAAACTGTATCGGATTTAAAAAAAAACTGTAGGCTACAATTTCAGAAATCTTCGAAATATCAGGTGTTGACTTTAATAACCGATCAATCAAGTTAACTTGAAATTTATTTTAGATAAACAATTTCCTACGCGAAATACAATCACGAAAGAAATTGCGTAATTTTCCCCAAAAACACCAACTTGGGAATTTGATATTTTTCCTCAACCCTTACAATAACTAAATAAATTGATTTCGTTAACCTTAAAAAAAACGCTAACCTTCGATTAACGCTAAACATTCTGAATTTTATTCCCCCCTTTTTCGCCGTAAATTATTAGTTTTCAGAGTTCCGTACGCAAAGGGTGCCAACGAGACCCTGTTACTAAGGCTCGTCCGTCTGTCACAGGGCTGTATCTTTTGAACCGTATATTAGACACTTGAAATTTTCACAGATTATGTACGTCAATACCAATCAATATTTATAAAATAAAGCTAAAAACTGGGGGGACCCCTTTAGTTTTTAGCTTTATTTTATAGATAAACCGTACAAAAAAACATGTTTCTTACTTTCTTCTTTACTTTTGTTTTGCTTTGTTTTTAAGAGTGTGTTTAGTTTAGTTTGTGATACTGCGTATCAAACTACTTAATGCGTATTCCTGTGCGAGTCACAATAAAATCCATTTCTTTCTGTAAATAAATATGTAGCGTTAAATATTTTACGGTGGTACGAAACCCTTCGTGTGCGAGTCAACCTCGCAGTTGGCCGCTTTTTTTATTCCCGCAGTTCGTTCACCCTCTTGTCCTAGTAATCATTTTCGGTATGGAAAACTGTAACGACTCAATTTGCTTCGTAATCTCGCGAAAAAAGTAATTTTCTTCTTAAACTACCGTTAGGGTACCGCAAAACCCGATTTTAAAATGTCGTTTATCCCACAAGAGCTCGATTTTGCGATGTGCTCGGAAACGCAAAGTTGGTTTATTGTTTATGAATATTTAAATAAAAAGTGCTCAATTGAGCTAAAAGTTTAGTTTCATGGTGAAAAATAAATGACATAAACTAACAAATATAATAACAACAAATAAGTGATTAAGATATCTGGAATTTCAAATTATGGATTAAAATAACTGAAGTTTTTCAACTGCTAAGATAAGATAAGATAAGAAACAAGAAAAAAAACGTGCATGCAGGATAACATATAGAAAAAATACAGGTTCGGACATGTTTGCCACATTCTATGGCGTGCAAATATGTATAATCGTGATTGTTACTAATTAACTTCAAGCCAATATAATTGTTTAAAGTGAATTCAGAAAATATTTTTTTTTTGTTTTTAAATGTTTACAGTAATTAAAAAATAATTCACGAAATAATCTAAAAATAAATGCTGTAGTCATTGATATTGTATTATAATTAATGCCGAGTTATGTCATGAAGTCAAGTTAGAATTATTTATAAATAGCAAATCATTAAAATAAAAATGTAAATGTTAATAAAATTGTTTGCATTACATAATGTCAAAATTTTATCTGACAAAAAATCTGCGACACTATAATAACATTTTTGACATAACACAGTTTTTAATTTTTGCTTAAACAAGTTAACATGATTTTTTTTAGCTCCTTTGGCGATTTGTTATAAACGACTGGTGCCATATGAAAAATACTCTTACACATTAAGGCAGTATTCGTTTTGCGAACACAGAGACGACTTTCAATCCTTTGAGTACGATTGATAGGTTCAGATGCTAACACACAAAGTTCAGTATTTTGTTTACAGTATTTTATACAGTGAAGGCAATGGTAAGATACTGTACTTTAAAGAAAGGTACGCAACTCTCAGTAGATTTTAAGCCGACCATAGCCCTAACGCACTGCTTCTGTGCCTTAAAGATAAGATCTTTGTTGGTGGAATTCTCCCAAAAAATTATCCTCCTTACCCAGGTTTCGTCCAAATCCGTTTAGCCGTTTTGGAGTGACAAACAAACTTACTTTCGCTTTTATAATATTAGTTAGGATTGTAAATTATTACAGCCAAAGGTAACTCTTTTGTGGCTGCCTTTAAACAAAGAAAGATGATACAATCGACCTTTAATAAACTTCATTACCTACGTTAAAGCATGTTTTCAAAGAAAAAGTTTAAGTGTGAAAAAGTTTTAAACCTTTTTATAGACCTAAGTTTAAGAAATAAAAATTTGTTAAACTTAGGTCAAAAAAAGGTTTTATTAATGTTTTTTTCCCGTTAACGGCGTAAAATATCAAATAAGTCAGCATATGAAATTACTAAAATGTCAAGCTTTTCATAACTTATACCTTTAGTTTTCGTTCTGGTTGGCGAGCAAATATCCAAATATGATTGTTCGTACCTGTAAAAAAGAAATTAACTGTTATTAATTAAGGACTCGCATATTCCAATTTCAGTATGTAAACTATTTTAATTGCAGTCCAATTCAACGACATATTCTTTACAAAATAATTAAAGGATTAAAATACATCAAATATTTTATTTATCACACAAGACGAACCAAATAATGTAACACATTCGGCCCAAAACTACTTTGCCAACCGCAAATATAGAATTATTTTTATTATTAAAATTTTTTCTTTATTTATATAAATTAAAGTCGCTTTGCGATGTGTTGGCCGCTTTGTTCTTTTAAAATACACAACGGATTTTGATGCAGTCTTCGCCATGATTTAGAGAATTTATTAAACATATGAAAGAAATAAAGAAATATAAAGTATTTATTGTGTACGAGTCACAATAAATACTTTTTATTTCTTCAGGAATACGTAGTATGATACGCAATATCACAAACTAAACTAAACTAAACACACTCTTAAAAACATAAAAAAATAAACAAACAAAATTAAAATTAAAACAAAATTCTGAAAACAATTCAATTATAAAAACAAGTCCTGTACGAGGCCAAAAGGGATTTCAGCGATACTTACAAATAAGTGTCACAACACTTATATTCTGATTTGGCCTGCTGTGATGTTACAGACAGATACAGAAACAATAATCAACACAATTAAATAAAAATAACATATTATAATATTAATTTATAATGCAAATAAACCTCCCGATATAAATTCTCTAAGTCATGATGGTTTTCGTACATCTGATTAAACTCAAAAGTAAGAAAGAAAAACGTTTCTTTGAACATAGTTCGTGAAACACAAACTACAAATCACAAAAGAAAAAAAGTGAAAATAACAACAACAATAGTGTGTGCCTCACGGCTGCGCCAAAAAGTTTCGTTTCAGCATTAATGCCAGGCAGATGCTGTCTGACGCTGGTGGACTTGCCTTTATTAGACTGTTATAATAAAGCCATGTATGACCAGATGTATGAACGTAAACGAGGCAAAAGGAGTATGCCAGGATCGTAGCAGGTGGCGTTCTGTAGTTTCTGCCTACCCCCATGGGAAGAAGGCGTGAGTTTATGTATGAAATATTATAACAATTTCAATGTTTTGTGGAGTCGTCAAACCGTGCAAAGCAGGGATGGGTCGCTAGAAAGTAATAAAATAATAATACATGGACAAACTGTATCAATAAATTCAGCATATGATTCTAGACCCCCGGGTAGCGTAGTCATTTTTCGTCAAACAACAGGGCAGGGGTGGTTTGTTGTCCAGGATCGCCATGTAAGGCGGGATCTCGAGGAGATATTGAAACACCGAGAGCTGAATCAATACTGTCTTTATTGTGACGATTAAACAATTATAAGGATTACATTAATACGCCATAGGGCTAAAGTTTCTTTTTTTCATATTTTTTTTTATTATAACAAAACAGCCTCCCGCTGCGAATTTAAAAATTACTGAAAAGATGCAATGATGAAATAGCTAAATAATAAATTTATAATAGTATAATTGTAGCCAATAAGCTAAAGGTAAACAATAAACTGGGAACGTTCAAGGTAGTGAGACTTTTAATCACCATTGACATCCACAGGCCCCCATCCTAAGATTAGTGGTTCAATCTCTCCAATTTTATCTGGCTATCCATTAATAGTGTGTCGCTCCATGGCGCCCGAAATTTCATTTCTTACATTTACATACCTTTTTTTAGGACATCACACACTCAGAAACACACACATGTTGTCTATTTTTCTTGTACTACAATCCATCCCAATAAGGGTCTTCTTCTTCTTTTTTTATATTACATTTGGCATATTTTTAATACATAATTAAATTAAAGGCTGATTACACAGTACAAGGTACCAGAAAAAAACTGCTGTTGCATAGAAAAGTGCAATACCTACGCGCTCAATTGTACGGAACAGTTTTTTTTTGCTAAATACGACGAAACATTTCAACCCTGTGTTGAAATGGTTCAGAATCATGGAGGCATATTACAAAAACCCAATCATAAAATACCCGAACTAGACTAAAAAACGTTTTTAGTGACACAAGTCAAATATTTTACGTCGAGTTTTAATTAAATTGTCCTACAGTATGTTTATCACTCCGGATAATTAACTATGGAACTTAATAAACAGTGATATATTTTAATATAATATTAAGAATCTATCCAGGCCATTTAGTTTGGTGCTCGCTTGAAACCTAGTTCTGAGAAAAGATTAGTGGGTAAACGTCAGGGAAAAAGGGTTCTTTGTATTTTGTAGGTATTAAGTTGTAGTAAAATCTGTTTGGCTGGACTGTTTGTATCTGGCTGGTTTAGATACCATTAAAAAAATGCATAATCAACCATAATGTTCCCACATTAAGGGCACAGGCCTCCTCTCTGTGAAAGGGAGTGGGCCGTAATCCACCACGCGAGCCCCGAAAAAATAAAAAGTTAAAACGCTCTCCCGCCATTTCTCAATTGCTTTTCTGTCCAAAATCCAAAATGAGTGAATGTAACGAAAGAATTCGATACATTTTGAAATTTTATTACAAGAACGGGAAAAATGCGACACGAGCCACGAAAAAACGAGAACATGTGACGTTCATGGACTTGACGCAGTGTCAGTAAGAGTAGCAAAAAGTTGTTTCAAGCGTTTTCTGTTCGAGAATTTTGATGTCAAAGATACAGCTCGCTCTGGTCGCCCTGTTAAGGATAAGGACGATGCTATTTATGAAAAAGGCGGCATATTAGTAGGTACGACATAGCTATAGAGTTAGGGGTTGACCACAAAACAGTTTTGACCCATTTGTAAAAGTCTGAGTGTACAAAAAAGCTCGATGTTTGGATGCCACACGAGCTCACTGAAAGGAACCTAATAAACTGTGTACTCATTTACGGTTCTGTAATGAAACCGATTCATAAAATATAAAAAAAAACTGGTAATAAAAAGTTGATCACCTACGACAAGAATGTGCGAAAAAGGGCAGTCAAACACCACAGACTATAGCGAAAGCCGGCTTAACTCGCAATTTGCTGATGCTGTGTGTATGGTGGAATTGGAAAGGCATCGTTGATAATGAGCTGTAACAGTTGAGCTGAACGATCGATTCGAATCTTTACTACCAACAGCTGATGAGACTCAAGCAAGAAATTGAGAAAAAACGGCCGAAATTGATCAACAGGAAGGTGTAGTCTTTCATCATAATAACGCCAGACTACACACATCTTAAGCCAGTCAGCAAAAATTGAGAGAGATTGGTTGGGAAGTGCCAAAGCATCCAACATATAGCCCTGGCCTTGCATCGTCAAATTTTCACCGGTTTCGTTCTCATCAGAATTCTGTAGGTATGGTTAGATTGACATCCAGAGAGGACTGCCTAAGAAGTAGCTCTGATAGTCCTCCCTTAATGTTAACCCTACACCTTCCTTCAGCATTGTTGTAGAAATTTTGGGACGTCTGGGAAAATGGCACCTAAAGATTCGTTCGTAAATCAAATGTAAATAAACTATGTTTGTTTATTCTTGAATTTGTGTATAAAATACGAAAAAACTTTTTCACGACCTATAGTTATATTATAGTTTAATATATTGAAGGGGCTCGTAGCAAAATCAAAACAGACGTGAGGTTGATGTATAAGCTACATTTGCCGCGGTCAACCCAATGACCACATCATCTTAAAATGCCTACCATAAACCAGTTCATGAAACGCTTATCGAAGCGCTTCTTTGACTGTGGCATAAAACACTCCAACCCCTTGATCTCAGCGGCCGCCCGCTACACTCCCTCCCGCATTAGCAGTATTCGCCGACCAAGGCATACTTTAATCGCCCCCGACGACGCCACTACCCTCCTCCAGGAGAGTAGTAAGGCCACCAGCACACTACATAAGCCCAAAACCCGATCGCCGTCCTACCGTCCTCGCTGCCGAGGCCCGCCGCGACGCCCAAATCCACGCCCCTCCCGACCCTTGCTCGAGCCAGCCCGCGCCGCTGAGCCTGTAGCTTTAAATTCGTCCCTAAATCACTCAAATCCTGATCCAGCTAGTCCCTTGCTGCCCTCTCCCAGCGACGCCTTAAGCCGAGGTTCGTACCCCGAAGGGGGTGCCCTTAGCGTTGTCGCTTAGTTTTTAAGTTAGTACATAAGTTTAAGTCCTGGCTGGAGGCCTTAATTTATTAGGGCAACCACAGGCAAGTCCGTCTAAGCAGACGACAACCTCATAGGTTGACCTGCGAGATGCCATTTATAAAAAAAACAAAAAAAAACAACCCAATGAAAGCTCTATAGAAATGCTTGAGAGTGAAAGGCTATCGCGAAATCAAAGAATTCGGCTTGTGACGCCTAAGGAATTTACGAGAGAAAATAAAAACAACATCAGATCAAAGAAATCCCCGGGATACGACCTCATAACAGATGAAATTCTAATACACCTCCCGCGCAAAGCCATAATGAAGTTGACCAAATCAATCAATGTTGCATTTCTGATAAAACATGTACCTGAGCCACGGTAGGTTGCGTAAGTCATTATGATGACGAAGCCTGGGAAACCACATCATAAAGCATCATCATATAGACCCATTTCCCTGTTGCTCGTACTTTACAAACTTTTTGAATAACTGTTATTAAAATGGATAAAACTGCCTCGTTGGTCTAGTGGTCGCAATCGCTACCGCTGAGCATGAGGTCCTGGGTTCGATTCCCAGGTCGGGCAAAGTATTATTGGGTTTTTCTATCTGGAATTTCTCAGTAGCAGCCCGGAGTCTGGATTGGTGCCCGGTTGATGGCAATAGGCTCGCCCCCTATTACATGGGACTTAAACTTAACTGGCGAAATGTGGGTGTACAGGTACACCTCTGCCCAACCCTTCGGGGAAACAAGGCGTGATGTTATGATGTTATGTTAAAATGGATAAAATCAAAAATATAACAATAAAACCTTATTCCAAACGATCAATTCGGATTCCGGGAAAAACACTCTACAATAGACCAGGTACACAGAATTACAGACATTATTGAAAAAACACTCGAAAGCAAGCAAGTCTGCGCCACCGTTTTCCTAGCTTTTGACAAAGTTTGGCATGAAGGTCTGATATTCAAACTCAGACGCATGCTATCTCCAGAATTTGCAGATGTTCGAGAGTCTTATATAAGTAACAGAATGTTCAGAATAAGGCAAGAGGATGCATATTCCGAGGTGAAAACTATAAAAGCTGTGGTACCACAAGGAAATGTGTTAGGCCCATTTCTGTACTTGCTATAAATATATAACACCCCAGAGCTGGAAAACTACAACATTGCGACCTTTGCAGTTGACAAAGCTATTATGGCTACCGGATCTAGCCACAAAGAAGCAATAGAAAAAGTGTATCTAGCAATGAACAAAGTTTATGACTATTCAACAATAGAAGATCAAACTGAATGAGTCAAAATCAATTTACATTGTCTTCACTAACAAGCACTGCAATCACCACCCAATCTATATAAATGGCATGTGTGCCTTATGCTATTACAGCCAAATACATACGTTACATAAGTATGTACTGGTTACTCGGAAGGAAATCTTGTCCATCAATACAATCAATACATAAAAGAATGATATTAAACAAGCATATTTTTACGCCAATTTCGACGTGTGGTATGCCACTTAGGGGCTCTAAACGAAGCAACGTTAAAATAATACAACAATTCCAAATAAAGTACTCAGGGATGCTGCTAATGCACCACAGTACATTAGAAATGACGACCTCCACGGAGACCTTAAAATGGACATATATACATACATAAACTCACGCCTTCTTCCCATGGGGGTAGGCAGAAACCACAGAACGCCACCTGCTACGATCCTTACATATTCCTTTTGCCCCGATTACGTTCATACATCTGGTCATACACGAGCGCCAGTTGAGAGTACAACGCACCTGACCTTTCTGAAGAACATCACCGATAAGGACCTTTCTGAAGAATATATGTCTTCGTAGGGCATCCCCTCCCGGCGTTTCCACTCACATCTACCTTGTCCTGTCATTCATCCGCTCAACATGACCAAACCATCTAAGCATACTCTTTTCAATTTTTGTCATTACATCTTCTTTTAAACCACACCGTTGCCTTATCACATCATTCCTCAGCCTATCATTCAAAGTCACACTACACATGCTCCGCAAGGAACGCATTTCCTCAGCTTGAAATGGAACTCGTCACAAACATCATTCAAAAAATTGCCGCGAATACAGACCGCACCGACATGTGAATATAGAGGCACCAATCCAGCTGCTAGACAACACGGACATGTGCGTAGGCTAAAGAGAAGTAAATAAACCTTTCGAGTTAGTGTAGTGTATAAATAGTGAACAAATTATAGTAACAATGCTGTGCTATACATGTAACACATTAAAAAAGTGTTTTTATCAGGTATCAGACCCTATGAAAGTGTTACGAAACTGTATAAAAGTGCAAATTGACACTTTACACAAATAGTTATGATATCGTAAAATAATAAGTTATAGTTAAATTGCTTATTAGTATTTTAGGCATGACTGTAATCAATTACTAAGAACTGTAGTTCTTATTAATTTAGAAAAAAAAAACTTTCCTCCGTTGGTTCTTGGATGGGTGACTAGCTATTATATGCCAAGGTCCTCCGTGCCTCGGAAAGCACGTTTAGCCGTTGGTCCCGGCTGTCATTCATCGATCTTTGACAGTCGTTACGGGTCGTCAGAACCCCAGAAGTCTGACAACCAGTCATAACAAGCGGTATCCTGTTACCCAGTAACCGGGTCGTGGAGGTCAAATAGGATATCGCTTCATGAAAAAACTGGTATTCAGCTGCCGCATCATAGTGAGAAAAAGGCTGGGCAGATTGATTAGATGACAGTTTAATCAATATTCATTTTTAGAATTAATATGTGTCTTATGTATGTGATATTTAAAAATCGTCCATCTCTCTCTCACATTACCAGTTCGTGAAAGACGGAAACACTTGAACTTACATAAGATTTCACTTAGGTATATGAATAAGACAGACAGATAACGTAGATGATAACAGCTGATGATGACCGGAGCCGAGTACACGCGATTCAGCGTCACCGACCGACTTGAGCCGAGTATACCCTAATCATAGCCGAGTATACGCGATTCAGTGTTTCCACCGACTGTAACCGAGTATACCCGAATCATAGCCATTTATACACGATTCAGCGTCACCGACCGATTTGAGCCCAGAATACCCTAATCATAGCCGAGTATACGCGATTCGGTGTTTTCACCGACTGTAACCGAGTATACCCGAATCATAGCCATGTTTAAGCGATTCAGCGTCACCAACCAACTTGAGCCGAGGGTCCCAAATCATAGCCGAGTATACGCGATTCAGCGTCACCAACCGACTTGAGCCGAGTATACCCGAATCATAGCCGACTATACGCGATTCAGGGTAACCGACCGACTGTAACCGAGTATACCCGAATCATAGCTGAGTATACGCGATTCAGAGTCACCAACCGACTTGAGCCGAGTATACCCGAATCATAACCGAGTATACCCGAATCATAGCCGAGTATACGCGATTCAGCGTCACCGACCGACTGTAACCGAGTATACCCGAATCATAGCTGAGTATACGCGATTCAGCGTCACCAACCGACTTGAGCCGAGTATACCCGAATCATATCCGAGTATACGCAATTCCGCTGAATTAAATTAAACCGTCACCGACCCGAGCGTGACGGTTTAGTTTCGTTCACTGTTCAAAAAGTGCGCGAACTGACCCTAAAGATTTTTTCACTTCGAAAGCATTTTCTACCTGCTTACCATGTTGCCAAATTCTAAGCTTCAGCTCGAGCCACTCTATTAACGTTTCAGGCAATTTCAGGTCAAGATTTAATTAGACATTTTGTCTGTTTGTGCGTTATTAACTACGTAACTACTTTTTAGGATAATGGTGTTGGCTCTATATTTAATTTTTTTGTTTTGGGCACTTTTTGTTTTAGATGTTTCATTTAGCTGTTGAGTTTGTATATATATTCTTGTAAAATAATGAGCAGTCTACGCTAACAGACCAACTTTATGGTTTCTTTCACTATGAAGACAAAACGTACCTAAAAATAGTATGACTATGAAAGCTCAACAATAATATCTGATTTCAAGATTCATTAATTGATTAATATCTGTCTTCAAGATGGAGGCCAATATATGTGATAATTTATGGAAGGCTTATTAGCAGCACAAATATGTCTTTGGATGCCCCTTCGGCTTCAAGATGAAAATGCAATAGTAATTGAATTTGAATAGTCAATTTGCTGAACAACTAATTGCCCGGACTGTACAGGTCAGGGCAGGTAAACAGGTCCTCAGCCGGGGTTGTGGAAGAATAATGTGTTCCCGCGACCCCGGCGTAGGTGTGAGATGGAACACCGGGGTGGTTTTTAGTCAGTAAGAGTCTGACAGACCCCTCCGCCCGCCCCAGGGCGGAGGACATCCATGAGGATTTTCCACCCCGGGAACGAAAAAAAGGTAAACAGGTCCTGGGTTCGATTCTCAGGTCGGGCAAAGTGTTATTGTTTTTATTTTCATTAGGAATTCCTCAGTATTAGCCCGGAGTCTGGATATGGATGGTTGATGGCAATAGGCTCGCCCCCTATTACATGGGACTTAAACATAACTGGCTAAACAGTGGATACACTGGATAGGCAGTGGGGACTGCCTATCCATTTGCGGGAATACAAGTGTTATGTTATGTTATAACAATAGTTCTTGCCGTGATAAAAAATCAGCAAATTTGCAGTTTCGACTACCCAACGTTCAATGGACGTTCATTTAGGAAACGCCACAACTTTTTCGGGGTGTATTCATATGTGTGTAGTCTACACAGCTACACATATGAATGTAGGTACCCCGAAAAACTCGTTTGTGAATATAGAAACTGGACATCAGTTCATTCACTCCCCTTTCACGGCCTTTTCATCGAGAAATCCACAACGACATATTTACAACACAGCACTATTCCGTATACTTCGTACCCCAAAAAGGGGACTAGCGTAATAAAACTGTACGGAAGCCAACGAAAGGTCAGATTTACTACACAGAACGGCCGTGCCCGAGTGATTTAATATGCATGTAGTAGAGTTGTCTCGCAATAGAGATACGGCTTATGAATAAGTGAAGTGGACAACTGACGCACAGTGGGTCGAAACTATGATTTTAGTGACTTAGGGCTCAACTTTGCTTTTTTACTTTTTTCCTCATGTGGATGGATAGAGCTCATTAACCTCAACAATAATTGTTCTGATGTATTTTTTCCTAAACTTTATACTTTGGGTAGAAAAATGTGTTTTGTTATTTTTTTGTATGGAGCGGATCAAATAACCTTAAATTCCTGCTAAGTAGCGTGTGATCCCGCGTTGAAACTTTATTTTTCATATACCTTGTCTAGTCTATTATCATTTGATGCTATTAACGTGTGCATAAAGTTGCAACTCTGCCAAATAAATGGATCGAAAAAAATGAAAAAATATATAGAATAAAAAGCTACATTTTTTACTTTCGTAAGTTCTTTTAAGTTAAATTTGATATGGAATAGTAAGTAAAAGCACGTAATAATACACATAGTTACTTAACAACTAACAACAATACATTTAAAAGGTCCCTAATTAGCTTAAATTTACTAATATATGTAGTATTAGTAAATTTAAAGCTAATCACACTAATCATAATACATTTAAAAGGTCCCTAATTAGCTTAAATTTACTAATATATGTAGTATTAGTAAATTTAAAGCTAATCACACTAATCATAATACATTTAAAAGGTCCCTAATTAGCTTAAATTTACTAATATATGTAGTAGTAGTAAATTTAAGATAATTAGGGATCTATGAATTTCAATTTCTTTGTTTTAATGACTTTAACATGTTTATGAAATGTTATTTTAAGTTAGATTTAATACTGAATAGTGAGTAAAGATAGGTACATAATAATACAAATTAGTAAAGGTAAACTAACATTACTACAACTAACACAAGCAAACTAAAAACTAACTATAAACAACATCAAACATTACTATTTCCTTTCAATTATGAGTTTGACATTTATAAACTAATAAAAAAAACAAGAAACTTACAAACTACCAAAAAATCTTATTCACTATCGCTATGACTATCTTGTAAATTATCTACATCAATAAAATCTATATCGGATTCTGTGGGAAAAATCAGCAGAAGCTCTTTAACTTTTGGAGAGAGAACCATTATATTTTGTTTCACCATTCGAGGTCTTAGACTTGTGATCTTTGGATCAGAAGACAAAAGAAGATTGTGTATAATATCCTCATTTGTCGCCGTTCTACTTACCTTTCTAGAATGACTCTCTCTATATTTCCGGAAATCTTTATTACGAGCTTCCGCTGCCTCTTCCGACAGTTTACCTATAGGTATGGCACCAAAGTGCTTAATTATATCACTCCCATGTACTAACAATTTATGTATACTGGAAGGCATATAATACCAGGGATATAAGTGAACGTACAATTGTGCAGTATCTCTACAAAATTCGGAAAACTTAGAAAGATCCACGCTCTCTCCAGATGCAACCGTCTGAAGAATCACATGAAACCTTTCTATTAAATCTTTATCTATTCCTGTTATGCGAGCTGTTGTTTCTGCATCCCTAAAAAATCTTCTGGCAGTATTGCCATCATTGGTTGTGCCTACTCCTTGCTTGACTACGTCAATAAGTAAACCGCATTCTTTCTTAAACGCTTGCTGTATAGCGCTCTTTCTGAGTGACATTTTTTCTTTGTCATCGCCCCTGTAACTCCATTTTTTGAAGTCCAAACGATAAGCTGCAAACAAAAAGAAATATCACTTAAATAAAAATCTCACAAGTAACTATATAACGTGAAAAAAATTATGAACTAATAAAATTATATTTACCGATATGAAGTAAGCACTCCATGCTTCTTATCCAGGCATGTAAAGATGACATTCCATACTGGAACACTTCTTCGTTGTTCTCTTTTTGAGCAAGTGACTCTAAATTGTTCATCTCTGACGGTTTTGCTTTGCAGATATCACAGACAGCTGAAGATGTGTCTGACAAATATGACGATATTTTGCCGTCTATCATCGTCAAGTGCAATTGATGCTTAACTTCAACTTGATTGAACTTGATTGGCTGAAGTGTTTCTATTTCTTCGGTTATGCTAGCTTTTATAGTTACCACTGTTGACTGCGTTTCTTTGGTAAATTTGAACATTATCGGACGGCAATAGAAAGTTGATGAGGGTCGATCGTTTTCCCAAACAATTGTTCCATCACATTGTTGAAGCCTTATAGGAACTAGACTGGCCATGAAGATAGTTGAGTCAGCAAACTCTGCTTCAGTCTTTTGTTTATAATTACTTTGACCTGAGGCTCCATCAAAACCCCATTTGCTTATTAGCAGTAACTCAGTTGGCGAATCCAAATCTAAAGTAATCACTTCTAAAAGCCTAGATACCGTCAAGTTGAGTAAAGCTTGCAGTTTAATAGCAGCTCCTTCTTCAGTTATAATTATGTCTTCTTTCCCTGGATAACATTTTGCCTTCGCTTGTTTTATTTTATAATAAGAAGGGTATAAATCAGACCTATTTTCACTTGCTGCTTCTCTTAGGCTTATATACTGCCACTTACTTAATTTAAGTGAAACTAATAAAGACAGTGCCTTATCGGGTGAATATGTACTACTTTTCGGTTTACTTGTACTTAAACACTCTTTAACTTTTTCTAGATCTTCGGGGTGATTTAGTAAATGGTTCATAATTTTTCCTACATCCTCATTTCCGGTGTTTCTTAAACTAGCAATTGTAGTAGCTTTAAGTTCATCCGGGGATAACGAAAGCGATTGGTTAATTTGATCAACGCGTCGTCGTTTTTGCCTGGAGCCCAATTCCTCGAAAGATTTTCGAGGTGTAAATGTAGATGTCGAAGCTTCTGTAGTAGATGGTGGTAGATTTTCGACATCTTCAGTATTACAAATCTCGAGCCTTTCCTGTTCAGTGTTCACAGCTTCAGGTATCATTCCTTCGGGCCAGTTTATTGCACGTTCCAACCAATCACCATTTTTTCTTACAAACTGTGCTAACGTGCGACTACTTCGTTCCCATCTTGCACTTATATTTGAACAAAAGCGCGTACAGAATTTTTGGAGCTCAACACTGTTCTCTTCGGTCACGTTTATTTTATGTTGTAGGAATTGAAAGAATTTTTGACTATCCGACAGTGACTTGACCTGCTCTCTTAAAATCATAAATAAATCTAAATTGTTAACTAAATTATCCATTATAACGAAAAAGGGACGATCAGAATCACGAGATGTTAGTAGTAGTACGAATAAACGAACACTAGTTAGTATATAATAAATTATGGTCATTTTATACTTCCAGAATCCAGTGACAAACAATGTTTACTAATTTTTCTACTACCCTCATTAACTAATTATCCTAATTAATATTACAGTAATGACTAAAAGTGAAAAACATTGTTATTTTATAAGGTAAAAGGTTAAGCTAATTACAGTAATTAAACACACAAATAGAAATTAATTGATTTCATATCCACATTTTTAAATAAAGGTCCCTAATTAGCTTAAATTTACTAATATATGTAGTATTAGTAAATTTAAGCTAATTAGGGACCTTTTAAATGTATTGTTGTTAGTTGCTAAGTAATTATGTGTATTATTACGTGCTTTTACTTACTATTCCATATCAAATTTAACTTAAAATAACTTACGAAAGTAAAAAATGAAGCTTTTTATTCTATGTATTTTTTCATTTTTTTCGATCCATTTATTTGGCAGAGTTGCAACTTTATGCATTTGTTTATAGCATCAAATGATAATAGACCAGACAAGGTATATGAAAAATAAAGTTTCAACGCGGGATCACACGCTACTTAGCAGGAATTTAAGTTTATTTGAGCCGCTCCATACAAAAAAATAACAAAACACATTTTTCTACCCAAAGTATAAAGTTTAGGAAATAATACATCAGAACAATTATTATTGAGGTTAATGAGCTCTACCCATCCGCATAAAAAAAAAGTGAAAAAGCAAAGTTGAGCCCTAAGTCACTAAAATCATAGTTTCGACCCACTGTGTGACGCTCCCTTTGTAGGTATATTAAGCTAGGTCATTTTATATGCACTGTGTGTATAGTTTTGGAAACAGTGGCTTTATTTAAACATAACATCACAGAGAGTGAGTATAATACAACTTGCTGCGTGAAATTAATTTGTAATTTAAAAACTAAGTATATCAGCAGTATCGACATGCAGTGAAATGACAGCTCACTTCACCGAAGCTTCCACGGTGATATGATTACAGAATAGACCAGCAGTAGTGGCAAAAGGAGAAAAAAAACAATGCAGGAGAATGGGGTCGTAAATGTATAAACAACCTATTCCCAATTTTGTTCACACGTTTTGTCTACGTGTAAAATTAATAACCATTCAAAAAACAATCGCACTCGATATTTCTTATAGAAAAAATCCCTGCAGGCTTAGCACGAGCGCCCTAGAGAAGCGTATTGTCGACGGAAGAGTAGACAACAATGGCGTTTCTGTGTAGACAGTAGAAAGTTTTCTACTGTCTACACAGAAACGAAACGCAATTGTACGGTAAAAATGGGTAGTTATACACATCACTAGCAACTAACCCGTTGCTATGGAAAATCACTGTCTATAAAGCAACCTGAGTCTAAGTGTGTCCTCGTGCTCGCGAAAAAGAGATTTCGAGGAGCGTAGAAAGCGATTTCTATTCTACAGTAGAGTAGAAACAGAAAACGCCATGCTAAGCCTGCTGGACCAGGTTTTGTCGACGGTAGAATAGACAAAATGAGTGATTACTTTTATCATCTGTCATTTTTTCTGGTCTCTCGTCGACAAAACTCGTTTCAATGGTTGTCATACTACACGTGATGTACTAATTATCCATGTTTGCAAACTAATAAATGATTTGACTTTGATTTTTCGACAGGATAACGTTAAAAACTTATAATTAAAAAAAACGATCCAAGTTGTCTTTTCAATCAAACCGTGATGGAGAAAGCAATCGTTGATATAATATCACTTTGTCTAGTCCTTAACTATTACTATGCAAACTTTGTAATTAGATTTAAAAAAAACGACGTTCTTTATAATTATTTATTACATAAGTAAACTTACATTCTGTCGAAAAAGTATCGGGAATGGATAATTTGTTTATGATTCCAATTTTTTTTTTGTTGCTGTTACATTGGCACAACTGTTTTCCAGTTTGGCGCGAAGTTTGAGTTGCATCTGTTATTTAGATTATTTACAGTAGTTAGTCTTAAATTTTGCATCGCCAATGGAATTTCATGTTCGGAGTCACTGAAAATGTTACAGAAGGCATGTACACGTATGAGTGGCACAAAGCGTTCAAAAGCGGTCGAGATGTGATGGACGATTTGCCTCGCTCTGGTAGGCCATCAACGTTTTCAACTGAAGTTAACCTCGCAAAAGTGAAGGAAATAGTGACTGAAAATACTCATTCAAGTTTGACTGCCGCTGAACTTTCATGTTGCGGCTCGGCTAGTCCCAAAAGACCTGAATTTTCTCCAAAAACTCGAATCACATAAGAGTCGCTGAGGACATGCTAGAACGAGTCAATTCCGACCCATCATTCACGCATTGTTACTGGTGACAAGACGTGGGTTTACGAGTTTGACATGCACACTAGTCAAAAAGATTCGGAGTGGCGCCTTCCACCTGAACCGAAACCGAAAAACAACACGCCAAAGTCGATCAAAAGTCAAAGTCATGTTGACTATTCTTTGACTATCGCGGTGTTGTGCACTCGGAAATCTTGCGGGAAGGTCAAACGGTAAATAAATAAAGAATAAAAGTTGAGCGTTATGCGGCGTTTATGAGAGCAAATCCGACGATTGCGCCTTCGCACAAGACCATCATTGTGAACGAATTTTTGACCAAAAACTCAACAAAATATAGTGCTGTCCTTGTGTATCATTTATCTTAAAACGTTTATAACTTGGCAATTTTTTAAGGTTTTTTCACTTTTTGTAATTTTGTTTGCACTATTTTGAAACAAACAATTAATTGAGATAAAATATAAAAAAAACATCATCCCTATTCGCGCCGAGAGCTGAACTCAATTCCGGAAAAAGCGTTTAAAAATGTTCTGATGATTGGATTATTATAACTGCACTACACAGACACACGGGATTACTTTTCACGCGTAAGCGTAAGTGTGTAATATGTTAATTTTTTTGCTTCGCCATTATTGCGAGTGTGAGACAGAAAATACAAAACAACGTGAAAGAAACGATGCGAGTTTCGATGCTTAAAGTTTTGCACAATCTATTTTAAAGTGTGGAAAACTTCATGACAACATTTTTCAAGAGCTCGTTTTACTCACAATATATTAATTTACTCATTCCAAGCACCCTGCGTAGAATATTTTTCCATGAAGTAACTCTCAAATAAGCTTCTAGATTTTTGACTTGACACACTTTAGAAAAATGTCGACGCAATCTGCTCCTAGATTTACTTATAAAAAGTATGTTTCAAAGTTATTAAAATGTTATATGTTGCATGCAAAGTAAGTCTCGTACACAGGCGCGACGCCACAGCGCGACACAAAGGCACCGCGTGTCGCGCGGTGGCCTTTATGAGATACAAACGCGACTTGATAGTTTGCGCGACAATGTCATCCATACTTTAATATTCTAATTAAAAGACTATACTTAAATGCGATAATAATTATGTTTCTCCTATCACACAATCTACCTTTTCTATGGTATTGGTGGCCCATTAGGTCGTAGGTTCAAACCCAGACAGGCGCTTTACTTTATGGAAATTATTTCATCACCACTGCTCTCATAGCAGTGAAGAAAAACATAGCGAGGAAACGCGTGGTGGATTACGGACCACTCCCTCTCACAGAAAGAAGGCCTGAGTCCCAGCAGTGGGAACATTATAGGCTGATTATGATGATGATGTTGCTTTGCGATGCGGCCCGCCCTAATATGCACAAGCCTTTATACACGACTGCCCATCCCCGTCTGGGAATACAATCGTGATGTTATGTAATAAAAACTATCAAGCTATAGTGGTTTCCTTTTAATTTTATTTACCTCATTGTTTCTCTTTAGTCTTGGTTTCTTATTTTTTAGTTTTTATTGGCGTGTTATAACCATTTCACACAACTGTCAAGGAATGATAACCAGCATGTTGATTCTTGAAAAATCTCACCGTGAAGACTTGCGTGGAGTGAGCTGTCAGTGTCATCCCGTCTTGGTCAATCCCTAGCATCAGTGACACTGACAGCTCACTCCACGCTCACTTTACCTAAGTTTTCACGGTGAGATGGTTACAGAATAGCACTACTGTTGTGATCTAAACATTCGCAAAACAATAATAAATAAAATAAAATCGAACAATTTAAGTGGGTAGTCAATTTATTTCTCTTTTATCTTTATTTCACGATTTTACAATATAAAGTATTCTATCTATCTGAGTCTCAGGTATTTCAAATCTTTTAAAAGCTAAATACATCACCACAATTTTTGTTCAGCTAAATTGAAATCCCAGACCAAAACACCTCATTCTGGAACGTTCCAGCTTATCTACAGGCTATAGAAGGTCCTGGAATCTTCGAGATACATCGAGCTATCTAAATAATAGCCTCAGAGGTACCCCACTGCAGGAGGGAGCCATTTTTACTCAGAAGGCGGAAATTATTCGTCATAACGAGGGAATCTGGTGGCTCGAATTTTGCGCAAAAGGTATTTTAGGCGGTAAAGTTGAAATCTAGATGATAATTTGGCGTTTTGGAGACTTTTTAAGTGTTTTACGGTTTAGTCCTCTTTGGACTAGATAAAAAAAAGTGTTAATTTTTTTCAGTGCGCGTCTCTAAATTATGGATAAGACCGCATCAAAATCCGTTGCGCAGTTTATAAGAACAACTCGTTCACACAGACACGAAAAGCGACATCAATAAAATTTGTAATATGTTTAGACAAGGTGGGGTAAAAGTAATGTTATAATGTTAACTGGCAGCCGTTTGCTTGAATTGAAATTAATTGGACTCAGTTTTCATGGGAAGTTTATTATGGAGGATGGACAAACTGATTTGAAACACACATTTGTTCTCGTTTTACGGTATTTTAAATTGTCGCTCGCAAAACATCCTTGACTTCTTTTTTTATGTCGGTTTTTAAAACTTGTAGGGTTTGTGGTTAGTTGTAGTAAATGTGAGATTTCAAAAAGCCCCAAAGAAAGAAGTCTGGCGCCGTCAGATCTGGTGATCTGGCCGGCCAGTTTAAATCGCCAAAACGAGAGATCTTAAGGCCCCGAAATTGATGTTTCAAAATCTCCATCGTTTCCTGAGTTGTGTAACTGTGTGTGTCGCTTCATTGTCGGGCAAGTAATTCTCTATCTGTCTACAAGATATGCATCAAATCACAATGACTTTACGACGCCATTTGCAAAAATTACGGCACATTCACATTATGACGTTACTTTTGCTACCTTGTAGATGTGAACGCTTGTGAAAATGATTGTAACTAAGTCACGCATTACATTATTTATTAGTTTACATTATTTGATTACTTAACTTATACACAGGCTTATTCCTTGTTAATATTTTAGGAAAATCTTATACTTTTACAATGTTTGTTATTATGTGAGCAATATGTTTCTATCACGTAATTAAATTATTTTGTCTCTGCTTCATTTTTAATAAAAATTTTAATTTTTTTTTTGATTTTACTTTATTAGATTATTTTATATTTTGTAAATGTGAGAACGTCGTAGGCCCTGTGGATTATAAATTATAGACAATTGTCTATTTGTTTAACATATGGTACCTGTTGACCACTGATCACTGTAATTGGAAAACATTGTAAAAGACATATTTTTAAAAGAGTAACCATGGAGTTTCTTGCCGGCTCTTCTCCATGGGAAACGACCAATTGGAACCGTGCACCTAGAATCTGACGTTTCATAAGTGCCCATGTAGGTCTATGTGAAATAAAATATTTTGATTTGATTTGATTTGATTTGACTTGGTGCATCGTCTTCATTATATAATTAAATAATTAATTTATACAAAATATTGTTAAACATTTTACAAGACGGAGTTGCCTTTTCTTCTCCATACGAAACTACCTTTTGGATGGTGTGACTAGAATCAATTCTATTTTAATGTTAATGTTGTCGTTTAAAAGTGCCATTAATGTGCCTATTTGAAATAAATGCTTTGACTTCGCATAAAGGCATATAAACGGCAGGATGCAAGTGAAATCGAGAACACATCTGGTTAAAAAAACAAAATATATTTTGCAACTGCGTCTTATTGCCTTCAAATAACAACACACTGTTATCTTGAGTACATTCGTTACAAGACACTCCTTCAAAATTCAGCTGTTCTATATTTTGTACGAAGCATCCATTACACAATGTAGCATTTTAAAACACCAAACAATATTTTTAAAATTATCTGACATGGCTCTAATGCCCGGTTTACAAGAGACTAGTTTTTGAAGCTAGGCTAGCAAGCAAACATTTTCCTGACTTGGAAAGTAGTAAAAAAGAAAGAAAATACGTTTATTTGCGGCTAAACATGACGCAGTGAAAGAACACAAACACAAAAAAAGAACAACTTGGAGGAAAATGTGCTGGAGCTTTTTAAACGATAATAGAAAAAAGTTCGTAGCATTTCAGTGTTTTAGTCCGTAGAGAGAAATTATCCGATTGGATACTAGCTTAGCCGGCCAATTGAGGCCAGTACACAAGCCTGGATAGTAAAATCTGTAGTGGGGTGCAACTAGCTCAAAAATAAAGCCCCATCTTATCAAACTATCACTCTAGCTTACTTACCTATAAAGAGGATAGTTATGTACACACGAGGCTACAGTGACTAGCTTACTAGCACAATTTTGGTATCCTAGCTTCAAACACTAGAATCGTATTACCCGGGCAAGTCCACTACTAAAAATTCTGTTGGCATTCTCAATTTACGTACGTTGGCGGCCAGAAAAAGGAACCTATAGGTACAGTTTAAAGTTACCTTGAAGAACGTGACGTTTTAAAAGAAAAACGGTTGTGCAATAAAGGAGGTGTCGTGTTCGCACTGCAAGTGTAGATTCTTATCTTTAATCCACTTGGTCTCTTAGAAAGAATTGATGTTCAAGCGGGGATGAATTAAAACTTTAATTAAATAAAAAAGATAGTACCAGATCTTGTGACTATCTGAAATTCAATAAGAGATTTTGTTTCCTATTAATACATATCTTATCTTTCTGAGTTTATCTTGGACATTAGTGACACACATGAAGAAAAATATAGTGATATTATAAAGATAAAAGATTTTTTTTATGTTTGTTTGTTACGGTTTCACGATAAAACGGCTGAAAGGATTTGGATGAAATTTGGCACGTGGTAGACCATGACCTGTGTAAGGATATATAATATTTTTTGTCTCAATATTCCCACGAGATCGAGGCTTGTGTGTGGGTGAAACAGCGGGCGAAGCTAGTAGCAAATATGAGTCTGAAATCGCCAACCAAGGCCAAGATGCCTTTGCACTGGGACAGTAATAAGCTGGTGTTATTTATCTGGCAATTTTTATTTATTTATTTGAATACGAATATTTCTTTTGGCGGACGATGACTAATACTAATTTTTTTCGAAAAGATATTGTTACTTGTAGTTGTTTCAAAGAAAGCGTGGTAAGAATGAGATTATCAAAAAAATCTGTGAAATCGATGTAAAAATGAAGAAGCTACACGTTTTGAAAGTTTCTGTAGGGGATTATTCCCGTCCTTGTCGCACGGTACGGACGATGTATGGCGTTAGTATGAAGTTACGAAGTCGTGACTTCACTTCTACGATAGTGCTGTCCTTGTCTAATACTTATTTTAAAGCCTAGATAACTTGGTTTATTTTTTTAAACTGTTTGGAAAGAAATATTGTTTTGAATACAAAATATAAATTGTCATCATCCTTAATGCAATTACTCTTTCCACTTTCAGCTGTACGAAATTAAAAACAAAATTTTGAATTTCAGTTCTTATTGAATGGACGAGGATCATTCTGGAATGAATGAGGAAAATGTCGTTAGGAAAGTTTTGAGTATGAATGAAAGAGTGGCTATAAGAGTAGACTAGTAGTGGAAGACCAAAGAAACGATGGATGGACTGTTTGAATGATGATTTAGTTAGAGAGGAGGTGACTACCGAGATAAAACTTAATACATCACTTGAGCTGACGTTAAGGTTGACAAAGTAAATATACAAAGTGTTTAAGTGACGTCATATCTGATAAAAAATTATTAGAGGTCAGGAAAAATCCAATACGGACTCAATACAGCAATCAACTATGTCAAGTGAAATGTGAAAACGCACTAATTCAAAAAAGTTTTTTTGGTATTGCCACACTCATATACATATGATAGAGTACCTAATATTATAAAAAATATGACTACCTACATTCAAATTTAAAAGGGCGCTACACGAAATTTTAATTACGAAAACTTCTTACACGATTGACGATTTTCTTGATGATAATTCACTAGCTGATTGACATAGTGTTACTCTGATTGACATAATTATTACGACCCTGGTTCACTTATTTTTAATTTCCGTTTGACAATATATAATCTTCTTTTTTTAATGCTTTGACCACGCTGTCATTTTTACTATTTTTATTTTTGTAATTCCGATGACCTGCCACATATTTTTTTTAGTTGGAATTAAACCTTTGCATTCCCATGTGACGGTGCAATATGGAGAACTATATTAATAAAAACTCCTATTAACTATACCCATGTTTGCAAAGGAATACATGATTTGATTTGATTTGACAGAGTAAGCTCAAAAATTACCTTATTTGGCGGAGAGGTATGCCTTCTCCAGAATTGACATCGTCGCATTGTACACCCTGTATGTACCCAGAAGTGACACTTCTTACTATAAAAGTCAGGTTTACTCGCAAATAGCCGCTGACGACTAATAGAGAAGTACTGGAAGAAAAAAACCATGTGTCGCCTACTAAAAATAAATTTGGGTTTAACAGCAAGTGCTTTATTTTCTCGTACATACATACATAAATAATTAGCCTATAATGTTCCCACTGCTGGGACACAGGCCACCTCATTGTAAGAGGGAGTGGGCCGTAATCCACAGCGCGATCCCAGTGAGGGTTGGTCGCATGACTTCGAATTTTTGGTTCTAGGACATGCTTCGGTTTTCTCACGATGTTTTTTTACCATTTTGAAAATCGAAAATTGTTTATTTCGTATTCGTAACCGTAATTTAAAAAAAAAACATTAGTGATTGGAGCCTCCCTTGTAACCAAAAAATGTATTATGAGACTCTGCTTTTTCATAGCAAGGTAATCATACAAAATAATAAAATAAAAAAGTGTATGTGTGTGTGTTTGAATGTTAATGTTTAAAGTGTAATTTAAATAAATTAGTTATAATAATAACAATATCCGGGTGGTTATATGTAAATGGGAATGAAACCAGGGTCTGTGTGTGTTTTGTGAGTGAATGTGTTGACATAAGCGAGTCAGTTAGTGAGTTATTTGTTGCAAAAGTGCCTCAGTGTCTCCATAAGAAAATGGTTTTAATCCAATGTATTAGTTTTTGTTACATGTAAGTGCTAGTTTAGTGTATATGTACGAGTATATGTCCTTGTTTACTCTGTTATAATGATCTTGTAGATATAATGTTTGTTTCTTAAGGAAGCGTCTTATGTTTTTTTTAGGACCGTATATGTAATGTATAGTTTACTCACAGAAAGCGCATGTCTGAAAGGCAATTCTCGCGCATCTCGCAATCGTTATTGTCGTTCGACTCGTACTTTTCCCTCGTAAAAACCGAGTCGAGCTATTCTCGCCATGTCGATTCGATGACTTCTCGCAGGAACGCCACGCGTCATGCCTTAGTTTACATGCGACACGCAAAGAGTGGTCGGGACCAGTCGACACAAACATGACGTCATTTCGACCGTCGTCGTCGGACCAACGTCAAACAGTTGCTGTATCATTAATGATTGTGTCAAATTGCGAAAGAACACATTATAACTGTGTTTGTTATGAGTTCATGAATATCCTTTAAGACACTGCGATCGCTGAAACAAAGAAAAACACACGAGGAAATGTTCACGTTTCCGCCAAAGTTGTCACCTATCCACTGCTTGTGCGGCTTCGAAGACACATCGGAGATACAGACGCCCAATCAAATGGACGAGGACGGCGCTACTTGCCCGTTGATGGCAAGAAAAGTCGAACGCGTCGAAACCACAACGAACGCGGTACCGCTCCTGGAAGCGAGGAATTTCGAGCTGCAGTGTCACCTTGCTTTTGCACATTTCCCGGTTGAATCGACAGACATCGAGAGAGAAGGAGCCATGGTCAGATCCGTGCCGAAGCAGGGACGATGCAATCGAGCTAGACTAAAAAAATATTCCAACATCCTTCAGAGGCCCTAGTGTGAGTTTCTTTTAACCATTTCGACTTTACGCGTCTACCGCGTTCGCGCTCCGATTGGCCCTTGGCAATCAGAGCGCCGAACGCGGTTCCCTGCAAAAGGCTGTCGTCGTACTCCACCCAGAATTTTGGCGGCTGTAATTATGTATAGATGTTACAGACAAGCATGACGAAAACTAAACCCCCATGTGTTATGTGATAATATGTTGTTGTGGTTTATATTTGGCTGTCCACTTATGATTGTGTCACTTCACTCACCTATTATTAAAGTACCACCAACATGCATAGCATGGCATAATCAGCCTATAACGTTCCCACTGCTGGGACACAGGCCTCCTCTCTATGAGAGGTAGTGAGCCGTTATCCACCACGCAGGCTCAGTGCGGGTTGGTAGATGTCACATGTCTTCGAATTTTTGGTTCTAGGACATGCCGGTTTCCTCACGATGTTTTTCTTCACCGTTTTGAGAGCAGTGGTGATTAAATTATTTACACAAAGTAAAGCGCCTGCTTGGGTTCGAACTCACGACCTACATACAACTCGTAAGTCGGGACCGTTACCACTGGGCCACCAACATGCAACCATTTCGAAACAATAAAGACTTCAAATGTTTTATTTTACTTTTTCCAAAGTTAAAATTATATTGCTTACAAATACACTATACGTAAATAATACATTATAATAATCACTAGTTTACACGCATAGTCGGCATCATATGTCGCGCGCTGTCCGCGAGCTTAGAGCTCGCCGGACCATTTCAACTCCCTCCCAAAGTCTTCGTCAATCTCGACAGATCTTTGTGCGGCACTTTAACCACAAAGAAATTTAAATTCGAAATGGTTATCGCAAGGATTTTTCCTAAGAATCTTTTGGGCCTTTATAAGGTAATGTAGCTGAGACAGATAGGTACTGCAGCGTCGTTTGAACAGCACGACTGACGGTTCAGCGTTTCGATTCTGTAAAAATCGCACCGTGAAGACTTGCGTGGAGTGAGCTGTCAGTTTCATCCCGTGTTGGTCAATCCCTAGCATCAGTGGCACTGACATTACACTCCACGGTCACTTCACCTAAGTTTTCACCTAAGTGTGATGGTTACAGAATAGCACTACAGTTGGTGCAGTACCGCACTCTTTACAACGACCACACTTTCTCTTCTTCTTCTCCATCTTGGTAAGCCTTGATAGTCATCAGTGGTAGTCATCCGTGGTAGTCATCCGTTTACGTTAATATCATTGGCAGCCATTCTGTTTTTTCTTTTTGTAACTTAATCTAAGTAGTTCTGTAAGTAATAAAATATGACTTAAATTTGACGTGACAAACGTTGACATTAGCAAATCAGCATTCCTTTGCAGCAAATACTAAGGAGAATTTATTAAAATGTTAATATTAAAATAGTAGATATTAGTTTATTCATAAATGTTTTTTTTTATAAATTGCACCTACCATTGTTTGTCTCTGCATCACGCAAAGGTTGACTGGTAGAAAATTCCTATGGCATTCTCTGTTCTATTCTGAACATTCGTCTGCGTGAAAGTATTATATATAAAAAAAAAAATGGAGTTACGAAATTCATAATGACGATGATGTTGATACTAGTATATGTTTATGAAATACGTATATAATGCTGCTCAAAACATGTGTTTGACTTTAAAAGCTTTTTTAAAGGTGGTCAAAAGCGCATTGTATCGATAGAGTCATAAAAGTAGAATCGTTATGTGGATAGGATAACTCGTGCGGTGCATTATGGCAACATTTTATCCCTAGACTCGGGATTTACGATCGTTTTGTAGTGAGAATACAAGAATCACCATTTTATAAGCGACATAAGAGACGAACGACAGTGTCGCATGCGACACCAACGAGTGTAAACGCAAGAATTGCCTTCCTGGGCTCGAACCTACGACCTTCAACTCGTAAGTCGCCACAGTTACCACAGGGCCACCACTGCTCTCTATTTTCTCGTACCAAGATTATATTGGAAATGATTAAGCGAACTTAATTTAAAAATTTCTACAAAGTCGTTCGTTCATTTTTACAACTACATTAATGGTTGGCCTCGAAGGCAATTTTAGAGTTACTATTAAAAGCCGAAATGGTTTCTATCGGAGTTAAAACTTAGTTTAAGACTTTTCGAGTGTGTGTTGCCAATTTTATGTGATGTTTAGTGCTAAACACATAATTTGATCTCATGCTAGTGACGTTTCTAGTAAGTGATAATTGTATTATGGGTAAAAAATCAATCGGCCTACACTTTTCCTTACTCTTTTGGAGATGGTTTCCATTAATATCGGATGCAGCTGAATACCAGTACTTTACATCAAGCGACGCCTATCTGACCTGTATCAGCGCTGTTGACGCTAAGTTCGTCCGAAGTCACAGCATTTTGCTGAGCAACGACCTGTTCTTGCACAGATACGACGCAACGCTTATTTATTGTTCTCATTATTGTTATTTGTTTGTTACAAAAGTAGTCCTTTTTCCAATGTGCACAAACAAAACGCACAAAACAAAAATTTTGTAATGTGCGTTTTGTTTGTGCAGAATAAACAATTTTTCTTTATTTCTATTTTTTCCGTTGGTAGTAAGACTGGCTATCAAACTTTTGGGCCTCTAACCCGTAATGAATGTCGAAGATTTACGAATGACAGCTGGGACCAACGGCTTAACGTGATTTCGAGTCACGGAGGGGTCTTGGTATTTAAAGATGGTCACCCACGGACCAATCACGGCAAGCGTAACATCACTCTCAATCGACCCGTGGGGCTGTTATCATTTGCCACGAATCCCTTAGTAATTCAGCAACCAAAGTAGGGTAAATCTGCGATATCTCCTATAAATTATTTTGGAAGAACTTTATACTATGGTGATACGTAATTATGTAACTGTAAGGATATGTGTGTGTTTATGATGTCATTGAATAAATCAAATATATGCAGTGGTAAACCAACTTTCGATATGTTTCATTGTCTTTAAATCCCGTCCTTCTATTTGAGCGGGGAATCAAATCATCTTCGTGTTTAGTTTGGAGTATGTTATGCGTGATAAATGAAAAAGAAAAAATCATCATGTGCCAATCAAAGGTACAGAACAAAGAAGTCTTTGTAAACCAGAATAGTGCCGGTGGAAGCAACAATTCGCTACTGTGGAGGAATGCAAATTTCATTTATCTGCAATAAGAATTGTGCTTATGACCGCATGCACGATATCGTTTCTTGGGACCATCTATATTTTGTACCGGGTGTACAAAAGATGTCATCAAACTTGGATGACAGAGCAGCTAACGTGGCGTGTTCTGAGGCGTTTGTCTAATCGCACCAGAAATGGTTGCATGTGGGTACTCCAACTGTCAAACAAGCCATTCAAACAAGGATAATCAAGAAAAGTGACGAATTGGTTACTCCAACCGACGACGACGCACAACGACAACGTTCGGATATTCAAAAGTGCGTGAGTGTGATATGTGATGGCGTGCAAATATTAACTCCATTCTACGAGTACGTTATACTGCACGGTAATGTATGAACAATTTTAACGTGAAAATAACCAAAACTGCCTAATCCCAAATGAGTAGGCAAGTACCTACATTAAACTCAAACTCAAAACATTTATTTCAATGAAACCATTTACAGGCACTTTTGAACTGTCAAGGAGTCGGTCAGTCAGAAATATGAAGGTAGTTGCCCATTCCAAAGCGTTGTAGGTACCTATGGAGAAGAAAGGGCAAGAAACTACATGGACACTCTTTTAAATAATATTGTTACAAATATATTAGTTACATCATTAATGTTGATCTTGTATGTGATAACGATGTACAAAGACCGTCTACGTTAAAAGCGTCCAGAGTGCAGCAAAAAATAAATAAAAACAAACCAAAAAAAGAAATGATTAAAATTTGTTGTGGCAGCTAAGAGATGACCAGTCCAAACTGACGGAGGCCGTTCACGAACATGACGCACATGGCACATTCAAGCCAATATAAGACACTATCCGGTAAATGGTAGCTCTGTATTACATAGTACTCACACCCATATCATTTTAATACAAAGGAGATTGAGTTTATATTAAATTCCTCCTCCCATCTAGTTACGTCTGAATAATAACATAATATTCGTCATTCCACCGATATTAAATAATGTATCGTTTCGCCAATTATTGCGGTGACTGAACGAGAGATCAGTCACCGCAATAATTGTTGTTGTGGCAAGCGGGTTTTTTTGTAGTTAGGAAATGAAAACCGTTTTCACATTCATTACACAAGACACAGAAATCCGGGAAGTAGGTTATAAGGTCTCTAAAGTACTGGTTCACTGGTCATTGTAGTAAGAAGGAAAGAACGTTACTGTCCTGGGCTTGGCTACGCCGCAGCACGTGGTCCGGCGTGAAGTCACAGGGCAGGCAGCTGAGTAGGGGAGCGACCCCAGAGGTCACTCGACGTGGGCAGCACTACGCAGGGATGCACGACCGCGTGTAGGCACGTGGTCCGCTCAGGCAGGGGCCTCAACAGGTGGCGGGCGTGGGGTCTCGGCACCCACGAGCCACGTGGATGGCAGGTTCAGGCGGCGCTAGCGGCCACGTGGGTAGTCCGCGTGACGGGCGTCTCTACAGCGGTAGGGCGGAGGCAGCGATGCCGTCAGTCAGCGGTAGGCAGGAAGTGTAGCCTAAGAAACCCTAAGAAACCCCGTTTTCTCGGGGTTATGTAAACTTACTGCTTGATGCGAAGGAAAGAGGACGTTAGGCGTCCAGCGGGGATATTTATAGCCGCAATCCACACCACGACACCGCATGACGTGGTGGGAATTTGAAAGATTTAGGGATATCCCTCTCGTTAACCGAAACTAGAAATGTGCGTTTTAGTTGATCTTTAGGAAATCGACTACAATGCTACACGGTTCATATCTTTCACCAAATGGAGCGGATTTACACACATCAAAAAGTCTAAGCAACACATACAAATTTCAATTTCACAACGTGTTTTCGCATTAAATTCTTCCCTTAAATCCCATATAATTTTTTTATTTTTTTGAAATTAACCAAAAACAGTTTTTTTTATTTTATAATCCTAATTAAAAATAATTACGAGTAAGTACTGTAAGTACGTAGTACAAAGTAAGGTGGCTAATCAACTAAAATTAAGTGGTTGTACAAAAATTGCATAAATTATTAAAAAGTGTGGCCTCCTCTGTTATTGAGAACTTGCTGGCACCAATTATTCATAGAATCGATGAGACTGTTAATGATATCCTGCGGCAATTGCTCCCAATGAAATTTTAGTAAGTCCAACAGTTGTTGGGTGGTTGTCACTCCATCCAAGTCCTTTAAAACACGTCTCTGGAGCATATCCCATGCATGCTCGATGGGGCTGAGGTCCGGCGATTGTGCATGCCAAGGCAATACCAGGAGGTTTTCCCTTGCCAAGTACTCCCGTGTGTACAAAGCTGTATGCGAACGCGCATTGTCATGCATCAACGTGTAATCGGTGCCAAGCGTTTGTGCGAATGGACGGACATAAGGCCTTAGAACATCCTCAACGTAATTTACAGCGTTCATGTTACCATTTACAAAAACGAGCTTAGTTCGTCTGTTCTTCATAATACCCGCCCATACCATAACTGTTGAGCCGTTGTATGGATGCACTTCCTGAACGCACCTCAGTCTTTCAGTATTTCCAGGACGACGGTACACTCTTACCCTTCTAGTATTATTGGCTTGAACCCAAATCTGATATGAAAGTGTTAATAAGCGTAATAGCAAAAAAAAATACAACGTCACTTTAAATTATAAAAACAACAGGTTGGTCATTTCTCCTGTTATGGTTTAATTATAAGATGGCCATAGAAGTTTAGGTACGCTGGCCGTACCATTTTTATCAATATGAGATGGCCACATGGAAGAATCATAGGGAAAAGAGCGCTTCATATCTCAAAAACGTGTATAAAGTAAAGAGTAATTCTCATATACAAGTTTTTGGAGGCCAAACAAGATATCTTTACTTTCGCTTTTATCCTAAATAAACAATTGTGACAAATGTTCAATCCATCAGCTTTTGAAATGTAATCTGTATATAAGTAAGACTAGCAACTAATTGTATGTACAAAAATATAATATAAAAATATAATATATAATAAATTATGTCACAAGAATGTTTGTATACCTAATTCATTCTGCCTTTCACAAAAGCTTGCATATTTCAAACTAGCTTTTAACCACGACTTCTTCCTTCCGCGTGAAATCTCTTGTTTCAACATAAATTATGACCGGCAATACTGTAGCTTTACATTAGTGAAAGAATTTTCGGAATCGGATTGAAGGATTAGTGGTATAAATAAAAGAAATAGGCAGGATTAACATTGATGTAACAGGAGGATAGCACACAACGTTCTTAGTACAACAGCCATAGGTATGCGAGAGAGAGATCGACTTACGTAAAACTTGACGTGCGTTTTGACACTTTGACATGTTGCGTTTACAGATCTACCATCACTGGCCCTTAAACTAATATAGTCTACACAATGAACATTAATAAAATTACACACTTAATGCAATCATCAAACAGAAACATAAACGCAGAGTTGTTTTAACTGTAAACATAACATCTTATCACTTATAAATTCTAAATAAATTTTACCATTATTATCATGGTTTTTTGACATTACGTATTTGCATAACAAACTTATTGTGCATTTCTTTAGTCAATGGCTTTGTCAATAAATCTGCTAACATTTCTTTACTACATAAATATTTGATCAATAGAACCATTACTAATATTTTCTCTGATAAAATGGTGACGAATGTCGATATGTTTCGTTCTAGCACGAAACATAGTATTTTTGCATAACTTTTGAGCAGACTGATTGTCATTGAAAATTGTAACTTTACGCAATGCGCCCAGTATTTCATGCAAAAAATTACGAAGAAATAGAGCCTCCTTACAGCTGTCAGAAAGAGACATATATTCAGCCTCTGTGCTTGATAAGGCTACGGTTCGTTGTTTTCTGCTCTCCCAGGAAAATACAGATGTGCCAACCTGAAATACATAACCGGTATAAGATTTTCCATCCGTCTCGTTCCTTCCCCAATCTGCATACCCTGTAATATTAAATTCAACTTTATGAAAATTTAGAAACAACTCTTTTGAGCCTTTGAGATAGCGAAGTACTCTCTTCGCTGATTTCCAATGTGTTTCATTGTAACAGTCATTAAACTGGCTCAGGTAGCTGACCGCATGGGTAATATCTGGTCGTGATCCTACTGCAATGTACATCAGTGATCTTAATAAACTTCTATAATCAAATTTGTCCATTTGATCAACGTTTGATTTTTAAGTTTCATACCAGTCTCCATGGGAGTCGCTACGGGTTTGCAATCTTCCATTTGAAACTTACTTAACACTTTCTTAATATAATTAGTTTGATCCAAGGTTATTCTATCCTTAAACTTGCAGATTCTCATTCCTATGATAAACCTTGCTGGCCCTAAATCTGTTATTTCAAACTCATTTTTGAGTTTATTCTTAATATCATTTATTTCCTTATAAGTATGAGGTGTTGACATTGGCAAAATGTCATCGATATACAGAGCTATTGTTATAAGTTTATCATTACTGTGTTTATAATAAACACATGCTTCTAATGATGACTTACTGAAATTTAATTTGTCACACAAAACCTTATTCATTTTATCATTCCTGGCTTTAGCAGCTTGCTTTAAACCATAAATTGCTTTATTAAGCTTGAAGACTTTATTCTCCTTGCCCTTTATTTTGTAACCTTCAGGTTGCTCCATAAATACCAATTCTTGTAGGTCACCGTTGAGAAACGCCGTCTTTACATCTAAGTGCTGAATATTCATGTTGTATTCAGCAGCTATAGCCAAGAGTGTTCTAATACTTGAATATCTGACCACAGGAGAAAAAGTCGCATTGTAATCTATTCCATATTTTTGCGTGAATCCTTTTGCGACCAGTCTGGCTTTATATCTGAGGAGTTCACCATTAACACCTAGTTTCTTTTTAAATACCCATTTACATTTTACAGGCATTTGACCATCAACTCGATCAGTTAGTGTCCAGCATTTATTGATGATAAATGAGTCATACTCGTCTTTCATCGCTTGCTTCCAGCCATCTGCTTCTGGACTACCCAGCGCCTCCTGTACTGTCTGTGTTTCATCAGTATCGCTGTTACGGGATATTTCTTTGACGAGATGAGCTACCATGGAGCCATCTGAATGCGAACTCGAAGACGACTCTTCTGCATCTATATCAGGAATATAAGTTTCATCCGAAGAATGATCTGAATAAAAGCTTTCTTCACTATCAGAATCATTTACCATTATGACACTATGTCTTGGTTCAGGCTGACTTGAAATTGTGTCATCAGAATGGACCTCATTAGAGATATTTTCCTCAGTAGATGATTCTGTGTTATTCTTTACATCCAATACAGCTTGTGTAAATGACTCTTCACAATGATTTTCATCATTAGACACAATATTTTCTTTAATAAATTTATCTTCTAAAAATTTAACATCCCGAGCCTTTATACAATCTTTCGGATTTTCAGGGTCTAATAATCGATAGCCCTTAGTATTTTCGCAATATCCTACGAAAATATACTTCACAGCTTTCGGTTCTAGTTTTGTTCGACGGTGTACATGTGCATAATAAGCACAGCAACCAAAAGTACGTAAATATGAAATGGATACCTTGTTATTCGTCCACTTCTCCTCCGGAGTGCACCCTCTGACGGCTTTAGTAGGGGAACGATTCTCGATATAGACAGCTGTATTGACAGCTTCAGCCCAGTATTTCTGACCAAGGTCCGCTGTTTACAGCATACATCGTGTCTTTTCCATAATGCTTCTATTAGCACGTTCTGAGACTCCATTCTGTTGCGGAGAGTATGGTACTGTTGTCTGGTGTACAACACCCGAGTCCTTCAACAGATTCTGAAATTTTAAATTACAATACTCGGTTCCATTATCACTCCGTATTATTTTTAATTTCTTATTCGTCTGATTTTCTACTAGAACTTTCCAAGCTTTAAATCGTTTTAAGTATCAAACGCTTCACCTTTCCTTTTTTTTAAATAAACAAAAGTCTTTCTAGACTAATCATCTCTAAATGTAATAAAATATTTTGCTCCACTAAATGAAGTACAAGGCATCGGACCACACAGGTCAGAGTGAACCAACTCTAGAATTTCTTTAGCTCTATTAAAATAATTCTTAGGGAAAGATGTACGAGTCTGCTTTCCCTCGATACATGATACACATTTCTGAAAAACACTGTTACTATATGAAATGCCTGAAACCATACCTCGCCTGAGTAACTCCATGCTTCGATGATTGAGGTGTGCCAGACGACGATGCCAAACCTGCTGAGAAGTGTTATCTTCCTTCTCGATGACAGCAGGCAGTGCAACAGCTTTTGAACTTTCTTCACTTATAGCTGCCTCATCCACAATGCATGTCTTCTTAGCACAAGCACTATCTGAAAGTCTGAGGGAGGCATCGCATTTCATAGTAAACTTACATTTGAAAGTAGTTGATTCTACTGTGTCTAGACAATAGATGCCATCACATAGCATTCCTGTAGCTATCATAATCTCATTGTCAAAAATTTGACACATGCTAAAACTAAACACTACTTTAAAACCTTTTCTAACCATAGCACTTACAGATAATAAGTTAAGAGTTAAGTTAGGTACATAATAAACATTACTTATTGTCTTTATGTCACCATTTCTCATATTAACACTGACAGAACCTTTTCCAGCAGTGTATACTTGTCACCGTTAGCTATATTTACCTCTATCGACTTTTATGACTCTCAAAATCACTCATGACACCTTTGTCTCCGCACATAAATGTTCTGTAGCACCGCTATCTATGGACCATAAACCATGCTTGATGTTTGCTGATAGCGCAATTAGTAGGGCTTTCGATTTGTCCGTATTGGTCTTCTCAGTTTTATTTTGCACGGACTTAGGACAATCTTTAATAAAATGTCCCACTTTCTTGCACCTGTAACATCTTGGTTGTTTCCGAACAAGCACGGCTGAGCCAGCCTCACTTTTGTCACTTCTGCGGAGGTTTTCCTGTAACAACTTTCCTTTTACTATTTCACTGGAAAGTTTTACATTTGAATTCTCTATTGCCATTATAAGCGGATCATAGTCTAATGTCAACCCGCTTAACATTATAACAGCTAGAAAGTCATCCTCTAGTGGTGATCCTATTTCACTAAGCATTTGTGACATCTCGGTGATTTTGTTGATAAAGCTCTCCATATTTTCGCTCTCATTCAGCTTAGTTGCAAATAATGTTCTGAGGAGCCCCAACCTACGACATAATCCCTTGTCTTCATAGGCTTTTGATAGATTGCTCCAAGCTTCATGTATCGTTTTCGCGTTGCGTATGTGTGGAATAACTGAGGATTGAACTGCTAAAGCGATCCGTGATAAAGCCTTTAGTTGTTTCTTTCCATCATGTGCTTCATTTTCCACACACTCCCATAGCTCTTCCTGTATTAAAATCATCTTCATCATAAATTTCCACGAGCTGTAATTATCTATTCCTTTTAATTTCTCGATGGAACGAAAATTTGTAGAAGATGTGCCATGTTGTTGACGAAACCAATTCACCGTATTTTCGTGGGTTAAAATTTCGTCGGTTTACTTTTATTTTGCGTAAAATACATTAACATTTATATTTCTGCGACGCTATGGGCCCATAACCTGAAGGATTAGTGGTATAAATAAAAGAAATAGGCAGGATTAACATTGATGTAACAGGAGGATAGCACACAACGTTCTTAGTACAACAGCCATAGGTATGCGAGAGAGAGATCGACTTACGTAAAACTTGACGTGCGTTTTGACACATTGACATGTTGCGTTTACAGATCTACCATCTGTAAACGCAATGTTAAGTATTCGATGTGTAACTGTATTCCCATGTTCTATCCTGATCTAAGTAACTCCAAAGATTACCCCAGAAGGAACCAGAGAAAAAAAATAGAAGTTTGTACTGTATAAATTAATGGCTAGTGGCAAGGGGATGGCATAGCAATGGCGAGTAATGCTGCATAAGATTTTTTTAGGTTGAGTTCAGCTGTAAGCTTACATAACCAGTAACACAATAACTATATTTTATTATATGATATAATAATGAAATTAACTTGCTTGAAGATTATGTAACTGTATATCTGGCAGTATACAAGCGAAGAATAATAACATTTTAAAAGACATCAAAGTCTCAAATGACTGTTGAAACTCAAAAATACCATTTCAAATCGTAACTTTATCAGAATTGTCCAACTTGACAGTTTATCAATTCGATTCAATGGTAATTCGATATTTTATACTTTGCAGTAAAAAGATATGAATCAGAACGAAAGATAATGAAGATTTAAAAACTGTGCATTGTACAACTGGAATGGCAGCTTTATAGGAAAGATTAACGAAAAGGATTTATCGCGAGACAGTGCTAGACGTGAGTCCAGGGGACTCAAACTGTAGTTGAAATAACTGTTTTTAACAGTGTTTTTAAAAGTGTTTTATACGAAAAACGTTTATAAATGTAACAGACACAATAATGTCACAGTATTCAAGTGTAACGTTATTATATGTGTTAATATTTGTACTAACAGGAATAACCAGTTTTAGGTATTTATACTTTCACGGTACCGTAACAACGCGCGGCTGATAGACAGACGCTGCGTTGCCAAAATAGCCTCAATTCAGTCGGGATTGCTGCTATTTTAGCTACAGAACACACAATTTATCTGTTCTGTGTTAACACTTTCATATCGGTTGCAGATATATTACTTAACTATATTACGTAACACTTACAATTCTGTAACTTTAATGAGGTGTTTTTAAGTACACGTCCAGGCGTGACCCCGAAATGAAAATAACCCACTTTTTCGAGAATGTCCTTTTAACCTGCCTCGTTGGTCTAGTGACCGCAAGCGTTTTTGCTGCGCATTAAATCCTGGGTTCGATTCCCAGGTCGGCAATAGCGTTATTGTGTTTTTCCTGATTACTCAGTAGCAGCCCGGAGTCTGGATTTGTGTCCGGTTGATGTCTATAGGCTCGCCCTCTATTACAATGGGACTTAAGCCTGGTGAAATGTGAATAACCCTTCGTTGATATAGGACATTTCAACTTGTAGATTATCATGAGACTTTTTGAAATTATTTGTAGTTTTGAAAGGTATTTTTTCTCCTTTTCCTGTGGGACGTGTGACGAGAATTTATGAATGTAAGCGGGGTTATTGATGAAGCAAACGTAAATGAAATGGATAACGTTTTTTTTTTTAATTCCCTGAACTATTGTACCGCCACTTTTTCACTTAAGGTTAAATAAAAAGTCGAGAGGTGTCGGGGGACACCCTGTTCCCAACTAACAATTAATGAATGTTAAGAATGAGGGTTAAGAATCATTTTCAGTTTTCGCATCGATGTTCTTGGCACCCTGTATATTATGTATGGGTTCTAGGGGTCTACAGGACATAAACGCAAGTTTTATGATGCTTACAAGTTTTATGATACATATTCATTTTTCTGTTATAATCCACCTATTTTTCTAACATTATGTACGACAGAGTTTCCTTCCCCAACCGTCTTGCCACATCGACTTGATAGATTGACTTGTGTTCAAATTCATGCCGTCGTCCAGACGTTACTCAGCCGACTCTGTGTGACTGATGATCTTACATTCCGTTTGAGACGCTGGGTGTTATCTCAATGGAGTAGTTATTCCTCCGTAGAATACTATGACAACTGACCAGGGAATTATTTTGATGGACTTGAGAGACATAGTTCATTATACATACATAGTTAACATACTCATGGTACTTTAGATTTATTAACTACTTTGTCCGCGTGCTGAAGTTTCTTGTTTTAACATACAATATATCCCGTGACACTCGAAAATACTGTAGCTTTTCCTTACATAACATGCATTTATATAATCAGCCTATAATGTTCCCACTGCTGGGACACAGGCCTCCTCTCCGTGACAGAGAGTGGGCCGTAAACAACCACGCGGGAGCAGTGTGGGTTGGTAGATGTCTCATGTGCCGGTTTCCTCACGATGCTTTCCTTCACCGTTTTGAGAGCAGTGGTGATGAAATAATTTACGCAAAGTGAAGCTCTTGTCTGGGTTTGAACCTACAACTCGACCGACCTACAACTCGTAATTCGTGGCCGTTACCACTGGGTCGCCACTGCTCTCAACTTCCTGTTAATGAAAGTTTTTTTTTTATGCAATGTACGTAGGGACTCCTACGTACATTGCATAATCAGCCTTCAACGTGTCCACTGCTGGGACACAGGCCTCCTCTCTGTGGGCCCTTATCCACCACGCGGAACCATCGCGGGTTGGTAAAAAAAAAAAAAAAAACGAAGTCATGTGACATACATGTTCAAATTTTTGTTCTATGGTATTCTGGTTTCCACACGATGTTTTCCTTCACCGTTGGTAGATTGACTTGGTTGAAATTAATGGTGTGGTCCAGACGTTACTCAACCGACGCTGTGTGACTGATGATCTTGCATTCCGTTTTAGACGCGGGGTGTTATCTTAATGGAGAGGTTACTTTGTTTTTGTCCTCCCTTGAGTACGGTGACAATATAGACTAGGGAATTAATATAATGATCTTCGCCCTTACATATTTACATTTTATAATTATTTATTAATATATGTATCAAAATGAGGATAAAGTGACTAGTAACGCCATCTATAATATGATATGTAAAACAATATTTTATGAATAAATTTTTGTCTGTTGCGAACACTTAACGTAATTTAATAGGTTATGGGCCTTACTCGATTTATCAGTTATTTTAGTGAGTAAAATATATAAATTGTGTACGTTGTTTCGCGGAAACATGACTGCGAACTATATTGCTAGTGTGCCGAAGTTAAAAGGCAGGGAGAATTACGATGAGTGGTGTTTTGCGGCGGAAAACATGTTGGTGCTAGAAGGGATGGATAAGTACATCAAACCAATGGCGGATTTGGAAGTAAAGCCAATTGATGATGCAAAAACGAAAGCAAAGTTAATATTAACGATTGATCCAGCATTGTACGTGCATATCAAGAACACCAAGAGCTCGGCAGAATTATGGAATAAGTAAAAAAACATGTTTGATGACTCTGGGTTCTCAAGAAAAATAACCCAATACTCAATATCTTTCAATATCTTTATTGCTTTACCATAATGTGTACTTAGGTGGTAACTATATAATAGAGATCATTATGGACCCTGTAGGGCACAGCAAAAGTTTAGGAGAGAGGAAGCCCTGTTTCAGGAGACAATTAAGTAGTATTTATAATAGCAAATTTTAACTACAATATAAACAAAGTCAGGAGGTCGCAAATAAGATAATAACATTTCGCTTAACCATTATTTTGCACTTTATCTGCAAAATGTACTACAATATTTTAGATTATTTTTAGGTACCTGTACATGTATTATATCCTGTTTATTAATTAATTTATATTATTTCCTTCGAATAGTTGTTATGGCTATATTATTTAATTATTATTCTTTAATTATAAAATTTATTATTAATTGCAATATTATGATTTTTTTATTTATTATTATTATCTTATTTATTCATTAATTCAACCTTGCTTCGACATTTGATTTCTATAAGACTTGAAAATTGTGACTCGATGGTTATGTCACACAAATGGTCGAAATGGTTCAAAGGTTGAATGGCACGAGTTTTACAATAACAGATGAATGGGTAGGGTCATTATTATTAGCAAGTTTGTCCGATCGTTACTCTCCAATGATAATGGCAATTGAAAATTCGGGTATTTTGATAACTGCAGATGTCATAAAGTCAAAAGTACTTGACATGGAGATTACCAGTGACATTGAAGGCAGTGGCTCAGCATTCGCAGCCAGAAATAAATATTCCTCTGCTAGCACAAAGCCAAAGAAGGCGGTCCGTCAACGTCAAACAAAAAAACTGTTTCAGATAATACACCAACAAAAACAGTCACATGTTACAAGTGCAAAGAGGATGGACATTATCGAAATCAATGCCCATTGTTACAAAGAAATGCAAATAAATGTGTATTTAATGTTGTTTTCCTAAATGGAATGTTTAACAAGAACGAATGGTACGTGGACTCCGGTGCAAGTGCACACATGACTGCGAATTAAGATTGGGTAAAGAACATGAATGTACCGTCGTTTTAAGCAGAAATTATAGTCGCCAATGAATCAAAAGTGCCAGTTGTTTGTACCGGAGACGTAGACATTGTTTCGGAATCAGACTGTCATATAACAGTAAAAAATGTGCTTTGTGTGCCTAGTTTAACAACCAACTTATTATCCGTAAGTGAGCTAATTAGGAATGGAAATAATGTCATATTTGAAGAGAAGCATTGTTTTATTCGAAACAGGAACAATGTTTTGGTTGCGACGACGGATTTGTCAGAAGGCGTCTATAAGTTGAGGTTACAATCACAAAGTTGTTGGTTGGCTGCTCCAGTAGTTAGTGGAAAGTTATGGCACCGAAGATTAGCACACATAAACAGCCAAGATATGCTTAAAATGAGAAACGGTATTGTGGATGGTTTGTCTTATGATAGCTCTTTGGACATAACTAAGTCTCAATGTATTACTTGTTGTGAGGGAAAACAAATGAGATTACCTTTTTCTCATGTGGGTGAGCGGAGTACAGAGACGCTACACAGAATTCACAGCGATATTTGTGGCCTGATGGAAACAAGAACTTTAAGTGGTGCTCGATTTTTCCTGTTATTTATTGATGATTATAGTCGAATGACTTTCATATAAGGTGCATCTATTCATACACGAAATATTTGAAGAGGTGCATCTATAGGTCGAACTTGGGCTATAGAAATGAAAAAGAGTTTTTTATCTAAGCATCTAATTTAAAAAAAAAAAAAAATAATATTACTTAAACACACATAAAAATACTAGCTCTTTCATATTTTGTAACATCCATTACGCTAGTTTCTACGAAAATACTACGTAGAAACTACTATCATTGAAGCGGGCGAGGTCATGGCGGCGCCCTTAGATGTCGCGTGGCTTTTATGAATGATCAAAAGAGACCCGACTCGCGGCGCCGTCGCGCCGCCGGCGCCGGCTTCAGTTGCCTCGCCCCGCGCCTGCCGCGCCGTCGGCCGCCGTGTTCAGTCTCGCGCGAACTGCATGTTGCACTGCACGCGGCTTAACTAACGTGGAACGCTTCGCGCAACAAACGCAACAATGCCGAAATATTCCAACTAGGAGTACCATACATGGTGGACTGCTACAATGAGGGTGGTCTTATTTTTCTCACAGCACAAGCCCCCATCCTAGAGATCCTAGAAGCTCGACAGCGGCAACGGGACTACGGGGTCTACATGCCCCCAGCTGCAGACGGAGGCAGGCCTGATCTTACGCCGTTGGATTTCCATGTGTGGGGTAGGGATAGACCTGATTTATGATAATGACGGCCAGACGATTTCTAGTGCGGAACAACAAAACGTGAATCGTGAACGCTTGTTTACGCAGTGATAGCTAGAGAGACATTGTTAAAAGTGCAACGACACAATATTTAACGTGCAACTGCAGGGTGAATATGTACAGCAATTTTGGTGTAAATTGTGTAAATAAAAACTACGTCGCTATGAGGTATGTACATTTTAAATTGTTCGCGCTATGCACTTCTTACAGTTTACATCTGTACAAATAGGCAGGTACACAACCTATCAATCAGCTGACAGATACGACTCGACGCACAGTTCGTAACTTAGACAGAAGTCATTACCTTACGCGAATCCGCGTTGCGTCAGCTGTTTATTTTTCTATTATTATTATCTAAAAGATGTGTAACACTGTAGAATATGAATGTTTTAATCGAATCTAGGATCCTTTTCGTAAAAAAAATAAGAAAATGAATGAAACGTTTCGATGCTCGCTCGTAAAAGTCGTAACCCCACAGAGGTCATTAGCTGCTTATTTAGATGTAAGTACCTGGTTTACAGAAGGTACTGTTTTTGTAAAACTGCGAGCAGGGAATTCAATATTGTACCTACTTAGATTTAGGTCGTTTTGTATTTTAAATTCACATTTATTTTTATTGTAAGCGATAACTCTGTTATCAAAATAAGACGAGGTCGAGTTACGAAGTCTACCTAAGTTGGTTTATTGTGAACATCATCACGCCTGCATTCCCCGTAGAGATAGACAGAGGTGTATTGTCGAATGTTCATTACAGTTCACCAGTGATATGTTAAACAGAGAGACGGCACGCGCCCCGCGGCAAGGCACCGCGCCCGCGCCTCTCCCCGCCGCCGCGTCTTTGATTCATAGAGCAGGCCGGTTTTATGCAAAACATCTCAAGCAGTTTTAAATTATGATAATTACGTAAAATAAAAAAAACATTTACATAAAAAATTCTTTTTCGTTTCTATAGCTTCTAAACGACCAATAGAGGTCCCTCTTAAAATATTTCGTGTATGAATAGATACACCTTATATATTTTTTGAAGCAGAAGAGTGAAGCTTTCAACAGATTTAAAGAGTTCAAATCAGTTGTTGAAAATCAAGATATTGAGAACAGACAATGGACTAGAATTTTGCAATAAGGATTTTGACAGTTACCTAAAACATGCAGGTGTAATACATCAAAAATCAAATTATTGTACCCCAGAACAAAATGGACTTTGTGAAAGGGCTAACAGAACAGTGGTTGAGAAAGCAAAATGTCTATTATATGATGCAAAGTTAGACAAAAAGTTTTGGGCAGAAGCAGCCAATACTGCTGTATATTTGAAAAATAGATCCATTGCATCAGGATTGGATAAAACTCCACATGATCTGTGGTATGGATCAAAACCAGACTTGAGTCACCTAAGTTTATTTGGCAGCAAAGTCATGCGCATTCTATTGGGATATGGTGAGGATGTCAAAGGCTATCGTGTCTATTATCCAACCAAGAACACTGTTATGATCAGCAGAGATGTCATAGTGATGGAGGATGAGACAGAGGTTAAGGAAACCAATGAAGAGTCAGTCATCTGGATTCATAATGAAGAGACACCAGCAGACAGTCTGGTGGAAGAGTGAAGTGATTCAGTGGGGGTATTGTCTCAGAACATTCCAGGAAATGAGGATCCTTCTGATTGTTCTTCAGATTCTTCAGTTTATGTTGATGGCAATGAAAAGTTAATTGAAATTCCAACACAAGATGTTCCAGAACATGCAGTGCAGTCAACATCATCAACATCCGAGCAAGTGACAGAGGTGTATAGCAAGCGTCAGAGACGGAAACCTGAGTGGTATGGTGTTAGCAACATATGTTTATCCAGTACTGTTTCAGCATCAGAAGAGATTGTATTCTCTGAGGCTCTTGAGGGACCAGAGAGGGAGCAGTGGAAGCATGCAATGGCTGAAGAGTTGCAGTCATTTGAGGAAAGTGAGGCATGGGAACTTGTTGACAATCCAGGTGATGTGACAATAGTGAAGTACAGGTGGGTGCTTGTTAATAAAATTGATATTGACAATAATGTGCGGTTTCGAGCTGGGCTCATGGCAAAAGGTTTTTCGCAGAAACCTGGTGTTGACTATACAGACACTTTTTCACCAGTAGTGCGACATTCTACTCTTAGATTATTGTTTGCCCATAGTGTAAAGACAGGAATGAGTATTTCTCATTTAGATGTAACAACTGCATTTCTGAATGGTTATTTGAAAGAAAAAATATATATGTCGTTACCTGAAGGTTATGTAAACAAAAGTGGGGGAAAGGTATTAAAATTAAAGAAGGCCATTTATGGATTAAAACAATCTTCCCTAGCATGGTATGAAAGAGTTAAAGAGGTTTTAAGTAAAATAGATTCTAAAAACAGTCAATATGAGCCATGTTTGTTTACAAAAAATAATGATAAAATTAAAATTATTGTGGCACTGTATGTAGATGATTTTTTAATCTTTTCAAACAGTGACACTGAAAGTAATGAATTAAAAAAAGTATTAGGTTCAGAATTTAAGTTAAATGACCTAGGACCTGTAAGACAATATCTAGGCATGAGAATAAATTTAGATAAAAATAAAAATGTTATTACTGTAGATCAACAACACTATATTGAACAGTTAATTTCAAAGTTTCTGATGTCTGATTGTAAAACACAATGTACTCCAATTGAGCCTAGATTAAATTTAGATAAGTCATCTGATAAATGTTTACCTGATGTTCCTTATTAAAAACTAATTGGAAGTTTAATGTACTTAGCCGTATTAACGAGACCAGACATTGCTTATTCTGTGAGCTATCTTAGCCAATTCAGAGAGAGTAAGAGAGAAATAAATATCTTTAACCGTAATTCAACAGTTGTTATAGTCATGTACATTGGAACTATGCAAAACGTGTATTGAGATATTTACAATGTACTAAGATTTATTGCATATAATATAGTAATAATCATAGTGATCTACAAGGATTTGTGGACAGTGATTGGGCTGGTGATGCCTTACATAGGAAATCCTATACTGGTTTTTGCTTTATGCTCTCAGGGTCAGCTATTTCTTGGCAGAGTAGGAAACAGAAAACGGTCTCGCTATCTAGTATTGAGGCGGAATACTCTGTCAGAAGCTTCTAGAGAAGCTGTCTACTTAAGGAACTTAATACATGAAATTACAAATATATTGTATGTCATTGATTTGCATTGTGATAACCAAAGTGCTTTCAAGTTAGCTTTAAGCAATCAGTGTCATAATAGGTCAAAACATATAGATGTACGTTGTGATTATATTCTAGATGTTGTAAAGTACAGATTTGTTCGAATTAAATATATTCCTACTGAGGAAATGCCTGCTGACATACTGACTAAAGGTCTATGTCACTTAAAACATTACAAGTTTATGAATATGCTTGGTATTGTTTCTATGTATTAATGTGTGTATATTAAGTTTATTTTGATAAGTGGGGTACCATCAAAATGAGGATAAAGTGACTAGTAACGCCATCTATAATATGAAATGTAAAACACTATTTTATGAATACATTTTAGTCTGTTGCGAACAGTTGACGTGTTTTAATATTATTCTGTACTTGTGTATGTCACTGAACTGCTCCGAAACGGACCGGTTTTGATGTTTTTTTGTGTGTGCGTTTGATTGGGTCTTTGAATGGTTAAGATTCACAATTGGATCCGGTAGGTGGCGCTGCGATTGAGCTCTAGAAAATAGTACTGCTGACCGGTCAGCTAGTTTTATTATTAACAAATTGTAATACAATTTAAAAGAGTAACGGTGGAGTTTCTTCCTCATCCCGTTCCATACGGAAACACCTTTTGGAAAGGGCAACTAACTAGAACTACGAACTTTTATTAACGAGGCAAAGAAGTATTTATGTAAGGATCGTAGCAGGTAGCGTTCTGTAGTTTCTGCCTACCTCCATGGAAGAAGGCATGAGTTTATCTATGTGTATGTTTGACGTTCAAAAGCTCTTATTTGACTTTGAGATTTTACTCTAAATTCGGGGAGGCACACTTTATTCTAAGTCGAGGTCATAATTTGCGTAAGCAGTGGTGGCCCAGTGGTAACGGCTACGACTTAGGAGTTGTAGGTCGTAGGTTCGAACCCAGACAGGCGCTTTACTTTGTGTAAATTATTTCATCACCACTGAAGGAAAACATTGTGAGGAAACTGGTCATCTTAGAACAAAAAATTCGAAGACATGTGACATCTACCAACCCGCACTGTGCCTGCGCGGTGGATTACGGCCAACTCCCTCTCTCAGAGAGGTGGCCTGTGGCCCAGCAGTATGAACATAATAGGCTGATTATGTAATGCATATATTAATAACCATAAAAAGGTATATGTGAAATAATAAAACAGAGCCGAATGTACCACCTTTTTATCCCGACACTGTAATCATAAAAATACAATAAAAACAAATATTTTTTTTACGGCCTGAATCATTCTGTCTTCTCCTGTACATTTCCAGGCGGAGTTATAACAATGTTACGAGATTAGAAATACTTAAAAAGTTTTCGACAGTTGTGGTTGCGTGAAATATATGTAGTACGCGGTTGGAGTAGCAACATCCTCTGTTGACTTAGTTGTGTTGACATATGAAATAAATTATTTGTCGTCAAGAATAAGTTTTGTCGTTCCATTTTATTATAGTACCCACCTTTTTTAAATGGAAATTGAGGTTGTCGATGTCAAAGTATCAACAACTTTAAATGGACTTTGACTTTCTCTCAAACATAGTTTTATTCAAAGATATTGTAACCTCACACTGACAGAATGAATAAAACTCGTCCTTTTCATTAGATTTATAAAATCCCATAAGGGTCTGTCCCGATATCCTGAGTAATATTAATTATAAATGCGAAAGTAAGTTTGCTTGTTTGTGACGCTTTCACGCTAAAACGGCTGAACGGATTTGGATGAAATTTGGCACACAGATAGACCATGACCAGGGCAAGGATATAGGCTACTTTTCATTCTTGATCGCAGACGAAGTCGCGGGCAAAAGCTAATTCGTCATAATTCGTATTAATATTATAAATTCAAAAGCAACTCTGTCGTTATGTTCCTTTTTACGTCTTAACCACTAAACAGATTTCGATCAAATTCGGCAAGGAGATAGATGGCTTCCTGGGAAGGACCTAAGCGTTTTGTTCCGATAGCACATTATTGCGGGATAATTTCCGACACACACGCGAGCAAGCCGCGGGCACAACTCTAGAGCTAAAATACTTTATAGTGTCCATTGGTATGCTGTCCAACTTAAATCTATAGGTAGCAACAGGTCCATCGAAGGTTGAGCTATGCTTGCCCAGGTCCGTGGATGGGAGAACGCCCTCCTCCATCCCCCATAAAGAGGTCCAGAGCGACGGCGGACTCGGGGACGTCCGCCGCCTCCCTATATCACAGGCCCCGAGGCGTCGGCGCGTAATATTTTATGCGCGCCCCATTATGTCGTCGCGAGGGGAGTCTTACACTCACTCCCCTCGCGGACTTGAGGAGCCGACCCAAAGATAGTTGGCCAATGCTTGAAGAGGTAGGATCTTCGAAGGCTTCAAAAACAATACGGGAATAAATAATGTTATTATGTATTACCCAAACAATCAGAAGTAATAGCTCATAATTACACCAATAAACACCAAATATCTCCGACCTTCAAACATCTGAATGAACACTTGACAAACTACTCTCCAAAGGAACTTCAAACATAATGCTGTTGCCACACAATAAAAATGCCGAGAACCCACATAATTTTCTCTGCAGAGATCGTAAACTCGGTACCAATGTTATCGCGAAAAACCGACACTATTTCAGTATGGATATCACTAAATCAAGTATTTATTTATTATCTCACCGTTTTCGGTCTGAGTAAAAAAGGGTTTATTTCTTTTTAGGAAAAAGTAAAGTTCTTAGTGTTGCATTTTATCAACAGCTTCCAAGAGGGGCTATTCAGGGTGGGAAAGTCAATACGACAATAAATTAAACTTCTTTTAGCGGTCTCGTTTTTATTTCATTATTGTGTAAACTAATTAAGGTTTAATTTAGTTTGGCAAGACATACAATGCTTTTTATTTTATTTATTATCTGCCTCGTTAGTCTAGTTGTCGCCTGACGAGCACGAGGTTGTGGGTCCGATTCCCAGGTCGGGCACTGCCAGGGTCGCCGATTGTTCGAAAGAGATACCATGGCCCTGGCACAGGCAACTGAAGGAACACGGGTGGGTTTTAGTCAGTAAAACTCTGAAACGCCCTCCCGCTCCACCCAGAGCGGGAGAAGTCATTTTGATGATTCAAAAAACACTTATCGAAGCCGAGAGTCACTTGCACTCTCCGTCATTGTAATAATTTATTTGTACTGGTCTGGAACATACCAGGGAACCTTCTGGTTACGGAGATATTGAGGGTCAAAATTCCAACTTTAATTGATGAAAATTGATATCAGAAATTCTTACACCACTTTAAATTCCCCACGACCCCTGAACCGGTTGCATGCACCCACCCATAAGCACAATGTTTAGCTTCTTACATTGCGCACTACCGCAAATAGTATATTTTCACACCGAAAATAATTAAATTCGTTTCCCAGCTATTTTTTTTTGTGCAATGTTGCTTAGTTTGATGTACTGAATAGGTGGTTGACGCTGCTCGACGCAAAAAGAGTGGTGTTATAAGTTTGACGTGTCTAACTGTGACATCGTAGCTCTAAACGAATTGACTGATTTGTTTTATTTTTTGTTCGAAAGTTGACTTAATCGAGAATAAAAACAATCAGACGAGGCTTGGCAATAATTAATGTATACTATTGTAGAAAGAATAACTGTCAATATCACTACGATGCTATGATTAAAATTTTTAGAGGTTTTTATTTCAGTCGGGGGTTTTTTATTACATCCTGTATACGGGCGACAAATTTCTGTCATGCTCAAATCAGAGCAATACGAGAGGGAGTGTCAATGAGTTGAACTTCTATTTTCATAAAAATATCCAATCGCTCTTTCTTGTGCCAAGTTTGGGTCACATTATAAGTTTTGACGTTGAGTGAGCGCGTTCACGAGAGTTTCGAATTGTTGACAGCTGTCAGCTGTCATATTCGTGATATCTAAATCGGAAAGCAACTTATTAATGTGAGCGCTGTGAGCGATTATGTTCTAATGTTCTAATCCTAACTATAGTTTGTGCGTCGTGTACGGACGGCCCCAATGAAATACTAGTGATGTGACGTGACTAGGGTTTGAGTGTGAAACACGTTATTATTGAGTCGCTCAAACTCACCAGCTATACAGAAACCAATCGCAGAGATTTATTTACAAAATCGCAGAGATGTATTAAAAAAAAACATATCCTTTGCCAAGGAAATAAAGGAAAATGGATCAGTAAAGCTTGCAACAACGACTATTAACATTAAAATGAAAAAATAAGCTGTCATCAATAAATTACAAAGCAAAGGTAATAATAGCAATTACTTTTAAAACATTTAAACTACTTACCTTTGAAACATTTTAACTCTCATCATAGAGAGAAAACATATATAACACAACAAAAAAATCTTATTTTTGCCCACAACGCAATATCTTGTTAATTCCGAAAGATCTCATTACGGTATATAATTTGTTTTGTTACGGTTCGCAATGATACAGACAAGATCTAATTAAGAAAATCATATTTTGTGGCGAAAGAAAATGTTGCTTACCCCGGGTGGTAAAATATTCGTATTTCGTGGGTTGTAAATCCTTAAGAGCTAGTAACTAGAAACGAGTTGACGAGCAGTGTTTAGTTCTGTAGTGGACTCGGATTAAACACGAAGTCAATATCAAACCTACAAATTGGTTGCAGAAGTTAATGTATGACCAATATGGATGATGACTATTATTAAAAATGTTCGAAAAAAATATGTAATTTCAAAGAAGGCACAGTATAAATGAGAAAATCGATAATAGTACATTGTGATACAAGTGTGCTCTTTTGGTCATTACCCCCGTGGCGATAAGGGAGCCGAGTGGGTAATCAATGCACACGCGTGTCACACGACGTTTTTCAATACTCTTGCGAGTACAAAAACCGACTTGTATTGTTATTATCTATAATTATTGAAACAATTAGTGAAAGTACAATTCTCAAAATGATACCGAACAGTTTTTGTTGGCATTTTTACAGTTTGTTTTATGGTATTGGTATTATTAATTATTTTGTTGTTTTCATTTTCTTGGGTATGTGTCGGAGATGATAAAAATATTCATTGTATTAAGATATAAAAACTTTTTACGGAGATGAAAGAATAAAAAAAGTTAAAAACTCTTTACGGAGATGAATGAATAAAAATATATTGATCGTATTGAGAATATACAAACAAGTTTTCGGCTACGTTTACCATACCATTCTGATAACTACTTAAACCTTTGCAAGAAATTTCACTTGCAGCCACTTCAAATCGTTGTCGTCTAGCGGATTGCACTTTTCTTTTAAAAGTTATATATCAAACGAGATTGACTGTCCTGATCTCATGCATAATCTGCGTTTCAATGTCCCCCAGAGATCAGTTAGATTTAATCCACCTATTTCCATTCCTTTTGCCTCTTCTAATTACAGGCAAAACATGAGTTCGAGTCCGAGCGAGCAAGGACTTTAATATTCTTTGTAAAGAGTTCGCATTTGACCCATTTACCACAAAAAAATATTCTGCACGCGTTCGGCGACTTTTTAAAAACGCTTAGTGCTATTTTCACATTATATAAATACATTTACTATTCCTTTCTATCGTGCATGTTTTTTTTTTTTTGGAATGTCATCTCGCCGGTCAACCTATGAGGTTGTCGTCTGCTTAAACGGACTTGCCTGTGGTTGCCCTAATAAATTAAGGCCTCCAGCCAGGACTTAAACTTAAATACTAACTAAAAACTAAGCGACTACACGCTAAGGGCACCCCCTGTGGGGTACGAACCTCGGCTTAGGGCGTCGCTGGAAGAGGGCAGCAAGGGACTAGCTGGATCAGGATTCGAGTGATTTCGGGACGAATTTAAAGCTACAGGCTCAGCGGCGCGGGCTGGCTCGAGCAAGGGTCGGGAGGGTATCGTGCATCTTAGTGATCCTAAGGTTTTTATTACTGTTACTGTTTCTACCCGTGAGAACCTGTTATTGGCTCTATGTCTCATACACTTTTTGTTATAGGTTTGTAATAGCTGTTGGTTCTCCTTTAAATAAATAAATACATAGAAAACACTAGTGCGGTAATGTAAAGTAAAAAGCACACGTGTTACAATGCATTATGAACCTAAAAACGGTGTAATAAGAGCCACTTTATGAGCAACTGTGTTGAAAAATCTGTTTAATCGATGGAAATATGAAGAAGCTACACGCTTTAAAAGTTTTTGGAGGGGATTATTCCCGTCCTTGTCAAGCGCAATCATGCACAATCGTATCTATCGTAGATGTGACGTCACTTCTACGATAGTGCTGTCCTTGTCTAACACTTATTTTAAAACGTTTATAACTTGAGAATTTTTTTATCTTTATACTTTTAATAGAACCAATACTGTATTTAAATTAAGGCATTGTTTTTTTAAATTTATGTTGTTGTCTCTGTAAGAACTTCCATGACACTTAATACCAGTTGTATGCCATTATTTAAGAAGACTTTTGGCCGCAGGACGTGGTGTTCCTTCGCTTCCGTGGAGAAGTACCTCAGGACAGCAAAAGATCAAGCTAGGGAAGTGCTACTACCATAGTTTTAAGCTTTATTTATTAACAAAAATTGTTTCATAGTTTATACATGTTAGTTAGTGGTCTATGGGCCATTGTAGCCTGAAATAAATGTTTTAATATTATTATTATGTCGTTTATTTATTTGTATGCTTATTTTGCTACATTTTTAAATATTTTTATAAAACAACTTAAAAAAACACTTAAAAATATCAAAAAATAGTGATCCGCCGGTAGCGGGAGCAGGCCAAGCTACCGGTGGCTAGGGCTCCAGATACAGGAACCTCCTCACAATGCGAGCCGTATCGAGGAGTACTGCCTTCTGGCCCTTGATCCAACCGCCTAACGAAAGCCTCGAGAGATGTTGGTCGAGTCGGATTGCCATCCCATCGGACTATGAGAGATAGGGAAGAGAGAGTGCACCTGTGCCTGCGAAGACACGCCTGCACTATAATATCTCCCGCGCCGATGGCCAGTCTCCACTGAGATTGGCCGCCATATCCGAAATACGGTCTGGACGACTATTACTGTAAGTGGAAATAATATTAATTTTATACAAAAAAACTCCTCCTTTTCAATTTAAGTTCACGATACTAACTTCGACCCTAGCCAATTCAATATTATTATTACTGACAACCCTTCAAAAATCGTCGCTCCATCTAGCCAGAGGGCGTCACGGCAACATACACTAAGCTATTTTCTTGTTCCTTAGGAATGTATTTCACCTAAGGGCTTCTTCTTTGACGAAAACACAAACAAAACCAGTTAAAATAATCCAATTAATTAATTTGAAATCGTCTTCATGACGAAGTCAGCAAAAATAAATAAAATGAGAGTAGGGTCTGCACAATTGTTTCAATTCGACCCTTGCAATTGACCAAAGTAACACGTCCTAGCGAAATAGTCGCGTACGAGTATATTCGAGACGAGTGTTAGTCGACTCAATTTATTTTCCGGCGCTAGTGCGGTAAAGTCCACAGGTTAACCCTAATGTTAATCTATGGATTTTACCACACTAGCGCCGAGTTCACAGATTAACTTTAGTGTTCCCGTCTGACATCTGTCACAAAAATATAGCTAAAATAGTATGCTGATGTTTTGTTCCTTGAATTATGTTGAAAAATACAGGAAGGTAGTTGAAAAATATTAAGTTTATGATTAAATTGCTGAAGTGGTATAATATTTTTAACAATATTTGTGACAGATGTCAGATGGGAACACTATTGTTAAAATCTGTGAACTTTACCGCACTAGCGCGGGAATCATCATCATCATCATCATCAGCCTATAGTAGTCCACTGCTGGACATAGGCCTCCCCTAATGAGCGCCATAGCGCCCTGTCTTCAGCTCGACGCATCCAGCATCTGCCTGCAGTCTTTCGCAGATCGTCATCCCACCTGGCCCGCGGGAATGCAAAGTCGAAAATACGCTTGTTCAATACACTGCACTGTGAACTCAAAAGTGGAGTAAAAAGAGCCACTTTTCACACAAGAGTATTATTTGTTTTTTACATAATTTGCGAAATGCCTTTAGGGCATACGAGTTCAAGCGTGATGTTGTAACATACCAATTTAAAAAATTAAGTGAGCCAATCATTGTTCCAACTCTTTTAGGCTGAACGCAGACAAGAGTCGAGACAGTTTTAAGACAGACTCTTGGAATAATAACGAATATAAACCTAGAACGAGCACCAACAGTGAAGCAACTCAAACTATACCTAATACGACTTACATAACGGAGCGAGCCGTCAGTGCTCAACGTCACGCTTTGTTGTACACAGTATAATTACGTGCCGCTCACTCACACATAAATACCAAAGTGGCGTCACTTTTTAGAAGGCAGCCTGAGTGAGACTAACCTTCAGTGCGTTATTATTCTAAGGACAGACTATTACTTTACAAAAATAATTAATGGCAAAGTTGTCTAACGCCTACAAGAACTGCACGGCGACAAGTCTGACTAACGACTGTCGGCTTCCCTTTAAAATGTATGCGAGCTCTCACACCAACGACAAAACTGTCTAGCGACGTATTCCCTCTCTTCTCGTCCATAAAACAAAATTAAGGGAATCCTAACCTCTTCGTAGACAGAACAGTTTCGTTTTAAGTGGTGTGCGCCTCGTGGTAGACACAACCGTTTCTTTGTGATACTTGTCTATGTGAGATAAGTCTGTCTTAAAAATGTCGTGATCTCCCTTACTGCAGCTGCAAATTATATACAGGCTTTAAAAAGACCCACCACATAGCCATCAACTACGGATTCTGTACATCAAACTAAGTAAAATTGCACAATAATAATTGCATTGAAACGGATTATTTTTTTTGGTCGGAAGAATCTCTGTTTACGGTAGAGCGCAATGCAACGCACGCAAAACATTATGCTTATGGGTACGGGGGTCGTAGGGATATTAAAAGTTGTGTTGCATTATAACACCAAAAACTTGTTTTCGTAAACAACTGCCGTTGAAATTATGACCTTCAATATCTCCGTAACCAGAGGGTTCCCAAGTATGGTCCAGTACAAAAAAAAAGATTAAAATGACATGTGAGTACAAGTGGCTTTGGTATGTGTCTTTTTACGTCCGTTATTTGTGAACGAACTCCTAACTCCAAACTTTTTCTAACAATCTGGCCTTAATTACATCGGGACAACAGAACAACAAAACAGATTAAAACTTTTAAAAAGGCTTGAATTATTTCCCAGTTTACAAAAAGTTTTACGTTGTATCCAATTATTTTGACAATTATGAAGCGATGAGTATTGGTATGTTACATATATGCTATAGGGTTGTATAAAATATATTAGTGATAGGGTTACTATGAATAAATAATATAATATAATTCATATAAAACAATATCAATAAATGAATATATACAGAATTAGAATACATGTACAGGTATCTAAATGTAATCTAAAATATTAAAGTATATTTTGCGGATAAACTAAAACAAAATATGCTTTAAGCGAAATGTTATTATCTTATTCGCGATCTCCTAACTTTGATTATATTAAAGCTAAAACTTGATCTCACAAAAACAACTTAATTATCTCCTGAAACAGGGCTTCCTCTCTCCTACCCTTTTGCTGTGCCCTACAGGGTCCAAAATGATCTAAACTAATTACCACCTAAGTACACGTTATGGTAAAGCAATAAAAATATTGAGTATATACATTATTAAAGCTTTGGCAACCAAATTAAAACAGTCATGATTCACTTATGTCATAAATCTTCAACTTTAATTGCTGCGTTGCCCACAGAGAGGAGGCTGGTCTCCCAATTATAGGCTGCTAAGCTACTATTTAGGTATACAAATTTATTGGACTGTTATTATTACACTGGGCTGGCGTGGTGGTTTACGGCCCACTCCCTCTCATAGAGAGGAGGCCTGTGTCCCAGCAGTGGAAACATTAAAGGCTGGCTGATTATGCCGGGATTCTCCAATAATACGCCCTTTAACTTATTTCTCGGCTATAGAACGGCCATTTAAGCTTAAAAGAAAAACCTTAATCAATACAACTTGCTTACAACACGGCTACATACCAAGCTATACATTTCCAGTATATCCGTACAATTAAAGGTCAAACGTTTAAACAAACGAACTTACAAATAGCCTCTCGTTAATAATTTAACCCTTTAGACGTTCACTCACTTATGTTGGTGTTGGTGACTTATGTGAACGATTTGGAGCTTAATATGCTTAAAATACATTTCATCATGATCTCTTAATTCATAATCCGACAAGGGTTTTAGGCAAACATAATTATTTATACAGCCCCCATGACACACACGATGGCCTCGAACTGATAGCCCTGCACACAACGTTTTGCTTTGTCTACACATTATACTAAGCTAATTTTAATGGAATTATAAGCTTGAAAATTCCGAAACAGTACTTACGTAACATAACACCACGCTTGTAATCCCAGAAGGGTTAGGCAGAGGTGTCCCTATAGAACACCTACATTTCGCCAGTTAAGTCCCTTGTAATAAGGGGCGAGCCCATTGTCATCAACCGGGCACAAATCCAGACCCCAAATAAAATCCAGTACTTACATCTTCTTAAATTAATTACAATACACAAGCTAACACTCAAATATATATTATTTACAAGTATCTAATAAAAAACGGGGAAAAGAAAGAAAGAAAAATATTTTATTTGAGACACGCACAGGGAATACAAATAGTAAAAGAAATAAAATTAAGGTATAAATGAAATAAAAAAATAACAAAAAATTTATAAACTAACAGAATAACAACAAAAAACAGTAAAAAGACCTGTGCGAGGCCAAAAAGGCTCCTATCTCAGCATAATGCTGCGATATTAAAAAAAAAAAATAACGCAGCGCTGATATTCTGACAGAGCCCGAAAAGAGCTTATAGGGCATCAAAAAATTCGTCTGCATAGCCGTCAACGGGACAAGTGCCCAAAAGGCTGGCAGCATTGCCAAGTTGGATGGCAATACTGATTCTTTGGGAGAAAAATAAGCCAGCCTTTGGTCACGTGAAGAGTCAACAGTAACAGTCGGTAAAATCTTTAATTCACTGAAAGACAACGCACAGTGCAAACCACTGCGTCTAGGAGCATTTATTGACTGTACTCTCGATGGTCCTAGTTTATCATTTATGTGTACTTAATCCAGAATTGCATATGTAAGCTGTCACGCCCCGAAATGGAAAATATTGTTCTCGAAAACAAGTATCGAATATAAATCAGGAGCTCGGCGTACTAAAACAATTGTGTAGAAGCCCGTTGACTGGGCATGGAGGCTTTTATTTATGTATTTTTTATTTTTGATGGTTGATTTTTATTGTATTTGTTGGTATATTGGGGTGGCTAGCTGATACTAAGGCAAATAATTTGATTTAGTGTTCTGTGTCTCATAATTTTTATTACTCGCATACCTATTATTGTATAGGATCAAGTTTATTTGCAACTGAACAGACAGTTGTGCTGCTGGGGAGTTTCTTGCGCCACTTCTTCTTCCCAGCTAAAGCACTAGGAAGTGGTGAAAGGCTTGAGTTTTGGGGGACTGTCTTATGTAATTTTGCTAAAGTGCTGGATCTCAACGTAATTGAAATAGACATATTTTGATGATTTTGATTCATGGCAATTTATAGAAGAGTTCTTTTTATTCTGGCTATTGTAATACACTTACTCCTAGAACAAGAGCCAGGGCTACAGTGATTCAGGGTCCCGGGAAGGATTTGGGGGTTAATAAGAGATAAAAGTTGGTATGGAATTTTGTATTTTTTGCAGATGGGAAATCCCATTGGGCACATGGTTTGCAATCCTATAAAAATTTGCGCTACTTTCCTTACAAACCGGTGACCTGAATCAAGAATTCATAGAAATTGTTTGTAGTGCTCTGAATAGGCTCACTGTAAGGTTAGTTTAGGTAAACAGGTCCTGAGGAACGGCGGACTCGAGGAAGTCCACGGCCATCCATCCAGCAGGTCACTCCCCCGCGGGTTTCAGGTGGCCTAAAAAGGCGGGCCGGCACCACCCGGGGATCGTGAAAGGCGCACAAGTTCCCATGATCCTAATAAGTGTTTGTAATAATGTTAAAGTAACTCCAAACGAAATTTAGTATTTTAATTATCTATGTATTGTTTTGACTTTGTACGCGGGTGTTAAAAAATCAGTTTTCATGTGTAATTTTTAGCTTCCTAAGACTTCTATTTAATTATCTAATAATAATAATTTTGCTGTGCCCTAACAGGTTCTACAACGGCTCTTAGATTTAAGCCTTTATTAATATCTAGTTTTTACCTTGTGGAATTCAATTATTTGCATATTAAATGAATGAATGATCCTGAGACATTAAGACTAAGAAACGGGTGAAAAAAAATTTGTTGATGTCATCTGTCTGATAGAAAAGTAAAAACTAAATTATAATTATTATCACATTATTGTTGTTGTTTTTTTTTTCTAATACTCTAGCCCACTCTCACTTTTCTTTCAAGCGAGAGTGCCCAAATGCCATTAAATTATAATAATAATAAAAATAAAATTCGCGGTGCATGATAGTTCATTAGGGCTCAATCTAGATGTCGCCAGATGCCTCTCCCGTTTTTTTTAACATGAAGTTGACATTCTTCTCCGCTAGGAGTAATAGTGTTCTGTGGTTTATTCAAAAACACGAAATAATTTACATAAAGTGGGTGGAATCGAAAAAAAAATATAGCTTGCATTGAGTGCTGTGCATGCAACATTTTGATAAGTCATTGTCGTTATCGCCGGAACTTATAAATCATATCTATTTTTGTCTAGTGGCAAGTTGGAGTTTTTTTCCATAATAGGCATTTCGTTCTTTCCATGCAAAGTTGACAGGGGCTGGAATAAACAGACCATATCAAAAATAAAAACAGTATTCGTAGTACGAGAGTTGAATATTGTAAATAAATGACGAAGTAATACGTAAAACTTTTCGCCCACGAGAGCTTTTTTTTACGTTTTTTCGCACAAATAACGATGAAATAACTATTCAAAAGTAAATATTAATCCACTTACAGTCAATTTAATTCTAAAAACACTTAACTAAGCGTCTTCAATTTTTTTTTTACAAAAATGCCCGACAAACTTTATGGTTTCGAACGAATGATTTGAATAGAATATCTATCGGGCTCGACCCTGACACAAACCACAGACTATTATAATCTTTATTTATTTAACAATTAAATATAAAACCGCGCGAAAAGGTTGAATCACGAACGGGACCACCGTTTGAAGGCGAATTATTGGAACCATCCAGGTTCGCGCGGGCTTCAGCTGTTTTTGTTTACATGTATCGACTACCTGAATTCCACAGCCAAGTTACTGGACAAAACAACTCCTCTAGGTTGTCAGATTTTCAGGCTGCTGACTCCCCGTAACGACTGTCAAAGAACTACCTACGACAGCCGGAACCAACGGCTTAACGTGCTTTCCGAGGCACGGAGGGATCTCGATATGTAATAGATGGTCATTGGTGATACATCATTCCTAACATACGACGTAAAACAGAGCTACAAAAAAAAAAAAAAAAAATATGGCGGGTTACAGCTGAGGATTTACCACAGTGTAGTTGTCACTGCGGCCATTATGTGGTCATGACAATGATAGCAGCGGCAAAGATTTTAATTGTTTTATTCGCCCTATCGAGTCAAAAGATTTCGCGTTCCTATTTTGACTCCTCTGACACAATAACTACGACGTTTAAACGCTGTTTATAAATGTGTGAGCTCACTCTTCTCTGTAAGGACACTTTTTCGCGTGACCTAAGTTCGATGACGGTTGGGCACCCACCGCAGTCTTCGGAAACCCTACCTTCATCCTACAAATTGTTACACAGCAACGCTACTTAGCCAGCTTTAGAAAAGCGTCTACGTTTGCAATATCATCATCATCCACAGCCCTACTTCACCCACTGTTGAATATAGGCCTCTCTTTTCTTGTGCCAATCTCCAGGCTCCCGTGCCAGCCTCATCCAGGTTCTACCCGCGATGGCAACAATACCGTCCGTCCATCTAGCCACCGGACGTCCGACACTTCGTCTTCCAGTCATTGGACGCCATTCGGTAATTTCCAAACTGCACCTGCCATCACTGCGCTTTGCTATGTATGCCCAACCCCATTTGAGTTCTATAACTCGTTTTCCGATACGTCTTCGGATCTCGATTGCCAAGCATGAAACGCTCCACGTTCACAATTTAGTTAATGTTAATATGTGAGCATCTATACGGATGTGTACTTACCTATCTATTTGTCGCATAATTAATTTATCCGTCATTGCTTCATTTTTAATTTATTGTACCTATTGTATATTAATTTTATTCCAGGCTTTGCATATAATTATATCATTTGTGTAGGTACCAAAACATTTTTAAAAAGTAACTATGGAGTTTCTTGCCCATTCTTCTCCATATAAAACTACCTTTTGGAAGAGACAACTAGAATCAATTCTATTATCTTGTAAATTTGTACATTCAAAAGTGCCTTTTATGTCGCTAATTGAAATAAATTATTTGAAAAGTCACGGTAGTAGAACTTCCGCGGACGAGCTCCTTCACAAAGAGCTTGACTACTATTTCTCAGAATAAGGAAACATTTTTACCAAACCAATTTCCTGTACAAACAACAGAGCTGGGTCAAAGCAGTTTCATTATAAAAATATTATAAAACATTTTTACGACCTTATGTCGTCGGTACAGCACTAAACTCGGACGGTCGCGTAAAAATATCAATCAACACAGCAAACTTCAGCCAACGATTTTTATTTCAATATACTTTTATCTCACGAAGGGACGCGCGCATTACTTGTGGTAACCAAATGCACAAACACGCTGTGAATATGTGCGTGTGTACGAGTAGCACTACTGTAGTGCCATTCTGTCACATTGAACAAGCCACGATGACACTAACAGCTCACTCCACACAAATCTTCACAGTCAGATTTTAACTGAATCGACATGCTAGAACCCATACCCTCATACTATTGACGTAAGTAGTCAAATATTTAAGAAGTATTTCCGCAAAACCGCAAGATCCTTCTTCAACCCCAAGTCACACTGCGACAGAAAATAACTCACCCACTTATTGAGCGTCACGTTTTACGAAACGGTGTGACAAACTCCTGGTCGGTACTCGAAACAACCAGCCAAAGTGGGGCAGTTAGCCAAGTTAAATTGGCCAAGTGGTAGCAACTTTTAACTAGTGTTTACCCACTTTGTCTGAAATATTGCTGTTGTCGAGTCGTTTTCGGCTGTGGGGTACATACGTAAACAGGTTGGTTTTGAGGACGAATGGTAGCAGGGTAGAGTATATTTATTAAGGGGCAATATTTATAATGGACGCTTCTTTAAATTAATGAACCTCTAACATTTTTTATGCCTACAATGATGCAAATTTTTTGAAATCATTGAGCCTCTATTTAATTTTCTGGGCTGCGGGGAATTGCGTATCACACTAACAGTAGGAATGGCTTTCATTTTGACAGTTCAACAACATTCATTGCGATATCCTTCAAAATTATTCAGATTGTTAATCGCACACTATTAATCGTGTGCTACCCAATTAGGACTTCAAAATTGGATTTAATAGAAGTTTTCAAAAAGAGCGCAGTCATAATATTAAAGTTCAATATTATTTTTAGTAGAGCAAGACGGGAATAATTATAGGTTCCGTTTAGAATACATCTTAGATAGGTTGGTTACGAAGACGAATGTGAACGGGTAGAGTATATTTATTTAGGAAAGTACTTGGTTGGAACTTGGAAGCCAATAAAGCGTGATATAAGTGCGTGTGAGTGTTTTATTCCTGCCTTAACTCGACTTGTTAGTCTCAAAACTTGTTACGTTATTCGTAGAATTTTTTGCGTGGGGGGTTTGATCCCCGATGTGGGCAAAGTGTTATTGGGGTTTTCTGGGAGACAGTTTTGCAACTAGATTAGTGCCTGGTTAAATAGCAAAATGTTGCTTTTTATGTGGAACTTGTACGTCACTGGCCAAGGTTTATTAGCAACTATTGCCGACCGCTTACAAGTCTATAGGAGTGATGTTAATGTATTCCTGTGACTGTTTGAAAAAACCTAACATACAGAGTGCAAAAAAACCCATCATACGAGTACAACATACGCATTTTGTAAACCAAACTAAGTAACATTGAGCAAAAAATCATTGCTGTGAAATGACTTTTAATATAGTTGTGAAAAGTCACTGTTTACGGCAGTTCTCAATGTAAGGCACGCAAAAAATTTTGCTTGCAACGGTTCAAATATTCTGGGGTATTTAAAGTTTAGTTATAAACTAAAGTATTTATCAAAAAGGTGGAACTTAGACCTTCAATATCGCCGTAACCAAAAGGTCTTCAGGTATGGTTCAATTGAATGAAAAGTTGAATATCTAATCATAAGTGCACCGCATCCAACCAAATATTTTCTCAACTCGTTTTTGAAGTAACAACACTACCAGCGGCCGTTGACCCCTAAAAAAACATCAATTTTTACTATTTTAATTGTATCGTGTTTTAATTAAAAAAAACAAATGACGGGGACTTCTTTTTACACCCGTGATGTGTGTATGTAGAACGTCGCTTTTGTCAAAGCTATTGGCTTTGGAACAATGGACTAACACCCGGTTTCCCATCCAATCTCATGTCAAGTGGTTTGTTTGTTGTTATCTCGGTCGACCAATCACATATTCAGATTTGACAGAAAAATCACTTACTTAAAGGAATTTGAAATCAAAATGAATCACAAGTTGAATATCTAATCATAAGTGCACCGATCCAACCAAATATTTTCTCAACTCGTTTTTGAAGTAACAACACTACCAGCGGCCGTTGACCCCTAAAAAAACATCAATTTTTACTATTTTAATTGTATCGTGTTTAATATCGATACCCATCACGTCTTCGGAGTTTCGATAACTAATTTAATTTGACCCTTATAATTGGACCCAGTATAATTTTGTCGGTGTCGTCTCAACAAAACAATGAACGTGAAATGAAACAAAAATCAACCTTCATTAGAGTGAAGCGTCTGATATCGGGTTTTGGACAATTGGTATCTTTTGATTCTCAGCTAGGGCAGAGTTATTGAGCTAGTCTAACTGGGGATTCTCAATGGCAACCCAGCCCTTGAAATAGACTCGCCCCCGACTTGAAATGGGACATACTATGCTGGTGAAATATTGATGCGATCATTATCCTTGGCACCCTTGTTCCGCTCACTGCTGAGTATCAGGGCTCCTCTGTTTTGTAATAAACATCCCTGGTATGTGGGAGTCTCATCCAGGTCTTTCTCTGATTTGTCAACGCTCCTGTAGGTCGGTCTCTAGTCAACCATTCCGCTAGGGCTTCATCAATTTTTTCAACACAGTTGCTCATATAGTCTCTTATTACACCGCTTTTAGGTTCATAATGCAGTGTATTAAACACGCGTACTTTTTACTTTACATTACAGCACTCGTGTTTTATATTTAACATTTTTTTCTTTCATATCCGTAAAGAGTTTTTATGTCTAAATACAATGAATATTTTATCATCTCCAACATATACCCATGAAAATTAAAACAACGAAATTATTAATAATACCTATACCAAAACTTAAAAAAATTGAGAATTGTACTTTCACTAATTGTTTCAATAATTAAAGATAATAACAATACGAGTCGGTTTTTTTCCTCGCAAGTGTGTTGAAAAACGTCGTGTGACACGCGTGTGCATTGATCATTATCCACTCGGCTCCCTTATAGCGCTCGTCTACGGCTCGCGTGAAAATACCGCCTCGGGGGAGTGACCAAAAGAGAACACTTATTATTATTATTCTCTTACTTAAAAACGTTAAAATTCAAGTCGCAGTGTCATCTCAGCGACAATCAATACCAAAAACTTGGCAAAAATGTATGTAAATTGATTGTATTTTTGACAGATTGAGACTGAATTTAGAACGCAAACGTTCTTAAAAATACTAGACTTGCTCCTCAGGTCAAGTGTCCTGTCTCAGAGCCGATACCCGTATTTCGACATCATGGACTTTGATACACTTCCACAAATTCCTGGTTAGATGTCATTGACATTTTATCATAAACACTATCAATATTACCAATTATCATTTTTTTAAAAACTCATACATTGTAAGTTATTCTTTCCGTCCACGACCTACCACTAACGAAAGGTCAGTGTTCGAGATTTGACCTAATACAGGGTGGCCAACTCGGATGTAAACAACTTTAATTGAACATTATTTTATCACAAACGAAAATGACAGGATATTTTCCATTACTATATTATTCAGATATGGCAATTTTATTTGGTAACCAACATCTGTTAAATCTCTTTAGGTTACTTAAGAATGCTGATTGAATGACCGCTTTTCATCTTTTTTTTTAAATAAAAACTTCGCATATTTTATTAGGTATTCCAGTAACAAAGTGGTAAGTAAGTAACAAAGGGAAGTGTCGTGGCAAATTCAAGATTGGCCACGACACCTCCCTTTAGATAACCCCACAGAGTTAAAAACGACACCTGCCGCGGAATCCGCAATTATCAAAGTGGTATTAGTTACTCGTTATGATTTTTCTGTATAAAATTACTGAAGGTATTAAAATAAAAATTATCACAACCGACAAAAAATGTCAACGCAAGGGCGTTCAGAACCATGTGCTGAATCCATGATAACAGGGTGTCCGGCAATGTTAGGGACACACCCTGTTTAAGTTAATAGGCGTATTTTACGATGTCTGCTAAGTATCACTTAGCCAGTATTTTACATGGAGCGACTGCCTAGCTGACCTCCACAGCCTAGTCACTGGGTAAAAGATACCCTTTGGCACAGATAATATAATACTACGTACAGATACCCAATCCCATACAAAGAAATGACACCTCCCTGAGTCTGACTATTGAGCTGGCAATTTTACTTCGTCCAATTTTTCAATAGATGTCAGCATCAGCGACTCACTAACTGCCAGAGACTGTGGTTTTACCATGCCATCTAGGAGTCGACCTACTTTTAAAACGTTTCGTGCAATCCTTTCTATATTAATTTTAATAGTTTCGGGTTCAGAAAAAACATGTTAATAGATTTCTTTCACATTTCTGTGTAAAGTAATAGATTAAAAAAAGTTGGTTGATTTAAATTAGTAACGGTAGTGGCATGATTAACAGATCATCATTTATGGGTTCGAATTGGAGTTTAAGGCTATCAAGGGAAAGGAGTGAGTAACTGGGTAGACGCCAGTTTTGAAGACCCAAGATCAGAAGTAGATGAAGAGAATGATATAGAAATAGATGAGATTGTAAGAGCGCTGAAAGTAATGCAAGTCGGGAAAGCTGCAGGGTACGACAGTGTCTTTCTTCATTTATGTTTTTCTATTAAATACGTGCATTATGAGTGTAAATAGATAAATCAGCATTAAACAAGAAAGTTTTGATTTTTACCAATCTTACTTCAACCAAAATTCTGCCGTTTTGCTTATTTCATAATGGTTACCTATGCTGCCATCTATGTTTTTTTAAGACTAATTCTAATTTGTTCGAGTTGTGACCCCCCATACCTTTGGTAAGACTGGTTGTCAGACGTCCGCGTTTCTGACAACCCGTCACAAATGTCAAAGATAAAGAAATGACAGCAGAGACCAACGGGTTAACGTGCTTTCCGAGGCACGAGAGGTCTCGATTTATGTAACGGATGGTCACCCATCCATGGACAGACCTCGACAAGCATAACTTATGCTTTGATGAACCCGTGCGTCTGTTATTATTTAGCCATGAGCGTTCCCGACAATGTTTTGTTGTCTATGCCTTTGCGGGTCCAAAAAACTTATGAATTGTATATGTCACGTGTTCGAATGTTTAGTTCTAGAACATGCCGGTTTCCTCACGATGTTTTCCTTCGCCGTTTTGAGAGCAGTGTTTATAAACAAAGTATAGCGCTTGTCTGTGTTCGAACCCACAACCTTGACGACACTTACAACTTGTAAGCCTTGACGACCCACGACTTACAACTTGTAAGTCGCGGCCATTACCACTGGGTGACCACTACTCTTATATGAGATAATATATAATTCATTCTATATACAACATGTCCCACAAATCAACGTGAAGCCGAAAACGGGCAATAGGCCAGTTCAGTACTTTTCAAATAAATTATTTATTATAATACTATACAGCAAAAACCCTGTCCGATCCAATAGAGGCGTATTACTGGTTTAACATACGTACTAGAAAAGATTTTTTTTTTTTAAACTTGCTGTCGAAATTTGTTCCGTGGTTTAGGCGTGAATAGGTAAACATACAGACAGAGTTACTTCCGAATGTATAATATTATGTTTTCAAATTTTGAATATATACTTACATATTATACATATAAAATTTGAAAAGGAGGATAGATGTCGTTCTTTTTCATCACACATTTAGTAATACGGATATTTTTCGGATACCTTTTTTTTTGGGTGAAAATCATCAAATGACTTCGACCGCTCCGGTTGTAGCGGCAGGGCGTGTCAGTTTTTTACTGACTAAACCCACCCGTGTTCCTTCGGGTTGCCTGTGCTAGGGCCCACAGTATTTCTTTTGAACCCGCGACCCTGGCTGGAAGAAGGGATAGATGTCATCCTGGGAAGGACATGTGGGAGGCACATACTTTTTACATGTTCTCTTGGGATAATTTCTGACATCCACGCGGGTGAAACCGCGGGCATAAGCTAGTCACAATATGTATTTTATAATCTCAATAAAATAAAAAATATTATTATCTCATTGGTACTTACGAAGTAGGTCTTTAAAACCTTTGGATCGCTATTGCATAATTTTTGTCCACTTCTGATACTACTTAAACATACTTCCTTCTTTGAAGGACAAAACCAAACAGAATTCTTAATAGCCACGAACAATTTCCAGAATTGCCTGTGCTATCTAGACTACAAACTCATTCATTATTGAAGACGCATCATTATTGAATCAATGACTACCCCTGAAGACAAGAATGTTTTATTTCTTTTTATTTCTTTTTTTCCATCCAGATTAGAGTCTGAGATGGTCTACAGTTGTTTAGCCCTGATAACGCAACAAACATACAAACGGTCACTCTCTTTTAATTCTTATATTTGCATGGAATATTCGTTCGCAAGGCTGGCAATATTTTCCTTCGATCGATTGCTATACGGTTTCCTAGGAATCATTATATTGCAGCTTTGATGTTAGTTCAAAGAGAAGTAACCATCGTGTGTGTTCGTGTGATGTTCGTCTTACCTGAAGGGGGATAGGGGTGCAAGTTTGTGTAAAGTTAAGGCGCTTATTTATTCGAAGGTGAAGGAGAACTATTTATTTTAATAAGAGTTTTTTGTGGAAGGAAGGCATGCCTTGCCATGCAATCGGACACAAAAGTGATAATATTAAATACATTTTGAAACTACTATAAACAGATAACAGAACTGTAGGTAGGTTAGTAATGTACACCGGTGTGGGCGTGTTCTTTGAGACGCCGACTAGCCCACCGGTTGAACGCGTCCCTAAGAGTCATGGCCCCTCGGCTGGTCCGGGGATACAGCACGGTCTCCTGTTAGGCGACGAGCCTCCTTGCCGGATTGCCGCCATGGGATCTGGAAGCCAAAGCTCTCGCGCACGTATGGGAGTGACGCGAGGAGGCAAAATGCCGGGGTGTAACTCCGCTTCCGCGAGAAATCACGGTACAGCGGACAGATCCCATGGCGACATGGAGGGTGCGATTGTCGCAACCCAGTGCTGGGCACGCCACAATCGCGGCGATAAGTCCCCTCTTTGAAGAATGGTTGGAGAGGCACCACGGCGTCCTTACCTTTCGACTGACACAGATCCTCACCGGACATGGTTGTTTGGGAGGTAATTGTTCCGTATGAGGTAGGAGGAAACGCCCAGGTGTCTCGTGTGGATCGCCCGCCGTAGGAGACGCCCTGGGCGTCGGGAATCGCCAGCAGATTCCTGGCTACCGTAGGCGCGGGCTTGCGGACAGCCACCAATGGGTAGCTCGCCGTCCGGGTCCGGTAAGGACCAGGCCCGGGCCGACGGTGCGTCTTATTCCACGCGCACCTCAAAGAGATGTCAGTACGATGTGACGGGGTCCGATAGGGTCGATGCCTGCCAGGGTCGCGGGGTCAAAAGAGATACCGTGGCACTGGCACAGGCAACTGAAGGAACACGGGTGGGTTTTAGTCAGTAAAAGTTTGACACTTCAACTGACTTCCCGCTCCACTCTGAGCGGGAAAATTCATTTGAAAATTTCCCACCCGAAAGGTTAGTAATGTAGTTTCCGATGGAAAAAAAATGCACGACATACTGACGTGATCAGAAATTATCTTTTCTTTTGTCGTGCTTACGTATAGGCACTACAAAGTCCATTAGATAATTCACTGCGAAAATCTTCTTTAATTATTAATATCGGACTTAAGACAGGGGTTTTCTAGAGCCCCCTAGTGTTGAACTTTTCGTCAAAATGTATGGAACAACAATATATTTTTATAATCGACGAAAAATTTCGAATTAAGAATCATGTTTTGAATTCTTGGTTTCAGTTAGCCCGCCGATGACTCTGCCTCCCTGTATTGAACACGAATACAGCGGCCAGAGCTAGGTTCAATTAACAATTCACTAATTAATATTGCCGTCGCCCAAATTAATTGTCAAAGTTCGTCTAACAAACAAGCAGTGACAATAAATTAAAATATTTATTTCGTAATCTGACTTATGGTAGTAACATTTAACAAGGAAACTTAGTCCACAGCTGGTGAGGTCTTTTTGCCAAGCAATTATTGACACCTACACCTAGCTGTTGCCCGTGACTTCGTCTGCGATGAAAAGTAGCCTATATCCTTACCCAGGTCAAGGTCTATCTGTGTGCCAAATTTCATCCAAATCCGTTCAGCCGTTTTGTCGTGAAAGCGTGACAAACAAACTTACTTTCGCAATATAACATTAAGTTAGGATAGCGAGCCTTAGTTTTGTTCTGCAAAATACTGTAAGTGCTATGATCGCAATACCCGATACCTACACAGTTAAAGTCTATGTATTATGTTAAAAAAAAACTGAGAAAATCGCTTGATACTGTCAGACTGATACCAAGGCCAAAAAGGATCTGACCACACAATTGACGATTTTTTCGATCACGACGACATGTCTCGTCACCTGCGACAAGTGTACTGTTTTGCCGACTCCGCGTCAAAAAGTGAAAAGTGTGGTCACTTCCCAAATATTCCAATTAGCAAACAAAGTAAGCAGCTTTAAAAAAAACATGCATTCAAAATTAAACATTACCTTCTACTTTTAATGCACAAAAGCTTCGCAAATTCAAACACCAGTGCAAATGTAAAATTTTTTTTTACCGATTGGAAATTTCATGAACACTCACCGACTTATTCATAAAAAAACTTTTTTAACTATACAACTGCTTTTTCTCTCAAACTTCATTTTAACTTGACAGAAAAGGACAAAACTGTTCGATGGCTTGATAGTTTTGAATACATAACATCACGATTGTATTCCCAGAAGGGGGACGGCAGTCGTGTATAAAGGCTTGTGCATATTAGGGCGGGCCGCATCGCAAAGCAACATCATCATCATAATCAGCCAGGTCCGTAATCCACCACGCGTTTCCTCGCTATGTTTTCCTTCACAGCTATGAGATCAGTGGTGATGAAATAATTTACACAAAGTAAAGCGCCTGTCTGGGTTACTTACAACTCGTAAGTCGGGGCCGTTACAAATGGCCACCAAGACCATAGAAAAGATAGATTGTGTGATAGGAAAAAAAAGAGTGAAGAATAGAGTGATGGTTGACAGGGAGAATGGAAAAAAACACATTGCGCTGAACGCTTTACGAGGGACATGGGCACGAAGATGACTACCTGTAGACATCAACATATTGAAAACCTATTTTAAGGTACCCAAAGGGTGCCAACGACTCCGCTGTCCGTCCGTCCGTCTGTCAGCGGGCTGTATTTCATGAACCGTCATAGGTAGACATTTTCGAAGACTGTGTCAAGCCGGAGTCGGGTGATAGGTCGTGTCATAATAGTTTACAGAAAAAAAAAGTTAAAATGTGTAGCAACAGGAGTTAAAGGACCGTCACAGGCAGTAGATTTTTTATAAATGCCCGAAATTTTTATTTTTCTGTTAATAATTATGACTGATACTGACCGATTCCGGCATGACGTCGACTTACGGGACACCCTGTATAGCTAAATCTAAATGAGACGGCTTTAAATTACGATTTTTATTCCACCATAATGCTACTCATTATCGTTCACTCTTCTATATTAGTCGTCATGTCGGTGTCTTTCACACAATCCATCCATTGCTTTTATGCCTTCCTCAACCCTGTAACCATTTACATTCAAACTCAAAACCTTCTTCACGAAATGCTCCTCATTCCTCCTTCTGACATCCCCATACCATGACATCCGATTTCCACACAACTTTTCAGTCACCGTGCTTTATTTGTCATCCTCGTCCCATTCACCTTCTAAATATACGACAAACAAAACTAAATAAGACTACTTTGAACTGCGGATCGTAATTAACAGCAATAAATTAGAAACGTCACATAAATAAAGTCAGACTGAATCATGAGTGCATGGTAACAATATTTATGGCTAGACCGCTGCTGTCTCATCTTTCATCGTAGGATTTATGGTGATGTTACTAGGAGTATCTTTAGGTCAAAACTCCTGGTGATCTATCTACCAATCCCGATCTCACGATTTATTATGTCACACCACGGGACGTCACTACGTCATTCGAGAGGTAGTTGCTGAAAATCAGCGCTGTTGAACTCAAACTCAAACTCAAATGATTTATTTCAATTAAACCATTTACAGGCTTTTTTGAATTGTCAAGGAATCGGTCAGTCAGAAATATGAAGCTAGTTGCCCATTCCAAAGCGCAGTAGGTCACTATGGAGAAGAACGGGCAAGAAACTCCATGGACACTCTTTTAAATAATATTGTTGTTACAAATATATTAGTTACATCGATTAATGTTGACACTATAAGTGAGAACGATGTACAAAAACCGTACACGTTAAAAGAGTGCAGCAAAACATAATTTAAAAAAATCCAGCAAATTAATTATTAAAGACGATAGGTGCGTCCGAAGTCACAGCATTATGCTGAGCAACGACCTGTTCTTGCACAGTAGCGACGCACGGCTTATTTATTGTTCTTATTATTGTTGTTTGTTTGTTACAAAAGTAGTCATCGTTCCACTTTGCAATCGGCACCTTTTTTTGTTAAGATTGTTTGTTTGATTGTCATTTGCCAGTGTCGGAACACACGCAGAGCAATGTGTATTGTCTTTGGTGCTGAGTGACATCAAGCAATGGACATATATTCTGAATACCAGGTCTATGGCTACTTTGTATGTGCGTAATGTATGTCATTAGCAATAAGATAAGTCCAGTTAATTATGGGTCAAAACTGTATGAAAAAAATTAAAATGAAATGTTAATAGGTACCACATGTTTCCAAAAACAATGAATAATGAAAAAACTACTCCACTCTAAACATTTAATTGATACTTTTTCAAGCTGAAAAATGAGTGATCATTTAAACAAAAATGCTTGCCCAAAACTTACATAATCTCAGAAGAACCGTCACAGCTCGGTAGGTATCCATATACAGTTTTGACCCCTAATTAACTGGACTTATGATTTGTTGCTAATGACATCTAGTATTAACCACTATCAGGCAATAGGTCGCATTTTCCAGTCACCCTAAATATACTTCCGCAAATAAGAGGAGTTTCAAGTTTCATAATACGCCTCGCAGCGTAGATTGAGTGAGTGCGGCGCAGCGTCCCGATTATTCCGGGATAGAACGCAGGTAGTGACGGGATTACCCCGGGATATAGCTTAGTTGCGCTAGCTGTGCTACTCCGGGATGAAATGTACATCTGTATTATTAACGGGTCAACGATGCCTCTAACTAACTTCCATTTGGTGTCGGTAGCAGAAAAAGCTTGTTAGTTTAAAATAAATAAATAACTGAATTAAATAATTTAAATAATATTGGAGAAGCTCGTGGCTAATCGGTGGATCGACGGCTAAGTTACTCTTTCTGAGGTTGGTTCGTGGATGGGTGACCATCCATAAGACATCGAGACCCCTCCGTGCCTCGGAAAACACGTAAAGCCGCTGCTCCTGGCTGTCATTCGTACATCTTTGACAGTCGTTACGGCACCTGCAGAAGCCGGAGAGTCTGCCAACCAGTCATACCAAGGGACATATCGTGTCACCAGGTAACTGAGTTGTGGAAGACGGATAAGCAGTCGTCTTATGTAAAATACTGGTATTCAGCTGCACCCGGTTAGACTGAAAGCCGAGTCCAACATACAAGTGTGGGTAACTTGGAGGTTTACAACTTTTTGCCGCCATTTTGTTTTCGCGGCATATATGACAGTTGTTTTTTGAAGTTGTTTTTTGATGTCACTCAGGACATCAAGCAATGTACAAAATTGCAAAACATTTATATGCTGAATACGAGGCCTTCCTACTCGTATGTGTGTAATTTATGTAATTTTTTTGTAACGTGCGTTATGTTTGTGCAGAATAAACGTTTTCAACCATTTTTTTGCGATCGGGCGTAACGCCAGAGATAAGACAATATTTTGGTTTAAAAGAGTGTCCATGGAGTTGCTTGCATATTCCTCTACTTACGAACCTACTAATCTTTGCACTGGGCCACTAGCATCATGTTTCTGATTGACCCTGACCTTGAATATTCAAAAGTGCTTTTAAATGGATTGATTGAAATAAATACTTTGAGTTTGAATTTAAGAAGTAACAGCACGGGCCGATCGATCAGGTTAAGCTACATTGGCCGCGGTTGGTCCGTGGATGAGTAACCATCTTAACATACCAAGACCCCTCCGTGCCTCGGAAAGCACGTTATACCGTTGCTCCCGGCTGTCATTCGTGGATCTTTGACAGTCGTTACGGGGAGTCAGAAGCCCGAAAGTCTGACAACCAGTCTTACCAAGGGGTATCGTATTACCCAGTAACGAGTTGAAGAGGTCAGAAATGCAGTCATCCATGTAAAAAAGTTATGTTCAGCCGCGTCCGGTTACACTGAAAACCAACCCACCATAGTTTTTAAAAGGCTGTGCAGATGATGATAGCTGTGGCACATCGAGGTTTAGAAAGATACTACACTGTTATAGTGAAATGAAGGATGGATTGTGGAAATATGAAAGAAGGTCTACTGAGATTACGACTTACGACTAATAGAGAAGTATGGAAGAAAAATTGATTTCGCGCGGATCTCATATAAATTGGGACAAGGACAGGAAAATGATGATAATTAGTTAAACAGTCTCATTTAGATTTTGCTGTAAAAAACACTAGCTGTTGCCCGCGACTTCGTCTGCAATCCAAGGACCAGACCAATCCCTTACTCGGGTCATGGTCTATCTGTGTGCCAAATTTCATCCAACTCCGTTCAGCCGTTTTGCCGTGAAAGCGTTACAAACACACTTACGTTCGCATTTATAATATTATGTTAGGAAATAGGAAATTAGGAATTAGGATTAGGAATGATGGCCTCGTTGGTCTAGTCGTCGGAAGAGCTACTGCTGAGCATGAGGTCCTGGGTTCGATTCCAAGATCAGGCAAAGTGTTATTGGGTTTTTCTATCTAGAATTTCTCAGTAGCAGCCCAGAGTCTGGATTTGTGGCAATAGGCTCGCCCCCTATTATATGGGAATTAAGCATAACTGGCGATATGTGGGTGTACTATAAGTACACCTCTGCCTAACCTTTCTGGGATTACCGGTGTGATGTTATGTTATTTTATAATTAAGAATTAGGATAGTTAAAGTCACGCCTGTATTTCCAGAAGGGTTAGCCATAGGTGCACCTTTAGTACAAGCGCTGCCCACGCCCCCGTTCGCTGTATATTTAGAAGATAAATAACAGGATAAAAACAAGCTAAATTGGATTGTATTTTAAAATAAACAAAAGAAGCTTAAAATAAACAAAAGAAGCAATCAAGAGTTTAATAATAACTACTTGACCTAAAACGGCGAGTTCTATTGACTCACTGGTTTTAATAAAATGCACAATACGTTTACGGAAGTGTAGGTAAGGATTTATCGGCCCGGTTAATCTCGACTCAGACTTCAAAGTACTCGAATTCCTTTTTAATTGTCAGTGGTAATGAAAACTGCAAACGATTTCGCCTAATACGTCGTGGGGTGCTTTTTACTTTTTTTTAATTTTAGATTTATTATTTTAATGTATGTAGGAAATACGCAGAAACTGGGTATCTATTTTAATATTTGATTAATCTTAACACAAACTAAACACATACACATGTGTGTTATTAAAACTCACACAAAATTCTCTGTGCTTTAGTATTCTGGCGTATGGCACTCGTGGGTTGCAGTTGAAAACCAGCGTCAGATGGTACACCTTGTGTCGTCATCTGACATTATGCTGAGCTGAGGCCCTTTTGGCATTACTATCTTTGATTTCTGTTTTTTTTTAAATAGTTTTTAGGTGTATTTTTTTGTAATGCCAATAAACGCATTTTTCTTTCTTATATTTTTTAAAGTAAACTAGTGACCCACCCCTGCTTCGCATTACGACGTGACTAAACATCAAGATGTCTTTATTAAATGTGTCGTAGATTATAAAAAGTTCAGCGATAATAGTCTCTCAATAGATTATTGTAGTTTTAAGGTGACGGTTAACGCCGTGACGGGGGAAGTTACTGAAAGACAAGTCAATCTTGTGAGGGCAACGAGGGCGGCGAACGGATGCAGACATCCACTTCTGATACGTGAAACTGTCGGTTTGTCCGAACTTAGAATATGACTAGTATGATAAGTACTGTGGTGTAAAACTAACTAGTTTGCTGTATCATCATGCTTTATTGAAAACCTGCACTATCAATTCCATACCACTGAATCGAATGGATGACGGCACTATCGCTCAACCATCGCTGACGCATTCGTATGTCATTTGTTTTTATTTAGTCGAAATACATTCTGCAAACGATGGTGAAAATCGCATCTAAATCGTTTTGCGTATTTGAGAAGGACAACGTGGGTGGACATACAAAAAGGCAGGAAGATGTTGACTACCATACTGGTGGGTGGGTGAGTGATGGACACGACGCGCTAGTCTAGATAGTCGTCCTTTTTGTAGAGCTTGATGTGCTTTTATTTACTGCTGTACGAAGTAGTGGTATAAGCATATAATCTTCCGACTGCTGGTACACATGCCTCGTCTCTGTGAGAGGGAGTGGGCCGTAATCCACCACGCGGGTCCAGTGCGGGTTGGCGGATGTCACATGTCTTCGAATTTTTGGTTCTAGGACACGACGTTTTCCTCATGATGTTTTTGCTTCAACGTTTTGAGAGCAGTGGTGATGACATAATTTACACAAAATAAAGTGCCGGGTCTTAATTCGGACTTAGGAACAACTCGAAAATCGCGGCCGTTATCACTGGTCCACCACTGCTCTTAGAAGAAGTAGTAATAATTATAAAACTATACCACGAATGTTTAAATTATATGAATACTGCAGAACCACATTTAAAATGCATAAAATCCTAGACAATTTTAAAAGTCTGCAAGGCAGCCACTCTGTAACAGGCTGAATTAACTTGCAAAAGATAAAATGACTGCGGATTAGCTCATTCCGCTTATTACGCATTCCGGGAAACTATTTCAATGTTGGTTAGCTGCGGTGCAGGAAAATACTTTGTTTTCTCAGTATAATACCTTTTTCTTTTTCAAATAGAACAGAACAAATAAATAAACATTATGAAATCTACAACTTCTTATCGGAGATCACCTAATCGGTAAGGTCACCTTAATCGTAGCAGAAGTACCTTTTCTAAATATTTTTGGAAACCAATGTTGAATATGTAATATGCTGTTGGTGCTCCATAAATATATATTTAAAAAAATTAAAATACTGATGTTACAATTAGTATTTCACCATAACCTTTTTTGTAAAACTAAGGCTTAACGATAATCCCCTTTCGACGTCACATCATGGTCCTCGCATAAATCATAGACTAACGAAGTGAGGCTTTAAAAAAAAGTGGGTGCAGAGCAATCGTACCATAAATTATATCATGCATGAGTGAACCCTTTCGCGGCATTCGCAACACAAAATAGAAATATCAAAATGGCGGCACGTACCTATGTAATTTGTTATTCGGCCCCTTTTTGTAAATGCAATCTGCGTTACTTTTGAATGTTTGTTCCAAAAATTTTTTTTCTTTTTACTTTCGAATTCGACGTTTCTTTTTTTTTGTTTGTGTGTTTCAACTTTTTTTAGATTAGCAAAAGTATGAAGTGATCAATGAGTCGTACCTAACGAGAGAAGTCTTTTAAAAGTAGTTTTTACTCTGTAAGCAAATTAGAACGAGTTGTTAATTCTAACTGCACTGAGTAAGCTGCAATCATGCCTTAACTGGCTACTATGTGGGACTTTCATTACTGCTTTTTTTTTTTTTTAAAGCGTTGCCCCACACGAGGAATTACTCCTGTATCGTGGGTGCGTTCACAAACATGAAAACTCACATACACAAGACACCCAGACCAGGAACAACTATTTGTAGGTCATACAAATATTTGTTCTGTGCGGGAATCGAACCCGCGACACGCAGCGCAGCAGCCGATCGCTCAACTACTGCGCCATCCGTGCCTTTAGTACACCATGCCATATTACCTAAATTGCGTCTTGCAATTACTGATGTGGCGACATGTCAAAACATCGAGAGTTCTATGACTAAGTACTATATCGTATAACTAATGAATTATTCCTGCACATAAACATGATGGAATAATTTTTCTAAATAATTGTGAAAATCACATCAAAATTCTTTGTTGTTTGTTGGTAAGCATGGATTTCACCAATGAAACTGAACATGATCAGCACATAGACTACATTTAAGAGCTGTCAGTATCATTAGTCTTTGGAATATTAACACTGACAGCTCTTGGACGTGTTTAAGATGTGCTGAATGCGTTCAGTAACATTGGTGAAATCGGCACTAAGTTAGTTACAGTTTAGAAGCAGCAGTTTTAGTTTAGAACACGAAAAGCGAATTAGTTTTATTAAATCGAGATAGATGTATAAAAACTTCTCACATATGCGACGCGACGCACATCTTAATTATTGTTCTTGTGTATGTTATTAATGTTGTTAAGAAAAGTAGTAATTTTTCACTTCGCAATCTTGTTTTTGTTTGTGTTATGTCATTGTCATTTGCCAATGTCGCAACACACACAGAGCAATGTGTTTTTATTTCTTTCTTAACATAACCATACATACACAGTACAAATTACAATAACTGAAAGTTTGAAAACAACACCAATTATCTTTTTGTCTCATACGCCCAACCCTACATCTCCAGACGGGTCCTGTTTGACCTTCGACGTGTCACGTGGACATCGTACCAACAATTAGGAAGGCTACTCACACGTCTAACACACGTAGGTACCTATTTTCACTTCCTTTTGAGTTGTAATTAGTTTTGGATTTCTGACATAGCAGCTGGGTTCTCAGAGTTTACTATTATAGTTACGCTTGTGGCTTGAAGTTTGGTGTAGGAGCACAGTAAAGAGACTAAGGAGGACGAGGTAAGTTTCAACTTTTGCCGATGTTTTTTCACAGCATCAGAGTCATCTATTTCATGCATGACGCAATCAGTGTTAACTTCAGATGGTGCACTTCTTATAATAGGTAAATAATAACAATATTATTATATAAAACATTTAATTCAGGCAACAAAGAACCATAACATAAATACCTTATAGCCTAACATACATAATTATAAAAATCACAAAATCATAAAACACCACACTTGGGAGCTTGATTTTGTAACGTCTGTACACAACTCCTGCCGGCCGAAAATCTGAGCTAAGGAAGACAGCCTTCTGCATCGCTGGAACCTAGAGGACGTAGGACTTAAAATTTATAGTCCTGGTTGACTCCAACCGCGTCAGCTTCAGCAACTTCCGTTCCTCAGCACCGATTTGATCTTGGCTCTTGCTTATGATGTACTGGAGGAGCTTATATCACGACGTCGGTGGGTCCCACCGGGAAATGTACAGGAGCATGGTGGGGACTGCAGCGCAGACATCCTCACTTGCAGGAGTGGTACCGCGATTATTACGGCTGCGTCGCGAACACCCCTTTTGCTCTCAACCAGAGTAAAGCCGTCTTTATCAACCTTACTGGTTTTAGCAGCCGTCGCCTTCCGCTTCTGTGTCTCAGAAACCGATGCCGCACCAGCAGAGGACAGCTGCGAACTTTGGCAAAGGCGTGAAGCCTTCTTCGCGTAGGTTTCCTTACGCGGCTGTGTCTTTGGCGCTGTATTTGTAGCCTGTGACGTACTTGTGTCACAAACAGCTTGTACATTGCGGTCAATGATTCGCGTTTGCGTTGCATCGTCCGTCGCAGCTCCAGTTTCGCTGACAGGCGAAAAGTGAGCCGCAGCGCCTCGACGCACGTTCACATTCCGCGAAGGTGACGGTGTTGCTGACACAGCGTTAGTCCTACGTAGCACCGATACTTCTTGCCTTAGCTCGGCAACGGTTCGTTCTGAAGACTCGAGCTTCTTGTTGATGAGTCGACTTCAGTCTTGAGTGACGTTATATCCATTAGAAGTCTTGTGACGTCTACATGGTCAAACGTCACTGGCGGCAGCTTACAAAGGCCCCTCGCTACGTATGTTGAAACATCATCCGGCTCCGTTTCTTTGAACACTCGGAAGATGTCCTGCAAGTTTCTCTTGCCACGTCCGTCTCGTATTCTGGTGCTAAGCCTGATGTTGGTTTGGTGGTCTCGCTAAGCACCTTCTTAGCCTCCAGGATCTCACCCTCCTTGTGGCTCATGCAGATTTGCTCCAGTGAGAGCTCATCCATCACATCCAACTTATGTTGCAGAAAGGCGAGCAGTTCGTGAACCACAATGATATCACAGATTTTAGCCTACGCCATTGCAATAATTTGCGTGTAATTTATTACACAATCTAGGTTAACAATACGTTTGCGCTGATACGTCCTTTCATGTTGACGGCACTGTCGGACTAGGGGACGACGACGATAGACGGGTAAAATCTTACGAAAAATACAACACAATTAAAAGTACAACATATTCATTATGATATATATTAGGATGGGGGAAAAGTCTTTTCGCATTATAGTATTTATGAACTTGTAATAAAATCTCTTTGGCTATCCTATTTGTATCTGGATGGTTTTGGTATCATTGAAAGTTTAAATTTTAAAGAACATAATTCTAAATTACTGTCAAGATGAATGATAAAATTTTACTACAAAAAGGTACAAATGCAACGCAAGCCGCGAAAAAAAATTGCGATGTTTATGGACCTAGTGCAGTGTCTGTGAGAGTAGCACAAATTTAGTTTAAGCGTTTTCAATCCGGAAATTTTAATGTCAAAGATGCTCGTCGTTCTGGTCGCCCTATTACGGATAAAATGGATGCCATTTTTGAAAAAGTGGAGCAAGATGCATACCAGTAGTTACGACGTAGCTGAAGAACTGGGAATTGAACACACAATAGTTTTGGTGCATTTGAAAAAAACTGGGTACACAAAAAAGGTCGATATTTGGGTACCTCACGAACTCACTGAAAGAAACCTAATGAACCGTGTACTCATTTGTGATTCTTTATTACGACGTAATGAAACCGAACCATTTTTGAAGAAGCTGATAACTGGTGACGAAAAGTGGATCACGTACGACAAGAACGTGCGAAAAAGGTAGTGGTCAAAGGCCGGTCAGGCTTCACAGACTGTGGCGAAACCCGGGTTAACTGTGTGTGTGGTGGGATTGGAAGGGCATTATTCATTATGAGCTGTTACCACCAGGCAGGACCATCGATTCGTGAACTCTACTGCGAACAACTGATGAGATTAAAGCAAGAAGTTGAGCGAAAGCGACCGGAATTAATCAACAGAAGGGGTGTGGTTTTTCATCATGATATTGCTAGACCTCACACATCTTTAGCCAATCAGCAAAAATTAAGAGAGTTTGGCTGGGAGGTGTTAATGCATCCGCCGTATAGTCCTGACCTTGCACCTTCAGATTTCCACCTGTTTCGGTCTCTTCAGAATTCTTTAGGCAATGTCAGGTTAACATCACGAGAGGACTGCCAAAACCACTTGTCGCGGTATTTTGATCAGTCCCAAAATTTCCCAAAATTTCTATAGCAACGGGTTCATGTCCCTACCTACAAGATGGCAAAAAGTTATCGAACAAAACATACTTTAGTTAAATTTAAATAAACTATGTAAAAAAATGTTTTGAATTATCTAAAAAAATGCGAAGAAACTTTTTCCCCAACCTATTATATAACATAACATAACATCACGCCTTGTATCCCCGAAGGGTTGGGCAGAGATGTACCTATAGCACACCCACATTTCGCCAGTTATGTTTTACCTATTATATTATGTACATTTATTTGTTTGTTACGCTTTCAAGGTAAAACGACTGAAAGGATTGATGAAATTTTGCATAGTAGTAGACCATGACATGCATTTTACGATGCAGTATACTTTTTATCCCGATATTCCCCCGGGATCGAGACTGTTGCGGGTGAAACCGCGGGGTGTAGCTAGTATTATATATAAATGAAAGTATCACTTTTACTGTTACTGTATCATCCCACTGCTAGACAAAGACCTCTCTCCATGACTGCCAGTGTTTGTGATCCAGGGCTAATGTGGATCACTGGTCGTTTGTTTGGTCAAGCTCGTTCCACCATGTGGGGTTGCCGCGACGACTTATAGCTATATCAGGGCTCCACATAATGACTACTTTGGCCCACAGCTGATTGGGCATGTGGCACGCGTGGCCAGCGCATTTTTGAGCAACGTCAGTAATGTGTGTTTGGAAGCGCAGTGTAGTGTTTCGAAAATGGTCTGCCTAGAATTCTGCGCTCCAACGCACGTTGGCAAACCTAGAGTCTGGGATCAATTGCCTACGTCAAAATGGGAAAAATGAAACCATGTTAACATTGCAAAGCAATCAATTCAAGGACGATGCAATACTTGAACCTTCTTTACCACTATTGAATCAAATACTAGAAATCCTAGTTGCACAAAGCAACAGTTTCAAGCTTGTCAGTAACACAAAGCACGTCTGCGCGGAGCATTCGATTTGTCAACGCATTCAACTAGTTTATATTCAACCCCTATCGCCAATCCTCTATTCATTAACTTTCTATTTACAAGTTCTAGCACTTATTACCTATTAGCTTTTAATCGCGTCTTCGCCCGCGTTGACGTCGAGAATTTTCGGGAACATACTACTGGGATGAAAAGTATCCTATGCCCTAACTTAAGAAATGGTCCACCTTTATGCCTTTGTGCGAAAAGGTAAGAATTAGACAGACAGAGAGACTTTCGCATTTGTAAGTACACCCTTCTTTTCTTAAATACAGGGTGGAATTGAATTCATAGGCAACCTTTCATGAGTTTATGTTCGTATAACTCGTCCAAATGTAGGGAACCACCGTTTTTTTTTGTTCGCTATTTCAGGTTTTGTACCATAGTAAAATTTGTTCATAATGATCAGTACAATGACCACTTAAAAGGATGCCCAAGAAAACGGATGACGACTCATATTAAAAAAGTTCGAAAAAATATTGTAATTTAAAAGAAGGCATAGTATCAGAATCAGAATCAGAATATTTATTTGTAAAACATAGGTATTTACATAAAGGTGTTAGGTTAACATATTTGGGCGCTATGTTTTGCCGTGAAGGCGTAAAATATAAGGTACAATGTAATTAAAAACTAAAATACTTAAAAACTTATTAAAACAAGACAAAATAAATTTAAAAATATTAAAAATTATCATTTATAAAATCTGGAACAGTATAGTAACATGTACATATATAGTAACATGTAATTAAAAACTAAAATACTTAAAAACTTATTAAAACAAGACAAAATAAATTTAAAAATATTAAAAATTATCATTTATAAAATCTGGAACAGTATAGTAACATTTTTCTATTAATAGCGAGGAGAGAGCTTTCTTAAACTTTGATAGTGGCATACTTTTTATACTATCGGGTAGTTTATTATAAATTTTCGAAGACATTCCAAAAAAACTCTTTTTCATAAAAGTGGTTCTGCATTTTATGTCGCACAATTGATTTATGTATTGAGAACGCATTGGAGTCTTTATACATCGGAAGTTTTTTGAAAGAGGTGTAAATTAGTTTTAACAAACAAGGCAGTCTCTTAGATGTACATAGCTGGCATAGTAAGTAGTTTTAAAGATTTAAAGTGGGGTGCACTCGGTAGTTTTTAAGCCACACATGGATCGAACATCGTTTTTGTGCTTTAAAAACAGTCTCACTTTCAGTAGATTGCCCCCAAAAAATAACACCAAACCTCAGAATTGATGCAACCAATCCATAATACGCTATTAGCAGTGTCTGTGTATTAACTTTTTTTGACAGCTGAAACAGCGCGTAAGCAAATTTATTTAATTTCAGACAAATTTCTTCGATATGTGGTTTCCATGTTAGTTTACTATCAATCGTTATACCCAAAAATTTTGCCTTGTTTGTATCTTCTATTTTAGACTTTTCATATGTAACGTGAGCTGGAGGTTTTGCACACCTTTGATGAAAGTGCATTACTTTTGTGTTGTTTAAATTAATTATTAGGTTATTGCTATTAAGCCAGTAAATCATTTTTTTTAGACAATCATTAATATCATTTTCGTAATAGACAGGATTAGTACACTTTACAACAGCTGTACTGTCATCTGCAAAAAGAACCATATTTTGAGATATGACTAGTGGGAAATCGTTGATATATCGATACTGGAAATATGAAATAACGTAAGGGACATTTTGTCGAAAATGAGTTATATATATCGTTGGATTCGGAATTTCTTGCTCTATCGATTGGTATATTTAAAATCTCTATATCTCAAAGAAAATGTCCTTTACATCACATATTTTTCGCAGGCCTAGACGTTTTTTGTTCTAGAAACTTGCTGTATATGACATTTCAAATTAATATTTTTATAAAAACTACTGTAAGTCTCTCTAGACACAGTATTTGGTATTTACGTTTAAACAAAATCGAGTACATTTTACAACAGGTCACATAACTTATTCCGTAATCTGAGATGTTTAAGTATTAGTACATTACATTAGTGTTTCCTGAGTAGGTACAAATACCATGTCCCTTACATTAAATTGCGACTCAAATTATTATAATCATATTGACCCTTACGTTAATTTCTCAGCATCAAAAATAATTGACCTGTCCTTTACATCACACTGGACTGCGTGATCCGTACAATTTCTCAAAACTTATCTAAACGAATAGTCGTCGTTAACATTATTTACGGGCGTCTAAAAGTAACAATAACACGGTTTGTGATACTACAAATGTTCATTTAAGTAATACATCATCGTTTTCATTGGTCTTACTGCAAGTAGTGATAGTTTTATCTGGATTATAAATATGATTGATGAAAAGTTATCTTCACTTCTAAACAGCGCGCAAAAATTTATGAAAAATAGAAATCACATAAACAGGTAATTATTTCTTAATAAGTAGTTTCGGTAATTATTGTTTAGCAGGGATGGAGATAAAAAAAATGATCTATATAGATAGAATAATCCTAATAAAAACAAACCTTCCATTAGGCAAAATATTTGTAAGTATGATGTATAATTTTGTGTAGTAAGAAGGTCATGTAAAATTACAACTTATCAAGCAGTTAACGCAGGATGAATGAGTGTAGAAAGCGTTTTTTCTGATCGATTTAGGTTAACGCTTGCCACGTGTGTTCCGTGGATAGGTGACCATCCATTACATACCAAGACCCCATTTCATAACGATAAAATGTGCTATTTTTTGTTGAAGTTACTTTAAATCATTTGAAACTCACAATAATAAGGTCCCTTGCGTTAAAATTTTAACCCTAGTTTAATTCACCGATGTCCTTTACGTTGTAAATTACGCTTTTAGACGATGGTATTCAATCTTTTTTTTTTGTTAACTGGTGTAATTCTTCTGCAAACATGAAAAACGTGCAGTAAATTCATTGAAGAGTATAATAGAGAATAACAATAAAGAAATGGAGACGAAATGAACAAAAGCAAACGTCGTTATCCCGAGTAGTAATGAGATGACTGAAAAATATAAAATTATAAATACGTCAACTCTTTCTCTATCTCGATCACATTCAAATGAATGTAAATTGTGACAGTTTTGGAACTTTTTTATGGAAAAAGGTATGTATCAAATAGTTCTACGTGTGGTTCTAAAATACCCTATTCTTACAAATCAGATGTTAATACCATTATTAAAAATGGAACCTTTTAACAATAACAAAATATTAGTAAGAAGAAAGAAAGAAAAAACGTTTATTTAGCACAGACTAAAAGGCACACAAAGCAGGTAAAAATTATAAGAGTAACAAACAAAATAAAGATAAAAATAAAAAGTGTACAGTGCGAAGTATGAAATTAGCAGGGTAGTGTGCCTCACGGCTACGCCAAAAAGGCCCAGTTCAGCAAAATAAATGCCAGACAACTAGTGCCTGACGCTGGTTTTCAACTGGACCTGAATTGTGAGGTAACGGATGTAAATCAGTTTTATACTGCAACATGACGCGTGTATGCATACATATAAAAATAAAATTGTTTTAAATAATAATAGTGATGATTAAATACATAAAAAGAGTAATATTGCAAAAAATATACTGATAAATAAGTCAGACGGAAATAAAGAAATACTGCGAAAACGAGCCGCAACAAACCAGAAGTAACAGACATCACTTCCAATACTATTAAAATCCGAAAATTCCAAGCCATTTACATCAACAGGATAAAGACGCGGCTCCTGACATTGATATCGCTTGAAAATCATATTCTATTTACACTACCACACAATACATAAAACACTGCAGTATTTTTTCAATGCAATGAGAATGAAACGAATCATCGCGTTACTTCAGAAGCAGCCAATATGCATATGTTTGAACCAGTTGCATCTTCTGCTCATTTGATTCAGGAAGATGATATTTTAGGAAACGAAGATCTAGATGTTAGACCGAAGAAAAAACGTTGTGAGACCTCAAAATTTACAAAATAATGCATGGATTTTAAATTTGACGAAGGACAAAACTATTTTTCTTCAGGAAGCTCAGACCTTTAGTCAGAAAAAGAAGAATTTTCAGATAGTTCAGTTAATAATAAGAAAAACAAGTCAAGAAGGAGGATAAAGCAAGCTGTGAAAACAAATAGTAACAATAGTCAAGAAGATGTAGTACCGAAGACGAAAACAAAACCAGAAATAAAATTAAAGAAAATGTTCTTATGTAACACACATGTGGCATACAAAAAGAAGGTCGGAAGTTACAGGATAATCTGTGTGCACAGGTTAAACTTCTAAGACACAAGTTACGAAATATCTGATGAAAGAAGGCCGTCCATATTTGATTATTACTGGTCGTCAAGTAATGAATAGAAACGCGATTGCAATCCTGTAAACCTACACATAACATCACGCCTTGTTTTCCGAAGCAGAGGTGTACCAATAGTGGCTATAGTACACCCACATTTTGCCAGTTATTTTTAAGTCCCATGTGATAGGGGGCGAGCCTATTGCCATCAATCGGTCACAAATCCAGACTCCGGGCTGCTACTGAGAAATTCCAGATAGAAAAACCCAATAACACGTTGCCCGACCTGGGAATCGAACCCAGGACCTCATGGCATAAACCTGAATCTTCATAATAAGAGTATAACTAAAGATAGGCTTAATGACATCGACGATGATGAAACTGATAAAGATTTTGAGATTTTTTCAATTTCACTGTAGGCTTTCTATTGAGGAAGAAGTTAATTTGCTTTTTTGTTTGAATATTTATTATTAACTTAGGAAGACTGATTTGTTGATTTAGTTTTTTAATGTGCATTTTACGTTTTCTTTGGGCAATAAGTCTTTTTTTAGTAAACCAAAACAGCATTTTTTTTTGTTTTCGATTTTAAAAATAATTTTATAATATTGTAATTAACAGTAAATTATTAAATAATTGTTTTAAACTATATTGTTTTGGTACAGTGTGTCATGAATGTATTAAATTCACTTTTTTTTATTCGTTAACAGTATAAGCGATATAGAGTACACCATCAGGAGACCTTTACTTTGAAGAACTCTTAATGTTTATTTCCTATAATGTCCCTTACATCAATGCTGTTCATTTACATCTCAAATTTTGTTAACGTATGCCAAACGTATTCATTATTATTTAACGTAAGGGACATGCTATCTTTAAAACCATAGGACTTATTGAATTTTTGCTATTTTAGCTTAAAAAAGTAAAGAAATCTAAGAAACTTTGTCCTACACACTTTTTACATAAAACGTATAGTTAAAAAATTATAGTCAGTTTGGTTAAGAAAAAAACTTATTTTTGCTCTCCTGAAAACCTTGGTTTTGTCCCTTACGTTATTTCATATTTCCAGTATCGATATATAAAAAAAAGTAGCGGCCCCAGCACGCTACCTTGAGGTACTCCGTATTTTAAAGTTCTTAATTGAGATGTGTAATTGGTTAATAAATTGCTTTTTGGACAGAGTTGTGATTTCGGTTTACTGAGATCTGTTATCCAGATATGACTCCAAAAGTTTCAAAATATTTCCTCGGATTCCGTAGCCATACATTGTTTTTAGAAAAATCTTATGATTCACATAGTCAAACGCTTTCGTCATATCGGTATAAATACCACATACTGGATCTCTTTTATCGACAGACGTCATAATATGAGAGAGGAGGTCGAACAATGCCATGTTGATATTAATATTTTTTCTAAATCCTTTTTGTTCATTGCAAAATAATTCATATTTTTCAAAGTAATTATAAATGGAATTGTAAATTATCTTTTCGAATGAAATTGTAAATTATATTGTGCGAATGAAGTCACAGTTTTTAACGATCATACATCACAGCTAATTTGTTTATTACTCAACAAAAATACTCAATTACACTGTCATAAATCGTTTGTAAGTTCCTTTTCACTTTTACGCATAGTACATTATCCAAATATACGAAAAATATTATTATTTAACTAATTTATCACAGAGCACAAAAATATACAATGTTAACTAGTGCGCGCCATCTTTCATCACATATAGTAAAAATGAGATAGTCGAAAAAAATCTGTTAAAACGATGTAAATATGGAGAAGCTACACGCTTTAAAAGTTTTTGGGAGGGATTATTCCCGTCCTTGTCGCGCAGTAATATGAAGTTACATAGCAGTGACGTCATTTTTAAGATAGCGCTGTTCTTGTCTAACACATATTTTAAAACGGTTATAACATGGCATTTTTTTAAGCTTTTACACTTTTTCTAACATTGTTTGCAAATGTTGGAAGCAAAAAAAAAATGAGTAAAAAAAAATGTCATCATCCCTATTAAATTTCAACCTGTGTATCTTTTTTAAGCTGAAAACAAGCGATTAGCAACCCTCTAGGGGGGACCCTAAGGCTGACGCTTGAACCTTTTGCTTCCGATATTATTGTATTTATTTATTTCTTTAACGATTTATGTAGGCTCACACACATAAACAGACAAAAAAAAAAAACGTACAAAGGTGATGCTTATTTCTAAAGACTGCGTGTCACTGCGTGCTTGTGCATGTGACGGTGTGTGCTGTGTTGTGCTTTTTTTTGTTTTACTTGTGTATCTAGTACTACCAGCTGTAATACTGGAGACAATAAGCATGAATTATATTCTGTTCTTCTATTAATTTGTTAATTTATCTATCTAAACTATCCTACTCGTAACAAATAGAACAAATGCGAAAGTAAGTTTGTTTGTTACGCTTTTAAGCCAAAACGACTGTACGGATTTGGATGAAACTTGGCACACAGATAGAACATTAACTGGGTAAATACATAGACTACTTTTCGCCATGAATCGCAGACTACTTCGCAGGCAACCGCTAGTATATTAATAATAAACTATTATTTTTATAAAAAGAAAAAATATCTGATTTTGTGTTTTTTTGTTACGCTTTTACGCTAAAACGGCTAAACGGATTTGGATGTAATTTGGCACATGGGTAGACCATGACGTGGAGAAGGAAATCTGTTACTTTTCATCCTGGATCGCAGACGAAGTCGCGGGCAACACCTAGTTTACTATGTAAATGAATACGGGACTTTTGCAACCCGATGCCAATTCTCAAATACAATAAAAATAGTACACGCAGCATTCAGCACACACATCATAGCACAGCACACAGCAGGACAGCATTTTTTTCAATTTTGATAATGTGCGTTTATCATGCTCACTCAAACGTGTCGCTTGGTGGCGCATGTATTGGATCATTCGGTTCCCTTCAAAATAGTTGAGCTGACAGTGATTGATCCACTCATCAAGTTCATGATCGGGCGCCGTCAGTTAGGATTGGAGGGCTTATCTTTAATCTTATATTTTGAGTTGTTTTATATGGTTTTATTTTAAATAGACAATTGTTCTTACATTTAGAAGCAACATAAATAATGAACTATCTTGATTTTAAGGAATGTCGTTGGAGTTTCTTGCCCGTTCTTCTTCATTCAGATCTTTGTTTTGGAATGGGCAACTAAATTCAACTTTCTGACTAACTGAACGACTCTTCAATCATTCAAAATTGCCTGTAAATGTTTTAATTGAAATGAAGTACCTCTAATTTTGAATTGCTTAAGCAACGAATTGGTTAATGGCTATCTAAAAAACAATCGCTCCATTTTGCTTTGTGAGTATCGTAAAATCTGATCAATTTATCATGATCATCCAAAGTGATAATAAATATAAGCTGCAACCTTCAATTCATCTGCCGAGCGATCATGACACTGTTCTGATTGGTCGTAAAAATGGATCCGGTAAGCATGGGGTCTCAACTCGAACAAATTATAATTTGTCTTGAAAGAATCTCATAGATGGCAGCATAGGCATTATGAATTTAACAATCACTAAAAAGCGATATACGGCAGAATTTTGGCTGAATTATGATTGGTAAAAGTCTAAACTTCACTGTTTACTGCAGATTTATCTATTTCTACTCATAATGCACGTATTTTAAAAATAAAATAATAAGGAAGCCTTTATCTTTAATTCGAACCCTTTTAATGATAAAAGTATTTTTTAATCATTTTGTTTAGAGCTTTTTGCAATAGATGGCGTTTTACTCAATTGGTCCTGCCTCATCACAGTTTCCAATATTATTACTTATTTAAATCAAACAACTTTTTGTTATTAATATTTTTTACATAGAAATATAAAAGAAATCTAATAACATGTTTTTCTGAACTCGGAACTATATAATTTCATATAAAAGGATTGCATAAAACGGTTTAAAAGTAGTTCGACTCCTAGATGGCGTTATAAAACTACAGTCTCTGGCAATTAGTGAGTCGCTTATGCTGCCCTATGTTGAAAAATTGGACGAATCAAAATTGGCAGCGCAATTGCCAGACTTAGGGAGGTTTCATTTCTTTGTATGGGATTGGGTATCTGTACGTAGTATTATATTATCTGTGCGGTGTACAAAGCTTCACACCTACTTTCAGTTTGGCTGTGCATCAAGCACACACCAAACATTTTATAAGGTGGCATGGCTGCTGGGAATAATGTAATGAAAAGCCCTTTTCAGGACCTCCCCCTCCCCTTCCCCACTAAACAGTCGCACTGGTGACATTTAGACCTATCAACTGCACTAAATAAAAATAAGGTTGTAATAATTATCAAAATCATTTCAGCCGAAAGACGACCACTGCTGGACAAAGCATAAACAATTGTTAAGATATCAATCCATCTATAGCGCTACAAGGTGAATCGACGTTAAAATTTCGCGCACTGGATCTTCAACGCACTGCTTAGTGCCGAGAGTTGAAAGACCGACAGTGTTTTTTCGACGCACTGAGATGCACTCTGTTGGATTCTCAATGCTTGGTTTAACGCCAAGAGTTGACAATCGAGTGCGCGATAAAATCCCGCCACGATGTTTTTACGTCTGTGCGAACGTCGACTTATGGTGGCGCGTGCTCAAAATCGGAACTAAACGCCGCCATTTACTTTTTTAAATACATTTCAAGTGACATTTAAAAAAACAACTGCACAAATGCTAATCAACAAAGCCCCCTCCCCCGCCCCTTGTCAACGTCATTCGAACGCCAAAAGATCCTTGTACAGTTATTTTACCTATGACAGCAACAACCAAATAGCAACTTTTATGTAACGATAATAAAGATCATTGTGAATTTGACAGACTTGTCAATGGCAGCAGCTCGACCGCAACCTTAGTGCAACGTTTTTAAGATCACTGTGATCTTGACAGTGATGCATAATTATGTTTGGCACTCAAAACTGCAAATCCTTTACCACACCAATATTTTGTTTTAAAAAAAAAAGACAATCCCGTCACACATCGGCAACCCTCCGGTGCGCGCTGACACTAAAATGATCAGTGCCCATTTTGTCTCGGCAATCAGGGACGCAACTCACGCGCTTGGGACGAACACCGCTTTGTCTTACAGTTCCTTGTCGCGTGGTGCAAGTGATAAAAGATAGGTTGATTTATATTTGTTGATGAAACTGTACATACACTTATTTTAAGGCTTTTAAAGGATTTATCCTAAACCCAACAGTGGGCGAAGCCGGGTTGAAATGATGCTGATGGTGATTGCGATTCAAGTACCCTTTAGCAAGCGTGATCAATGCTCATGCATTTTAAAGCAGACTTGTCTGTGTGAGAGAAGTCTGTCTTAAAAATGTCGTGACTGTTGCTGCCAATTATATACAGGCTGTAAAAGTACCCACCACACAGCCGTCAACTACCCATTCTGTACATCAAACTAAGTAACATGGCAGAAAAATAATTGCTGGGTAAAGAATTTTATTGTTGCTGTGAGAAATCGCTGCTCACGGTAGTGCGCAACGTAACGCACGTAAAACATTGTGTTTATGGGGTATTATTTACTGCGGTTTGTGGTTCCCCTTTGGGTTCTACCATCATCGATCGATAATATTTAATATTTTTCACTGTCTTTGAAAATAGATTCCCTAATTTAAAGTAAAGCTGGTACGTGCTAGCTCAATGTAAAAGTCAGCATAATCAGCCTATAATGTTCCCACTGCTTCCCAGCAGTGGGAACATAATAACACAGGCCTCCTTTTTGTGAGAGGGAGTGGGCCGTAATCCACCACGCGGGCCCAGTGCAGGTTGGCAGATGCCACATGTCTTCGAATTTTTGGTTCTAGGACATGCCGGTGTCCTCAGGATGTTTTCCTTCACCGAGAGCAGTGGTGATGAAATAATTTACACATAGTAAAGCGCCTGTCTGGGTTCGAACCTATGATCTACAACTCGTAAGTCACGTCCGTTACCACTGGGCCACCACTGCTGCAATGCTGAAGTTAGTATTCGCTAATTACGCAACACTAAGATACAGTTTCACGTTTTCGACATGTTTCGGAACTCTAAAAGTTCACTTGATTACTTTTTGTAATTAATCGCTTCAACTGATAATCTAACCCACAGTCCACTTTTCACACAATATCGTCTCGTGGAACTTGCTGCAAGTTTCGAATGTTCCACTTTGTAAAACGTTATATTTGAAGCTTCCAACTAAGAACTTTTCCGCTACAGTTTTGTCTTTTTATGTTCGACATTTATTAATCTGGGAGACTAGGTTCTTTAATTTTAATATTTAATTTTAATATTAAAATTATAATAATTCAGTAACTGTTGAATTAATACAGAATTTTGATAAACGTACAACGAACAACAATGCCATAAATTGCAAAAAACGTCAGCAATTTTAAACTTCGCGGGCTTAAAGGAATTACATTAAATCGAATAGCAGGTTAAGTGCCGATTTCACCAATGTAACTAAACGCGTTCAGCAACTCTAAAATGCGTTCAAGAGCTGTCAGTGTCAATATTCCATAGAAAATAATGACACTGACAGCTCTTAAACGTAATTTATGCACTGATCGCGTTCAGTTTCGTTGGTGAAATCCACGCTTAGTTACCCAATATGGAAGATAAAATTGACGAGTCGTTTCCCAGTAAGACTAGAGTTATTATTTCGAAATTTGAAAACTCCTGACAAAACAAACGAACTTGAAAAAATCCGAACATTCTATTTTTGAATCTTTCTTTTTTCGGGATAAATTTACCCATTTCTATGTGAAACAAAATCCCCTTTGTTGAAAAGTCCGGACAAATGGCAGGGCTGGATAAAGTACCGGAGGGGAGGGGAGGTGGCAAACAGCCGGACAAATCCGGATGGAATGCTACCATGGGTTACGAAATACATTTTATTACATTTTAAACGAATGATGCAGTTTTCATTTCCTCTGGACTCCATGACTCATTTGAACAGTGTTTATATTTATTTTAGTTTCAGCAATAACTTATTAAGAACTCACCTGTCCCCTTTTTGTCCACCCGACCCATGTCGAGGAGACAAAAAGCAAAGTAAATTGATATCCAACGTCAACATAGGCCCACTTGCACGTTAAGTCGGGTATGAATAATTAGAGTTGGTAACTCGAAGTATTTAACATTTTGACTCTTAATACGCGTGGCGCCACTAAAAAGTAACACCCGGGGTAGTAACCAGAAGGTCAATTCTCGTAGTTAAAATCGTTAGAAATCTAATCGCCATCTCATTTCAGCGACAGTCAGTGTCAAAAACTTGTCAAAAATGTATAAAATTAGACGGTTTTTTGGCAGATTGAGAATTTCACTGATAATTAGAATTCGAACGTTCTTAAAAATACGGGAATTTGCCTTTCTAGTATTTTTTTTTTGAGTTGCGAACATTGCAGTTCAATCGACGAAACAAAATAGAATTGCAATGTTTATGCAATGATAATCGAACAATGAACGGAAATTGTGTACCCATCTCTTTTACAATTAAGATTCGTATTACTTGCTTGTCTTAATTTATTTATAAATAAGTTATCGTGCAGTTTCAGAACGGAACGTTTTTCGTGAAAAACGCTGCAAGCCTTTAAGACACATTTCCGATTGACAGCGATGTGGACGAATTATTCGATGCCCCATTTTGAGCACATTTACTGTTGACAGCGATGTGGACGAATTATTCGATGCCCCATTTTGAGCACATTTCCTGTTGACAGCGAAATGGACGAATTATTCGATGCCCCATTTTGAGCACATTTCCTGTTGACAGCGATGTGGACGAGTTATTCGATGTCCTATTACTCTTTACCTTTTTATGTTCGCACATCTAAAACGCGTTCAAGAGCTGTCAGTGTCAATATTCCATAGAAAATAATAACGCTGACAGCTCTTAAACGTAGTTTATGTGCTGATCGCGTTCAGTTTCAATGGTGAAATCTACCCTTGGTCGTTACCGTGCTTGGGTGGAAGCAATAATGGCAAGCCCTGAGTTCGAATCTCACCTGCGCCTGCGGATTAAGCTTTATATTATTTACAAATAATTATACCTAATAATCTTAATCATACCTAAAATAAATAAAAATTGTTTGTCTTTATAAAATTACTTGAAGTGGTTCGATAATCCTTCGATATTTGTCGCTTTCATCTTGTTTACACACATAATAATAGTTTAAAGGTAGACCACAGAAAACTGAGTAAATTATTTCGATTTTATGAGGTAGATGCAATTCGTTACAACTATTCACCTAATTGAACGTTGTTGGTTAATGACAAATGGTTAAATCTGTTAATTAGCGGTGTTGTGGTCATAATTTCCAAAATGCTGTGAAATGTAAATATTGAAGCATTGGCAAATATTATTGCGCTGCGTTAAAGTGGATGTAAATGATTATCACAAATACATATTGAAACCGCACTAAGTGTGAGAGTTATCATTTAAACATTTCATATTTTACTAAATATAAATTATTTTCTGTATAATTCGTATTTATTTATAAATGAGTTCATATTGCCTGATAATACAGTACCGAAGTTTTACATACTACAACGTCGAACAATATAAAATACAAAATAAGTTATCGGCGGTACTCATAACCTTAATTTATTGTGACGTAATGTCACACTAGGCCAGAGTTTAGCTACATCGGCGGGTTTAATATTTAAAAGTGTAACTTTAGGTTAATCTCTAACTCTTGGTGGCGCAAGATGAATTATATGATTAACTCTGAGTTAGCTGTTGGGCCTTAGTAATAGCCATTTCATAAAAACTGTCAAAGAATGACATTTGTGATTTAAACGGACTTTTCAAGTTGGTTATTCATTTCCCTAACTTAACATGAGTATAGCATTTCGTGAATTTGAACGGTTATAACCGTTATTGTGTCATGTTTTACGAATCGTCCTCTAAGCTGTTAATCCTCTATAATATAAATATTATCAGCATATAATGTTCCCAATGCAGGGTGTAAAATTCACTCAACCTTTATGGAGAGGGGAGGATCCTCCGACCAGACGGGTGTTGTGTCTGGTGGGCAACTGCCTGACGATTGATGTCGGGACGTTGTATACGAGTATATGCTAGATGCGCGGTAAACTCTGCTTGCGCGATGCAGGATTTTGCATGACGTCAGTGTGATGCGTTGTTCGCATATGGCGGTGTAGATGCCACACTGGGACACAGGCCTCTTCTTTGCGAGTGGTGCAGGTTGGTAAAAGTCTCATGTCTTCGAACTTTTGGTTTCTAGGACATGCCGGTTTCCTCACTATATTGTCCATAGTTATTAAGAAGAATTTCTGTTAAATTGTTCTATGATGTTTTCCTTCACCGTTTTGAGAGCAGTGGGGCTGAAATTATTTACAAAAAGTAACGCGTAAGTCGAGGTCATTACCACTGGGCCACCTCTGCAGCTGTCTTGTTAATTATCTCATACTAATTAATCAATTAATAATATCGACGGGAGTTAATTCCAACCGTACAAAAACTAAAATAACTATTAACACGGGTGCCACTGTGGTAAGCTTAGTTACTGACCACTTAATTAATTTGTCACGCTTCCGTTAGCACGATTATTGCAATATTAGTCCTCATATGATATGACCAAGATTATTTTCATATTTCATTTAAACTTTGACATTGATGCACTTTATATATGCAATGACATTTACTTTGTAAAGGATTATACTATTTTAATTATTGTGAATGTGAAGACATTGTGGATTTGTTGTTTTTTTTAATGCATTTTTTTTTTAATTATTAGTTTTAATCATGGTCTGGCAGTTTGAGTAATTTATGCGGCCTACCCAAATGTCCTTTCTTTGGTAATGTTCGTCGAATCGTTTAGCTCCTTTAGTTCTGTGTTGAGCTGCATGACAACTGACAAATGTGTGCACTGACTGGACAGGTCCACTCATTCTGTGTGGTTCTTTCCTCGAAAGACCATTTCAGATATCAATCCACATGGTCTTCACATGACCTGACCAAGATTATGTCTGGACTTTAAAAGAGACTGTGACCTCTGAGTTTGTTTCGGCGTTTCTTCTCAGAGTAGTCAGATAGGAAATGCCGATCTCACCTAGTTTTTAAAATATGATTGACGTGTAAAAGTGTTTGTACAAACCTATTTACAGAAATAAAATCATTTATCATTTATTATATTAGTAGCCACGAATCCGCATTTGGCTACAAAGTATATTGAGCTATGAGGCTTACTGAACCACGAGCCAATTTCCAGTCAAGAGGTAAATTAGAGCCATAACAGAATAAGTCGTGGTTTCATGAGGTTGTGTTTCATCAGACATGGACTTTCTTTAGCCATTTTAAGGACGAAAGAAACGCAAGTTTATCTTACGCATAAAACTCTTAATAACCCTAACACCCGGTTTCTATTTTGAGAATTAGACGTTGCGAGCTTGTCCAGCTCTAATTTATCACTCCTTGAGATATAAAAAAAACATTTTTATTTCAAGTTTTTAAATAATAATAATATGGACAAGTATATAAAAATAGGAGAAACAATCATATTTTATTTAATTTACTGGCACTTCGCCCGCGACTTCGTCCGCGTGGATTTTGTATTATTTCATACAAAATGTATCACCCCGTTCACCCCTTGGAGTGAACCGGTGCTTTTGGAGTTAATTTACGATAGTTTTACTGCCTTTCCTCCCTCAAACACTTAATTACTTTACTTTACTGTTGCTGGTCCATTTTCAAAAAACATCAAAAACTTGTAGAACCTCATTTCTGTCAAAAGTTATAATACCGTTATTCAAGGTAACCGAACAGGCGTACCTAAAATGTCTTTTGAGGGGTAGTTTTGAACTCTTAATAATGAAAACTTTATTTTACGTTTAAGAATGTATTTCAACTAGGAAACTTAGTTTATAAACTGAAGAAGTAAGATTTTTCATACGAAATCCCCTATTTTCACCCCTTTAAAGTTTGAATTCCGAAACCCGCTTCTTAGAGCTCGCCTGCAGTATAGAAGGAACCCATAACGCAGTCATTCAACACTTTGTCCGCGACTTTGTTCTTATAAATTTCGTATTAACCCCTACAAATTTCCACCGGTGAGGTTGCTGAAATTTACCCCCATTTAAATGGTAGTAATAAAGATTTAGATATTTATTATTTATTTTTACATAAGTATAATTATTTGGACCAAGTTTCAATTGAATTAACCGAATAAATTCGTTTTTTCCTACAAACCATATTCAAAATTTTCCCCCCCACAGGGATGGAATACAAAAAAATCTGATGCGTAGTTTAAACAACGCGGATACAGAGACATACACTAATTACGACTTACATACATATACCTCTAGAAGCTGAAAAGAGCACAAGCAATCTATTTCTACATACGAATGAAACAATGCATCGAAGACATCTCTTTGTTGTGAGGGTTTGTTTCGAATTATCTTGAACTTATAAGCCATGGATGATGGATGTAAGTTCCAACAAAGCAATCAGTATCTGAGTATAAACCCGTTTCTTGTAATTTACATATCCGGACGCTGTGAATTAAGCCCTTACGGCGTTTTTACAAAACAAGACACCACAACAAAACAACAATACACCAACAACAACAACACAACACCAACAACACCACAACAACAACGTCTTTATTACGACTGTGGAAATTACTAAACACAAAAAACTGATCTAAGTTGTGAAGATTGTATTTAATTGTGAACTATAATTATGACACCAAAATTGTCCATTGAACAGATACATTGAACAGATAATTGTTTGGTCATGATGTTACAGCCCTGTAACATCATGACCAAACATTTTTATTTACTACCTAATTTATAACCAAAATTAAACCCACGTCTCTGTAAATTAAATTCAACCCAAAAATACCGACTGCTGTGACACAGCCCTACTCTCTGTGAGAGGGTCATAATCCACCACGCGGGCCCAGTGCGGGTTGGTAGATGTCACAGATACATGCTTAGACCAAAATTTCGAAGTCATCGAAATTTTAGTCTCAGACATGCCGGTTTCCTCACGATGTTTTCCTTCACCGTTTTGAGAGCAGTGGTGATGAAATAATTTATACAAAGTAAAGCGCCTATCTGGGTTCGAACCTACGACCTAACACTCGTAAGTCACGGCCGTTACCACTGGGCCACCACTGCTCTGGTCTGACTGTGGGCCATTCGACCACAAATTATACCAAAACGTTTAAATAATTATGACAGAAAAATATTCTATTCATCAGACAGGCTATGTCGTAACATAGTGATTTACTACCGAATTAACCAAAGTAAAACCCTTATCTACTCTGTAAATAAAATGCAACCCAAAAATACCGACTGTGGTCCATTCAAACAACTATAAATTATTTCTATAATTATGACAGCAAAATGGTCCATTCAACAAATTCATAGAGCAATGATACTCCAAAACGGGAATAATCCACCATAATTTTGTTTATCAAATGTTATGAGATGGACATCATTTACGGATTCTGGCTCCACGCCAGCAAACGTAGCATTGTGGATAATGTGTACTAAAGAAGATATGAGCCGTAGTGTTTTGTTTTTTATTGCGTTTGAATATTCAAAACTGTTTGTAGCGAATATAGCGATGGTCGTATAATTTTCATGGGAAAACGGGCGAATAATTTGTTAAAACTGTGTTGTTTTGTGTTCCTGTTCTGTTTTCTGGGTAACGTTAAAACGTTCTTCTTCTTTTTATCAGATTTTATAAATTTTGTGTTTTTAACTTTATTCTTTAGCCTACAATTTCCCAATTATGGGCAAAGGCTTCCTGCAGTGCTATCCTGTAACAATCTCACCGTGAAAACTTAGGTGAAATTAGCGTGGAGTGAGCTGTCAGTGCCACTGTTGCTAGGGATTGCCCAAGACGGGATGACACTGACAGCTCACCCCACGCAAGTTCACGGTGAGATTTTGACAGAATAGGCATGCTTTTCCCTTTTCCACATATGTCTGTTCACTGCCATTGCGGGCCTCACCTTTTAGTAGGAGTCAAGTTCATCCCTCCATCATCGTCCTGATCTACAGCGATGTCGCGCATCTAAGTAGTATTCCATGGGTCACCATTAAATAGAGAAAAAAAACAAAACGCACATTACAAAAATAAAATGACATAGAATACACCTCATTTTCAACCAATTAAAGTGTATTTTTAGTTCTTTTAGCCCACAAGGCATCTATCATGTGGCAGACATGTCCGGCCCAATCCTGCTTATGATTATAAGCTTATCAAAGAAATTACCAATACAAAAACTTATTTTGTTTGTTAAGTTTTCGTACCGAAACTACAATTTCTTGAAACGTTATCTCAAAAACAAAAATACTGCCTCAAAAATCGAAACTCAATTTCGAACCCACCAACTACTTGAAAACCCACTTAGCATTTGTACTAGCACCATGACAACCAAATATTTTGCCGTCTCACCAACCGCACAAAAACGGGTCACTCGGTCCGACAGTGTTGCCAACATTGTAAATGATTGATTGCGTCGTGCCGGAAAGCATCAACAACTGGCAAGGTATTCAAATTACCGCGGGGCCACTTATAGAAATATCAAATGTTTCTTCCGGGACTTTAAATTGTACTGGGGAGTTATGAAGGAATAAATGAGTTGGGTAAGTATAGGGAAACTTTCTTCTACTATCTAGCAGCAACCGGCGTGCGTGTGTGACCAGATGTATGAACGTATAGAGGTATGAGGAACAGGGTATAAAGTTCATTCATACTCTATGGAAAAGGGAGGATCCTCTGACCAGACGGGCGCCGTGTCTGGTGGGCAACTGCCAGACGATTGATGTCGGGACGTTGTCTAAATGCTAGTTGCGCGGAAAAGTCTGCTTTCGCGATACAGGATTTTGAGTGGCGTCAGTGTGTACGTAACGTAAACGAAACAAAAGAAGTGTGTTAGGATCGTAGGTAGCAGTTGGGTTCTCTAGTTTCTGCCTACCTCGTAGGAAAACTTTATGTATGTTATGTATGTGAAACTACCACTTGGTAGAACGTTCTAAAATCATTTCTGTTTTCTTGAAAATTTGACGCTCACAAGTGCTTTGAGTGACTGTGAATTTAAAGCCATAAAAATTAATCCAAGTAGGTACTAAAATTACTTCAAAAATAAAACGCTCGCTTATTTATACAGAAACTACAGACACACAGAAACCACCTAAAATGGGTGAGCTTTGCTCTATATAAACGAAACACTTACAAATCTCTCCGTTATTCCGATAGCCCAGTGCATCTTACCTGAAAAGAAACAAAAAAACAGTATTAAAATCTGAAACATTTCGTAGGCATAATTCTAAAGATCAAACCAGGAGATTGCAAACAATGGGAGGTATTAATATCGAAGGAACGATGAATCATTTGTCTTGCTATGCTACCGGTTGCGGATTCTTATTTCCGGACTCTCTTTTTGTTTTTGGGTGGGAAGTTATCAAATGTCTTCTCCCGTTCTGGGTGGAGCGGCAGAGCGTGACAGAGTAACTAATATATTTATAATAACATGATTTAAAAGAGTGTCCATGGAGTTTCTTGCCCTTTCTTCTCCATGGGTTCCTACTACGCTTTAAATGGGCATCTTCATATTTCTGACTGACCGATTCCTTGACGATTGAAAAATGCCTGTAAATCGTTCAATTGAAATAAATGATTTGAGTTTGAGACTTTTACTGATTAAAACCCACCCGTGTTCCTTCAGTGCCCTCCTTCAGAGCCAGATTTCCTGACTCACTGGCAATTTATTTGTAAGGCCTCTAAGGACACATATTTATCCCGTTCGGACTATTGCACGTATTATTCTGTCTGTAAGGCATTCACGAACGACGGACGAGTCATTCCGTCTTGGTGAATCCCTAGCACCAATTGCACTGACAGCACACTCCACGACAGATAATTTAATGAGAAATTGTGATTGGAATACAGTAATTGTGCTTTAACTAGTGCCTCTATTTTCTTCGCCCGACAACCCACGCCTACTTACAAAGTTCAACTTAGTATTTGAGATCATGAATCCAAGTAATATCGCTGATGAGGGTCTAATCCCATAATATACCCCTTGGGCAGACTGGCTGTCAGACTTTCGGGCTGTCAAAGATTTACATATGACAGCCGACAGCCGGGACAACAGTGTAACGTGCTTTTCTAGGCACAGGTCATCCATCCAAGGACCGACTTAGACAAGAGTAGGTTAAACTTCGGTCGAACTGAGTGGCTGTTTAGCCAAGAGTTGGAGAAGGTGTACATAATCACAGCAAAAAATTGTACCCAATTTCTTCTACATACCTACATATTTTATTCTGAATTCTCAAACCAAATAAATTAACTAAAACCCAATTAGATAATATCGACACGTTACGGAAAAACGTTCGTAAATTTCATATTCTAAATAGTGGTCCGCTGCAGCACTAAAACGCGGTATAAATGGCTAGGTCAAACTAGACCCGCCGCGGTCTACTGGCGTCATTTCGGTATAGACCGGCGTGGCAGGGTTACGTGCATTCGAAGTCCGAAGTGAATGGGACGTTTTTTTAAAGACTTATTTTAATTCTGGTTCTATGGTATGTGATTTTATCAGTTGGGTGGAGGATTTTTTCGGGAATAGTGGATTGGTTCTAAATTACACAAGTATGTGGATATGCTAACTGCTATATCTATTTAAATAGCTAAATTCAAACACTATATGAATTAAAATCACGTAACGGCTGATTTAACCAAATTCAGATTTGTTTTTCTCTGTGGAATAAAATTGACGTATGACAGTTCCAATATGGAATAACTGTCAAAAATTAAAAATTAACTCTAAGGATGGGTCATAAATCTTCTCTTATACATAAAATCAAATGATGTTCGTGTCTCGCTAAAACTTCAAAAACATGCTAACATGATTAGTTTTTTTTTGTGTTTTGTTCGCTCTAATCCAGGATTGGTTTGAAAAATTAAATTAAAGGCACTGCAACGCATGCTGCATTGGTATTAGCTAGTTCTAGGTATATCTTATTTCCAACTACGTTGAGGTATACATATAAAAAATCTGTAGACGAGGCGTTTCTGTACATTGAAAATATAAAAAAGTAATTGGGCTGTTAAAGGAGACAACAGAAGTCACTTCTGTCAGTTTTTTTTTGTCTGTTTGTAAGTGAAAGATTCGTTAGATCAGGTATCACGTAAAAAGTACGAAACCAATATGATTAGCTTTTAATCCTCAAACATTGTGTATAACTCGGACTTACATTTAGTTTTTGTTTCATAGTAATCGCGTCCGTCTATCAAAAGATATTATCAATTTGAAGTTTTCAAGAACTTTTCATTACGTAATGTAGGTACATACACGTAACGACATCTATTTACGCTAAATAGTACTAATGAATATATGATTATGACAACCATAATAAATTATGTTAATAATAATGAGTTATAAAGGTGTGTTATTTCAAAAATAATATTAATAATAATGATTACAATGTTATAAAAATCGCTTTCCATTGGTGGCTGATTAGTAAGTCAAAAATAATTTAAAATGAAAAGTGTTGATAGTGTAAGATAATAATAATTGATGTGGTTGATAAATGCATGCAATGATAATTAATTTATTAGTTTAAACATTAGCCACTTTTTAAAGTCAAGTAGAGTTCAGTTTTATTTAAAAGAGTTATTTATGTGCAGAGCGAGTTTCGTGTTATCAACTGTAATCGATAGATGAAGTTAAACAAAGCTCGTCATTTTCTGAACCGCGGTGTTTTAAGATTTTCCTTAGAATAGTGAGAGTCATTCGTATATTTCTTAATTTTGTGCAATTAATTGAAATTATTGTAATAAAATTGTCGGCAATAAAGTAGTTCCGTAAGTACATACTGTTTGTTCAGGGGTTCTGTAGTCTGGACCTGGCTCTTGGAGTTTTTGGTTCTGAATTTCTATCTAGAGGTCGCATCTCGTTAAAGCATGCACTCAAGTTCTCACTTAGTTCTTCAACCGAATCTTTCAAAGAAAAACTAAAGATTCATTGAGCCATCTTTATAACTGACTTCAAGAGGAAGAAGTTCTAAATTCGTCTGTTTTTATGGTTCCGTAGCCAAATGGCATATAGAAACGGAACTCTTATTTCGTCGTGTCCGTCTGTCCGTCCGTATGTCACACAGCCAATTAATTGGGAGGTTTATTTTTTGTGAAACGGAAGAAAGAAATACAGCAACTGGTTAAGTACCTAACAGTGGTCAACTGATAATGGAATGCGAAGAAACCCTCCCTACTGTCACGGAACTCTTCAACGACGAACATTAAAGTCAAAATAAAAACACAGGCAGTTTTGAACGTTAAGAATTTACATTTACATGGAATATACCTACATAAATGTGGCTCCGATGCCGAAAATCAGGAAATCAAAATCCAAAGTGGCAGCCATAACCAGAGGTGCATCTCAGTAAATGGGTAGCTTTTCAAACGGGCATATGGATGTTGGAGGTTTTACGAGGGCCTAGCAGATGTTAGAGTGGTTCTAACATCGTTCAAAGAGAAAATTTTTCTTAATTTAAACAAGTTTTTAATATATTCATATCTCGAACAAAGGATACACAGATACAATACAAATATCAATAATATTACATTAAAAATTTCATTCTTTTTTTTTACCGATTTTTTCAACAACGCTCATAAAGCGTGATCCTAATTCACCATGATAACATTACACTTCAGTACACTCCGCCAGACGAGCCGACGATTTATTGAGTACGGCAGTTGCAGCCTGGCGCCTTGATTTGTATTTATTCTCAAAATGAAAGTGACACTTCGTCGCATTGACATTAAAATCTTTGAAGTCCCAGTGACTGCATTCGAAAGGGCTGTGGTTAAGAACCCCAGGTAGCGCTTCCCACCAGGCAAGATTGGAAGACTCTTCCTTTTCAATGGTGGTACCTTCACCTTCTCCAAGCGACACATTACTGTTTTCCGACATGCACGCGAGCGAAGTCGCGGGCACAGCTAATCTATGCAAACATTATTCTTTCGCTAATGGAAAGCAACAGTATTGCCAAAAGTCATAGGATATTTTATGTTAAAACAAGAAGCTTCACGCCGACGAAGTCGCGAGCAGAATCTAGTCACTTATAAAATATATATATAACACAAGACACAAATCGTGGGAACAAGCAGACAAAGAGATGAATATTTTTTTCTTTTAAAACTTATCACAGTTAGTGATACTTTACTGACATTACAATATAGCCTTATAGGTAATTTAAATAAAACTTAATTTGCTAAATAATTATACCCCAACTTAGTCCGGAAAATGCTAGGCATGAAAAAAAACAGCAAAATAATATTTAACACAGGTTATGATTAGGTAAGTCAGTTTTCACTCAATTAATAATCTCTAATGTATGTACGAAATGCGGTGACATGGTAACTCAGTCAGAAATAGTTGACGTAACTAGTTATAGCTACTTGCTATTGAATGCCAAACCAAAGGTCACAGGAGCCGGTGAACTATTGTGGTGAAACCACAGCCTACGCAAACATTCTCGTCCAGTGAACTTCGTGATATGGTACATTAATAATAGTCGCACACATTTCAAAATTACATTAAATTATGTTCAACCCTATGCACATTAATAATAAGTATAATACATCCATAATTCCAGGCAACTAGAACACATAAGCCACCCAAACCCATTGTCTAAAAAACTTTGTTCCACCAACCGGGGGTTGTTATTGGATGCACCTGCATAGTCCAGGGAGAATCGTCGGTTGGTGCGTCATTTAACAAAAAATTACTGGTTTCTACAAGTTAGCTTCGGCCCCTCGTACGCCTTCCAAAGGTCCGAGAAATGTCAAAGAATGATAATAATGCAATTTATTGCATCACCACTGCCATCGAAACGGTTAAGGAAAGCATCGTGAGGAAATCCGCATGTCCATTTAATAAATGGAAGATATTTTGCAATCTACCAACCCGTACTGGGTTCACGGGGTGCAGTACAGCCCTCTTCCTCTATCAAAGACACCTCGGTATGCTGATAATGCCCAGGCACCCTATTAATCTTCTGTAAAAATATCTTGGGGCTGGATATGAAACTATTAAAAATATCTTGTGGCTGGATATTAAGCTATTAAAAATATCTTGTTGCTGGATATTAAACTATTAAAAATATCTTGTGTCTGGATATTAAGCTATTAAAAATATCTTGTGGCTGGATATTAAGCTATTAAAAATATCTTGTGGCTGGATATTAAACTATTATAAATATCTTGTGGCTGGATATTAAAATATAGAATCTTACTGTTAATATTTATTTTAGACAAAGCCGAGCAAACTTGTTTAAAAAAAGAAAAAGTCGTTAATCGAGCGAAACTTTAACAATTACGTAACTGTCTTGTACATGGAGAGAAAAAGATCCAATAACTCTTATGCTAAAGTAAAAGATTATACAAACGTATTGATGTTTCGACTACTCGCACGATGGCAGCACCGAAGGTGGCTTAATTGGCTGTCATTGCACACGTGTACTGGTTTTTTTTAGAGCAAAGACAGTAGTCGTTTGAGTGAAAGCAAAACACGCGCGCATCGTCTGAATCGGTCGAAATCCTAACGGAAATCAAATCATGCCCTATTTCACGTGTGATCAACCCTCTAATCGTGAAACCCTGAAGCTAGCTGACGTCATTCATCGCCGGCTGTCGCTGGAAACCAACGCTGGTGCTCTGCATTAAGCTGAGCGATGGCCGTTTTGCGTGGATGTGACGCATATTTTCCCCCGACATGTTGTTTTTGGTGTTTGTATTCGTACACTGCATCATATTTACCGCAAATAAACTTTTCTCTCTTTCTTTCTTTTAGCTTATGGATAATTGGAAGCTCAACGAGCGCCGGAGCAGTCCAAGGTACGTGAGTGCAGTTTATTCGCTGCGTCCTATGTCGGATTGTTGAACATCGTATTTATACATAGGTAAATCATTATTTCCCAGTGGAGTATTAAATACTACACTGGGAAATAGTGATTTATACACCAAATGCTTAATGCCTATGTTTGCGATGATATGTATGCTGCTACGATGATATGGATGGTATGCTACAGTGTGACTGTTTCAAAATATCAATGCAACTAACATAGATTTTAAGGAGCCTCCTCTTAGGCTGCCTCGTTGGTCTAGTGGTCGCATGAGGTCCTGGGTTCGATTCCCAGGTCGGGCAAAGTGTTATTGGGTTTTTCTATCTAGAATTTCTCAGTAGCAGCCCGGAGTCTGGATTTGTGCCCGGTTGATGGCAATAGGCTCGCCCTCTATTACTACTTATATGGGACTTAAGCATAACTGGCGAAATGTGGGTGTACTATAGGTAGGTACACCTCTGTCTAACCCTTCTGGGATTGCAGGCGTGATGTTTTGTATTAATAGTTATGATTTCTGCCTGGTCGATGGCAATAGGCTAGCTCTCTTAAATTATACTTGAACATAACTGGCGAAATGTGGGTATACTATAGGTACACCTCTGTCTAACCCTTCTGGGATTACAGGTGTGATGTTATGTGATCATACTTATGATTTCTGCCCGGTCAATGGCAATAGGCTAGCTCTCTTAAATTATACTTGAACATAACTGGCGAAATGTGGGTATACTATAGGTACACCTCTGTCTAACCCTTCTGGGATTACAGGTGTGATGTTATGTGATCATACTTATGATTTCTGCCCGGTCAATGGCAATAGGCTAGCTCTCTTAAATTATACTTGAACATAACTGGCGAAATGTGGGTGTAATATAGGTAGGTACACCTCTGTCTAACCCTTCTGGGATTACAGGTGTGACGTTATGTAATCATACTTATGATTTCTGCCCGGTTAATGGCAATAAGCTAGCTCTCTTAAATTATACTTAAAACATAACTGGCAAAATCTGGGTGTACTTTAGATACTCTTCTGCCTAACCCTTCGGGGATTAGAGGCGTCATGTTATATTATGTTGTTATAATACTTTTCCAGACGAACCCATAAACAAGAAGCACTAACAACTAAAAAGGTAAAAAACAAGGTTCTGTTCGGTTTTTGTATCACACGTAATCTGTACGTTTTATGCCTTATTTAATGACTTCGGACAGATCCATAATAAAAAATTTAGTAAAAGTCTAATTTCCTATGATATGTATGGGAATTCTAGTAATCAAACCTCAGTTGTTCCGATAGTTTTTAAATCTGTTGAGAAACAGAATCGAGTTTTCCTAGAAACGTATTTCTCTAGAAAATTATATCTGCATCGCAATAAGACAAAGTTCACCCATTACACACCGTGAATACCTAAATACAGTTTCCAGAACTACATAAATGTGCTCTTCTAAGCAATATAGACAGTTTCTAAATATATTGACTATCCATCAAAGGTCAGGGGTCAAGCCGAACTACTGAACTATAGTGGAACACACTGCCTACGCAAATTTTCACAAAGCTCAGTTACATAATTTATTGAAAGTTCCATTGGATACGTGCTGGTATCTATTTGCTACCAAAAACTTGGGTACTCTTGCCTTTTCTGTGGACACACTCATGTATTATTTATTACATTATTTATGTGTTTTGACACAATCTGACAAAATACATAAATAATTATTAGACCGACGATAATTTTGACATTCCGATATATTGAAAGGTATTGTTTTCAGGTTCATAGAGTAGGTATTACTCTATGACCCTGAAAACAATACCTTTCCCTAGAGAAATTGTGCAATTTTCACATTAAATAAATAAATAAGTTTTCTTTATTTTTATAAAACGTCTACCAAAAGTGTACATTTAGCCAACAGTAGTAAGATTTCCCATACAATATTACAGTGCCTAAAAATTATTATTATTATTTATTATTTTTAGCCTATGTTGTCCCACTGCAGGGCAAAGGCCTCCCTTTCTCTTTTCTACTCTTCTCTGTCTTGAGCTAGTGTGGACCAACCCGGTCTATAAGTGTCAATCTTGTCCCGCCATCTTCTCTTGCGTTTGCCTCGATGTCGCCGGATGTTTTCGGGGAGCCACATGGTGGTAGAGGCCCATGATTCGTTCGACATGCAGCTAACGTCTCAGCCCAGTCCCACTTAAGCTTGGCTGCTTTTTGAGTGACGTCGGCGATTTGTGTTTTGGAGCGCAGCACTGTGTTCCTAACAATTACCTAAAATATTTTTTTTTTTTTTGCATGTACAAGTAATGATGGTTTGGAATTTCAATGTAAGGTAGCGACCCGCCCGATCTAGGTTAATTCACATAGTTATTCCATCATTGTTTCGAGATATACTTTTGTGATAGTATACGGACGTAAGAGTGATCTTATTTTTACCTTTTATTTAACAAAACTCTATATTCCACTATGACATGTCAGACTGATACAAAGAACTACTTATATTAAATTCGGTATCGTTCTAAATATACAACATGTAACAAAAACTCTGTCCGATCCAACACAGGCGTATTCCTGGTTTAAAATACGTACTAGAAAAAATATAAAAAAAAAATTAAACTCTTATAAACCAAAACTTATTGATTTTTATTTTTATGAACCATGCGAAATTTAACACTAAATATGGTAAATCATAAGTTGTCAATAATCCACCGGCCGACGATTACCTATTTACCTATTTTTTTTTCAAAGGACACCGCCCTGCACTAGACGCGCTGTATGCACTCTTTTAACGAGTCATCGACCTTTTGATGTAGCCGACTGTTTGCCTACTGGCACGCTACTTGTTTGTTGCCAGTCTCACGTGGAGATAGCTTTCGATCGGATGTCCGTACGTATCACGTGCCACTATCGTATCGCGAACAATGTCGTATTCCGATCAGGAATATTTTAATACGTTGATTTTTATTAAGGGGGTCATGCTAAACAAATCGTTTTTAAAAGTGAGTGTGATTCTCGAATCGAAGTAAGAGCTTGGATTATGGAAGCTTTCGACTCACACAAGTCGTAGACAAGTGCGCTGCGAAGAGTACGTGAAAATTTAATAAAATAATGTCGAAAGTGTATTAATGTTGGAGGTAGACGTAAGAAACACGATCGCCGAGGTGTGCAACAAGTAAATGTTTCAATAAACTTATACCTACATTGCCAAAAGCACATAATACGAGTATTAACTCAATCAATAATAATTGTTTATTTTTATACAGAAGGTCAGAAATCAGGGTCATTTAGCGTCTATACTTACAATACAATATCAGCTGATACCTACGCGTAGGCATAACGTAGGTTTCTTTAGTAGTAAGTTCGTTTGGCGGCATCCGACAAAGCACCGCCTCGCTCAGGCGGCTTCTTTGACACGAAACTGTAGGTGAACTTTGTGGAGCGATCAGTGTTGCCTTTGGTATGATTATTTTTAATTATTTAAATTAATTATATTCATTGGGGAAAAGTAATAATCTCGTATCCATTCAATGATTACGTATTTGTGTACGCAGTACGATATTAAATAACACCGTCTAGGATCGGACAGGGTTTTTGTTACATGCTGTATATAGTTTTGGTATAGAACTGTAATATGAATTGAGCCATGTGTGTCATGGCTACATTCTTATTAGAGTTCTGTAACAAAATTGAAAATGAATCTTTTTGGTGCGACTTTGGCAGTCCGTCTGGCTGTCTGTCTTATACGGTTGCTTATTTCATGTACTAATAATGCTACCATATGATTCTGTGTTTTTTAGTCATGGGCTTTGAATTATTTCAATCAAATTTTGTTTTGCGGTCGCAAAAAATTACAACGTTTTTCCTATTATTTTTACTAGTTAAAGAACCCGCAGTGGTCGAGTTAGAGTCGCTACTTGCCGGTGTTTTTTTTAATGAGACCTTCTGTAGATTCAGACCAGACCTCAAAACAGTCGTGGTTGTTACGTTCGTTAGGGAATAGATATAAGAGGGTAGTCGGCCAAATAAAACAATGTACATTTAATGATACTCGTACAAAAGTAACCCGAAAAATGTGGTTGTCATTATTGTAACTGTTATTGTTCGATGTACAATAGCTCTAAGAATAGGAGGATTTATAAGAATATTTGGGAGGTTTATCTTGTTGCTATTTAACAAAAGGGATTCACACAAACATACATAATTATTATTCGTTCAAACAACGTTTAGCTAGAAGATCGGTTGCCGCCACACATTGTCCGGAATTAACCGTTGAATGACGTCACTAAAATGTTCCTTTTTTTGGAAGTAATTTGGTGTGATTTCCTAAAGAGCTTTTTTGCTCAAACCTCTTCAAGCCATGGGACAAGTTCCTTTCTCTACTTGTCCCATGTTTCTTGGGGTCGGCACAAAACGTTTTTTCTTCCATTCAAAGAATGAAACTGTGAATGAAAGAATGAAGAATGATTTCATTCACTCCCTTTTTAGGGTTCCCTAGTCAACAAGGAACCCTTATAGTTTTGTTATGTCCGTCCGTCTGTCCGCAGCTTAGCTCAGAGACTCTTAGTACTGCAAAGCTGGAATTTGGCATGAATATACATAATTATATTAGTCAGGCCGACAAAGCGTTTTTCTGTTTAGGGTTATTCTAGACGTAAAGTGGCGATGTTTTTTTTTCTAAAAATAAAAAATTGAAAATATGGAGGGTGAGTGAAACGCATTTTTGGATTCGCGAAGTTTATTGTTAGTCAGTTGTATCCCCCACCTGCCAGCTAAATAGTTGGATTTGGATATGTGAAAAAATCACGGTATGACGAAGTTAAAAGGAAAACTATCACAGCTAAGTAAGCTTTAAAAATTAACGAGTAATAGTCGAACAACTTACTTATGTTTTTCTACTACAATATTAAGTTTGTTCTTGGGATAAATGACTGTACATAACATAACATCACGCCTTGTTTCCCCGAAGGGTTGGGCAGAGGTTGGGTTTGGAAGGGTTGGGTTGGGTTGGTGTGATGTGCATGAGAGCAAAACAAATAAATAAATAAAATTCATCCAACTACGTAAAACTTCATTTTGCGTGGTCCGACACGCACTTAGTCGGTTTTCGTTCATAGCATCTCTCCAATTCATTCAATTATTATTAATAGACCTTCATTAGGCCACATTTAAACGATGCAACTTTCTTGCTTGTTGCGCACAATAAAATTGAAGCAAACTCAAATAAATGCTTTATTTATTTCAAATAAACTATAAACTAATTACAGGCATTTTTGAATTGTGAAGGGGTAGGTCAGTCAGAAATATGAAGCTAGTTGCCCATTCCAAAGCGTAGTAGGTACCTATGGAGAAGAAAGGGCAAGAAACTCCATGGACACACTTTTGAATAATAATGTTACATAAAATTATTTGCATTATTCATGTTGAAATTATATAAATGTGAGAACGATGTATTAGGACTTGGACGTTAACGGCGTCCATTATGAAAAACATACAAAACAAAAAGAACAATTTAGAAATTAAAATAAGCCGTGGCAGCCAAGAGATGACCAGTCCCACTGACGTCGCCCGTTCACGTACATAACGTATGGATCAGCACCATTCAGCTCAACCATTTTGAAGCAACAATTGACTGGCATCGTCAAAAACAGTATTTAGGCGGTACAACTTTTATTATTGCTTACCGTGTCTATATCCATCGGCCTAAATTTTTCCCATATTGGGTCCGCTTCCAGTCTCACCGGATACAGTTGAATACCAGTATTTTACATGGAGCCTGCCGATCTGAACTCCACAACACAGTTATTGGGTAACACTATACACTTCGGTAAGAGTTGTCTGATTTGGGCTCCTGACTCCCCGAAACGACTGTCGAAGATCTACGGTTGACAGCCAGGACCAACGGCGTATCGTGTTTGCCAAGGTACGGAGGCGTATCGATATGTAATGGATGGTAACTCATCCAAGGATCGACCGCGGTAAGCATAGCTTAACCTTCGTTTGATCTGTGCGGCTGTCATTATTTAGCTACGAGCCCCTTTTTTTTGTTCCGGGGTGGAAAATCCTCATGGATGTCCTCCGTCCTTGGGCTGTCAGACTCTTACTGTCTAAAAACCACCCCTGTGTTCCATCTCACAACTTGTCGGGCTCGCGGAAACATACGATTTGACGTAACCCCGACTGGTGCCAGCCCGCTACGGCGGGCCTCCTTTGGGGGGGGAGTGAGGTGTTTGACTCACCTCGCAACGACTAAGAGGCCCCGCGCGTGGAACACTACGCGCCACTACGCAAACAACCCACAAATGCACCACAATTTCGTGCAAACCTAAACAGTTGACAAACTACTGGTATAATTACCCCGTCCAGCTTAATTAAGCTACCGCCGTTTAAGTACTAAAACAGAGAGAAAAATTTGCATTTTTTTCATATTTCTAAAATAAAAGCTGAGAGTTGCCAACATTTTTGTGTTCATTAAGAAGTTTATACCTGGATGTTGGTTTATGGTGATCCAGGGATAATGCTGCGAACTTTTGATCTCTTGAGGATACGAAGATGGATGAGGTCTAAGCGCGGCTTTTGTCACGATACGTGTAAAAAGTAGGGATAACTATTTTGTGGAAGTTATTTTTTTGTAAAAAGTTATTGCTGAACGGTGTCGGTTAGTAATAAAGACATAGTTGAGTTATTCCAGAATAACAGCATCTCTCTAGAATTAGATTAGTACCTACTAAGTACATACAAAGAATACCAACTTGACAGATCACCCTATAGATCTTTTCAGCATGAGTTTCGCATCATACAGACGCTCCCCCTATTTAAACAGTGCGAACAGTGCACGTCTATGCTCAAATTGGTTTGTTTTGGTAGTGTTCTAGATTTAGGTCTTCTAGACACACTTTATTTTAAGTTTTGTCTCTACCAATCATAATGTCAATGTCATACATATCTGTTATTTGCATGGTTACTCAAATGCTAATTTTAAGTGTTATTTAATTAGAATTGTAAGTGAGTGTGCTGTTGGTGTGCTTATGTAAATAAATAAATAAACTCTTGTCTTCCTCACATGGGGGTAGGCAGAAACTACAGAATCCTATCTCCTACGATCCTTACATACTCGTTTCGGTTCGTTTACGTTAATACATATGGTCAAACACGCAACCCAAGTTCCCAGTACTACGCACCTGACCTTTCTGAAGGACTTCACTAATAAGGTCGCTATAATGTCCTTCTAGGGCGTCCCCTCATGGCATTTCCTTTCACATCTACCTTGTAAACACCTTTTGTCGCCACTCTAAACCATTTAGAATACTTTTTTCAATGTCTGTCAATTCTTCTTTTAAACCACACCGTTCCCTTATCACATAATTCCTCAGCCTATCTATCATTCCTAGGTAATTGGTACAAATGTCCATGGTAAGATCAATATCCAAACTTGCGCACAGCTAGAACAGTGGTGGCCCAGTGGTCTCGGCCCCGACTTACATTGTAGTTGTAGGTCGTTGGTTCGAACCCAAGAAAGCAAATTACTTAGTGTAATCATCGTAAGGAAACCCGGTATGTCCTTTAACAAAAAAATCGAAGACATGTGACATCCACTAACTCGCACTGGGCTCGCGTGGTGGATTACGGCCCGCTCCTTCTCACAGAGAGGAGGCCTGTGCCCAGCAGTGGCAACATTATGCAATATCCAAACTTGCTATTATGCTCACGCTAAGGCTCGACGTGTCGGCACAATATTCTATGGTTAAATATAACCATAACAATCAAGAAATTGGGTTAAGAGGTTAGGTTTCAGGTTCTGGAGTCGCGACCGCGTACCGGAAGACACAAGCTGGACCGACGACCTCGTGAAGACCGCAGGAATCCGCTGGATGCGGGAAGCACATAACCGTTTTAAGTGGCAATGCTTGGGGGAGGCCTATGTCCAGCAATGGACGTCTTTCGGCTGAAATGATGATCATGATGAATCAAGAAATTTAACTTAATACGTAGTTTTAGATCGCGGCTGTATAGATACAGCCGCACGGATTGATCGAAGGTCAAGCTAAGGTTGCCGCCGTTGGTTTGTGGATGGGTGACCATCCATAAAATATCGAGAGTCTCCTCCGTGACTCGGAAAGCACGTGAAGCCGTTGTTCCCCGAGTGACATTAGTAAATCGTTGACGTTATGGGGAGTCCGGAGCCCAAAAGACTCACAAATAGTCTTACCAAGGGGTATCGTGTTACCCAGTTACTGGGTTGTGGAAGTCAGACAGGCAGTCGCTCCATGTGAAATACTGGGATTCAGCTGCATCCGGTATTACTGCAATCCAACCCCAACAGTTCTGAAAAGGCACGCAAAGAGTTTGATTGATGTAGTTTTAGATACTTCCATGTTCTCGACATAAGTCACAATTATTATTGGATCTTATTCCATATATTTGGAGGAAGATTAATTTTACCCTCAGAACGCAACCCCAAAACCTCACGCCATAATTCCGCAGTCACTTCAAATGCCCCCACTCATCCCCATGTCAAAAACCTACTTATGAAGACCACCTCTAAATAAGCCTGCCTTCCCTCGAGACACACCTTTCAAAAGGGATTAGCCCTCCTCTATCATTTCACTTCTGTCCTGCAAAAACCTTGGACCTTACATATTCCCGGGCGTAAAAATAATTTATTAAGGTTTAGAGCTACTTAATTTAGTGGCTTCACGAAGGAGTATTTGAAGTCATGTTTTGGAGTTAAGATTTAATTATTGACGACATAATTTTTTTTATTTTTTTCTCTTCGTTGTTGTACGGACCTGGACAAAGTGCCATTCTATCAGCGAAAATGATGACTTAAAGTCTTATATGAGACTGACATAAGCTACCGAATAGCATGTGCCAATGGGGATGGCAAGTTAAAGCTAATCTCAGATGGCGTTGCGTGCGGTTGTTCTCAATGGCGTCAGTATGACATTTCTTGAATCGTGTAAACAAACCAAAAAAACAAACATTTTGGGCGATTAGTATAGTTTACTTGTTAACATGGACGCGGCAATGTATTCTACTTGGAGCTTGCTTGAACTTAAAGCCGAGTTAAAGAGAAGAGGGGCGTCTGTTAAAGGAAGAAAAGCTGATTAAGTGGAAAGGTAGGACTCTTGAAAAAAACTTTTTAGGAGCTGTTTGCCTAGACCTAGTTCAACGTAGACCTTTGAAATCAATACGCTTACAATGTTTGAACGAATATTATTATAATTAAATAACTTGTTAGTCGTTAATACGTATATTAATTACATATTTTTTTAATTGTTATTTTGTTTGTGAAAACTTTCATGTATTGTATATAAGTTAAAATTATTGAATCAAACTAATTCAGGATTATATTTACAACAGCTTAACTGATGCATAACTTTATTTAAGTAATAGGTAGTTCTTTTTACTTTTAGTGTTAAAGAGAGAGGAATAATTGGTTATATTTTTCCAGGTTAAAGCTGTATGACAAAAACTTAGTACACCACAACTCTCTCCAAATCCAACAGAACCCTCTATCATACATCCACTATTGGCTTGTACCATGACATAAATATTAACTCTATTTTACCTCCTCTTGAAAGACAATGCATTAGATAATTTTGAAACGTAAATAATTCTTATCGGTTTAATTTTATGTGATAGTAGGTAGTTCCTATTTTACTAATACTAAATATTTCTGCCATTTTGCAGTTTCAACAAAAAACAGATGCATCAGGAAAGTTATATGAAGCCAGATTCCTCATATTGATAAGATCTGCATTTTTAAAAGGTCACTTTTATATAAAAGGATTTGTTAAGAAGACAATGAAAAAACTGACCAGGGTGGCATGGCATGTCATGTTCATATCTAAAGATAGGCCAAGTGCATCACCAGATGTCTTACTTTGTGTAGATACAGTTATTGAAATAAAATGCCCTTATTTTAGCAGAAACAGACTTATTAGCCCTGAATCTGTACCTTATAAACAGAGTCAAAATGGGGAATTACTGTTAAAACGAACCTGCCTATATGATTTTCAAGTACAAGAACAACTGTACTGCAGTGGCAATAAATTCTGTAATTTATTTATATTGAAAAAGATGAGTTGTTCGTATAAAACATATTATAAAGTAAGATTATTTTACGATAACTATATATAGGATGATATTATGAATAAATATCTGTATAAAGATACAATAAAAACACCTATAAGTTATTTATGAGTTTTATTTATGATACACTCTCGGAAATTGCATAATATTATACATTTAAAATATGTTTGAAGCTAAAGGAACATAGTAAGCATTAAGCTCAGTTTTTAAATTCTTATAGGTCTTAGTTAAGCTGTTCAGTAGAAACTCCGCTTACCCCACTCACACCTGTATTTCAAATGATCTGCCATAGGCAGTAATGTTGACAAAACAAATTTAAATTTCCCATTCTTTTCTAATCAAGTGTAAAACTTGACATACTCATCATGACCTTCTAAAAGGTCTGCTGAAAAAAGAGACAGCATTGTGGCAGTCTGGGTAGAAACTGATGTTTTGGTAATTTGATTGTTAACATTGTCACCACAATCAACAGGTGTAACAAGAGAAGAAATTTCTAACTCTCTTTCGTATTACATTATGTTGTGGATTCTGAGAAATAGAAGGATGTGGGTTTTGATTGCTTGAAAGATGTTGGAAAAGATTCTTTTGAATGTTTCTCTTAGCATGTCTTTCGTCTCTCGCACGAGCACTGGCTGATATCCTTTTCTGGTTCCATGAAAAGACACTTGGTACTGCTTCTTTCTTTAAAAGTTTGTGTACACAGGGCAAACCTTAAAACAAGATGAACAATGATAAATATTTAAAGATATAAAGTAATGTTAACAATTTATGTATATAGACACTAGCTTAAATAGAAGATTTATCGTTTATAACACCCACCTAAACTCACACTTTGTTTGGTAATCATTTTCATGAAAATGATCTCGACATAACCTCGTCGTCATAGTAGGCTCAAAGGTTTTAATCCTTACGGCAGCTATCCACTTAATTCTTTTAATATGATTCATTGGAAATTTGTGTTGGCCTACGTTTTAACACCCAATTACACAACACTTTGTAATTTCTATGTTATTTGTGATCAACTTCTTTAGGATGCTATACAATTTGACAGCTAGTTTGGAACAATCGTTACAGCGCCACTTTGACAGTTGCCTTCCCCATTTGATTGAAGTACGAAACAAATCGTTTCGTACTTCAATAATATTGGCATATGCTAAAGGGCCTAGACAAGAGTTGCAACTCTGGGTCCTTAACCCTCTTCTTTAAGAGACTGACAACATCTAAAACGCAGTCACTGTGGGACAACATGAAAAGAAGAAAGAGAAGCGCGATGACACAACGTTAGAATTCATTGCAAAAAATGAAGCAATTATCTATTTACAAAAAATCTTTTGACTGAACAAAAAAAAACAAAACAATAATAATAATATGTTGCATGTAGAATAATCTGACAAATAATCAGAATGATTGCATACAAATTAGTACGGTTTTTAACCGTTAAAAAAATGAGGTATCTTCGTGATTTTTTCTATAGTGTCAAATTAGTTGTATTTTGTTTTGAACACACTAGCATATATCCTGAAGAATATCATATATTTTTCTGATTTTGTTTACTGCAGTGGATCATAGACTTTTAAGCATTATAAAACTTGAGTTTAGGTCCTGTAGTCTCCTCAAAATAGGAATGCATCATCATTCCATACTGCAGCGCGCCGCGTGCGCAGGCCGAGTGACCGCTCTGCTACCGCTACCGCGATGGTGTCGCCCCGTCGTGAATTTCGTGAAGTACCGGCTAATACGTGATGTGCAGTGAGTGGTTTTTTAACTTTTTTTTTTGTTGACAGTGATAGATTTTTTTATCGTCAGAGTTTGTATTAGTAGCTCCAAGCTTTTCTCAAATAAATTAAGTACCGTTTAGTGTCTCGAACTGGCAGTTCCTCTTTATTAGCTCAAAAGCTGGTAAATAAAAGCTGAGGGGTGCATAACAAGTGATCAATAAGATGAACTTATATAGCATAATCAGTCTATAACGATCCAACTACTGGGACACAGGGCCCTTCTATGTGAGAGGGAGCCAATCAACCACGCCGGCCCAGCGCGGATTGGTAAATATCACACGTTATCGAATTTTTCTAGGAAGTGCCGATTTCCCCATGATGTTTTCCTTCGCCGTTTTGAGAGCAGTGGTGATGAAATTAATTAAACAAAGTAGTTTGCTTTCCTGGGTTAGAACCCACGACCTACAACTCATTAGTCGGGGTCGTTAGACTGGACCACCATTGCTAGTAGACTGCTCTAGATGAAGGCGTTAAAGGAATAATGATAAGAAGTATGGCACTCGTGGGTTGCAGCTGAAAACCAGCGTCAGGTGTCACCTTGTGTTGTCATCTGACATTATGCTGAGCTGAGGCCCTTTTGGTATTACTTTATATGTTTTCTGTTTTTTATAGTTTTACGTTGTAGTTTTTTTGTGTTGCATTAAACGCATTTATCTTTCTTTCTTTTTCTTTCAAGAATTCTTCCTTTTTTGGGTGTCGTACCTAAAGGGTCCCAACGGAACCCTGTTACTATGCTTTCGCTGTCCGTCCGTCTGTCTGTCAGCGGGCTGTGTTTCATGAACCGTATTATGGAGACAGATGAATTTTTTACAGTGTGTATTGCCGCTATAACAACAAAAAAAAGTAAAAAGTTAAAACTGGTCCCCATTCAAGAAACGTGTTTAAAAAAATATGTAGAGTTAAATATTGCACGGTGGCACGGAACCCTTCGTGTGCTAGTCCGACTCGCACTTGGCCGGTTTTCTAGAACCTCACGAAAACCAAAGAGTGTAATTGAAAATCATTTATCATTTTGCATCTTATTATTCCGTACTCCAAAAGGCTATCTATCATTCTTAAATAAAATTTAAATAGAATCATAATTAAGTTATGATGTTTTAATAATTCACGGTAATTTGCTTTAAAATTTTCCGCCCTGACTTACTTTGCGAAATTAATTTAATGTTAACTAAGCGGATATATAATTGATATAAAATGGCGGAATGGCAAAACAGGATTTTATAACAGACTGTAAGAGCACGTTCGCACGGACGTTAATATATCGCGGCGGGATTTTTTCGCGCACTGCATCTTCAATGCACTGTTTAAAATCCAACAGTGTGCTTTCTCGACGCGCTGTTGACGCGACTCAATGCATTCTGTTGGATTCTCAATGCTCGGTTCAACAAAATCCAGTGCGTTCTTTACAGATTTTTTACTGGTGCAAAAAGTTTTAATGAAAAATTAATAAATATTTTAACGTTCATGCGTACATGGGCTAAACCTTTTATATGACTCACGTGTGATCAGTGATAATATCCAACGTGCCATTTTCATCCTTATAAGCTACGGTTGGTTACCTTTAAGAGCAGTGGCCGCTAAAGCAGACGTTTCATTTTTGTATAGGAGTCCGGCTATAACTTAAAAAAACCTGGGTAACGAACTCCTGAATACAATAAATAATGTTTTTGTTTCATAATAACCGATATTTTGTAAGCACTAAATAAAAACTGAAAATATTTTGACGTTTATCATGACAGTTACGACAGCTTGGTGAGATGACGTTTATTTATTTATCCTGACTGACTGATGTCATTGTCAAGATTCAATAGCGACACAAACAATATGTTTGCATTTTTCGCCTAGTAGTACCTACAAATCCACAATTCACAAAAGTAGAATTAATTTTTTAACAATTAATTTAATCGTCACTCTATTTCATAATTAGTCTAAAGATTTGTCTAACAGCCGAACCCAATAACGTATCCATCTCCAATTTTGGCGTACTGGAGATAAAAATCCATCAATCTCTGGTTTTTAAGTCCCAGTAAAGCCAAAGTATGCGGCCGGATAACGCGTTGACTTCTACGCTACTTGTTTCACAGGGACAGATATAATTGTGCTGCGTATCATCAGCGATATCATTAGCGATCTGTCTTAGGTTATCGGGTTTGGCCGTTAGAGAAGCTATCTTATTATCTTCTCTAAATAGCAATGCGCTAAATCACCATGAGGTTAAGAGTTAAGTGGAAGATTATTTACAGGAGCAGGTCTACGCTCGAACTGAAGAACTTCTACACCAACAGCAATAATAGTATGAATATATAAAATGTTCTACTGTTGTTTTTCAGTTTTTCACTATATTTTGATCATATCAGCAGCATATATCCAAATAATCACGCTTCAACACACCCTCACGCAAACGCTAAATACTGCTATACACACTTCTACATACACACCCTCCCATACCTACATACCCTCATTCTAACATACACACCCTCACTCACATACACACACATTTACACCTTAAAAGTCACCCCTTAATATTCCTTCGTTTTTAATTTTAATTTTAACACACATACTTTGTAACCTGAAATCTCAATGACAATTTTGTAATGTTAAAACACAACATAAAAGGTTTTTGGTACCACAGTGACAGCAGAACACTGACTCCTAAGTTACAGGATCAACTAGTTTAGGAGTCAGGGTTTATCTTATCTGTATAACCTTTAGTTAATCAAGTTATGTATCCTAGTCTTAAGCAATATCTAAGGTTTTTATATCAATAAAGATTTTTATTTTATTATTATTTTTATTTTAATACGTGCCTTTCATATTTATATCCATAACGTGATATAATTATATTACAATGTAACATGATTTCTGGACGAAAGCAGAACCAAGGAAGACGACGCCACGTTCAATAGAATATGGCAACAATTTGAAAACCTATGACTTTTTGTGCCGATGTTATCAGGGTAATTTATTCAGGAAAGAATATGTTTTCTCAATTCGTGGCATTTTTTCCGCTTTAATCATTACCGTACACTTTATGGCCGAAAATGAAACGTCTACTTTAGGTCGTTATTAAAGCTTAAAAATACATTTCCTGTACTTTACGCTACACCCCTGGCCGACTGGATAATATTTGGATAATATAACAGCACGAGCTTTAGAAATGTTCGCTCGTGTTTAGCGTCAAACGTGCACATTATTAGGTCGTAAAATGCACCGTGTGCGCGTGATAATAACGCTTTACTTCTACATGTCTGCGATTGTGTGGTCTTTTCCAAATCTGATGAAAATAAATACAAATGGATCAGAAAACGTACCTGCGGATGTCAATTTACTTTTTAATACTTTACCTCAAATACGTTGTTTTGTACAGATTATAAATATTTACATAATATAACAATAACTACGTGTGTAAGCTAACAGACGTTAAAAGGATAATATGTTTGAGTTTGAGTTAGTGCTTTTTTCAGTTTTATTTTTTTCTCTAATTTATTGCCATTGATTTCTATTACTATTTTTATGTAATTAATAAGCATTATGAAATGTGTGGTTTTTTACAATTGTTATCTTTAATTTCCAGACTTATTGTTTTATTATTAGCACGCTTTTATTTAGTCATTGAGACTTGGCTGGCTTGGTCGCTCCATTACTAACATTTGTAGGCCCTTTGGCCTAATCAGAGCGCACACATTATTACCTAATACCATATTGTTTTAACTATGTTAAACAAATTAATAATGACATGCATATAAAAAAAGATGGAAAAAAATCATATGGCATCAACAAACTCGTCAGTATGGCTGTCAACGTGAAAAGTGCACAAAAGGCTGGCAGCATTTCCACGTTGCATAGCGATGCTAATTCTTTGGCCAAAAATTCTAATTTTAAGTCATTATTTGACAAATGAGGTTAATGTTATAACCTCAATTTTCGTCGATGGTTTTTCAATTACAATTTAATAATATTTTTCCACAATAATAAATTATTGGAAAAAGTTGAGAAATATTAAGTTGAAACATACTAATTACTTTTAGTGAGTGATTGACTGCTATAAGAAAAGTGTTTATTTACACTTTCTTCGGAGCACTTAAGATCAGATATTACTCAATTTTTTCAGGCAAAACTTTGGCAGTAAGTTCTGCCCATTTACTTCTGTAAATAATACATTGGGACAAACTAAATCATTACTTATTAATAAGTGACCAAGTCCCCAATATTTATAGTTGCCGGTCAGGTCCGGTACTCGAATTTCACATCGTTTAACGGCACCCTCTATTATAAACTTGCAAAATTATGTTGCACGTTAAACCGGCGTTGTTGTTCGTGGCAGAATTTATTCCGACATTTGCGTAGTTTACCGACGCACTGAGTTCAGGTGACGTTGCGGTTATGTAGCGTTTTAATGATTGGTGTTAAGGCTCGTACACACTATATGGTCCACTGCAGTAAACAAAAAACAAAAAAAGTATGATATTTCTTCAGGATATACGTATGCTAGTTAGAAGTGTGTTGAAAACATAATACAACTAATTCACTGACAAGAGCAAAAGCGCGGTCACTGTCAAACTGCATTGAAAAGAGAAGCGCGATGACATAACGCTGGTAATTTATTACAAATAATGAAAGAATTATCTATTTACAAAAAAAAAAATTGGGCTAAAAAAAACACACACGTTAATAAGTTGCTTGTAGAATAATATGAAAACAATTTAGAATGATTGCATGTATATTAGTATGGTTTTTAACTGTTAGAAATAATTTTTTGAGGTAATTTCGTGTTTTTTTTTTATCATATCAATCTAGTTGTATTTTGTTTTCAACACACTATCTATCATATATCCTGAAGAATATCATATATTTTTCTGATTTTGTTTACTGCAGTGGATCATATAATTTTAGGCGTTACAAAACTTGTGATTAGGTACTGCACTTCCTTAACCTTTATTTTCAAAATAAAACGGAACTAGGCAGGACACATCTGCCGCGTGTCGCATCAGATGTGGACGAGAGTAGCCACAGACGCGACGAGGTAGGCCAAAAAGGAGATGGCGTGTGATGAGTTGGACTTCTACTTAAAAAGGATTAGTACCTACATAATCACAAAAAAGAGAAAAAATGAAAGACGGAAAGGAGGCATTTGCCCTACACTGAGACACAAATGGCTCATTAAAATTATAATAAGCCTTTTCATGAGAAGTCAAGGCATTTTACTTCTTTTTAAATATTTCAGTATAACCTTGTATTAACAGACCATTGACACCGAAACAGACATCGAAAGTACGATACTGACTTTGATTAAACGCTTTCAAAGGTTTGAATTAAATATTAACAGGTCAGAACTGGTAAGGTTAAAACAATCGTACGAACAATCCGAGGGTTAGACACTCCGAATACATGTCTGAATTAAATATTACCTCATGATGCGATGTTTTATTGATGTCGATCGATTTGAGAATAGGGGCTTATTTTATTAGTGGCAGACCTTTTGATGGAGTGTGTGTATAGGTTATTCGTAGGATCACGTCAGGATGCGATGTTTTATTGATATCGATCGATTTGAGAATAGTGGCTTGTTTTATTAATGTCAGGCTTTTGAAGGGGTATGTGCATTCGTCTTTAAATAAAATACCCTCAACAAAGCCAAGAGACACAAGACGAGAGAGTAATGGACCCTACCTGGAAACCATCTGTTTACGGAAATATTAAAGGTCAAATTAGCGTCTTTTTTATTTAATTTTTAAAACTTTTAAATACTCCAACGATCCCTGTACCGTTGCGTGTACTCACGAGCACAATGTTGTGCGTTACATTACGAGTTTTTTTAACATTATCTTAATATAAACAATGACATGAATTTTTACTTTCTTAAGTATTACTATTGGAATTATTGTTAATGTGAAGACTATGTGGATCATGACATTTTTTTTTGTATTTTTTTTCTCAGTTAGTTTTAATCTTAATCTTGTTCTGGCAGTTTCAGTAATCTATTTATGCGGCCTACCCAATATCTTTTCTTTGGTATTGGTTCGTCGAATCGTTGAGCTGCACGTTTAGTAACAAATGCGTGCACTGACTGGACAGGTCCTCTCAATCTGTGTGGTTCTTTCATCAATGGTCAAAATGAAGACTCTTCACATGATCTGACCAAGGTTATGTCTGGACTTTAAAAGACACTGTGACCTCTGAGTTTGTTTCGGCTTTTCTTCTCAGAGTAGTAGATAGGAACCGCCGATCTCATATAGTTTTTAAGATATGATTGATGTGTGAAAGTGTTGGTACAAAACTAGGTACTTCCAGAAATAACATCATTTATCATTAATTGTTGGTGTGAAAATGTATAAGTATGTATATGTATGTAGGTATCTTTGGCAGAGCACAAATTCCCCATGAATTAGTTTAGCATAGTGTTTATTTGGAACGGTTTCACTTGGCGTACTATGAAGATGGCAGAACTTCATTTGGAATACTTTTACAAGCAAATATTTTATTAAGTTTTAATTTTAATATTTCTAAAAAAAATATTTAATCGTCAGTGGAAATCTTTCAGTGCTTGTTTTAGGATAAATGCCGCTGTATGCCGCGTGTATGCCCCACACGAACTGGTTCTCTATCTCTAGGGGTGTTAGACAGGGTTGTGTAGCGTCACCGTGGCTGTTCAACCTGTACATGGATAATTGTCTGAAGGATTTTAAAGAGCGTGAATGTGGATTGACGATGAATGAGTTGCCAGTCAAATGCCTTCTCTTTGCAGATGATCAAGTGCTACTTGCATCGTCAGCAGAACAGTTGCAAGACATGGTGACTGTGATGGATGAAGCATATAAGCTGAAAGGAATGAATATACATGTAGATAAGACGAAAGTCATGGTGTTTGAAAGAGAAGAGGATGTATCGGTGTGTGATGTGAAAATAAATGATAAAAGTGTGGAGCAAGTTAGTGAGTGGATGGAAAGATTGATGGAGATGTGGAAAGGAGAGTGAATGCTGGAAATAAAGTGAATGGTGCTACACATGCAATTGTGACCATCCAGTTCATGTCTGTCACTGGCTGTTCACAATAGTGTGCTGGTGCCTACGCTTATGTATGGAAGTGAATGTTGGGTGTGATAAAAGAAGCATGAAAGCAGAATAAATGCTGTGGAAAAGCGTTCCTTGCGGAGCATGTGTGGTGTGACTTTGAATGATATGCTGAGGGATGATGTGAGAAGGCAACGGTGTGGTTTTAAAGAAGATGTAGTGACAAAACTTTAAAAGAGTATGCTTAGATGGTTTGGTCATGTTGAGCGGATGAATGAAAGGAGACTAACAAAAGGCATTTACAAGGCAGATGTGAGTGGAAACGCCCGGAGGGGACGCCCTATGAAGTAGTACTCGCAACCGGCGCGTGTATGACCAGATATATGAACGTAAACGAGGCAAAAGGAGTATGTAAGGATCGTAGCAGGTGGCGTTCTGTGGTTTCTGCCCACCCCCATGGAAAGAAGGCGTGAGTTTATGTATGTAAAATTTTAAGCCTTAAATTAAAATTCAAATGTTGTCTTAAAAAGTCGACATGCTGTGTTAAAAATTTAATGACAGAAACGAATCGCTGCAAAACCGACTCCACGTAGTCTTGTCTGCCCGACCCCTAGAGTGTAATTAAAGCCACCTACTCCTCAGCTCGCAGGCCGCGGAGGCGCAGAGGGGCTACGCGGCCTGCGAGCTGAGGAGTAGGTGGCTTTTGATGTATAAAACCATCTGCGACGATAAGCTCACTTGGGACCACCAGAACCCCGCAGCGCCGGAACCGTGACACCGACCGGGCTTGCATGCTGCATGCATGGTGCATGCTTGTTTGCATGTTTGCATGCTTCTTCTATGCTTCTTGTCGTAAGAAATACAAAACTATTCTACTATGAATTTCTGGCAATGTGATAGATGAGTGTTTCAATTATAATGGATACGAAATGTATGCCTAAAGAAGTTTCTGATTGTGAACTTACTGTGATATAATGGTTTTACTTTTGAACCCTTAGAGGATTTCAGTCGTGGTATAATAATTGCAATATAAAGAGTTGAATTGTTTGTTTATTGCAAAAATGTTTTACTGATAGAAAGCTCCATCATTGTCACGTGTCATAGGAGATGTCTTATGTTATGACTAGCCTTTGCCCACGACTTCATCTGCTATCCAGAATGAAATTTAGCCTATATCCTTACCCAAGCCATGGACTTTCTGTGTCGCAAATTTAATTAAAATCCGTACCGTCGTTTTGGTGTGAAACCGTAAAAAAACTTAACTTTCGAATTTATTTTATTATTTCGAATTCGTTGGAGAAACTAGTGTTTAAATAAAGCTATACATTATATTTAAAATGTAACTATCTTTTAAGAAACTCTTTTGCGGCTCAATGGCGCAACGACTAAGCCATTGACTACATATCACACTCTCGATTCCCATGGTTCATTTACGGAACAGCAAAAAATTGCCTATTACTACTCTACAGATTTTTTTTCAGGGAAACCTATACCTAATAATCTTAATAGCTCGTTTCCGTCCAAAATAATGAATGAATAAAATATTCATTCATAAAAACCGAGTAAAAACGAAGAGCAGTTCAGGCACTTAATCAGTATTTAATATAGCCTTAACTAATATTATTCAAAGTACAATTATATTTTACACAAGGATTTGAATGTGAAAGGAATTAATTATGATACTCGTAGTATCACGTACAATGTAATTTGAATTGAAATTCTAGGAGTAATATTTGTAGTTAGCTGCTAAATAGAACTTGGTTAGGAATATTAAATAGCTATAATTGTGTTTCAAAGAACGAGAATATTAGAAACGGGAGGATCCTGGAAATTCAATAACTGTTTTCAATTGTCTTTTTTGTTTGTTTGTTTGGCATCTCGCAGGTCAACCTATTGGGTTGTCGTCTGCTTAAGCGGACTTGCCTGTGGTTGCCCTAATAAATTAAGGCCTCCAGCCAGGACTTAAACTTAAATGCTAACTAAAAACTAAGAAAACTAAGTGACTACACGCTAAGGGCACCCCCTGTAGGGTACGAACCTCGGCTTAGGGCGTCGCTGGAACAGGGCAGCAAATGACTAGCTGGATCAGGATTGGTGTTATTTTGGGACGAATTTAATGCTACAGCGACGCGGGCTGGCTCGAGCAAGGGTCGGGAGGGGCTTGGATTTGGGCGTCGCGGCAGGCCTCGGCGGCGAGGTCGGTAGGACGGCGATCGGGTTTTGGGCTTAATTAGGGTGCTGGTGGCCTTACTACTCTCCTGGAGGAGGGTAGTGGCGTCATCGGGGGCGATTAAGATATGCCTTGGTCGGCGAATACTACTAATGCGGAAGGGAGTATAGCGAGCGGCCGCTGAAATCAGGGGGGGGAGGTCGACTGTGGCATCAAACATTCAAATGTTTGATGCCACAGTCGATGAAACGCTTAGATAAGCGTTTCATGAACTGGTTTATGGTTGGCATTTTAAGGTCGACGTGAAGATCTATGTTTCGGACATAGTAAGGGGCACCCGTAACCCTTCTGAGGAAACGGTTCTGGAGGGTCTGCATCTTATGGAGATGTCGTGGGTGAGCGTGCGCAAATACAACGCAGGCATAGGTCATGATGGGACGGATGACTGCGGTATAGATGCGCAGTTTACATTTTAACGGCAGTTTGCTTCGGGCTGTCAGTATAAACTGGAGTCTACTAAGAGCGAAGGAGGCGCGCGCGCGAACCGTCTTGATATGTTCCTTAAAGGTAAGGTTCTGATCTAGGATCACGCCTAGGTACTTGGCTTGCTTTTCCCAAGGGATCGGCTTGCCGTACATAGTGATCGGGCTGGGAAGGGTTAGGGGGAATAGACGACGTCTCGAGAAGAGAACCGCCTGACCTCGATTCTCTATTTCCGGAACCAAGCGCCTAAAACTTTTGCGGAGGTTTGGAGAGTACGAGCTATAGCGTTGGGACAGTGACCGGTATAGTAAACGGCAGTGTCGTCGGCGAAGAGAGCCAACTGAGCCTTTTTACTTTTTGGGATATCGCTGGTGAACAGCGTGAAGACGAGAGGAGATAGTACGGAACCATGAGGGACACCGGCGCGAATAGGATGAGGGGACGAGAGTGCTCCCTCGATGCGATAGCGAAAGGTGCGATTCGACAAAAAGTCTCGTAAGATGAGCACGAGACGATCTGGCACTCCTAGTTGGTAAAGCTTGTATATCAAGCCGTTATGCCAGACTTTGTCGAAGGCTTTCGCTATGTCGAAGAATAGTACACCCGTCGTCACGTTACGCTGCAGACCAGCGCAAAAGTGTTCTACGATACGGTGGACCTGTTGGGTGCCCGAGTGTTGGCTTCGGAAACCAAACTGCTCGTTGGGTATGAGGCTCTTTGCTTCGGCATAGTCTTTGAGACGCTTATAAATAAGCCTCTCGTAGATTTTGCCGAGAACATTGAGTTAGCTAATAGGGCGGTAGCTGGAGGGCTCAGACTTTGGCTTGCCTGGCTTTGGGATACCGATGACGGTGGCTTCTTTCCATGCTTGTGGGAAGATGTTGTTGCTCAAGGCTCCATTGAAGATGGCGGTCATAAGCATTATTAGCGGGGCAGGAAGGAGTTTGTATACCGTATTGGTAATACCATCCGAACCGGGGGCCTTACGAACGTGGAGCCCTTTAATGATGTCGTGCACTTCGTCTGGAGTGACGGGAGGCAGAGGATCATCAGGGTCTTCGACGGGAGGGAGGGAGGCTCTCCGTTCGATTTCAGCGTCGACCTTGTTCAGGTGAGCTTGGTCTACTGGTTGAGAGCTAGGAGAACATTGGGACTCTAGGCTATCAGCAAGACATTCAGCCTTATCGGGACTGTCGAAAGCGATACTATTGTCGGGGCGGATGAGAGGAGGCATAGAGACCTCTTCTGAGGAACGCAATTTCCTCTGTAATTGCCAGAAGTCTTGATGAGTGGGCTCGTGTTCACTGAGCATCTTGTTCCAGCCCTCAGAGCGAACCTCCCCTATGCGTTTCTTTACAGCACGCTGAAAATGGCGCATGTTGGCTTTGTTCGCGTCACAAGGGAAGGAGTCGTAGGCACGAATGGCCGCGTTCTTCTCGGTTATCAGGTCACGTACGTCAGTAGGTAGTTTCCAGCGATGGTCTTCCATCACCGGAACTTCCCGTGAACAATCCGTCAATACGGATTGTACGTGCTCTGTAAACGAGTCGATTGCGGCCGTCGTGTCGGCGACTGACACTAAGTGATCGGGAATGGTGTCCAAGTGAGGCGACGTGGTGGATTTCAGTCTTTCGCTTACTTTCCTCCAGTCGGTTATCATCTGGGTCTGAGGGGGGCGGTTGGGGTCGGTAGGGCCCGAGTAGGGTGCAAGATGCATGACTACTGGGCGGTGCTCAGAGTTAAGCTCGTGGAACGTCTCTATCGATTGCAAACGGAGGTTCACATTCTTGAGCAGCGCTACATCGAGTATATCGGGAAGATGGTTGGGATTTCCTGGGAAATGCGTCGGGCTCATTGGAGCGATGACGTCAAAGTTAAGGGATTCGCCTAACTTGAAAACTATCCTACCTCTGGTTGAAGTTGTGCTACTATTCCACGCCGGGTGCTTGGCATTAAGATCCCCCGCCAAGATGACGGAGTCACTCATACCGAAGAGGGCAGTGAAGTCCTTTTGGAGAGAGATGGGATCCTCCGGACCATTGTCTGGTGGAATATAAGCAGAGATGATGGTGATCGGTTGATGACCAGTCATGCCGAGCCGACAGATAGAGGTCTCCAGATGGGAGAAGAGAGAAGGTGGGTCTATAGGGATGCAATACAAAGATTTCCTAAAGTATATTAGTCTACCACCCTTGTAGCACCGAGACCTGTCATTGCGAACTAGTTTATAGTTGGCAATATTCGGGTTTCGGTGATGAGGTTTTAAAAAGGTTTCCTGTATGAGGAGGTTGTCAAGCTGATGGTCGCGGAGGAAAGCGGCGATCTCATTGCGTTGACCTGAAACGCCATTTGCGTTGAAAAAGCCTAATTTAAGGGATCGGGGTTTGTTACTGTTTACTCTCGTATTATCCATTGAGAATTAATATTTGAGTGAGTGTAGAACTTGCGCGATCTCGGGATACGCGCTGAGGATGTCCATAAGGCGAAGTGCGTTGCCGTTTGCAGCAACGATTTCTTCCGCCATTTTATCCGCGGCGGTGGTGAAGAGAGCCGCGTATGTACTTAATATAATTTGGGCGCTGTTTCGGCCCTGGGTTCCCTGAGGTTTCGCTGGAGAGGCCGTAGGGGCCGCGGGGGCTACCAAAGGCGCTGGGATGGCGGAAGCCATCAGCGCTGGAAGTTGAGCGGGTTGCGCTGGTTGCGCGGGTTTAGAGGGCACCGAAGCTGCGGGAGCCTTCAGGTGATTTAGGTTGGCCCAGGGAGACGGCCTCTGTCCCGAGGAGGAGGCCGCGTTGTACGAGGTGTACCGCGCGGCAAAGCAGACTCTGTGGCTGGCCATCGACGAGGCGAGGACGTGATCCCGGGAGAGGATGTTGGAGACTCTGGACGGGGATCCGTGGGGGCGCCCGTATAAAGCGGTTCGAGGGCAACTTCGAGCCGCGGCGCCCCCACTTACGGAGAGTCTCCAACCCGAGCTGCTGGAGGAAGTGGTAGCAGCCCTCTTCCCGGCGAGAGCGGAGCATGTTCCGCCGCCGATGGCTTTGCCCGCAGCCTCAGAGTCTGCAGAGGAGGAGATGGAGAACGCCATCAGCGTCCCAGAGGTGACACAGGCAGAGATGAGGGCGGCCGTGATGCGGCTCCGGGCCAAGAACGTGGCTCCGGGGCCCGATGGAATTCACGGCCTGGCTTTGGCCCTCTCTCTGAAGGAGTTGGAGCCCCAACTGAGGGGACTCTACACAACGTGCCTTGAGCGGGGCCAGTTTCCCAGTCTGTGGAAGATAGGACGTCTGGTCCTGCTCAGGAAGGCGGGGCGCCCTGCCTACTCGCCGTCTGCGTACCGGCCCATAGTGCTGCTCGACGAGGTGGGCAAGCTGTTCGAGCGCATACTCGCAGCCCGCCTCGTCGGCCACTGTGCAGAGAGGGGCCGGACCTGGACGAGAGCCAGTTCGGCTTTCGGCATGGGCGCTCTACCATCCACGCTGTGTCGAGGGTGAGAGTCCTGGCGGAGGAAACAGTGTCCCGGGGCGGGGTGGTGGTGGCGGTGTCCTTGGACATCTCCAACGCCTTCAACACCCTGCCCTGGAGCTGCATACGGGAGGCACTGCGTTATCATCGGGTGCCTCTCTACCTCCACCGCATCGTTGGGGCTTATCTGGCGGAGAGGTGTGTCACCTACATGGGACGTGATGGCGGAAACCAGCATCAGGTGTCGTGCGGTGTTCCACAGGGATCGGTCGTGGGACCGCTCCTGTGGAACATCGGGTACGACTGGGTGCTGAGGGGCGAGCTCCCGCCGGGCGCGGACCTGACGTGTTACGCGGACGACACGCTGGTCACGGCCCGGGGGAGTTCGCACAGGGAGGCAGCGTTGCCCCCGGCGGGCGCCGCCGGCCGGATCACACATTGTGGTCGGGGGGGTCCGGATCGCTGTCGAGCCCACCATGAAATATCTGGGATTGGTGCTCGACAGCCGGTGGGACTTCGGACCCCACTTCCGGCGGCTGGCGCCCAAGTTGTTGGGCGCGGCCGGGGCGCTGGCAACGCTGCTTCCCAATCTGGGGGGCCCGAGCGCCACCTGTAGGCGGCTCTATATGGGGATCGTGCGATCCATGGCGCTCTACGGAGCGCCGATCTGGGCGTCTGACCTGACGGCCGGCAGCATAGCTGTCCTGCGCAAGCCGCAGCGGGCGATGGCCGTCAGAGTCATTCGGGGGTATCGCACGATCTCCTTCGAGGCGGGTTGTGCACTGGCCGGATCACCGCCCTGGGACCTGGAGGCGAAGGTGCTCGCGTCACTGTACCGGTGGCGCGAGGCAGCGCGGGAGCGGGGCGAGCGACCGATGCAGCAACAAATCGAGCAGCATCGGTTGCAGCTCCGCGAGGTCCTGGTGGCTGAATGGCGGGTGAGGCTATCACGCCCTACCGCCGGCCTCAGCACCATCGAGGCGATCCGGCCAGTGCTCGACCGCTGGCTCGGGAGAAGGCACGGCTCCCTGACGTTTCGGGCGACGCAGGTGCTCTCGGGGCATGGTTGCTTCGGGAAGTACCTGTGTCGCATTAACAGGGAGCCGGACGCCCGGTGTCACCACTGCGTCGACTGCCGGGAGGACACGGCGCGGCACACGCTGGCAGAGTGTGCCGCTTGGGAGGAGCCGCGCCGTGCCCTCATCACCGAAGTAGGCAACGACCTGTCGCTGCCGGCCGTCGTGAACGCGATGGTCGGCGGCGCAGAGTCCTGGGACGCAGTGGTCTCCTTTTGCGAAACGGTCATCTCGCAGAAGGAGGCTGCGGAAAGGGAGAGAGAGATCTCGACTCTCGACCCGGCCCGCAGCAGACGCACCGGGCGTCGGAGGAGGGCGGACAACGCCCTCTTCCGGCCCCCCTAAATGGGTCCACGGATTCGGGGACATCCGTCGCCCCCCAACATCAGGACCCGAGAAGGCGGCGCGCGTAGTGTTCCGCGTGCGCCGCTCACAGACGTTGCGGGGGGAGTACACCTCACTCCCCCCGCCCGAGACGGGGCCCGCGCAAGCGGGCCGGCACCAGCCGGGGTTGTGGAAGAATAATGTGTTCCCGCGACCCCGGCGTAGGTGTGAGATGGAACATCGGGGTGGTTTTTAGTCAGTAAGAGTCTGACAGACCCCTCCGCCCGCCCCAGGGCGGAGGACATCCATGAGGATTTTCCACCCCGGGAACAAAAAAAAAAAAAAAAAAAAAAGGGAGGCAGCGTTGCTCGCGCCGGCGGCGGTCTCACTGACGGTGAGCCGCATACGGCGCCTCGGCCTGGAGGTGGCCCTCAACAAGTCGGAGGCCATGGTGTTTCATGGCCCCCGGCGGGCGCCGCCGGCCGGATCACACATTGTGGTCGGGGGGGTCCGGATCGCTGTCGAGCCCACCATGAAATATCTGGGATTGGTGCTCGACAGCCGGTGGGACTTCGGACCCCACTTCCGGAGGCTGTCGCCCAAGTTGTTGGGCGCGGCCGGGGCGTTGGCAACGCTGCTTCCCAATCTGGGGGGCCCGAGCGCCGCCTGTAGGCGGCTCTATATGGGGATCGTGCGATCCATGGCGCTCTACGGAGCGCCGATCTGGGCGTCTGACCTGACGGCCGGCAGCATAGCTGTCCTGCGCAAGCCGCAGCGGGCGATGGCCGTCAGAGTCATTCGGGGGTATCGCACGATCTCCTTCGAGGCGGGTTGTGCACTGGCCGGATCACCGCCCTGGGACCTGGAGGCGAAGGTGCTCGCGTCACTGTACCGGTGGCGCGAGGCAGCGCGGGAGCGGGGCGAGCGACCGATGCAGCAACAAATCGAGCAGCATCGGTTGCAGCTCCGCGAGGTCCTGGTGGCGGAATGGCGGGTGAGGCTGTCACGCCCTACCGCCGGCCTCAGCACCATCGAGGTGATCCGGCCAGTGCTCGACCGCTGGCTCGGGAGAAGGCACGGCTCCCTGACGTTTCGGGCGACGCAGGTGCTCTCGGGGCATGGTTGCTTCGGGAAGTACCTGTGTCGCATAAACAGGGAGCCGGACGCCCGGTGTCACCACTGCGTCGACTGCCGGGAGGACACGGCGCGGCACACGCTGGCAGAGTGTGCCGCTTGGGAGGAGCCGCGCCGTGCCCTCATCACCGAAGTAGGCAACGACCTGTCGCTGCCGGCCGTCGTGAACGCGATGGTTGGCGGCGCAGAGTCCTGGGACGCAGTGGTCTCCTTTTGCGAAACGGTCATCTCGCAGAAGGAGGCTGCGGAAAGGGAGAGAGAGATCTCGACTCTCGACCCGGCCCGCAGCAGACGCACCGGGCGTCGGAGGAGGGCAGACAACGCCCTCTTCCGGCCCCCCTAAATGGGTCCACGGATTCGGGGACATCCGTCGACCCCCAACATCAGGACCCGAGAAGGCGGCGCGCGTAGTGTTCCGCGTGCGCCGCTCACAGACGTTGCGGGGGGAGTACACCTCACTCCCCCCGCCCGAGACGGGGACCGCGCAAGCGGGCCGGCACCAGCCGGGGTTGTGGAAGAATAATGTGTTCCCGCGACCCCGGCGTAGGTGTGAGATGGAACACCGGGGTGGTTTTTAGTCAGTAAGAGTCTGACAGACCCCTCCGCCCGCCCCAGGGCGGAGGACATCCATGAGGATTTTCCACCCCGGGAACAAAAAAAAAAAAAAAGGGAGACGGCCTCTGCGGACTGAGCCGCTCCGTCATCAGCATCAGCGCGGAAGGAGGCTTTCCCCAGGGGCTTTCCCTTTGCTGGCGGTCGCTCGCGCGTTTCGCGAGTTTATGAGAGGAGGACTTAGGGGCTTTCGGACAGCCCCGATAATTTGCCGGGTGACTGGATTGGCCGCAGATGACGCAGCTCGGAGGCTCAACGCATTGTTCCCTATCCTTAGGACGAGAACAGTCGGCGGTGCCATGCTCACCTAGACACTAGACGCATCTAGGGGTCCCATAGCAGTTGGACTGCGAGTGACCATACAATTGGTAGCGATGACACTGACCAATCAAGTTCTCGGTAGGGCTTCTCAATTGAAATGCCTGAGAGCGAGCAAACCGACTTCACCTTGAAGATATGGTGGTGACCTTCCGTGGGGTCACAGATGACCAGGACCATGTCGTACACAAGGCCCTGTCTCGCTTTATGCAAGCGATGGACTGCGGATACGGGAACGCCTTGTGCGATAAGGTCGCTCTTAATCTCCTTGGTGGAGATTTCTTGTGGTACGCGCCTAATGACGACGCGAGTGGGGGTTTCCTCCGGAAGGGAGTAGGTATGAAAGGAGTAGTTCCTTTCACGCAGGGCGCGGGAGAGATCCCTAAAGTCCGCAGACGTTGGGACGGTAACTTTGATCCCCTGGAGGGTGGATCGGGCATTAGTGTAGTTGATCTTGCGATCAACGCACATCCTAGAAATTTTTGTCCATTTTGACTTGTCTTGGACGTAGATCGGGGGAGGGGGCTTTTGCTTCCTCGCGGTATTTCAATTGTTTAGTATCGTCATTTCTTATAAATCATGTTGTTCAGTTATTTAAGACACTCCTGCATATCGATTCTGTAAAAATCTCACCGTGAAGAGTTGCGTGGAGTGAGCTGTCAGAGTCATCCCGTCTTTGCCAATCCAAGCAACAGTGACACTGACAGCTCACTCCACGCTCACTTCGCCTAATTTTCACTGTGATATGGTTACAGAATAGCACGACTGTTTGTTTTGTGTTTTCCGACTAGTTTCGGACTCGAAGAGAGCTCGAGTGTGATCGATTTTGACAGGCCTACACTGTTATCCCGTTAGGTACGGGAGAACACTGTAATTTGAAAACATTGTAAAGACCACTTATTTTTAAAGGAGTAACCGTGGAGTTTCATGCCGGCTCTTGTCCATAGGAAACAGCCAAATGGAGCCGTAATTGCACGGTTCCAATTGGTAGTTTCGCATAAGACGTTTCTAAAGTGCCCGTGTAGGTTTACGTGAAATTAAATATGTGATTTTGATCAGAATCTATCGCACCACGATGTTCTGGACACACACACTTTTTGAAAGTGTGGCTTCTACAACGCCACAAGCTAACTACGCATCAAAATATCTAAGCAAAATGTCACAAAAAAAAACTGTTACATTCGCAATTTTTCTTCCAACTAAATATTTCTTAATTAATTAAACCTTCGTCCCAATATTCAACACAATTATTTCCACTTCGCATTCGAGGAACTGCACTTAAAAAAAAAACTGTTGATGGCAGAATTTGTTTCCAGCGTAAGAAGCTTACGAGTTTTTTTTTTATTCATTCTCTTCAGCGAGGCAAAGCCTGTAAAAGCGCAGTTGTTTTTAATGTTCTGCTTTAAACATCTGTGATTTCCTGCATGGTCATACTAAGTAGGATTAAATCTCCAATTTTGTTTACTTACACAGCTACAATGAACATTGGTTCTATGAAAGAAAGAAAAGCCGCTGACGCCACATAGATGCAAGCAGAATACAGTAAAATTTACGAAAAGAAAAGACATGCCAGAAATGCTTCAGCTGTCATAAATGGTTTAACAACCGTGGCGTAAGAAAGATTTACCAATGCAAATATTTACTAAAAACAACACGGAAGTATAAATAATTTATAATATAAGTAAAGGCTATATAAATTGAGTCACAATTTCCAACACCGTGATTAAAAATAACAAATAATATTACCCCACCGTGGCAACCCTCTCAACAATCATGGCTCAGCTACGGCCTTATTTACTTCCCGTCAGACATTTCCTGGCAACACTATATTAAAAGTAAACACGTCAAGAATTTAGTTTTGCCTGCAATCACACAAAATAAATAGGTACAGAAGGTCGACTCGAATGCCAGGTTTTTATGCTGTTGTGACTGTCTGTCACTTATTCCTATTTAATAACAAAATATTATAATTATTTATTCTAAAACCATGCACGTGGTTCGGCCCACTTTACGAAACACATTAAATCTTAATTTTATGGTCTGACAGCTTGACGCGTTACCCTAATAAATAACAAGATATCCTAATTCTTTGCACTTGTAAAAGAGTTTAGAAACTCTTGGAAGTCCATTCCATTTCTATTTAATGGCACACGCAAATGACCACTTATGGCAGCCGTCGTCGCTTGAAAGAAATGTTTAGACAATCGAAACCCATAGTTCTTTACAAATTCTGAGAAAGTTAAAGCGAGGGCGCGTTATTGCAACCAGCTGTGAATCGTAAAAGCAATTAAGAATAGAAATAAAAATAAAAATTAATTTTGTACCGTAGCACCAAATATCAAAATTACGGAAAGAGACTCTCTTCACCTCCTAGGGTCCCCAATTTTTGACGAATCCTTTCCAACGTTCGTTGAAGAAAAAATAAAAAAATTCAATGATGTCTCGGAAAGACTTTTCAAAATTAACATTCATTCGGCCTTCACACTCATTCGATACTGCTGTTTTGGACCAAAATTTATATATAATCTTCGCTCCTCCCATCTGTGGAAACATCCACAACTTTTAGAAAAAGTAGACCAAGTTATTAGAAACACACTAACTTCGATCCTAAATGTGGCCCTGGACGACCGAGCGTGGCAGCAAGCCACACTTCCCATTCGCCTAGGTGGTCTCGGCGTCCGCAAAATTTCAAGTATAAGTTTACCGGCCTTCCTCTCCTCGGTCCACAGTACTGATAAATTAACCAGGAATATTTTATCTTCTTCACTGGTCGATTTTGAAGTACCGTGTTTGACCGATGCGTTGAACGCTTGGAAAATGGCTTGTCCCAATACGGTTTTCCCCGACAACCCGTCCTCCCAGAGACGGTGGGACGTGCCGCTCTGCAGTATTATACGGAATACCCTAATTAACACGTCACCTAATACTGTTGAGCGTGCCCGTCTGCTGGCTGTGGGAGAATGGGAGTCAGGCTTGTGGCTTCAGGCGCTCCCGTCATCCACCATAGGCACTATGATGGATGACTCTTCGTTTCGGCTCGCTACATGTCTCCGCTTGGGTGCACCTTGTGTTGCTCCGCATCGGTGTCACTGCGGTGAAGCTGTCGACAGTCTTGGGCACCATGGCCTGTCCTGTTACAGGAGCGCAGGTCGCATAGCACGGCACGCTAGCATCAACGATATTATTCGTCGAGCCCTTGTCACCGCCGGCGTACCTGCGGTTTTAGAACCAAACGGCTTGGTACGTGACGATGGAAAGAGACCCGACGGTATGACGTTGTTGCCTTGGAAGGTGGGTAGGCCTCTGGTGTGGGACGCAACCTGTGTCGATACCCTTGCTCCATCTCATGTTCCTAGCACGGCGAACTGTGCTGGCGCTGCTGCTGCGGCTGCTGAGACCCTCAAGCGGCGCAAATACTGTAACCTTATGGGTAACTACAGTTTTGAGCCGTTTGGGGTCGAAACGCTCGGGTCATGGGGCCCGAGTGCGCATCTAATTTTTAAACAAATTTCTCACCGACTAGTCGACACTTCACGTGACCAGAGGGCTGGGTTGTTCTTTGGACAAAGAATTAGCATTGCCATTCAGCGTGGCAATGCTGCCAGTCTTCTGGGCACTTTTCCAGATGACAGCGATGCGGACGAGTACTTCGACGCCTGAGTATTTTTTATATTAATTTGTATAGGTAGTTAGTTAGTTGTTTAGTAATTTAATTTAGTTATAAATATGTTGTTATATTACGTATTAATTAAAAAGAAATAGAAAAATGTGTTTAAAGTCGAAGTTTACAAAAAAATAGTGTGGGAAAGTACCGAGCCCAGATTTTGGATAGTTGGCGGGGGTGTTGCTGTTGAGGAAGGGCAGTTGGTCTTAGGACATGACAGGGTTCGGTCGTTATAGTCTCAAGGAGGAAAGCTAGTTAAGTTAGGAGGTTGGTGAGTGTTGTGAGCTGGGAGGAGCTGTGTTCGAGGTGAAGTTGATACTACGTGCGGCATTTCGTGAGTAGTAATCTAATCCCCTACAAAGATATCATTGGTAAGTGTTAAACTCTTTACTAATAATGTGTCTTTTCCATTGTATTGTTCTCGTAGACTGATTTGTTTTATGATTCGTAGGTAACATTTAGATAATATCGCTGCAGAGCTATTAATAATCATTTATTCCAGCATAGTGACATAGCGCTACTAATTAACTCTATTTTCTATTGTATTACTTGTCCATCTCCTAATCCATACCCTGACAGATATTTGTCATTTGCGTTTGATTATAGGGAAACGGAGAAGGCCTTCCACTTTATTTGACACTGAGCACTGACGCTCGACTTTTGACGACTTTGACCTGTAATATGCGCAACCACATACGGAAGGCAGAACCGGAAATACTCTCAGTTCATTTAAAACAACATATGCTATAAAGTCGATCTAAATCGGCATTATAAAACAATCAAACGTTAGTGATAATTACTGCTTCCAAAAAGGTTTGGCCACACAACTCTTTACGAAAGGCTCGTCGTACGCGCATCTCCGGGGAGAGGGGTTAGGCTTCACACATTTCCCCAAACTGGATTGGTAGTCGTTCTAAGAACGCTAGGGACCGTGTCTCGATAAAACCTACACCCGGCATATGGTACGCCAATTTCTAAATCGACACTATTTATCGAAACACGTCAATTTGGACGCTTTGCCGCTGACAGCCGCACTGTATCCTCGAAATGGGAAGATTAAGGAGATGTGAGGTGACGAAATTACCACCTCGGCAGACACCGAGTACGATCGCATTGAGTTTTGCTACAGACTGAGTCTACGGTACGCTTGTGCAATATTTTCTGTTATTTTAGAAATGGGGCTAGGCTGCCGTAAAGGTGATATTAACATAAATACGCGTTTAGAACTTTATACTCGATACTTGTCTCACTCAATGGCAGTTGGGCTTCGTAGTTCACTGTCTCTAGGATTGAGTAAGACATTTATATTGTGCTTAGGGAACATGTTCTACTAAAATCGTATATTGTCTCAGAGGTTTTATGCGTTAGGTTTAGTAGAACACGTACAAAGAGACAAACGTTGTAAAACGGTTCCCCGTCTCACTGAAATGGGTACATCATACACAGATACATTAACGTAGCTATTATTGATTGATTAAAGCGCAAGCGTAACGATTCCCTTACCTCTTCACATTATGAAGATTCTATTACAGGTATTATTAGCGCTACCTGCGAGAAGGAAGACAGACCGCGGTAGGAAACGGTCGGTGTAAGGCTAGGCCAAGAAAGCTAGGAGAATTATTGAGTGCCAGAGGCCTTGTCCAAGTGGGCTGTTGTAGGAGAACGAGTTAATATTAAATAAGTAAAATATAGTTGTGTTGAAGCACAGATTTAGTTTATTATTATTCCATCATCTAGTTTTAACTTAGTATGTGTTAGTGTCTGTTGGTGAGACTGGGTGAGCCTTTAGTTATTATAGTTATCCTAGGCTGATGGAGTTGATAGTCATTATAACTAATCAGACAGACACGTGTTGCTGGGGAGTTTGTTGCGCCACTTCTTCTCCCAAGCATAAACACTAGGAAGTGGTGACGGGTGGGCTCTTTGGGGCTGTCTATAGACTTTAAAGTGAGTTGATTCACAACTCTATTAATAATGCTTGAGTTTGATTCTCTACTCTCATAACTAGTAATTCTTGAATGTTGTATTCGTTGCCTTTGGCCGATACTAGAACTCTAAACTTTATTTAGTAATAATCCTCGAGTTTTGATTTCTCAACTCAAATTATCTAGTAATTCAAAGAATTATTATATTCTTTATCTTATACTAATAACTCGGTCAGACTGACATGAGCACGTGTCTTGCAAATATGCTTGTTGTGCAAAGAGTGAACTTCCGGGGGTTTGGGTGACCACAACTATCTCATATCCAGTCTAAGGACTGATAGGGACCATGTCTCCTTAAGAGCATGATGCAGACGCAATGCCGCTAGAACTAGCCGCTCCGTTGCTAGACAAGGACAGTCGCACGGTTGCCGCAGGAAAAGCCGCTTCGTCACGTTTATCAGTTCGAGAGAACTGCTAGGGGCCATGACTCCAAAAGAGCATGATGCAGACGCAATGCCGCTAGAACTAGCCGCTCCGTTGCTAGACAAGGACAGTCGCACGGTTGCCGCAGGAAAAGCCGCTTCGTCACGTTTATCAGTTCGAGAGAACTGCTAGGGGCCATGACTCCAAAAGAGCATGATGTCGACGCTATGCCGCTGTAAAGCCGCTTGCGTCACTTTATGGAAGTGTATCTCTGAGTACTCCGAGTGTAGATGCGAGGTATTGTGTGAGTTACGACTGATCAAATACCTATTACGCGCTAGCGTTTGGGTTACTCACAAGTTTATATAATAATTTACTCTGCATCCCTCTATTATTTAGCTTTCTAAAATCACTTCCAATATATTTCATAACTATGAATTCCCAAGTATCGTCTAATATTGATACACGGTTTCCCTGCCTCATTAATAATATCAAGGCATTTGGCTTCTATCAATTTGGGAATTCACTTCTATTATCGGTGGGAGAGTGACCAAGTCTGGTGACGAGCTCTACAGGGCCGCACGGGGTTGGGGTGCGGCCTTTTCCCCTTAGGGGGAAACCGACCTTAACGCTAATATTAACATAATTAGGAAAAACGAAAAATTTATCAGCCTAGGGTAATTTAGGTACCGTCACACTGTCAAAGTGCACACTCATCTGAATTCAAATTAAACCTACATACTAATAAATAATAATACTAAATTGTTTATTTGTACACTTAAAAAAACACACGTAAGTATCTACAGAAGGATGAAATAATTATTGTACAAAAGAGTCACATTAAATTGCGAACTGCTGCCTCCTAAACTAGGTCAAAAGCCTGGGTTTTAGGAGCCAAGATTCCTCCAGGTATAAAATACAACTAACTAATACAATACAACTGGTATTGTCATTCAAGCACTTATAGAAGCAACAACGTAAACGAAACCAACAATGCCTTAATTTTAACACACTATTAATTACGACTGCCTCGTTGGTCTAGTGGTCGCAAGAGCTACTGCTGGGCATGAGGTCCTGGGTTCGATTCCCAGGTCGGGCATAGTGTTATTGGGTTTTTCTATCTGGAATTCCTCAATAGCGGCCAGGAGGCCGGATTTGTGCCCGGTTGATGGCAATAGGCTCGCCCCCTATTGTATGGGAATTAAGCATAACTGGCGAAATGTGGGTGGCACACCTCTGCCTTCTGTCTTCTATTACAGGCGTGATGTTATGTAACTATTAATTAATTCAAATACAAATTAATTCAACCGAGTAGACAATATTGATGCCGCATCCCTTATTTTGGCATCGCTTTTCTCGCCGAATGGTTTTGGTGTTCCTTCGATGTCACTTATTTGTGCTGCCTTTTGTTTAAGCCTTCCACAAATTTTCACATAATATATTTGCCGTCATTCAATGGATAGATATTATTGCCGAGCTCCTCATAGTAATATATTTACGCTTGTGAGTCGCGAGTGCACTTGCACTCGCTGTACGTGAAGCGTGTCCATGTGTGTGTGCGTTTGCGCTCGTTTTATGTAGCCGACCTTCTGTATCCATCTATTTTGTAACAATTTCGCTTATATTGCCTTTGGAATTAGGCTCGACAAGTCTTCTCTTTTATGAGGCTGCATCCTGGTCAAGGATTTTTTATTTGATTTCCTTGCCAATCAAAATCTTCTTGAAAATGAAAAAGAAGTCTAATTGAGATTTTTTGCAAGGATTTTCAGATAAAAGAACAACCCCACGACCACTAGACCACTAGACCTCTTTGGTCTAGTGGTCGCAATCGCTACTGCTGAGCATGAGGTTCTGGGTTCGATTCCAAGGTCGGGCAAAGTGATATTGTGTTTTTCTATCTGGAATTTTTCAGTAGCACCCCGGAGTCTGGATTTGTGCCCGGTTGATGGCAATAGGCTCGCCCCCTATTACATGGGACTTAAACATAACTGGCGAAATGTGGGTGTACAGGTACACCTCTGCCTAAACCTTCGGGGAAACAAGGCGTGATGTTATGTTATGTTAAAATAAACTGTGCAATTTGTATTTAAACAACAATGAATAGCAGCGAACAATGGAATGGCAGTCCCTAGCCAAAGAAAATAGTCTAATAAAGATGGTACGAACGGATATAAGAATAATAAAACAAGCAGTGGCATGCATGCAATAAAATATAATGAAATTCTCAATTCTGAACGTAGATGACTCTTGGTACAGTTTTTTTTATTTAACACGCCTAGAAGTTTGATTTGCGGTCGTAGTACAATCACGTTTGTTAAATGTTCAGCAAATTTACACCCCTTCGTCAATTTTCCGTGTTATAGCAATTTCGTACAACTCGCAAAGAAGTTGTGATTTATATTCGGACAATTTAACTTCAAAGTCAAAATCAAATCATTTATTTCAAATATGCACATAAAAAGCATTTTTGAAGGTCAAAATTTACAACAAAAAAATTTAATTGATTCTAGTCGCCCCTCCCAAAAGGTAGTTTCGTATGAAGAAGAATGGGCAAGAAACTCCACCGTTATTCTTTTAAAATGTAATAGTTTTTTTTTTCTTTTACTTTATTATTTAATTATATGTGCATGCACCTTGAATAAAATAACTATACCACAATAGGTAAAAGTAATTAAATATAAAGCAATGGCAGGTAAATTATGTGATAGATACATGGTGCTCAGACAACAAAATCTTATATTATTCTATTGCGGTGATTAAGAAGCTTGATTTTTATTGATCTTTAAGAGTCTCTATCAATTTCATGGTCTTAAAACAGAAATTTCAACTTTTTTCAGCGCAAACTTCTCAATAACCTTAACATATCTGTTTTGTTTTAAATACACATTTATTCATCACCTATTTATCTAGTATTTCTACGAATTTAAATGTTGATAACAACTCAATATAAATTACGAAAAATTAAAATCTAACACATGTTTTTACGTAAACACGAAACACCAGGTTTTTCAATTCCTTTTTTAGCTTACTGGTAACAAATATCAATCAGAAAAAAAACCTAAATACTGGGCATATAGTATATAATATCAATGCATAAGTACTTAAAATAAAGTGTCGTGTACGCGTAAGAATTTATTGAAAGTAACAATAAGTATTAAATATTTAGAAACCATAGTCGTTTACATGACAAAATCTATTTTTAAATTTTGTTGTTGTCAACTTGTTTAATTGCAATAAAATATCTAAATAATGCCTTATAAACCGATGCGTTCGCTTGAGGCATTCAGGCGCCGCTGAGCCTGTAGCTTTAAATTCGTCCCAAAATCAAATAAATCCTGATCCAGCTAGTCCCTTGCTGCCATAAGCCGAGGTCCGTACTCCACAGGGGGTGCCCTTAGCGTGTAGTCGCTTAGTTTGTAAATTAGTACATAAGTAAGTCCTGGCTGGAGGCCTTCATTTATTAGGGCAACCACAGGCAAGTCCGCTTAAGCAGACGACAACCTCATGGGTTGACCTGCGAAATGCCATACATAAAAAATAAAAATAAATGAGGCATTCAGTCGCACCCAAGGGCTCTTAGACGATGGACCTGTGTCGCCCGAGAAGTTCGCCGCTCCCGACGAAATCGCCAATCGCAATTGATTTTGTACTAGGCCTAACAAATTTTGAGACTTGTGAGTAAATATTTCCATATTTATGCTCACGATTTCGTCATAATCACAATAACAATCAACCAGTATTACGGAACCAAATACGCGGATACGAACCAAGATTATTTGTTCCCGCTTCACCGTACGACAACGCACACTATTATCGTCAGCTATAACTCGACCGCCCGCAGATACTCTGCGCTCTGATAGTTACCTATTCTAGTAGCGCGTCGAAATTGATAGGGACTCTTAAGGGACCTTCGTATTTGATAATAATATCAACTTGATACCTCCACGCGTTCCTGAGAAAAGGGTCTTGACAGACAGACGGATAACGAAGTGATTAGGATCACTTCGTTATGCGTTTGTCTAAGCTAAGGGTTCCGTTTTTTTTTCCTTTTTAGGTACCCTACAAAGAAAGAAAGATTAATTGTAAAATGTTAACGGCTGCTGGCAACACCAAGTAAGCATCCACCGGGTATTCGTCATACCTTTTAGCTTTAGCTTTTAGCTTTAGCTTAATGTGAATTCTAATGTGATACATAACAACCACTAAATGATTCGTCATCATTTAGTGGTTGTTATGTATCACATTAGAATTCACATTAAGCTAAAGCTCTATAATTGATTCGTTTATTTCAAATTTACGTTTAAATAGTTAATTCAATATTTCAATTAACTTCCAAAAATTACTTGATTGTATTTCGACTATAAATTTAAAAGTAAACATAGGGTAAAACATTATTTTCACAATTAGTCTTGGAAAAATACTTTGCCAAGAACGTTACTTTGTTCAATAATATACCGTTGTTTTAAAAGTATTCCAAAATTGTATTCGGCCAAACTCCTTCTGCGTAACAGAAAACACCTGTTCATGCAACCTGTTACAACTGACGACATTTTAAAAATAACTTTTAGCCTAAAAAACACGAACACTGTTGGATACGATGGCGTTTCTACATAAGTCATAATATTTACTAAAGAAGTGATAGCACCTCCATTAGCGCATATTATTAACTTGTGTATTGCTAATGGTTTAATCCCAAAAAGCTAAAAAAAATGTAAGTTTTATTACATTTTTTACACAAAATAAGATGATAAAACAGATTTAAAAAACTATAGACCCATAGCGAAAATTCCCATTTTTTCCAAATTTTTTTTAGAAACTTATCTACAACTCTCTTTACACTTACTTCGAAAATTTTCAATTATTTTGTCATGAAGAAAGGGAATTTCGTAAGAATACTACCTTTAATACGGCACTCTTCGACCTATTAACAAACATCATGTCATCTGTACTCAGAAAGGAGAAATCCAGTCTGTGCTATTTATACCGACATGACCAAGGCCTTTGACTGTAAGGACCATAAAATTCTGCTACACAAGCTACATAGTTACGGTATAAGAGGGAGCATCCTTCAGTAACTAGAAACGTACTTAAGGCATAGACTGCAATACACAGAAATTTCTAGAATTTGTCCAATAAGTAAAATAGAAACCATATTTACATCTGAAACAAGGCATGTAAAATATGGGGTTCCACAGGGTAACGTACTGGGGCCGCCACTTTTTTTAAATATACATTAACCATCTCCCGAAAGTACCATCAAAGAAAATCGTTATTTTTGTGGATGACAGTACAGCTGTAATTAAGTGTACAAATCATAATAATTACGAGCAGATGTCCTGCTCTATTTCTAATACTTGTTTGCATGACATAATTAACTGGTTAAGTAATAATAATTTAGTAATAAAACTAAGTAAGACGAAAACAATGCAATTTCATCAACGCAGCGAAAACCCAAAGGTTAGTATTGCTTACCAAGGCTGTGATATTGAGGAAGAGAGTCAGGCGAAGTTTTTAGGAATAGTGATAGACAGCAAACTCACTTGGAAACCTCATGTTGAAGTTCTGTGCAAAAAACTTAGCCAATCCGCGAATGCTCTCTATCAACTTTCTAAAAAGTTAACCGTCAGGCTCTTTTATCAGCGTACCATGGACTGGTTGTCTCGGTTTTGCGGTATGGCATTATTTTTTGGGGGCAGTCTACCGATAAGGAACTAGCATTTAGAATGCAAAAGCGATGTGATGTATAAGGTCAATGTGCAGTCTTAAAACAGCAGATAGCTGTCTTTCCTATTTTGTCTTTAAAATTTTAATTTTTTTCCTTATTTATACATTTTGGAAACAGCTCTATTTGTAAAAAATTGCACTGTCAGCAGTTCGGAAAAATCCGATACGGACTCAATATGTTAACAAACTATGCCAAGTGAAATGTAAAACCGCACTTATGCAGAAAAGTTTTTTTGGTATTGCCCCAAGCATTTATAATGAAGTACCTGTTGTGTGATAAAATATGACTGTTATAAAATTTAAAAGGGCACTAAACCAAATATTTATTGAGAAAAGCTTTTACACAATTGACGACTTCCTTATTGATAAATCTCTGCTCTGATTGATAAACTGTTATTATTATTACATACATGTTCCTATTCTGACACATTTTATTCTGATTGACACTTTGACATTCTTCATAATTTTTTGACATTACTGTAAAAATGTTGCTATTCTTATTAGTATGTTTTTTTTTGTTTTTTTTTTGTAATTCTAATGTTTTGACATTCATATTTATTCGACATCAATAACATTTCTGTTTAATTTTGGAATTGAATATTATTTGCATGCCCATGAGATGGTAGAATATGGAGGACTTAAATTTAAGAAAACATCTATGTACCAATTACCCATGTTTGCAAAAATAAATGATTTGATTTGATTTGAAAATACTAATTATATTCTTTAGAAAACACAACAACGCACAGACAACGTTGTCATTCGCCCACCTTTTAATAGTCCTATTTTTGTTTATAAATCACTAAAAAGTGGTATAAAAACAAAAATAGGACTTCATAAGACCTGACTGCATATGTTTTAAAAACTTCTTCATAACTCTATGAATAGGAATAAGTATAACAAACGCAGTCAATTTCCTTTTACTCAACATTTATAGCATTTGTGGCATAATTAAATAATTAATAGTAATAATTCCATGCGCATTTTATTGCCGTTTGTAATTATTTAATTATTCTGCTTCGAGGTAATAGGTTTAAACATAACGAGAAGGTTTTTATTTGTGGCATTGGGTCGTTATTCTGTGATTTATGACTGTAAACACAAGAGCATATTTTTATGACTTAGGATAGGTTTTTTTACTATTTTATAGGGTCTCTGCATTCTATTCCCTGGTACCTCATTAGCGGTATCATTAAGTGAATGTCTATTACCTGCTCTTAAATTATATTTTTTTAAATACTTCTTTGACATTCTTATTCTTTTCATTATTTAACATTTTACGCTTGCAATTATATTTACAACTCTTAATTTGTGGTTTTGTGTCCAGGATATTAATACAGTTGTAATGGCAATCATGTCATTTGGTTTGAATAGTTTTTATTTTTTGTTTTTTTATATATCTTTTTATTCTGTGAGGGTGCATACTCCGTAGGCTCTTAATCCTTCCTATCCTAAGGGCACGTCTTCCCTACCATTACAGTGCCCCCCGGTCTATTCCTTGATATGCAATGGTCTTTGTAGCACCATGAAGCATGAGGCTTCAGGGGCTAGTGCAAATCTTGGGGTTCATTCGATTAATCGAGTCTGGTCAAACCACGCTGGGGTCGGTGCATTTCATTCATTCATTCATTCGTTCATTTATATATCTGTTTATTTTGTGAACGTGAGAACGTTGTGGGCCTTGTAGACTACAGTTTTGTAGAATTGTTTCTATTTGATAAGTAGCTGGTAGTTTGAAAACATTGTAAAAGTATTTTCAAAAGAGTAACCGTGGAGTTTCTTGCCGGCTCTTCGCAATGGGATACAACCTATTCGAACAGTCCACGTCCAGATTTTTCAATAATGATCACCAATCATTGTCTAAAACTCAAAGCTATAATTTGTCTATAAATAAATATCAATTGGCATTTTTTTTTATGGCAGCAAGCGCTGCTTTCCTTCAATTGAAACTAACGAAACCTTTTTTTAACCATCAGTTAGCAGCCGCATTACCCAAATCATTTCACATCTCAAATTGACACAATTTCAGGCAGCTTCTATAAATAATTCTGTCTAAATCATACGATTTAGCACTTTTTCCTGACACGGATACCTACCTACCTACTTTACTGTGGTAGCGAGATGAAAATGATTAGTGAGCTATACGGAACCCGGAAAACGCGGAAACCACAATGATGAGTGATAGCTCTTTTAACGTCTTGAATATCAATCGGGGATTGGGGTTCCGCCACGAAAATTTTAGATAAATTCGGAAGGAGAATATACGACACATATTTTTACGTGGTTGTTGTCTAACCAGAAAGCCAATTCTCGTAATTAAAAAACTGGTCAAAAATTTAGGTAAATTCGAAGAATTTTTTATAGAGATTATAACGGGAACGTTTTTAAAAATACAGAAATTGCCCCTCCGGTGCAAAGCGGTACCCACAGAATAGTATGACTAGGAAATGCTTTATTTAAAGCCGTTGCACTTCGGCATGCACACCCAAAAATATTTGAAAATCTCATGAGAATATGATTTCGTCGACACCTTTTCATTTTAAACCTTGGTGTTTGGCGGCAGAAATATGTACCATAATCCTCCTCGAACGACCTCTTACACAAAGAGTTCTACGTTGAAAAAGGTCTCGCTTTCTCTCTCCTCTTGTCTGCGGTTGAAACACCAGGACCGTAAGATCCAAGTTCATTTTCTAATATCAATAAACAAAATCCACTTATCCTAAGTTACACTAACTAATTATAAATCAGGCACTCTACGAGGCCAGTGATTCACCTTTCAAAGCTTATGACAGATATATCGTTTACAACATAAACTTAAACTCACAATCATGGGTACATGATGACAATAATGCAAATTACTTAGTTGATCATAGGATCCAAGTGCTCATCGAGTATTTCGGGACATCGCCAAGCGGTTGGTCGACTGTTCACGTGACCAGAGGTCAAAGAATCAACATTGCCGTCCAACGTGGCAACGCTGCCAGTGTTTTGGGCACTGACAATTTTTTTGATGTCCAATGAAAAAAGAAACATAAATGTGTTTATTGGCATTAAAGCAAAAAATTAATAAAAATTACACCATAACTATAAAAACAGAAAACAAAGATTATAATGCCTAATTCAATGATTATAATTCCCTTTTTTTTTCTTTATGTACTTGTGCATAATGTTATATATATTTTAGTGTTTTATGGTGTAATGTATTCAAGATTTCTTAGCTATAAAAACATGTTATAAGAGAGCTCTATTAATACTATCCGAAAACACATCAATAATTTGTGCCAAAAGCATCTGATGAAAATGAAACGAACTTTGTTCAGGTTAAATTCTTACGCAGTCACACTAAAAGGAAGTACCACATTCGTATTTAGTAGGTTTCAACTTTATATCTCACATATTTTCAACAACTATTGTATGAACAACACTTTTAAATTCTTATTGTACAACTAACCTCAATTGTCAAATCACTCCACGCTCACTTTACCTATGTTTTCATGGTGAGATGGTTACAGATTAGCACTACTGATCCATTTCTTACATTATTTTCAGATTCTTTTATGAATAGTTCATACACCTTTGTTTTCTCCTTGCACATTAATGCAAAACAGTGCTGCCAACATATCGATACCTTTAGGTTGAAAGGGTGTAACCACCATTTTGGCAAAAATGAGAATATAATGCAGTCATACTTAGTTTTTCGTCCTCTTTCGATCGGTATATTTATGATCTCGAAACTCGCAAAAAAGTGGTGTATTCAACTTGGATGGACTTGGATGTATCAAATTTGGTGTTTATGTCTTTAGCCATTTTTGAATTTGGTTCATACTTGACCTACACAACCCGAGATTTTATCAAGATTGGTGGGTACGTCCCAAAGTACCTATATTAAATTAGTAACAAACTAACTTACACGTCCAATTACAATATTTTGTCGAAGCAATCAACCCAAGGTTTTATAAAGACTGGTGGTTACGCCTTACTATTAGATAACTATTTGACTTGTACGTTCATCTTGTACTTTGCATTCAAAATTTTATACTATTAAGCGACTAAATCACCTGTGTGTAAGGTGTGATATCGTTTATCATTACTTTCTAAATCGGTTGACGGGTGGGTGGGTTGGGGTAGTAGCCCAAGTTGTTGGGCGCGGCCGGGGCGCTGGCAACGCTGCTTCCCAATCTGGGGGGCCCGAGCGCCGCCTGTAGGCGGCTCTATATGGGGATCGTGCGATCCATGGCGCTCTACGGAGCGCCGATCTGGGCGTCTGACCTGACGGCCGGCAGCAAAGCTGTCCTGCGCAAGCCGCAGCGGGCGATGGCCGTCAGAGTCATTCGGGGGTATCGCACGATCTCCTTCGAGGCGGGTTGTGCACTGGCCGGATCACCGCCCTGGGACCTGGAGGCGAAGGTGCTCGCGTCACTGTACCGGTGGCGCGAGGCAGCGCGGGAGCGGGGCGAGCGACCGATGCAGCAACATATCGAGCAGCATCGGTTGCAGCTCCGTGAGGTCCTGGTGGCGGAATGGCGGGTGAGGCTGTCACGCCCTACCGCCGGCCTCAGCACCATCGAGGCGATCCGGCCAGTGCTCGACCGCTGGCTCGGGAGAAGGCACGGCTCCGTGACGTTTCGGGCGACGCAGGTGCTCTCGGGGCATGGTTGCTTCGGGAAGTACCTGTGTCGCATAAACAGGGAGCCGGACGCCCGGTGTCACCACTGCGTCGACTGCCGGGAGGACACGGCGGGGCACACGCTGGCAGAGTGTGCCGCTTGGGAGGAGCCGCGCCGTGCCCTCATCACCGAAGTAGGCAACGACCTGTCGCTGCCGGCCGTCGTGAACGCGATGGTCGGCGGCGCAGAGTCCTGGGACGCAGTGGTCTCCTTTTGCGAAACGGTCATCTCGCAGAAGGAGGCTGCGGAAAGGGAGAGAGAGATCTCGACTCTCGACCCGGCCCGCAGCAGACGCACCGGGCGTCGGAGGAGGGCGGACAACGCCCTCTTCCGGCCCCCCTAAATGGGTCCAGGGGCGACGGATTCGGGGACACCGTCGCCCCCCAACATCAGGACCCGAGAAGGCGGCGCGCGTAGTGTTCCGCGCGCGCCGCTCACAGACGTTGCGGGGGGAGTACACCTCACTCTCCCCGCCCGAGACGGGGCCCGCGCAAGCGGGCCGGCACTAGCCGGGGTTGTGGAAGAATAATGTGTTCCCGCGACCCCGGCGTAGGTGTGAGATGGAACACCGGGGTGGTTTTTAGTCAGTAAGAGTCTGACAGACCCCTCCGCCCGCCCCAGGGCGGAGGACATCCATGAGGATTTTCCACCCCGGGAACAAAAAAAAAAAAAAAGGTAGTTGTTAACAAAAGGCACACAACCGAGTGTGATGCATGTTTTTATGTGATTTGTGGTAAAGTACAAATAAGCATAAAGTGAAATAAATATAAACAAAATAAGCTCAATTTCTTGTTGAGATAGATGTAAATCCTTGTCATTCTGGAGGCTCACTCGTCAGTACAAGTTCACAGTTACAAAAAGTACTACAACCGCGCCATAACTTTTCATGTTTTTTTTAAATGAAATGACTTGATTAATGTTTTCACGATGACATAGGTCCTAATGTTCTTATTGCTGTGATTAAACATTTTCGGTTACAATATTTCCATTATTTTAATTTTAACAACACAATTATAATGTTACAAAAATGGCGTCATTTAATCTAGATGCTTGAAAAGATTGAATATACTTTGAGATTGGTATGTTGTGAACTGAACTGCACTTGTTTTGAGCAGGTAACGTTCAAACAATGCGCGGTCTAATAATACGGGTCGATGACGAAAATCCATGTTACTTGAAAATTAATGCATGACAGATAATTTTAATAGTATGAAATACAACCTTAGATGATCTTAAACATCAATTTATTGTTACAACCGTGCTCCGAAATCGGCACCTCACGGGAGTTGAAGTAACAAATCAACTTCGGGAAATCCGTAGAAACGACGTAAGCTAATTTGACTACAATTTGACATAATTTGGCAAATGGTCCAAAATTTGAAAGCAAACTTCGGTTAGCAAGATTACGTTACACTCGCGATCACGCACAATGGGGAAGAGTGATGTTTTCTGACGAATTCTGATTTATTTTGTGTGCACATGATGGGCGGTGAAGAGTCTGCCGACGGCCAGTTGAACGATTTACTCCAGCTTGTTTTGAGGAAAAAGTGCCGTTCAGCGGTGTACCTGTTATGATTTGACCAAAATCTCTTCAGAGAGTCGCATGGAGTTGGTGCTGATCGAATATCGTACGCTAACCAGTGCAAGATGATATGTGAAAGAAATTCTAAATGACGTTGGCATCAATCGCATGGGCTGGCTCTCGATAAACTTAGACTGGAATCCTGTAGAACACGCTTGGGAGGTGTGTAAGCCCCAGCATTTATACATCGAGACCTTAAACATTCGTGAGTGGAAGAATGGGCCAATATCCCGCAACATCGTATAGGTATCTTAATAAACAGTATGACCAATCGCCTGGCAGCTATGATAAGAGCCGGTGAAGGCCATAACTTTTTCAACGTAAACCAAGATTTCGTGTAGTTACTAAACTACACCAAACCGGTTAATAAACCGGTAAAATATTTCATACATACAGTTTCATTCATGCCGCCAGCTCTATTATTTTAAGAGTAATTTTAGTTAAGCGTACTGACCCGTACTCTTTGTCCGCGAGTGTAACTAGCAAAACTGCTCGGCAAAATTCAAAGCTTATAATAAAAAATCATTCAATCACTTACCGCATATTAGACATGAATGTTTCACTGTGACTTACATCACAAATGATTAGTTGTTATAAGTAGTATTGCCTTTACAACCTTAGTTGTTTTTACAGGAGCTTTTTTTTATTAGTGTAACCGACATGTTTATTTTTATATTTAGGGCGTATGTGAATTATATTTTTTTGTTTATTAGATTTAAGTACATGGAATATTATTGTACGATATTCTTTATCTGAAAATTCTAACACTTTTTTGTGTTTTTTTATAAATTTATAGTTAAGAACAAAAAAGTTATATTAGAAAACATTTTACTTTTTTCGTTTTATTGCTCTACTGAAAAGTCGTGTTTTGGTGGATACGCCCTTTGAGCCTAAAGGTATCGATATAAATACGAACCTCCAACAGCCAACACAATAAACGAAGATAAATAATTCCAACATGATTTGGTTCGACATTATCCCTATTTTTATATCCTCAATCGGGGATGGCGATTCATCAAACTCTCCCTTTGGACCGGTTTTATTTTTGTAGGTCGCAGGGTGATCGATTAGCAAAGTAATGCTTTTGTAAGGAAACTTCTGGTGGGGTTGTTACCGGATATTCCTCGGTTAAGCTAAATTAACATTGGCTTAAAGTGAATCAATCCTGTTCAGGTGGAGATTTATAAACGACTCAGCCTTGCAGTGTAAATTTGGTGCTGTCCCACAAACGATGGGATACTTGATATCGTGTCCTACGTGTCCTATCAGCTGCACGTTACAGGAACTGATGGACGCTGGGTAGAGTCCATTTAGATTGCCATCCTAAGATGAAGAAAGTGAATCCTCAGCTGTGCAAGCCAAATTATAATATTCTTTGGTTTATTTCAAATTGCAACTCTGTTTTACGTGGTATGTTGATCAAATGCAATTCGCAGCTATAATAATGATATATTTACTGAATAATTATCATCGATTTCATATCAATCGACAATTGGAATTGACGAATAAAGGAGAATGTCAAGGTTTCGCACAAGACTCGGCCAGAACCGACAAAGATGAACTATATGTTAAATTTTTTTTTTATAGAATTTGATGATATAATTAGTTTTATATTAGAAGTACACCAAAAAAAGTTTTAGATCTGTAAAGTTAACCACTTAATACTTCTGATTTTAGCGATTACATGAAATACGACTACGTATTTGGTAGAAAATCGGAGTCCGGAAACACAGCAATAAACAACACAAAACTCAAAAAAACACGGAAACACTTCGCCGCTCGTGATATCACGCGGGAGAAGTAAATACATCTTTTTGACAGTGACAGTTACAAGTTAAAGTTTGACATCTAGTGTTGCCAGCTTTATAGCAATAAACTATTCGAAACGGCATTGATAATTGCATAGAATTATTTTTAATTATTACGTTATTGTAAAATATGTATTTTAAAATGTAACTAAATGCTATTTATTGATATAATAATATGTTTACTGACATTAGTAAGTAATTAGTTCACTTACATATTGATATTTTTGTAATCGATTTGCAAGAGCAGTTTCGTATCGATATAAATATTTTGGTATTGGCAACATTTCTAATTGAAATTGTAGGCATTATAGATTATGAAATGTCTTGACTTATTTAATAACTATTTAAAATGACTTTTAAACGGTGGGCTTCTACAGATTTTATTTATATTGTATCATTCTTACTGTTTTTTATTATCAATTATCATTAATAAAGAAAGTCTGTCGGACGCTACATGTTTCGAGCCTAACTTTGGCATTGTCCTTTTCAAAGTTTGACCATTACAGAGCTGCAATTTGCACAAATCCAAAGAAAATTTGAATTTGGCGGGCTACAACTGGGATTCACCTTGAAATAGATTGCGAGCTTTGTAGTACGTAAAACTGTTTTTTTTGTTGTTGTGTGTTTTGAGTGGGAAAAAGCCGAAAGGTGGTAAGAGTCACCACAGACTACATCTACAATACTTCCCTACCCAGCTCATTCGTTCCAACTGCTGAAAATCACCCATCTAGACATGAGTTTCCTTGGCTAACCTAGAACTCTTTAGCTGGGAAGAAGAAGTGGCGCAACAAAGTACCCCGCACAGCTGTCTATTCAGTTATAAGAACTTGATTATATACATAACATAACATCACGCCTTGTTTCCCCGAAGGGTTGGGCAGAGGTGTACCTATGGTACACCCACATTTCGCCAGTTATGTTTAAGTCCCATGTAATAGGGGACGAGTCTATTGCCATCTACCGGGCACAAATCCAGACTTCTGCTCAGCAGTAGCGATTGCGACCACTAGACCAACGAGGCAGTTAGTTTGATTATATACAATAGTCAGTAATTAACATTACGAAACACAAAACATTAAATTAAATTATTTGCCTTATCTCAGCTAGCACACGCCAATATACCAACCAAAACATTGAAAACTATACTTTTAAACAGAAATCATTTATGTATTTCTTTTTCTATAACTGTAACTTGGAGTTATAAATGATAAACTAAGGACTTCGAAGAAAAACAAATAAACAGTCAAATTGCTAATAACAATAATAAAACCATGGTCAGCAAGACGACCTGTCACCGAAAGCAGCACTCGTTCACGAGCATATCGTAAAGGTCAGCCATTACCCTCCTCGCCATCTTTGAGGGAAGGAGGGACGAACACAACCCGACCCACGACGCAACCGCAAGCAGTGACATCTATGGGAACATGACGAAAATACTGGGCCGACTCTATTATGATTGCCATTAACACGCCAAGAAGAAGATTTGTAATACCGGAAAACAGCAAAGCTGTTTGGCGTCAAAAATAGCTATGGTGGTAATGTAAGAAGATTTAGGTATGATGGTCTACTGAAAGTCAAGAGTTAAGTTTCTATATAGATCCTGTTTTTTTTTAATATCCCATAACTCTAGGGTTATATTCTGTAGGTAAAAATAAAATAAATACTAAAACTCCTAGAATAGGTGGTCCAAAAATGCATAGTTTCGGAGATATCATCATAAAATTGTGTAGGTATCTAATTTTCATTGATAAATAACGAGTGATTCATTTTTATTAAAACCAATCATTCATATTTGTAAAGCTAAGAAAATGCGACGTTGTCATATTTCACGTAAGGATGTTTTACATTAATAATCGTGCCTTAGTCGAATTATTTTGTACGAAAAATGAAAAAAAGGATGATTGAAACATATATCATATATGCCAGTTGATTCTTTGATATGGTGTCAATCATACCCTAGAGTTATGGGAAATAAAAAAACAGGTTGTTTATATAAAAGGAATGCGTGACTGATTGGGTGATCTATCAACGCATAGCTGAACCCCTGCACGGATTGGGTTGAAATTTGGCACACGGATAGTTATTATGACGTAGGCATCTACTAATAAGAGTTTTTGGAAATTCGACCTTTAAGGGGGTGGAAAGGGGGGATTTTGTTTGTATGAAAAACGTTATTCCTTGAGTTAATAAACTTGAAACTTGGCACAAAAACATTTTAAAGGGTATTTTAAAAGGGTATTTGGGTTTGAAAGTCTGTATGGAAGAATTTTAACGCGGTGTCCGATTAACTCGAAACTCCGCACTTATACTTAAGACCAAAAATAAAGAGTAAAGTCTATCAGGTTTTTGTGAAAATCCTCCCCTTAAGGGGGGTAAAACTTTTAAGGGGAAGATTTTACTGCGTGGCTAATACACAATATATTATATCAAATAATATACTAAAAGTTTTTTACCCAAACGGATAACGGATAGTTATATTCGGATAGTACTTTACATAAAATAATACCGGTGTTCATGAGCATATATGCTCCTTTTGACCGTGTCGAAAATACGCGACAACCCATGAATATCCGATATCTGGCACATAGCATAGACACGGCAACCTTTCATTACTTATTCACAATGACCTTTAAAATCCCCGCGTCCCTTCTTTTATGTACTTTTCGAAGTAGCAACTGTAAAGGTTGTCTGCAAAAAGGAAACTCACATGATATAGGTTTTTTTTTTGGTTGGGTTCAATCAGCAAATGACTTATCCCGCTCTTGGTGGAGCGGAAGGGCGTGTCAGAATTTTACTGAATAAAACCTACCCGTGTTCTTTCAGTTGCCTGTGCCAGAGCCACGGTGTCTCTTTCGAACAGCCCGCGACACATCATACAGGCTGGTAGAAAAATAACTCTGGTTGCATTCGATTACTTAAGCGAATTTAGAATTAGTTCCAAATTGAATATACGGCGGTAGAAAATGCCTCAGGCATTAAGTCCGCCTTTGTACAGTATTTTTTTACTTGTGTGTTAAAGTTTAATAAATAAATAAAATTATGTGGTAGGCGCGTAAAAATTAGCGCATCTTTTTGAAATAAATGGCGCAAATTCAATATTGCTTATACTAACTGCTGCCCGCGGCTTCGTCCGCTTCGTCGGAAATGGGGAACGTGCTACTGAGACCAAAAATAGCCTTTGTACTCCCTATATCATCAGCTATCTGGCGGTAAAAGTCCTATCAAAATCGGTCCATCTATTTCGGAGATTAGCCGGAACAAACTGACCGACAGAAAACAGATAGATAGACAAAAAAAAAAGAATTTTGCATATTTGCATTTAGCGGAATGCTTGACTTTACATGTTTGTAATTTTTATTTTTTTTCATTTTTTACAGCAACGACAACACTTATTTCATTTATTTGTTTAGATTAAATTAGATATAACCTACCCCTTACAGAATTACTAGTTTCTTGGAGATCATATATAATATAATATTGAGTACTAATGAGTTAAGTTAAAGGGTGAAGTTCAAGTTCACTTGATTTCGTCATAAAATGTGCTTGTAGCAGTTTCATCCTGTTACATTTATTTTCTTTGGCGATTTCAAAGCAGTCCTGCTCCCCAATAGCATAATACACTATTAATTACAATACCAGGGATTTTTAAGGAAATTTCAAATCCAATTCCACAAGTACGGTATGGAATTAGTCAAGTGACTTTGCACAGTTCGGCAATAATATCTGACTTCATGAAACATCCATTAATATCTGACGTCAAGATGACGGCAAATATATGTGATCATTTGTGAAATGCATATACAAGTGGCAGCAAAAATATGTGACATCGAAGAAACACCAAAACCAACCAAACTGTGTGAAGAGACAAGCGACGCCAAAATATGGGATGGTGCAAAAACAACAGTATTTGTTTATAACTGACGAATGTTCAGAATTATGTACTGAATCCACGGTATTGTGCAAAATAAAATGAAACAATTAGTATGTAAATATTAAAACTGCTCAGTCCCACGCCTTCTCGTCCTCAATATAGTATTTATATTTAATATTATAAAAGGCTTCGGGCATAACTTACGTTTTATGAATGATTTGAATTTATAAAGACCTAGTTCTTGAAAAAAAAATCACTTAGTAATTTTATGAACGACGATTTTGTAAGAAATAAAGATGACAAATAGTCTTTTGTTCTAAAAGCAGGTCCTTAAAGCTCTTGATTATCACGACTTTATCTCCTAAATACCTACAAAATACTCAGAACATTTAACCTGACCAACCCAATCACTAAGGCCCTCTATCACAAAAAGGTATCAACGAAATACTGTCTTCAATCTAAATTACACCCTAATCTGCTGGCCGTTAAGCATCGTTTTAATTTCCGTTGCAAGAAGATGTTTCACCGGAGTTTCATCTCGAGACGTCGGGTCAGGTCTTAAATGTTAAGTTTATGTAGTGTAGTAATTCTTTTAGTTCTAGGATCGGATTGGGAGTTGTGTTGTAAGCTTGGTAGTATAGGGATTCGTATGTTATCTTGACTTTGAAGTTTGGGCCGAGAAACGTTTTCGGAGAACTCGTTCGTTCATTATGATAAGTATTTAAAACGGTGTGTTTGGGTATCCATTTTAGATTTTTATCTCATTTTCGGAGCTAAAAGATTATCATTTTTTGATTACCTGGACAACCACACTGTTATTTGTTGAAATGGTGTACCATTAAAACAAATCAAAAATAAATCGTCCACTGTTACAATATTTGTAAATTAGTTAACACCATGTATCTCATATCTTAAAGCAACATAATTAATTTTCTTTCTTAATGTTTATTACTTGTACCTATTTATTATAGTAATTTTATCCCACCTTTCCCACGTAATAATATTGTATAAATATTAAATAAGTTGATATGAAAATAACGAAACGAAATATTGTACAACATTTTAAATGAGTAACTTTGGAGTAGCTTGCCCATTCTTCTCCATACAAAACTACCTTTTGGAACGCGCAACTAGAATTAATTTTATTTTCTTCAATGTTGACGTTGAAAAGCGCCGAGCTTTTAATTTAGTTTTTTTTTTCATTTGAAACGTTTAATTGGACCGTCTCTTTTACTGTGACACTATTTACAGAAACAAACTTTTCATAGGACGGCGTTTTAATTATTTAAGTACTTATATTCTGCATATTAATCCAAAGTGTTTTCAAGCTTGCTCACGTTAAATGGCTCATCACTTAATAGAGCAGTCTCCTATTCCGGCGAGTCACTCCATCCGACCGGAATTGAGCTTCCCTTTAAACCGGAGCCAAACTTCGGCAAAGTTTTAACAGTTCCTAACGAGTTAACTACGAAACTGCTTTCAGGTTTTATATTTTGTTGATCACTGTAGAAAAATGTTGGCTAATAGTTTAGATGAAAATGGGACGAGAGGGAGATGGGGTGGTTGTTAAGATAGGCTGGGGATGGGATGAGGCGTGATGTTACATGTTTTGTTTATGGAAATGGGAATAGTTCATTGTCATTTAAGTAACAAAAAAGGTAAAGTGTCTTTTGCGTTCAAAAACATGAATATCCAAACATATAAATGATAAATGATAAATGATTTTTATTTCTGTAAGTGGGTTTGTACAAACACTTTTACACGTCAAACATTTTTTTTTTTAACTAGATGAGGTCGGCGTTTCCTATCTGACTACTCTGAGAAGAAAAGCCGAAACAAACTCAGAGGTCACAGTCTCTTTTAAAGTCCAGACATAATCTTGGTCAGATCATGTTAAGACCATGTGGATTGATGTCTGAAATGGTCTTTTGAGGAAAGAACCACACAGATTGAGTGGACCTGTCCAGTCAGTGCACGCATTTGTCAGTAATCGTACAGCTCAACTCAAAACATAAGGAGCTCAACGATTCGACGAACAATACCAAAGAAAGGACATTGGATAGGCCGCATAATTACTCAAACCGCCAGACCAAGTTACGATTAAAATTAACTGAGATAATAAAATATAAATAAACAAAAGTAAAAAATAAAAATGACCCACATAGTCTTAACATTCACAATAATAACAATAAAATAATACCTAGGTAAGTATTCATGTCATTGTTTAATTTACAGATCATATGAGGACCATGTAGGTAGGTGTCTGAAATGGTCTTTTGAGGAAAGAACCATACAGATTTGAGTGGGCCTGTCCAGTCAGTGCACGCATTTGTCATTAATCGTGCAGCTCAACTCAAAACGTAAGGAGCTCAACGATTCGACGAACAATACCAAAGAAAGGACATTTGGGTAGGCCGCTTTAAGTACTCAAACTGCCAGATATAAAAAAATTATGAAATAACTGAGATAGACAAAATATATAGAAATAATACCCACTAAGTCCTCACACGAAATTAAAATAATAATAATATTATACAAAGTAAATATTCATGTCATAATCATGAAATTTCAAAGTGTATATAAAATAAAGCAAAAGTTACGTACCAAACAAAAAAAACAAAAAAACACACTCAGTATGCAAAAATTGGAGCAGGTCAGTCCCAAGCCTTTTTGTCCTCAATATAGTCTTTGACTGTATAAAAAGCTTTCTGGCACAACTTACGTTTAATAAATGATTTGAATTTATTAAGGCTTAGATCTTGAACATGGCTTGGAAGTTTATTATAAAAGCGTATACATTGACATCTGAACGAGCCACCTATTTTCTTGAGCCTTGTTGTAGGTACAACAAATTTGTGTTTGTTCCTAGTATTTATATTATGGATATCACTGTATTTTTTAAACAATTTTATGTTTTTGTGGGCATATAAAAGATTTTCATAAATATACTGAGAAGGCACAGTCATTACATTAATTTCCTTAAATTTCTCTCTGAGAGAGTGTCTCGGACTTAATTTATAAATTGATCTAACAGCTCTTTTCTGCAAAACAAATATAGTCTGCATGTCGGCGGCATTTCCCCACAAAAGAATACCGTACGACATCACACTATGAAAATAACTAAAGTATACTAAACGGGCTGTCTCTAAATCAGTTAAATTTCGAATTTTTCTAACAGCGTATGCTGCGGAGCTTAGCTTTTTTGACAATTTATCAATATGTGCGCCCCACTGAAGCTTAGCATCCAAAGTTAAGCCCAAGAATACTGTGCTGTCTTCAAGTTTCAATTCTTCGCCCTTTATCAACACATTCGTTTTCACCTGCCTAACGTGAGGTAGCGTAAACTTAATGCATTTAGTCTTCTTTTCATTAAGAAGTAAATTATTAACATTGAACCAGTGAACTATTTTTGAGACCGCGTTATTTACATAGTCAGTAACCAGCTGCTGACGTTTAAGTTTAAACAAAAGTGAAGTATCATCCGCAAACAACACTATATCATGATTATCCTTTATGAGGTAAGGCAAGTCATTAATATAAATAAGAAACAAGAAAGGACCAAGAATTGAGCCCTGTGGAACTCCCATTGTTAAGATAGATCCGGGAGATCTTTCTCCATTAACGTCAACGCTCTGAATCCTTTTACTCAAGTATGAAGTAAGAAGATCCAGAGCGGTGTTTCGGATCCCGTAGTGACGGAGTTTCCTGATTAACGTTTCATGAAGAACGCAATCGAATGCCTTGGACAAATCACAAAAGATGCCCAAGGCATCGCATTTATCTTCCCAAGCATTATAAATATGTCCTAAAAGTTCAACACCGGCATCAGTAGTTGAACGACCCCTTGTAAACCCGAATTGTTTGCTATGTAATAATTTGAGTCTGTTAAAAAATCTTTGCAGTTGGTCTAAAATTAATTTCTCAAAAATTTTACTAAATGTTGGTAGTACTGAAATAGGTCTATAATTTGTGGGGTCTGATGTACTACCTGATTTAAACAAAGGTATTATTTTACTTTTTTTCATAAGGTCAGGAAACTCCCCACAGTCAATACAATTATTAAAGATAAGAACTAGAGTAGGTGCTACAATGTCTATAATAGACTTAGCAACTTCTACAGAATTACCCCACAGATCTGCAGTCTTTTTTACATTTAAAGTGTGAAAAACTTTGATTATATCCCTACATGTAATATGTTCAAAATTAAATTCCGAATCGCAAAATTTTACATTTTCCTTTAGCAAAGACTCAGCAACAGAAGGCGATGAGTTAAGGGATTTAGTAGTTGAAACGGGAATATCTGAAAAGAATTTTTCAAAGGCCGCGGCGACTTGTGAGTCTGATTTTATTATGTTGTCATTAATAGACAGGCTGTAGTCAGTACTTCTGTTACTAGACCTTCCCGTTTCACTATTAATAATTTTCCAAGTCGTTTTAATTACGTTACTACTGCTTTTAATCTTCGAACCCAAATAACGTGACTTGGCCATAACACAAACTTTTTTAAACAGTTTTGAATAATTTCTAACATATAAATTAAATTCAGCAGTGTTAACATAAGTCCTTTCATTATACAGCTCATAAAGCCGTGTTCTACTTTTATGAATACCAATGGTAGCCCAATCACTGAAAGATGCATTACTATTAACCGAGATAGTTTTGGGAATAAAGATCGAATTAAATTGTTTACAGTAAATATTAAAGAACTCATCATATAGATGATTAGGATCAGCATGAACAGGAGAATACAAAAGTGGTAAATTATTTATTAGTTTAAATTTAAAAGCCTCTAAGCGGCTTGTAGTTTTCGGGTTGACAGTGATATCCTTTTTACTTATTTTGTTGTTTTGGTTTTCAATAGTAATCCTTTGTCCGCAATGATCAGAATCTAGTAAATTAATAATTTCTTTGTGGCTTGGTACAATATCTGTATAAATATTATCTAGGCATGTGGCACTAGTAGGGGTAATTCTTGTTGGCTCCAAAAATAGATTTATAAGATTGTAGGACTGAAACAAACTTATTATCTTGCTACAAGAACCTGAGTTTTCCAATAAATTTACATTAAAATCACCGCAAATGATATATATACACGAATACCCCAAATATTGCATTGCTTGTGGCTTGTCTAAATGTGAAGACAACATACACCAACCCGCACCGGGCCCGCGTTGTGGATGAGCACGGCGCACTCCGTTTCACAGATAGGAAACCTGTGTACCAGCATTAGGAACATTATCGTCTGGTTATGCTATTTCATGGTATGTTGTGTAATGAAAAAGCCTCAAATTAGAACTGTTCAAGCGAAAGCGTCTGGGTTGGCCGCGAAATACAAATTTTCTAACGTTATTTGCATTTTGAAGGTCAGTGTCAGGTTGTGTGTATCTTGATCTAAATCTGATTCGTCCTACGTTGTCCCACTTCTGGCCAAACGTCTCCCCCGTATTTTTCCACTGTTCTTTATTTTGTGCCTTCTCCGTACAATCGGTTAGGAATCGTCACGCAAGCGCTTCTTAGGCCTGCCTCGGTGACGGCGCCCGTTTTCAGGCACCCACCGATCCTGGCCCATCTGTCTAGATGCATCCTATAGGTGTGACCCGCCCAGTCCTGCTTCAGCCTTGAAGAGTTATCGCCAACATCGGCGATACCTGTCTTGGAGCGTATTGTAATGTTGCGAATTTGGTCGGTGAGTTTGATCTTTAAGATGCTATGCTCCATCGCTCTTTCGCAAACCTTGAGTTTCTCCTTCTGGGCCTCGGTCAAAGACCAAGTCTGAGCGCCATGGGTTTTATCACCTGGAATTTTTCAGTAGCAGACCGAACTCTGGATTTGTTGCTAGCAATAGGGTCTCATTACATGGGACTTAAACACATCGAAATGTGGGTGTAGGAAACGTACAACTCTGCCCAAACCTTCAGGGAATAAGGGCATGATGATGTGTTATGTGATAATTTAATTATACCTTGACAATCAAGGCCAGGAACTCATGTTGAATGATTAATTTATCTAATATACAAGCAAAAAGCAAAAGTCGATTTTTTAAGCTAACAAATTTATGAAATCGAAATCCGTCCTTCGCATAGCCTCGTTTAAAAGATCTATTGTAAGCCGATGGCGGTAACCAACCCCAATTGTTAAGCACCAAGGGCGAACGTTCTTCACAACCTTCCGATCAAGAATCAATTCAAACGACAGTGAATAAAAAAATCAATATAATTGTCTGGGTAAGACAGGAAAATTACTTAATTGATAAGCAAACTGACCATGAACATAAATTGTCCGGATATTCAAATCACAGCTGGCATTCTTTGAATGTTTTTTGATATTGCTCTATAGCTATATCTATGCCACTGTTAAGAAGAGCGTGCTCATGGTCTTTGGAGCCAGGGGTAAATACCCGGAAGCAGTACCTTCATTTAGGCACAACGGAATACCCCTTGTGAGGGTAGACCGATTTAAATATCTGGTCACTTAATGACCACTGGCCTCAAAAATGATAAGGATATTGACAGGGAACGGAGGGTGCTGTGTGTTAGAGCTAACATGATTGTCCGCAGATTAAGGCGTGCCTCTAAGAGAAGAGCTCAAGCGCACTGTATTTAGTGCTTTCTGCACATCTTTTGACACTTGCTGTCTGTGGCTTCTTTGCAGTCAATAATACAGCGCCCTTCGCGTCCAATACAATAACGCATTCAGAGTGCTGATGAGGTTGCCCTGATACTGCAGCGCATCAGGGATGTTTGCTGAAGCTCAAATGGACTGTTTCTACACGATAATGCGGAAGCGGTGTCCATCCTTGGTCTGCAGGGTGCGGGGTAGCGCCGACAGCGTCCTGTCTGTTATAGCAAGCAGGTTTGATTGTGCGTTTGTGAACCACAGCTGCAAGGTTCTTTCGTTTTTCTGTTTTTGGGTTTGTTTTTGTCTTTGTCAGTGTATTACTAACATAGTTTGCAAGTATATTGTTACTAACACTATGAGTCTTTTTGCTCGAAATTAATGATTTTATTTTTATTTTAACACAGCAAATTGACGTAGGGTGTCATTTCTTTGCAACTCATTTCCCTCGTTGATGTAGTAGTCACCAACGCTACTACTGCGCATGAGCTCCTGGGTTCGATTCCCAGGTCGGGCAGATAGAAATTTCTCAGTAGCAGCCCGGAGATTGGATTTGTACCAATACATAATCAGCCTATAATGTTCCCACTGCTGGGACACAGGTCTCTTTTCGGTGAGTGTGAGTGGGCTGTAAGCCACCACGCAGGCCAAGACGTCACATGTTTCCGTTTTTTTTTGGTTCTAGGACATGCTAGTTTTGAGAGTGGTTAACGGCGTGACTTGTGGGTCGTTCATTCGTACCCAGACAGGCGATTTACTTTGTGTAAATTATTTCATAAAAAAACGGATTTGTGCCCGGTTGATGGCAATAGGCTCGCCCCCTATTACATGTGACTTAAACATAAATGGTGAAATGTTGGTGTACCTCTGATTACCGCTTCGGTTCGAAAACAGGGCGCGATGTCATGTTATTAACTTCTCTGACTGTATATAATTTAACCCTTAACGATAGAATCCCAGGAATTTTATCAAAAAGGTTTCCCCAAAAAGTTATCGTTCCAAAATTTGATCCTCTTAAATTCTTCCTTTGTTTATGAAACGCAACATCGCTCTCTTTATTAAAACAATGACGTGTTATGGCCGTAATTACTCAAACTCCATTACTTGGCGATGACGTTAATGGCCTGAGGAAGGGTGAAAAAGATCAGGTTTCTACAGTTTCACAAGTCAGAAGTCTTTTTGGCTGAGTTGCTTTAAAATATATAAGACTAGCTTATGCCAGCGACTTCGTCCGCGTAAAATTTCTTGTTCCCCTGACCCACCCCGTCGCATCGCCCGTTCGTTTACGCTTAGCGTTCTTTTATCTTTTTTAAGAATTAAAAGAAAGAAAGAAAGAAAAAAGTATTTATTGTGACTCGCATAGCAATACGTAGTACGTAGTGTGATACGCAGTGTTACAAACTAAATTAAACATACTCTTAAAAAGATTAATTAAAATACAGAAGTAAATTAAAATAAAAGCAAAGTCGTGTTCGTAGCCAAAATATAACCTCATTCCTATCTCAGCATAATGCATAATTGGGCTATGAAATGCCAAAATAATTTTTCAAATTGACCGGTTGTTCCAGAGATTACTCTTACCCCTACATACAAACTTACGAACTTTACACACACATACCCATAACATCACGCCTGTAATACCAGAAGGGTTAGGCAGAGGTGTACGCCCGCATTTTGCCAGGTATGCTTAAGTCCCATGTAATAGTGGGCGAGCCTATTGCCATCAACCGGGCACAAATCCAGACTCCGGGCTGCTACTTAGAAATTCTAGATAGAAAAACCCAATAACACTTTGCCAGACCTGGGAATCGAACCCAGGACCTCATGCTCAGCAGCAGACAGATAATAGTCAGTAAATTATGGTATTATTTGCATGGTTATATGTAAACTCAAAGCATTTATTTAAAACTAGCTCCCCCGCCCGCGATTTCATCTGCGAACCAGGATGAAAATTAACCTAAGTCCGTACCATGGTCATGGTCTATTTGTGTGCGAAATTCGTTCCGCCGTTTATGCGTGAAAGCGTAACAAACATACAAACTTACTTTCGCATTTAAAATATTAGTTAGGATAACAGGCACTTTTGAATTGTCAAGGAGTCGGTCAGTCAGAAAGATGAAGCTAGTTGCCCATTCGAAAGCGTAGCAGGTATAGAAGGACAAGAACGGCCAAGAAACTCCATGGACATGGTGAAGGACGGGGGTTTTGTGGGGACTGTCTTATGTAATTTTGACGTTCGTAAAGTGCTGATTCTCAGCCTAATTTGAATAAATGACTTTTGATTTTGATTTTCACACACTTTTAAAATAAATATAAGTTGATTCGTATTGAAATTAAACATTAAGAATGACGTAGAACGACGTGCACGTTAAAAGTGTATGTAATAAAAAAGATAAAACAAAAATAACAATTAAAAAATTAAAATATATAACAAAAAAATAAGCCGTGGCAGCTAAGAGATGACCAGTCCCTACTGATGGCGCCCGGTCACGAACATGACGTACGGATCAGCACCATTCAGCTCAACCCGTTTTATGGGAACTTATGGCAGCATATGTAACCATTATAAAATTAACAATCACTAACGAGCATTTTACGCCAGAATTTTGACTGAAGTAAGATTGGTAAAAAACACAACTTCCTTGTTTAATGCTGGTTTATCTATTTACCCTTATAATGCACGTATTTTCAACAAAAAACATGAATGAACTTTAATTCGAACCCTTAAAATGATGAAAGTAGCCATCTGTTTAGAGCACTTTGCAATAGATGGCGTTTTACTCAATATTTCCTGTCATCATAGTAAACACTATCGTTACTAATTTATATCATACAACTTTTTTTTTAAATCTATTACTTTAAATAATCATGTAAAAGAAATCTTCTGACGTCTTTTTCTGAACTATAAAACTTTATATCGAAAGAATTGCACGAAACGTAGTGCGATTCCTAGATGGCGTTGTAAAACTACAGTCTCTGGCAAATAGTGAGTCGCTGATCCTGCCATCTGTTGAAAAATTTGACGAAAAAAAATGGTTATCTGTACATAGTATTATATTTTCTGTGGTTAGGGTCTGGCATATTTGTTGTGAAGAACATTTACACCCTGTTTTTTTTTTGTGTGGTTATTCTCATGAATGTCTTCCACCCCGGGGTGGGTGGAGGGGTTTATCAGGACTCTTACTGACTAAAACCAAACGGTGTTCTGTTGCTATATTTAGCCGGGGCGCTGGAGTGCCTGCGCATATCGTCACGCTTCTCGGCTAGGTGTTGGCCTGCATGAATTCATGCGGACCCCATCACCCACAGCGGCCGCATACGGCCGCGATTCCTCTAGAGATAGGCGCTCGCGGAAGCGGTGCTCCTTAAGTCTGTTGCCTGCAGGCTTCACCCTAGGGCAGCCGGAGATCGTTCCGCGCCCTCCGGCGCCCGGTGCGTCTACTACGGACTGGAAGGGAGGTTGTATCCTCCCCCTCTCTTTCAGCCGCCTCCTTCGCAATCATCACTTCCTCGCGGAGAAAATTGACACCCTACGTCGATTTGCCATTTTAAAGCGACAACTGACAAATAATTAGTTGTGATTTGAATATAAACCACAGACATATAAAGAGTAGCAGACCAAACATTAATCCCTAGTTATATTTCTAAAGATGGACATGATTCTTTATCCTTTTCTTGCCAAGCGACAAGTCGTAAATAGTATCTCGTTCTGCCACATGTTCTTACACTGACTCATACATAGACAATATTTGACGCGTAGCTTGTCTATCCCGAGCCGCCATGCCATTTTGATAAGCAACATCATCTGCAATTTATGAATGAACGAATGCACCTAGACGAATTGGTCTCAAAGAAATCTTTAAATAAAAGTTATTTCAAAAGAAGTAAAACAAAATTATGTTGGGCATGCGGGTTAAAGACAGGGCCAGTTCTTCTATCCGATACTGATGTCAACGTTGTGCCGTCAAGCCGATCGACAAAAGCCGGAGAGTAAACTACTGCCAATCGTCCTCTTAAAATACTCCCTTATTCCCTTTTACAATAACCACCGTAATAAATGGGTGGTTCTATTCGTTATAACTTTATTGATAAGTACTCTACACTTCAGCAAGTAAGTACATCGGCGGTGACCGGCCTCAGTCCGGTCCTGTAAAGACAACACTCCCTGTGTGTGCGTAATGGCTATGCAATTTTTTGGGAATATTTGTTCTGCTACTCTATAAATGTCTGTGATATACACATTTTTTTTTGTTGTTAGTCAATTTTCTTACCAACTTTTCCTGACTTTATTTTATATCGGAGATTTATTTTGGCACAAATCTAGTTTCAATGGTATAGCTAGAAATGGCCAAAATGAGCAGGCTCTCAAAACGGCGAAGAAAAACATCGTGAGGAAACCGACATGTCCTAGAACCGAAACTTCGAAGAAATGTGACATCTACCAACCCTCACTGAGCCCCCGCGGTGGATGATGACCCACTCAGATGGAGTGGGCCGTCACCTGCCACAGAGAGGTCTGTGTACTGACAGAAGGAACTTTATAAGCTGATTATGTGTTATGCAAGCAGGTTCTTTTTCAAATATAGTTTTAGCTTTAAGAAAATATACAATAGTGCAGATTCTCTTGTTACAAATGCCTATAAATTAGATTTAAAATAACTAACATTTTGTTTAATTCTGTCAAACGACGATTTCCATTTCTGAAATTGACTAAAGTGATACAACTTACCCATTTTTAGTTCAGTTTGACAGCATTAAGATAGAATAGTTTTACATTTAGTGCAAATGGCAATTTCGCTATTCTGAATTTGACGTTAATTAATCACCTAAAATTTTGACTGTCTCACTAAATCTGAATATGAATCTGACTGTTTTTAATCGCGATTAAAAACTTGAAGTCAAACCTTGGTGCCATCATTTTAACAACAGCCATCACTGGGGCCGGTATTTGGCGGCCACCACAAGATGATCCGTTCTATCATACATAAATTTTTAGAGAGTCATGAGGAACAGGGTATAGAGTTCACTCATCCGCTACAGAAAAGGCAGGATTCTCAGACCAGACGGGTATTGTGTCTGGTGGACAGCTTCCCGACGTTGCATATACGCTAGTTGCGCGGTAAACTCTGTTTGCGCGATGCAGGATTTTGTGTGACTTTAGTGTGATGCTTAGTTCTCATGTCGCGGTATAGATGCCGCCACAAATAGATTAATTATGAGCCTATGTCGTTAACGTAGACTTCCAAGTAGTAACAATATTTCATAAGAGTATGATAAAAATAATTAGTAATGTATTACAACTTACATTTTGTTTACTTTTACCCAAAGAACAAAGTATAAATATATGTACAAAAAAAAACTTTCAGTCGAATTGAGAACTTCCTTGAAGTCGTTTTAGGCTTCAGTTTTATCAAAACAACTTTTCAACACCGTTTCAAAATACCTAGAAAGACTAATACTAAAAGTGCGACATTTGTCTGGTAAAATGGTTACAAAGCCACCATTCTGGCCAGTCATGATCACCCAATTACCGAATAGTTTGCTATGGCACACGGCACCCATGGATCAAAAGGGGCCTATATAATTTGCCTACACCCCTTGAAGGCACCCCCCTTCAAAGGGTGTAGGCAAATTATAAAGGCAAGGCGGTAGGCGGCTGGTTTCTGTGAAAATATAATGGCAGGTGATTGATTGACGAAGGAGGGTAAGTTCTTGCAGTTTATTTTATCGATATTAGTTTTTATTTGAATATTCATTTCCATATATGATGATTACGAGTACTAACTGTATTTAAGTAGGTAAGTGCCCATTTCACCAATGAAATTGGCGATTGATACAGGTAAACTGCGTTCAAGAGCTATCAGTGTCAATGTTCCACAGAAAATAATGACACTGACAGCTCTTAAACGTGGTTTATGTGCTGATCGCGTTTAGTTTCATCGGTGAAATGGTTCCTACAAAACCCTTTTACAACAACATCAAATACAACATCACGCCTTGTTTCCCCGAAGGGTTGGGCAGAGGTGTACCTGTACACCCACATTTCGCCAGTTATGTTTAAGTCCCTTTTACAATAAGAAATATCTGGTTCTTTAAAAGAGATTCGGAAAAGGACGTAATCTGACACTTTTTATATTGAACAAATAAAAAGTTCTCAGGTGAGCGAAGCCACGAGTACACCTAGTGGATAACAATATAAGAACATTAGCATTATCAGAGTGCACTTGCATTATCATAACATGATCCATTGAAGAGCAAAATGATATATGACGTAAGACCATAAGATATTCTAGAAGCATCTTTGAAAAACCCACAGTTCAACATTGAACATCCACGTATGTTGAAGGCTTGGCAAATATCAAACAAAATAGTGAAGAAAAGAAAGGCGAATTTACTACTACCTCAACTATTTAAGATCCCCAGTATCGCTGTGTATAAACTTTGAGAATGTTCTAACGAAATAACAGACACATTAAAGTTCATACCCACTCTAATTTGTCAGTTATTTAAGTTCTTTAAGTTCATACTTTGTGCTTCATTGGGTGCAAATGATAAATAGCTGAGGCACTTAATAGTAGATGTTTGTGTATTAAAAGCCTGGAAACTTGATTGATAAGCAAATAGACTTTCAACTTAAATAGTTTAAATTCAAATCACATCATTCTTTTTCAGTGGTTTGACTGTGTAAAACAACCAACCAACCAGTCTGCTCAACAATCAAGTACTATTGTTATATATACTGTACAGGGTAATTAAGTGATTTGCTCTTAGTGCATGCATGCATGTCTGCTTTAAAGAGCATTTTAAACTAAAGTAAGATTTGCCTTTCCTTAAAAAGATCAATAACATAGAACCAACCGATACCATTTCTATACATTAAAACGAAATTGAATACGGACAAAACCAAAAGCTAAGTATAATCTAATAATAGAAACCCGATCAAAGGAAAAAGTCATTAATAATTTTGTTCCCAATACAAAGAAACACAATATAAAGGAATTCCTATCAAATATATTTAGACTAGGGGCGGGGATACGTTTCATGTCTTCTTGAAAGCTTATTTAATTATTTTTTTGCTGTTTTTCTCAAACTGAAACTCAAATCATTTATTTCAATTAAACCATTTACAGGCACTTTTGAATTGCCAAGGAGTCGGTCAGTCAGAAATATGAAGCTAGTTGCCCATTCCAAAGCGCAGTAGGTACCTATGGAGAAGAACAGGCAAGAAACTCCATGGACACTCTTTTAAATATTATTGTTGTTACAAATATATTAGTTACATCGATTATTGTTGACACTATAAGTGAGAACGATGTACAAAAACGGTATACGTTAAAAGCGTCCAGTGTGCAGCAAAACATAATTAAAAACAATCCAGCAAATTAATTATTAAAATATGCCGTGGCAGCTAAGAGATGACCAGTCCCTCGCGCTCGTTCACGAACATGACGCATGGATCAGCACCATTCAGCTCAACCATTTTGAAGGGAGCTAAATGATCCGATACACGCGCCACCGTCAGCGAGACATTTGAGTGAGCATGATATACTATCAGCCGCCAGGGCACATTTAAGTCAATCTATGACATTACCCGGTAAATGGTAGCTATATAGTACAAAGTACTCACATCTGTGCAATGCATCTATATAATAAAAAGGAGATTGAGTTTATATAGTGCAAATATATTCATACAATCTTCCAATTCCAGTTCGGAATTGAATGCTGCAAACTATGTCGGTAACTCCATTTGTTTTCCGGACAAGTTCATTTCTGATTTTATCCTTCAAAGAAACTCCGAGCATAGCCCGCAGGAACCTGTAACATACTTGAAAGAAGAATATCGAAAAGCTTAGGTTAATCGTCATGTTTACTACAAAACAAACTTTTTTTCTTCCTTCTTCTCTCTTTCTAAAAGAAACCTAAGATCTTATTGATTTAGGGAAGATAGAGAATACTGAGGCCTATTGGATAGAATGGCATTCTAACAAAGATAAAGATTTTTAAAAAAGGGTGGGAAGACCTTATGCCAATCCTGTTAAAGTCGTTGTAGAAATACGAAACACTTTGAAAGCGATTATCATTTATCTAAGCCATCTGGACTTATCTAACGGTCTACAATCGCCAAAAGGCAATTATCAAACTCGTTCCGTCTGAGAAGACACTCCCTCCAACATAATATCATTTTTATATTGAGAGCTGCGGTGGCCCAGTGGTATCCCAACTTAGAAACCAAGCAGACGCTTTACTTTGTGTAATTTATTTCATCAAACTGCTCTCAAAACGGTGAAGGAAAACATCTTAAGAAAACCAGCTTGTCCTAGAAACAAAAATTCGAAAAGTTGTGACATCCGTCAAACCGCACTGGGCCTGCGTTATTGTGTGGATTACGAACCGCTCCCTCTCACAGAGAGAAGGCCTATATCTCAGCAGTGGGAAGAACATAGCCTGAATATGCTGTGCTTATGATAGAACCTTTATTTTATTACAGCTGACATATTTCATGCTAAGATATCACTATTAAAATACCTATCACCTCGCAACTTTATACATTCTCTGTTACGGTACTAGAAAGTTACACAGAGACGCTGTAGACACTAGGAAATGCCGACAAACTTACGTTAGCGAAATAATGTAGTGAACTTTTAATGAAGATTCCAAATCTACACAGAGGATAAAAGAAAAATATTGAGTTTCAGTTACTCGGGAAAGGATTTTTTTCCTTTTGTTTTTTATAAGGAGAAAAAATGCGAATGATTTTCTCACATCTGAAACTCGATAAGTATAGTTATTACGTTTTTTTTTAAGTATAGAGGTATGAGGAACAGGATGTGAAGTACAGTCATCCTCCATAGAACAGGCAGGATCTTCTGATCAGACGGGTATTGTGTCTGGTGGGTAATTGCCCAACGATTTGTTTTTGTATGGCATATCGCAGGTCAACCTTTGAGGTTGTTGTCTGCTTAAGCGGACTTGTCTGTGGTGCCCTAATAAATTAAGGCCTCCAGCCAGGACCTAAACTTAAATACTAACTAAAAACTAAGCAACTACACGCTAAGGGCACCCCCTGTGGGGTACGGACGTCGGCTTAGGGTGTCGCTGGAATGGCGCTCTACGGAGCGCCGATCTGGGCGTCTGACCTGACGGCCGGCAGCATAGCTGTCCTGCGCAAGCCGCAGCGGGCGATGGCCGTCAGAGTCATTCGGGGGTATCGCACGATCTCCTTCGAGGCGGGTTGTGCACTGGCCGGATCACCGCCCTGGTACCTGGAGGCGAAGGTGCTCGCGTCACTGTACCGGTGGCGCGAGGCAGCGCGGGAGCGGGGCGAGCGACCGATGCAGCAACAAATCGAGCAGCATCGGTTGCAGCTCCGCGAGGTCCTGGTGGCGGAATGGCGGGTGAGGCTGTCACGCCCTACCGCCGGCCTCAGCACCATCGAGGCGATCCGGCCAGTGCTCGACCGCTGGCTCGGGAGAAGGCACGGCTCCCTGACGTTTCGGGCGGCGCAGGTGCTCTCGGGGCATGGTTGCTTCGGGAAGTACCTGTGTCGCATTAACAGGGAGCCGGACGCCCGGTGTCACCACTGCGTCGACTGCCGGGAGGACACGGCGCGGCACACGCTGGCATAGTGTGCCGCTTGGGAGGAGCCGCGCCGTGCCCTCATCACCGAAGTAGGCAACGACCTGTCGCTGCCGGCCGTCGTGAACGCGATGGTCGGCGGCGCAGAGTCCTGGGACGCAGTGGTCTCCTTTTGCGAAACGGTCATCTCGCAGAAGGAGGCTGCGGAAAGGGAGAGAGAGATCTCGACTCTCGACCCGGCCCGCAGCAGACGCACCGGGCGTCGGAGGAGGGCGGACAACGCCCTCTTCCGGCCCCCCTAAATGGGTCCAGGGGCGACGGATTCTGTTTCTATTCAGTGAACGAATTTTTTAATTATAAACTTTAATACGTTGTGTGTGTGTTTATTGAGTTTTTATTTTTAATTTAAACATATTTTTTTTTAATTTAATTTTAAGTGTTTGACATTATATAATAAGTTAGTTGTGACATTCTATTCATAAATTGCATTGTAATAAAATAAAAAAAACATTTTTTATTTAAATCTAATTATTATTTTTTAAATCTAATATATAAATAAATAAATAAATAAATAATGTGTTCCCGCGACCCCGGCGTAGGTGTGAGATGGAACACCGGGGTGGTTTTTAGTCAGTAAGAGTCTGACAGACCCCTCCGCCCGCCCCAGGGCGGAGGACATCCATGAGGATTTTCCACCCCGGGAACAAAAAAAAAAAAAAAAAGGGTGTCGCTGGAAGAGGGCAGCAAGGGACTACAGGCTCAGCGGCGCGGGCTGGCTCGCGCTGGATCGGGTTTTGCGCTTTTGTAAAGTGCTGGTGGCCTTACTGCTCTCCTGGAGGAGGGTAGTGGCATCGTCGGGGGCGATTAGGGTATGTCTTGGTCGGCGAATACTGCTTATGCGGGAGGGAGTATAACGGGCGGCCGCTGAAATCAGGGGATTTGGGTGTTTTATGCCGCAGTCGAAGAAACGCTTAGTTAAGCGTTTCATAAACTGGTTTATGGTTGGCATTTCCTGCGGTGTCACTCGCATTCTAGGAGAATTTATTTAGGTAACACACATGTAACATAACATCACGCCTGTAATCCCCCAAGGCATAGGCAGAGGTGTACCTATAGTCCCATGTAATAGGGGGCGAGCCTTTTGTCATCAACCGGGTACAAATCGGGACTCCGGACTACTGAGAAATTCCGGATGGAAAAAACCCAATAACACTTTGCCCGACCAGGGAACTCAGGACCTCATGCTCAGTAGTAGCTCTTGCGAGCACATTATCAAAGAGGCTATTTCCTGCGGTTTCACTCGCATTCTCAAATTGTGTTTTTAGGTGACCGGACAAAAAGCTTCACTAAATGTTAATCCAGGATCTAGTCTATCTGTTTGCAAAATGTCTTCCACATGCGTTCAGCCGCTCATGGGTGATTGAGTACCAAACATATTCACAATATTTTAAAATGTTCATTTAAATTGGTTTGGAAGTTATGAGCGTCAAAACTTACTTATTTCAACGCACATTTGAGAGTAAATTAATAACTTCCGAAGTGTGAAAATGGCAAAATTGTTAGGTTAGGAATTAGTAATTTATTCAAGATAGTTTTTTCATAATAGCTTTACGCCCAAAGGTCTGTTCATGCATTTGACGCTCGATTTCGTTGTAAGTCATCGTTTATTTCACTAAATAATTAATACTAAATAAATAAATAAACTGAATAGCATGTATTTTTGCCACACCTAACAAAGAGCCGTCGACTAGTGCAACCTTAAGATAAAAGTAAAAGTTGTTTAATAAAGAGCAAGTGTAGCTCCGTTTGAACTCCATGACAGTTAACCAAAGAGTATATATGCTGTCAACAATACGACAGAACAAAATTACGGAAATGTATATAATATATTGCAATATTAACTCAACTAAATTGTGTTGCTCTGAAAAGGTAATAGTTTTATCAATCTCAATATTTTCCATCAACATTGTGTTAAATAGAACAAAACCAAACATACGGCTCACCTGAAAAGTGAAACAACATTTAAAGTTATTATTTACAATTACTTTCTATAAATATTTTACAAGCTTGTCATTTTGACTGTCATCTTCATGTTTACAGTTCTATTGTTTTGTCCATTGAGCTAGATACTTAACATAGTTTGTATACCTCATAGACTATGCGAAGAAGTAAACCTTCATTACCATGTATAGTTCCAATAACTGTCACTAAAGAGAAAAGTAGCACCAGTAGCCTACTTCGTATATTAAGCCCTGTACACATTGGTCGTCGAGTCACATCGTGCTCCATGCACTTCTTTGCAAAGCAGCCATAACTTTGACGCATGTCTGAATGATTGGCTAGGTCAGACAGTTTTCTATGTCCAAGAGTTTGGACTGAGCGTTGATGAGGCAGTCAGTTAGTGAGTCAGAACTTTTCTTTATTCATACACATGTGTGTTGTGTGTGTGTTTTTTTTTGGGTGTGCTATTGACTGTAAATATGTTTAAAATTACCAGTTAAGTGCGGCATTAGCCTGACTCTCAAAGCAGTTTGGGTTATAGTCGTCGCGTTTGTTCGATTGAGTCATAAAATGCAACAAAATATGGCCAGTATTTTTCTTAACCATAGGGTGCAGCCAAGCCATCAAAACCCAGCATTATTAACGCCACTCAAAGTATATGGATGTCGACGAAACTACGTTAAATTTTGTTTTGTGAGTAAAAATCGCCAATTGAGTCATAAAACTTATAAACTGCAACAGACAGTCATACTTTCCTTGACCTGAGGGTGGAGACCGAAGTCGCCCCCAACTCGAGGCCGGCAACCAGTCGGGGTTGCGGAAGAATTTAACGTTCCCGCGACCCCCGGCGTTGGTGTGAGATGGAACACCGGGGTGGTTTTTAGTTAGTAAGAGTCTGACAGACCCCTCCACCCGCCCCAGGTCGGAGAACACCCATGAGGCATACCCACCACGGGATAAAAAGGGGCCCTAAGTCCGATTACCACTTAGCATTATTATTCTGTCATGTTGCCACTGCTGGACCATAATCCAGGCCTAGTGCGGATTGGTGAGTGGCACAACTCTTTGAAATTTTGGCTCCAGGACATGTTTACCAGTATTCTCACGACGTTTTCCTTCACCGATTTGAGAGCAGTAAATTACCACTTGATCATCATTAATGTGAAGTTGACGTCGACTTAAATATAAATGGCGAAATATGGGTTTACAATAGGTACACCTCTGCCGGGGGTTTAGAGTTTAAAAAGGGTTCTTTTTGGGAATAGAGGCGTGATGTTATGTTATATGTGTAGGGTAGACCAGGCTTATTTCACTCAGCATTCTTTACTTCGTTCAAAATCAGTCGACGAAACCATCGTGAACGTTACATTTGGCTTCGAGTGTTGAGATTTAGACCGACGACAATAGCAGTGATCTGCTTGTCGATGCTGTAAAAATCTCACCGTGAAGACTAGCGTGGAGTGAGCTGTCAGTGTCGAGCGTCTTGGTCAATCCCTAGCATCAGTGGCACTGACAGTTCACTTCACCTAATTTTTCACGGTGAGTAGTGCTATTAAAAACTTAGGTGTGAAGTGAGATATAAGTGGGCTATCATTCCACCAGATGACAGGGATTGACACTGTTGACAGGTCACTTCAAACTCACTTTACCTAAGTTTTCCCGTGTGAGTTTATTAAAGGATATACCGGCCAACCTCATCCTTACAAGCATTTTTCACACCATACCATACCTTAAAATCTATAATTTTCGTAAATGGTTTTCCATTCTACCCTCTTGTATTACCGTATTATTAAATCTAATAAATTATAAGGACTACACGATTAGACCCAAAAGTTATTAAATACGGGATAAAGTTTGACAAGTTGGCTTGTGTCCTATAATTTAGTGAGCAGTGCGAGCAAATACGATATTAAGAGTATTGTATTGGTTGTTTACTTATTAGTCGCATCCGGTCATTAGTACCGACACGAAACGAATCGCAAACGCGCCACTGACGACTCCACGCGTAACACCTACACCTACAGCGCGCTTCTACAGATTCGTGATATTTTAAGACAATGGCGAAGAAGACATTCAGTGTCTGATCACATCGTAGTGAAGACGTCGCAGAACTGTACTCGATTCGTTTTGCAGCTATTGTGGTTGGTTAATAGTGATTTTATTTTTTATAACAGCAGTGTATCGCCCCCAGCGTGTTTTCATTGCACAAAAACCCATCTTCTGCCCACATGATGTCCGAATCTAACGGAGCAAATCCTGATAATCCTACATATTAATTTATATAAATGCTTAGGTACCAACTAAACACCTTTGTCATAATATACCTACATAGATCACGCACGTATTTAAATTATAGAAAAGCACGGCACTATCAATTTGCGTATACTTGAACATTATTCAAAAATATTAATTAAAAATGTTAAACACAAATAATAATTACGTACAATAATAAAATAAATATATACAATGCGTATGAATCAAATCAAAACTCATTTATTACAATAAAACCAATTACAGGCACTTTTGAATTGTCATGGGGCCGGTCAGTCAGATTGATGAAGCTAGTTGGCCCATTCCAAAGTGTAGTAGGTTTCTATGGAGAAGAACGGGCAAGAAACCCCATGGATACTACTTTAAATCAAAATATTGTTACAAGATATTAGTTAGATAATTCATTTTGCAATTATACATTTGAGAACAATGTAGGAAGACGTAAACGTTAAAAGTGTGCAAAGTACAAACAAAAAATTGTTTGCTTAATCAGCCTTTAATGTTCCCACTGTTGGGACACATGCCGCCTCTCTTCGAGAGGGAGTGGGCTTTAAACTATCATGCTAACCCAGTGCGGGTTGATTTAAGCCCTATGTCTTAAAATGTTTCGTTCTAGGACATGGCGGCTTCCTCATGATGTTTTCTTCAAGGTTTTGAGAGAAGTGGTGATTAAATAATTTACACAAATTAAAGCGCCTACCTGGGTTCGAAACCACGACCTTCTTCTCGTAAGCCGGGGTCATTACCACTGGACCAGCACGGGCTCATTCAGCAATTAAAATAAATTAAAACAAGCCGTCGCAGCTAAAAGATGACCACATAATACATACCATATCTACCTACCTCTCATATTTACGAAATTTTTGCTAAATCCTATTTTCCGTTCTACCCTCTTGCATTCCTCATAGCCAATAAATTATAAGGACTGCACGATTAGTCCCAAAAGTTATTAAATACGGGATTATGTTTGACAAGTTGGCTTGTTACAAATTATTTATTGAACACAACTAACTTAACAATGTTAGGTGTATTTGTTGTATATGAATGTTAAACATTATTCTATTGCCGAGAAGGCTATAAGGTTTTTTTTAACTAAAGTAATACTAGTAATGCTGTCATTGCATTTAAAAAACATCAAAATATTTTATTTCACTTAAACCTACATGGGCACTTATGAAATGTCAGAAGCTAGGTGCACGGTTCCATTTGGTCGTTGCTTATGGAGAAGAGCCGGCAAGAAACTCAACGGTGACTCTTTTAAAAATAATTGGTTTTTACAATGTTTTCAAATTACACTTATTAGATAAGTGAGGACAGAGGCCTGTCAATAAGTACCAGTACTTAACGAAATAGCAAATGGTCTAAACAGCTACAGTCTACAAGGCCTACAAAGCCCACAAAATTTAAAATAAAATAATATAAGAACAATAACTTTAAAAACTTTTTTAACCAAATGACATGATTGCCATTACAACTGTACATATCTGAATTAATATCCTGTCTACAAAAGCCAGTTAAAAAGAGTTGAAATTACAATTTGAGGTGTATATCTGTGGTGTATAATGTCAAATAATGAGAAAATTATGTCAAGAAGTATGTAAAAAAATATTGTTGGTACGGCTGTCATTTCTTAACAGTCGTTAAGGGTAGCCAGAAGTCCAAAAGTCTGACAACCAATCTTACCAAGGGGCATCGTGTTACCCAGTAAGAAAGAAAAGAAAGAAATAAAAATTGTTTATTCTATACAAACAAAACGCACATTACAATTTTTTTTCATAAATTACACACATACAAAGTAGCCAGAGGCCTCATATTCAGCATTTAAAAAGTTATATTTTTTTTTGTAAGTGTCTGGGTGGTAGAGGTACGAAATGCAGTAGCTCCACGTAAAGAACTGGTATTCCCTACTCATCTCCTCAATTGCTAATTAGGATAAGCTAGACAATTATTTAAAAGTTTTTGGTGCTTGCTTTTTTTAAGTAATAATGTCTTCGATAAATTCGGAAAGAATGTCGAAAAAAACGTTAGCATTAACTCAAGAACGGTTGGAAGGATTTTTATGATCTTTCAATTGTTGGATTTGTCTCCGCCCCGAATATTTAAAATGTGGGAAAAATTCACCTTTATAAAAATATTATTTTTAGGCGGTAACGGCTGAACGGATTTTGATTAAAGAACAATGCCCACTTCCCATACATTTCAAAACCTGATAATGAAAGATTATGTATAGTTATAAGGTATAGTAGAAACAATACCTGTAAGTTTAGAAAATAGTGTCATATGGTCTATTTTACAATTGAAACGCTACGAAGTCCAAAAAATATTAATGTTACTTTTTAGGTTAGGATTTGCCATTATAAAGAAATAAATGTGCTAGAACGAATTATTTAACACTCGAAGTTTAGTCTAAAATAGTAATACTTACTTAATAATACATATCTATGTTCTAAAACGTCTTTTTTACTTTGTGGATTCCTTAAAACCAGTTACCGTTATGTCACTGCTTAGACTCTCGATGATTGTCACTATAAATTGAGTGTCGAGCATTAAATGTCAAACGTCAAAAAATCCGTTTCAATCGTCCTAACTCAATTACATATTAAATGTCTCTTTTATTTAATTTTCATTTATTTTTAATTAGTCTGTATTAAACGTTGGCATACATTGATCTGAAATACTTACTGAGTAAATAAAACGTAAATTAATGTATGAAACTCAGAAACAGAGTTGAAAAGTCAAGTAGCAGTCTATAAAATCGAACGTTGTAAACAAGGGTAGTTGAGGTGCGTTCAAAACATGCTAATATGTTTACTCTTGCCGTAGAATAAGCATAAAGAATAATTAAAATAAAATAAAAAACCTGCGTTTCTTTTAACATTGTGATACGCGTAATTATTATACAATTGAATAAGCCGTATTTAAAGATTTATTTCATTTCTATACATAGTGAAATTTGGGCATTCTTCTTTGGCACACAGGTAGACCATGATCTGCGTAAGGGCATGTCTACTTTTCGTCCTAGACAAATTCTGAGAAGACTCTTATAGTTGAACTATTTAAGTTATTCTGACATCTGGCTGTTTCCACAGAAATTAGATGCCAGCTTTTCACAGTAATTTCATTTGAAACCTTCTTATTTAAATTACAAATTACCTACCCAGAAACGACTGTTTAAGACTGTCTTTCGTTTAATAGAATTAATTTATTCTACTAGACTGCCTTGTTGGTCTAGTGGTCGCAATCGCTACTGCGATTAGGTCTTCTGCTAGGTCCACGGTTCGATTCCTAGGTCGGGCAACGTGTTATTGGGTTTTTCTATCTGGGATTTCTCAGTAGCAGCCCGAAGTCTGGATTTGTGCCCGGTAGATGGCAATAGGCTCGCCCCCTATTACATGGGACTTAAACATAACTGGCGAAATGTGGGTGTACTATAGGTACACCTCTGCCCAACCCTTCGGGGAAACAAGGCGTGATGTTATGTTATGTTGTTATTTATTCTACTAGCAATAATTCTGCTTAGAATTCTGTATGTTATTTTGGTAATTAAAAAGAGGCCAAGTGTGAATCAGACTTTCATAAAGGGTTCCGTATCACAACATTTAACACTACATAATTCTTTAACACGTTTCTTGTATACATCACCTTTAATTTTTAACATTATTTCTTGTTATAGAGGCCATGGTAGTAAACACTCTGTGAAAATTTCAAATGTCTACCTATTATGGTTCAAAAGATACAGCCTTGTGACAGACGGGTGTACAGACGAACAGCGGTGCCTTAGTAAAAAGGTCCTGTTGGCAACCTATGAGTAGAAACCAGAAATAACATTTCTTTTCTTTTTACATATCTACCCCGTTACAAGTTCTTTAAATATATGAAGTACAGAAATTAAACTTATACTCATTAAAGTCCCCTTGGATGTTAAAAAATGCGAAAGTTCTAATATAATTTAACACACACGCCCCTTTTAATAAAACCTTTAATTACTTTAACAAAATTACTTCCTATTTTACAAAGCGCAGTAGTGACCCAGTGGTTATGGTCGTGACTTATGAGTTGTAGGTCGACGTTCGAACCCAGACAGGCGGCTTACTTGTAAATTATTTTTTCACAACTGCTCTTAAAACGGTGAAGAAAACATCGTGAGGAAACCGGCATGTCCTAAGCACTAAAACTTCAAAGACACGCGACATCTACCAACCCACACACGGGCACGCGTGCTGGATTACAGCTCGATCCCTCTCACCGAGAGGAGGCAAATGGGAACATTATAGGCTGGTTATGCTATGCTTACAAAGTTTGTACCTACGGTTCGATTTTTTTATATTTATTAAGATTACAGCAATTATCATAAACCTGGGTGAGGCCTGGGTGAACCTGGCACTGGAGCTTGGGGACTGGCAGAAAAAAAGAGAGAGTCTATGCCTAGCAGAGGGTTATGTCTGGCTGTGGATGATGGTGATGACAATATCCAAAGGATGTCAGAACGTGTAGCATTTTTAATAATAATAAATAAAACATTGGCAAATTAGATAGTACCTTTAAAATAAGTCGTAAGTTTCATTTTCTAAGTAACGATTTATTGTTCTGAATCACTGCAGACCCCTAAAAAGAATAACTAATATCAGCAAATATGATGGAAATGCTAAAATTAAAAATTGTTGCCACGTAATAAGTCACAGATAACAAAAAAAAACCACCGTAGAAGTTAGTTTTGTCGACGGCAGAATGACAAAATTACTGATAAATAAAATAAATCTGTCATTTTGTTTATTCATTCGACGAAAAAGCCCGGTCTTGCTACGTAATTATTCGTAAAAAACTGTGTACTACAAAGTATATAATTCTTATCTATCGACGAAAAACCTATAAAAATAGAACAAGAACCCAGCAAAAATAGCTAAAAACAACTATTGTTTATCCAAAAGCATCAAAGATTACCTACGCCTCACAAAGTAATCTTTCCCTTTCGCAGTCTTTACGATTTCCAGAATGATAAGTTAAACATTCGATAGTTTCTCATCCACCCAACTGAGCGAGAGAATATAAACTTATCCGATATAAAGCAAATCCCTAAAATCGGTAGTTTTACTGTCACGTCGCAAAACGGTGTCAGGGAGTGCTGGAAGTTATTTTGATTTAGGATCAAACCCTTTTTATCACATCTGTTTGGATCAAATAGGAAAATTTGTTAAATACATTGCCGGAGGCCTGAAAATGTCGTATAAAGTTGGGGATATTCAATCAATCTGCCAATAATCCAACTAAGTTGGGCACGAATACCAATATTTTACACGGAGTGACTCCCTATCCAACATAAACAACTGGATAAGACCATAACCCTTGCCAAGACAGGCTTGTTGTCAGAGTAACGAGAGAAAGCTGAAAATAAGGCTAAGATTTTTTTCAAGGTAGCTTTAACTTTTATAGAATTTGTGTTTAGAATTTGGCAAAGAATATTTCTTTAATACAACCGATGGAACTTTGAACATCGGAAATAAATGTAAATATGCAAAATAAAAATATGAATATTGCCTCAATTTAAAGACCAATTGTTAATCGCAGCAGGATCGAGAGAAATTCCTTTTGTTAATCTGAAAGTCCTCCCATAATTTTCTTTCTATTTCAAAATTTTTAATTCCTAAAAGCTTTCTTATAAAAATGTGTTGAGCAGGAAATAAATAAGCGTTGCAAATCAAAAAGAACATTTCCTATTTACGTCCTTTCGCCTCCATCCCAAAGAAAATCCGTATAATTAAGCATTTCAATACAAAATACATCGTTTCATTAAAACAAAAGTGAAAGGACCCTTCGAAAACAAAACGGTATGCTGGAGGAAAAACCCTGAATACAAAATCTTACCTTTTTTTTAGATGATCTTAGTTGCGCGAGATGCTCAATTGATTTCTTCTTGAACAGTAACTAGCACTTTAAAAACACAAAAGTTCAACGAATTATTCGTTATCTTATATTTATTTCCGCACGACAACTATACGAACATTATTAAAATACGCGAACACGAGAATCGCCCACCTCAACGATTTTAACACGTCCGATCGGGCTGAGCGTCAGACGAAAACTGGCTGCTAGAAAATGATGGAACACCTCTGTTCCTTTCATCCATTCACAGAACGGCATATGCTACGAAACAGCATTTCACATTTTCAACTTTCATTCTAACAAAATTAAGACGATAATCCAATGATATTTAAACGTAGTTGTGGTACAAAGTCGCACAAATGTTAGCAGGTAACCAATGGTGCTCATCGGAAAATTCGATTAATTTCCTATGGAAATTACTAATGGTATTTCATAATTATTATTTAGCAAAAACGCTGTGGAAAAGACGGCTTTGGCTTCTTAAGAATTTTAGTTATATTGTACACTCACCTGAACCTAATATTTATATTAAAATGGATTCATAAAAAGCTACACAACATACGGCCTTAAAAGTTTGAAGGGTATTGAAAAGTTTAATTGGATATATAAACGCTTGTACTTTATTGTACTAATTGGGGACTTATTCTTTATGATAAGCTATATTAATCGTAATGGATATAAGGATCTAACAAGTAACAAAATATTTATTTACATATTTTGTTACTTGTTAGATCCATATATTAAAAATTCATTAAATATGGGAAATTTAATGCAGCGCCTTCTTTCCGCGACTTCGTCCGAGTGTGTTTTATCATAAAATATATCCTATGACACTCGGCAAGCTCTATGCCCATTAATGAAATAACTTTCGGAATAAAAGTAAGTAATTAAGTATAAAGCTCATGGATCGACACGCGAAAGGCTCCCGCAAACAGGCGCGATGCGACAACGTGTCACAAAGGCACCGCTTATCACGCGACACGCGGTGCCATTGTGTACGAGTACGAGTGTGTACGAGCTTTTACGACATCCAGGCCAAGAGGTGGTCTATTCTAGGGACAACAGACATATACCTTAACATTATTAAAGGTCTTCTGTCCTACTGTAGGCAGGAACTCTTTGTTCTTCCACAGAAAAGGAACAAGCTCACTGAGAGGGACTTTTATAAAATACATTACTAAATTAGTTACACATCGAGCTGGAGGGAGTCCTTTGTCCAGGAGTGGTACAGTGTAGGCTAGTAAAAAAAAGTTACTGGGTAACACGATACCACTTGGTAAGACTGCTTGTCAGACATTCGGGCTTCTGACGACCCGTAACGACTGTCAAAGATCCACGAAGGACAGCCGGGACCAACCGCTTAACGTGCTTTCCGAGGCATAGAGGGGTCTCGATGTGTAATAGATGGTCACCCATTCACGGACCGACTTCTGCAAGAATAGCTTAACCATCAATCGACAATCATTCATCTGTACCTCTCAAAGCGTCGCCAAAACTTGATGCACCACGTAATTTAAAAAGTTGTCTGTCTTTAACAAAATCACAAGAAACTCTGCCGAGCCGTGGAACTTAAATTGAACGCATTTAACTTTGCTCTCACACACCTTTGACAACATGTCAAAGAACAAAAATATATGTAGAAGCGAAATACTCGTTTCGAACGAATTATACCTATTGTGTGTTCCAAAATTATTTGAGGAAAATGTAAACAAATGGATCAGAGAGCGTACATATAGATGGCAATTTGTATTGGGACTTATAAAATGATTCATTTTATCAAAACTGGAACTCAATAATTGTTGAAAATTTTGGTTACATTATAACATTGTATCCTATTAACAGAGGAGCAATTCCCGTATTTTTAAGAACGTTCGCATTATAATCTCAGTCTTGACAAGTTTTTAACATTGATTGTCGCTGAAATGAGATTGCGTATTTATGTACGAGTATATAAACGTGGGACACTCAGAAAGTTTTGCAACTCCCTCTCGCATTAGCAGTATTCGCCGACCAAGGCATACTTTAATCGACCCCGACGACGCCACTACCCTCCTCCAGGAGAGTAGTAAGGCAACCAGCACGCTACATAAGCCCAAAACCCGATCGCCGTCCTACCGTCCTCGCCGCCGAGGCCCGCCGCGACGCCCAAATCCACGCCCCTCCCGACCCTTGCTCGAGCCAGCCCGCGCCGCTGAGCCTGTAGCTTTAAATTCGTCCCAAAATAATACCAATCCTGATCCAGCTAGTCATTTGCTGCCCTCTTCCAGCGACGCCCTAAGCCGAGGTTCGTACCCCACAGGGGGTGCCCTTAGCGTTGTCGCTTAGTTTTAGTTAGTATTTAAATTTAAGTCCTGGCTGGAGGCCTTAATTTATTAGGGGAACCACAGGCAAGTCCGCTTAAGCAGACGACAACCGCATAGGTTGACCTGCGAGATGCCAAACAAACAAACAAACAAAGAAAGTTTTGCAATAATAAAAATAAATGTTCTAAAGGTAAATATGTTTTTCATTAAATCTTTTAAATGTACTCTCCACTAGCCTCTATACAAAGTTTCACGCGTCTGAACCAGTTTCGAAACACTTTTTCCAGTCCACCGTAGACACCTCGTTAACAGCCTGCTTAAACGCTGACAGCGCATCTTCTGGCGACGAAAATTGTATCCCTTTGAGCAGATTTTTTATTTTCGGGAATAAAACGAAGTCACACGGTGCTAGGTCAGGGCTGTAAGGACTCCTGGTTCACCCACCCAGGAGTTTGACCGGCATCCTGTACAGGAAATCCCTCGTTTTGTGCGCGGTGTGCGAAGGCGCGTTGTCGTGGTGGAGCAGTAGCCCGCGGAGCCCTGTGTTTGGTCGCTTGTTGCTCACAACAGAGAAAACTTCTGCCAAAAATTTGGTAGTGTACCATTTAGAGTTGATAATTCTTTGGTTCCGTACAGGAATTGACACAAAGAAGCCAGTCAAATTGAAAAAGCTAGCGATCAAACTCTTCCCCACGCTTCTAGATCGCTTCACTTTGGTAGGCGTTGATTCATTTTGAAACACCCAAACCGTCGACTGGCGCTTCTTTTCTGGATCGTATTGATAAATCCAAGACCCATCACGTAATGATGTCGTACACGCCGAGACGAGCCTGCTTCATATTTGTTTATCATATCACGGCACCATTCCACCCGGGCCTTCTTCTGAGCATCAGCAGGTGAGGTTGTGCGGCATCCAGCGTGAAGCTCCTTCTCACGCGAAGATGCGCGTGTAGAATTTCGTGAAGGCTTCCCGATCCAATCTGCAGTATGTGCTGAATGTCTTGATACGTAGCTCACCTATTGCCTTGGATTAAATTTTTCACTGCTAGCACGTTTTCTTCCGTAACAGCCGTCGAAGGGCGACCACTTATTTCTTCATCCCCCAAAAGTTAGTCAACCGTGCTTCAATTCGTTATACCAAAGATACACGGTTGCCTTAGAAGGGACTTCATCCATGAATGCTATTTGAAGTATATCGTACGATTCGTCCGGTTTCAGGCGACACTTGAAACCGTAAAAAATCATAGCGCGAAAATGTTCCCGGCGCAGATTCATTTTTTTTGAGACACAATAATTTAAAGTAGCTCGCAAATAATGTAGAGTGAAAGGGCAGTGCCAGAAACTCTATAGAACTTTGCCCCACTCAAATCAAAAAGTCATTTACAAGCCTTCATCTTAAAGCTTATTTATTACTGTTACACTAAATATTTGTCCTAATGCCGGTAGAACTTGCGGTTTCTGTTAAAATCTTAAAACAATAATGACATTGATTATAGGTTAGGTGCAGTATGTAATTATAAAAAAGTGATTTAAACAACATATACGTTATATCATAACTATTATAATCAAAATATGAGTTTTTGTTCTACAAGTATTTTAAACTTAATGCGCAATAAGTAACGCAATAGGAAATTCTGGGGTTTTTTTTTGGAAAAAAAAACGTTATTACATTACACATAACGCTTAGTAGTAGGGTATATAAAACAAAGTCAACGCAATAACCACAACATTTTCCACAAATTAGCAAAGAGGTTTGCTATGATGAGGACTCATCTGTATGCTAGTTATTATTTACATTCAAGGAAACATTTGTCATTGTTACAAACTAACAAACTAGTCAGTTACCACAAGATGTATCCAAGTTTTTCAGTACACTAATAACTTGACCTCGAAAAGTATTTTTATTTAGCATAAATATATCAATATCTGTGAAGTTATCATTGTACATTTGCGTGAGACGCCGAAGTGGTGCGTTTGTCCGGCATGATACCTGATCTAACAATCGATAGTCGCGCACTCCACGACGATGAATTGATCTAGGAACTACAAGTTTAACATCATTACTAAGGTCTACACAATTCAGCTTATTATGATAAAGGTCGTGCAGTGTCATTACTTGCATAAGCATTCGTCTCTACTCGAGTGAGCGTAAATTATACATTGCTAAAAGGTCTTCGTAAGGTAAGCGTGAAAGTTGGCATCTAAATTGCATAGTTCGTAAGAATTTTCTTTGAACTTTTTCAATGGCAATTTTATACTTATTGTATAGCGGATCCCATATCAGACAGGCATCTTCAAGCTGAGAACGAATAAGTGAACGATACAGATGTAAAAAGATGCAAGGGCGCCTGAAGTTGGTAGCTGTTCTGAAAACAAAGCCGTACATTTTAAATGCTCTGGTTATGATGCTTTCTATATGTAGATCCAAATGTAATCTACAGTCATATAGTATTCCTAGGTCTCTAACGTTCTTCACTTTGTTTAGTATAGTATCACCTATGGTATAATCATATTTTATGATAGTTTTGTTTTTTAGTAAAGCTGATGATATGGCATTTGGCTATACTTAAATCTAACTTATTAATTGTACAGAATTTAGAGAGTCGGTTAAGATCACTCTGAAGTTCTGAGCAGTCACTAACATTTTTATGGTTTTATATAGTTTCAAATCGTCAGCATACAAAAGAAAATTTGTATATATAAAGCATGTATTTATGTCGTTTATGAATATAATAAAAAGCAGAGGTCCTAATATAGAGCCCTGAGGAATACCGGACGACATCCCAGCACTTCGCGACTTGTACCCATTGATCACGACTATCAGGCTGCGATTAGTAATATATGAGCAAAACCACCATAAAAGATTGCCTCTAATTCCATTGAACGCTATTTTATTGAGAAGGATTTCGTGGTCCACTCTATCAAATGCCTTCTGAAAATCCGTATATACAGCGTCCACCTGAACGCCCTTGTCGATACTATGGAAGAGGAAATTCGAGTAAATTGCTAAGTTCGTCATGGTCGATTTTTGTTTTACAAAACCGTTTTGTTCGGGTATGATATAGTTATGGATGAAGGGGTAGATGGCATTATAAACAAGCTTCTCGAAAAGTTTTGAAGTTGTACTGATAATAGATATTTGACGGTAATTTGTGACGTCATGTTTTGAACCAGTTTTATGAATCAGGACAATGTAGGCGCATTTCCAAACGTTTAGAAAGAAACCCTCAGTGATGCACTTGTTAAATATAATGTGTAACGGTTCACATATTGATTCAGCAGTGTGCTTAAGAAATACTGCTGGTAGTCCATCTGGTCTGGACCCTTGGACGGGCCCAGTTCTTTTAATTCTCTTTTAACAACAATTACGTCAAAATAGATATGGTGTAACAAATCACACTGATCTGAATAATTATTTGGTGGTGACCATTGGGCAGTTAAAGTAGATGGCTGGTAAACAGACTGGAAAAATGAGGAAAACAAGTTACAAATAGTTTCGGGATCTTGCGAAATTTGGTTTTTGTATGACACACTTGACGGTTTACCTGCCTTGGTTTTTTTGTTAGCTACATAAGACCAATGGTTGAATTCCTTTTATCATTGATTTGTAATCGGCAAGTTCTACTGAAAAACAATGTAGTGTGAAAAGGTCCTTTAATCATTATAATTATTTTCTTTAATTGACATTTCCTGTAAATAGCAGGGGCAAGATCTGGTATTGACCTTTTGAAATTCGAACGTACCTATTTTTACTTATACATAATCATATTATTAAAATATACTATAACTGGCCAGTCTCTCACACATAAAAACATTTATTTTCACAATACTTTCTGAGTGCCCTGGTATATATATACATATATTATATTATATTACACTATCCGGATTGCAACGTCCTTTGTGGCGCATATTACACGCTCGATTATCGAGAAAATTAATAGCTTGACACCTTTAAAATAGGTTTAACACTGTAAAGAATAACGATCAACGTATCGATAATATAGTACATTGAAATGCCACTAGTGGCGCGCGTCTGTGAGCTGAGTGGTGTGGAGGGCACGCAGCGGCCGTCGCGTACGGATTCGGTACCCCGACACTCCGCACATTTCCTCAGTCAACACGCGCGTATGTGGTGCGCCGACAGTCATGTAGACGAATTTCTCAAATATATTTCTATCAAGCAATGGACTTAGTGTTACGCCATTGTGCAATTTAATAACGTCCAACGTCCCGATATTAGCATGAACGTCCACGTCCATTGGGTGATGTTTTGGCTTGAATGCGTGCGGTTGGTATTATTACAGCGGCATTGGCCAATGTATGAAGGAAAATATAGTTAGTTGGCGGTCGTTCCTAATATGGCACATTGATTTGTAGAAAAAGTTTGTCTTAGTAGAACGTCGTGTCTGTCACTTCATCATTTTAAAAGTCTGTGTCATATTAACGGCTTGACTACCAACTTAGATTGTCCGCTAATTCAAATCACAACTCTCATTCTTTGACACGGGTATTAAATTGCTTTAAACACGGCAAATTGACGTTGGGTGTGTTACTCAACAATTCATTTCTCTAAATGAGTGTCGCTTCTTTACACATTTATTTTAATTCTCTGCACAAGATTATATCAGTCGGCAGTGCGCTAGACAAGTTCGAAGCCTATCTCTTTTGTTTTGATCAAAGCGATATGTTTTGTTTTGAAGTATTATACCAACGTTTGGAGGTCGAAACCTAATAACGTTGCATGTTCTTTGTACTTTCGTGGTTTGAACTTTTAAGGGAGTGGTGTTAGGGTACGAAGGGAACTCCGATACAGGCAAGATTGATTGCAAGATAAAATACAATTCTACCTACAGTACTACTACAGTATTTTATTTTTGTTTTTGCATCATTGACAAAATCACAGTGATCTTCTGATCTTTATTGTCGTTTCAATAAGGTTGCTGTTGGGTTACTGCGGTCGTATGTAAAATAACTGTAATAGGACTGTACATGAGTATCGCTTCGCTTCGATATACATTTCTTATTCTATGCAAATATTTATCTTGGTTGGCAGTGCGCTAGACAAGTTCGATGCCTATCTGTTTTGTTTTGATTAAAGCGATATGTTTTGTTTTGAAATATCGTATGTTCCATACTCATGATACTTGGTTGGAAGTTATTAACGTTGCATATACTTTATACTTTCGAAGTTCAACTTTTTAGGGAGTGTTGAGTGGAAGAAGGGAAAACTGATGAAGGCAGGAGGGACGGCAAGATAATAATGTACAGGTCTAGGTTAGGTTCGTTCACTCGGCACGGTTTTTTTTAAAGTACGGTGTGTTAATCGTGCCGTAGAAAAAAACGTGCTCGCTTGTATGTGCCCCATACGGCGACGGTACCGTGCCATAGTGCCGCCGTGTCTGTCAAATAGCGCATGTACATGGTGTAAAACGACCCACCACAGCCGTCAACTACGCATTCTGTACATCAAACTAAGTAACATTTCACAAAAGATTTATTGGTAAACAACTTTTATTTTGGTATAAAACCTTACTGTTTGCGGTAGTACGCAATGTAACACATGAAAAACATTGTGCGTATGGGTGCATGCAACGGTTCAGGTGACGTGGAGTATTTGAAGATGTGTCATAACATTAAAAACTTGATTTTGTAAAATAACGTCAGTAAAAATTTGAATAATTTCTCTGTATTCAGAGGGTTTCCAGATATCGTCCAGTATAAAAAAATATTACAATGACGGGGCGTACAATTGACTCTCGGCTTGGTTAAGTGTCTTTTTACACGCGTTATGTACAAGCTCATACGATTTTTCTACGGCGCGGTTTTAACATTACCGTAAAGAAACCGTGCCGGTTACAACATGTCTTATTCCACCTCTGACCGCAGCAACCAAACAGCGACCTTATTATTACAAATTAAGATCACTACTTTGACAGCGATGTAAAATCAGGTAAAGAGCCGCGAAAAGACTAGATTCAATTGTATTCCATAGCATCATCATTCGGCTTTTGACTTTGACAGTCGTTACGGAAATCGTCAGAAGCCCGAAAGTCTTACCAAGGGGTGTCGTATTACCCAGTAACTGGGTTCTGGAGAACTACAAACTTGCTAGACTACTAGTTTTAAAACATAATGAAATAGTCCAATTGTATTTTTGACGTTTAAAAGTGTTTTTTTTTTAACAATCATAATAAAAGAGGTTGAAATAATAGGGGGTTGTATAATCATGAATTTTTAATTAATTTACATCAATTACATTACAGTTGATTTTAGTACCGATGCATATTTTATTCAATTACTTGTTTATTTTGGAATAAATTCACATTTTTGGATTATTTGGGTGACTTAAGACTGTATTTAATGTACTATAATAGTTCCACTACTAAAGGCAAGGTTAGACCATTTAAAAAACACAAAATTACTGAAAATAAACTTTTGTTTCAAAAGTACAGAAAATTGGAAATTATTATTTGAACAAAGTAAACAAGAACACTAGTCATCAATTAGGTCATCGTTGAAAATGATATCATTTTCTGCTGCTGAAGTCGTGGTGGTATAAAATTATAATAACTCCAGTAAACCTTTACTTTTATTATCACTGATGATATGACCCTCAAAATATAAAATAGGTTGTCCGAGGTATTAGGCGTCGTTAGTTATGTTTCTTTCTAGTAACTGACTTGAAATAAATAGGTCTTTGGTCATAGAAATTATTTTGAATGGTCTGACTTTCCTGGCCGTTAAAATCACATGGTTCCAATCTTGAGATACAAAAATATTTAAAAAAAAATGTTTAGTTTTTCCACTAAGCCAAAATTTTGATCGCAAGTCATGTACGAATGTCCACTTACAAGAAACTTATGATCAGTTTTATTTGTAGCAAACTCAGGGTTTGAAACAATATATTGTCAGATAAGAGCCATCTTAGTGTTTCGGTTTTGTTCACCACATTGGTTTAGGAAATACATAAGTCGGAACCTGTTTTCTGTGCCCCATGAGAAGCTATGCATTAAAACACATAAACATAACATCACGCCTTGTTTCCCCGAAGGGTTGGGCAGAGGTGTACCTATAGTACACCCACATTTCGCCAGTTATGTTTAAGTCCCATGTCATAGGGGGCGAGCCTATTGCCATCTACCGGGCACAAATCCAGACTTCGGGCTGCTACTGAGAAATTCCAGATAGAAAAACCCAATAACACGTTGCCCGACCTAGGAATCGAACCCAGGACCCGGGACCTGCGGGCCAGAGGATCGCTCAGCAGTAGCGATTGCGACCACTAGACCAACGAGGCATGCATTGTAACGTAACGTTTAGCCGACTGGCTAAACGTGGTTACAAGTTATTATAGTTTTTTAAAATATGAAATACAAAATTACGTAGAAAAAGATATTAAGGAATAGGAATCGATTAGTAGTAGCATAGGACGATCCTCTGGCCCGCAGTCTAACACGAGGGAGCTCACGGTCGTGCAGCAGCTCGAGGCGTCGGCCGCTCCTCCGGCCCACAGACTGTCAAGATGAAGCTCGCAGCAGTCTCTCCATGTTCACGGTCGCGAAACAGCTCACGGTTGCGAAGCTCGCGTCGGCCGCTCCTCCGTCCCGCAGTCCGTTGAGTGGGAGCTCGCAGCAGCCTCTCCATCAGCCCGCAGCCCGTTGCGAGGGAGCTCGCGTCGATTGGTGTTTCTTCATGAATGTGGTGTTTCGACATGAATGCTGTGGTAACAAAATACCACAGCATTTATGTCAACATATAAACCTTATTCCTTTTCATCGTTCTCAGACAGTGCGTCTATAGCTGACTTTTATTATAACATAATCGTGTACATATAACTGGAGTTTGTAGGGTCTTCATCAGATCAAATGAAATAATGTCGACATTGTCATCATTATTTTACATTTCTACATCCTTTTTGATAATCCTTTTGATCCCTACCTTGCTGCATTTGCTCTAAGCAAGTGTTTTTTTTTCTCATTTTCCAATCTCAGTTTGTCTACTGAATTATCACAAGCTTTTAGTTTGATGTCTAGTGAATCGCAACGCTTACATGAGTCAGTAATGGGGGCAAAACTCAAGTGAAACTCCTCATTAAAACATTTACTCAAAATTAATTTTGAAGTAGGGTTTGAAACTTTTTCTTTAAAAAATATAAAATACTTTTATTTAAATCCGGTGCCAAATTTTTACGGTTTTCTGACTTATGCAGTGAATAATGAGACTCTTAAGAAGGAATAAAGTTGATGAAATATTAAATTGGTTTTATCTTATAACTAGGTGTTTTATTGTGTGTTTTATTGGCTGATACAGAATTGAAAGGAGACTCCTCCTTTGGATTGCCGGGGCCATGGTTCTTTGGTTTTCATCGTGCCTATGGTTCTTATGTTTTTATCGTTTTTGAAGGAGTTTTTTTTTGTTTTTTGTAGTACTGTGTTTTTGAAAAAAAAACTGTTATTGTTTTAGAGTTAATAAGTAGTAATGTCTTGTCATTTGTCTCCTTGAGTTTTCATTAGTAGTGTAGCTACGATACTTAGAAACAACTTTAATAAATTGCTTTTTACTCAATTAAGATGTTTGAGTCAATATTTGCCAAAGCATAGAATTCATTGAATAACTTGTTTTGTTGGTCACAGTTTATTTTCAATTTTGAATTTATTTGTACATTGACATAATCCTAGAATTGGTGTATAAGCTGGCCTGTCTATCCCTCTAGCACGTCTTAATTTCTTTACATTCCGGGCCCAACTCTCACTGTTTCTTATTCTCTTCTTTGGTTTTCTTTCGGTTCTGTCTTCTTGTATTTCTGAACTTAAGATTAAACACACACACCCACACCACACACACCCATTCCGTGCTTAAATAATTCTTAACAGGTTTTGACCAATTACGTACCATTTTTTGTATGCTTACCAAAACTCCTACAAAGTGCAGCAAATTGTAAATGAACTGTAAGAGGAAGGCGCCTGTGTCTGTAACACAGTTTATACTAGCACAGACACAGACGTTCACTCCGTCTCAAATAATGCATAGCGTTGTACTTCATAGAATTTTTTCTTATGTTTGTTTCTTATTTTATCTTGTTTGATTGAGATGGACAAATTGTAATTGGCTGATTTTGGATAATAAACATTATATATATTATATTATATATTATAATATATGCAAAATATATATATATATATGTATTTCTGAACGTCCAGCCACATCCAGTCCCTCTTGTAAAATATCTTCAAAATTTGATGAAGAATGCTGTTCTGACGGACAATATACAGACCCTGAATCTTCGTTATCGGAACTACAACGACAGCTCTCTCAAAAAGAGTACATTAAAATGAAAAATTAAACTGCTTGTGGCTGCTTTTATGTCCAGCATTAGACGTTTTTCGGATGAAATGATAATGATGCTAACTAACCGCTTTAATATGTTAACAAAATCTCGGGGGACGGTAGTGCCCCCGCCAAGACGAGCCAAAAACAAAAATCAAGGGCACTACCTTTACTCGAAGCGTTTCGGAGATTTTGACCAAGATGTATGATTTATCGAGTTAGAGGATTGCTGTTATAACTTTTTAACAGTGAAAGCGTTATGTAAGTCTTGGCAACCTACTTTACATGAAAGGCTTTGGTAATATTTTGGATCTTTTCCAATAAATAGGATCTCCATCTTTTACAGATAAGAATGTTTTATGAAAAAAATAGGTTGCCTAAGTAAAAAGTGATAATGTCGTATGTCTCCCGGCGGTACCTCAGATCAAGGTGAATGGTCCAAGGAATCGTTTATCAAAATATCTATATTTTATACACAGGGTTGTCCCGTGAGTCGACGTCAAGCCGGATTCGGGTGAAGGGCTAACTAACAACAGAAAAATATAAAAACAAATCTTTGCTACGGCTATTTTAAAAATTACGGGCATTTATAAAAAAACGAGATAATCTACTGCCTGTGACGGTCTTTTAACTCCTGTTGCATTTGTTTTTACTTTTTTTTATTTTCTATCCTCATGGACCTAATCAGCATCCTGATAGAATCTTGTGGGATACTTTCCCACACCTCTATCAAAGCCGATTTCAGCTCATCAACTGGAAGTAGCTGGATTTCAGGATCGAATACTCCTTTTCAGCTCATCCCACAAGTGCTCAATGAGTTTCAAGCCGGGGCTGAGCCCTGGCCAGTCTAATGTGGCGATGCCGACTTCAGCTGTGGCACGTGCAGTGTGACAATGGGCGTTATAATGAAGTGCATCAGGATGAAGTTATCACCGACATATACCGCATAAGGTATGACATGTTCCAGCAGAATGTCGGCGATATATCGGTATGTTAGACCGCCTCTGCGGCCCCCACCAGGCACGAAAACGAGCTCCGTTTTTCCGTGAAATGAAATGCCGGCTCACATCATACATGAACCGCCCCCATAGACTGCAGTTTCAGCGAAGCAGCACTGAGCAAATCGCTCTCCAGACCCAGTCCCTTCAATCGCTACCATGCAAGCACATTCAGCTCTCGTCTGAGAACATAACTCGCCTCCATTGCTCGTAGTCCCAATTAAGATGGGCCCTAGCAGATTGAAGTTGTGCTTGTCGATGAGCTGCCGTCTGTTCTGGGCTTGTGGCAGGCCTTTTTGGTGTCAGGTTCCCTTGCTTTAGTCTTCGTCGAACTGTCCACTCACTGACAGCTACCCCACGAACTTGTCTAAGCTCCTGCTGGACGTCGAAACCAGTAAAATGACGGTTTCGAAGAGAAGTTGTCACGATAAATCGGTAATCTCTCTCCGAAGTGCACCGGCGCCCGTCGAGATCTTGGTCTCGGGATGAAGCTTCCAGTCTCCCGAAAGCGTTTGTTAACTTTCGCGACACAGGACTGACTTATGTGGAGCTGGCGTGCGAAATCACGGCTGGCTAAGCCCTTGTCGCAGTAGGGCAACAATTTGTGCTGCTTCCGTAGGAGAGGGATCCATTTTCGTCCACGGTCAAGGGTCGAATTTACCGGAGATGTGTACAGGACATGTGAACTAGTGATCTAGGAGATGTGAACTAGTGATCGCCGACTGATAAAAAAAACCGATACCATGCGCTTTTATAGGGGGTTAATGACACGCAACTCGCGGGGTACCGAGTAATGAAACATATCTTTTTTTTCTTACTCCTTCACTTAAACCAGGATAGTTCCTAAAATACGCGTCTAGTTTAAAAGTAATAGTTGTATTAGTTTAAAGATTACAGTATAATCTTTAAAATGGTACCATTTTTATTAACCTAAATTAGTCATTTAGTTCTTAAGATCGTTCGTAGCAAATCACAAGAAGGTGATTCCATAGTTTTGCTCGCGAGTGTATATAGAAATTGAAAGAGCTATACTGAAAGTGTCGTCTTTTCGACCGTATCGCTACCCCACTGAACAGTTATACAAAGAAACAGAAGTCCTGACAGTGCGTCAACTGTTTATATTGCACATTCTGTTGAAGCAGCATACTCTCTTGGTATATAACCCAATGCTACGGAAAAGACGATATGACCCAGTGGAGCGCCATCATCTACGTCACAAAGCTATTTTTGCAAGGCGTTTCTTTTACTATCTAGGTGCCTACTTATACAATAAAACTCATAAGCTCACATATATAATCTGACAAAAGGTAAATGCAAAAAGAGGCTGACTGGCTACAAAAATCAAACTATAATGATACTGAAAACATCCTTTAAACTAAACTCTCAATCACTCACCCACACACCCAGACACCCACACTTTCTCCAGTACAACACATGTCTTCTAATATTCGTCACGCATACTAGATATTAATCAAAATAAAACTTTATGTCTTATGATACCTCACTACATTCTGTCAGCGCGCTTAGTACATAATTTATAAAATGAAAATGTCAAGGGGTGGGCGTGTTTCAGGATCCTGGTATCCTGAAAGGATACACCCACGCCACACAGGCTACGAGCCTGGCTTAGGCACCAGTCTCCCACAATATATATCAATTATGTATCTTTCTCGAATCTGATCGATGTAAAATAATTTATGTATATTGGTGACAAAATAAAGTTGATTGATATATTTAAATTGATCTATATTTTTATATAGATCAATTTATCTATATTCTAGAGGTTTTAGGGCTGAAAAAAAAAATCCAACTGCTTGAAAAAAGCCTTGCTTTTGTGGGTAGAGAGGAACTCTAGATGCAAGAATTAACAGAACATCACGCCTCTATTCCCCAAAGGGTTCGGCAGAGGTGTACCTATAGTACACCCACATTTCGCTAGGTATGTTTAACTCCCATGCAGTAGCGGAAGAGCCTATTCCACACTCCCAACCAACACTAATGCAGACTCCGGACTGCTACTGAAAAAATCCAGATGGATAAACCCAACACTTAGAAAAAAAATTAAGAACTTTCTAAAATCTCGTAGACACTGGCGCGACACCTGTTTGTGGGAGCCTTAATTCAAAAAGCTTATTATAATATTTCCCAGTTTTTAACAGACAAAGTATTGATATAGGTAGTTTTATTTTTTTATTTACATTCTGAATTAACAATTGACTTTTGGATATATTGATGTTATATAAACTATTCAAGTAAATTAATCTGACTTGTATGAAAAAATTAAACTGTATTTAATTATTTCTAATTATTTTGACTGGTTAGATGACATTATTCTGAAGTATATTTTATTATAATTTAATTGATTTGGTTACATTTGACTTGTTAATCGCTTTGAATAATGGACAAACCTAGTCATAAAAAAATAATCTTGGTCTGGCGGTTTGAGTAATTATGCGGCCTACCTAATGTCCTTTCTTTGGTATTGTTCGCCGAATCCTTGAGCTCCTTATGTTTTGAGTTGAGCTGTACGATTACTGACATATGCGTGCACTGACTGGACAGGCCCACTCAATGTGTGTGGTTCTTTCCTCAAAAGACCATTTCAGACATCAATCCACATGGTCTTAACATGATCTGACCAAGATTATGTCTGGACTTTAAAAGAGACTGTGACCTCTGAGTTTGTTTCGGCTTTTCTTCTCAGAGTAGTCAGATAGGAAACGCCGACCTCATCTAGTTTAAAAAAAAAGTTTGACGTGTAAAAAGTGTTTGTACAAACCCACAAAACTTGTTAGTTTTATCGCCATTAAAATTTTAGTTTAGTTTGATGGTCTATACTGCAACATTAAATACTCGTATTTAATCATTTTTTTCACTTAATTAAGACCACACCTTTCTGATACATCCTAACTAAAATTATAAAAGCGAAAGTTTATTTGATTGTTTGTTTGTTACGCTTTCACGCTAAAACGGCTGAACGGATCTGGATTAAATTTGGCACATAGGTAGACCATGACCAGGAGAAGGACATAGGTTACTTTTTGAAGAGATATGAGGAACAGGGTGTAAAGTTCACTCATACTCTTAGAAAAGGGAGGACCCCCCGACCAGATGGATGTCGTATATATGCTAGCTGCGCGGTAAAATCTGATTGCGCGATGTAGGATTTGTGTGACGTCAGTGTGCTGAGTAGTTCCCATGTGGCGATGTAGATGCCGCCACACTTTTCATCTTGGATCGCTGACGAAGTCGCCGGCAACAGCTAGTAATAATAATATTTCAAAAAAATATTATTATTAAAACGTTCAGATCAAGATACGGGCATCTTATTACGCACAATAAGCCTTGAGTCTAGCTGTCCCATCGACTAATTGATTAGTTCCATTGAATACAGCTTACACGTCACTACATCCTTGCTAACGAGATATCGGATCTCAAGCGTGTTAACAGAGCTTTCCATTTAGATAATAACTAGCTTATGCCCGCGATTTCGTCTGCGATCCAGGATGAGAAGTAGCTTAACTTCTCATCCTGGATCGTCATGGTCTATCTGCCTGACAAATTTCATCCAAATCCGTTCGGCCGTTTTAGCGTGAAAGCGTAACTAACAAACAAACTTACTTTCGCATTTATAGTAATAGTTAGGACTAGCTGTGTTCGCGACTTTGTTCACGTAAAGGTGTATGTACCACTCCTCCATTGAAAAGGAAGAGTCTTCTGATCTTGCCTGGTGAGAAGCGCTACCTGGGGTTTTCCTTTCGAATTCAGCCACAGCACAGCGTCTTTAATGTTTATGACATCAATGCGAGGAAGTGTCCCTTCGGTTTTTAAGAATAAATAAAAATCAACGCGCCAGGCTATGCTTGCCGTACTCAATAAATTGACTGCCCTTATAGAGGACTGTGCTGAAGCGTTATCATGGTGAAGAAGGACCACGCTTTAAGAGTGCTGTTGAAAAATATTAACCAAAATCAGGCAAAAAAACGACTTATCACATAATCAACATTATATTATTGTGATTTCTATTGTATCCGAGTATCCTTTGTCGGAGATTCCAAATAAATACCTAAATATCTTAAAAACTTGATTTATTTTGAAAATGCTTCTCCGTAAACAATGTTAGAACAGCTCTAACATCTGCTTGCCCCTCGTAAGACCTCCATACAATCCTACATAAAATTGCCCATGTGAAAATTAATACAGGATTGTGTCCACCGTTTATTAAAAAACAAAACAACAGAGTTCTATTTAAAAAAAACACTATAAAGTGCAAATAACTTAATTTTGAAAGTCGTCAGCAAAGGAAATATGTAATTATGTAAAGTTTTTTTTTATTATTGTGGAACCGACCAAACAAAAAATCGTGTATGCAGCATTTTTTTTTCACATCCGTACAATAACCCAGTCAGAATATTTATAGATATATTGTTCGTCATTGAGGAGTTCCGTGACAATAGGGTTTCTTAGGGGTCAATTGGGGACTTAAAAGCTACCTACTGTGTTTCGTCTTCCGTACGATTACCCATTCAAAAAACAATAAGCCTCCGAGTAAATTGGCTGTGTGACATACGGACGGACATACGGACTGGACAAAATTATAAGATTACCGTTTCGACAGAACAGCATCTACCTACGAAACTACTTAATTTCCGACAAAGTTATTACAAAATTTCAATTTTAGTTCTAAAACTCATTTTAGTAAATCAATGAGACTCATATACATAATCAGCCTATTATGTTCCCACTGTTGGGACAAAGTCCTCCTCTCTGTGAGAGGGAGTGGGCCGTAATCCACCACGCGGGCCCAGTGTCACATGTCTTCAAATTTTTGGTTCCAGGACGTGCCGGTTTCCTCACGATGTTTTCCTTCACCGTTTTGAGAGCTGTGGTGATGAAGTTATTTACACAAAGTAAAGCACCTGGCTGGGTTCGAACCTACGAACTACACCTCGTAAGTCGCGGCCGTTACCACTGGGCCACCACTGCTCTAGACTCACACTACTGCGGAAAACGCTCTGCACACAATTAACATTTTAAATCAAACTGAATCTAATTTAATCATTTTTTGAAGTTATTAAATTAGTTTTAACTAAATCAATCACAAGTGAAAAATTAGTTTTAGGTTTCTCAAATCTAAATTTTCAATCATAAATTTTTACTTTAAGTAAAAACTAAAACTAATTTTCCTTAGAAAGAGAAATATTTAAGTGAGAGTCACAAAATTTAAAAAAAAAAAACATTTATTCTGACATTCTGTCTTAAAAAAAAAACTTCTGGCAAACTGCAAAGCAGTTTGTTGGCCGATGTAGCTCCCATAGAAAAAAATATTATACTTCGGGTACTTTTCCATTAGCAAGAATCCCTTTATTTTCATACATTACCAACAACTAAGCACACATATTTTACAGCAGCACATAGGCTGACTATAATGCGAAACATCTCCATTTATGAGGTTTTGACAAAAGGTGTCAAAAAGTAACTTCCATATTTTATATTTAAAAGACATTTTTTGTGGTACAGTTACTTTCTAAATCGAGTATGCCATTAAAAACTGTTGGGCCGAAGCATTTTCTACATCTTTGTCCATAATAGTTACTATAAGTAGGTACAACAAATCCCCTAGTACATTTAATCCTTTGAGGTCTTAGGCGTCTTGATTTTAAACTCATTTTTGCAATCATTTTCTAAAGCCAAAAACAATAACACTTTTTGATGGACCGGCAACATCCTACATTCTAAGAATAATTCTTCGTAATCACTGTTTTTACATCGTTTTTTTTGTGTCCAATCCACTATTACTTTCATAAATTAGATTTGCAGAAATTTTAATTTATCTAAATATGTTTTAAATGTACTTTAGCATGCCAGTCCATATGAAAGTAGCAATTCCACCAGAACGTGGCAGACCGTGTACAAAGTGGCCCGATCCAATACAGAACTAAGGTGGTGTAACTTTACAAGCACTAACCTGAGTTTGTCACATAGGTGACATGTGTGATTTCCACGAGAAGCTGCTATCTATAACTAACCCCAAGTACTTGTACTCCTCCCTCACCTCAATATCTGCACACGAACAATACGTCGCGTCGTAATCATGCAGGCACTCATAGATAGCTATGAGTGCCTGCATGAATACGACGCCCATCAACCGCGGCGGACGTTCACAGAGTTTAACTATAAGGAGACCGTATTCACATACACATAGTTTTCTTTATATTTATTATAATCCCATTATCACGAGCCCATTTAATTATACTAGTGAAATCCCGCTGAAAATTCCTTTCAATTACATCTAATTCTTTATCTACATACACTAAACAGGTATCATCAGCATACATGTATACGCGACAGTTTCGAACCACATTGCACATGCTGTTGACATGCATGATGTATCCGACGGGGCCAAACATGGAACCAGTCGGCACACCACATTTGACGTGTCTGGGTTCTCCAAGGACGCCGTCAATGACATGACTGTTCGCAGTGCCCGGTCTGTAAGGTAGGCACGGAACCATCTGTTCAGTGTTCTCGCGACGCCCCATTCCCCCATGGCTTGAAGTAGCTGGTGGTGTTCCAGCGTATCAAATGCTTTTTTGAAATCAATGAAGACTACCACCACCTACTTTGTTCCAAACACTCATTGACGTCGTCCGTAAACTGTGCCAAAGCCGTCGCCGTGCTCCGTCCACGTCGGAAACCATGTTGCGCAATTGACAAAATATTGTTGTCAAGAAAACACTAACCTGGTTCATGATGAACTTTTCTACAATTTAATTTACTGCTGACAGTATAGCTATTGGCCTATAATTGAAGTAATCATAGTGTACACCTTGTTTAAACATAGGTCTTATTAATGCCGTTTATAACTGATGGGGATTTAAACTATTTTCAACACATGAGATAATGAATAAGGCTATTTACAGGACTCAGCTGTGATTTCAACAATTGGGATGATGAATTTTTTTTTATTTCTAATTCAAATAAATATTTGTTTCCAAATAGTGCAAACAATATTACAAAAAGTGTAAAAGCTTAAAAAATTGCCAAGTTATATACGTTTTAAAGTTAGTGTTAGACAAGGACAGCACTATCGTAGAAGTGACGTCACGACTATGTAACTTCATACTAGCGCCGTACATTGTCCGTACCGCGCGACAAGGACAGGAATAATCCCCTCCAAAAACTTTTAAAGCGTGTAGCATTTTTACATCGATTAAACTGATTTTTTTCTTATTTTTACGATGCCTTCTTTCTTTATTTTTACATTTTTAATATTAGTCATCATCCCTATTTTATTTCTTGAATTCTAATTTAATCTATACCTTCAGATTTATCACTACCTAGATTACTTATTATTCCATCTACATCCTTTGGGTAAGCTTTTTGAAACCGTTACGACATGTAACTGCGATCGATATAGCTAGACCTGTCTGAAAACTTATGACTACAGACATGTTCAACACACGGTTCGGATTGAGCTGCTCCAATAAGTTTACACAGACATAATTGATGTGTAATTTGCTATTTTTACTTTTTTTTTCTAAATACGTACCTTATTATCTAAACAATGACATGTATATATTTACTGTATAAAGTATAATATTGTTTTAATTTTTGTGAATGTGAGGACTATGTAGGTTATTGCATTTTTTTTTCTCTTCTTTTAATGATGATGGTCTGGCTGTTTGAGTACATTATAGCGGCCTCCCCAAATGTCCTTTCTTTTGTATTGTTCGTCGGATCGTTGAGCTCCTTAGTTCTGAGTTGAGCTGCACGATGATTGACAAATGCGTGCACTGACTGGACAGGTCCACTCAAATCCGTGTGGTTCTTTCCTCAAAAGACCATTTCAGACACCAGTCTACATAGTCCTCATATGATATGACCAAGATTATTTTCATATTTTATTTACACTTTGACATTGATGCACTTTATATATGCAATGACATTTACTTTGTAAAGGATTATACTATTTTAATTATTGTGAATGTGAAGACATTGTGGATTTGTTGTATTTTTAATGCATTTTTTTTTAATTATTAGTTTTAATCATGGTCTGGCAGTTTGAGTAATTTATGCGGCCTACCCAAATGTCCTTTCTTTGGTAATGTTCGTCGAATCGTTTAGCTCCTTTAGTTCTGTGTTGAGCTGCATGACAACTGACAAATGCGTGCACTGACTGGACAGGTCCACTCATTCTGTGTGGTTCTTTCCTCGAAAGACCATTTCAGATATCAATCCACATGGTCTTCACATGACCTGACCAAGATTATGTCTGGACTTTAAAAGAGACTGTGACCTCTGAGTTTGTTTCGGCGTTTCTTCTCAGAGTAGTCAGATAGGAAATGCCGATCTCACCTAGTTTTTAAAATATGATTGACTTGTAAAAGTGTTTGTACAAACCTATTTACAGAAATAAAATCATTTATCATTTAACATCTACAATTTCTTCAGTAAATGTTTCAGAGAATTTATTACAAATTATAATCATACTTGTACTGAGTTAATTTTAGTCCAGATTTTCCTAATATTTTCGTACACTTTTTTATTTCTTCATGACGGTATTTATTTTTCGCATCATTAATACTTTTATTTACCCTGTATCTGTATCTAATATATTGAATCCGCAAGAATATATCCGCTGGTATATTGAACATTAGGAGAAGGTGAGGAACATCTTAAACTATAGCATCTTTTGAATTGTTGGTATTTTACAAAGTATCAGAACGTCTAAGTTGGATAACTTAGACGTTATGATACTTTAAACTCCATTGTGATCTTTTTATTACGCGGTGCTATTAATATAATTGATCTTTCTAACTTTCAATTGTTGTTCTAATACACTGTGTACGCTTCTTATAAACTTTTTTGACCTGTTAAAAATTTATCTGCCGTCGTAAATAGATCCGGTAATAATTGCCAAATGGTCCACGTTCACGTGTGGTTTGTAAAATTATTTTGTAAATATCACCTTTTAATGAAAACTCAAGATGGCGACCGCGAAAATTACCAGATTTCTTGAAATGGATGTCGTTTCCATGGTTTGCAACTTTCGAGGGTGCTAGAGCCGATAGTGAGGTCGAAATGGAAATCTAAGACGGCGGCCTGGGAACTTTCCAGGTTTATCGTCATGGGACTTGTTTTTTATGGTTTCGAGGATGTGAAAGCCGATAGTGAGGTGAAAATCCAAGATAGCATCTGCGAAATTTGTTCTTCTTTAATGCTATTTTAGTATAAAAGGAGCGTAAAGAGTTAATTAGAATATCAATTCAAAATAAGAAAGATTAATTAAATTAAAATAGCATCGCGTAATAAAACGATCACAATATGAAATTTCCGCTGACCACGCTACAAGTTCAGATAATTATAAAATAGAGTAAAGGAAAAAAAATAGTAAAAGCATTTAAAAATACGTTTATGAACAGAGAAAATCATCCTGTTTGATAATAATACTCTAGTAAATAATCTGTTTTTTCAATAGTTGTAATCAAAATTGAAAACGAAAACTAATTCAATCGATTAATTTAGTTTTTGACTCGTCTAATACTAATTAAATAGTCTATCGTTAGTTAAAACCGATTGTGTAATACACTTTATGATAAGCCTTAACATTTAAAGCTTTTAAGAAAATATTAAAGTTTTATTTAGTACGTTTAGGTTAATTAAAAGCTTATTTAAAAAAAGTTTTTTACTACAATGTTATTTAAATTTGTAATTGCATCATGGAGGGCAAAGACTGATTGTCTTGGCCCTTTCTTCTCATACAAAGAAGAATCAAGTATTGATCATCGCGCTTGCTCACTGTGTTTGTTCATTCCAAGTTTATTCATGATAAAACAGACAGCAAAAATTAAATTAGCAAAGAGAGACCTACTGCTTTTAATCTGTAGAAAAAAATAATATGTGGTCGACATGTTTGGTCCATAACATATTGAACAGGCTGCTAAATTGCACCTATTTTTCTCACAAATAATCAGGTCAAACTATAATTTTTTTTGGAAGAAAATTAAATTTGAAAAATCTGCCGAACTGGCGATTGCACAGTCGATTACAAAGTAATGAAGCTTGCTGCCATAGTGTACAAATATCAGTTAAACCAATAGTTTTAAATGATTACGGTTAAAGTTAAATCCCCATCTTGATTTATGTTAGCTTTCTGAAAGATGGATAATTTATGCCGATCTCGTCTAGTTTTTAAAATAAAAGTTTTTGTACAAACCTACTGCGTGTTATGTAGGTTATGTAGGATACCGCGCGCTACCCATTGCATGAAATGATTACTGAGTACATTCACTAGCTCATTATAGGTTTTCTCGAGCTTTTTCGGATACACAAGGTTCCGAACTAAACGCTAAGATTCGTCCGACAAATGCGATAGTAACAATGCACTTTTGTTGACGTCTAAAATGTTGTTAAAAACTTGATTAACTACGTCAGTCTGCCGTGAAAAACTTTCCATTCGTGGATTTTATGATAAAAATGCTCAAATTTCCTATGAAATTCGTCATTTTATATAAACATAACATAACATAACATCACGCCTAGTATCACAACCACAATGAAACACAACCGTCTTGATCCACAGCTCGTTAATTACTCGTACCTTCACTAACACATGAAGATTAATAAGTAAGTACTTAGAATTATGCACATACAGATCAGAGACACAATGGGCGGTCTTATCGCTACTTTTAGCGATGAGACCGCGATAAAACCTTTGGATGGATTAAATGGAGGAGAGACAATACTGCAGGTAGACAGTGGTGTACTATTTACATATTCATTAAAAACATAAAACTTATGTTTACCTACACATATATGTGTACAATAATAAATACGAAACAAGAGCAAGGAAACTACCTATTTATGTAATGATGTTTAAAGAGAGAGGAAGTTTTTTTAAACCAGTATTTTAAAAGTGGACAATGATTGAGCACGCCTTTTCGACATGGGCAAGGCTTTAGGCTAACCGTACTGCTTGAACTGTAAAAGACTTGGCATCTCTAGTCTTAAGTTTTCTGATGACCTCAGATATCTGTTATGTGTGTCATGAAGGAACTTGAAACGTTTTTTAAGATAAGAGGGGGTTGTAGGGTTGAACAGAATATTGTAGAGCTGAAATAAGAAATGAGAATTCCGGCGAAGACGTATGGGAAGCCACTTTAGCTTTGTACGAATTTCAGGAACATTCCTGAAATTCGTACAAAGCTAGTACCATATTTGCACAGGCCAAATATAAATCTTATGCAATCGTCTCAGGAACTTATCAAATGCAAAAATTTGCGACTTAATTCCTGTAACTGGGGACCCCAAGAAACATGTTTGTCGATCCAAAACCCAAAGTTCATAAACTTTTCGCTGACTGGAATGGCAGTTCCGTAGTTATTGATAAGGCACTTCAACGTCTTACTCACTAAATCCTATATACAAACAAAAATCACATACTGTAGTTTTAGGTATTGTGAATTCGTAATTTACGGATGTACACAACAGCACTAGCAAAGAACTTAAAAATTATAGTAAGTGTAAGATACCGTTAGTTGAATTACACGTTCCAAAAAAATTGCTATATTCACAAATACGATGGGAAGTTTTGAAGGAATACGTGTCAAATGTCAAGAATAAAAGTTGTGATTTGAATACACGGACCATTTAGGTTGGTAGTAATTTGATAAACAAATAATTTCCCTGACTGAACTTGAGTATCGCTAATCCAGCACGTGTAGCATGAACAACTTTTGTCAACGGAAAAATAGACAAAATGAACTATAAAATAAACAAAATCAAACAATAGAATAGACAAACTGACAGATAGAGTAGACCTAATGACAGATAGAATAGTCAAAATGACAAATAGAATAGACAAAATGAACAAAAAGAAAAATTGAATAGACAAACAGACAGAATAAACAAAAAGAAAAATAGAATAGATAAACAGACAGATAGAATGGACCAAATGACAGATAGAATAGTCAAAATGACATAGAATAGACAAAATGACAGATAGAATAGACAAAACGAAAGAGAATTTATTTATGAATCTGTCATTTTGTCTATTATTCCATCGACAAAACTTGTTTCTATGGTGGTCATTCCAAGCGAGCTGGCTTCAACTTTACTGCCACTTAAGTGATGACTAATTTAAATTGTCAAACTGTTTTTCTTACTCTGTGCCAATCGACTGGCGTGCAAACATTGACATAACATCAGCTTTCGTTACCGCTCCGAACAATGCTGATGCTTGCTTCGCAAGTCAATGGTTTTTATCTAGTTTACAGGCTGAAAATAACGGATAAACAACAAATTGGGGGAAAATATATTGGTAGATCATGTTGCTGAAACATGGGTAGCATATAAAAACGTAAAGTTTACAGTAGGTAGGAGATATATGTACGTATTATATTCAGTGGATGATGCTCTTATTGTACACCGATGAAAACAAAAGTGTATTTCTCTATCAGAATATTATTAGGTAAAAAAGATGGACAGAATGAATTAAGAGCTATTGAATTAGTTTTTAGTATTTACAAAACAATACAGTTTTCGTGGCGGAATCTGTAAAGGATTTTTACGATTACCTACTATATAAAGTGATTAGAAATTAGAAAAATATGACATTTAATTTAATTCCAATGCGACATTAGTTGACTGCAGAAGAATTGTGATTTAAAAAAAATACTCTAAAATAACTTGGCAAATACATAATTTACTCATCTCATCAATTATATTTATTTTACTCATCATTTTATTATAAAACATCATATTAATAAAAATACTAAGTTATAAACTACTATTTACATTGGAACGAAGTTCCTTTCGGCGGCCACGAGAAAAACTGTGGCGGAAGGGAGCACTATTACATGGATGAGCATCACGTGCAGTAGTAACTTTGCCAATTATGGTGATTATCGAAATCTAGGAGGTTGTGGATGTATTGCAATATCAAACTCTCGCAACATAATAACTAAAGCCACTAATTTTGTATTATAATTTTTAGTAAAAAAGTCGGGTACAAAAAACGAAACACAAATTAAAAGAGGTAGACATAAAACCATTATATTACATACTAATTCCATGAGTAAATCGACCCATGTTGCAATGATAAAAAATATATTTGTTTTTAATAACTTGCAACATCGGTATCTCGTCGCGAGATAAAGAAATGTCAAACTGCCTTTTTCGAGTTTACTCGAGCATAACGGTCATGTTAGGCATTCTAATAACGTCAGATTCGTAGACAAATTTCGACAAATCGAGATAGAGAGCGTTCTCGCGCCTGTCATCTTAGGCCTGCTGGTTAAATACGACTGTTGCTAATTTTATTTTCTATGTCACCGTGTTTTTGTGACCATATTTGCAATTTAAAAATATATATCTCTCTCGCTCTCGCTCACTAGGCGTCAAACTCTTTATTTCTTTATTTTTTAGCACTCTTTTCACTTGTAACAAACTAACAACCAATGTAATAAAATCTTAGTAGTCAATTTTAACCTACATCATACAGTCTTATTCATAAACGTGTCTTAAATTTTAATCAATTGCTAAGCAAATGTTTAGCCAAATTCCTATTCATAAAAGTTGTTTAGCGCTAAGAGTTCGCTAACCAATTGATTAGTAGCTGTAAAATTTCAACACCATCGGTAGCTTGTTAAGAGGATGCTAAGAAGCAATATGGCGGTTTTTATTTGAGTCAGCTGATCGATTCAATAGGATTATTGTTTGCCTCGAGGTTATTTTGTTCCTAATATCGAGCTGTGCCTTAGTAAATATGGAATTCGACAATCTTTTACGAACTTTCAGAACGACGCAGAAAAAAATTAAATCATTTTTAAACGCCAGCGAGAAGTAGACCAAGAAGACCTACAAAGCTCGTTAAAATCCGTTACGAGAATGATTATCTACATTACATTTTCTTCATTCGAAGTACACATGATGAAAGGATTTATAGGGAAAATTCAAACAGGAGTAGGCTCAGTAGCTACGTACCTACTCATGAAGTTTGAAGAGTATGAGTTTGTGAGGAAGCTCATAGGAGATAGTTATTATCCAATGTGTTATCCCATATGCCCTTAATCTTATGACGCCAGTTCTAAGGCCATAAACTATAAGAATAGCCACGTAGCACACAAATAACAAGAGACATTTTGTAGAAACAATTTATTTTGATATTTAATAAAGTAACATTTTTGTTATAAATTCCCTACTTCTGATTTCCAATATTCTTCTGACAAAGACATGGACTGTGACATTCTTTTCTCATCAATTCCACGTAGCCTCAGCCCTAATGGTCTCCTCCCTCCCCGTCTTTGCGGTTGAATAGTATTGGTGCTAGGTGATATTAGTGGCTTTCATAGCAGCAGTCAAACTTGTACCTGTAAACAAGTATAATAATTGTTATTAAAAGGCACTGAAACCGTGTTGCAACAGCAATAGGAATTAGGAAGTAATTTATAATAGACACAAGTACCTACATACATTTCCAAAGAGTATATTCAAGCTAGGACATGAAAAAAACATAGCTGTAATCGGCTACTGATGTTACATCAGTTTTACATTAATTTGGTCAGTTTATATCGTAAGTGCATATAAATTCAGGGATAAATACCTTTTCCAGTTTACTCCAATTATTTGAGCTAATCATTTTCATTGCTACCATGTCAAATACAATGAAATAACGTAATAAATAATTATAATCAAATTAAAATTTTCCCATGTAATTTTTTACATATGTCTGTTAAAGTCACGACAGATACAAAAATCGTGGGTTTGACAACTTTATTCTTTAAATTCTGTTTTGTAGTCGACTATTTTGATTATAATCTGTGCTGAATACATAATTTCACCTCTATTCCGTTTCTCTACTAATTACCCGCTAACTAGCGTTTATAAATAAAGAAAAGTTAAGCATTGATTTAGAGCTAACTAATTGGTTAGCTAAGCAGTGGCTAACTAATGGTTAGCGAGATTTTTATAAATAAGGCTGTTATTGTCGTATCGGAATGAAACTTTGTCTGTATATTGAGTTCTGATGACAAAACTATAATTTGGTAACTTGGAGCTGATCTGATGATGGAGCCAGGGGTTGGATTGGGGAACTCATTAGCAACTGCTAAACCCCTCGAGTTTGGAGTCATACGATTTATGATTTTTTTATGAGTCCAATATATTGCACTTGGTTTCGAAGATCTGATGATAGAGTCAGGAGGTGGTTCATAGTGGTATTCTTCAGTGGGTCCTAGTAAACCACACGAGTTTGGGATCTTATGAGTCGTTTTGACGAGTCCAATAGATTGGGCTTGGTAACGAGGGTCTGATGATGGAGCCAAGAGGTGATAGTGGAAGTCTTCAGTGACTTCTAGTAAACCGCTCAAGTCATAACTTGTGTGAATTTACCCTTATTAACTAAATGAAGAATATACTAAGAAAAATAAGTAGTTAAAACACGCTTTTATAACCCACCAAAAAGTTGTTAAATATTTTAATGGGCTGGTATTAAATCTTCTTAAGATCCAATGATTAAATCAAAAAGCGTGGAACGCTTTGTTGTTTAAAAAGTGCAAACAACTAAAATGCGCTTCCCGCTTCCCTTTCTATTTCGATAGACCACGAAACCATTTATGAATCCATTTCTGTTTTATGGGAAAAACTAGTTTTCACACTTTCATACGACTATTTACGCGTAACGACGGTCATCAATAGACATATAACAATCGGGATCAAGTAGTTCTCTCACACACTCATATCTGCCTTGTAAATACCTTTTGCTAGTCTCCTTTCATTCATCATCTCAACATGGCCAAAATAATCTAAGTATACTACAACAACTCATCGGAAACATGCAAAACTCCAGGATTCCTTTGCATTTCCGAACGCAAAGCTTAATTTTGCAAATTTAAATCCAGGATCTAACTTCGGCGGCCACGTCGCTATTTTATCGGTAAATAAGTTTTATGTAACTCACGATACAGTTCTGCCTACATTCCTTAAGGTGATAATGATAGTCATCAAGACGAGAAGATAGCAAATATTCGACATTACGCATCCAAAATTGTATAATTAGTCAACGCAGGTGTAGTCAAATATGAATAATATCCGACGACACAGTGTTTATAAGACGAGGAACACGCAATCAATGTAGGACAGGAGTCTGAAACGCACTTTATTTATTTTAGTCCTTATATGTAAGTCAGTAAAAAAATCCTTCTAATATTATAAACGCGAAAGTTTATGAGTATGGATGGATGTTTGTTACTCTTTCACGCAAAAACTACGGCGCACAGATTGTTTATAACCTGGACTAACACATAAAGTACTGTTTATCCCACGGTATCATGATTTATGCGGGTGAAACCGCGGGGAGCAGCTTGTACCCAATAAAGGTTCATGCAGACACGTCAGACACGTCAACGTCAAGTTGCCGATCAGTCACGTCAAAAAGTATAGTTACGTTGAAGTTGTAGGACTTTGGCTACACACATCAGGCACGTCACTACCGGCGCGTATCAGTCGACGTCGCGTCACCGGCAAGTCAAAACTTGTATTGCTTCGAACGAAACATAGATATACAAAATTTCATTGAAGCTTTGCTATGACTGACTATTTTTTCATACACGTCCCTGAAATTGACGTGACTGACGTGTGTGCGAGTCCGTGTGACCCCTGCCATAAAAGAGAAAAGAGAAATCGAAAAGTGCTAAGTAGAATAATTTTTAAGATTTTGAGTGAAATAAAATGAAATGAAATTGTTTATTCAGTATGGGATATCCGAATCACTTTTACAGGTCACGTAAAAAGGTTGAGTTAACATTTCCTATCTGAATACCGCTGAGGAGAAATGACGAAACAATCAGACATAATCATGGTCAGATCATGCTGAGACCATGTAGATTTGTGTCTGAATTTTCTGAAATGTTTTTTTTTTAGAAAACAACCATTCAGAACTGAGTCGATCTATCAAATCGGTTGAGTTGATAAGATACGAACAAAAATAACAATTTTCCAAGAACTAGTTTTTTTTTAAACCAGTTATTGCCAAAAAGAAGATAAAAGGTATCAACAGAAGATTTCAATAAAATTCAAATGTTCAAATCAATCCGAAACGGCGTATCGTACGTACCAGCGTATCCCAACTCCTGGACTATGTGTAGTGTAGTAAACTTGGTCGTGATAAATTAATTAAGGCGTGATTGATGTATACTTAGAAACATCAAACATTGCTATAATGAGGTTTACGTTCCAAGGAATGTTTGACATATCAACATTGAAAGCAAGAATTTATTACTAACAAGTCGCTTAGTTATCACTGTCCTATCAATTTTTAAAATGTTAAAGTTTGGATGTTTGTTACTCAAATACGCAAAAACGGCTAAACGGATTTGGATAAAATTTGACACACAAATAGTTTAAAACTTGTATTAACACATAGGATACTTTTATACGGGTTAATGACATTCTCGCGAGCGAAACCGCGGGCAAAAGCATTTATTTTGTTAAATTTAACATGTTAATTTGTACCATACATTCATAATCCAAAACAGCGTTTTATTTACGCAATACGCTGTTTCGTATTTCCAACTCAAGGCTTATTATGAACACTTAGTCATCCGTGATTTAATATTCCGTGATTGATGTTACACGTGAAGCAGCGAATAAACATTACCTGAATTGGTCTTATTAATGTTAATTAATAAAATCAAGCTTTATATAAAGAAAGCACAATAAGGCACTAAATATTATGCCACAAAACTACAAGTGACAACAAAGCAAAATACGGACGCCAAACGACACATTAATCTCACAATATGCAATTTCGTATTCCAAAATCCCGGCTGATGAAAACTTATTCATCGGTGATTTAATATGCCGTGATCGATTTAATACGCCGACCGGCCTATCAAAACTGCCTAAGTCATTGTATGTATTTATTACACCCCAATCAGGCTGTTAATAAATAAAGAAATCGCAAATTCACGCTAAATTATTTAGCCTCAAAACTAATACGAACCCGAAACGACGCATTATTCCCACAATACGCTCTTTCGTATTCTCAACTCCCGGCGTATGGGGAAACTTGGTCGACATTGAATTAATATGCAGTGATTGATGTAATACGCCGAGCGGGAAGGGAAACAAACACTGTCTTAATTAATTTAAAGTAGTTTACTTTTGAGCGAGGCCCCAATGAGCCATACACTTGATTTAATTTGTAACCTGGGTTTGACGTCAGACTGTATGTTTTTGGTATACATGACGTAGAATATTTTTTTAATACAGACTAGGAAAGTATGTTGCATATACACGGCAGTGATTAAAACAAAGCTAACAATGACGATGGTTTAAAATGTACAATGGGCACTAGTCCTTACTCCGGGCTGCTACTGAGAAATTCCTTAAGGAGAAACCCAGTGACACTTTGCCCGACCCGAGAAATAGGAATTATTCGACCAAGAATAGGTCCAACAGGCATTAAAAAAAAAAAAATATGTGAAGACGATGCACCTAGAATAAAATTGCTATACCACAATAGGTAAAAAGAGTTAAATTTAAATCAATGGCAGGTAAATTAATTATGTGATAAGTGGGTCACTAAGAAAGTTTTGCGAAAACTAAATAAAAGTTCTATGGGTACACATTTTTTTTTTAATCTTTTCAAAGTACTCTCCACTAGCCTCTATACCGAGTTTCAAGTGAACCAGTTTTCGAAACATTTTTTCCAGTCCGCCGTAGACACCTCGTTTACAGCCTGCTAGATCCTGACGGCGCATCTTCCGGCGACGAAAATTGTATCCCGTTGAGCACATTTTATTTTCTGGAATAAAAAGAAGTCACACGGTGCTAGGTCAGGGCTGTAAGGATGGTGACCCAGGAGTTTGACCAGCGTGCAGTCCAGGTAGTCCCTCGTTTTGAGCGCTGTGTGCGAAGGATCGTTGTCGTGGTGGAGCAGTAGCCTGCGGAGCCCTATGTTTGGTCGCTTGTTGCTTACAACACAGTCAATTTCTGCGAAGCATTTGGTAGTATACCATTCAACGTTGATGCTTCTATGGTTCCGTAAAGGAATTGACATCAAGTAGCCAGTCAATTTAAAAAAGCTCGCGATCAAAATCTTCCCCCCGCTTCTGGATCGCTTCACTTTGATAGGTGTTTATTATTTTTACACCTAAACCGTCAACTGAAGCTTCGTTTTTGGATCGTATTGATAAATCCAAGACTCATCACCTGTAATGATGTCGTAAACACGCCGAGACGAGTCTGCTTCAAATTTGCTAATCATATCACGGCACCATTCCACCCAGGCCTGCTTCTGAGCATCGGTGAGGTTGTGCGGCACCAGGCGTGAAACTATCCTTCTCACGCGAAGATGCCAGTGTAAAATTTCGTGAAGCTTTCCTGATCCAATCTGCAGTATGTGCTGAATCTCTTGTATGTCGCTCGCTCGTCTTGAATTTATTTCAATGTCAGCACAGTTTCTTCCGTAACAGCTTTCAAAGGTCGACCACTTCTTTCTTCATCCCCAAAAGTTAGTCGACCGCGCTTGAATTTGTTATACCAACGGAACACGGTTGCCTTAGAAGGACCTTCATCCATAAATGTCATTTTGAGTCTATCGCACTCGTCCGATTTCAGGCGACACTTGAAATCGTAAAAATCATAGACGCGAAAATGTTCCCGGCGCAGATCCATTTTTTATGACACATGATAATTTGAATTAGCTCGCAAACAATGTGGAGGGAAATTTTGAAATTGGAACGTACCTGTTTTTACTTACTAATAATAATATTTTCAAAATAGACTATAACTGGCCAGTCTCGTACATAAAAACTTTTTTTTCGCAATACTTTCTGAGTGGCCTGGTACGGTGCTCACGTAAAAGTAGAAAATGTCCTTAAAACACAAGTAATAAGTGTGTGAATTAAAGTTTTTTTTTTGTGTGTATGTATCTTAAGAATTAAAAATTATGCAATTAAATAAGCAACCAGTTTGATTTGTCTAGCCTCTAGATTATCCCATGGAGCAGGCCCAGCAGCAAATACAGTGTTATGTTTTTTACGGGTATCTAAGTCGATATGCCCAAGCATCGCTGGGCAAATCGACGGGTGGGCGCTTTAAAATGGCGGCGTATCGTGAAATGGCCAGGCAGTTCACGATATGGCCATTCCTACGATCGGAGCACGACGTATACAAAATATTGTAAAACATTTCAAAATACTCAACCAAACCAAATTCTGCTTCAACAATACGTTTTTTTTTACTTTTAGTGTCACTGTTATTTACTTAGCAAGTGAAGTACCTGTTTGTTATGGTTTTAGTTCATCTATTAACGCTAACTCATTGTAAATTTCCAGCCCATTTCCATTTGAGTCTTAGTGTTTGTTTGATTACGTCTTTAGCCTTGGTTTCTTGTCGTATTGTGCTGTTTCTGACTGTGATCTCTTAGTTTATGGCCCATATAACTTCTCTTTTGTGTTCTCTGGCAAATTCTTATTTTTTGCAGAGATTGTTTTGTTAGAGGCCAAGTTTGGCAGGCGTATGTTAGACATTGCAACAAGCAGATCTCCGTAGCTTTTGCCTTTAAGTTAGTCGGAAGTTTCCTCTTGACAATTTATTTCATAGCCCAGTCCTTACTCCATGTGTCCTTTAGTCTTCTGAGTATTTTGAACTTTGTGCAGTCTTTGGTAGAAATTAAGTGTCCCAGATAAACATATTTGATGACTCATTCAAGGGGTGTAAAGTTTAGCGTTATTAAATTTTTTGTGGTGTTTCTCACACTTTACATTAGTTTTACTCTCGTTCACTTCAAGCCCCACTTTTTAGCTTTCTTCTTTGAATGTTTCTAGCATATACTGCAACTTGTTTGGGTCTTCGGAGAGTGAGACAAGGTCGAAAGCAAATCGCAAATTTGATAGTGATGATTAGCCATCTAATGGCCAACTTTAAATAAAAGATTTGTCTTTAAGCTGTTGTCAACAATAAAATCCTCAATAGCTTAATTCTGTTGGGTTGTATTTTTAAGATCAGGTTTTGTTCACGTGTCTAGCCGCTTATTTCGATGCTTTTTGTGTTGAATGAAATCCCCTCTTTGAATGTTTCCGAGAATTTTTATATTTGTTTCTTTTTTTGGTATAATGGTGGGCTTGGGTTTGTTAAGGTTCCGTAGTAAACAAAGACCCTTATAGTTTCGTGATGTCCGTCCGTCCATCTGTCCGCAACTTAGCTCAGAGACTCTTAGTACTAGAAAACTGTTATTTGGCATAGGTACACATATTAGTCACGCAGACAAAGTGATCAAATAAAATCGTTTTTTTTTAGGTTACCCTCTTTACACATAAAGTGGAGATGTTTTTTTCTACCCCATGATGTGGGGTGTCGTTGGATAGGCATTTCAAAACTATTGCGAGTTTATGTAAATTTTTCGATTAAGGGATAATTTAAATTTAATTTAAGATTAAGGTTGGTATTGGATTTGTGAAAAAATTCACGGTAGTAGTTATATCACTAAGTTAAAAGAAAAACTATCACAGCTAATTAAGTAGGCTTTACAAGTTTGCGAGTAATAGTCGATCAAATTACATTTGCAATTAGAATGTATTAATATGTGTATCCCAACTACGGAGCCCTTAATTATGCGTGGTCCGACACACAATTGGACGGTTTTTCTTTTGTGGATTCGTGAGAAAATTCTTTGGGATTTGGCATATTACTCACTTGCTTATTATACCCATTTAGAACTTTGTCATGCTGAGTGTGAAGAAAGACCCGATTAGGTACTTACTGAAGTTTGCAATTTCTTCATATGGATGTTAGGTCGTACTGATACAATTTAGAAAAATAAGGTGTCTTGTCCTCAAACTGTGAAATGTTTCGTTGTTACTAAATAAAATTCATAAAATTATTTATCAGCGGCGTATGGTTCGAGCTTGTACTTGTAGAGCTGGAACAGGTCGCAGATGTACGAGTGCCAGCGGTAGAACACCGGGTCGCGCATCACCGTCGCTGAGTTTTCCATCACGCCGAATGGCTCCTGAGGGGGAGAAAGAAGAGAAAGGATTTGATTGAGCATCATTATCACAACCATACAAAACTTCCGAGATAGATACTCGGCGAAATGTTAAATTCGACCAATCCGATTGGTCTATTTTATATTCTTAATAAGAAAAACGTTTATTCATTAACTGACCGAAAAAGCACAGCCTAATACACTATGTCTATATTTCTAGAAGCATAAAATGCACAAGGTATACAACGATTTCGTGGACTCAATAGGATTTTTGAAAATTCATACTTTATAAATATAATTAAATAAAGAAAGTGTGTAATTTTTGCAGATAGGAAATCCCATCAAGTACACGGATTTTCAGGTAATGATATAATAAAAGTTGTACATTGGTATTTAATAAATATATAAATTATAACATTCCAATCCGGGACAGCTATGAAAATGTCCTTCCTCTGAATTGGAAGAACAATACACACTCCAATTTACATTTTAAACGACATTTAGTCCAGTTTTTTTAATTTTCATTTAATTAATACTACAGTTGGCTCTGCATACGGTTCGTTTGATTACCGCTCACCGCTAATTAGGCCATTGCTTCATTTTATTTTTGTGGATATCGCAAAAGGCGAGTATAAAAGTAATTATGTTGACAGGATGAACAGTAGTGTTTAGAGTTGCCAATTCTACTATAAAATATAGTATCCTACTATATTAGACGCCTATATTTAAAATATAAAGATATAGTAGGCGAAACTACTATATTTTAATTCAATACAAAGTGGCGAAGTAAGCGCATTAGGATATTTTGTAAACTTAATTTTTAATTTTTTTTGTGAAATAATAGTAGAATTATATAAAAAAATAAAGAGAGAGAGATAAATAAATATATAAAATAATAAAATGACTGCCTCGTTGGTCTAGTGGTCGCAATCACTACTGCTAAGCATGAGGTCCTGGGTTCGATTCCCAGGTCGGGCAACGTGTTATTGGGTTTTTCTATCTGGATTTTCTCAGTAGCAGCCCGAAGTCTGGATTTGTGCCCGGTAGATGGCAATAGGCTCGCCCCCTATTACATGGGACTTAAACATAACTGGCGAAATGTGGGTGTACTATAGGTACACCTCTGCCCAACCCTTCGGGGAAACAAGGCGTGATGTTATGTTTATGTTTTATAAAAGAGCAGCAAATATGCATTAAAAAAACTTACCTACTTTTTTTTGCCAGCCACTATATTTTTAAGAGGGAATAGCTTGTTAAACGTTGGCAACTCTAGTAGTGTCCTTCCATCTGTTATCAATAAAAGTGTTTAAAAACAAACTGCTGATATGATATAACTTGAAACTTTTACCTCCTAGAAATCCATACTTGCCTAAGAAAGTAGAATAGAATAAAATATCATTTATTTATGAGTATATGGTACAATAAAATCTAAATATTAATTAACTTATTTATCTTTCTGTCTGAAACCTTTGCACGACTAAACCACTGAAGAGATCGTTAAGCGAATTGACAGATAGGTAGTCTGGGCCTGGAGAAGAACATAGACTACTTTTATCCTGTGTGACTGCCATATGTTTATACATTATCATATTTAATATCAGCACAATACCGTTTTATTGTTTTGGCCCATTTAGAGACACATTTCCTGAATGATATGATGACTGTCTGTCACGTTCATCCAAGAATAACAAAATATGTTATTTGTATATTTTATAAATATGTTATTTAGGACAATCGAAATGCAGTATTTTCTACAAATTATGAGAATTGAGTAGTTACCCCGGGAGCTCATTATTGCAGCCACATCTGTGAATCGTAAAAGCCCGTCAGGCAATTGAGAAACAACTATGAAATAGAAATATGTTTTTTTGTAAATTTTGGAGGCGTGAAGAATAGTTAGTTGGTTTCGAGACACAGTAGAAGACGGTGATCAGGAGAGAGTTCTGTAAGTGAGTTGCTATCTAATTCTCTTCACGGTGATAATTGGTAAGTGTAAACTTTAACTACTTAATCCACTTAGTAGTATTGTAGTTATCTTACTTTCTTAAATGTTGCTCTCGTGATTTGGGTTTTAGACCACGTTAGGGAGCGGTCGACGTAATCTTAGCTAGCAGAGTTAAAACTTAGTATACCAGGCCATTCAGAAAGTATTGCGAAAAAAAGTTTTTATGTATGAGAGACTGGCCAGTTACAATCTACTTTGAAAATAGGATTACTTACAGTAAAAATAGGTACATTCCAATTTCAAAATTTCCCTCCACATTTATTGAGAGCTAATTTAAATTATCGTGTCTCATTAAAAATAAATCTGCACCGGGAACATTTTCGCATTACGTATAACGAATTCAAGCGCAGTCGACTAACTTTGGGGGGTGAAGAAAGAAGTGATCGCCCTTTGACGGCTGTTACGGAAGAAAACGTGTAAGCAGTGAAAAATTTAATCCAAAAGAATAGGCGAGTTACGTATCAAGAGATTCAGCACATACTGCTGGTTGGATCGGGAAGCCTTCACGAAATTCTACAAGTGCATCTTCGCGTGAGGAGGATAGTTTGACGCTGGTTGCCGCACAACATCACCGATGCTCAGAAGCAGACCCGGGTAGATTGGTGCCGTGATATGATAAACAAATATGAAGCAGGCTCGTCTCGGCGTGTTTACGACATCATTACAAGTGATGCGTCTTGGATTTATATAATACGATACAGAAACGAAGCGCCAGTCGACGGTTTGGGTGTTTAAAAACGAATAAACGCCAACCAAAGTGAATCGATCTAGAATCGGGGGGAAGATTCTGATCGCAAGCTTTTTAAATTTGACTGGCTACTTGTTGGCAATTCATTTACGGAACCAAAGAAGAATCAACGCCAAATCGTATACTACCAAATGCTTTGCAGTAGTTTTCTCTATTGTGAGCAACAAGAGACCAAACACACTCCACGAGCTACTGCTCTACCATGACAACGCGCCTTCGCACACCGCGCTCAAAACGAGGGACTTCCTAGACAGCACGCCGGTAAAACTCCTAGGCCACCCTCCTTACAGCCCTGACCTAGCACCGTGTGACTTCTTTTTACTCCCGAAAATAAAAACTCAGCTCGAAGGGATACAATTTTCGTCGCCGGAAGATGCACTGTCAACGAGGTGTCTACGGCGGACTGGTAAACTTGTTTCGAAAACTGGTTCAGACGCATGAAACTTTGTATAGAGGCTTCGTACAGAGGAGAGTCCGTCGAAAAGATTTTATAAAAAACATTTATTTTCGCAAAACTTTCTGAGTGTCCCACGTACGTTAAATAATAAGTCCAGTTTTAGGGTAGGTTCTAATAGTCTAGTATTAAAGTAAGTAGCGTGTAAGGCGCCTGAATCTCAGTGAGTGTGTTTGTGAACAATTAGGTGAGTCTTGACTATTGAATTCCTGCTTGATCATTTCTATGACATGGTCTAGGTATCCTACACTTTCGTTTGGTTCTAGGGACTCGCCCTCTACGTGGTGTGACACTTACCAACAGACTGTAGAAATCTAACTTTCCACCAAACTATAGACAACCACAACCAAGACATGACACTTTGGGTAGACACTTATAAAAGGCTGAACCGAGTTAATACTCGCAACTCGTTAGGGATAATGTGAGCTAAAATGCTACTTTGTAATTGCTTACGAACACCTTACCTTCTCCTATGGACTGCCTAACTGCAGGATACTTTGCCTTGCACTTGATGTACGCACACTTCCCGGTAGGCTTCACCAAGTTCCCCTAAACTGATTTGATAGTTCGTTCTAAGAAACGCTTAATAATTAGTGAGAGGCACGAAAGCCGGATTTGTTTTAACGAGACACCATTTCTAGTGTCTCGTTAAAACAAATCCGGCGTTTGGGCCTCTTACTAATTATTAGCTATACACGTAATTTGGATGCCCAGATAGAAACGCCGTTGCTAGACAAGAGCGGTTGCATTGCTGCCGATTATATTAAAGCATCCTCTAATTGGGCTAGATTAGGAAGTGGAAGTGAGAAGTGACGATTTAGAATAACCATTTCGACGTAAAGCAGGATCAATCGCAAAGAATTCTGCAACCGGCTGACGATGCGGTCCGCTAGCTTTGTAATGTCTTAGTTAAAAATTAGCAGGCCGTCATATGGAGTTCATTACACTAGTTCGCGGCAAGTACTCCTGTAATGTGTCTCGCTGCATAGCAGTAGGACTTCGCAGTACGTCTTAGGATTGAGTAAGACATGCTTGTAGAGTCTAGGGAACGTGGATTATTAGAATCCTAGCAGTGTCCTTAGTGGGCCTATACTTTCAGGTCTAGCAAAACACGTACGATGCTGTCAGCTGCTGCAAAGCAGCCTCACGTCGCCTGGGGTGAGTTTCTAGTTTACTGTAAGGGGATTCCCTAACGTAAGTTTAAATAATGTATTCCCCAACGCAAGCCTTACGTGTCTATGACCCTTTTTGCATACCCTCTTGTCTTCTTTGCTTCATATATTAATAACTATAATACTTAAGGTTCCTAACTGTGAATAGGGGCGATGACTAATATTAAAAAAGTTCGAAAAAATAAGATAATCGATTAAATCTGTTAAATCGATGTAGGTATGAAGAAGCTACATGCTTTAAAAGTTTTTGGAGGGATTATTCCCATCCTTGTAGCAGGATATGGACAATCAAAGGGGCTGGTATGAAGTTACATAGTCGTAACGTCACTTCTACGACAGTGTTGTCCTTGTCTTGCACTTATTTTAAAACTTTTATAACTTGGCAATTTTTATAACATTGTTTACACTACTGGGAAACTAAAATTTTTTTGGTAAATAATCTAAAAAACCACATCATCCCTATCCCCAATATTAACTTTACTCAAACACTTATTTTTACTTTACTCACACACTGTATTATTCCAAGTTAATATTTTAGGAAAATCATATATTTTTACAATTGTTTGTAAATATGTGAGCACAATGTACCTATCACGTGATTAATTTATATACCTTTGCTTTATTTTTAATTTTTTGTACCAATAGTGGTATAGTATTTTTATTCTTGGTGCATCGTCTTCACATATAGAAATATAATTAATGTATACAACATATTGTAAAACATTTTAAAAGAGTAACGGTGGAGTTTCTTGCCACTTCTTCTCCATACGAAACTACTTTTTGGAAGTGGCGCCTAGAATCAGTTCTATTTTTAATGTAAATGTTGACGTTCAAAAGTGCCTTTTTATGGGCCTATTTGAAATAAATGCTTTGACTTTGACTTTGACTTTAACATCACCTTGTGTCCCATCCTTGTCCCCTAGGTTTCTATGTCGAGGCAATGTAGTTAAGTTTATGGGAATTCATTTCTATTAATGTGACGAGCCGATTACGTACGCTTAGGAAGTCCCTCGTTTTGAGCGCGATGTGCGAAGGCGCGTAGTCGTCGTGGAGCAGTAGCCCGCGGAGCCCTGGTCAATTGTTGCTCACAACAGAGAAAACTACTGCAAAGCATTTGGTAGTATACGATTTAGCGTTGATGCTTCTTTGGTTCCGCAAAGGAGTAGACACCAAGTATCCAGTCTAATTGAAAAAGCTCGCGATCAAACTCTTCCCCCCGCTTCTAGATCTTCACTTTGGTAGTGATTCGTTTTGAAACACCCAATCCGTCGTCTGGCGCTTCGTTTCTGGATCGTATTGATAAATCCAAGACTCATCACCTGTAATGATGTCGTACACACGCCGAGACGAGCCTGCTTCAAATTTGTTTTTCATATCACGGCACCATTCCACCTGGGCCTGCTTCTGAGCATCGGTTTGGTTGTGCGGCACCCAGAGTGAAACTATTCTCCTCAAACGAAGATGCACGTGTAGAATTTCATGAAGGCTTCCCGATCCAACTTGCAGTATGTGCTGAATCTCTTGATACGTAACTAGCCTATTGTCCTGGATTAAAATGTTCACTGCTAGCATGTTTTCTTCCGTAACAGCCGTCAAAGGGCGACCACTTCTTTCTTCATCCCCCAAAGTTTGCGGACCGCGCTTGGATTCGTTATACCAACGATAAACGGTTGCCTTAGAAGGGCTTTCATCCATGAATGCCATTTGATCTATCGTACGATTCGTCTGGTTTCAGGCGACACTTGAAATCGTAAAAAATCATAGCGCGAAAACGTTCCCGATAGAAATCCATTTTTGTATGTGACACGATAATTTGAATAAGCTCTCAAACAATGTGGACAAAATAGACTTTATCTGGCCTGTCATGAATACACAAAACGTAGTATTGGTGTTTTGCAAATGAGGTTTAGTGCTGCACCCCGGAGGGGACATCTGTTCGCTTCCTTGGGTCAGGAAGGGGTAGGCATACATAAAAACTTTTTGTCTCAATACTTTCTGAGTGGCCCGGTATATTATCTAGTAGTACCTACACAAGTAAAGTTATTACCAGTCCTGCCCACCTCATTTCTCTACCCAGATTGAAGAGCGGTAGTTCTACTCAACACAAACACAACTACAGCAATTAGCTATAGTGAAGACTTTAAATCAGGTCAAATATAATTTTGTGCATGTGTCGAGAGCGTTAAAATTAATTATTACGTCGACACTGTTACAATAATTATGTATGCTAGAACATTGTTGTAGGGATCAAGTTGTAAACTTACAAAAATAATATTAGCTTGTTATCTATCCCACTCTTTAAATCCTAAAATATTGGACAAATATGTAACTTATTCCTAACTGCTTATGTAACATATTCCTAAGCTTTGGGCTTTGTTGCGCCACTTCTTCTTCCCGGCTTAAACACTAGGAAGTGGTGAAGGACGGGCGTTTCGGGGACTGTACTTTGCAATTTTAACGTTCGAAAAGTACTGATTGTCAGCCTAATTTGCCTCGTAACAGATTTGATTGTTGTTGATGACAGATTGCACTGAACAGACACAAAAAAAAACCCACTCTAAGAGTTCTATTCATGCATAGAAGAAATGAGTATTTATCACTGTGCTTGCTCACTGAGGGTCGGTGATTTCAGACTATTAAGTTCGGGTTCTATCAATTTAAATAAATAAAAATAAATAAAGTTGTTTTTTTTTCCTGTAAGTCAGAGATCGAAAATTAATTAAGACAGTATTAGGTACGAAGTAGTAGAGATACTTCGTTATCAGAATCAAAAATGTAACACTTATAAATGTGTTAACCCAAAACACTTACAAAAGTGTAACAGTAATCAAAAATCAAAATCAAAAGTCATTTATTCAAATTAGGCTGAGAATCAGCACTTTTCGAACGTCAAAATTACATAAGACAGTCCCCCAAAACGCCCGCCCGTCACCACTTCCTGGTGCTTTAGCTGGGAAGAAGAAGTGGCGCAACAAACTCCCCAGCAGCACAGCTGTCTGTTCGGTTAGAAGAACTGGATTCTAAACAATTGTAAGTAATTACCAAAACATTAAATTAATTGCTATACGTCAGTTAGCCATGCCAATACAAAAAAAAATGAATGTAAACAAAACTTAATACATAAATAAAAGCCTCCAGGCCTAAAGGGAATGGCAGCTTACATATGCAATACTGGAATTATTATACAAACAAATAAAATAAATAAATGATAAACTAGGACCATCAAAGTAAAATAAATTAACAGAACAATTACAGTAACAATGATAAAACCACAGACCATATAATAATAAAACCATAATATATCTGTTACTGTTAACAGTATAAATAATTGCAACAGGTCAACGTGGCGTTGTAAAAAAAGCCGCAATCCTTACTGGATTGAGGCTATTTCAACAACGCCGCGTCTGTCTGTCCGCCGCGCGCTTTTGCGGTATTGTCCAATTATACCTATACTGCATATTTCTGTTACACATATTAACACATATAAAAACGTACACTTTGATACTGTAACATTATTGTATCTGTTACATTTATAAAGGTTTTTCTATTAAAACAGTTTTAAAAAACAGTGTTAAACACTTATTAAGGTTGCAGTTTAAGTCCCTGGGCGCGACCACGCATTTGGAATTCCCGAATAAATTGAACGAGACGCTCGCGCTGCCATAGGACGCGCCCTCAAGCTTTGATTGTTGTACAGAAACAAAACCCAATACAATTAATGTTTTAGATTCACAGCAAATTAGGCTTTCAGAGACCAGCCTTCGCTTATGCCTTGACCCCCAGAACAATAGGGAGTAAACAATCTCAAAGTTGTGTGGAGCTGTTAATAATAGATATATTAATTTAACTTCAGATGTTACCTTATGACACTATGTTCAGCCAATGGCCCGGGAGGGATGACTACATATGGTGGTGTTGATGAGTTGTCGCTAAAAACGGGAGCTGAAAGCTGGTGATTAAAATTAATATTCATTGGAACATAACCCTACTTTGGAGTCGGGTAAAATGTAAGTACGAACTGCCTCGTTGGTCGTGCCTAGTGGTCGCCAGTGAGACTAGTGTGATCTTGATTGATTCCGATTTCCAGGACGAGCAAAAACGTATGCACCAAAAACACGAATTATGCTAACCCCTCGAATAATTCACTTAACCACGCCCGTCTGATATTTCACACTATCGCGTCCTGGGAAGAACTGGAAGGCCAGAAACTAGGTGGAACAATGATCCTATGAAGGCCGCAGGAGTCTGCTGGGTACGAGAAGCACAGAACCGGTCGAATTGGCGGTGCTTGGGGGAAGCCTATGTCCAGCAGTGGGACGTGTTTCGGCTGAAATGATAATAATGAGACTCGCCCTCCACTATACCGGATATTTTTTTTTACTGTTCTGAAAAAAATGGGCATAATAGGTGAACGGAATAGAAACATATGGCACAGATTTTTTTTCAATAAAAATTGTCAAACATAGAAATTGATCTAGCAATAAATACTACACATTTGCTAGCAGCTTAAACAACGCCACGTCACGCCGTGACTAATAGCAGTTGACTGAAATAACTGAAATTAGAGAGAAAGCGCGGGACGAGGGTGGACGAGGATGCGCGAGCGGCTCGCGCGCATAAATTTCTATTGTTCTAGTTTGAAAACTGTACATGAAATGTGTAATTTATTTCTGAGCAAATTTCTGAAAAAGAAAACTATTCCATAGGCTTCTACTCCGTTCCCAAAGTCAAAGTCAAAGTCAAAGCATCATCCGGTATAGCGAAATAGTGTACTTACTTTATATTTACTTTATCTGTCTACTATATTACGTAATCGAAAATCATGTACCATGTATCATGTGATGTGTCAACAATTTATCGACATCGGAAATTACTATCGAAAAGCTTAGTTTACGGTCTATTTCTGTTTCTATTAAATACTAGCTGAACCCGCAAACGTTGTTTTGCTTATTTTTTTTTTTTGAAAAATAGATGTTGGCCGATTCTTAGACCTACTCGATATGCACACAAAATTTCATCAAAATCGGTCAAGCCGTTTCGGAGGAGTATGGCAACGAAAACTTTGACACGAGAATTTTATATATTAGCAGTCTTATTCATAAACGTGTCTTAAATTTTAATCAATTGCTAAGCAAATGTTTAGCCAAATTCTTATTCATAAACGTTGTTTAGCGCTAAGAGTTCGCTAACCAATTGATTAGTAGCTGTCAAATTTAAACACCATAGGTAGCTTGTTAAGAGGATGCTAAGAGGCAATATAGATGTATAGCAATTTTATACATGACATACGAATATACAAAATGTTTCATACATATTTGCTGCGGATGGCAGTAAATGCAGTCACGGGCACTGCAGACGGCTCTAAGTTAACATGCATCGAATCTTATGAGGGAGATGGAATTTTATATTAGTTTATATATGTAGGTAAATATTACAGTACTTCGAAGAAATTTCAAGACAGATTGTGCTAGAAATATGAGAGTATGCTTGGCACTTTTATCGTCCAAGATTCTTATCTTATCAAGATCATAATTTATTCGCTAAAACATGAGTACCAACAATACATTGTAACGAAATAGTGGATCCTAACTTCATGAAAGGATGATAAAATACAGGTAGGAATATAAAAAGAACACAAATCACGGTTCACGCGTCACTGAAGTTAATATAGAAGGCTTGAATTGAAGTCCGGAGGAGGAGGATGAAGGATCTTCGTAGATTGGCTTCGTGCAGGAAAGAACAGGAGGTGGAGAAAAAGGGTCTTCAGGTATCGAAGGGACACTTTACAGTGCCAGTCTCCTTCCCTCCAAAGCTCGACGTAAAATCTCCAGGCAGATGGTTACTCAGCAGAGTGCAGACGTAGAATTGATAGATGAACAGCTGCTTTGTTGACAAAACCCGGACCGAATCCCCGGCAGATGGTTACTGAAACAGGTCCAGACGCCGAATCCAGGCAGATGGTTAGTGAAACAGGCCCGAACGCCGAATCCTCATCAGATACTTCAGCCTTTTCTTGTATAGACCAAATATTCCTTTTCCAGAATTAATTTTAGACGATTTTTGAAGTTTTCAAATTAGTTTTTCTTCATTCTGACATCTCATCTGCCAGTCATTTATTTTGTTTATTTTGTCATACAACCAGCCTGTATGTTCGGCCAAGATGTATTAAAACCTCCACAATCGAGTCTGAGCGTGTCCTTATTAATTATTTTAGAAGTCGAAATTCAGTTAATAATCGGTAAATATATAGCAAATACAATATTTCAGATATAAACCAAAAAGTAATCTTCATAGACTAAAAGAGAAAAATGAATGACAGTTTGACATTTGACTTGTGTCACAACAATGGAAAATGTAAATAATGAATGATTTTTTAAAGATATTATAAAAGAAATCGTTTTAGAACGATTCGTAACATGCTAACAAATAAAAGGATATGATACGGGACATGAATGGATGTATGAATGATGACTAATGATGTAAGTATAAGTACCATATACTATAACATTCAACACAAAATGTCAGCATGCAATGTTAAAAACAAAAACAGATCATAAAGTTTGCCTTAGAAAGTGGCATGCAAATATTAGTAAAATAATGTTCATTGTTAATATTGCTGTAAGATTGGTTTATTAATTTTAAGTGAAATTGTTAAAGGGCTGTGGATTTTGTGAATAAATAAATCCAATATCACAAACAAAAGAAAGAAAAGAGAAAGGAAGAATAGTGGCTAACAAAAGACATGGTATCCTTATGAATTAGTGATAACATAACATAACATCACGCCTTGTTTCCCCGAAGGGTTGGGCAGAGGTGTACCTATAGTACACCCACATTTCGCCAGTTATGTTTAAGTCCCATGTAATAGGGGGCGAGCCTATTGCCATCTACCGGGCACAAATCCAGACTTCGGGCTGCTACTGAGAAATTCCAGATAGAAAAACCCAATAACACGTTGCCCGACCTAGGAATCGAACCCAGGACCTCATGCTCAGCAGTAGCGATTGCGACCACTAGACCAACGAGGCAGTTACTAGACCAACGAGGCAGGTCAAGGTCGTGCGTGTATGAACGTAAACGAAGCAAAAGGAGTATACTTTTGTCAAAAAAGTATCAAGAATGGATGATTTATTTATGGTTACAAATTTAAAAAAAAAGTGTTTTTATGTTTTTGGCGCTGTTTGTCTTAAATTTTGCATCGCCAATGGAATTTCGTATTCGGAGTCACTGAAAATGTTACAGAAGGTTCACGGTGAATCGACTTTATCAAACGATAAATGATAAATGATTTTATTTTGCAAGTAGGTTTGTACAAACAATTTTACACGTACAATCATATTTCAAAAACTAGATGAGATCGGATTTTTCCTATCTGAATACTCTGAGAAGAAAGGCCGAAACAAACTCGACTCAGAAAGATCGAAGCAAATTCAGAGGTCACAGTCTCTTTTAAAGTCCAAACATAATCTTGGTCAGTTCATGTGAAGACCATGTAGTGTGTCTGAAATGGTCTTTTGAGGAAAGAACCACACAGAATGGAGTGGACCTGTCCAGTCAGTGCACGCATTTCATACATTATACAGTCATACAGCTCAACACAGAACTTAAGGAGCTCAAGGATTCGACAAACATTACTAAAGAAAGAACATTTGGGTAGGCCGCATTAAATTACTCAAACTGCCAGACCATCATTAAAACTACCCACATAGTCCTCACATTCACAAAAAATAAAATAATACAAAAACCCGTACATAAGAGTGGTACAAACCGAACATAAGCGGTCGAGATGTGATGGAAGATTTGCCTCGCTCTGATAGGCCATCAACGTGTCCAACTGAAGTTAACATAGCAAAAGTGAAGGAAATTGTGATTGAAAATCCGCATTCAAGTTTCAGAGAGATAGCCGCTGAACTTTCTTGTCTCACGAGTCGATCCGTACCATTTTAAATAATCACTTGCGTATGAAACATGTTGCCGCTCGGCTAGTCCCAAAAGTTGCTGAATTTTCTCCAAAAACTCAATCGCATAAGAGTTGCTGAGGACATTCTAGAACGAGTCAATTCGGACCCAACATTCATGAAACGCGTTGTTGCTGGTGACGAGACGTGGGTTTACGAGTTTGACATGCAAACTAGTCAACAAGCTTTCGAGTTGCGCCTTCCAACTGAACCGGAACCGAAAAAACCACGCCAAAGTCGATCAAAAAGTCATGTTGACTGTTTTCTTTGACTATCGCGGTGTTGTGTACTCTAAATTCTTGCCGGAAGGTTAAACGGTAAATAAATAATATAATTTGAGCGTTATACGGAGTCGAAGAGAGCAAATGCGACGAAAAAGGCCAGATTTGTGGAAAGAAAATTCTTGGATTTTGCATCACGATAATGCGCTTTCGCACGAGGCCATCATTGTGAACGAATTTTTGACCAAAATCTCAATAAATACTTGATGGTAAGCACCTTATTCACTATATATGTCTCCAGCCGACTTCTTTCTTTTTTTCTAAACTCAAATTACCACTTCGCACCCGTTTTTATTCGGTAGAAGACCTAAAGGAGAATTCGCGGCGAGAACTGAACTGAATTCCGAAAAAGCGTTTAAAAATGTTTCCTACTTGGATTATTCGTTGGCGTAAGTGTATCGTTTCTGAAGGAGCATACTTTGAAGGCGATAAAATAAATTTGGATGAATAAGTGACATTTTGTGTATTATAGATTTTTTTCCGGTACTTTCTTGACAGAGAAGTATATGGGTCTTAGCAGGTGGCGTTCTGTAGTTTCTGCCTAGCCCCATGAGAATAAGATGTGAGTTTATGTATGTGTATGTGTGTAACCAAAGCATAACAAGATAACACGTTAGAAAATCTCCATAACATACAAACATTACTGAATTATTCAAATAACATGTTATTGGTAGTGAACCCAAATGATTTATGTGGTGGAGAGCATTGACAAAAAAGGTGCGTTACCAGTAAGTCGTGTCTGATGCGTCTGCATTTATATTACGTTTGTTGAATCTTACGGGTTCCGATACCGTAGAACAAAATTAATTTTTGAGATTTTAATTTATTTTATTTATTTATTTAATTCAGACACAAGTGATCCATATTTATGTGAGTATACTTAAAAATTATGTTAGTAACAAATGATATACATGGCACAATAATCATACAGTAGATAAGATCCGATACCGGTTCTTATCGACATGCAACTGCACACAATGCCACATTGATGGACAGTCCATTTTGCCAGCCACAACTCTAAGAATGCCATTGCCACTGCCGCGGACTCGACTAAGCAAAGATGCCGCTCTTTTTCTAAGGATGGCATGAAAGCCATCGATGCGAGCGTCGGCAAACATGCCTGACGCGCTGCAGTGCTTCGGCAGCCGCAACAGCATCCTAAAGGCATTGTTATACTGAACGCGCAGGGCGTTGATTGTCTTCTGCGTATAATTGACCCATAGACTGCACGTATAAAAAGATTGGCAAAACGCCCGAAACAAAGTTACTTTTACTGCCTTAGAGCAGCGTGCAAATCTACGAGCCAACATATTGCATCGGACAGCCAACGCCCTGCGCTCCCTCTCAATGTCCTCGTGGTCCGAGAGGTCATCCGAGACCCAGTGGCCCAGGTACTTGAATCGCGAAACTCTGGGTAAAGAAATACCGTCTATGAGGACGGGTGGTACGTTCATGACCTTATGGCCTGGTGATTGGAACACCAATAGCTCACTCTTCTTTACATTATACCTGAGCCCATGAGCCCCGGCGTATTCCACACATATAGCAAGGAGTTTACGTACGGCGCTTATGGAGGGGCCCAATAACACCATATCGTCAGCGTAGCTGATGTTGTTTACAAAATTTCCGTCTATGGAGCAGCCGACATTGGTGTTGCTGAGTCTCTCGATGAGCCCATTTACGTACAGATTGAAGAGACGAGGCGAGGTTAAACCTCCTTGCCTTACTCCACACTTCAGTCTGTACGCATCGGAGGTCGCACACGCCCACTTAATGACATTAACTTGGTTGTTGTACCAATAATCAAAAATTCTAACGACTTCTTCAGGGAGGCTGGTTTCTGTCCTCATTTTGTACCATAGCACACCATAGGACACCAAATCGAAAGCTTTCGAAAGGTCTAAAAAACAGGCATAGACTGGAGTCTTCCTATCGGTGTAGTACCGGACAGTGTGCTTGAGGCATAGAACTGCCGTTTCTGTTGATAGCCCGCGTCTAAAACCGAACTGCGCGTCATTCAGCTTTATGTGGCTGTTCAAAATACGATCAAGCAGACTGTCCAGCACTTTCGCCACGGTAGTAGCTAGCGAAATGGGCCTATAATTGCTGTTGTCTGACGCATCACCAGTTTTATTTTTGATTATTGGCACAACCACGGTCTTCATACATTCATCCGGCAAATATGAGTGTCTTACACAAAATGTATAAAACATAGCCAGAAGCCTTGGCAGGTGAACCCCCGCATGCTGCAAATGCTCAATACTAATTCCATCGTGACCTGGGGACTTACCCCTCGTCATATGCTTTATAACGGTTGATATATGCTTAGCAGTAAAAGCTGGTAATACTGCCTGCCCAAGCGAATTTTCCCTGATTTCACCAGCATTGAGCATACCCGGCACACAGAAAGGAGGTTCTATCTGAAAAAGACTTTTAAACATGTTCGCAATGTCTCGAGGCTCAGTTACTCCGTTAACATTTAGAGGGACAGTGGGATTACTGTTAAGTTTTCTCGTGCCTTTCCAAAAGCTTTTAAAATTTTTGTCCGCGTGGTGTGATGCGAGAATATCCATTTAAATTTCCTCTGCGTTACTTTGACACCATTTTATTTTGGATTTAAAAAGACGTCGAGACTCCACCATGTTATTATAGATAGGTCCACTTGCAGGCCTACCGTATAGCAACCAGGTTTGAAAGTTTACCCTGGCAACCTCGTGAGCACCACGAACATGTCTATTCCAGCCTAATACAACACGTTTTCGTTTAGTTATAGTAACTCTGCAATTCGAACTAACCACTGCCGCTTCACACATAGTCGCAACAATATCCTTGTACATTTTGTCTATTACTATTCTATGATCCTAATTGTTACATAAATCGTCACAGCATTCCGACAATTCCGATGGAAAATCTACCTTTCTAAAGTGATCATTGCATATCTTTCTATAAAGTTGTTTTTGTTGCTCATCCCTATTGGCCCACAGTATGCCATTAGGGGATTTTTCAAGTATTAGTAACTGTGGTTTCATTACAGAAAGACTACAACATACTTCTAGGGGATAGTGGTCAGACCAAGTACAGTCATAGAGCACCCTCACACTCAGTACGGACTGCCACGCAGACTCCGTCACCACACAATGGTCAAGCCAGCTTGTGCTGCCGTGGGCTTCACTAACGAAAGTAAAGGTCCCCGATGAAATTCCTAACTTTTCTATATCCGCACATACCCATTGCTGCTCGTTACAGAACTTTAGAAGTTCCTTTCCAAACAACGCACAAGGACTAGCATTAAAGTCTCCTAAAATGTACACATTCGCAACTTCGGTGTTTTCAATTAAAGCACTTATTTCACTAAGACAGTCGGTATTTCTATTAAGTTCTCAATGGAGTTCACCGGCATGTACACAGATATTATTACAAAGGATCGATCGCACACAACTACCTTAATTGCCGTGAGACGCACACTATTGCACGGGATCACTGTCACCGAACTAAACGCAGTTTTACGCCAGAGCAGAGCAACACCGCCATACGGTCTGCCTCGTACTAGGCCCGCAGACGAGTCTATATCCGATTTGCCACAGTAGTCAAAGTCTTGGTCGATTGTTCCAAGGATCGGCAAGTCGTGCGGGAACAGCCACGTCTCCTGTAGGGCTATTATGTCTGCTCGACGGCACAGGGTTCTTACATAGTCCACAGAGCGTACTAATGACTTACAGTTAAATGAGATAAAACTGCTAAGTGAGGGTCTTTCTAGTTGTTGAGTGTCCATTTTGATTTTTATAAATGTGTCTTCGATTTCCAAAGTCTATAAAACGCCGAAAAGATATCCCTTCAGGCCAAATACGGTCGTCCATGAACGTAGCCAACTTGTGCCTAGGGACTAGTATCTTATAAGCATCGTACTCCTTATGTTGCTTCATTATAATTTTCTCCAAGGTTACACAAACTTGTGTTTTAGTCATAATATAACTAGCAATGTCTGCAGGTGAAGTTCCTTTGTCAACATTGTTTATAAACAAAGGGAGTCTCACATCTGCAGCCTTAAACTTACACTGTGGCGAGGTAACAGCTACGCCTTTTTGTCCTATAAACCTATTTTTATGCCTGTTTCTCTGTACCTCCGTCCATTCACCGTCATTCATTGGTTGTTTCCATTCACCTGGCGCACGCGCAATATCTGCAAACGAGTGAGACTCAGGTAAACAGCTGTTGCTAGGCGCCACGGCTGTCACACCACTCGACTTGCAAGTGGGCTTCAATTTCTCACACACCATATGCTCTGTCTTTCTCGCACCCCCCGCAGCCGACTCCTCGCTCGTAGTGCTCATACCAACCTCTTGCCGCACTGTTTGATTATTCGGTGCAAACGAAACCGCTTTATCACACTCAGCCACAACATCAATGCTACCGTGCAAAGGGGACGAACAATCACACTCATGCTTGTCAGGCTCAACATTCGTACTATTTATTCGCTTCGGAGATCTCAACGATATTGACGACAAGTGCGGAAGACCCTCAGGTCAGCTATCATAGGCAAAGCTAGCTTGCATACATGATGCACCTCTCCTTAGGTTAATATTCCTATAGTCATCCTGCATAATAGTTTTATTCAAACTGTCAGGAGTCACAGCGCACACACCACCGTCAGCGTTAAGTTTTAACAATTCCTGCTTTGTTTGTAACAGCTGGTCTACAGTTACATACGTACTTTTAAACAATTTGATCTCGTTTTGTAGGATAACGATATCTTTTAAAAGTCTACTGACGTCTACATGATCAAACGTAATTGGAGGTAGTTTGTTTAAATCATGAGCTACGAAAATAGAATCTTCTCAGGGTCTACATTCTTAAAAACTTCTATAATATCAAAGAGGTCTTTCTTGCTTTTTCCTTCTTTGTTTTTACGTTTTATTTGACGTATACCAGAAGAAACAGATTGAAACAGTAATGACTTAGCTTTTTCGATGTCTTCTGTTGAAAAGGCAGAACTACATATCCTCACTAGGCTTTCACTGTCCATCACTTCATGTTTCTGTTGCACAAACGTTAACAGTTCATTAACCACGAGATTACAATTATTACATTTAAGCACATTAGCCGACGACATTTTTAACAACGATTAGTATTACGCTACAACACCTGCACGCAACGAGCGCTCAGCGGGGACCAGTTAATAAAACGGTTTATGAGCAACATGAATCTGCACTAAGTCGTAAAATAAAGAGTACCGAGGTGTCAAAAGCCGCCTGTCTGCCGCTGCAATTATATAAAATAAGACATTTCAGCATTGATTTCAGAACTTAGATACAATGCTGAAATGTATTAAAACAAGACATTTCAGCATTGTATCTAAGTTAGCAACGCATTTGCCATGCCTCTGGTATTGGTACAAGTGGTGATGACCACTTGCAATTAGGTGGGCGATCCTCATGTTCGCCTCTCGATTCCATATCAGTAAGCAATGTTGGTGGCGCCGCTACATTTCATAGTCCACATATTGGACTGGAAACCCAACAGTTTCTAAACTACCACATTCAGCTCGACACAACCACCTCCCGTATGACCTCACGCATCTGCGTAGTATCTCCGTGAGTTTATGTGCGTGCTATAAGCCACAGACTCAGGCTCGCAAGTAACGAGGCGTAAATCCAGACGTGGCACACGCTGTTGAGGTCGAATCTCTACCCGTGTTGATTTGTATTGGTTCGTTAATTATAGTTTTTTGTTTGCTTGCAGTGTTCTGAAAAAATCTGGAATGCCAGAGGGCCTAGACAAAGTAATATTCGATCGTGGCGATTCTATTTCTACAATCGCTATCGCTTCAACGATAACGAAGTTGGATTGGCAGGCTAAGTATACAACTTTCGCTAGACTATAACAAAACGTAGTATACTCTATGCTATGTTTCGCTATCGTCTAGTTGATTGGTCTGTTCGATAAAAATTACATTTTGTCTTTGGTCTTTCGTCAGCAAACGTCATATTCCGCGCTGTCGAACGATAATTCAAAGTTTTTAAAGTGTTAAAGTGATAAAAACACTAAGGTAAGTAATAAAAACGAAAGTTCTAAAACATGTTACGTAAAATAATTAAATTCGTCTCTTTATATTAAATATTCAATAAACGTCTCCTCCTTTGTGCGATTTTTCATTCGCCGGGCACGACAACTTTTTTGTCTAGGCCTTCAGGTTGGAAATCTACTACAAAGTAATGTGGAGTAACAGCGAAGAACGTCACGATTGTCTTACTAAGACCACGTTCGCACAAGTAATTCTCGGTATTGAACCGAGCAAAAGAAACAAACGCGGCGATAGACTCATCCAAATTGCACAAAAAAAGCACAAATTAAAAGGAAGCACAAAAAAGCTTACATAATATTAAATTAAGATAAAATATGGATTCGAAAACTGAACTCAAGTAAAAACAATAAAACACAATCACGAGCATAAATTATTAACATCGCTACATATTTTTGAACTACACTACAGAACTTTGTTGAGCACCCCAGAAACCACACCATCGGAAACCAGAAAAATTGTCAAACATGGAGATAAAGCCTTTTGGCGTACGTGAAATCATAAACCGCATTGATAAACTAAAATCTGATAAAAGCCCCGGACCAGGAAACCTATCGAATGAAATGCTTAAACTATCCAAACACGTGCTGGCATCACCTCTGACACACCTGTAGCTATTCTGAAACAATCTCACCGTGAAAACTTAGGTGAAGTGAGCGTGCAGTGAGCTGTCAGTGCCACTGATGCTAGGGATTGACCAAGACGGGATGACACTGACAGCTCACTCCACGCAAGTGTTCACGGTGATATTTTTACAGAATCGACATGCTGTTCAACAAAATCTTAAAAGAAGAAATAGTCCCGAAGTCATGAGTACTTTCAGACATAATACTCTTGTACAAGAAAGGAGGATATCCAGCTGACGTAGGAAATTATCGACCAATTAGCCTAATGCCTAATTTATATTTAAAGCTGTTCGCCTCATGTCTGGAAAATAGATTAAAGGAAAGTATAGAGAAACATCAAATAATTGAACAAGCAGGCTTTCGTAAACTTTTCAGCACAGTAGACCATTTACATGCCCCAGAACAAATAATAGAGAAATACGAAGATATACGGATATTTTGACTACAAAAAGGCATTTGATTCCATTTTACATCGGAGCATATGGGACTCTCTTTCAGCCATAGAGCTCCCACAAACTTACATTAATATAATTAAAGACATTTACAGTAAAAGCAGAAGCAGAGTCAAATGGATAGAACTGGTCACACTATAAAAATGGGAAGTAAGGCAGGGAGATCCGCTATCGCCTAAACTATTAATTTATTAACGTCCTACAGCACACAATGTCAAACTTTGTTTGGCACCGAAAAGGCATTCTTATAGATCATGTTTAATGGTTTTATTGGATCAGAACCCTCTGTGCCTGAATCTCTCAATCTCGCATTGAGCTGTAATTTTTTTATTTTTACAATACCATTATCCGTTACAAAATATTATGGTAACTTACACTTAGGAAGTAAATCTTTACAAACTCCACAGCAAGTTGAAAGTTGCACCATGCATGTTATTTTTTATTTTATTTTAGCTCACGGTGTCCCACTCCTGGACAAACACCACCCTCCCGCGATCTTTCGCGAGCCCGCGCGTCCTATCCCGTTTGACCGGCCATTTCTTACGTGACCTGCCTCGACAGTCATAATTAATTAGAAAAGTTTTATATAAGTTAATTAGAAAATTATATGACATAGCCACAAAGCTTTGCTTAAAGCTCAAAACATTAACAGGTTGTCATCACCTTGTCATGTCGCTCTGGTGAGTGGTTGTAATCCACGGTTGTAAGCCCGGCCCCACAGATATACCTTTACGTATACCGTTTCCCTTTTGAGCATTGGTCCATTAAGTAAGTAATACATGACACAGAGTGTTCTCGGTAAGCGGTGGTAAGCAGCTAGTTCTCTATGATGACGGACGCACTCACGCGGGAGATCACTTATTAATTCATGAGGTACAGACTAGGTTGCGATAGAGGCTGCAGTGAAGATCATGTCTAATCCTCTGTTAGGAATATTGTAAGCTGTTAGGTTATTTTTATTTGAAGTACTTTTCACACGTATTACGCAAAAATAAGTCTCTCCGTATATTAGATCTTACACTATCCAATATTTCGTTTCGATTTTGTATTTGACTGAAGAAGAACATGAATTTATTTTCATCCTAGGAGAATGTATATACCTAATGTGTTTCCATTTGATCGATTGAACACTAAGTTTATTGAATAGGTGATATCAAAGATCGCATTATTCATCAAGTTTGGTTATCGCACTGTTTTCAGTTAACAACCAATTTGTATATGTGATGCTTAAACAGTTGATAGCTTATCTGACGCCGCAATAAACGTGCCTCCTACTGGCCCCAAACAGTATAAGCAACATAGAAGTACCGTCGAAACGAAATGAATAATCTTACAAGCAATAAAAGCAAACAAAAAATAACGTAGAACTTAATAAAACTTTAATCAATTGGGTTTGTTGCAGACGTTTTTAATCAATATTAAAATAAAATGATTATTAAAAAATTTAACAGACATGATGTACAACTATATAAATTTACGAACTGTCTTAACTGTACGATGGAATCTTATAAACTAATATAATATATTTTATAACGTAATGTCCTCATAATCATCAGCCAATTGCCGTCCACTGCTGAACGTAAGCCTCCCCCAAAGAGCGCCAACCATCCCGGTCCTGAGCAGTCCGCATCCATACGCTGCCAGCCACCTTCTTCAAATCATCGCATCATCATAATGTAATGTGCCTAGTTAATATTAACGAAGCAAGACCGTAAATTTTAGTATGATTATGATGTGTATGAGTAATGACTAATGTCATTGACGTAATTTCATGATATTATTATGCATGTACTAGAAATATTTGCACGACTGATAAGTCGAAAATAGTGAGACTAATAAGTACCTTTATTGTGGCATATAAGTTTTTTTTTTTGTTTGTTTGTTTGGCATCTCGCAGGTCAACCTATGCGGTTGTCGTCTGCTTAAGCGGACTTGCCTGTGGATTCCCTAATAAATTAAGGCCTCCAGCCAGGACTTAAACTTATATACTAACTAAAACTAAGCGACAACGCTAAGGGCACCCCCTGTGGGGTACGAACCTCGGCTTAGGGCGTCGCTGGAAGAGGGCAGCAAATGACTAGCTGGATCAGGATTGGTATTATTTATGGACGAATTTAAAGCTACAGGCTCAGCGGCGCGGGCTGGCTCGAGCAAGGGTCGGGAGGGGCGTCGATTTGGGCGTCGCGGCGGGCCTCGGCGGCGAGGGCGGTAGGACGGCGATCGGGTTTTGGGCTTATGTAGCGTGCTAGTGGCCTTACTACTCTCCTGGAGGAGGGTAGTGGCGTCGTCGGGGTCGATTAAAGTATGCCTTGGTCGGCGAATACTGCTAATGCGAGAGGGAGTGTAGCGGGCGGCCGCTGTAATCAGGGGGTTAGAATGTTTGATGCCGCAGTCGAAGAAACGCTTTGATAAGCGTTTCATGAACTGTTTTATGGTTGGCATTTTGAGGTCGACGTGAAGATCGATATTACGGACATAGAAGGGGGCACCCGTGACCCTTCTGAGGAAACGGTTTTGGAGGGTCTGCATCTTATGGAGATGACGTGGGTGAGCGTGCGCAAATACAACGCAGGCATAGGTCATGATGGGACGGATGACTGCGGTATAGATGCGGAGCTTGCATTTAAGGGACAGTTTACTACGGGCTGTCAGTACGAATTGCAGCCTGCTAAGAGCGAAGGAGGCGCGCGCGCGAACCGCCTTAATATGAGCCTTAAAGGTAAGGTTCTCATCGAGGATCACGCCTAGGTATTTGGCTTGCTTCTCCCAAGGGATTGGCTTGCCGTACATAGTGATCGGGCTGGGAAGTGGGGGAGGGAGTCGACGACGTCTCGAGAAGAGAACCGCCTGACTCTTATCGGGGTTGACCTCGATTCTCCATTTCCGGAACCAAGCGCCTAAGACGTTTGCGGAGGTTTGGAGAGTACGAGCTATAGCGTTGGGACAGTGACCGGTATAGTAAACGGCAGTGTCGTCGGCGAAGAGAGCCAACTGAGCCTTTTTACTTTTTGGGATATCGCTAGTGAACAGCGTGAAGGCGAGAGGAGATAGTACGGAACCCTGAGGGACACCGGCGCGAATAGGATGAGGGGACGAGAGTGCTCCCTCGACGCGATAGCGAAAGGTCCGGTTCGACAAAAAGTCTCGTAAGATGAGCACGAGACGATCTGGCACTCCTAGTTGGTAGAGCTTGTATATCAAGCCGTTGTGCCAGACTTTGTCGAAGGCTTTCGCTATGTCGAAGAATAGCACACCCGTCGTCGCGTTACGCTGCAGACCAGCGCATAAGTGCTCTACGATACGGTGGACCTGTTGGGTGCCCGAGTGTTGGCTACGGAATCCAAACTGCTCGTTGGGTATGAGGCTCTTTGCTTCGGCGTAGTCTTTGAGACGCTTATAAATAAGCCTCTCGTAGATTTTGCCGAGGACATTGAGTAAGCTAATAGGGCGGTAGCTGGAGGGCTCAGACTTTGGCTTGCCTGGCTTTGGGATACCGATGACGGTGGCTTCTTTCCATGCTTGTGGGAAGATGTTGTTGCTCAAGGCGCCATTGAAGATGGCGGTCATAAGCATTATAAGCGGGGCAGGAAGGAGTTTGTATACCTTATTGGTGATACCATCCGAACCGGGGGCCTTACGAGCGTGGAGCCCTTTAATGATGTCGTGCACTTCGTCTGGAGTGACGGGAGGCAGAGGATCATCAGGGTCTTCGACGGGAGGGAGGGAGGCTCTTCGTTCGACTTCAGCGTCGACCTTGTTCAGGTGAGCTTGGTCTACTGGTTGGGAGCTGGGAGAACATTGGGACTCTAGGCTGTCGGCAAGACATTCAGCCTTATCGGGACTGTCGAAAGCGACACTATTGTCGGGGCGGATGAGAGGAGGCATAGAGACCTCTTCTGAGGAACGCAATTTCCTCTGTAATTGCCAGAAGGCTTGATGAGTGGGCTCGAGTTCGCTGAGCATCTTGTTCCAGCCCTCAGAGCGAACCTCCCCTATGCGTTTCTTTACAGCACGCTGTAAATGGCGCATGTGGGCTTTGTTCGCGTCACAAGGGAAGGAGTCGTAGGCACGGATGGCCGCGTTCTTCTCGGTTATCAGGTCACGTACGTCAGTAGGTAGTTTCCAGCGATGGTCTTCCATCACCGGAACTTCCCGTGAACAATCCGTCAATACGGATTGTACGTGCTCTGTAAACGAGTCGATTGCGGCCTTCGTGTCGGCGACTGACACTAAGTGATCGGGGATGGTGTCTAAGTGAGGCGACGTGGTGGATTTCAGTCTTTCGCTTACTTTCCTCCAGTCGGTTATCGTCTGGGTCTGAGGGGGGCGGTTGGGGTCGAACGGGCCCGAGTAGGGTGCAAAATGCATGACTACAGGGCGGTGGTCAGAATTTAGCTCGTGGAACGTCTCAATCGATTGCAAACGGAGGTTCACATTCTTGAGCAGCGCTACATCGAGAACATCGGGAAGGTGATTAGGATTACCTGGAAAGTGTGTCGGGCTCATTGGAGCGATGACGTCAAAGTTAAGGGATTCGCCTAACTTGAAAACTAACCTACCTCTGGTTGAGGTTGTGCTACTATTCCACGCCGGGTGCTTGGCATTAAGATCCCCCGCCAAGATGACGGAGTCACTCATACCGAAGAGGGCAGTGAAGTCCTTTTGGAGCGAGATGGGATCCTCCGGACCATTGTCGGGTGGGATATAAGCGGAGATGATGGTGATCGGTTGGTGGCCGGTCATGCCGAGCCGACAGATAGAGGTCTCCAGATGGGAGAAGAGAGGAGGTGGGTCAATAGGGATACAATACAAAGATTTCCTAAAGTATATGAGTGTGCCACCCTTGTGACATCGAGACCTGTCATTGCGAACTAGTTTGTAGTTGGCAATGTTCGGGTTGCGGTGATGCGGCTTTAAGAAGGTTTCCTGTATGAGGAGGATGTCGAGCTGGTGGTCGCGGAGGAAAGCGGCGATCTCATCGCGTTGACCGGATACGCCATTAGCGTTGAAAAATCCTAGTTTGAGGGATCGGGGTTTGGTGGAATTTAACCTTGTGTTATCCATTGGAAATTAGAATTTTAAGGTTTTCAGGACTAACGCGATCTCGGGATACGCGTTAAGGATTTCTAAAAGACGACGAGGGTTGCCGTTTGCAGCAACGATTTCGTCGGCCATTTTTTCCGCGGCGGAGGAATAGAGGGCCGCGTATGTACTGATTATGATTTGGGCGCTGTCGCGGCCCGGGGCTCTTTGCGGTGCAACCGGTGGAGCCGTAGGGGCCGCGGTGGTTGCCGCAGGCGCTGGGATGGCGGTAGCCATCAGCGCTGGAACTTCAGCGGGTTGAGCGGGTTTGGAGGGCACCGAAGCTGCGGGAGCTTTAAGGTGCGTAAGGTTTGCCCAGGGAGAGGGCCTTTGAGGGCTAAGCCGTTCCGGCATTTGCGCGGAGGGAAGCCTCCCCCAGGGGCTTTCCCTGTGCTGGCGGTCACTCGCGCGTTTCGCGAGTTTCGGAGAGGATGACTTTGGCGCTTTCGGGCAGCCCCGGTAATTTGCCGGGTGACCGGATTGGCCGCAGAGGACGCAGCTCGGCGGCTCTGCACATAGCTCCCTATCTTTAGGGCGAGAGCAGTCGGCGGTGCCATGCTCACCTAGACACTTGACGCATCTAGGGGTCGCATAACAGTTGGTCTGCGAGTGACCGTACAGTTGGCAGCGATGACACTGGCCTATCAGGTTGGCTCGGTAGGGCTTCTCGATAGAGATGCCCGAGAGCGAGCACACCGACTTCACCTTGAATATCGGGTGGTGACCTTCCGTGGGGTCGCAGATGACAAGGACCATGTCGTATACAAGGCCCTGCCTCGCTTTGTGCAAGCGATGGACGGCGGATACTGGGACGCCTTGTGCAATAAGGTCGTCCTTAATCTCCTCAGTGGGGATTTCTTGGGGGACGCGCCTAATGACGACGCGAGTGGGGGTTTCCTCCGGAAGGGAGTACGTGTGAAAGGAATAGTTCCTTTCACGCAGGGCGCGGGAGAGATCCCTAAAGTCCGTAGACGTGGGGACGGTAACTTTGATCCCCTGTAGGGTGGATCGGGCGTTGGTGTAGTTGATCTTGCGATCAACACACATCCTTGAAATTTCAGTCCATTTGGACTTGTCTTGGACGTAAATGGAGGGAGGTGGCTTTTGCTTCCTCGCAGTAGGAGCGGGTGGGCAAGCCATAGGGCTGGCGGGGCGACTAGCCCGCGGACTAGGGGCGGAAGTGGAGCTGGACGATAAGTCGTCCTGTTTTTTCTGGGCCTTGGTGACCGGGCCAGCGGGGGCGGAGGATTTAGCCGCCTTCCTCTTGCCTCCTTTGACCACGACTTGGAAGTCGTCATCGCTGGAGGAGGAGGAGCGGGCTTCTTCCTCGGAAAGTGGGACTGACGTGTCCATGCTCTCCGTCGTATTTGTATCAGCGGCGCGCAGCTGCGTTGTCTCTGAGACAATGGCGGCCGGAACAATGGAGGCCGTAACAATGGCGGCAGGGACAAAGGCGGGCGAGACAATAGGGGCCGGATTAGCGGCCGGAGTATTGTCTACCGGAACAAAGGCGGGTGTAACAATGGGGGCAGAGATAATTGCCGGAACATTGTTGTGCGGAACAAAGGGCGGAATGCCTTGTTCGCATGCCGGTGGCGATAGCGGGCTCTCTAAAGCGTCACTAAACTCACCGAGTGCGCCCTGGGACGGAGTGGGGGTGGAGCGTTGGCGGAGTTTTGAGCCATATCGCTCAAGAAAATCTGGGTCCTTAAGTAGGACCTCTTTGAGGAACGCCAAGAGGACGGCGTCCTCCATGATCGGAGCGGGAACTATATTAGGGAAGGAATGGTGGAAAGAGAAAATTTCCCTACGTAGCCTAAACCCTATACCTAACTCCCCGGGTGGATTTGCCCGGGGATGAGTTCCCTCCCTGTCGGGTGTAGACAGGGAGGTGTGTACCTAATGGTGAGCCCTAAGCTTGTAACCCGTCGCCAGTCTTATTGTGCGAACGGGGCCCTGACCAGTCTAGCGCGAAGGGTGTAGACACACCCTAAAGACACTAGGTGAGTAGCTGAAAAGCAAAACTGTCACCAGAGCCGACTAGGAGATCCCCCAAGGCCGGTTATCTGGGACCCGTCCAACTAACTGCCTCGCCCTGAAGGGGTTCGGCGGGTGCGAATTGGGTCAACACCCCACTCGGCTTCGTTGACACCGTAAGGTTTCAACCGAGGACCACGAAACTGTGGTTTTACCCAGAAGGGGCCTAGTGAAGCTACTCACAAAACGTCTGATAGAGAAACGAGATTTGCCTTGAAAAAGGCACTTTTTAATTGATTAAAAATAAAATCAATTGCTTGATTTTATTTTAATCGGAGTAGTCGGGGCGACTACGATGACGTCACGTGGTAGCGACGAGTAGAAAACACGAAACACAACACTGGAGCGGGAGAGCGCACAAACACGTCCGTCCGCGGCGAGAGTCGAGCGTCGAGTGGTGGCATATAAGTATAATTTAATTTAATTTCATCAATCCTTGACCCCACAACCCATACAACAAACCAACCCCACATTCTCATTTCTATGTGTTCCCCCTTTTAAACCAATCCCACTTTCTCTGTCCGCCCCCTACTCTGTGCACCCTACTAATTAGTAGGTACAGTTAATGAACAAACATCAAGACAGTTGACACAAACAGAGTTGTTAATAAATGGAGTTGTATTGTTAATTCACGCGACGGTACTGAAAGCCGCTTTGTTCGAACTTTGTAAGACGATTTTAATGAGCAGTGTTCGAAGAATTAAGTCGTTCGAATGTATTGATAGTGTAATAATGAAGCCTTTTGTGTTTTGGAAACGGAAAGTTTTGTAGATGTTTCAATATTTGCTACTTAAATCTCATTCGAATTCATGTTATACTTACTTACATACGTACATAAATACACGCCGTTTTCTAAGGGTTGTATGCAGAAACTGCAGAACGAACAGAACTCGCTACGGTCGTTACATTTGCTATTCTTTTTGCTTTGTTTACGTTTATACATCAATAATTCATGTTATATCCTTTTAATCCCCGACGGAAAAAGAGGGGTGTTCTAAGTTTAACGTGTTAATCTGTGTCTGTCTGCGGCATCGTAGCTTTCGAACGGCTTTACTGTTTTTTTTTAAAGGTGACTTGATCGAAAGTGCAACTTAAAAAAAAATAAAGAAGAAAACCTATTCAACCGTTTTTAGAGGTTTCTGTTTGTGTCGGAGTTTTTATTTTATTTTAAATTTAAGGATTTTATGTAATGTTTTGTTCAAGTAAAATACTTTTATAGCCGTTGTCATAATGGTAGGTATAAAAGGATAATTCCATGGCCGCAGCTTGTGGACTAGATATTCACCCAAGTAATGACTGTCTGTAACTGTTTACTGCAAGACAAAGATATTTCCACGAATAACGAAAAACAAGCATTGATTTTCATAATTTAACACAGCCCTCATAGTTTTTCTATAATCTTGAAGGTAACCCCGGCAAGCGCTTCCTGGAGCCTAACAAAGCCACTATCATCAGCATTATTATTTATGAATCAAGAAAACCGCCTCCACTCTCTGCGGTTAGCCGTTCACGTGCAGGAAGTAAGCAGCAGCCGCAATTTAAGGAGAGATCTACCCTCGCACCGGGATAATTCCGGATAGACTTCTTGACTTATCCAGTGATAACGCCTGTCCGCACATCTGTTCGTCCATGCGTGCCTTCTTGCACATCATACATTTACGACATACAACAAGCTGCAGGGTGTAAAGACCCATATCCGTCAATTTATCCTGTGCATCAAAATATGTAACTTTGCACAATAAAATTGCTGGGGACTTTTATTTTTGGTGTGAAAATTTCATTCTTTGGGAACGACACTACCAGCCGCACTACCAGTAGTGTCGTTGCCAATGAACGACACTACCAATTCTATTTTGGATTAAATTGTACATTCAACACAGCAAAGTTCAGAAATATAATTATTTATTTATTACTAAGTAAATCATGAAATGAATTTTGCCGTAGTGCGCAAAGTGACGCACGCAAAACATTGTGCTGATGGGAGCATGCAACGGTACAGGGGTCGTGGGGGTATTTAAAGTTATGTTATATATAAAAAAAACTAGTTTTCTTAAAAAATGTCTCTAAAAGTTGGAAATTTGATCTTCAATATCTCCGTAACCAGAAGGTTCCCAGGTATGGTCCTGTACAAAAAAAATACTACAATGACAGGGAGTACAAGTGACTCTCGGCTTCGTTACGTGTCTTTTTACACCCGGTATATTACAGTACCCCGGCATTCTTTCAAAAAAGCAAGCTTTCGAAAAAGACAATATCACACAGGACTACGTTCTACACACATAAGTACCGATGCTGATCTAAAACTAACTAGCAGCTATCTACGGTTACTTCCCAAAACAGTTCACGAAATAAACAAAATCCCACCTTTAAATTCCCAAAACAGACCATAGGTATTTCTCGCAAAAAAAAAACACAAGAGCGAAATAAAAAAATTACCATAATCACATCATTTCTAAGCTGGAAATATTCTCGATCTTGCTCCAAGGCCCCTTGACTTGTAAATCTTGGGTACTTAACTCAAAAACTAATATAACTTGTCCGCCCTTAGTGGTTATTGGCACAAAATACAACTTCCCACCTAACTATATTCTGTTGACGTAAAAATGGATGTAGGGTGCCTTGGGTTTCTACCTCTTGTGAACTTTCCCTTTTAACATCCTTACTAATATCCTAATACTTTAATAATATTATAAACGCGAAAGTTTGTAAGGATGGATAGATGGATGGATGGATGTTTGTTACTCTTTCACGCAAAAAAAAATTGAACGGATTTTGATGAAACTTTACAGTAATACAACTCAAATAACACATAGACTTGAATTTATAACTATTTTTTGTGGTTTGGCCATAATAAAACGATGAGTAATCAAGTAAGTCGAAAAAAATAATGCACCCTGAGAGTAATCTTGGTGTGTGCTGCCCAAACCTAACGGCGTATAAGTCGTTACGACTTACACGAAGATAATGTATCGTGGGATTGTTTGTTCTAAACAGTTTCAATATTATTATCTACCTTTAATGTAGATGCCATTATAGCCAAAATAGAGAGCCATAAAAACATTTAAACTGGATGCACTTTTAGAGTATTCTTATCAAAATTAATACCTTTATCACTTTCGGTTGCTAATGTAGGTAAACTTTGTCTTTTTCGCTAAAGTAACTTGGACGGATGGTCAATAGTTACCACATTAAGAACGGCAGCGCAGGCGGCGCGCAGATCGGGTCTGCAATGTTTTACGGCTAATCCTCTGAACTGTGTCTGAAGCCTGGGGAAAGACACAGGTGACTTTTCATCAAACACCACGCGGGCGAAGCCGCGGGCGGAAGCTAGTAATATTATAAATTCGAAAGTTTGTTTTTTTTACGTTTTCACGGTAACCAACACGCGTACAGCTCGGGTAAGTCGACCGAATCCGCTCTTCATCTGGTAGTCAGCCACATAGAGGAAGCGATTCATCAAAAAGGCACCTGCCAGGCACTTTCATAGACATCTAAGGAGCCTTCGACAAAAATAACTTCTGTAGCATCAGCAGCGCCCTCTGCACACATGAAGTAGAACAGGTACTAACGGACTGGATTACAAACATGCTAAGCCAACGCGTGGTTTGCCTTGAGGATGAGCAACAGCTGGTAATGATAGGGTACCCCCGCTGGGAGGGGTGCTGCCCCCCCTTCTATGGAATCTGGTGATTAATGACCTCATCACAAAACAACGCCAGGCGCTTTTACATAATAGGGTATGCTGACGACCTCGCAACCCTTGTTTCGGGGAAGGTGACGGGTACGATCTGCAACCTCACTTAGCTCGCTACGTATCCTAGAACATTGGTGCAAAGAATTGGACGTATCAGTGAACCCCACTAAAACTGAACTAGTTATGTTTACCCAAAAACGAGCATTAGGCCCCTTTTCGCCCACCAAAACTGTTCAATACAGAACTTCCAACGATGCCAACGAGGTCAATTACCTCAAGGTCATTCTAGACAGACAGTTAAACTGGAGTTTAACTTACTTTACTAATCACAAAACTCAACAATGAGTTCGAAATTAGAAAGGCCATTAATGATCGGGTACCCAAACGATTACTGTTCTATAAAAATACAAGATGTTGGCTTTACGAGGATCGAAGATGCGGGGGTTTGTACCTTGTAGAGCTGCGTATCTTTACAGCTCGATCCAAAACAGCTAGTGACTTCAACATACCCACCACTCGATCCGCATACTCTCAGACAGCATGGCTGTTCTGCCAGCACTGAACAGCCACACAGTTGAATCTGGGCTGATATACGAGTGTCACCTTAACCAGGTGGGTAGCCTCAATGGATCAAAGGACACAGCGGTTCGCTAGGCAACGATGCAGCCCACGAGCTTGCCAGAAGGGGGTCGAGCGAGGCACCAGTGGGACCTGAACCCATCTTGCCACACTCATTCGGGTACTTACGCACTCTGGTAAGGAAACCAACCAGGGACCAACATCACAAAATATGTTTGGAACAAGGTGAGTGCGCGCAGGCTAGGGAAGCACTCCCTATTATTGATGGTCGCCTCACGAAACAGGTTCTCCGACTAACCAATCAACAGCTGCGTATAGTTACGGCAGCTTTAACTGGCCACGGGTCATTTAATAAACACCTATTTGTCATAGGAGTCACAGACAGTCCGCTGTGTAGGGCCTGCATGGAGGTGTACATGACAGCAGCTAATGTGCTTCTACATTGCCCGGTAACCCAGGTGCTCTACGCGAGGCTGTCAGTAACACCAAGGCGTTGCTGGCCTTCCTCGAGGAGCTGGGGTGGATCGAATGATCGATTTTCCCACCATACGCAAAATACGCGCATTGTCGTGGAGACACCAGCCCGTTTCACTTATTATCTAGGTCGATAGGACTTAACGTTTCCAGGGCAAATCCAGGTTTAGCTATCATGATAATTTCGGCTACTTTCCATTGGAGTGGAATATACCCCTTCGAAGTTATTGCAAATATAAAGCTGTAAGGTAAGTAATTCCAGCCTCGGGTAGTTCTTTTATTATTTTTGCTGTAATTAGGTCATATTCGGGTGCTTTATTTTGGTTAAGTTTATTGATAGCATTCCTTACTCCATTTTTCGAAACTTTTTCAATAGGCAAGTCGAGTTGCCAACGTTAACGTACCAACGTTTGCTCTTAGTATGATTTTAGTTCACTATGCATTTCTTGCGATCCTTGAACAGGGTTATTAGTAAATTCGTTGCTTAGGTGCTCGGCAAATGTTTGTGCCTTCTCGAAGTCAGTTTTGGCCCATGTGTTGTCGTTTTTTTGTAGTTGTGCATGGCTTGCTGCCGGCTTGTTAACCTTTTTTGCTCGTCTGAGTGTTAAAAATTTCTTCTAACATCTAGATTTTTTGTGTATGTTTCCATGTCTTGATTTTGGTTTACACTTAGTGCTGATCTAAGACGAGTTGTGACGTAGTTTAGGTGTTTCTTGTCAGCGGGATATCGCGTCCTTTGCCAGAGTTTTCTTGCGATTCGCTTCTTGTCTAGCAGATCTCTGACTGTTTCTGACCACAGTAAATCTGGTGGGTTAATATTAGGTGTAGGTGTGGCGCTCCTCACAGATTACTGTATGCAATAATTAAGATGCTCAACTGCCTGAAAAATATCATCGTTGGTTTGCAGAGTCTACTACTTATAGAAGATTCAACTAGCTGTCTAAATAGTGGCCTTAATGTTTTTCGGCTGTGAAATTTACAAGGCTTCGGTTTCTCCAGAATGTTCCGGCTAAATTTGATTAATACTGGCGCGGGATCAGAAGACAAATCTTAACTGGAGGTGCACCTCCAGTAATACATGTATTAGGAATGCCTTTCGTTATACAAAAATCGTTTAGATCTGGTAGTTTGTTGACAACCAGCAGTATGTTGGTTGTCCTGTTGATATTATATCAAGATTCTGTATCTAGAGGGCTTTATATAGTGACGTCCTTTTGTTGTAATTATCTAGGATCCCCAGTGTGTGTTTGGGCTTTATAGTCGCTTCCAACTAGAAACCGATGACCGAACTTAAACGATTTTATAAGAATTGCAGATCCACCTTATGCATAACCACGAATTGATAAATGGCTCTTGTCTGTAAAATGTGTTTCGTAGATTTATGAAGTAACTCTATACTGTTAACTTCTAAAAACGGGGTTAGTTCTAGAACATGTTTTGACAAACCGTTGGAATTACTCGTACATATGGCCATATTTAATTTATCGAATTTTGAGAGATTTTAGTCAAGAAGTTGATAATAATCAAAATCAAAAGTCATTTATTCAAATTAGGCTGTGAATAAGCACTTATCGAAGGTCAAAATAACATAAAAACGCCCCCCAAAACGCCCGCCCTACACTTCCTAGTGCTTTAGCTGGGAAGAAGAAGTGGCGCAACAAACTCCCCAGCAGCACAGCTGTCTGCTCGGTTAGAAGAACTGGATTATATACAATAGTAAAAAATTATATAAGAAGGTTAGTCATCGTTGTCTGTTGCTGCATCACTTGTTTTAGCATATTTAGCATGAAGTCTTCTACGCTTGTAATTTGAAGGGCTGGAGTCGTTGGTGTTGGTTGTACATTTCTATAGAGGTTTTTGTAGAGGAGCTTCGTTCAGTGGTACATTTAGACGTGGTAGAAATATGGGTGCTTAAGCATGAGAGGACATCTTTGTTTTAAAAGTTGGATATTGAAGTTTTTGAAGCTCTTGATAAGTAACACAACCTTTGTGGTTATCGGGATGATTTCCTTCGCACAATACACATTTGACATGATCGGATCTTCCCTTCCTTTTGCAGCTAATTGAGGGATGTACTCCGGCACATTTAATGCATTTCGGCTTCCTGCGGCAGCATATTTTAGTTTGTCCATACTGTTGGCAATTAGCATATTGTGGAATCTCTCGTTTTGGCCGCGGACCCTCGAAGGGACAGCGGCAATCCAGCAGGTTTACAACTTCATAAATCAATTTATTATTACACTTAGGTTGTAATTCTACAATAAAAATTGTAAAGGGTTTTTGGTGCTTCTCTGCTTAATATCCCAGTTGTTTATTACTGTGTGGCCTAGAATTTGGAGCTAATTTGAAATGTCTTTTGTGTCCGTAGATGGGTGAGACTTAGGTTGAATCTTCACCTGTTGTGAGGAATGTGTGTTGCAAGGAATCTGCCCCGACACGGCTCCATTACTACGGAGGAGTCTTTTTCCCCGAGGCGTGGCAACGCTAGTCCGTGGAAAAGTCGTTGATATAATTTTGAGTGAGGGTAGAAGTTATTCACTACTATATGAAGTACTTGAAGTTAGTCATTGCTATTTTAAGATGTTTGAGCCAATTGACTGTGTTATTAAAATAACACACTCGGGTATACTAAACTTTAACTTCAACTACACTTCGATTGTATTTTCAGCAGACACTGTTTTTATAATATTTCACGGAAATTTGGAGCGCAGTTACTACTACTGCTATTAGTTTGATAGCCACTATGAATAACTTTATTCTTCATTATTAACATTAAGTTGACAAGTGTTTTTTTTTAATAATAAACACAAAATAATTTGTGGGAGATAGAGTCTAAACTAAGCCTACGCCTGTATTTTAAAACCCCAAGCCCTCCGTTATATTACACAGTAAAGGGTGTAACATAACAGCACACAGGTTTTCCCTGAAGGATGAAGCAGAAGTGTCCCTATTTGAAGTACACCCTTTTTTTGCCAGTTATGTTTAAGTCTCATGTATGCCATCAACCGGGCACAAATCCAGACTCCGAACTGCTATTGAGAAATCGCAGATGGGAAACCCCAATAACACTTTGGCCGACTCGGGAATCTAACTCAGGACCTCATGCACATCAATAGCATCTGCTGCCACTAGACCAACCGTTTCCCGTTTATACAACGTGTCCCAGAAATCAACGTTAAGCCGAAAACGGGCAGCAGGCCAAGTCGTGACAGATGTTATGGATTCAAAAATAAATCACAAAAAGGGATCTTTTAAGTCCTGTGACTACAATTATGAACTATTCATCAGTAATGATGAATTTTATATTACATTAGTTTTTTTCGGATCATACATCACTTAACACACAATCCATATAGTATTATGAGTATTCAGCGGCTTCTGCAATTCTTTGGCGCAGCTCGTCTAAATCTTGAATTGGTTCAGAGTACACGTTATCCTTAACCAATTCAACTGTTCGTCCCCGTGTACTTCCCCGTATTTGAACCCACAACCTCGTGCATAAGAAAGAGGCCTTAACCACTGGGTCATCACGAGCTTTTCCTTTTATGAGGGTGTTTAGAAAAGTCATGGCATCACGGTGTGTTTCTAGCAAGGTATTTCGAAATAATTATGAAATTGGTTGACGCCTTTAAAAGATTAGTGCGTTATTGGCACTTCGACTTTAAGCGTATGGGAAATGTGTTGGAGCCGAAGGCTACGATGGCGAAATTAAGTAAACTACTTCATATTACGAAATATTTAGCTACGCTCGAGCTTTTGATCGTTATAGGCATGTGGTGATGCAGAAATAGCAGATAAACTTCCATGGTTTCATACATAAAAGGCTATTTCACCCCCGTAAGCAGAAACTACAGAACGCCACTTGCTACAATCCTTACATACTTCTTTTGCTTCGTTTATGTTCATAAACTTAGTCCTCCACGCACGCCGATTGGCGGGCCTGACTTTTCTAAAGAACATCACCAACAAAGTCACTATATTGATGTCTTTCTATGGGTTCATTCATTACTAATTGTATGGATTTTTGCGGGAAAACTTGATTTGTTTAACAAAACAATTATTTTGAATATCGAAGGATTGAGTCCTAGTAAACCATTTTAGAAAGTATCCGGAAATCAATACCAACACTTGGTCGTCCTGTCACGAATACCCGCTTATAAGAAAAATTTTAAAGTTGTTTTAATGTGTTTTGGATAAATTGATAAGCCGCTCGAGATCGACGATAACTTTGGGAAGGACTCGCGCCCAGCAACAGTTTCAGTCAAACATGTTTTATTACCTTTTTTATATCAATTCCATATATTGCCATCTTGAAAACTTAAATCTTTTCAGTAAAAGAGGTGAAAGACACAACTATGGGACTAGGAAATAGGGACCAATTGGTTCAACCGGGTTTCAGGCTGGCTAAAGTAGATTCATCCTTCATGGGGTACTGTTTAAAATGTTATAATAAAATACCTCCCCACATACTCCAACTGAATGAAACGAAGTTCAAAACCTGTATCAAACGCACACTATGCAGCCAAGCATATTATAAGTTGGAGGATTACATCGACATCTCTGGTTCTGCTCCACAAGGGCGCCTAAACAATTGATTAGCATTCGGAAATATTGTTGGAGCTGCTGAAGATTGTAAAAACTATCTTTGCACTGTATAAATTCAATCTTTTAGTATTGTATAATTGCAAAGCACACGTGTGAGCACTATGTAGTACCTACTATAAAGCTACCCTATACTGGGCAAGTCTGTCATTGACTTGAATGTGCCCTGGCGGCTGAGAGTATGTCACGCTCACTCAAATGTCTCGCTGGTGGTGGCGTGTGTGTTGGATCATTAAGTTCCCTTCAAAATGGTTGAGCTGAATGGTGCTGATCCATACGTCATGTTCGTGAACGGGCGCCGTCAGTGGGGACTGGTCATCTCTTGGCTGCCACGGGTTTTTTTTTTTTTTTTTTTTTTTAATTTTCCGATTTTTATGTTTTTTATTACGGGTCTTTCTACATCGTTCTCACATGTTTAATTTCAATAAGACTGATGTAACAAATTTTCTGTAACCATATTTTTTAAAAGAGTGTCCATGGAGTTTCTTGCCCGTTCTTCTCCATAGGTACCTACTTCGCTTTGGAATGGGCAACTAGCTTCATATTTTTGACTGACCGACCCCTTGACATTTCATAAGTGCCTGTAATGGATTTATTTGAAATAAATGCTTTGAGTTTGAGTTGAGTTTAAAGTCGACTTCTCAATGCGAGTGGTTTAGGTGAAGTGGCATGAAGTTTTGTATCAAATTGGTAACTTATTTCCCATCCAGGGTTATTGTTAAAGGTGACTACAATGACCATTCAAACTCAAACTCAAAGCATTTATTTCCAATAAACCAATTACAGGCACTTTTGAATTGTCAAGGTCGGTCGGTCAGTAAAATGCAGCAAGTTGCCAATTCCAAATCATAGGTACCTATGAAGAAGAACGGACAATAAACTCCACGGACTATCTTTTAAATCCAATTATTTATTTATTTATATTTATTTATATATACTTTATTCTACACCACAAAATTACATAACAAAAAAAGTATCATACTAAAAAACATACAATGGGCGGCCTTATCGCTTTCTGCGATCTCTTCCAGGCAACCTTGGAAAGGACAGTGGTTTGTCTGGACATAAAATGGGGCTGTCAGTGGTGCAAGAAATAAATATACATTAAACTAAAATAGATGCACAGATATATACATATTAAAATATCCTAAGGAATAGATACATAAATACATACATACGAAATATATAAGAAACGTAAATAAATGATAATTACAGTTTACGAAAGCAAGATCACAACGACAAGTAATGATCCTTCACGAGTCTTTTAAACACAAATAACGACTTTCGCGTTTTATTTCGACAGGCCACAAACGAACGGCCTGGACAGTAAAATATGTTTCGAAGAAAGTTGTGGAGTGCTTAGGCATTTTAAGCTTTAAGTTATCCGACGATCTTAAAAATTTCGCGTGGGAGTCGCAAAGAAACTGGAAACGTTTCTTGAGATAGATAGGAGTGGAAGGGGAAAAGAGCACATTATACACCAGGGAAAGAATGTGAGCATTACGGCGAAGGCGAATTGGTAACCACTTGAGCTTCACACGAAATTCGGAATCATGGTCATATTTGCGCAAACCAAATATAAATCATAAACAAAAATTTTGGAGCCGCTCAAGTTTATCGAGTTGGTCTTGGGTAAGGTCAAGATAGCTGGCATCAGCATAGTCAAGGATGGGTAAAAGAAGCGATTGTGCAAGCGCAATCTTAGTAGCAGTCGGCAGAAAATGACGCAATCTCTTCAAAGATGCAGCGGATGCAAATAGCTTGCGGCTAACTTCCTGTAGCTGGGCAGTACAAGAGAAGTTCTTATCAATGAATATCCCTAAGTTTTTAAATTTCTCACTGAAGGGAACAACTGAGTTGTCAAATGAAACTTGAGGAAGAGTCGTCCAGTCGATCCTTGAGACCGTCTTTGAACTGCCTACTACCACAACCTGCGTCTTTATGGGGTTAACCCGTATCCGGGTTCCGTATCTCTTAGCCCAGTCGCATATTAAGGCTAGAACACGATTAATTGTTACGATAGCCTCGGATAGATTTCCAAGAGGAGCTCGCTAGTAAATTTGTAGATCATCAGCATAAAGATGGTAGGAAGAAATTAGTTCGTCGGAGATGGAGTTAACTAAAACTGCGATAAGTAAAGGGGATAGAACACCACCCTGAGGTACACCGGCAGAAGTATTACACCAGGAAGACGAGATCTCTCCAATGCAAATACGTTGCCGCCGACCGAACAGGTAACTACGAAACTAGTCAATTACCGATGGAGATATGTTAAGAGAGCAAAGAATGCCAAGCAAAACATAAAAATCAACAGTATTAAAAGCGTTACTGAAATCTAGCAAAGCTAAGACCGTTAGATTACCGTCTTTCATGGCTGACCTTATATCATCCGTAATGTTCAGAAGCGCTGTGGTGGTGCTATGACCAGGACGGAAGCCAGACTGGAAGGGGTTGAGGAGATTATCAATTATTTATGTTTACAATAAATTGGTTATAAATTATGTTTAGATTATAGAAACGGTTTTTGTCTACGGATGAGTAGACAGAATAATAGATAGAATAGAATACACAAGTAACAGATTTCTTTATCAAAACAAGATGTATGAAAGAAATCTATCACTTTGTCCATTCTATCTGGCATTTTGTCTATTCTTCCGTCAAAAAAACCAGTACACGTAAGAAATTGACAAGTTAAACGTTTTAAAAGAACTGTTAGACATAGGCAGCAATATAGTAGTAGTGACGTCACGACTATGAAACTTCATACTAGCGCCATATATTGTCCGTACCGCGAGATAAGGATGGTAATAATCTTCTCTAAAAACTTTTAAAGCGTGTAGCTTCTTCATATTTTCATCGATTTTACAGATTTTTTCGGTTATCTCATTTTACTATGCTTTCTTTGAAATAACATTATTAGTTCGAACATTTCTAATATCAGTCACCATCCTTAAATAGAAAAACAAAATTCTTTGCATTCTTTTTCACCGCTTAGGTCAATATCTTTACTAAGAAACAGCAGATTTTTGTTTTGACAACCGACTTTACTGCAATTTCAACGATACGGGGCTAATAATGATGGTTTTGCGCGTCAATGTCCCTGCCACCTTGTATATTATATACTTACATACTTTCTTCTTGCAATTTCCATGCAGGTGTAACATCATACTCGCATTATTCCTACATAATTTGATGTAAAATTTTACAAGAGACACTATGTATTCCTCACATTGCTAAAAAAAAAGGAAAAAAAAACAAATAATATGTGAAACCTAGAATAAGTTTGTCACTGTGAGGAGAAATAAACAACTTATTATTATTTATTATTATTGTTAGTATGTTTCGTCTAACTATGACACGTTTGATATATATACTAAATATTAGACTTCTGCTGTTAAATACTTCGATATCAAGCTATAGTCAACTTACCTTGTTGTACGTTTTAAATTACTTGAAATAAAGATTTTGTTACTTTGAAATCTTTTAAGTATTCTGTTAATTAGTTTAGATATTTGTTTACTTGTATGTAATCAAATTGCCGACGTCTAAATTCAACGCAATGCGTGTGACCTTGGGCCGTCACATGAGAACTCGTTTGTGTAGCGATCTCTTGTTCCCTCGCACCTATCGCATCTCGCGGTAGACCCGCCAGGCAGGAGCCCTGCGCCGCACACGCCGGTGCAAGGCACACCGTTCTAATATGGCAAGACGGGCACACACTCGCGACGCTGGACGCTACTAACCGGCCGGCGTGACTTCATGCGTGTGTCCGTCCCTCCGCCATGGTTGTCGCCGTTGTAACGGTTTTAATTTTTTATTTCATTCTGTTATTAATTAAACGTGTAAGTGTTGATTGTCGCTTTTATATATTGTCTACTTACCTATCTAGGTCATATTAGGGCGTGTGCCCATGTGCTCATTGTCTCATATTGCATTTAATAAGTATGCCTTCTGCTTTAATGTTTAGGAAGCAACCTATTTGCCTTTTGCGCTTTGCATTTGGTTAATTATTGTATTTTTCCATTCTCTTAAGATGTGCAAGTCATGTCGTGCTTCTCATATCCATTTTGTAAATTCCGTACTGATACCATCATCATTAGCGCACTAGAAGGTACATCTAGCTTTGCTTATGCTTTGGTGTCACAGTCAGCGGAGATGACCATTATGGCTATCTTGTGACACTCTGGACGTTTAAAGTTCCATCTTACTGCATTCGCCGAAATCAATCCGGGCCACCACCTTCCGGCAAACCCGGGCGTCAACGTGCTCCGCGCCGGGTACCTATTATACCCGCGTGACTGCTTCGATCTCGCTACCTGGGTCTGGCGATACCATCCGCCGACCGTCACCTTCCTGGCATCTGCAGCGTGGCGCACCCGCTGCGGTCATCGTCAAACCAGAATGAGCCAGGAGAGTACTGTGCAACTCCCAAGGGGAATTAAAGATTTTTTTGTGACCATAAACCTACTTACCCCCTTAACTTATTTCTTTAAAAAAAAACACTGCAAACTGAAAAACAACTTTGATTTCGGAACTCGGTGACAAAAAAAAAAGAAAAAACAAACCAAAGACACCGACTTCCGACATTATAGTTATTTTTCACTCTGTTGTATTTTTTTTTAAAGTCGATTGTTTTATTTGTGACAGGAAGTTGTTATAAGATCATCAACACACACTAAGTCGGAAAATACGTATTATTGGAGCTAACTGAAAAGCTGATACAATATCCATTGAAAAAAGAGTTTTCGAAATCCATCCAGAAAGGCCGGAACAAACTCAGAGGTCACAGTCTCTTTTAAAGTCCTGACATAATCTTGGTCAGATCATGACCTTGAAGACCATGTCTGACGTGTAAAAGTGTTTGTACAAACCCACTTACAGAAATAAAAATCATTTATCATTTATGTAGATTGGTATCTGAAATGGTCTTCTGAGAAAAGAACTACACTGATTGAGTGGTGCTGTCCAGTCAGTGCACGCATTTGTCAGTAATCATGGAGCTCAACTCAGAATTGGGATGATGACAATTTTTTCTCTCAATCTCAAAACAAAAATTGTGTGAAAAGCTTAAAGAATTGCCAAGTTATAAACGTTTACAGTAAGTGTTAGACAAGGACAGCACTATTTTAGTATTTAAGTTTAAGTCCTGGCTGGAGGCCTTAATTTATTAGGGCAATCACAGGCAAGTCCGTTTAAGCAGACGACAACCTCATAGGTTGACCTGCGAGATGCCATTCCCAAAAAAAAAAAAAAGGACAGCACTATCGTAGAAGTGACGTCACAAATATGTAACTTCATACTAGCGCCGTACATTGTCCGTACCGCGTGACAAGGACGGCAATAATGCCCTCCAAAAACTTTTAAAGTGTGTATCTTCTTCATATTTACCTTTATTTAACTGATTTTTTCGATTATCTCATTTGTACCATGCCTTCTTTGAAATGACATTATTTTTACGAACATTTTCCAAAGAAAAGACATTTGGGTAGGCCGCATAAATACACAAACTCTCTCTCTCAAGCTAGACCATAACTAATTATAACTGAAAAAAAAAAACATTTAAAAAACACTTTGTCTTCACATTCAAAATTATTACAATAATAAAATACTTTACGAAATAAATTTTCATGTCATTGTATAAATAAAGTCCATCAAAGTCAATGTGTATATAAAAATCCGGAAATAAACTTGGTCAGATCATTTGAGGACCATGTAGCCACCAGTCTGAAATGGTCTTTTGAATAAAAAGTGAACGCATTTGTCAAACATCGTTCAGCTCAATTGAATTTACCTTCTAAATCTTCATCAATTACATTCACAAAAGAATTCCTACTTATTTTTCCCAGACTTTACTTTCATCCGTAAACACCGTACCCTCCCAGACACGGTGCAGTTGGCTAACCACTCATGAGTAAGACGAAACTTTTTCAATTTCCCTGGAAGCTAACTCGTAAAGTACCATTATCCTAAGCTAACAGTACCTGCAGCTGCGTATGATGAGAGCAGTTTCATCAGAAGGAATGAACATCAACAATATTTATGGTATGGGATGTTTGGTGTTGGTATGGGTTATTAGTACCATGGCAACAAAATATTCTGATAATATTCATCTGGTCAAAATAAATCTATCATACAATGGACGATGACTTATATCAGAAATGTTCGAACAAATAATGTAATTCTAAGGAAGGTAAATAAGATAATCGAAAAAATCTATAAAATCAATGGAAATATGAAGAAGCAACAACACGTTTTAAAAGTTTTTGGAGGGGATTATTCCCGTCCTTATCGCGAGGTACGGACAATGTATGACGCTGAAGTTACATGTAGTCGTTACGTCACTTCTACGATAAAATACCAGATTGTATAAAAAATTATCCAATACAAAAATTATAAAAGGAACTGACAGCCCTATTACTTGATAAGTGTTATTATTCAATTAAAGATTTTTTTAGATGACACTACACTTTAGATTTCAAATTTGACAGTATGTGTTTTTTGACATTATAATGCCTGGTTTTAATTATATAATTTTAATTTTATTTTTTGACAATTTTAATTTGACTAAGGTGTTAATTTTTTTGTTAAATTTATTTTCAATATTTGCATGCCTAATTTAAGGTAGATTGTACAGGGATCACAAAGTTTGTAAACACCTAATTTATGTACCTAATTTCTAAGCAAATAAAATATTATGATTATGATGATTATGATAGTGCTGTCTTTGTCTAACAGTGATTTAAAACTTTTATCTTGGCTCTTTTATGTTTTAACACTTTTTTGTAATATTGTTTGAATCATTTTCTTTTTTATGTAGAAAAATCATCATCCCTACTCAAAGAGACTATATACCTAACCTTAAATATTGTAGATATGAAATTGTATTATGAGTACAGAAATATTTAAACACGGTTTCGCATTTTGATCCCTCGGAAGGATTGGCAGACGCGAATGTTATATTAGTCGAGTGCAATAACGTGGGTACAAAACCAGCGTGTCGATTCTGTAAAAGTCTCACCGTGAAGACTTGCGTGGAGTGAGCTGTCAGTGTCATTCCGTCTTGGTCAATCCCTAGCATCAGTTGCACTGACAGCTCACTGCATGCTCACTTCACCTAAGTTTTCACGGTGTGAAGGTTACAGAACAGCACTACAGAATCTGAACTTCTTCCAATAAATTCCTAATGGAATAACGCTGGCCGACCAGGGGACACGTTTGCGACCACAAGGCCAACTAAGACCAAGGCTTCTAATTTTCTAAATAACATACTTCCAATCTTTTGCTTCTTTTCTTTGACAAAAAAAAATCTCTGTGTGGTAAATTAACCTCGTCTAATATATGCCTTCGGCTGATTACCTTTCACCCAGTCCTAGAAAAATCTCTCATACATAGACAAAGCGATTTTTGGCATAGCAACCGAGAATTTTTATTTGATCGTTTTGTATCTCTTCAATCAAGATAAAGTTACAAAAATAACTTTTTTCATAGTAATGGAGCTCTTCGTGAAGTAGGAGACAAGTACGACCGTAGCTCCTTCATCATAATACATATAGACTCACAAACTATACTCCACGAATTCACATGATTCTAGTCCAGGAGGTCTAGAACCATGTGAATATGAAAAAAATGAAATGTGAAAAAATTTGCTCTTCAATAAATTTTGACTGCGCGCTTTTCTATGAAACAGCAGATTTTATTTTTGATAACCGACGAAAAATATAATATATTATGGAAGAACAACTTTTTTTTTTATAACCGACGATTAGCATTGGTAGCTTTTTGAATTGGAAAAAAATCATTTCACATAGATTTTTTTTTTATGACATTGATTCTGTAATTACATTAACTCACACATCATAATTTGTTAAAAATCATCTACTTTTACAATATTTGTAAATATGTGAGTACCATGTATCTGGTAGATAATTAATTTACCAGCCATTGTTTCATATTTCATTGTTATAACCTATTGTGATATAGTAATGTTATTCGAGGTGCATCATCTTCACATATAATTTAAAAAAATCATGTATATGTGCAAAAAAAAAAATTTTTTTTTAAACAGTAACTTTGGAGTTTCTTGCCCATTCTTCTCCATACGAAACTACCTTTTCGAAGGGGCGCGTAGAACCAATCATATTTTAATGTAAATGTTGACGTTAAAAAGTGTCTTAAGTGCCTATTTGAAATAAATGCTTTGACTTTGACTTTGCCGTTGACTCAAACTATAACCTCGCATTCAGTACATTTTTCGTCGGTTATCAAAAATTAAATCTGCTTTATAAATGAAAGTGCGTGGTCAAAACATATGGATGAGCAAATTTTTTTTTAAATAACCGACGATTGACGCTTGTGGGTCTAGAATCATTTACTGAATCCAAGGTGACAGGTTGCGCATCGATGTCGCTACCACCCTGTATATGTTGGTGTAGTTTCCAATAAACAATATTATACTGTCTTCCGACTGCCCCGTTGGTCTCGTGGCCGGGAGCACGAAAGCTGATCGCGGGGTCCTGGGTTCGACTTGTAGACTGTAGATTTATAGACCACTGTTTTGTTTGTTAAGCATACGGTACTTTTTGACGGGCCAACACTGTCCTCCCATACCTATTAAAACTGTAATTTGAAAACATTGTAAAAGTCAATTATTTTAAAAGAGTAACCGTGGAGTTTCTTGCCGGCACTTCTCCAAACGAAACGACCAACTGGAACCGTGCACCTAGCTTCTGACGTTTCATAAGTCCTCATGTAGGTTTAAGTGAAATAAAATATTTAGATTTTTGATTTCAGGGTTTTTTCCATTATAAACAACACTGCCTAATAATAGTTTGGAAGTTGGCGGTGTGATACCCGCGTGGCTCGGAAAGCACGATCTCGCTCCGGTCGTGCCGGATTGGCATCCCATCGTACAATGAGAGTCAGGGATGAGGGAGTGCACCTGTGTCTGCCGCACACATTTTTGCACTATAATATCTCCCGCGACGAAAGCTAGTCTCAGTTTTGATTGGCCGCGATGGCCGAAATAAGATCTGGAGGACTATTATTATTATTATACTGTCTTCTGATTTGAAAGGTTATTGTTATACAGGGTGGAAGGGACATCGACGCACAACCGGTTACCATGGTATCGGTACATGATTCTGAACCCCCCTGAGTTGATTTTTTTTGTCGGTTATTAAAAAAAAAAATCTGCTGTTTCATAGAAAAGTGCAATACCTAGGCGGTCAAAATGTATGGAAAAGCAATAAAAAAAAACGACAAAAAATTTCAACACAGGGGGGCTTAGAATCATGTACTGAGTCCATGGTTACCGGTTGTGGGTCGATGTCCCTTCCACCCTGTATACAAGCACAAGAGGCCTTTTAGCTGTATCATAGTATATCAACACAACTACGATGCCTCGGGTATAAAAGATAATAAATGACAATCACTCATCGGGGATAAATCAACGCTGCTTGTCGGTTTAAATGGTTTTAGTGATGAAAGGGGGATGCCCGTTTTCGGCCCTAAAGGCACAATAACTTACGTATAAGTAAAAAAACGTCGTAATTTCTGTTTATTTAACAAGTTATTCATTTATCCAAAAAAATTTGCAATATTTTTGCAAAAATAAAAAGTACTGAAATGACAAATGACATTCACGGTTGTGGATAACGCAGCAGTGTTGCCAATACTTATCAATTTCGTACACGAAATAATCGATTATGTTTCATGGATTTTTTATTAATAAAATCACATCCTACTTGTTATACGATCTATTATAATATATACGGTGTTATGTTTTTACTTTTGATATTAAATGGACAAACTATTTAATAGTTGATATTGTAATAATGAATAATTAGGATTATAACCAAAAACGATACCACACATTTTAATAAATTCAATTAATGTTTAGCAGAATAAATATCAAATATGACAAAAACGTACTTATCTTCAGTGGGGTTATAGTAGTTATTATAATTTTCAATTAAATTATGAGTCGAATAAAAGTCGATATCGATTTTTTTGTTTTGCTAATGTGGCAACATTGAGTTACGCTGGCCGGCTGTCAAGTCAAGACACAGTCAAGTGTCAAATCACAAAAATCTAAAGAATCTACTTTCATTTTTTGCGTTTGGCTTACTGAGTGTAAATCTTGCAGATTTGTTATTTTAACCATAAAATAAGCTTATTTAATGGATTCCGACGATTATTTTAACCCTAACTTAAATATCCAATGATTGTAAAGCAATAGTGTATAAAGCGTTAGTCAAGATTAAAAACTATTTTATCTAACCCTAAACCCTAACATTTTTGTAAACCAATTCCTTGACCAGTTAATTGTTGAAATTGCATATTACATTATCCATATACTTTAAAATGTGTGCACTCGAGGCCGAAGTGTCTATGGACGGTGGGCAAGTGTTTGTACAAACACTTTTACACGTCAATCATGTTTCAAATACTAGATGAGGTCGGCGTTTCCTATCTGACAACTCTGAGAAGAAAGGTCGAAGCAAACTCAGAGGGCACAGTCTGTTTTAAAGTTCAGACATAATCTTGTTCAGATCATGTGAAGATCATGTGGATTGGTGTCTGAAATGGTCTTTTGAGGAATGAACCACACAGATTGTGTGGACCTGTCCAGTCAGTGCACGCGTTTGTTAGTAATCGTGCAGCTTAACTCAAAACTTTAAGGAGTTCAACGATTCGACGAACAATACCAAAGAAAGAATATTTGGGTACATAAATTACATAAACTGCCAGACCAAGATAAAGAATAAAATTGACACAAAAAAATAACACAATAACCCTTATAATCTTTATATTCACAATAATATAAACAAAAACATAATATTAACAAAGTAAATATTCATGTTACAGTTTAGATTTCAATAAATATTTAAAATCCGGAACTTATATTGATCAGATCATTTGAGGACCACGTAGTTAGAATACTTTTTCGGACTTAAAAGACTATGTTTGGCGCTGGAATAAGACCAAACGAATCAAATTCTGCGCCATTTTATTCTGCCCCGAAGCGGGGCTTCGGAAATTCGTCCAGAATATAACGGTGTGGAACACAATGTTGTTAGTATTAATAAATATTGCCAATTTTGTCAAGAATTTGATTCGTAGGGTCTTCTCAGCGCTGAAGTTACCCCGACATATCTTAACAAATTCCAACGAAGAGGCCCTTAGGCTTTATTAAAAGATAATCGTTTTCAGGGTTCCGTACATCAAAAGGAAAAACGGAATCCTTATAGGCTCTCTTCGTCTTCCGTATGTCTGTCCGTCTGTCTGTCTGTCTGCCAAGACCCTTTTTCTTAGGTATCATGTTGAAATTGATATCAAATACGTAAGTCTACGTTCCTTTGAAGCTCTAAAAATATCAAGCTACTAAGTCAGCGCATTAAAAAATATGGCGATTTATGCGACTTTTTTTGACACGCGCAAATAAATCAAAACTTACAGGGTACTTCCGACCGAGAATCATGACCGGATTTGTACAAAAATATAAAGATTTTTGGAGATGTTAGAATTCTAAATCTTATACTCTTAGGAGCCCAAAAAGTGTCTACATGCATAAATACAATAATTTTATAACCCCGCAATAAAAAATATAATGTTAAAAGTAAATAGCTTAACGAGGGGCTTATTATTTTAACATGAAACGGTGGCTGTCAGTATAAGGGTGGATTTCACCAATGAAACTGAACGCGATCAGCACATAAACTACGTTTAACAGCTGTCAGTGTCATTATTTTCTATGGAATATTGACACTGACAACTCTTGAACTAGGTTTAAAGTGAGTCCCTGATTTATGGGTATTTATTTATCGGCCATATCGTCTTTCAGGTAATCCACACATCGTTTTATGGAAAATGTCACAAATCAAGATAATTTGTCAACTCTTGGCGCAACTGTAAACAACGATTCACATCAGTCATCACTCTTTTGTCTGTCTGTCTGATAGATCCGTTGTCAGTTGTCACATTTTTATAAATACTTAATGGGCAACGAGAAACAACGAAAAACTGATGTTTTCATTTAGATTTTTTTTTAATTATGCGGGGTTTAAAAAATATGTTAAGTATATCAATCTACTCCTTGTAATGTGTTCTCAACATTGGATAACTCAATTTTTTTTTTGTACAAATTAATGTATGTATCTCGCCATGATTTAGCAAGAAGCAAGGTCTCACAGCACAAGTAACGAATAAAGTCCGAAAATTGTTAATTTGCAGTTTTATCACATAAAAACATTTATTTAATTAATTAAAATTAAATTATTAATAAATTAATTACTTGTTATTTAATTGAACGTGATGTATATTGATGTATTAGAGAACATGCTTTTCAACTACTATGTTAAGTTTGTTTTTGGGATTAATTCATCCCAAATTAAAAAGTGCGTGGTTCGACAGGCACTTGGCCGGCTTTTTGTCAAACAATTGGCTTCTGACCTAACGGCTTATAATCATCATCATTTCAGCCAAAAAATATTGGTGAAGGTTGGGTTATCGGTCGGGAATCCGCTGGATGCGAGAAGCACTGGATTGTTGCTTAAATTTACAAAAATATTAAAACATGACACCTCCATTTATAGGTCCCCATCAAAGGCTAAAATAAAAACCGTGTACCTTCACCTCACTCCCATATTGGATGTTTTATTGTTTCCTTTACAGGTCCGTGACGTCAACAATGACGTCGTCGTTTCGCGTATGAGTGACGTGTTGATAAATTATATCGTGGTCGTATCGTCTACGTGAACGGCTTTTATTGGGAATTGTGGCTGCATATGGGCTCATCCCAAGTTTGGCTTCCAAATATTTTTGGTCTCATATTTTTAAGTGGATTTCGTTTTAAAGCGAAACAAGAATTTAAATATGGGTCATAATACCTTGAATCACTTTTCACTCACAACTATCAAGATTTATCTTTGGACCCAGGTTTTTTCAGCCATTTGAATTAAACTTATTCCGATAAAGTTATAGTTCTAAATACAAAAGCGAGAGTCCAAGTTGTAATGTTTTTACTTAGAACGGTTTTGCAGTCTAAGTAATGTTCTAAAAACAAGTTTAAGCTTGGACCAAACTTAGAACTCTGTAATGAGACGGAAATAGTTTAAGGCGAGAATCGTTTATGTTGTCAGCTTCAAGGACAGTGAATGTATTAAATGCATATAAGTAACAACAAATACGTAAATTTAATAAGCTGCTACAAATATTGATTTCAATACTCCCAGATGACCCACATTGCAATAAAAAAGCAGTCAATTTTATGATCTAAATCATTATTTTCCTGATAATTTGATGATAAATACGTTGTTTAATAATGCAATGTTTTTTAATCCTTTAAAAGCCCATCAATTCCTAAGTAGTCACTAACAAGAAACATTCTATTCTGCATTCAGTCCAAAACACAAACCTCATATATTCTATTCCCAAAAACTCCACGTAAAAGCTTAAAGCTCCCTAACAATGTGGTTTATCCCTTAACCTACACCTCTGCCTACCTCAAAAAGGGATAATAGTACGTCATATAAACACATTGTTGACTTACATAAAGTAGGACTCATAAACTTAACGATGAACTTAAGCTACGGCGTAGTGAGCTACGGCGTAGTAAGCTACGTCGTAGTAAACTACGTCGTAGTAACTAGCTACGTCGTAGTAAGCTACGTCGCTCTTAGGTGCTACGAAGCTACGAGGACTAAGATTTAAGATTTTAATGATGTCGAATAGTTCGTTTTTTTTTTGTTTTGCTTTAAGTGTGGCAAGGGGCTTAGTTTATTTAATTTGAAATAAAACTTCTGGAGGAAAAGTCGTGAGAAAAGTTTTGAGTATGAATGTGGATGACTCTAAGGGTAAGGGAAGACCAAAGAACCGATGAATGAACTTTGTGAAAGATAATACGGCTAGAAAGGGGGTGCCTAATAGGGAGTTATGGAAGAAGAAAACATGGTGTACCAACCTCAAAATAATTGGGATAAGAGTGACTTAAACACTCACCGAGTCGCAAAAGTTCCGCCTTGGGGTTTGCCAAAGAGCAATGGAGTGCAGCATTTTAGATGTTAAACGAACTGACAGAGTACGAAACACCACGTCAGCCGCATGCACAGTGACCGCTGGGCAACAGTCTCCACACGGTGGGTGCCTGAGGATGGACGGCACCGCAGAGGCCGGCCCAAGAAGAGGTGTCGAGACGACCAAGATGCATACCGCAAGGGTTGGGTCCAACTGGCTCTGAAGAAGAATGCCTAGAAGGATGTGGGGGAGGCCTTTGCTCAGCGATGCATTTTTATAATGGACAAGAGGATGATGATTTTGAATCGTGCCTTTAAAGTTTGAAAATTTATAATAACAAATAATTATTTTTTTATTCGACCTAAATAAACTATTAATATTAAAAAATTCTTCTACAAACAATATTTTTCCTTCGTGTCCTCTAAAACGAAACTAAAGAACTGATACGATCATAAAATGCTACAGTTTTATATCCCCTCTGTGTTACAATGTTGATATCATTGAGGCGGCATAATTTCCCCGGAGACAGCAGGCAAGCGGCTGTTAAGGTGGTATTAAAAACTGCACCTAAATTATAAAATGGAGTCACGTAATCTTAAAATGTGACGACTCTACTAATACGTCACTTAACATACACATAAACTCAAGCGTTCTTCAATGGGGGTAGCCAGAAACTACAGAACGCCATTTGCTACGATCCTTACACACTCCCAATGCTTCTTTTACGTTCATAAATCTGGTCATACACGTACAAGTTGCAAGTACTACGCACCTGACTTTTCTGAAGAATATCAAAATTAAAATCAAAATTAAAATATTTTATTTCACATAAACCTACATGGGCACTTATGAAACGTACGAAGCTAAGTGCACGGTTCCAATTGGTCGTTTCGTATGCAGAAGAGCCGGCAAAAAACGGATACTCTTTTAAAAATAATTGACTTTTACAATGTTTTCAAATTATAGTGTTAATAGGTATGGGAGGGCATCACGAATAAGGTCACTTGTAAGTATTAAAAAAACAGCCAAACTTTAACTAGGGTGGTGGCTTTCGGTCTGTACAGATGAGGGGAAATTTAAGTTTTTCGCTTGGAAAACTGCCATATATAAGAGCCAGCCAGACAGATTCAATGCTAGATGGACCGATGACCTTGAAAGGTGTCTGGGACAAACTGTTTATGAATGGCGGAGAACCGGGTGATGTGGCACAACTTAGGAGAGCCTTACGTCCAAAACTGGACTGTAATAGGCCGAGTTCATTGTAGTAACAGATTTTAAGGTAGGAACAGTTTTAACACATAATACTTCGCTTCTTCTGTTTTTTTTTATTTTATTTTTTATTCTACTGTTTTCTTTATTTTATTTTTACGAGGTCTCTAACTTATACTGGAAACACACATGATATCCAAGACCGACAGCGAAAGTATACACGGGTCTTGTTTAGGCAGTTTAGGTTGGTTGTCGTTTGAGGGATTAGTAATTAACAGAAACAACGTCCTTTTATACGCTCTGTATATTGACACAAAAATATCAACTCCTTCTGAATAGTGGACTGTGTAGATATGTCGTTAGCAATAGCTAGGTAGGTACACACGCACACATTGATAGACACGGACCCAACATATTAGAATCATTTGGAGAGGTCTCGATGAACAGAAATGGTTACCTGTCTAAGAACTAACAGAATTTATTTATTTATCTGCTTAACTGAAACTCCAATCCTGCCAATATCAAAATGAAATGCTAAATTGAACCTTCATCTAATGTTTGCGAGTGAAAGTTGGATAATAATTTATATGACAGTAATAAACTAAATCTTACTGATTATCTTATTCATGGTCAGCAGTTTATATTCCTTCACCTTTTGACCTCGCTGAATTTGTAAATAAACTCAGATAGTCCTTGTGACCTTTGCAGTATTTCGCTTTTATGGAGATAGAACTAATAAGATATGAAACTATTTATTGAGATGTGGTGGTGTGTGTGAGAAGACTGCCTCGTTGGTCTAGTGGTCGCAATCGCTACTGCTGAGCATGAGGTCCTGGGTTCGATTCACATGTCGGGCAACGTGTTATTGGGTTTTTCTATCTGGAATTTCTCAGTAGCAGCCCGGAGTATGGATTTGTGCCCGGTTGATGGCAATAGGCTCGCCCCCTATCACATAGGACTTAAAAACATAACTGGCGAAATGTGGGTGTACTATAGGTACACCTCTGACCTACTCTTCGGGGAAACAAGGCGTGATGTTATGTTATGTGTGGTAAGATTCTTGTGGAAAATATTTATTTGCACGTTGAAAAATATACAACTATCATAAAGGTCAGGCCCGGCGCATATTTTCCCCATTTTATTTTTATTTTTTGTGTTTGTGTTTATTCTCTGCGTCATGTTTACCGAAAATAAACGTGTTTTCTCTCTTTCTTTCTAACCACAAAAACTCATTAACAATAATTAAGAAAAAGTTGATCGTCATTGAACACTACTCAAGTAATTAAAAACGTCCAATAAAGATTGACTAACAGACGTTAAGATCCATTTATGAACTAGGGTTTTACGAGCGTTTTATTGGCTTTTCATGCGGAAGACTTCTGTGTGAGCCAAGATTTAGCAGAATGTCAGCAAAGTTGGTGGTAACGTTGGCTGCAATGGAAGGTATCTATTTGAATAAAATAATATTTAAAATTGTAATAATACGTCATTTGTTAAAAATTTACTTTTCAACGACTACTAAAACAACTTTAAATCACGATTTGATTCTTCTAATGGGTCAGCTGACATGTATGTATAAGTGTGTAGGACACTTATATTTTGTGAGAAATGTATTTGTTTCGTGTATGCTAATGATAAGTTCCTAATTTAAAAACCCACCAACACTACCTGACCTAGATATAAAACTCAAACCCCTTGTTGGGGATTCGCAATAGTGAACACGACCACGTGAATGCTTATATTACCATAATTAAAACTTTCGAACACCAGATCAAGACGACACTGATGCTTTTCCTCCGAAAATAAATCGACATCCATGTTTTCAGGCGAAATTAACAACCTCATCCCACACAAACCAACACCAATACTGGCTCCAACATTGGTGTCAAACTCTATAAAATTAAGTGTCAGTCAATACACTTAAAACATTCCGTTTTATGTGTTTGTTAGAATTCAAACGTTCTTGAGAGAACACATTTATACAGAATGGGAGGACTGCATTTATAAAGAAAATGGAGTTGGATAAGAAAATAGAATTTTTCAAAAGCTTCATGTTTCAATTCACTCGTCTGCAATAAAGTGGCCGTGTGTCACACCGTAGCGTAGCATTGTAAGTGCTGGGCTAAGTATTTTTTTTTTATTCTAAAGGAACTACACACAACTACAATTTTTAACATAGACATAAGAAATACACAAAACTTAAAGACAATATTGCAGCCCTTTACGCTGTTCACAGATTAACTATAGAGCACTAACAGTGACAATAATCATCGCTAGGTTTACAAACACATTTTCTTTATTTACTAACTGGTAAATTATCTATCGTGTTGTGTACAGTATTTATAAGAAAATAATAAGAAATAGGACAACAAGGAAAATATCCATTGAATATTCAAGAAATTCAATGAAAGGAAAATTATACCATAAATGTTGAAGAAGAATATAAAAATAATATAACATTGAAATTAAATATTAGCCGAAATAGATGCATGCAACTTCGATGACTGGGCAAAACTTTTATATTTTCGAAGGTTAATAATTTAATAAATGTTTAAATCTAAATGAAATACCAAATGTCACGATCTTTACCAAGATTATTATGTCCTTCATAATAAGGAACAACGTGTGCTGACAACACTTATAATAAAATGTTACACTACTTTGTATATATACTCCACACAATATTAGAGATCTCAATATTAGAGTCACTTGTGAGTTGCACATGTTTTTATTGAATAAAATATTGCTAGTATCAATTGCCAAAGCTTTGCTAGTACTCATCCCGAGGGCTGAGGTAGTAATGATACTGTTAAAGTGTTCATTATAAGTGAGTTCAATTACAATATCACAAACTTTTGATTGCGTTTTCACCCCAGTGGATGTCGGAAAATATTCCACGGGAACGTACAACCGGAATTAAACCTATGTTTTAATCCAGGTTAGAACATAACATCACGCCTTGTTTCCCCGAAGGGTTGGGCATAGGTGTACCTATAGTACACCCACATTTCGCCAGTTATGTTTAAGTCCCATGTAATAGGGGGCTAGTCTATTACCATCAATCGGGCACAAATCCAGCCTCCGGGCTGCTATTGAGAAATTCCAGATAGAAAAACCCAATAACACGTTGCCCGACCTGGGAATCGAACCTCATGCTTAGCAGTAGCGATTGCGACCACTAGACCAACGAGGCAGTCTCAGGTTAGAAACAAAAAAATATCTTTTCAAATACACTTGCTCATAAAGTGGCTCTATGGTCACCGCAATTAGGCACAGAATGACACCCATAATCAAACTGTGACATTTTCAACTCACTAGTGAGTTATAGTTTTTTTTATTATTTAGTGGTGGAGTGGCGTTGTTCTTAAAAAAGTTTTTATTCAAAAAAAGATCGTGTTCAATAGAACAAATAAATTAATGTTGCTATTGCTTGTTCATTTCATGCAACTTCTTATTTAAATAGATAATTTTAACTGGTACGTGTTTAATAAATAAAACTTTCACTCAAATATAACTTTTCTTTTCTCTGTAATAGAAGAAAACTTTTAATTTCCCATTTTGTACGTGGCAGAATAGGCGCAAATCCTATGCGCGGTAATTAAAAAAAAACCTCATCCCTCCATCCACCCGTCTGTGGCCGATCGCAATGCGCGCGCATAGGAAAATTGATTAATTTTTCCCGCCATAGCTAATCATTTTTCACAACTCGTTTTCACTATTGAATATATAGTTATTTATTAATTAAAATGTCTACAAGTACTAGTTACGAAGAAAATGATTTATGTTGTACACCGCCCGATATAACATGTGAAGCCAGCGTTATGGAAAGTTTACTACCTGAAAACTCCAAACTCCAGTTAATATTTGTTCTTGGGTTGAATCACAGTTTCATTATAGTAAGTTTTGAATGTTATAACTTAACTTTAAATACTCCTTATTTACAAAAACTTTTTTTTTGTAAAAAGTTTTAAAAAGGCTGAACTTTTATCTTTAGTAACTCTCCGTATACAGAAGGTTCAAGTGACTTGACTTTGGCTTCGTAAAGGGTATTTTTAACGCCCGACGGAAAAGAGGGGTAGATAGGTTTATCATGTGTATCTGTGTGTCTGCCTGCGGCATCATAGCTCCCAAACGGCTGAACCGTCTTTTTTTGTTTTGTTTGAAAGGTGGCTTGATCGAGAGTGTTCTTATGTATGGAAAAAATGGAAGTTGCTCAGCCGTTTTAAGAGCTTTTTGTTTGTGTCTGGGATTTTTTAAATTATAAATCTAACTTGTTATACCCTTGAGAAGAAGGGATTTAAACTCAAGACAATTCTGTTCTTAAGTAGGAATCTCTGACTAAACCAGTGTCGCTATTTAACTGTGATTGTGTTCGGTTAATGGCGATAGGTTTCCTAAGAACATACAGTACTTACAACTATTTTCTTAACGCTTCTAGGTAAACTTCGTGTTTCGTCAGTCGAAGTCGATTGAGCGTCCGGTCTGCACCAAGTGCAAAGGGCAACTGATAGAAATCCGAAGACTGACGAAACACGAAGTTTGCCGAGGGACATTAAGAAAATATACTGTGCATAAATGGTGAAATGTGGGTTTACAAAACATCTCTATCTTCCCTCTCCGGGAATACTGGAGTTACGGTACAGGACGTAATAAACTCGCAGCGGGATGTTTTCGCGAACCGGATCTTCAACGCACTGCTAAGCGCGGAGAGTTGAAAATCCAACGATGTGTCTTTCCACTCTATTGGATTCTCAATGCTCGGTTCAACACCGATGGTTGAAAATTCAGTATATCCAGTAAATCCATAACTCGATAATTATTTTACTTTATCTCTCTTCGATTCATTATCCTACAATTCTACTATGTATTATAAATGTAAAAGTTTTTATGTTTGGATGTTTGTTACTCAATCACGCGAAACTAGATTTGAATGATAAGAGAATGCCCATTTTTGTGACCGCCACCGTTGCATATAAAATGTGCTTTTATTTTGTGGGGATTTTGTTGTTCTTTTGATTTTCTGTTCAGTTTTGGGGTTGGTTTTGTAACAAATCTTTCGCCAAAAAACAATGGTCATTCCTTAACAACAATTTGATTTGAACTCACTTACGACAAGAGAAAATAGTTCCGACAAACCAATGAATGATTCCAAATAAATAATATTACCTAAACAGGTAGGACAGGTCATGCTAAATGTAGGATCATCATCATCGTTTCACCCGAAAGACGTCCACTGCTGGACATAGGCCTCCCTCAAGCACCGCCACGACCGGTGCGGTGCTTCCCGCATCCAGCAGATTCCTGCGACCTTTACAAGGTCATCGGTCCAACTTGTGAGAGGCCTTCCAGCGCTAAGTTATCCGGTAGTGTTCTCCATGCATTATTAAAACCATACTGTGATCGCCAATGCGGCACAAATAATTGAAAATCGCGTTTAATCCGCGCATTTGCAACTTCAACCACCCATCGACACATTGTAATACATTTTGATTGGGTTGTCTGGTCTGTGGTTAACTGATTTTCGCCTTCCAAAAGAACTCAGGCGCTCATACGCTTTAGAGCCACGGCTGTGCAATTCGCCAATTACATCTCTGAAGCCTACATTTCCAATGATATCTAAAATAAAAACATCTCCAGGCATAAAATAATTTCTTAATAAATTTGAGTTGATTCATAGCTAAATTCAGTGGACATAATGTCCGAGTCACGTTTTGTTGCCGGGAATGGGCCAAGTGATTACACAATAAATCCATCACAGCAGACAAACAAAAATGGTTTTACCAAACAGTTAAAGAGGTTAGGTTTGATTTTATTGACATGAACTACTCATTAGAATATTTTTTAATGAGCTGTATTGCAATATGTGGTAAGCTAGCGACCTCGACCATTGATTCTTGCCTGAGCAACTGGCAGCAAGTTCGTCATGCTCCCTGAGATGTCACTGCTTGCGGTAGCGTCGGGGGTCGGGTTTCCTCCTTCCCTCAAATATGGCGAGGGGGGTTATGGCTGATCTTTGCGTTACGCTCGTGAACGGGTGCTGCTTGTGGTGACTGGTCGTCTTGCTCTCTATGGTTTTATTATTGTTACAGTAATGGGGAAGGCAACTGTCAAAGTGGCGATGTATAAGATTGTTCCAAAATAGCTGTCTAATTGTATAGCATCCTAGAGAAGATGTTCACAAATAACATAGAAATTACAAAGTGTTGTGTAATTGGGTGTTAAAACGTAGGCAAACAGAAATTTCCAATAAATCATATTAAAAGAAGAAAGTGGATAGCTGCCGTAAGGATTAAAAACTTTGAGCCTACTAGGACGACGAGGTTATGTCGAGATCATTTCAATGAAAATGATTACCAAAGATTAAGTGTGAGTACAAGTGGGTGTTATAAACGATAGTTCTTATATTTAAGCTAGTATCTATATACCTACATTGTTAATATTACATAATATCTTTAAATATTTATCATTGTTCATCTTGTTTTAAGGTTTGCCCTGTGTACACAATTTTTTAAAGAAAGAATCAGTACCAAGTCTCTTTTCATGGAACCAGAAAAGGATATTAGCCCGTGCTCCTGCGAGAGACGAAAGACATGCTAAGAGAAACATTCAAAACAATCTTGATAAATGATTTTTATTTCTGTATGTGGGTTTGTACAAACACTTTTACTCGTCAAACATTATTTTTTTTACTAGATGAGGTCGGCGTTTCCTATCTGACTACTCTGAGAAGAAAAGCCGAAACAAACTCAGAGGTCACAGTCTCTTTTAAAGTCCAGACACAATCTTGGTCAGATCATGTTAAGACCATGTGGATTGATGTCTGAAATGGTCTTGTGAGGAAAGAACCACACAGATTGAGTGGGCCTGTCCAGTCAGTGCACGCATTTGTCAGTAATCGTACAGCTCAACTCAAAACATAAGGAGCTCAACGATTCGACGAACAATACCAAAGAAAGGACATTGGGTAGGCCGCATAATTACTCAAACCGCCAGACCAAGATTACGATTAAAACTAATTGAGATAATAAAAAATAAAAAACAAAAGTAAAAAAAAATTACCCACATAGTTTAACATTCACAATAATAACAATAAAATAATACCTAGGTAAGTATTCATGTCATTGTTTATTTTACAGATCATATGAGGACCATGTAGGTAGATGTCTGAAATGGCCTTTTGAGGAAAGAACCATACAGATTTGAGTGGGCCTGTCCAGTCAGTGCACGCATTTGTCATTAATCGTGCAGCTCAACTCAAAACGTAAGGAGCTCAACGATTCGACGAACAATACCAAAGAAAGGACATTTGGGTAGGCCGCTTTCTTTTCCAACATCTTTCAAGCAATCAAAACCCACATCCTTCTATTTATCAGAATCCACAATATAATGGAATACTAAAGAGAGTTAGAAATTTCTCCTCTTGTTACACCTGTTGATTGTGGTGTCAATGTTAACAATAAAAATAACAAAACATCAGTTTCTACTCAGACTGCCACAATGCTGTCTCTTTTTTCAGCAGACCTTTTATTAAGTCATGTTGAGTCTGTCAAGTTTTACACTGGACTATGAGAAATTTTAAATTTCTTTTTTCAACATTTCAGCCTATGGCAGATCATTTGAAATACAGGTTTGAATGGGGTAAGCGGAGTTTCTACTGAACAGCTTTATTAAGACCTATAGATATTAAATATTTTTATATGTATAATGTTATGCAATTTCCGAGAGTGTATCACAAATAAAACTCATAAATAACTTAGTTGTTTTTATTATATTATAACAATCTTTGTACAGATATTTATTCATAATTTAAGCCTTTATATCGTTATTGTAAAATAATCTAACTTTTTATAATGTGTTTTCTATGAACAACTCTCTTTTTCAATATAAATAAATTACAGAATTTTCTGCCACTGCAATACATTTGTCCTTGTACTTGAAAGTCATTTAAGAATGTCAATCGAGGTAGGGAGCTGGCTGCTACTCCAGTTCTTTTTGACGATTGGGTTACTCACAAAGATGCCAGCCAAATAATTTGTGACAGTACAGTTCGAAAGTTAGAAGCATTTATGAATGGCCGAACGTCCTGGTATATGAACGTTCGGCCAACCTGTATCTCCATAACTGATGATCTAAGAGAAACTGTTACTGAGTAAGGATTTAGTGACGATTTGGTGACAAACAACTACAACTTTACTCACCGGTTAAAAGTAAAATGAACTTTAGTTCCCGGATTATCAAGACGTTCGGCCAACCTGATCTCCATAGCTAAGGACCTGAGAGAAACAGTAAATGAATAAAGATTTAGTGACTGGCACTGAAACGATTTTTATTGCTTTAGTTTTTTTTTTGTGACAACCCCATTCAATAGTAAATTGAAAATTAAACATATAACCTCAAAAACATCAAATCGTCACAAAAAACTGGAGTAGCTGCCAGCTCCCTACCTCAATTAGCCGAACGTTCTGATGTACATCTTAACTTTTACTCGTAACGTTACAAGTAAAATTAATTTCAGCTCCCGGAATATCAGGACGTTCGGCCAACCTGATCTCCATAACTGAGGACCTGAGAGAAACCGGTAATGAATAAAGATTTAGTGACGGCAGTGACACGATTTTTTATTGCTGCAGTTTTTTTTTCTGACGACCCCATTCAATTGTAAATTGAAAATTAAACATTGGTATTATCGATTCCTTCACAACGAAGAAGCTTAGAGGAACCGTTAATGAATAAAGATCCAGATAACTTAGAAACATGGATAACCTTGTATCTGAGTTATATGGAATCTGTTAATTCACATATCGAGTTTGAGCTATGAAAGCAACGAGATATTTACAATAGCATGCTTATTTGAGCTTGCTGTTCACAGCTAAAAAAAAAAAAAATCTAATCATGAGGTCCTGGGTTCGATTACCAGGTCGGGCAAAGTGTTATTGGGTTATTCTAACTAGAATTTCTCAATAGCAGCCCGGAGGCTGGATTTGTGCCCGGTTGATGGTAATAGACTAGCCCCCTATTGCATGTGACTAAATCATAACTGGCGAAATGTGGGTGTACTATAGGTACACCTCTGCCTAACCCTACTGAGATTACAGGCGTGATGTAATGTATGATATTATGCTAATCATTTCAAGAAAATATTGGTTCGCGTCATTTGATTCATAAAAACGCAATTTCTCATAACGTAGAACCAATCCTTGCTTCTCACCAATAGAATGACATAACGTGAAAACAGGTCGAGACCTAATTTGTAAAGCTTATCTTTCTACGCTTTCTTATTCATCACATAAAAAGTATTTTCTATGAAAAGTTTTTTCATGATTTTCTTGGCAACGTGTTTGATTAAAAACAATTTAAACAGAAAAAATCGAATATTCTTATAAGATAGACTTCCAACCTATGTAAAATAAGGAATCAAATTTATTTATTACGCAAATTTGCCCTGTTAAAGCTATTTTATTCAACTGTTAAGAACTGACAATTGTGTTTTGAATATGCTTACAATAAGGATGATGATTTTTTTAATATTTTTAACACAAAAAATAGTTGTTTGCAAATAGTGCAAACAATATTATAGAAGTTTAAGAGCTTACGAAATTGCCAAGTTTTAAAACGTTCAAAATAACTGATAGACAAAGACAGCACCATCGTAGAATTGACGTCACGACTATGTAACTTACCGTACCGGCAATAATCCCCTCCAAAAACTTTTGAAGCGTGTAGTTTCTTTATATTTCAATCGAAATAACAGATTTTTTCTCGAATCGAAGCTGAAGACAGGGCGCTAAGTTGAAGACAGGGCGCTAAGCTGAAGACAGGGCGCTATGGTGCTCATTAGGTGAGGCCTATGTCCAGCAGTGGACTAGAATAGGCTGATGATGAACAGATTCAATTTTCTCATTTTACGAAGCCTTCTTTGAAATAACATTATTTGTTTGAACATTTCTAATATTCGACATCATTCCTATTTAAGTTGGTACACAATTTGCTTAACAATTAATTTCCCTATTTCGCGAAGATGGTGTAAGCTCAACACGAGCATCACGACAACCTTAGAAATGAGTTTTGTCGATGGAAGAATAGACATAATGATGACAAACTGTAATTTTGTCTATTCTTCCATTGATGAAACCCAGTCATGGTACGCGTGCAGGATATCAAACTCACGACCTCTGTCTAGCCAGTATCACTTTGTTTGCAATCTGGTTATTTTCCAATCGCAGACACCCGTAAAATAAACATAAAACTGTAAATAAACTCGAATATTTCGAATTCACTTGGTAGTGTCTGATTGAATATGTAAGCATGTCTCCTGGTGTCTCTGTTACAGGGTGTAAACAGAACCGTCTCAAAACCCGTCATCTACACATTCTGCATGACATCAAAGATTCTTGCTAGGAAACCAGTTTTATTGATGGTGCGAAAATTATTTTCGATAGTGCGAATGTAACGCACGCAAAACATTGTGCCCATGGACGCATGCAACAATACAGGGAAAGTTTTAAATGTAGTTTAACTTTATACTTTAACTAACCTCATAAATTATATTCCCAAAAACTTCACGTTAAAGCTCCCTAACAATGTGGTTTATACCTCTGCCTACCTCAAAAAGGGATAATAGTACGTCATATAAACACATTGTTGACTTACATAAAGTGGGACTCATAAACTTAACGATGAACTTAAGCTACGGCGTAGTGAGCTACGGCGTAGTAAGCTACGTCGTAGTAACTAGCTACGTCGTAGTAAGCTACGTCGCTCTTAGGTGCTACGAAGCTACGAGGCCGCAGCGTAGCGGTTTAAGATTTTAATGATGTGGAATGTTTTGTTTGTGTTTTGCTTTAAGTGTGGCAAGGGGCTTAGTTTATTTAATTTGACATAAAACTTCTGGAGGAAAAGTCGTGAGAAAAGTTTTGAGTGTGAATGTGGATGACTCTAAGGGTAAGGGAAGACCAAAGAACCGATGAATGAACTTTGTGAAAGATAATACGGCTAGAAAGGGGGTGCCTAATAGGGAGTTATGGAAGAAGAAAACATGGTGTACCAACCTCAAAATAATTGGGATAAGAGTGACTTAAACACTCACCGAGTCGCAAAAGTTCCGCCTTGGGGTTTGCCAAAGAGCAATGGAGTGCAGCATTTTAGGTGTTAAATGAACTGACAGAGTACGAAACACCACGTCATCCGCATGCACAGTGACCGCTGGGCAACAGTCTCCACACGGTGGGTGCCTGAGGATGGACGGCACCGCAGAGGCCGGCCCAAGAAGAGGTGTCGAGACGACCAAGATGCATACCACAAGAGTTGGGTCCAACTGGCTCTGAAGAAGAATGCCTAGAAGGATTTGGGGGAGCCTTTGCTCAGCGATGCATTTTTTATAATGGACAAGAGGATGATGATTTTGAATCGTGCCTTTAAAGTTTGAAACTTTATAACAACAAATAATTAATATTTTATTCGACCTAAATAAACTATTAATATTAAAAAATTATTCTACAAACAATATTTTTCCTTCGAGTCCTCTAAAACAAAACTAAAGAACTGATACGATCATAAAATGCTACAGTTTTATATCCCCTCTGTGTTACAATGTTGATATCATTGAGGCGACATAATTTCCCCGGAGACAGCAGGCAAGCGGCTGTTAAGGTGGTATTAAAAACTGCACCTAAATTATAAAATGGACTGACGTAATCTTAAAATGTGACGACTCTACTAATACGTCACTTAACATACACACATAAACTCACGCGTTCTTCAATGGGGGTAGCCAGAAACTACAGAACGCCGTTTCCTACGATCCTTACATACTCCTAATGCTTCGTTTACGTTCATACATCTGGTCATACACGCACGCCAGTTGCAAGTACTACGCACCTGACCTTTCTGAAGAATATCAAAATTAAATTATTTTATTTCACATAAACTTACATGGGCACTTATAAAACGTCCGAAGCTAAGTGCACGGTTCCAATTGGTCGTTTCGTATGCAGAAGAGCCGGCAAAAAACGGTTACTCTTTTAAAAATAATTGACTTTTACAATGTTTTCAAATTATAGTGTTAATAGGTATGGGAGGGCATCACGAATAAGGTCACTTGTAAGTATTAAAAAAACAGCCAAACTTTAACTAGGGTGGTGGCTTTCGGTCTGTACAGATGAGGGGAAATTTAAGTTTTTCGCTTGGAAAACTGCCATATATAAGAGCCAGCCAGACAGATTCAATGCTAGATGGACCGATGACCTTGAAAATGTGTCTGGGACAAACTGTATATGGATGGCGGAGAACCGGGTGATGTGGCACAACTTAGGAGAGCCTTACGTCCAACACTGGACTGTAATAGGCCGAGTTCATTGTAGTAACAGATTTTAAGGTAGGAACAGTTTTAACACATAACACTTCGCACTTCTTCAGTTTTTTTAATATTATTAGAGTCGACTTATATTTTTTTACGCACGTGTTTCTGTCACAAATATTCCTACTTTTTTCTTTATTTTATTTTTTACGAGGTCTCTAACTTATACTGGGAACATACATGATATCCAGGACCGACGGCGAAAGTATACACGGGTCTTGTTTAGGCAGTTTAGGTTGGTTGTCGTTTGAGGGATTAGTAATTAACAGAAACAACGTCCTTTTATACGCTCTGTATATTGACACATTGACTGTGTAGATATGTCGTTAGCAATAGCTAGGTAGATACACACGCATACATTAATAACTACGGACCCAACATTTTAGAACCATTTGGACAGGTTTCGATCAACAGAAATGGTTACCTGTCTAAGAACTAACAGAATTTATTTATTTATCTGCTTAACTGAAACTCCAATCCGACCTCTGCTAATATTAAAATCAAATGCTCAATTGAACCTTCATCTAATGTTTGCGAGTGAAAGTTAGGTAATAATTTATATGACGGTAATAAAATAAATCTTAGTTATTATCTTATTGATAGTCAGCAGTATATATTTTACTACCTTCACCTTTTGACCTCGCTGAATTTGTAAATAAACTCAGATAGTCCTTGTGACCTTTGCAGTATTTGGCTTTTATGGAGATAGAACTAATAAGATATGAAACTATTTATTGAGATGTGGTGGTGTGTGTGAGAAGACTGCCTCGTTGGTCTAGTGGTCGCAATCGCTACTGCTGAGCATGAGGTCCTGGGTTCGATTCACAGGTCGGGCAACGTGTTATTGGGTTTTTCTATCTGGAATTTCTCAGTAGCAGCCCGGAGTCTGGATTTGTGCCCGGTTGTGATGGCAATAGGCTCGCCCCCTATTACATAGGACTTAAAAACATAACTGGCGAAATGTGGGTGTACTATAGGTACACCACAAGGCGTGATGTTATGTTATGTGTGGTAAGATTCTTGTGGAAAATATTTATTTGCACGTTGAATAATATACAACTATGATAAAGGTCAGGCCCGGCCAACAGCTTCTACATGCTTATTTTCATTAAAAAAACATTACTCTAGTAAGGATTAAAGGACTGGAACCGAAACAAATGACATGATGTTACCTAGGTACAGGTAATCAACGAGAAACTGCATTAAGGATCTTAGACAGGAAATCATCCCCTTTCACAAGAAAGAAGGAAGGGTTGATGACAATCAACCGATGATAGCTGGGGCTCTGCCTCGCTTATGGTCGTAGCATTATGCTAAGCGATGGCCGTTTTGCATGGATTGTCAAAACATGCGTATACATGCAAATTAAGCATGCAGGATGTCACAATATAAATCTTTCGTACGTACATATTTCACCCGTAAGGCGTACAAATTTACAAAAAAAAAAAAAAAAAAACACATAATGTCATTCAATAAGTCATCTATATTCACGATTTTTTCCCCATCTTGTTATTTTTTGTGTTTGTGTCCATTCTCTGCGTCATGTTTAACGAAAATAAACGTGTTTTCTCTCTTGCTTTCTAACCACAAAAACTCATTAACAAAATAATTTAAAAAAGTTGATCATCATTGAACACTACTCAAGTAATTAAAACGTCCAATAAAGATTGACTAACAGTCGTTAAGATCTATTTATGAGCTAGGGTTTTACGAGCGTTTTATTGGTTTTTCATTGTGAAGACTTCTTTCTGTGTGAGCCAAGCTTTAGCAGAATGTTAGTTAGAAAGTTGGTGATAACGTTGGCTGCAATGGAAGGTATACATTTGAATAAAATAATATTTAAAATTGTAATAATACGTCATTTGTTAAAAATTCACTTTTCAATGACTACTAAAACAACTTTAAATTTCGATTTGATTCTTCTAATGGGTCAGCAGACATGTATGTATAAGTGCGTAGGACACTTATATTTTGTGAGAAATGTATTTGTTTCGTGTATGCTAATGATAAGTTCCTAATTAAAAAACCCAACAACACTACCTGACCTAGATATAAAACTCAAACCCCTTGTTGGAGAGTCGCAATAGTGAACACGACCATGTGAATGTTTCTATTATCAAAATTAAAACTTTCGACCACCAGATCAAGACGACACTGATGCTCTTCCTCCGAAAATAAATCGACATCCATGTTTTCAGGCGAAATTAACAACCTCATCCCACACAAACCAACACCAATTCTGGCTCCAACATTGGTGTCAAACTCTATAAAATTAAGTGTCAGTCAATACACTTAAAACATTCCGTTTTATGTGTTTGTTAGAATTCAAACGTTCTTGAGAGAACACATTTATACAGAATGGGAGGACTGCATTTATAAAGAAAATGGAGTTGGATAAGAAAATATAATTTTTCAAAAGCTTCATGTGTCAATTCACTCGTCTGCAATAAAGTGGCCGTGTGTCACACCGTAGCGTAGCATTGAAAGCGCTGGGCTTCGTATGTTTTTCATTCTAAAGGAACTACACACAGCAAAAAATTATAACATAGACATGAGAAATACACAAAACTTAAAGACAATACTCGTATTGCAGCCCAGTACGCTGTTCACAGATTAAATATAGAGCACCAACAGTGAAAATAATCATCGTTAGGTTTACAAACGCATTTATTTTCTTTATTAACTGGTAAATTAACTATCTATTCGTATATCAAGTAATAGGACGAAAAGGGAAAATATACAATGAGTATTCAAGAAAGCCCCATAGGAATTATATAACATTGAAATTAAATATTGATTTGGGGTGACTGAAAACTTGCAATCTGGATTTCCGGAGCCGAAGTAGATGCATCAACATCGATGACTGAGCAAAACGTTTCTATTCTCCAGGGCTAATGATTTAATATATGTTTAAATCTAAATGAAACACCAAATGTCAAGATCTATACCAAGATTATGATGTCCTTCATAATAAGGAACAACGTATGCTGACAACACTTATAATAAAATATTACACTACTTTGTATATATATTCCACACAATATTAGAGATCTCAATATTAGAGTCACTTGTGAATTTCACATGTTTTTATTGAATAAAATATTGCTAGTATCAACTGGCAGAGGGGGTGAGGGATGAGGTATTTTCCGACACCCCCTGGTGAGATATGAGGTAGGAATAATACTGTTAAAGTGTTCATAATAAGTGAGTTCAATTATAATATCACAAACTTTTGCTTGCGTTTTCGCCCCCATGGATGTCGGGAAATATTCCACGGGAACGTACAACCGGAATTAAACCTATGTTTTAATCCAGGTTAGAAACCAATAAATATCTGTGTGCCAAAAGACATTGACCAAAATCAAAATCACTGTATAAGTAAAATATACTCTTGCCTCGTAGGTCTAGTGGTCGCAAGAGCTACTGCTGAGCATGAGGTCCTGGGTTCGATTCCCAGGTCGGGCAGAGAGTTATTGGGTTTTTCTATTTAGAATTTCTCAGTAGCAGCCCGGAGTCTGGATTTGTGCCCGGTTGATGACACGAGCCTATTGCCATCAACCTGGCCCCCTATTACATGGGACTTTAGCATAACTGGCGAAATGTGGGTGTACTTTAGGTACACCTCTGCCTAACCCTTCTGGGATTACATGCGTGATGTTATGTTATACTCTTAAAAATATACTCCAGTTAATATTTGTTCTTGGGATGAATCAGAGTTTCATAATAACGACTTTACTGGAAACCAAATGGATGACATAATATCAATTATTGACAGAGATACTCGCAGACAGTATAACTTTTCATTCGAGAAATTAATCCACACCTCTGTGATTACTGGTTAAGTGGATCTAAACGGTCTTTTGAGTGGGCCGTTGAAAACGGAGACGAGCACGGGGATCACCGCACGGCAATGCACAATTTGTCCTTGATTTATTAATTTTCACTTACGGAGTAAAATTTGAGATAGTTCATTGGGTTAAGGGCGCTCAACCTCCAAGAGACACTTGTTCTGGACTATGCCTGGGAACGGTGATACTGAAGATCAAAGTTTAAACTTTTTACAAAAAAAGTTTTTAATGTTTTAACTTTTTTATTATTATTATTTGAGATGGGTTTGCTCTTGACTATAGTCTAGGTCAGAGGTGACAGAGACAAAGTCTACGATGGAGTGAGCTTACCCAGAAGAAGCCTGTTCACTCCAACTTTGACGAGATTCGGGGACTTAACTTTAAATACTTTACGATCCCTGTATTGTTGCTTGTGTCCGTGGGCACAATGTTTTTTTTTGCATGCGTTACATTGCGCACTATCGAAAATAATTTTCGCATCAACAATAAAACTCGTTTCACAGCAATAATTTTTGCACAAAGTTACTTAGTTTTATGTAAAGAATGCGTAGATAACAGGTTTTGTGACGGGTCTCTTTACAACCTGTAAAAGAGACACTAGGACAGATGCTGACATATTCAATCAGACACTACCAACGATAAAACCATCTGTGAATTTGAAACTGGCTAGACAGAGGTCGTGAGTTTAATATCCTGCACGCGTACCATGACCGGGTTTCGTCAATGGAAGAATAGACAAAATTACAGTTTGTCATCATTATGTCTATTCTTACATCGACAAAACTCGTTTCTATGATTGTCGTGTTGCGCGTGCTGAGCTTACACCATCTTCGCGAAATCGGGAAATTTAATGTTAAGCAAATTGTGTACCAACTTAAATAGGAATGATGACGAATATTAGAAATGTACAAACAAATAATGTTATGTACACAACAAAGAAGGCTTCCTAAAATGAGACAGTTAAAAAAATCTGATAAATCGATTGAAATACGAAGAAACTACACGCTTTATACGTTTTTGGAGCGGATTATTCCCGGTACGGACAAAGTATGGTGCTCGTATGAAGTTACTTATTCGTGACGTCAATTCTACGATGGTGCTGTCTTTGTCTATCAGTTATTTTGAAAGTTTTAAAACTTGGCAATTTTGTAAGCTCTTACACTTCTATAATATTGTTTGCACTATTTGCAAACAACTATTTTTTGTGTTAAAAATATTAAAAAATCATCATCCTTATTGTAAGCATATTCAAAACACAATTTTCATTTCTTAACAGTTGAATAAAATAGCTTTAACAGGGCAAATTTGCGTAATAAATAAATTTGATTCCTTACTTTACATAGGTTGGAAGTCTATCTTATAAGAATATTCGATTTTTTCTCTTTAAATTGTTTTTAATCAAACACGTTGCCAAGAAAATCATGAAAAAACTTTTCATAGAAAATACTTTTTATGTGATGAATAAGAAAGCGTAGAAAGGTAAGCTTTACAAATTAGGTCTCGACCTGTTTTCACGTTATGTCATTCTATTGGTGAGAAGCAAGGATTGGTTCTACGTTATGAGAAATTGCGTTTTTATGAATCAAATGACGCGAACCAATATTTTCTTGAAATGATTAGCATAATATCATACATTACATCACACCTGTAATCTCAGTAGGGTTAGGCAGAGGTGTACCTATAGTACACCCACATTTCGCCAGTTATGATTTAGTCACATGCAATAGGGGGCTAGTCTATTACCATCAACCGGGCACAAATCCAGCCTCGGGGCTGCTACTGAGAAATTCTAGATAGAAAAACCCAATAACACTTTGCCCGACCTGGTAATCGAACCCAGGACCTCATGATTAGCATTTTTTTTTTTAAACAGCAAGCTCAAATAAGCATGCTATTGTAAATATCTCGTTGCTTTCATAGCTCAAACTCGATATGTGAATTAACAGATTCCATATAACTCAGATACAAGGTTATCCATGTTTCTAAGTTATCTGGATCTTTATTCATTAACTGCCTCGTTGGTCTAGTGGTCGCAATCGCTACTGCTGAGCATGAGGTCCTGGGTTCGATTCCCAGGTCGGGCAACGTGTAATTGGGTTTTTCTATCTGGAATTTCTCAGTAGCAGCCCGAAGTCTGGATTTGTGCCCGGTAGATGGCAATAGGCTCGCCCCCTATTACATGGGACTTAAACATAACTGGCGAAATGTGGGTGTGCTATAGGTACACCTCTGCCCAACCCTTCGGGGAAACAAGGCGTGATGTTATGTTTATGTGGTCCTCTAAGCTTCTTCGTTGTGAAGGAATCGATAATCCCAATGTTTAATTTTCAATTTACAATTGAATGGGGTCGTCAGAAAAAAAAACTGAAGCAATAAAAAATCGTTTCACTGCCGTCACTAAATCTTTATTCGTTACCGGTTTCTCTCAGGTCCTCAGTTATGGAGATCAGGTTGGCCGAACGAGTAAAAGTTAATATGTACATCAGAATGTTCGGCTAATCGAGGTAGGGAGCTGGCAGCTAATCCAGTTTTTTGTGACGATTTGATGTTTTTGAGGTTATATGTTTAATTTTCAATTTACTATTGAATGGGGTCGCACAAAAAAAAACTAAAGCAATAAAAATCGTTTCAGTGCCAGTCACTAAATCTTTATTCATTTACGGTTTCTCTCAGGTCCTTAGCTAAACCTTTTACCAAAATGTGTTACAATGTGTCGATGGGTGATTGAAGTTGCAAATGGTCGGATTGAACGCGATTTTAAATTTATTGTGCCGCATTGGCGATCACAGTATGGTTTTAATAATGCATGGAGAACACTACCGGATAACTTAGCGCTGGAAGGCCTCTCACAAGTTGGACCGATGACCTTGTAAAGGTCGCAGGAATCTGCTGGATGCGGGAAGCACCGAACCGGTCGTGGCGGTGCTTGAGGGAGGCCTATGTCCAGCAGTGGACGTCTTTCGGGTGAAATGATGATGATGATCCTACATTTAGCATGACCTGACCTACCTATTTAGGTAATATTATTTATTTGGAATCATTAATTGGTTTGTCGGAACTATTTTCTCTTGTCGTAAGTGAGTTCAAATCAAATTGTTGTTAAGGAATGACCATTGTTTTTTGGCGAAAGATTTTTTACAAAACTAACCTCAAAACTGAACAGAAAATCAAAAGAACAACAAAAACCCCACAAAGTAAATGCACATTTTTTATGCAACGGTGGCGGTCAGAAAAATGGGCATTCTCTTTTCATTCAAATCTAGTTTCGCGTGATTGAGTAACAAACATCCAAACATAAAAACTTTTACATTTATAATACATAGTAGAATTGTAGGAAAATGAATCGAAGAGAGATAAAGTTAAATAGTTATCGAGTTATGGATTTACTGGATATACTGAATTTTCAACCATCGGTGTTGAACCGAGCATTGAGAATCCAATAGAGTGGAAAGACACATCGTTGGATTTTCAACTCTCCGCGCTTAGCAGTGCGTTGAAGATCCAGTTCGCGAAAACATCCCGCTGCGACTTTATTACGTCGTTTACCGTAACTCCGGTATTCCCGGAGAGGGAAGATAGAGATGTTTTGTAAACCCACATTTCACCATTTATGCACAGTATATTTTCTTAATGTCCCTCGGCAAACTTCGTGTTTCGTCAGTCGTCGGATTTCTATCAGTTGCCCTTTGCACTTGGTGCAGACCGGACGCTCAATCGACTTCGACTGACGAAACACGAAGTTTACCTAGAAGCGTTAAGAAAATAGTTGTAAGTATTGTAAGTTCTTAGGAAACCTATCGCCATTAACCGAACACAATCACAGTTAAATAGCGACACTGGTTTAGTCAGAGATTCCTACTTAAGAACAGAATTGTCTTGAGTTTAAATCCCTTCTTCTCAAGGGTATAACAAGTTAGATTTATAATTTAAAAAATCCCAGACACAAACAAAAAGCTCTTAAAACGGCTGAGCAACTTCCATTTTTTCCATATATAAGAACACTCTCGATCAAGCCACCTTTCAAACAAAACAAAAAAAGACGGTTCAGCCGTTTGGGAGCTACGATGCCGCAGACAGACACACAGATACACATGATAAACGTATAACACCCCTCTTTTCGGTCGGGCGTTAAAAATACCCTTTACGAAGCCAAAGTCAAGTCACTTGAACCGTCTGTATACGGAGAGATACTGAAGATAAAAGTTAAACCTTTTTTAAAAGTTTTTACAATTTTTTTTTTGTAAATAAGGAGTATTTAAAGTTAAGTCGTTTAACATAAAGTATAACATTCAAAACTTACTATAATGAAACTGTGATTCAACCCAAGAACAAATATTGACTGGAGTATATTTTTAAGAGTATGTTTTACTTTTACAGCGATTTTGATTTTGGTCAATGTCTTTTGGCACAAAGATATTTATTTGTTTCTAACCTGAGACTGCCTCGTTGGTCTAGTGGTCGCAATCGCTACTGCTGAGCATGAGATTCGATTCCCAGGTCGGGCAACGTGTTATTGGGTTTTTCTATCTGGAATTTCTCAGTAGCAGCCTGGAGTCTGGATTTGTGCCCGGTAGATGGCAATAGGCTCGCCCCCTATTACATGGGACTTAAACATAACTGGCGAAATGTGGGTGTACTATAGGTACACCTCTGCCCAACCCTTCGGGGAAACAAGGCGTGATGTTATGTTCTAACCTGGATTAAAACATAGGTTTAATTCCGGTTGTACGTTCCCGTGGAATATTTTCCGACATCCACGGGGGTGAAAACGCAAGCAAAAGTTTGTGATATTGTAATTGAACTCACTTATTATGAACACTTTAACAGTATCATTCCTACCTCTTCCCTCGGGATGAGTACTAGCAAAGCTCTGGCAATTGATACTAGCAATATTTTATTCAATAAAAACATGTGCAACTCACAAGTGACTCTAATATTGAGATCTCTAATATTGTGTGGAGTATATATACAAAGTAGTGTAACATTTTATTATAAGTGTTGTCAGCATACGTTGTTCCTTATAATGAAGGACATAATAATCTTGGTAAAGATCGTGACATTTGGTATTTCATTTAGATTTAAACATTTATTAAATTATTAACCTTCGAAAATATAAAAGTTTTGCCCAGTCATCGAAGTTGCATGCATATATTTCGGCTCCGGAAATGCAGATTGCTAGTTTTTAGTCACCCCAAATTAATATTTAATTTCAATGTTATATTATTTTTATATTCTTCTTCAACATTTATGGTATATTTTCCTTTCTTTGAATTTCTTGAATATTCAATGGATATACACACAACACGATAGTTAATTTACCAGTTAGTAAATAAAGAAAATGTGTTTGTAAACCTAGCGATGATTATTTTCACTGGTAGTGTTCTATAGTTAATCTGTGAACTGCGTACTGGGCTGCAATATTGTCTTTAAGTTTTGTGTATTTCTTATGTCTATGTTAAAAATTGCAGTTGTGTGTAGTTCCTTTAGAATAAAAAAAAATACTTAGCCCAGCACTTAGAATGCTACGCTACGGTGTGACACACGGCCACTTTATTGGAGACTAGTGAATTGACGCATGAAGCTTCTGAAAAATTCTATGTTCTTATCCAACTCCATTTTCTATATAAATGCAGTCCTTCCATTCTGTATAAATGTGTTCTCTCAAGAACGTTTGAATTCTAACAAACACATAAAACGGAATGTTTTAAGTGTATTGACTGACACTTAATTTTATAGAGTTTGACACCAATGTTGGAGCCAGTATTGGTGTTGGTTTGTGTGGGATGAGGTTGTTAATTTCGCCTGAAAACATAGATGTTGATTTATTTTCGGAGGAAAAGCATCAGTGTCGTCTTGATCTGGTGGCCGAAAGTTTTAATTATGGTAATATAAGCATTCACGTGGTCGTGTTCACTATTGCGACTCCCCAACAAGGGGTTTGAGTTTTATATCTAGGTCAGGTAGTGTTGTTGGGTTTTTAAATTAGGAACTTATCATTAGCATACACGAAACAAATACATTTCTCACAAAATATAAGTGTCCTACACACTTATACATACATGTCTGCTGACCCATTAGAAGAATCAAATCGAAATTTAAAGTTGTTTTAGTAGTCATTGAAAAGTGAATTTTTAACAAATGACGTATTATTACAATTTTAAATATTATTTTATTCAAATAGATACCTTCCATTGCAGCCAACGTTACCACCAACTTTGCTGACGTTCTGCTAAAGCTTGGCTCACACAGAAAGAAGTCTTCCCCATGAAAAGCCAATAAAACGCTCGTAAAACCCTAGCTCATAAATAGATCTTAACGACTGTTAGTCAATCTTTATTGGACGTTTTTAATTACTTGAGTAGTGTTCAATGACGATCAACTTTTTTTTTTTAAATTTTGTTAATGAGTTTTTGTGGTTAGAAAGCAAGAGAAAAAACACTTTTATTTTCGTTAAACATGACGCAGATAATGGACACAAACACAAAAAATAACAAGATGGGGAAAAAATCGTGAATATAGATGACTTATTGAATGACATTATGTGAAATATTTCAATTTAATTTTGTATTTTTGTAAATTTTTACGCCTTACGGGTGAAAAATGCACGTACGAAAGATTTATATTGTGACATCCTGCATGCTTAATTTGCATGTATACGCATGTTTTGACAATCCATGCAAAACGGCCATCGCTTAGCATAATGCTACGACCATAAGCGAGGCAGAGCCCCAGCCATCATCGGTCGATTGTCATCAACCCTTCCTTCTTTCTTGTGAAACGGGATGATTTCCTGTCTAAGATCCTTAATGCAGTTTCTCGATGATTACCAGTGCCTAGGTAACATCATGTCATTTGTTTCGGTTCCAGTCCTTAAATCCTTACTAGAGTAATGTTTTTTAATGAAAATAAGCATGTAGAAGCTGTTGGCCGGGCCTGACCTTTATCAATCCATAGTTATATATTTTTCAACGTGCAAATAAATGTTTTTCACAAAAATCTTACCACATCTCAATAAATAGTTTCATATCTTATTAGTTTCATCTCCATAAAAGCCAAATACTGCAAAGGTCACAAGGACTATCTGAGTTTATTTACAAATTCAGCGAGGTCAAAGGGTGAAGGTAGTAAAATATATATTGCTGACTATCAATAAGATAATCACTAAGATTTATTTTATTACTGTCATATAAATTGTTATCTAAATTTCACTCGCAAACATTACATGAAGGTTCAATTGAGCATTTGATTTTAATATTAGCAGAGGTCGGATTGGAGTTTCAGTTAAGCAGGTAAATAAATTAATTCTATAAGTTCTTAGACAGGTAACCGTTTCTGTTCATCGAGACCTCTCCAAATAATTCTAAAATATTGGGTCCGTGTCTAACAATGTATGCGTGTGTACCTACATTACAGCTATTGCTAACGACATATCTACACAGTCCACTATTCAGAAGGAGTTGATATTTTTGTGTCAATATACAGAGCGTATAAAAGGACGTTGTTTCTGTTAATTACTAATCCCTCAAACGACAACCAACCTAAACTGCCTAAACAAGACCCGTGTATACTTTCGCCGTCGGTCTTGGATATCATGTATGTTTCCAGTATAAGTCAGAGACCTCGTAAAAAATTAAATAAAGAAAAAGTAGGAATATTTGTGACAGAAACACGTGCGTACAAAAATATAAGCCGACTCGAATAAAAAAAAATTAAAAAAAACAGAAGAAGAGCGAAGTGTTATGTGTTAAAACTGTTCCTACCTTAAAATCTGTTACTACAATGAACTCGGCCTATTACAGTCCAGTGTTGGACGTAAGGCTCTCCTAAGTTGTGCCACATCACCCGGTTCTCCGCCATCCATATACAGTTTGTCCCAGACACATTTTCAAGGTCATCGGTCCATCTAGCATTGAATCTGTCTGGCTGGCTCTTATATATGGCAGTTTTCCAAGCGAAATACAGAAATTTCCCCTCATCTGTGCAGACCGAAAGCCAACCACCCTAGTTAAAAAAAGCTTAGCGGTTTTTTTTAATACTTACAAGTCACCTTATTCGTGATGCACCCTCCCACACCTATTAACACTGTAATTTGAACACATTGTAAAAGTCAATTATTTTTAAGAGTAACCGTTTCTTGCCGTCTCTTCTGCATACGAAACGACCAATTGGAACCGTGCACTTAGCTTCGTACGTTTCATAAGTGCCCATGTAGGTTTATGTGAAATAAAATATTTTAATTTTGATATTCTTCAGAAATGTCAGGTGCGCCGTACTTGCAACCGGCGTGCGTGTATGCCCAGATTTATGAACGTTAAAGAAGCATTGGGAGTGTGTAAGGATCGTAGCAAATGGCGTTCTGTAGTTTCTGGCTACCCCCATTGAAGAACGCGTGAGTTTATGTGTGTATGTTAAGTGACGTATTAGTAGAGTCGTCACATTTTAAGATTACGTCAGTCCATTTTATAATTTAGGTGCAGTTTTTAATACCACCTTAACAGCCGCTTGCCTGCTGTCTCCGGGGAAATGATGTCGCCTCAATGATATCAACATTGTATCACAGAGGGGACATAAAACTGTAGCATTTTATGATCGTATCCAGTTCTTTAGTTTCGTTTTAGAGGACACGAAGGAAAAATATTGTGTATAGAAGAGTTTTTAATAATTAATAGTTTATTTAGGTCGTTTTAAATATTATTAATTTGTTATTTTAAAGTTTCAAACTTTAAAGGCACTATTCAAAATCATCATTCTCTTGTCCATAAATAAAATTCACCGCTGAGCAAAGGCCTCCCCCACATCCTTCTACGCATTCTTCTTCAGAGCCAGTGTGACCCAACCCTTGCGGTATGCATCTTGGTCGTCTCGACACCTCTTCTTGGGCCGGCCTCTGCGGTGCCGTCCATCCTCAGGCACCCCCAGTGTGGAGACTGTTGCCCAGCGGTCACTGTGCATGCGGCTGACTTAGTGTTTCGTACTCTGTCAGTTCGTTTGACACCTAAAATGCTGCACTCCATTGCTCTTTGGCAAACCCCAAGGTGGAACTTTTGCGACTCGGTGAGTGTTTAAGTCACTCTTATCCCAATTATTTTGAGGTTGGTACACCATGTTTTCTTCTTCCATAACTCCCTATTAGGCACCCCCTTTCTAGCCGTATTATCTTTCACAAAAATCATTCATCGGTTCTTTGGTCTTCCCTTACCCTTAGAGTCATCCACATTCATACTCAAAAGTTTCTCACGACTTTTCCTCCCGAAGTTTTATGTCAAATTATATAAACTAAGCCCCTTGCCACACTTAAAGCAAAAAAAAAAAAAAACAAACCATTCGACATCATTAAAATCTTAAATCTTAGTCCTCGTAGCTTCGTAGCACCTAAGAGCGACGTAGCTTACTACGACGTAGCTAGTTACTACGACGTAGCTAACTACGCCGTATCTTAAGTTCATCGTTAAGTTTATGAGTCCTACTTTATGTAAGTCAACAATGTGTTTATATGACGTACTATTATCCCTTTTTGAGGTAGGCAGAGGTGTAGGTTAAGGGATAAACCACATTGTTAGGGAGCTTTAAGCTTTAACGTGAAGTTTTTGGGAATTGAATTTATGAGGTTTGTTAAAGTATTAAGTTAAGCTACATTTAAAACTTGCCCTGTATTGTTGCATGCGTCCATGGGCACAATGTTTTGCGTTACATTGCTGCAATAAAACTCGTTTCCCAGCAAGAATCTTTGATGGCATGCAGAATGTGTAGATGACGGGTTTTGAGACGGGTCTGTTTACACCCTGTAAAAGAGACACCAGGAGAGATGCTAACATATTCAATCAGACACTACCAAGTGAATTCGAAATATTCGAGTCTATTTACATTTTTTGGAAAATAACCAGATTGCAGAAGAAGTAAAACTGGCTAGACAGAGGTCGTGAGTTTGATATCCTGCACGCGTACCATGACCGGGTTTCGCCAATAGAAGAATAGACAAAATGACAGTTTGTCATCATTATGTCTATTCTTACATCGACAAAACTCATTTCTATGGTTGTCGTGCTACGCGTGTTGAGCTTACACCATCTTCGCGAAACAGGGAAATTAATTGTTAAGCAAATTGTGTACCAACTTCAAACAAATACTGTTATTTCAAAGAAGGCTTCGTAAAATGAGAAAATTGACAAAATCTGTTCATCATCAGCCTATTCTAGTCCACTGCTGGACATAGGCCTCCCCTAATGAGCACCATAGCGCCCTGTCTTTAGCTTAGCGCCCTGTCTTCAGCTTAGCGCCCTGTCTTCAGCTTAGCGCCCTGTCTTCACCTTCGATTCGAGAAAAAATCTGTTATTTCGATTAAAATATGAAGAAACTACACGCTTTAAAAGATTTTGGAAAGGATTATTGCCGGTACGGTAAGTTACATAGTCGTGACGTCAATTCTACGATAGTGCTGTATTTGGCTAACAGTTATTTTGAAAGGTTTAAAACTTGGAAAAATTTTAAGCTCTTACACTTTTTATAATATTGTTTGCACTATTTGCAAACAAGTATATTATTGAGTTAAAAATATAAAAAAATTCATCATCCTTATTGTAAGCATATTCAAAACACAATTGTCATTTCTTAACAGTTGTATAAGATAGCTTTAACAGGGCAAATTAGCAAAATAAATAAATTTGATTCCTTACTCTATATAGGTTAGAAATGTCTATCTTAAAGGAATATTAGATATTTTCTCTTTAAATTATTTTTCATGAATCACGTTGCCAAGAGAATCATGAAAAAACTTTTCATAGAAAATACTTTTAATGTGATGAATGAGAAAGCGTAGAAAGGTAAGCTTTACAAATTAGGTCTCGACCTGTTTTCACGTTATGTCATTCTATAGGTGAGAAGCAAGGATTGGTTCTACGTTATGAGAAACTGCGTTTTTATGAATCAAATGACGCGAACCAATATTTTCTTGAAATGATTAGCATAATTTTATACATGTGGAAGCTTGTAATTAGCAAGTTTTTAACTTACTAATGTTTTTAACTTGTGTTATTAGTCTGGAAGCTTTCTGTAAAATTAAATAAATAAATAAATAACATCATACATTACATCACGCCTGTAATCTCAGAAGAGTTAGGCAGAGGTGTACCTATAGTACACCCACATTTCGCCAGTTATGTTTAAGTCCCATGTAATAGGGGGCGAGCCTATTGCCATCTACCGGGCACAAATCCAGACTCCAGGCTGCTGTTATTTAATATTAAACTGAAAAGTGCCTTTACTGATGGTCTGGGAAGGAACCGTTTCCGGCCGAAGCTTATTTAAAATATGGGTACAAATGGAATCATAGACGTCGAAAAATAATATTAAACTCACATGTAATAAAGAAATCTCGACGCTTTGTCGATTAATAAAAACCGTGCGAAACAGAGCGGTTCGCTTGTTTCATCTATTATACACTTCTTGCTCGTTTCTCTACAATGTCGCAACTCACGCCCGCTTACCGCTACCGCTTATACATTACACCGTGGCTCTAGGAATTAATTCAATGTCAGCAGAAAAGCAGATTGCTTCGTGCGAAGGTGAGAATACGGTATCAACTTATTTTAAATTGTAACGAGTCTATTATGTATCTGAAAGTAGGTGAATAAAACAAAAGACTATTTTGCTCTGAAAACAGATCAGTATTATTCTACATATTACAAGTTCCATGTAAACGGTGTTCTGCTAAATACAATACATTATGCGTATATAAAGTAAGGGTTTTCTAAGACTGCGGTGGCCGCCACACAGCGGCAGTAATTTACTGACAAATGACGTCCCTGAAACGTTGTTTATGAGAGTTAGGGCGAATTTCACCGATGAAACTTAACGCGATCAGCACATACACTATGTATAAGAGATGTCAGTGTCATTATTTTCCATGGATTATTGACACTGACAGCTCTTGAACGCGTTCAGTTTCATTAGTGATATCGGCAATAAGGGTGGATTTCACCAATTTTACTGAACGCGATCAGCACATTAACTACTGTTAAGAGGCAGCTTTTTGCTCGGCTCAGCTTGTGCTCTTGTTCGCAAAGGCACGTATAGACGATTTTTACTCAATCATGCGAATGCGTGTCGCCTTCCTGATGAGGCTGAGGCGGGTGCGAGACAGCGCCAACAGACGCAACAGAGCGGACGGACAAATACTTAGGCACTGGACCAGGACACAAGTGTTGCCTTCAAACCATGCCGTGAAATAATGTTGTTTTCGTGTTATTACATAATTGATTAATTATTAAAGACGACTTTGACATTCTTGATTTTTGAAAACTGTTTGTACTGACACTAGTTTTTAAGTTGTGCATGTAATTACAAACCATTTGGAAGGTATCTTCTGTAAATAAATGATTCAATTAAGAGCTGTCAGTGTCATTATTTTCTATGGCATATTGACACTGAAAAAGAGCTGTTCTTGAACGCGTTTTTGATGTGCTGAACGCGTTCAATAACATTAGTGAAAGCGGCACTAAGTTGGTGTGTTTTCCTAGAGATTAACGGTTATTGACACCGTAAAGTCAAACTCCGATGTCATCATTTCCATGACGGCCGTCACTGCGGCCGGAATGTAGCGGCCGCCGCTATTTTAAGAAACGACCGTAGCTTGAGGCGAGGTTGCGCTACTTTTTTTCTTTCTGAAACCTCTGTAAATCTAGCCAAATATAAATGTAACGCAAAAAAATGTTTTAGAAAAGTTGAGTATATGGTCGAATGCGCTGTGTGAAGATAAAAAAGATAATTGACTAGATATAAAAATGGCCTTAAATCTCTATTTAAAACGTGTACCTTGAAGAGATTCCATCATGATACCATGTTAAAGTTATATCGGCTTTTTGTTTTTTTTCGGCATGTTGAGAACACACTTGCTAGCCGGCATTACCTACTCAGTCCTAAACGCTCGTCTCTATAATACGGTACAGCCAACAGCAACCAATTTTCAGCGCAAACTTGGTAGTTTGCGCTGAAAATGTGTTAATATCAAACCGATGTACCGTATTATAGAGACGAGCGCTTAGGACTGAGTAGGTAATGCCAGCAATTATTATTATTTTTCAGCGCAAACTTGGTAGTTTGCGCTGAAAATTGGTTGCAGATATTGTCTTACGACGATATTGAAAATATTTTATCGATATCCACACGAATACCTCTCTCAATGTTGATGCAATTGTAATTACGGAGTCACTATGACTTGAAATAATAATCAAAGATTTGAGGAATTTTGGATCTTGAGATAAAAGTATTTCTTTACTTAGTTCAGGAGCCAGCTGTTCAAGTTGTGTTCGACGTTCACTTGTACACTACTTTTTAGTGTATGACAAACTTTAAGTAAGTGTTTTTTTCTTTTGTACAATAGTTATTATAGTTATTATATAGTTATTTTTGTAAAGCAACTTAAAAAAAAAACATTTAAAAATATAAAAAATAGTGGTCCGCCGGTAGCGGGAACAGGGTCCGAGCTACTGGTGGTTAGGGCTCCAGAGACAGGAACCTGCTCACAGTGCGAGCCGTATCGAGTACTGCCTTATTAAATATTATTATTATTATTATTTTACCATTTTGTTATTAATTTTTAAATATATACAAAATCTAGCAGTTCAAGCGCTCGCACCGGCCGACCAGTGCCCGCAGACTCCAGTCGAAGCGCACTACAAGACACCCCAATACAAGAGGGCGTTAAGATAAACCCATAAGAAAACATCGTTATTTGGTAGTAGCTTTTTCCAACAACAACGCCCGCGTGTACGTCATACACACAACCGGGACATAAAGTATTCTTAATCTCAATCCAAGTCATGGTCTACCGGTGTGCTAAATTTCATCCAATTTCGTTCAGCTGTTTATGCCGAAATTTCTTATCCAAACTTCTAAATTCACAAACAAACCGATTTTCGCATGTAGTAAGATAATCGGCAAACGCTTACCTCAAAGCACGCTCTACTAAAAAGCACTTGAACAAAGTAAACGATGTAAAACATCGACATAAGAAACTATTCATGGAACAAACTGGTTATAATAGCAGTGCAGTAGAACCCGTTTTATTTCCGCCGTCCCCGGAGGCACATAAAGTTATAGCTCGCATAGGGTCTACATTATAAATCCTCCAGTGTCCGATTTATTGATATAAAGTAGTGTTAGCACCGTCATCAAATAAATTATGTAAAAACTCTCTCGGTTCTTCATGTTCTTGGTGAACTTTACTACTGGTTATTTCCATATAATTTTTTTAGGAAAATCGTATACATACTTCTACAGTGTTTGTTAATCTATAATAGTTATAATAGTGAGCACCATGTATCACATAATTAATTTTTCTGTCATTGGTGACGATTCTCTTGTACACCGAACTAAACTAACTAAACTATCACTAACTTCCTTACTTTTGACTATGAGAATCTTACAAGCAATTCTGCAACAAAAAAGCTCTAAATTTAAAAATAATCTTGACATAACTAAAATAGAATTTGACAATTGCGAGTCCGATTGGATTTTTTTTCTTTTGGCTTAGCAACGTGTTTGCCCTAATCCGTGAATTTTTGTTAGAGCCGGAGGCGCGCACGGGGCGCCCCGACGTGTTTTATGCGGAAGTTTTTACTTTTTGTATATAAAAATATATTGAATACATGTTCCTTTTTAGGGGTTTCCTAAGGGGAGTCGAAATTTTCATAATTTTTGCGATAGGACACACATTTTTCGAGATAAAAGCAAAATAAAAAAAGATACAGTACTGTTTTTGCAAGTTTGAAGTCGAGGTGTTGCTGTGAATTTTAGTTCATGACAACTAATTTTATTCCACACCTTTTTAATCGCGATTGAAAACAGTCAGATTCATGTCCAGGTTTAGTTAGACAATCAAAATTTTAGGTGAAAAACGTCAAATTCAGAATAGCAAAATTGCCATGTTCACTAAACTTATAACTCAGTGCTATCTTAGTGCTGTCAAACCAAAATATAGTTAAGTTGTGTCACTTTAGTTTTAGTCAATTTCAGAATGGGAAATCGTTGTTGTGACACGATTAAACCAAATTTTCGAAGAATCGGACCAATTGATTCTTAAATTGTTTTTACCTATTGTGGTATAGTAATTTTATTCTTGGTGCATCGTCTTCACATATAATTAATGTATACAAAATATTGTAAAATATTTTAAAAGAGTAAGTAACAGTGGAGTTTCTTGCCCATTCTTCTCCATACGAAATTACCTTTTAGAAGGGGCGCCTAGAATCAATTCTATTTTAATGTAAATGTTGACTTCCAAAAGTGCCTTTTTAGTGCGCAGTTGAAATAAATGCGTTGATTTTGACTTTGAAACAAAATGTTATCTGCTTTTTAGGGCTCCGTACCCAAAGGGTACCAACGGAACCCTATTACTAAGCCTCCGCTGACCGTCTGTCTATCAGCGGGCTGTATTTCATGAACCGTAAACGGTAGACAGTTGAAATTTACACAAAGTGTGCAAACTCGTATATACGAAACGAGTTATTTTTAAAATATGTAGTGTTATATATTGGTGGTACGGCAACTCGCACTTGGCCGATTTTTATATTATTTGAAGGTAGTATTTTAATGTAAATTATTTTTTGTCGGTTATCAAAAAAATATGCCAGATGTATGGCAGAGCACTTTTTTTTAATAACCTACGAAAATGTTCAATGCCAGAATCATGTACTAAATCCATGGTAACAGATTGTGCGTTCTGTCCTTACCACAAAGTACCTACATAAAAAGAAATCGACTGGACATGGACAGACCTCAAATTCAGCTACCTTCATGCAAACTAGAATCCAAAAAATACACATTTATTGTTGAAACTTTGAATGTATTCGAAAACCAACTTTAATAATAATACATATAAAATGTGCCCGTCGTTGCAACCACGTTCGTGTCGTTGTTACCACTCGCTTCGTTGCGGCCGCTCCGGTTCGGCCTGCATTTGTCCGCAGCTCGTCACGAACCGCGATATATATCGTTAGATTCGCCATACCACGTCAAACGATGGTCACATTTGTGCGTACAATCTTTCAATGATCTGAATCTATGGGCGCTTGAATAACATTGACATCTGTGCAATTGTTTTGTGAAATGTTTTGAAAAAACAAGCTGGCGGCGTTAAATCGAATTTAGGCCACAAGCCAACAGCCCTTTTTATCACTGTGAAAATCACAGTGATCTTTATTGCCGTTGCAATAAGGTTGCTGTTGAGTTGCTGCCATTGGCAAGTCTGTCAAATTCATGTGATCTTTAGAATCGTTACAATAAGGTTGCTTTTAGGACGTAGTGAATTCATCAACTGTACCCTGAGCGTTACAAATATTGTTCCGAAACTGGTAATTCGGGATGTGTGTTATCGTATTGCACAACTTAAGCCCTATTTACACGACAACCGTTTCTAGCTTGTGGCTTTTAATCAAATTGAAGCATGAAGCTACAAATGACTTGAAAACACTGTTTCTAGACTACACAATTTTTTTTTAACTTCAACTTAAGGTATTCCACAGGCTATTATATAGCACCGCGTATCAAACTCACAAACACACTGATCAAAACCGTAATCAAACTTAAGTGTTGACACTTTTCGCGTGACGTAAGTACGATGAGAGCAAATCTAACGATATAAATATATCTCTGGTTACGAAATCAAAAATATGTCCAAATCTTCGACTGAACTGGAAATAAGAATTGGCAATTGTCATTACTGTTTACGAACATTAAGAAAAAAAGATATTACTTTTTTTCTTTGAAGAGGCTTACGCCTGCAAAGAAGGCGCTTGTGTGTTTGTTTTATTTCACCAACATTTATTTTCCAGATAAGTTACAACAGCAGTTGAGCAGTGGTGGTCCAGAGGTAACCCAGGCCTACTGCACCGCTGTTCTCAAAATGGCGAAGGAAAACATCATGAGGAATCCGGCATTTCCTAGAACCAAAAATTCGAAGACATGTGTTATCTACCAAGATAACACATGTTTTCATGTTCTAGAGTAGATAATAGCCCACACCCTCTCGCCGAGAGGAGGCCTGTGTCCCAGTAGTGGAAACATTATAGGATCATCATACTAAGTTACAATACTATAGTGCGCGGAACTAGTTGGCCGCGCCTTACGTAAGTGAGCCGTGAGACGGGGGAGGTCGCGATGACGAGATTGGCAGACTGAGTTAGCTTAGCCACAGTGACGTGTAAAAGTGTTTGTACAAACCTATTTACAGAAAATAAATCATTTTTCATTTACAGTCTTCCTCCTCCGTCCCACCGCTCACATACCTACGGCGCGGCCAACTCGTCCGCGCGCACATAGTCACCATTATGTTCCCAGCCTTTTCCTAACTACGTCGTTTCGGCTTCCAAACTAACAGGATGCGGCTGAATACCATTATTTTACATGGATGACTGCCTATCCGACTTCCAAAGAAACAATGGATAACACGACACCCCTTTGTAAGATTGGCTGTCAAACTTTCCGATTGTTGCCTACCCGTAACGACTGTCAAAGATTTACGAATGACAGCTGCCACCAATAAACGTATGGTCAGTTCCAAAAGTATGTGATGGGTTAATTAATGGTGTAGAAAAAGTACATGTAGATTAGAACTTGCTTTATTTGAATACTTAAACACGAAATTCTAATTTTAAATCTTCCTATAGATGTTTTTGATTTGACAATTGCGGTTAATTGCAATAGAAATATCATCGACGACAAATTGTGTAATTATTAGTCGTCGATCATTTTTCAATCACAATTTAATAATGTTATTCAAAAAGTAATTGTTGAAGAAGTAGTAACTTATAAATTTTAAACGTTCTAAATACAGATGAAAATGTTAGTCATTTTAATTACTGATTGCGTAAAAATCTAACCTGAACGTTCGTTTAAATTTTCTTCAGAAACTTCTGATATTCACTTACCTAATAAGACCGTTTCCTCGACAGCCGCCGATGCCATGACTCTTTTTTGCTACTCTTGGAACCAGTCGTCGAGCTTGGCTGACCTTGAACACACTGAAGAATGAAAGAAAGGAAATTTGTTTATTAGAATAATAAAACAAAAAGTACATTTAAACTATCAAAAATGATGAAAACAAATGCTTATCCTAAAAAGGCCTAGCACAGTATAATATTTTCACCAAAAGCCAACTGCATTATCGTAATTTTGAAAATAAGATTTTTTTTTTTAAGTCCATCCCCGCAGGATTGGCTTAGGCAGAGCTGGTGTGCAAGATATGGATTTCAGTTCGAACTACACTACCTACTCTTAGATTTACGACAGAAAACATACTAAATTAGATTAAAGTTGAAACTTAAAGCGTACGTGTGACAACGAGCGGCAATTTCTCTAAAAGCTATTCTTTTTCAAACAAACTTTGGATGTACTGAAATCTGAGAACCTTTTTAACCGACTTCTTAAAAAGAGGAGGTTCTCAATTCGTCTGTTTTTAGGGTTCCGTACCTCGAAAGGAAAAAACGGAATCATTATTTATAGGATCACGTTGTTGTCCGTCCGTCCGTCTGTCTGTCTGTCAACGCCCTTTTTCTCAGGAACGCGAGTTATCAAGCTGGAATTTATATCGAATACTCAGGTCTACTGTCCCTTGGAGCTGTGAAAAAATCAAACTTCTAAGCCAACGCAATCAAAACATGCATCCGTTTATGCAGCAAATTTTCGACACTCGCAAGGGAATCATAACCTACAGGGTACTTCCTGTGAACTCAGAATCTTGAAATTTGGTACGAAGCCACGTCTTATAGCACAGATAAAGGCAAAATTGTGAAAGCCGTAAATATTTTGCTACATCATATCACAAAAATACTTTTAATAATTTTGAACTTACTACCCCTTTCCTCATGAACGCGTGTGAACTTTTACTTATATACCTACAGGTTTGTACGGAAGCCTCGGTGCGCGAGTCCGAATCGCACTTGACCGGTTTTTTTCTTAATTCGTCTGGATTCGACAATCCGCCTAAGACATATACAAAAATATATGTCGCAAATGGATTGAATCCGCTGTTTTATTCAACCGCTCGTTGTTTAACAAAACAGCTTAGTTATATAAAACAACTGAATAACGTTCAGCTGGAATGCCATTACCTAACGATTAACAAAACTGCTACCGACGTTTAGACGTACTGCAGAATAGCTTATCTGCAGTAACAGTTAGCGTTTGGTGTGGCTTCTATTGCCGAATTGGAAGCAGTAACTAAGCTAGGGAACCCTGACCAATTTGTTAATGTTAGATTAGGTCAGCACTGTAACCAACCTCGTACGAGTCGAGCAAGCGAAGCGAGCGGTGCCGCAACAGCGGCTGGCGAACGCTACTTCCAATTTGGTCGCAGTAACTTGGCTATTTAGTATTTTAGGATTGACTTCCTGAAACCTAAACCTAATAGTAATAAACCTCATATTCAAATTGTCCTTAAAATCATCGTTTTCACTTGATTTAGGGTAATTTTCACTCATATTACTCGACGGAGCTGTTAAGTAAAACAACTAGCGGTTTTGTAAAACAGTGGATTCGAAAATCTATCTGCGACATATACACAAGGTGTACACAATGAACGCAAGTCGTGAAAGTAGTTTGTTCATAGTTGACTACTGATTCTATTTCAATAACTTTTAGGCTTTTTATTTATGATAAATGAGAAAATGAAAATTTAATCATAGTTCAAGGAACTTAATTTTAAAGTTAAGTAATGCTATGTTCAAAAATATTTTCAAAAATAGTATGATACTTAAAAAAAAACATGTTTTGGTCATTGTAAGATGCTTTTAACTCAATGCTCTAATTGGGTTGTATGAGATCTTGCGTTATTTATGTAACGTATTATATGTTACGCGATTACTCCTGCAATTGTGGATCATTTTCGAAAAATAAAATTTTCGCTTGGATAGGGTATTCCTCAGGCCTCATAAACATTTTATTAACTTTGTTTGGGTAGTTATTCAGTTAGCTTGAATAATACGTATTTTTTCCACTTAGTGTTTATTGATGATGTTAAAATAACTTCTTGTCACTGTTATTTACATGGAAAGTAGTGGTACACGAATTTGTGTGAGGTAGATCCCACAACTAATAAGTGAAGAAAAAATAACTTTAAACAACAGGCTTAAAAACAAACCACTATAAAGTGAAAAATAACTTCATTTTCGGAATTCGAGAGAAAGACACCGACTTTCCAAATTAAAGTTATTTTTCACTATCATCATTTAAACTCCCGAATATAGTAGCCTAATTTCGTTTATTATCACAATAAACACATAGCTGATAGCCGACTAGCGCTACCTTAGAATTTTATGGCATTGGGTTCAAATCCAGCATCACTACATACACTTTTTGTTATATTTCACTTTTTAGAGTCAATTAATGTGTATCTTGATTTGATTCCTACATTCACATAACTCAATATATCAGAATTTAAGAGCTGTAGGTAGATCCTGCCCGACCTTATAACAATCAAAGTCAAAGTCAAAGTCATCATCATCTCAATCTGTCATAAATACCACAAGTTTACATACATTTTTGACAATTTTTTGACATAGATTGATTGTCACCGAGATGAGATTTTAAACGTTTTTAATTACAAGAACTTTTAATACTTTTGTTTTATTATACTATTTAGAGTCGCGCAATATGTATCGTAATTTGATTGGGCTTGTTTGAGTCCCTTTATAAACTCTCTGTTTTGTTCATTCTTCGTATTTAAGTGTTCACGCACTGTGGCATCTGTATTTAGTTCTAGTATACGCGTTTGCTCAATAGATAAGAGCCGTAGGTGGCGCAGGTACCCCACAAAATACTTTCATACTTTTTGCTCTGTTTTTCTTTAAGAGTTCTTGCTGTGTGTACCGTAATTTGGCCCTAGCAACCATTAGACTCGTTAGCTAAGTACGGAGGAGTGCTGGTCCCGAGTCTATAAGCTCAGGTTCAAATCCCCCATCATAACGTTTATATTTTGTATTCTATTTAACTGTTTAGAGGCTCGCAATATGTATCGTTATTTGGCTGTAGCATCCACAAGACTCGTTAGCTCAGTAGTAAAGAGCGCCGGTTGGTTCCCGCTCACCGTATTCAGTGTTCGTTTCTAGGGTGCGGGTGGACCACGGAGGACGGAGGTGCAAATCCTTCACGAGTCAATTCTTTTGAAAATTATTATATTATGTGACTTTTTCGGACTTTTCTGCGTTGAATTACTGGAATTTTAATATCTGACTCCACAACCGTCTCATTCACAACAAAGCTTAGAAACCTAGTTTAACTTTCGAACTATTTTGTCTCTTTCTGTCAAGTTATAATGAAGTTTGACTTAGCGTGCTTAGCACCAATCAGGATCAGTGAGGTTAAGTTACGTAAATCACTCTCCTTTTGGGAATAGACGCAGTCGAGTAATTATATTAATAAATACAATATAGTTTTAATGTTGCATTGTAAATCTTAATTCCAAACAAAGGTACATACATGAACTCACGCCTTCTTCCCATGGGGTAGGCAGAAACTACAGAACGCCACCTGCTACGATCTTTACATACTCGTTCCATTACAACCAAAAGCCAATTCTCTTCACTTCTTCATTGAATCTTACAAACATCAATAGTTATCCGTTTCAATAAAAGGTAAATTCTATCTGGATACGACTAGAGGTGCCCCCTGTCGCCACGTATCACTTAGTTAGTCTCCTGACGACAATATTAGCGGGGAGAGCATAGTCACACCTCTAAACTATGTGAGGATGAATGTATATCGTGATACAAGTAGATTTAAAAATGTTGTTAGAGTTTTCTGTATTTTAAGGTAATCTTTGTTTGTGCGAGGGAATAAAATGAATTTCGAGTGTAAACTTTCAGATATTTTAGAGATTGAAAAAAATGAGACGTGCAGTTTCGTATGCTTAGACTCACTTATTTGTGCTCCTTAAATATCTAGGTGGGTACTATATGTGTGCATGACCTTTTCCAGGCATTTTTTTTTATTCGAGACAACGTACCTATTATCTATCTCTGCCTATGTTCTATCAATATGATAACATTACATAACATAACATCACACCTTGTTTCCCCGAAGGGTTTGGCAGAGGATTAGGTTTGAGGCGGAGTGTTGGTGACTTAAACGTAACTGGCGAAATGTGGGTGTACTATAGGTACACCTCTGCCCATCAATATGATGAACGTGGTAATTGTAAAAAAGTTTATCATTCGGATTATTACAGCACCTTAAATATTTTCCTAGTCATGTCATATATTATTAGAGTGAAGTTAACACGAATAGTTAATATCATGGTGGAACGATGAGTCAATCAACAAGGTTGGTATAAAGCTTGACTGCGATTGTGCACCGAACTCTCTAGATGTACCAAAAAATATGACGATTTTATCTTGTGTATTAAGAAAAAAAACTTACAGAGCTTGCTAGCAGAAATGGAGAAAATGTATTAACATTTCCAACCAAACCTTTCAATTGAAGAATGTTCTGATATTCCGTCATATTGAATACTACAGCTTTGTCTATATGTCTGTCTCTTGGAGTCTTGCGCAGTGTATGCCTCGAGGCACAGCGACTGTGGGTGCCTCATAATACGATCTAGTTCCAGAAACTTCGCCTCATTTCACAAAGAATTTAAGAGGACATTTAAACTGTTTGAAGAATATTTCATTTTACTTTTTCCTATCAGAAAAGTCGTATCTATCAGCATTTGTATGGGGTATTCGCGGAAAACCAAGTTACTTGGCACGTGGTATTTATAAGTGCTTTTATTATCCGATTTTGTTTGTTGTTTTAATTCTTATTAAATGGTATTTAACTTATAAACATACGAAAGCTGAAAAAACACATTTTATTCATATGCGTCGTTACGACGCATGACTTAAAGGGGTATTTAGGAAGGTTAGCTATCCAGGGTTAAACACATGGACCAGCAAAAACGCCAACATGATTTTTGCTGGTCCATGATTTTAACCCTGGATATAGAAATCCGTGATTTTTATAAAAAACTTTTGTTTAAAGAAACCTTTTTGTAACAGCGTCGAGACTTCATTACAATCAAGAATATTGTATCTTAATCTACAGTAAAAAACCGTGCAACACAATACACACGCTAACGTTCTTCTTGACGATGATGGCGACGCCGCCCCCCCTGCCGGGCTTGGCTCCGGGCGGCCGCGGCACCCGACCCACCAGGTACCTGTCCTGACACCGAGGCTTGTACGGCTCACTGTCCTCGTCTTCTTCAGATGCTGGAAGAGTAAGAGAGATGGGTATATGAAATAAGAAAGTCGTGGAAAGAAATCTGCATCTAAAACTATATCGGAGGATCCATAAGAGCACGGAGACGCCTCAGTGATCACTCCTGGAGACGGCATTGTCAACACTTTCCATACAAACTAAGAGTGTCACCGTTAAAGCCCCGTGGTACTCATGGTAAACTTTTGTTGAGCTACAGGTGATAAACATTGTTGATGAGCAAAGTTGCTTGTAACAAAGTTTATATCAATCTCCACACGCCAGCCTGCGTCAAAATGTTGCCCGAGGAATCAATGTGGTCCGAAAACTTGTCAAAATGCCGTGATCAACTCTGCAACACGCAGTTGCCAGCAACATGTTGATTAAACTTTGTTTCGTAACAAATATTTATCATCAATGCTTTACTCGCAACTACGACACTAATGACCTGTAGAAACTGACGGCTTTTACGGGCGGTCCTTTTTAAGGCCCTTTGTACACAGACGGTTTATTCGCCGTGTGTAGGCATGGTCGTCAGTGTTGGATGGATCACTATGGAAGCTACTACACGGACACGTTTTTCTACGGTGCGGTTTATACACCGTACCGGAACGTGACCGTGCCGTGTACACTTTCGGCGCCACGAATTTTAATAGTACACAGCCGTTTTTAGACGATTCTGGAGCAGCGTTTCCGTGCTTTTTGTAGGATCCAGAGGAATTCTCAAAAGTAACTCATAACTCGTCCTCGGCCTAAGTGAAGCCACAATTTACACAGGGTGGTTAGTAGCAGGATCGGGATTAAGAGTAGCCGAGGATCGAGTTTGATGTCGTAATAAATAAGAAACAAAACAAAACATTATTTTTAACATTCGTTTTATTTTAATTTCCCATATAATACTACTGGTTTAATCCCCGACTTACCCCTGCAACTGTCATGAGGTAAAAGTAGTTTCAAAATCAAATACAGTTGTAGATAGAGCTTCCAATCCCGCAATACCGAGATCCCAGTACACCGGGTTCTCACGTAATTTTCGAGTCTTGCGGGATCCCGCGGGATTTGCGGGTATTTTCACGATTATATCGTCAGCTTGCATCCAATGTAATTAAACCGTCACAATCTCGAAGATACACTTGAGTCCATCATTTAAAAAAATGACTACGAATACTCTAACATTTACTTGAAGCTTAAAAGGAATACCGCCGAGTAGTCTGAAAGCCGAAAGGGCTTTTTCTGCTGCTGGGATTGAAAATTTTCTTTCCCGCAAATATCGTGATTGAAGATAGACTGCGGGCTTGGAAGCCCTAGTTGTAGAGGGCTATTTATATACTTGCAGGGTAGATCGAATATTCGACTGATCAAAAATGATGTTACCATATTCTAGAGATGATCCTTGACACACTCTTCACTCTTTGAATGAAAGGCTGAGGAATGATGTGATAAGGCAACGGTGTGGTTTAAAAGAAGAAGTAGTGACAAAAATTTAAAAGAGTATGCTTAGATGGTTTGGTCATGTTGAGCGGATGAATGAAAGGAGACTAACAAAAGGTATTTACAAGGCAGATGCGAGTGGAAACGCCGGGAGGGGACGCCCTAGGAAGACATATAGTGACCTTCAGAAAGGTCAGGTGCGAAGTACTCTCAACCGGCGCTCGTGTATGAACGTAAACGTGTCGTCGATGTATGAACGTAAACGAGGCAAAAGGAGTATGTAAGGAACGTAGCAGGTGGCGTTCTGTGGTTTCTGCCTACCCCCATGGGAAGAAGGCGTGAGTTTATGTATGTACACTCTTTAACTGTAGATGACGTAAAATGTAGAATATTTTTTTTAAAGCTACGTGATTGAAATGTCGGTAGACACAGTGATTTCTCTTTAAAAACAATGTAGTATCAAAAAAACCGACTGCAAATGCCACTAAAAATTTCAAAACTAGATTCCTTTTCAAGCAGTCTCATGCAGTTGGCGGAAGGCCTGGTAACTCGACGATGCAGCGTGATGCGGCGGAGTTAAGAATCATAGCTATCTTGGAATCGGCGTACAGAGGGGCAAGCAATTATGAAAACAATGCATACTAATGTATGTAGTTTAACAGCCGATGATGATTTATCGAAGTTATTTCTGCGGCTAAAGTGTTATATTCCTTGCAGAGCGAGAACTCGCGATCTGCGAGTGAGCACTTGTTTTTTAATGCTTCACTACATCTCTTAGTCTACCATGAGAAATACTAAACTTTATTTTACACAGTCTGCAATAAGCTTTATTCTCATACGACTCCGCAATACACAGCCAATTATAATCATTCTACCAATTTACTCAAAACTGTGAAAGAAAACATCGTGAGAAAACCGGAGAGGCCTGTGTCCCAGCAGTGGGAACATTATAGGCTGATGATCTAGGAGAATGATGATGACTAGATTTGATACCACCAACTATATCAGAATAAAAAGTGATCTTGTTTATGCTACAGGATATGCCAAAGAAATAAACATAGGTATACTGGTATAGTACTGCTTATAGGGCGGTCGGGTAAAAAGCACTCACTTTCTCTGTTACTGTCATTGTTACTTTTCTTCAGGATGCCAGGCAGCTTGTATCTAACCCTCTGGTTACTTCGACTCCTGCTGCGGTAGTCAGCGTCATCAGGCTCCGACTTACTGTGAATCTTGCACTTCTTCTTCTTCACATTTCCGTTTGTATATTTGAGGATGCTGGAAGCAAAACTTTGGTATACAGTGAAAATCATGATCATTGTCACCGATTTAGCTGAAGGACGCCCACTGCTGGACGTGGACCTCTCCCAAGCGTTGACACATCGATCGGTCATGCGGAATTTCATAATTGAATTATATTTTTATTACGGACGCTTTTAACGTTTTGCATCGTTCTCACATGCGTAATTTCAACATGAATGATGTTACCAATATTTTGTAACCATAATTTAATTTAAACGAAAGAAACTCCCCGTTTCTTGCCCGTTCTTCTGCATAGATACCTACATATTTCTGACCGATCTTGACAATTCTAAAGTGCTAGTATTTGGTTTATTTGAAATAAATGCTTTGAGTTGAGTTTAGTTGAATTCTATTCTATCTAATATTCTCGATCTTTACATGCTGTTCTATATTAACATGGTTCTAACACTTTTTTCAAATAATAATAACGAAATTTAAAGTCTAAAAATAAATTAATAAATTTTAATTTTGTTTTAAAATAAAGCAGACTGCAATTTGTCCAACTTCAGATCAAAGGCCTCTTCTCAAAACGTAGTTCTATGTAACCTAACATTTATCTATCTGACCAATTTACAACGCTAAGCCCTAACTACTCGTATGAGATTATGATAACTATATAATATGAAACAGATTAAAAATCGTTGGTCTAGTGGTCACAATCGCTACTGCTGAGCATGAGGTCCTGGGTTCGATTCCCAGGTCGGGCAACATGTTGGGTTTTTCTATCTGGAATTTCTCAGTAGCAGCCCGAAGTCTGGATTTGTACCCGGTAGATGGCAATAGGCTCGCCCCCTATTATATGGGACTTAAACATAACTGGCGAAATGTGGGTGTACTATAGGTACACCTCTTTTTTTTTTTTTTTTTTGGGTGGGAAATCATCAAATGACTTCTCCCGCTCTGGGTGGAGCGGGAGGTCGTGTCAGACTTTTACTGACTAAAACCCACCCGTGTTCCTTCAGTTGCCTGTGCCAGGGCCACGGTTTTCTCTGTAGAATAACCCGCGACCCTGAGGCATCGGCCCTATCGGACCCCGTCACTATGTGCTGACATCTCTTTGAGGCGCGCGTGGAACACAACGCGCCGTCGACCCGGGCCTGGTCCTTACCGGACGGCGAGCTACCCATTACTCGCCGTCCGCAAGCCCGCGCCTACGGTGGCCGGGAATCTGCAGGCGACTCCCGACGCCCAGGGCGTCTCCTGCGGCGGTTAGTGGGGGCATGAGGGCGCAAGGCTCTCTCCCTCACCCGCTCCGCCTCCTCCTTCGCGAGCATTACTGCTTCGCAGAAGGAGGTGACGGCTTGCCATTCCCTCTCGCTCCGTACCATAGCCTGGACCAGGGCCGGACGCGAGAGATCGCCGCCGCCAATCGCCTCCGCGAGGACACTGCGGTGCTCCGCCCAAGCTGGGCATACCTCCACCGTATGCTCCACCGTGTCCTCCGGGCGATCCACACAATGGTGACACCCGGGCGTTTCCTCCCGCCTTATACGAAACAGGAACCTCCCGAAACAACCGTGTCCGGTGAGGACCTGTGTCAGGCGGAAGGTGAGGACGCCGTGGCGCCTCTCCAACCACTCCTCAAAGAGGGGACTTACCGCCGCTATTGTGGCGTGCCCAGCACTGGGTTGCGACAATCGCACCCTCCATGTCGCCATGAGATCCCGCCGGAGCTCTGTCCGCTGTACCGTGATTTGTCGCGGCAGCGGAGTTACACCCCGGCGTTTTGCCTCCTCGCGCCAATCCCATACGTGCGCGAGGGCTTTTGCCTCCAGATCCCATGGCGATAGGTACACCTCTGCCCAACCCTTCGGGGAAACAAGGCGTGATGTTATGTTGTTATGTAAAAATAAAATAAAAGACTTAGTTTCCGGCGTTATCTTGACTGAAACTAGATAAGTATGGAAGAAAAATACACATTCCACTGACCTCAAAAAAATGAATGAGACACGGGTATGAAGGGATATGAGGAACAGGGTGTAAAGTTCACTCATACTCTTTAGAAAAGGGAGGATCCTCCGACCAGACGGGTCCGGTCGGGCAATTGCCCGATGAATGATGTCGGGAAGTTGTACATATGCTAGCTGCGCGGTGCAGAATGCGCGATGCAGGATTTGTGTGACGTCAGTGTAAGTTGTTCGCATGTAGCTGTGTAGATGCCGCCACAGGTATGATATTATATGGTAAAATTATGATACAAGTCAAAGAAAGTAATGTAATACTCACGAAAACTTCTTTTTCTTCTTATTGTCATTAGAACTGCAAGAATTAGTATCCTCCGTTTCCGAATCAGTGTAAATGTATGTTGGCTTCCCCATTTTTGTTAAACGGATCAATTTAAATAATTACTGTTGACATAGGTGTAAAAAATCTCTTGATGTTGTTGTCACAGACATTAAATTATTTACTTAACAAGAGGCTGTGTTTTTGAATGGGACGGATTCTTATTTTATAGCTTTATATTATTTGTATTTTTCCATATTTTTTTAAGCTAAGTCTAAATGCGTCTGATGTTGAAGTGACAGTTTTGGTGATATTTCTTTTTTTTATATATATTTAAAATGACAAAGAGGTTTGGTTTATTGTTATGGTGTTAAATCTGTCTATGATCGAATGCCACCAATTTAGTGGATACCCAGAGCATGAGGTATATTTTTTCATTGTTTTAGTGCAAATAAAAGTATTATATTCTATTTATATCCAATATTATAAAAAAAACAATCGTTTCTTAATTAGGGCATAGCCTAGCTGGTTTTGGCTGCTAAAAAAACATCCTAAGCCTGGCATCTATTATGCACAAAATCCTATATTAGTATCAAGCAATCAATGTATGTCATGTCCAAGTCATGTCAATGACATGCTTCAATCAAGTCTTTGGCACATTATGAAACCTCGTGTGCGTTTTGAATTTATTTTTCGACGGTATTTGATTCTAAAACTAGTGTTTGCAAATTCTCAATTTTCAATGTCAATACAATCTTTTTTATATTATATTTCATAATTATTTATGACATTAAAAACCTTAAGGCCATTATTTAGTCAACAAAAAATATAATGTTTTGAACGCACTTACGTCTATATTCAAAGGCTGCGAGAGTGTGTTACATCACAGATAATATAATACTACGGACAGAAATCCCATATAAAGAAATGACACCTCCCTAAATCTGGCTATTGAGCTGGCAATTTTTACTTCGTCCAATTTTTCAACAGATGGCAGCATCAGCGGCTCACTAATTGCCAAAGATTGTGTTACCACGCCATCTAGGAGTCGACCAACTTTTTAAACGTTTCGTGCAATCCTTTTTATATAAAGTTTAATAGTTCCGGGTTCAGAAAAACATGTTAATAGATTTCCTTACATTTCTATGCAAAGTAATAGATTAAAAAAATAAAGTTCTTTGATTTAAATTAGTAACGATAGAGGCTACTCTGATGTGTTTAAATTGAGTAAAGCGCCATATATTGCAAAGAGCTCTAAACGAATTGATTAAGAGATCATCATTTTATGGGTTCGAATTGAAGTTTAAGGCTTCATTCATGTTTTTCTTGAAAACACGTGCATTATGAGTGTAATTATTAAACAAGAAAGTTTAAATTTTTACCAATCTTACTTCAGCCAAAATTCTACCGTTTGACGCTTTTTATTGATTGTTAATTCCATAATGGTTACCGATGCTGTCATGTATGATTTTTTTTAAGACTAAGTATAATTATTTCGAGTTGAGGCCCCATGGTTAACATGTACATATTTTATTTGTTTGAGGGTTCTTGTTCCAACAATTGAAGAGAATAATCAATTAAAAATAATAATCGAAGAGGGTGATTGAAAGAAATAATCGTAAATATTTTCATTTCGTCAATAGTAACATAACATAACATCACGCCTGTAATCCCAGAAGGGTAATGCAGAGGTGTACCTACAGTACACTCACATTTCGCCAGTTATGCTTAAGTCCCATATAATATGAGGCGAGCCTATTGCCATCAACCGGGCACAAATCCAGACTCCAGGCTGCTACTGAGAAATTCTAGATAGAATAACACAATAACACTTTGCCCGACCTGGGAATCGAACCCAGGATCTCATGCTCAGCAGCGCTTGCGACAGCAGGCAGGCAGTCAATAGTTACAATGCCACTAGTGTATGTATATGCGAAAAACAATGTTTCTAACCTTCTTCAATATAAATGTTATACTCGAACACAATCAAACTTTACTCGAAACTACAACGATTACGCACGGTTCACAAGCGCGGTATTTTGACAGTTCAAACCACGCCAATTTCGCGTCAATCTACGTTATTATCAGATGTCGTGTCTAACTTAGGAATTGACGTGGTTTCAAAGCAAGGATTCATTAAGTGATTATGGTGAATTAGGGCCCTGTGCTTTTCTTATTTCAAATTATTAAGCAAACCATTTAATAAAAAGTATAAATACTGGAACCAAGCTGAAATAATTACAAAGATTTCCCACTATAACAGAAAAGTGACAAAGTAACAATCAGTCACCGTCACAGGGAAAGCTTCAAACCGCCAAACCAACCATTATCATTATGGCAAGCCCATTCCCAAACGAATTAATAATTCAATTCTGTAAAATAACGGTCTCTACCGCCAAGATGAATCACCGCCAATTAAAACAGCGTATTCAGTTTGAATATAGAACAGAACCTTTTTCAAAATTAGAACTTGTACAACTTTTGAATTTTGAATTTGGAATCAGTTATGCGTTTCAAACGAAATTGATTGTAAAGGAAGTTTTCTATTGAAATCTCTGAAATATTCATTTTGTAATCAGGACAAATGATTTGGACATTGTTTTAAAGTTTAAATTGTTATAATTCTTGTAAAAAATTTAGATAATATTGGCTGTGATTGAGGTGTTTTTTTTTCACACTGCTAGGCAAAGGTCTCCCCCATAGGTTTCAGAATCCTTACACGGCACTTCTTTTTACTTGCTTGTATTTGTGTGGTTCCTTGAGGATTACACACTAAAACGCGCCACGCGATGGTGTCCGAGACATTGAATGTGTATGAAAAAACTCACGCGCGTGGGCTCGTTATCTGCGCCCCGCTTACTGTTACCGTAAATTGTTTTTTTAAATAAACATTTATAAATGTAACAGCTACGTACAACAATGTATCAGTTTCAAAGTGTACCTAACCGTTTATATGTGTTACTAAGTGTTAATATGTATAACTTACTATTGAGAATCTTTTCTATACTGTAAAAGAATTCCTTCAGTAAATCCAATGTGCATGTCATTATGTTATGATTGAATATGCTAAGCTACTATTATACCACCATTGTAAGAACTTTTGAAACCATATTTATCTGCCAATAAATCTTTGACTTTGACTTTGAACTGATATAAGCAGTTTTAGGTATAATTGCACGGTATCGTAATAACGAAAATAGCCTCAATCCAGTCGAGATTGCGGCTATTTTTACCTGTTACACTTTTATTAACACTGTTAACTCTTTCTTAGCGGTTACAGACATATTACTGTTACACTTATTGTAAGTGTTTGGGATAACCCATTGAAAAACACATTTTAAAGTGTAACATACCTATTTGATTCTGTTATCAATTCAAAATGTAACACTTATAATTCTTTAACATTTTTAGCGGAGTTTTAATAAGCCCCTGTGTGTGATTCGTCTAACTCGATATCGTTACCTAGTTCACGTGTTCTTTGCACTCATCGTAGAGGTGTTATTTGACAAGTTTTTGAAAAAAAAGGTTTCTACAAAGACGAACACTTTTAGACATCTCATCTGCCGAGCCGTATCCCGATTATGTTGAGGTTCGCGTCACGTCTATCAGGATGCAGCTGAGTAGGTACCAGTATTATACATGGAGCGACTGCCTATGTCATCTCAGTTACTATACGATACTCCTTGGTAAGATTGGCTGTCAGACTTTCGGGCTTCTGAGGTAGACATCAGACAGAAAAAAGAGCGGTTAGCTCTTTCATTCTTAAGAGCCATATCACTCTTCTAGCTCACTAGCTCTTCTATAGCTCAGTAACACATTCGCTCAGACACCGACTGTTACCTCATTTGACTGACGCCGCGCGTCGATGCGTCGAATGAGACGACTCGGCTCGCTCAATATCAATAGCTCTTTGGAAGTTTATACTCTTTGTTACGGTTCTTTAGCTCATCCCTACGGATATTGAGATATCTTGCGATGCTTTTTGCCAGTGCCAGTTGACGTTTCAGTGGGTCGGATCCCTTTTTTTTAAAGATAGATTTACAGTGACGTATGTCGTATGAGTAGGTTGCAATGAGTATTGCGCCGGACAAGCGGAGAGCCTTGTTGAAAGACCGAACAGATGCGATCCGAATTCAGCCCAAGTATTCCGAAGCGAGCCGATGAGCCGTTCAGTCGATGACTTCTGTCTACGGTGTCTCGCTCGGAACGAACCTACTGAAGTACTGAGCTAGTTAGCGAGCGAGTGAGCTAGCTCTTTTCTATCACTAGTTTACTAGCTACCCAGGTCTATTCTGAGGACCAGTAACGACTATCAAAGATCCACCAATGACAACCGGGAACGACGGATTAACGTGCTTTCCGTGGCACATGGTTTCTTGGTATGTAAAGATGGTCTCCCATCAACGAACTGCCCATCAAACTGTAGCTTAACCTGATCGATCGACTCGTGCGGCTGTTATTACTTAGCCACTGAACATTTACACCTCAAACATAATTTACGTTTTAATACAAGATGAGTTTGATGTTTCCTATCCAACTGCTCTGAGAGGAAAGACCGAAACAGACATAGCCTTGGTCAGATCATTCAGACCACCATTTCAGACGCTAATCTACATGGTCCCCAACTGTGTAGATTAGTGTTTGAAATGGTATTTTGAGTAAAAAACCCACAGATTTGAGTAGACCTGTCCAGTCAGTGCAAGCATTTGTCAGTACTGACTACACCTACAAAATAAGATCAAATACGAGTACCACTCTAAAAGTGTTGCAAAAAAAAGTTTTTATGTATGAGAGACTGGCCAGTTATTCTCCATTTTGAAAATATGAATTTGTAAGTAAAAATAGGTACGTTCCAATTTCAAAATTTTCCTCCACATTGTTTGCGAGCTAATTTAAATTGTCGTGTCTCAAAAAAAAATAGATCTGCGCCGGAAAAAAATTCGCGCTATGTTTTTTTTTAATATTTCAAGTGTTGCCTGAAACCGGACGAATCGTGCGATAGACTTCAAGTGGCATTTATGGATGAAGGCCCTTCTAAGGCAACCGTGTATCGTTGGTATAACGAATTCAAGCGCGGTCGACTAACTTTGGGGGATGAAGAAAGACGTGGTCGCCCTTTGACGGCTGTTACGAAAGAAAACTTGCTAGCAGTGAAAAATTTCTAATGTGAAAAGCACATTCTGCAGGTTGGATCGGGAAGCCTTCACGAAATTCTACACGTGCATCTTCGCGTGAGGAGGATAGTTTCACGCTGGGTGCCACACAACCTCACCGATGCTCAGAAGCAGGCCCGGGTGATATGATAAACAAATATGAAGCAGGCTCGTCTCGGCGTGTCTACGACATCATTACAGGCAGTCTTGGGTTTATCATTGATTCGAAGCGCCAGTCGACGGTTTGGGTGTTTCAAATGATTCAACGCCTATCAAAGTGAAGCGATCTAAAAGCGGGGGGAAGATTTGATTGCGAGCATTTTTATTTGACTGGTTATTTGGCGTCAATTCCTTTACGGAAGCAAAGAAGCAACGCTGAATTGTATATGTTATGTATTTATGGACAGCGGGGGGTGCGCACATACAATCAAACCGCGAGTCAGTGTCATACTGCTTTATTGTATATGTCGAACCTATGTCGCACGCACGCCGACAAACACGCACGCGTGTCGTGCGCGCAGTAGTTACAATATATAACATTCCCTTCCCTACATACTTCAGAAAAATGGCTTATAATTAACAGGCAGAACCCGTCGTTTGGATCTTACATTCTGTTGGTCAGGTTCTGAAACACCGCCTTCTTCTGTGAGATGATGTCGGGACTCAGTATCCTTGAATGATTTGGTGTCGAGGGCGCATCCGTGGCTAATGGCTCAACACTCGTCCCTTCCTCCTCTCCAAGATGAACTCCTTCGTCAGTTGTTGGTAATTCGGCGCAGGAATCGTCGTTCTCACTCGTTACGCCTGCGGATTCAGAATGTTGTGACAAGCTACTGTCATCAGATTCCATGTCCAAATGCCCATCCTTCTTTTTGTTCCGTAACTCTGAAACGCCTTTGAATTGAAAACGTCGAATCTGGTCCATGTGACGAATTACTGTGCATTTTAGTTTCGGAATAAACACCGCATACATGACTTTCCCAATCTGTTTTTTGATTATTCCTTGTACCTTACAAAATTTATCGTTCCCGCAAAAACGCTTTATCCAAACAACGTCATCTAAATGAAATATAGGTCTTTTTCTTCCCCCTTGTTCTAACTCTGTAAGGACTGATTTTTCCTTACGGTTAGCGAGAGATCCGCGGATGTCGAAACGACTTGAAGTGGATTAATTAAGTCCAGCCGCGAGCGTAGAGGTCGACCATAAAATACTTCTGCTGGAGATTTACCTGTGGTACTATTTTTGGAGTTTCTGTAATCAACAATCAATTTTGCGTTTTTTTCTTGTAGAGGCATTTTCGTGTCAGATTGCATTATGATTCTTTTGAGCCCTTTTTTTTTTAATTATTTTAACGAAACTTTCGGCTTGTCCGTTACTTGACGAGTGGTATACCGGTGATAAAATATGTTGAATACCGTTTATAATGCAAAAAATCTCAAACTCCCTAGACGTGAAAAAAGTACCATTGTCTGTCATCTGTGACATTATATACCTAATTTTTTTTATTATTTTTTTTATTTTACTTTATTAGATTATTTTATATTTTGTAAATGTGAGAACGTCGTAGGCCCTGTGGATTATAAATTATAGACAATTGTCTATTTGTTTAACATATAACTGTTGACAGGCCTACACTGTCCTCCCATACCTGTTAATCACTAATTGGAAAACATTGTAAAAGACATATTTTTAAAAGAGTAACCATGGAGTTTCTTGCCGGCTCTTCTCCATGGGAAACGACCAATTGGAACCGTGCACCTAGAATCTGACGTTTCATAAGTGCCCATGTAGGTCTATGTGAAATAAAATATTTTGATTTGATTTGATTTTGATTCACCAACGTGTGTGGTATACCTACTCTAGACATAAAATCACATAATCTACTTATAACAGTTTTTGATCTATATGATGTTGTACCAACTGTGTAACATTCGACCCACTTAGAAAATCCATCTACTATAACAAAAAACATTCGGTTATGGAACGGTCCAAGTAAATCCAAATTAATTCTATAGAAGGCATGCGGCGTATAGGGCCACGGCGAGGGAGGTGCGCGGTGTGGCGACGGACGCAGCTGCGCGCACACGCTGCACGCGGCTGCCAACTATTCAAGCGCTGCGTCGATTCCCGGAAACCAACATTTTTCGCGTGCGGTTGCCTTCATTTTTACTACCCCGAAGTGCGAATCGTGTAGTTCTCCACACATTTTTTCTCTTAGTGAATGTGGAATAACCACTTTATGACACGCATTAAACATCCATTTTCCAATCCTAATTGGAAGAGACAGTCAAAAAACGCTCGTAATTCGGGATCGAGAACTTTACGCGGCCAACCCTTTATAACATAATTTTTCACTTTTTTTTTTAATCAGGTCGCTGTCAGTTTGGCAACGTAATTCCTTTAGCGTAATGGGTAAACTTCCGTCAACAACAAAATTAACTTAAGCAGCGCGCTCCTCACAGTTGCGGTTTTCCCCCCGTACTTCGTCCTGCAGACGGTTCTCATCCATTAGCCTCGCTCGAGATAAAAAATCTGCACTGTTATCTCCGCTACGAATATATTCGATTGAATAATTGTACGCTGACAAAATAACGCATAGCGTTGTAGATAGAAAGATACCTTATTCTTGTTGAAGCAACCTAATTTACTGGAGAATAGTTTTGGGAATTACGAAATAATTTGAGTGATTTCGCGATTCTGTGATTTATCAATATAATTAACGGGTGCTGCCAGGGCGAACTCTAAGTTAAATGCATGTATGAACTCACGGCCCAGAAGCGGCGGGCCGCCGCCGCCGCGCCGCCGCGCGCTACGTAGAACTTTAAAACATGTGTTCTATCTGCATAAGTCACGGACAATCGAACGCAACCTAAACTTATAATTTAAAAAAAAATATCGGAGTCGGACAACGGTACTTCCTTGAGATAAGAACGGTATGTATGATCTGAAATAACGTTAACGACTGTACCACTTTCTATTTCAAACTCCAAAAATAAACCATTTACCTGCACTAACGCCGACTTTGGACTACCTCTCACGCATGATATATTAGATACATGTGACTTACCATCGTCTCCGAATCCGCAGTATCTTTTGCGACGTAATTTACTACTACTTTTGAGTTGGCCGCACACATTCCACCTAAATGACCCTTCTAGTAGCACATTTTGTACTTGTAACTTTTAAAACGGCACTGATTTGACTCGTGATTGGTATATAACCGCACACACTGCACTTTTAGTTTTTGGAGATACTGAACACGCCGTCGGGGGTCGCGCCATGATGTTGCCGCTCGATGTTTGGATGGCTGCTTTGCGTGCCGCGCACACGTTCTCAGCCAACCCCACGGCCTTGACCAGCGTCAGTCCCTGCAGATCCTTCGCGAACAATTTCTCACGCTTGGAACCCGCTGCCATTCCCATCACAAATTTGTCGAAAAAGGCCTCTTCCCCTAATCCTTGCTACCCACTGAGTATGACTTTCACCTGGGCGCTGCGTAGCCGAGTAAAAATTATACCTCTCTGCTCAACCAAACCGTTTCGGGGTGAGGTGACAGTTCAAAACATCGATGATTTTTTCGTAATCTATCTATTCTATTTTCTGCGGCAGCGCCAGGTCACTCGAAAAGCTTGTAGGTGGACTCGCAGTGGAGTTGTTTTCCGTTCGACACATCATTCACGTCGTTCGCAACAAACCACTGCGTAAGTCGTGATTTATAAGTCTCCCACTCGCTTGTGAGGTGGTCAAAGTTGGTTATAGTCCAAAAACTCCACTAGAAAACATCTTCTTGTTGTTTTAATCCTCGTCGCCAATGTTATGTATTTATCGAGAGCGGGGGATGCGCATATGCAATCAAACCGCGAGTCAGTGCCATACTGCTTTATTGTATATGTCGAACCGATGTCGCACGCGCGCCGACACACTCACACGCGTGTCGTGCGCACAGTAGGTACAATATATAACAGTATGCTACCAAATGCTTCGCAGAAGTTTTCTCTGTTGTGAGCAAAACGCGACCAAACACAGGTCGCGCAGGCTCCGCGGGCTACTGCTCCACCACGCCTTCACACACGGCGCTCAAAACGAGGGACTTCGTGGACAAAACGCTGCCGCTGGTCAAACTCCTGGGTCACCCTCCTTAAAGCCCTGACCTAGCACCGTGTGACTTCTTTTAATTCCCGAAAACAAAAATAAGCTCAAAGGGATACAATTTTCGTCACCGGAAGATACGCTGTCAGCGTTCGAGCAGGCTGTTAACGAGGTGTCTACGGCGGACTGGAAAAAGTGTTTCGAAAACTGGTTCAGACGCATGAAACTTTGTATAGAGGCTAGTGGAGAGTACTATGAAAAGATTAATAAATAAATAAAAAAACAAATAACATTTATTTTTATTTTCGCAGAACTTTCTTACTGTCCCACGTATATATCCAAATTTCTTAGATCCAAGTTGAACCGAAGCTGTACAACTACTCAGTTAGATACAAATTTCAATGCAATGATCGATTCCCTAGAAATCAATTGGTGGAGCTACAATAGGCACCGAGTTCCGTTTGCTTGGATATTGTAGATAGTTATGTGAACCTATCAAGTTAGGTAAGCTAAGGTTAGGTTGATGTTTTGATGTCCTAGGTGCGCGTTAAAACCAAAAAAACTAACTCTTTAGCTTTATCATATTAAGTACAGATTTAATCTTTAAGCACTATAAGGTAAGAAATGAAACAGGTTATAACTAGTTTAGTTATAACTACTCACAAACAATATTGCTAAGATTTTTTCAAATAGTAATAATTATGTGGTAGTTCCAGAGATTAGCGCGTTCAAACAAACAAACTCTCCAGCTTAAATACTAGTATAGATTCACATATTGCAAAATATAGCATCGCACTCCCCATATACAACAAATACGACAACAATATTTGAAAACACACAGTTGCATTCGATTACGGATTCGGAACGCAAGCAGTCGCCGAGTCGCTGGAACGTGCACCCGACTGATTGGCCGATGAGCTTACTATTGACTGCATTTTATAGTAGGTATTCTAGAGCTAGGCAGTATGGTCGAAAGGTAGGCGAAGCGAATTTGTATCGTACGTAAACGTATAATCGAATGCGTCACACTGAAAACGTTTTTCTCCGCCAAATAGGAAGTGTTCCGGTGATATCGCATTCGTGAAGTCCCCTTTGGAGCGCGATGAATAATCCGTATCTTCAAAATAATAATTATCTTATAACTCGGAGACTGTGGTGCAATCGTCGCTGCCGTAGAACCGATGGGTGCGTGAAAAATATATTAGAAAAATACATGAATTTGATAACTTGAATCACTCTGATCGCACAAACAGCTATGTCCGTAAACCAGCCCAAGTTAATCAACATTCGATTTTTAATTTTCAAAGCACGAATGTGTTTTAATATCCCGACAAGTTCGGATTATTTACGGACGTTGGAACTGCACTTACGTATGCGTACGACTAACTCGTACACAGCGCTGGTCACTCCCTTGGTAAACTCCTTAAAATGATCATAAAGTTCTATACAAACTTAGACATCAATAAAATGTTATCATATACACTGTTCTTAACTATATTACGGTAGTGCAGTCAAAAATATCTGACTACTCTTCGGAACATAAATATACGTATAAATACTCAAGACTTCAATATATTTGGTGCAACCCAGGATTCGTAAATATCTATACAGCTTTGAATATTCAACTAAATGGCCTTTAACATAAAAATTATTTTTGCTTGCCGGACCCCGGGCTGAAATATATGAATGAGCTTCAAATCAGCATGAACATTCTAATATGAATATCGAGAGGGCAAAAGTCACGGTATCGGGTCTAGACAAATAACACGAGGAAATCCCAGAGCTTGGCTCTCGTTCTGGCCTAGAAACTACTAAGAGCCCCATGAGATTACCACCTAATGAAAGGGAGAATCTTGTAACGATTGCTTCCGTAGGAGAGAAAGCTGAAGATCGGGAAATTTGTCGGCGTCGGCAAAGCTGGCGAGATGTACGCATACAGACCAATCCCGTGACAGCAGCCACCCTACAACTAAAAGTGCCTAAGCCTCAAGTCCTTTTGCCAGTATCTGCTGCTCCTGCGCTTGCAACTGCGTATGTTTCTATATGTGACAAGGACTTGAACGGGCAGACGAACGATGACGGTTGGGTTGACGTTCGACACAGGCGTTCGCGTCGTTCGCTTGGTAATGTTACGCGGTGGACAGCTGCGCCTGGCACCACTAAGTTAGAGGCTTCTGATCGATGGAGATACTTGCACCTCTTCTACGTGAAGCAGGGTACCACTGATAGCTAGGTGCGTGAGCACCTTCTTACCATCTGCGGTACGGACATCTGCTCAGTAGAAGTGCTTTAATCCCGTGGCAACTTTGCATCTTTTATGTTGGGGGTGCCTTCGAAACTAGCCGATCAAGTATCTGCGGTTCATAATTGGGCAGAGGATATTTGTATAAAACCATGGCGCCACAACTTTCGTGCCCGAAGTAGAGAACATTTATCCCACTAACATGCTTGCCACCAGCCCGCCCATCCTCAGTAATCGTAACAACTGCCTACGTGTATTGTACCAAAATGTCCGTAGCCTCAAAACGAAATTACCTACATGGAGATCAAGCTTGTTGTTATCCGAGCATGACTTAGTAGCCGTCACAGAAATAAACCTAGATAACTCAGTAGAAGACTCAGAATTGACAGACGCATCCTACGTAGAGATAGAGTGACTCTGGGGGGCGGTGTGTTGCTAGCAACACGCAATGGCGTTACCATGAGCAGGCAATATGACCTAGAAACGGATTGCGGTGAAGACCTGTGGGCGAGGATCCAAATTAATGGGCGAAATATGTATGTGTGTGTTGTCTACATCAAGCCTTCTGCCACTGACGAAGACTACATGACATGGTTTTGTAAGGTTGAAAGCATTATATCAAATTTGAGTGGAAAAGTTATGATCTTTGGAGACCTTAACTTAAAAAATGCGTCAGTGAATGTTAGTAATTATTGCTGTTACTTTTTTAACTTTTGTAATCTGGTAGAGATGAATGAACTGATGAATGAGCGTGGGAGTAAGTTAGATGTTGTGTTGGTTCAGGAGGGTGCCGAATTAAACTGCGAGTATGTCATGGGCTCGGAGCTAGTCCCTACCGACCTGTATCATCCTCCCTTAGATATTGCTGTAGTGATGTCAAAACATCAGGGTAATTAAATATTATACCCTAGCAACATTGACCAAAGTAAAGACTGGAACTTCAGCAAAGGAGCATTCGGTTAAAATTTAGTATCGTTTGGCAGGAGGTGGGGGTGGGGAAGTGGTGGGGGGGATGGAGGGGGGTGCTCCGTCCCCTCTGGTACCACTCCCATGAAAAGGTAACGCACCGTTCTTGAGAAAAACTAATTATTGTAACCTAACCTCCATCCCCCCCACCACTTCCTACGGCGGGCGGGGGTTGCTCTCCCTTTGCGCCTCCGGATTTTTATAAACACTCTAGGGGTAGGAGCCAAAAGACTACGTGGAGTCGGGGTGCCCCGATTCGGTTTTGGAACAATGTCGACCTATTTTAACCATGAAGTGGAGGTAAACTAACTTCTCACAACTCTGGGAGAAACGGAATGAACGTAAACAAATGACACTCACACATGACGCAAATAGCGTTTTTTTTTTTTTTTACGTTCCGTTTCACCGATTTTGCACGACATTTTACACCACAGACAATACACTAGTACAGATTTGGTTGTCAATCGCCGATTTTAACGTTTCGTTACGCTGTAATCTAATTTGAGGTTAGAAACATTTATTATTAATTTCTCGAAAAATACGCATTACCTTGTAATAAGAGTGGTAGCGTTATAATCAGGGAAGCCACCCCTACCATCTTCAACCCTTCTTACCCCAAAACTCCTGCCAAACGATACTAGACCCAAGCCACACATCTTATTATCTATTTATGTATTTAACACCTGAGGAGCTGTTGTGCACAGCAATTCTTTCTATGATTTTATGAAAATTGTATGACACTCATTTAACTTACATTTGTTTATCTGATAATTGTTGTACTGCTGAAAAGCAAACCTTTAGCTACCTCTGTCTATTTTCCACATCCATTTATATCATTTCATGTGATCTCAATTATTTACCTTTTATTGAATGTTGTGACATTTTGTATCTAACATTGTCATCTGTCAGTTTTTCTTTTTCTATGGTATAGAGCTAAGAGGTCGTCTATTTTATTGTAAAGGTATCGTAAAACTAGTGTTAAGCCAGGTTCTCACTGTAAGCCATCTTTATTGTTCCTGGCCGATAACCAATTAAGAAGTATTTGGATTGAAAACTAAAAAAGTCACTTCTAGAACGATCGGCCAGGGGCTATATAAACGATCCGATACTTTTCACCAGGTTCTTTTTGATTCCGTCTTTTGACTCGGTCTTTTGGCTTCTTTCGTTTTGCAATTTTTCTTACTCATCAGTTTATGTTTTTCTAAAAGCTATTTAAATATAAACCTTTCTAGAAGTTATTCTCAGTGAATTTATTACAAATATCTTGTGTGCGTAAATGTGTTGGACTCACTCGATCACCTCTGACCCTCCCGCTTGAGTCCGCCAGTTCGAGACGTCGTTGAGAAATACAATAGAAATCAAATAACGTGGCGTGTGACGCCGCCGCTAGTACACTGGGACGAGAGGTCCTGACATCAAATAACGTGACGTACGACGCCGCCGCTAATACACAGGAACGAGAGATACGACGCGAGCTCCCTTGCGACGGACTACAGGCCGGTGGAGCGGCCTGCGCGAGCTCTCTCGCAACGGGCTGCGGGCTGATGGAGAGGCTGCTGCGAGCTACCACCCGACGGACTTCAGGACGGAGGAGCGGCCGACGCGAGCTTATTTTATTCGTGAGCTGCTTCGCGACTGTGAGCACTGAGAGGCTGCTGCGAGCTTCAACTCAACAGACTGCGGGCCAGAGGAGCGGCCGACGCCTCGAGCTGCTGCATGACCGTGACCGCTCCCTCGTGTTAGACTGCGGACCAGAGGATCGTCCTACGCGAGCTTCGACTAACTCTTAATTTAATATCTTCTTCTACATACCTATGTTTTTATAATCTAAAAATTATCTTTTTAACTTGTAACCACGTTTAGCCAGTCGGCTAAACGTTACGTTACAAACCATATATCGCAGTTCTGGCACCATGTCTCGAGCCTGCGATTGAAGGGTGGTTTCGAGTCTAACGTTGTGCACAACGGTATAGTTTACTCAGTTATAAAATCTGCCGAAGCGTTCGCTCAGTACTTTTCCAGCATTTTCTTACCTGATTCACCTGAATTAAACCCAAATAATCTCAGACCGACCTACTACTCAGGAAATAATATTCCAATCCCCCTTTTGACCCCACAGGACGTAGTTAAGGGTATTGCTAAACTTAAACCTCATAGCTCGATCGGCCCTGACATCCCTGCTTTTATACTCAAGGGATGCCACGATATACTGGCAACTCCTCTCTGCCATATCTTTAATCTAGCCCTTCAGTCCTGAGTATACGCTGAGCAGTGGAAAATCTTGCGGGTTATTCCCATCCCAAAAACTAGTGACAAATCATCTGTGGTGGAACACAGCCCTATTGCTGACCTGCCAACTCTTGCTACGGTTTTCGAGCACATACTCCACACGCACATCTATAAACGTATAAATGCATTTCTATCTGATGCCCAGCACGGCTTATGCTTCTCACCACACCACCTTGGTTCGTAGTAAACTTGAGGCAGGTGCCTGTATCTGGCATCCCTACACAGCGACTCATACTTTAACGTTGGAAAAGGTACAGAAAACAGTCCTATGATTTCTGTATAAAAAGACGTTTCACTTCTTCCCTTTCATGTACCATACTAATTACGTCGTAGGAGTTTTGGGCCTCAACTCGTTAGAGGTTAGACGAGGCTTTCTACAGTTTACAGTAGCCTGCAAACTCTTAGAGGACGCATCGACAGTCCCAAACTCCACGATCTTTTCTGTCGGCTATTTGTTCCCGACAAATACATCGAACATCGCCAAAGCCGTCGACGCAATCTGTTTGCGCCGCCGTTATCAAAAACTGTCGCCAGAGCTGAGTCCCCTGTGTGTCGTAACTTAAGGATGCTTAACGACCTCCTGACCACAAATCCTGAATGTTATCCGTTTGCACAAGAATTTAGCAGAATAATGCGTGTATGTCTGATGTTTTGCGAGAGTAAGTATGCTAGATTGTCCTAGATTATATGTGAGTATTTGAAATATCAATGTTTTCTAATAATTCCATCTGAATTTTAATTAATGTAATTGGTGTTACCATTTTTATTAACAATAAACAAATATAAAAAATGAAAGCCTATGGTAATTTTATTGAATGGAGAAATACAAGAGGCGCCAAGAATTTATCAGAATCTGTGTTTTGGCCTACTTCCAGTACATAGCTAAAACTAAACAACCTTCCACTCTTTGGAGTACCTACTCAATGCTAAAATCAACATTCAGTTCTAATAACGACGTAAAACTGAACACATTTTCGAAATTAATAGCGTATCTGAAGAGGATGTCTGATGAATTTAAACCTAAAAATCCAAAATGTTCTCAGTCAAAGTCAAAATCGCTACTTATTTGAAGGTACCAATAATATTTTTAAATGTGAAGACGAAGCAACCAGAACAAAAATACTATACCACAAATAGGTAAAAATAATTTAAAATAAGCAAAGACAGATAAATAAGTCACGTGATAGGTACATGATGCTCACATATTTACAAACATTGTAAACATTGATTTTCTTAAAATATTAACTAGGAATAAGTCAGTGTGTGAGTTGAGTAAAATAACAAATTATACAATTAAATTAGCAACCAGTATGATTTTGTCTAGACTGGATTGTCCTATGGAGCTGGACCATCATGTTTCCAAGCATTCCTATCTTGTATATAATCTAATTTGTAATATGCTCAAGCAAATTACTTAGAGGAGTAAGTGTACATTTTCTATGAATTTTAAATTTTCTTTCATGTAATTGCAATATATCACAAGGTACATTTAACACAGTATCCCATTAATGATGTATGTACTTCAGCTAATCCGAAAAAATTTTGATCTATTTTATCTTTATTTCTAGTATTAAAATTATGTCGATCACTTATTTGATTAAAAAGATGTAGATATTTTCTTACATACATAATAATTTCATAAATAAATTGGCAAGGTACTGTCATAATATTAATCCCTTTAAATAGTTCGCTGAGAGATTCACGACGAGGAAGATTGTATATGGCTCTGACAGCTCTCTTTTGCAAAAATAAAAATGGATTCAATGTCTGTACCACACGACCCCACAGTTAAATGCCATACGACATAATGCAGTGGAAGTAGCTTAAATAGACCAAACGCGCGGTTTCTATATATTCGACCCCGACGACGCCACTACCCTCCTCCAGGAGAGTAGTAAGGCCACTAGCACGCTACATAAGCCCAAAACCCGATCGCCGTCCTACCGCCCTCGCCGCCGAGGCCCGCCGCGACGCCTAAATCGACGCCCCTCCCGACCCTTGCTCGAGCCAGCCCGCGCCGCTGAGCCAGCTTTAAATTCGTCCCTAATTAATACCAATCCTGATCCAGCTAGTCATTTGCTGCCCTCTTCCAGCGACGCCCTAAGCCGAGGTTCGTACCCCACAGGGGGTGCGCTTAGCGTTGTCGCTTAGTTTTAGTTAGTATATAAGTTTAAGTCCTGGCTGGAGGCCTTAATTTATTAGGGAATCCACAGGCAAGTCCGCTTAAGCAGACGACAACCGCATAGGTTGACCTGCGAGATGCCAAACAAACAAACAAGTTTCTATATATGTTAACTGTCTTATCTTTCTAACAGCATAAGCAGCCGAGCTTAGTCGCCCCGCAAGAGATGTTATATGTGGTCCCCATTGTAATTTCTCGTCCAGCATGATTCCTAGGAAAACCGTCTGATTAATACATTCCGGTTTTTATCCATTCAATATGATGCCACATTCGCTACTTTTAACATTAGGTAATTTAAATCGAATGCATTTGTTTTTTTTTTTCATTTTGTACCAAATTATTTACCGTAAAGCAATCTTGAACTTGAAGAATCGAAATAACTCGAATTCGACAGCATACATAAATAATAGAAACACAAGTAAGTAAGCGCTTTTCCTCCTCTCTCCGGCGGGGTAGTTGCGTAACACATCAGTAAGAATGGCTTTCATTTTGACAATTCAACAACATTCATTGCGTTATTTATGTTGTTGAGCAGACAATTTTAACGAAATTAAGAAGCAATGGATTAGCAATATCTTTCAAAATGATTCAGATTATGCGTTATAGTGTGTTACGCAAAATCGCTTTTAGCGCCCATTATGTCACCTAAATTCTACATTATTTATATCTGTAATTTCTAAGGTGCACAATAAAGACTATTCTATTAATCTATCTAAGCAATTGTTACAATAATTTTAAGCCTACCAACTGTTTTACCAACATTATGAAATGAAATACAGAAAAGGGATGATGGCATTTTTTTAATTTTTATTTAAACAAAAATATGTCCAAATAGTGCAAATAATATTTTAAAAAGTGTAAAAGCTTCATATCTTGCCGCGTTATTTAAACGTTTTAAAGTGAGTGTTAACAAGGACAGCATTATCGTAGAAGTGACGTCACGACTATGTAACTTCATACTAGCGCCATACATTGTCCGTACCGCACGACAAGGACAGGAACAATCCCCTCCAAAAACTTTAAAAGCGTGTAACTTCTTCATTTTGACGTCGATTTAACAGATTTTTTCGATTATCTATTTTTTACTGCCCGCTTTAACAATATACAGGGTTACTGGTAACTCGACGTATTCCTTGCAGGACGTCATAGTAGGGTTAAAATGCAACAAATTAAGCCACCAAATGTTCTACCGAAGTTCAGTAGTTTTTGAGCTAGTTACATTTTAAGTTTTATTATGAAAAATCCCAGATTAAATCATTTGGAGCCAATTAAAAAAGATTTACAGCGCGACTGCACTGAAATTTAAATTAATATCATAGGCCGTAGCAGATCTTTGTTCATAATTAAAAGTTCAAAAATGCCAGAAACCTTGGCAAATATCACTAAACAAACATTAATTTTTTGTGATACTTGCCGTTTCTTTATACAAAATGTTGTCTAGTGAAAAAAAATACTACGCCTCATGTAAAAAATACTAGGAAAATATCCTTGTCTTATCAGCTATTTAGAAATAATATGATTGTCAATACTTTTGCATGTGTGACAGGGAAGGGAAGAGTTTTATGGCGAGCAGGTAAAATGTGAGACGGTGAACCTATTGTTTCGTATTCCTATTATTCGTAGTTTTTACCTGCGCTTGAACTCCAAACACTCGGAAAGCTTTGTGATTGGTCACTATTGTTCTCTCGGCATGACGCGGGGTGCGACTTTACAAAATCTGGTCGTCAGCGTTAGTTAGTTTCAACTCTATGTCGCGCAACCTCGTGTTTTTTTATCTAGCTATTTCCCTAACTGTTGCCGCGTATCTTGCTCTTGTGCTGTGCTGTGTCTTCATAAGTGCTGACTATGGCTGCATATTCTAACCCTGAATACGCTGACATAATGTACTGTTACGGACTTAGTGACGGTAACGCTGCTCAGGCGCGGAGAGAATATCAACTAAAAAGTCTGGTCTGTAGTTAATTTATCAGGCCGACATCCATACCACTATAAACCTGTTCAGTCATTAGAAGAGGGAGATCCGCGAAGACGGCTTGAATTTTGTCGTTTTATGTTAAGTGCCGACGCCGAAGGCGAAAACATTTTAAAAAAACATTCTGTGGACCGATGAGTCATGTTTTGACCGTGATGGTATCACAAATTACCACAACTTACATTACTGGGCACCGAAAGCATAAGCAAATCCTAAAAAACTGAAACCAACCGCATCCCAACGTAGGTTCTCGCTTAATGTTTGGATGGGTATTATCGACGATAAATTAATTGGCCCACATTTTTTACCCCGAACACTAAATGGGGAACTTTATGAAGGTTTCCTAAGAAATCATTTAACACCACTGCTCACGGATGTAACGGAGGACAGAAAAGCAAACATGATCTATCAACATGACGGATGTCCAGCCCACTGCCGAATCACAATTCGACAATTGCTGGATGAAACCTATCCAAACCGATGGATAGGGCGCGGTGGGCCGATTCCGTGGCCTGCACGAAGCCCTGATCTTACGCCGCTAGACTTTTACGTCTGGGGTCATATGAAAGACCTAGTTTATGTGACCCCATTAAATTCAATTCAAGAACTAAAGGAGAGACAGATAACAGATGCAGCGGGCCAGATGAGGGCAAGAATCACAAACACCGAAGTGAGGAAGCGAATAAGAACATGTATTCGAAACCGCGGGCAGCACATCGAACAAGACGTGTGAAAGTGTAATTAAAGTTTTTAAACTGATATTGATTTAAAATAATGCTAATATTCACGAAATTGTTTTATTCGATTTTCCGAATAATCACCTTTTTGTGAGACGCACATAATGTAGTCCATAACTTTGTATTAACTTTCATACCTTTTTGGATAGCTGATAAGACAAGTATATTTTCCTAGTAATTTGTACATCAGGCGTAGTATTTTGTTTTTTCACTAGACCACATTTTGTTTGAAGTACCAGCCAAAAACACAAAAAATAAATGTTTGTTTAGTGATATTTTCCAAGGTTTCTGGCATTTTTGAACTTTTAATTTTGAACAACGATCTGCTACGGCATCAACTTAAATTTCAGTACAATCGCGCTGTAAATAATTTTTAAATTGGCTCCAAATGATTTAATCTGGGATTTTTCATAAAATTACTGAAAATGTTACTAACTTAAAAACTACTGAACTTCGGTAGAACATTTGGTGGCTTAATTTGTTGCATTTAAACCCTAGTATGACGTCGTGCAAGGAATACGTCGAGTTACCAGTAACCCTGTATAATTATATTATTAGAAAATCCTTCTTGCAATCTACCCGGTCCGCTGGTCGACATCAGTGACAGTTGACAGCGCACTGCGTTTGCTTGGCTTTCGGATGCAACGGACGTATTTTGGGTCGTGTTATATAATTCTTATACTTATTATTTACCTGTGTATTTGTTGCTGCTTAAAACCATTTTGTAAGAAATATACTTAACTTTTAGGTGATACGATCTTTAAATAATAATAACCTCCTTTAATATATTCCGCTTTTGGTCTCTAAATTTTTTTTAATTTTTATATTAGACATCATCCCTATTGATATTTGAGAATTAAACGCTGAATAAGCATGTTGTGCACGCATTTATCCTACTATATTAGTGTTCACCATCAAATGAATATCTGAAAAACTTTTAAATATCTCATGTGCCTGTACACCTGCCTGTGCACCTGGAATACAGCTGCGATGCTTGATAGCAGAAATATTCAAACAAACCCTTCAGAACTACTTATTATAACATCTGACAATTCTGACATCGAGGTAGGCGTATCCCTGAGATATTTCAATAAGCTGAAATGTCGTCTGAACACCATTCCGATATGACAACTGAAGACTGCTTACATTATTGTGAACGGAACTACAGTTATTTTAATATGAATACTACGAGATTTTGTGAATGTGAATAGTAGATTGTATCATAAGAGAGCAAAATAATATTATTACGGCGAGGGTGCTTTTTTGAATCCAGAGCGAAGTGAGGGATTCTAGAGTAGAAAATAAGAGAGATTCTAGAGTAGAGTAGAATCCTGAACGTAGCGAAGGATTCAAAGTATGACGCCCGAGCCAAAATATATTTTGCCCCCGAGTGATACACTCTACTTTTCATCACCCACTATGAGAAAATAAAAGGCGCCTCATATTTTATTGTAATATTATTCTTTAATAAAACAAAGAGTAACAACTAAATTGAAATTAAATAGTATTTAATAATAAAACGACAAAAAACTTATATTTACATTTGAGACATTTTCACAATTATGAAAATGTATTGCTACAGTGATATTAGGAACAAAGATTGTTGTAGATTATATATTCTGCGTGTTTGAAATAATTCCCGAATCTGGCTCATTTTGAGTAAAATGTGATGGTGAATCTCGTTGTTTGGATGTAGATGGGCGCGGCGACAGTGGCATGGATGGATTAACTGAAGTTTGCAATTTAATGTTTTCCACGGTGCGTTCACATGTTTTAGCCTTGTTCTCAATGGAATCTCAATGCTTTGCCAAATTACTAGAAATATAATTGTTTTTGGAAAATACCAAGTTTGATGTCATTTGTTTAACATAACATTGGTTAAAAGATTATCAAGTACTGTCAATTAACTATGAAAATGATTGTGTAGTTAGCCATTTCAGCCGAAAACATATGTTAAAAACACGATTAAATCTAAAGAACGAAAACTCTGAAGAACGAAAACATCATCGGTCTGTGTTCAACACACAGACCGATGATGTCCATCGGTCTGTGTGTTGAACACATCATTGAATTGTCCTGTGTTGAGCTTGAGCATCTTATATATATAAGCATGTTACAGTATGCGTATGCAGACCTCCTTAGGGGTGTAGTGGGTTGTCTGCGTTGTTTTATGTCAGCCGACCTGTATACGTATAGGTGACATAGTTCAAGTAACCCGTCGACAGTCCACAAACTCTCCTCCAGTGGCTCCTCGTGCCACATCCCGGAAACCACGTCGGCTCGTGGGCTAAACCTGGAGGAGGGGCTCGGGAACAACATCTCCCGAGCTGCTCGGTTGCCCTCCGAGTTGTGTCTTGGCTATGTCTACAGCAGTCCACCGCCGGTGGCAAGATACCTAGGCAATTGTAGGAAGGCCTTAAGGCAATAATAAGGGCTTTGTTATTGCTTGCTAGTCTACTGCATCCAGCTCCCCTCCGGTCGTAGCGGTTCTCCGTTCCACTGGGTCCAGGGGGGCAAGGACGAGAGAGTGCTCCTGCGTTTGCGCGAACGTTTGAGCACTTTAATATATCCTGCGCATCTGACCGTTTATGTTTATGGACTCCAATCTGGCAAAGTCTGGTGGCGATGGGCTGAGGTAGAAAGGTTCGGTTGGATGCAAACTGAGCTTTGTCCGAGGTCTGCACATCAGCGGTTCTGGGGGTGTGAGTACACACCGTGGTCGCTTTTACTCTGAACTGGGGGGACAGGGTAAATTCGGCAGCACCCAGAATGACAAAGCAGCCCTATTTAGGGAAGCACTGCTTTCCCCGCTCAGCCGAGGAGGGGGCTAGAAAAGGTGCCCTAAAAAAGTGCTCACCCCAAAAACCTTAGGATAGTAGTAACCACGGCTGCTTCCGCATCTTTGAAACTCGTGGTGGACGCAACAATAATAAAAATAAGTATATTACACCATCTTTATCACATAATTTGACATTTGGCGCGTGGAATGTGCGGACTCTGCTTGACCGTGATGCTAACGCCTGCCCGGAACGTAAAACTGCCATCGTAGCTCGGGAACTTCGTCGCTATAATGTTGATGTGGCTGCTATCAGTGAAACACATCTGGCTGACGAAGGTGAACTGATCGAACATGGCGGTGGCTATACTTTTTATTGGAAAGGGACCTCCGCTTCTGAACCGAGGCGGTCGGGAGTCGGGTTGGCGGTCAAAAATCACATCGCCAAGAATCTTCAGGAATGTCCTGTTCACATTTCGGACCGCATCACTACCTTGCGCCTCCACTTAAGTGGCCATAACTACCTTAATGTGGTCAGTATTTATGCGCCGACTCTGGATAGTGCTGACGACATTAAGTGTAAATTTTATGAGGAACTTTCACAGTGCCTTCAGAGGATACATCCTAGAGAGAGCATTTTGGTCTTGGGAGACTTTAATGCAAGGGTAGGCAGAGACTATGAAGCCTGGCCTAAGGTTCTAGGAAGGCATGGAGTTGGAAACATGAATTCCAACGGCCAGTTGCTGCTAAGTTTATGTGCTCAGTATCAGCTCGCAGTAACAAATACTATGTTCCGCTTTGCTGCTAAGCACAAAACGACATGGATGCACCCAAGATCTAAGCACTGGCATCTCATTGATTATGCTATCGTACGACAAAGAGACGTGTCCCAGGTCCTTGTTACCCGTGTTATGCGTGGTGCACATTGCTGGACGGACCATAGACTTGTCATTGCTAGGTTCCTTGCCGAGCCAGTCAGAGCAAAGCAAAACGGTTAAATGTAGAGAAGCTTGCTGACTTCGAGACGAGGGGGGCTTTTGCGGAGACTGTAGCTAATAATGTTGTGCCGACGATCCCTGTTACTTTTGATATTGATTCTGTTTGGGAAATTCTGTCGTCGTCAATACTGGATGCCGCAGCTGCTACTATAGGTGTAAAACCTCAGCGAAGGGAAGACTGGTTTGACGAAAATGACAGTGTCCTGATGGAAGCAATTGCCAAACACCGAGCTTTGCTTAAGAACAACGAAAGTAGTGCTGTGATAAAAGATAGTGATCGGGAGTTGCGCAAACTCACGAGAGAAGCTAAAGACAAGTGGTGGGGGGAAAAGGCGCAGTATATGCAATGGCTTGCTGACAGTCATCAGATTGGAGAATTTTATAATGAGGTTCGCAAACTCCTGGGTAACTCCAATTTTGTCAAAGTGCCTCTGAAGTCGCTTGATGGTAGCCTTCTGAAAAGCAGGGATGAAGTGCTTAGGCGTTGGTCAGAGCACTTACTATGATATGATAATTTACTTAACGTGGATCGAACTGCAGATCTAATATACATTAGTGATCTACCTCAACTCCAAGCAGAAAAAGAGCTAGATGATCCCTTATCTCTGGACGAAGTTGTCTGTGCGATAAAAGAACAGCAAAACAAACGTGCGGTTGGCTTGGACCTAATACCAGGTGAGCTGCTAAAATGCGGTGGTACTGAGTTGCACACGCTGGTCTGGGAACTATTTGTTCGCATGTGGGAGGAGGAACAAGTTCCCAAGACATTTAAACTCTCGCGCATTAGGGCCCTTTATAAGAGCAAGGGTGACCGAGCAGATTGCAATTCTTACCGCGGCATTTCACTCCTCTCAGTCCTCGGAAAGGTTTTCGCCAGAGTGTTGCTTAACCGCCTAAGGAAACTGTCAGAAAAGATCTTGCCAGAAACGCAGTTCGGTTTCCGACCGGATATTGATGCCCGGATGACCGGATACTTGCGAGGCAATCTTCGCAGTTCGACAGCTGCAGGAGAAGAGCAGAGAGCAAGGCAGACACTTATACCTTTGCTTTGTCGACCTGGAAAAAGCGTTTGATAGCGTTCCTCGCGAGGCCCTCTGGATAGTGCTGCAAAAATTGGAATGTACGGAGAAGTTCGTAAAACTTGTGCGTCTCCTGCATGATGACATGGAGTGTGGTGTAGTGGCGGAGGATGAGCAGTCGCAGTTCTTTTCGGTTACCTGTGGCGTGAAGCAGGGCTGCGTTTTGGCCCCCACTCTCTTCGCCCTTTATTTTGCAGTGGTCATCCGTGAAGCCCTTGCGATATCTTCAGAGGGTGTCCGGCTGCGTTTTCGAACAGATGGCAGTCTTTTCAACTTATCGAGACTAAAGGCAATCACAAAAGTGTCTCTTGCACATATTGAAGAAATTATGTACGCAGATGACCTGTGTTTTGTGGCAGAATCCCCAGAAGGGCTTCAACAGCTTGTTACGAACCTTCACGAGCAGTGTTCTAAATTTGGCCTAAAGATCAGCGTCAAAAAGACGGAAGTTATGTCTCTGGACGTTCATGGAAATGAGACACTGAACATTAAGCTTGGAGAAGACGTACTGAAGCAGGTTGAAAAGTTTCGATATCTGGGGAGCACATTAACATCTAAGTGTGACCTTGATGCCGAAATCAACAGCAGAATCAATGCTGCTGCTGCAGCTTTCGGTAAATTAAATGCCAGGGTCTTCTGCTCACACGACTTCAAGCGCGCCACAAAAATATCGGTATATATGGCTGTTGTGCTGCCTAACATTTTATACTCTGCCGAAACATGGACACCGTACCGACGTCACATTAAACAATTGGACCGATTCCATCTCAAATGCCTCCGTTCAATCCTTAACGTCCATTGGTCTGATCGAGTGCGCAATACGGAAGTATTGAGACGAGCTAATGTGGGAGGTATTGAGGCGTACCTCATGAAAAGGCAACTTCGGTGGTGCGGCCATGTGACACGCATGTCGGAGCAGAGAGTGGCGAAGCGCATCCTTTATTCGGAGCTTCAGGAAGGCAAGCGGAAGCATGGCGGGCAACTGCTAAGATTTAAGGATGTACTTAAGCGACACATGAAGGGTTGTGACGTAGATCCATCTCAGTGGGAAGAGCTTGCGTCTAACCGCGGAGAGTGGAGGTCATTGGTACAGCAGAAAGTTTTTGATTTTGAGACTCGTCGGCTTACAAAACTGGATTCTAAGTGTGACGAACTAAAGGCCCGACCACCAGCGGCAATCAGTTATAATTATGTTAGTGGTGCTCTTCCTTGTCCACTCTGTACAAGAATATTTGTAAACAAGGGTGGTTTTGCTAGCCACATGAGACCCCATGATAGACGCCAGTAGGGTGTTAAAGAAACGGTCGCCGTAGCCGAAAGCGGTTTGGAAGGATTATTATATTATGCAGACCTCCAGGTTACCAGAATCAATGTGTGTTTGATTCTGTAATGGAAGATGTGCTATAGAAACTTAGTGCTAGTAGTAAGTCAATAATCATGTGGTGATTTCAATATAAATTAATTAGAAAATATCTTGAATACCGTCAAAGTCAAAGCATTTATTTCAAAAAGGCACTTTTGAACGTCACATTTTACACTAAAAATAGAATTGATTCTAGGCGTCCCTTCCTAAAGGTAGTTTTATATGGAGAAGAAGTGGCGCGAAACTCCACCCCCACCTCCACTCTCTCTCTCTTTTAAAATGTTTTACAATATTTTTATACATTAATTATATTTCTCTATGTGAAGACGATGCACCGAGAATAAAAATACTATACCACAATTGGTAAAAAGTTATAATCAAGCAAAGACATTTAAAATAATCACGTGATAGGTACATGGTGCTCACATATTTACAAACAGTAACAGTATGTGATTTTCCTAAAATATTAACTAGGACTATGTCAGTGTGTGAGTTGAGAAAAAACTACAAATTATACAATTAAATTAGCACACAGAATGATTTCGTCTTGGCTGGATTGTCCTATGGAGCCGGATCATTATGTTTCCATTATGTTTAATTATGTTGGTCATCTTGTATATAATCGGACCTGCCACCTATTCAAGAAGACATCAACATTCTTATTATTGTACAAATCACTTATTAGATCTCAACTTGAATATGCCACTTGTGTTTGGAACCCCATTTACAATAAATATAGTGACCAATTGGAATCAGTGCAACGTAAATATCTTAGCTTTCTTAACTATAAATTGTTTAAGAGGTGGTCATCTTATCACACTCTTCTCGATGAATTTTCCCTATCAACTCTTAAAGTAAGGAGAGTGTTTCATGATCAATCGTTCCTATACAAGATTTGTCACAATTCATTTGATTGTAATAACCTAATAAACCAAATATATCTTCGTATACCTAGTCGTTCCCAACGTATTCGTGACACTCACACTCATAGTCTATTTGCACCGAAGAGTTGCAGAACCAACGCAGGAGAACGAGCTCCTCTACGTCGACTAATGAAAAGTTACAACGATAATTTTGCTGATATTGACATATTTGCATTGTCACTTGCACAATAAAAAAAAAAATTATGAAAAATCCTTGTTAAATACCTCATAGTTATTACACGAAGTATTTCTTATATTCTCACATCTAGTTTTGTTATCGTACACGTTATTATTTCACAATATTCAATAGTTATTCTACGATATACAATTGTTTGCTAAGTTTGTTTGGACCGTATTTAAACTGCGGATTAATTTGTGGATAACGATGCTGGTTGCGTGATTACTTATGTCCTTTGTTAAAATATCTATACTTAAATGTTATGCAATATTGCGCAATTGTTTGTTATCCTGAAGAAATAAAAATAAAAATAAATAAAATAATCCTCTAATTTGTAATATGATTTTGTAAAAATGTTAAATGTGTGCAAAATTACTAAAGCTCTTTATATTAGCAATACAATAAAATCTGCTGATGATAAAATAAAAACTACCTGGCAAATAATAAATAATGAAACAGGTAGGAAAAAACAGCGTGATACTGAATGAAAATGAATAGAAACTGCACATGGCCCTATCAACTCAGATGTAGAAGTAGCTCTGGAATTTGAATATTTTTTTGGTAATATTCCCCTAAAAAGTACTGAAGCTTTAAATTCCTCACCCGAGTTCTCTGCTGCCTTACTTAGAGAGAAAGGCATACCCTTTGGAGTTACAAACCCCCAGGCTGTTAGCATACAGCTCTTGATCTACTAAGATCATACCTGAAAGATAGAAAGGTTAAAGTTCAAGTAAACGGCATAAACTCATTAGGGTATGAAATGGCAGTGGGCGTTCCTCAAGGTTCGATATTGGGTCAACCGAAGATGGTGTTATTTGCAGATGACACATCACTGATCTTTAAAATAGACCGACGGTCACAAATATGTGTATCATTTTCATAATTGCGAAAATGTCTCAAATGTAAATATAAGATTTTAGTTGTTTTATTATTAAATACTATTTAATTTCAATTTAGTTGTTACTCTTTGTTTTATTAAAGAATAATATTACAATAAAATATGGCGCCTTTTATTTTCTCATAGTGGGTGATGAAAAGTAGAGTGTATCACTCGGGGGTAAAATATATTTTTGCTCGGGCGGCATGCTTTGAATCCCTCGCTACGTTCAGGATTCTACTCTACTCTAGAATCTCTCTTATTTTCTACTCTAGAATCCCTCACTTCGCTCTGGATTCAAAAAAGCACCCTCGCCGTAAAAATATTATTTTGCTCTCTTATGATACAATCTACTATTCACATTCACAAAATCTCGTGGTATTCATATTAAAATAACTGTAGTTCCGTTCACAATAATGTAAGCAGTCTTCAGTTGTCATAACGGAACGGTGTTCAGACGACATTTCAGCTTATTGAAATATCTCAGGGATACGCCCACCTCGATGTCAGAATTGTCAGATGTTATAATAAGTAGTTCTGCAGGGTGTGTTTGAATATTTGCGTAGTTGTATTCCAGGTGCACAGGCAGGTGTACAGGCGCATGAGAAATTTAAAAGTCTTTCAGATATTCATTTGATGGTAAAACAGTTGGTAGGCTTAAAATTATTGTAACAATTATGGAACCGCTCCCTAACTGCTTAGATAGATAGATAAATAGAATAGTCTTTATTGTGCACCTTAGAAATTACAGATATAAATAATGTAGAATTTGACATACCTAATGTCAAATTCTACATTATTGGGCATATATTGGGCGGTCTTGTCGCTAAAAGCGATTTTGCGTGGTAATTCAGTAACACAAAAAAAAAACAATTTCATTGATCCCAATGGATGAGGAATATCCTTCAAAACCCTTGGATTGTGATCGTGTAGTTTTTTTTTTAAATGTCTTTAAACGGAAGTGAGTGGTGGCCCCAGTGGTAGCGGCAGTTATCAAAAAATATATTTTTCGCGCATGTGTGATAAAAATCTTCGTATGAAACGCGTGTGCATTGATCATTACATACTAGTTTAATAATGTTCTATTATTAGACGAAGCAAAAGGAGTTTGTAACGACCATAACATGCGCTATGATGCTTACAAACTCTGGCGTGGCGTTCTGTAGTTTCTGCCTATCCCCATGAGAAAATGAGTGAGTTTATATTTATATATGTGTGTTTGTAGATAAAAGTTTGCTTGCGAATTGAATAAAGTAAAATTCTTCGTAGTATCTATGAGCTTACTTATTTTTAGCCGCTTTTTATAGTTTTTTTTTGTATCAGCACAATCTTATCAAAAATACATATGGGCGTATTGAGTAAACTATTGAGTTTAAAATTAAATAAAATCTTTATCGTCCAGACTACACACAACGATAACAATACAATACCATACATATATGCACGTACTTTATTCATTTTATACATGCTTTTGGGGCAACGAATTAGGAATCGTGGTGTGCCGATTAAGCAAACATCAAAGTTGGTGGCGGGCTGACCAAATCATCACTCATAAAGGCTCCATTCGTGCTTTCAATCATGTGAGAGATTCACACAAGCTAAATGATACATACATAACACGAAGTTATCATGAAGTATATTATCCTGGTCTTGCCAGGGTCATCTGTGAGCCCGGATTCCGAAGGTATGCTGCATAGACTACATGTAATCTCTAACTTCGACCTCTGGTGGAGAAGTCGAGGGTAGTATTAACTAATGATTGATATGTAGCTCTTCACGTCATCACACTCGCATGCAGCTCGTCCATTTATAATAGGGACGCGTACCGTTGGCAAATACGGTCGTGAATAGAATAGAATAGAATTTATTCATTTGCTTGAAAACATTGTATATAAAGGTTTTATAGAACTACGATCTTACATGTACCGCCATGGACTGACACTTGACAATAATGAAATCATAAAGTAATATATCCAATGAAAACTTAGTAACCATATTTATCGGATACTTTTTTATCAAAAAATTCTTTTATACTTGAAAAGTATATTCCAATAAGCCATTTATGTAGTTTGTACCCGTGTTATCAAAATCAAAATCAAAAGTAATTTATTCAAATTAGGCTTAGAATCAGCACTTTTCGAACATCAAAATTACTTAAGACAGTCCCTCAAAACGCCCGCCATTCACCACTTCCTAGTGCTTTAGCTGGGAAGAAGAAGTGGCGCAACAAACTCCCCAGCAGCACAGTCTGTTCAGTTAGAAAAAACTTGAATCTATACAGTAATAGTATGCAAAGTAATAAGAATTTCGAGACACAGGACATCATATATAATTATTTCCCATAATATGTTAGCTAGCCCCGCCAATATACACAAAAAAGAAAACAATTAAAATTTAAATTAAAAATAATCAACATAAAATAATACATGATTCAAAGCCTCCAGGCATAAAGGACGTGACAGCTTACATGTGCAATACTGGATGAATTGTTAAGTACACGCAAATGGTAAACTAGGACCATAGAAGCAAAATAAAATAACAGAACAATAACAAAACCATAGACAGCAAGACGACCAGTCACCACAACCAGCACCCGTTCACGAGCATAACGCAAATATCAGCCATAACGCCCCTCGCCATATTTGAGGGAAGGAGGCAACCCGACCCCCGACGCTACCGCAAGCAGTGACATCTAAGAGAGCATGACGAACTTGCTGCCGGTTGCTCAGGCAAGATTAAGTTATGATCAATTGTCGAGGTCGCTAGCTAACATATTGCATAACAACTCATTAAAAACATTGTAATGAGTAGATCATGTCAATAATAAATGAAGATAACAAAAAAGAATTGACTTATACAGCCAAATAGAAAAACATATATATGTACTCATATACCCTGTGAGTAGGTAAGCTGATTGTGAAGGAAGAACACAAACATTGTCTTGAGTTAATCACAGCGACCAACTATTATTTTCGTTTAAGTAGTTGTTAGGAAAAATATGCCTTTGGTTGGATTTTACTTGAGTTTTAAACGCATTTAAAGGCAAATCTAGCAAAGAAGAGAGAAGCTTGTTATAAAAGGTTATACCAAGCCAAAAAAATTAGTTATGAGCCTTATGAAGCCGGTGATAGGGAGCACGTAGTTTGTTCTTATTCCTAGTGTTAATATTGTGAAAATTATTGTGTTTAGCGTAGATATAAGTGTATATGATGTATAAGATACGTGAGAATGCCAATATCTTTTAAAACTTCTCCAAGAGAAAAACTGGCTCCTAGCTGACAAATTGCTCGGACAGCTCGTTTTTGAAAGGTTTAAGAGGGAGTTCCCATATTTCTTTTGGTATATTGTTGAATATTTTAATTGCTATGATGAAGCAGTTTTATGGCAAAATGTGCTTTGATGTGAAGGAACTCGTAACATCTCGACGGGTATATTTGTAATTCAAGTCACGTGCCATAAAAATTTTTAAGTACTCTTTCACAAATACACCAGCATGTCGATTCTCTAAAAATCTCACCGTGGAGACTGGGAGACTGGCGTGGAGTGAGCTGTCAGTGTCATCCCGTCTTGGTCAATCCTTAACATTAGTGGCACTGACAGCTACTCCACGCTCACTTCACTTAAGTTTTCACGATGGGATGTTTACAGAATAGCACTTCATATTCTCACAATGCACTACAGCTTGCATTGTGAGAACTGCTAGTGTTGATGCTAGTGCTGTTAGTGTCCAAAGCTTATTTTTTAAAATGTAGGTCTGCAGGATGTTAATGTACTGATACCGTAAATTGCTCTTAGGCATTTTTTCTGCACTAGGAATGCTTCATATTAGTTCGTCGAGTTCCCCAGAGTAAACAGGAAACATACCCGTGGTAAGCAGTAAGTGCAACTGCTTCACTTGCGGTACGTCTTAAGAAATTAAACCAGTTTGTTTTTGTTTAAACGTTAAACAAAAACAAACTGGTTTAATTTCTTGCAGACGTGTTCTACATGTAAATTCTAATTACAATTCTGATCTAGAATAAGTCCAAGTTTGTATTCACTAACCTCGTTAATTGTTTGTCCTTGACGATTAAGTTTAAAAGATTATTGTTTTAAATATAGATTTGCACAGAGATAATTGTTTTTGAGCCATTTTAACTTTAAATAACACTGAAAGGAAGTTATTATAACATCATTTTAATACACTACATGGAAAAAATGCGTATAATGGTGTGGCGTAGTGGTTTTGGTGGAGAAAGGAAACAAATAGTTACCACTTAGACACGCATTTATTTGAGAGCACAGATTCTTAGGGTTCTTAGAGTCTCTAGGATCTATCACTGTTCCGGAGGTGAGAATGGTATGTACTGCCCTGGGCGTTGTCCGTTAGGGGACAGCGGTGGATGGCACACGCAGTCGTAGTAGTGGTGCGGTAGGCAGGTAGACGATGGCGGCCACGTGCACCAGGGCTTCTGGTGTTGAGGTGCGCTGGGTAGCAGGCGCACGGTAGTGGTGCGGTAGGCAGCGTAGGTGTAGTACGCGCACTAGGTCGGAAACCTATGGTGTGTCAGACGTTGTTTGTTCCCAGTAGCTGCTGGGTGGTAGGAAGAACCCTGAAAGTAGCGCAAGGGAGCGCCCGTGAGTTCCGGTAGAAGGCCTGTAAGCCCCTGCGATGCGTGCAGCGTTTCCCAGCCAGGTAGAAGTTGCGGTAGCCCAAGGCAAGCATGGAAAGATGGAAGGCGAAGGGAGCACACAGTAAAATAGCACGAAAAGAACACGAGGCATTGCCATGTGCTGTAGCCTTGAACCGTAGGGGTTCTCACACACGTGGTAAGGCCAGCAAATAGCGCAGCAAGCATCTTAGCAGGTTAGCGTGGAAAGCATGCCAGCGTGATAGATAATTAATAGGCAGGTGTAATAGAATGCACATGCGTGAACATTAGAATAAGATAGATGGTTCTCGCTAACAATTTAGGTTACCGAGAACTTACATTGCCAGCAGCCACATATAAGGTTATAAATTACGCAATAAAGGCACAATAGAGTACTCACCTTAACACGAGGGATTCGATGCGTAGTTCTGGCAATAAGCCGGTAAAAGAAATGGAACGCTACCCTCGTATCTATATCGCGGATCCGTGCGGTGCCAGGGCTATGCCTCTCATTGAGGCTGCTACATGGTAAATGGTAGTCTGGTGGTCTTTCGAGCTACGGGCGCCCATGGGAGTGGTTGCTATGTGTGTTTCTGTAGGCACGCCACGACGCTAATTAATACAGAGCGTCGCTTGCTTCACGGCATTTCGGCGGTCTGTCACCGCCAGGTGAGACCCCTAGTTACCTAGGGGAGGCCCGGCGGCGGCGACCTGCGACGAAGATGCCGACTCGACGTTCCTAGTTCCTGGTTGGCCACCCGTCCAGATCACAGAGCTAGCCGTTCACTGTCCGGGCTAAGGGGCCGTTATGAGGGTGTGAACGGTATTGTGTAACGTTGTAACGTTCCGTATTTTTGATTTACATACTTATTTACATTAAATATTGATTTTTATCATTAAATTCGGTCTCTTATAGGCATCTCTTATCTTATTATTATCATTTGTTTACCAAAACCAAATTTCCGACGTCTACATTCAACGCAAAGCGCGTGACCTTCAGTCGCCCCGGGCTAACCAGTTTGTGTAGCGACCTCTTGTTCCCTCGTCCCTGTCGCCTTCCGCGGCAGACCCGAGAGGCTGGAGCCCTACACGGCCCGGCACACCGTGCTATGCTAGCATGACGGGCGCACGTTCGCGTCACTGCTCTCACGCCCTACCGCCGGCCTCGTCACCATCGAGGCGGTCCGGCCACGGCTCGACCTCTGGCTCGGGAGGAGGCACGGCTCCCTGTCGTTTCGGGCGACGCAGGTGCTCTCGGGGCATGGTTGCTTCGGGAAGTACCTGTGTCGCATAAACAGGGAGCCGGACGCCCGGTGTCACCACTGCGTCGACTGCCGGGAGGACACTGCGAGGCATACGCTGGCAGAGTGTGCCGCTAGGGAGGGGCCGCGCCGTGCCCTCATCTCTGAAGTAGGCAGTGACCTGTCGCTGCCGGCCGTGAGTGCGATGGTCGGCAGCGTCGAGTCGTGGGACCCGGTGGTTTCCTTCTGCAAAACAGTGATCTCGCAGAAGGAGGCTGCGGAAAGGGAGAGAGAGATCTCGTCCACTCTCCCGAACCGCAGCAGGCGCACCGGGCGCAGGCGGAAGGCGGGCAACGCCCTCTTCCAGCCCCCCTAAATGGGTCCAGGGGCGACGGATTCGGGGACATCCGTCGCCCCCCAACTCAGGGGCCACCCCAACATCAGGACCCGAGAAGGCGGCGCGCGTAGTGTTTCGCGCGCGCCGCTCACAGACGTTGCGGGGGGAGTACACCTCACTCCCCCGCCCGAGACGGGGCCCGCTTACGCGAGCCGGCACCAGCCGGGGTTGCGGAAGAATTATGTGTTCCCGCGATCCCGGCGTAGGTGTGAGATGGAACACCGGGGTGGTTTTTAGTCAGTAAGAGTCTGACAGACCCCTGGAGGACATCCATGAGGATTTTCCATCCCGGGAACAAAAAATAAAATTAAAAATGTGCCTACTTGCTGATCGTTCATTATTGTTTTAAATTAATATGCCATAAGCTAAACTCTAATAAGCAACCTAGTTGCCTCATTTGCGCCTTGCATATTGTTAATCATGGATTCTTTTCTAATCTATCAAAATGTGCAAGTCACGTCGTGCTTCTCACAAAATTGTAAACTCCGTAATGATTGTGATAACCACACACCACCATCGTAGCGCACTAGTACATCTCGCTTTGCTTATGCTTTGGTGTCACAATCAATCTTTGGTGGCATAAGGCCGCACCCCCGTGCGGCCTTATGCCAGAAGGCCACAGGCGTCCCATTTTGGGTCGCCCTGGATAACCTAGCCGTGGTACAACGTTAGTAGTGCGGCCAGTCCATCCAGGATGACCGTCTCGACATCCTGTCCCTGCCTGATGGCCTTTATCAGGTCCATCAGCAATTTGATGGCACAGGTTGTAAACTCATTTTTTTCTGTGGCTGTTTTGGCGTCGGTGGCGCCGCCACTAGTTTCTGGGTGTAACTCCTTGTTGGCTAGTTCATTGTTTACCCGCGGCGCCATGGCGGTAGGTTGCTGCTTGTTCACAACCTGTGCCCCGCTTGAGGCAGGGGTGGCCATACGGTTCTCTTGGGCCGCCGGGGGGGGGTCGGGTTTCTTTCCCTTCCCCTTGCCCCCGCAACTCTTATTATTCCTCCGCCTGGAGGAGGTAGTAGATTTGTCTGTGGGCCCGTAGGCCGCCGCCATAAGCGTCGTGCCCTGGGCCTCTTCTAGCGTCTCTAGTGGCCTCTCGGTGGCCACTTTGGGCCGGCGTGATGTGGCCGTTTGGCGGCGGTCCCCGATCGCTTGTTTCGGATTTCCTTCTGGTACACCGGACACTTTATGTTGCACGCTGGGTGCGGGCCACCACAATTTGCGCAGGTGACCGGCTGCTCCCGCGGGCGCGGGCTGTCTCTCGCCGCGTGCTCCTCTCCACAGCGCATGCAAGCGAGCGGGCGGTGACACTGATGCGAGCTGTGTCTCAACAGCTGGCATCGGTGGCACTGGGCGGGTCCACGTTTTCCGCGCCAGGCTTGTATCTTGACTTCACGCATCAACATGTATGTCGTGGTGTCATATATGGCCCGGACATCCGGAGTCTTTAAGATAGCGTGGAATACGCAGCCGGGTCTTCCTTGTGCGCCCTTAATATGGCGCACGTACTCCGCCTGGTATCCCAGCGTTTGGAGCTCCTCCTCTATATCCTTCGGGTCCGTATCCGCCGGTAACCCCCGTATGGCGATCTTGAAGCTCTTTTCCGCTGGCAGAGAATAAGCGAACCAGCAAACGCCGCTTTCCTTCTCCAGGATGTAAATGTTGACAGCGATACCCCGGGGTATCGCTGTCAACATTTCTTGCTGGCCTAATGTACGATAATAGTAAAAAGATAACAGTTGACATTACTACTTATCTTTAAAAATAAATCGAAACAACGAAACACAAACTGAAAAGGTATATCCAAAAGTAATTTAAATTGAACATTAATATAACTAACCACGTGATTTGTGTTTGGCGCAAGACGCACGGCGGTTCCCCAGCGCTGTTCAAATAAATCTAAAAAGCCCTGGACGGCTTATTTATGTGTTCCGGGATGTTGATCGCGTTACAAGTGTTAAGTTTTTGTGTTGCCAGTTTAGAGTTAGATAGGAGTCGGATTTTAGGCGGCAGTTATTTGAAAGATCCAACTGATACAGGTTAAAGAAAACTATATGCATGATTATCATACTTACACTGAATTTTCAATGCTGTGCTTAGCACCGAGAGTTAAAAAACCAGTGCATGATCCTCGCCGCGATATTTTACGTCCGTGGAAACGTGGGCTTACAGTCTCCTGTTGTTTCGTTCAAGTTCATGGAGGAATTATTTTTGATAAAATATTTATTTTGACCAACCTAACGTTTATTTATTTTATTTTATTTTAGGCTTTTCAAAAATGAGTTCAACAATGAGTATTACATGCAATTTGTAATTTGAAAATTTTCTTCTAAGCGCCTCATTAGTGTCCTATAACAGCATAGCATGCACTACGCTATGCTCAGATAATAACAAAATTAATTAAGTAATTAAAACAAGTAATACATAGGTAGTTAAAAAAAAAGCTACATTGATTACAATACGTTCGAATAAAATAAAAAACATAGATTTTGTCGCAGGAGGCTAGGATGTTGTGTCGACTTTTGATAATTATTTACCAAAACGAATAAGGACAACACCATACTCGTACAAGTAGGACCTTATAAGCGATATTCTTCAGAAAGGTCAGGTGCGTAGTGCCAGCATGTCATGATTCTGTAAAAATCTTACTGTGAAGACTTGCGTGTAGTGAGCTGTCAGTGTCATCCCGGCTTGTTCATTCCCTAGCATCAGTGACACTGACAGCTCACTCCACGCTCACTTCACCTTTAGTTTCCACGGTTAGATGGTAGAATAGTACTACTTAAAGTTGTATGAACGTAAACGAGGCTTGATTAGTATGTAAAAATCGTATTAGGTGGCGTTCCGTGGTTTCTGCCTACCCCATGGGAAGAAGGCGTGAGTGTATTTTTAAACAACTACGGCGACGCAAAGAGAAGGGTTATGATTTTGACTGGGATGCATGTATGTATGTGGGTATGTATTTATGTTCATCTGATCTCTCATAACTTCTAAACTACTCATCATAATTTGACAAATGAGGTGTTGTTGGAAGTGTCTTGATCGTCTGGCTATATGACGTCACATTAAATTGAGTATGGAGCCCCCTAGAGGAAGTAAAGTAATAAACTAAAAAAAAGCCCTTTTTGGGTATCAAATAAAAGGGCTTCAATAGCACACTTCAACATTATAAATATTGTTAATGAATTACAGTTCCAAAATAATTTTAACAAAAAGTAAGTTCGAAAACTAAAACCCGACTACCGAAAAATCACGCTCTAAAAAGTACGAAACAAGAAAACATTTCAGACAGAAATCAAGACATAGGTACAAAAATGGTCATACAGGCATGAGACCACGGCTTTTATTTTTTTAACTTGTATATGTGTATAATTCCCAATATTTCTGCGCCTGGCAACACCAAAACTTCGCTAGTTCCACTAAATGTTTACATGTTTCTTTATTAGGCCGTACATTTCGATACCCTACTTTTTAGAGTCCCCTGAAATCCCAATAAATCTTGTCAATGGTATGTAGGTATCTTAAGAGTTGTATTGGTACCAGCTTCCCTCGGATATTTATCTATAGACGATAATATAGTTCTGTGTGTGAATATATATAATGGCACATTTGTATCAAAATGCAAACTGCATCGTTGTCGGAGACTGGATATTTGCCCGGTTGATGTCAATTGGCTCGCCCCCTGTAATAGGACATAAGCATAATTGGCGAAATGTGGGTGTACTATAGGTACACCGCTGCCTAACCCTTCTGGGATTACAGGCGTGATGTTATGTTATGTTATGTTGTATCAAAATCTAAAGAACACTTTAAATTCTATTCCATAGCACCCAAATTAATTAGACCATTATCATTCGTGGCGCTTCATGGGTCGTACACAAATATATACATGTCGGCGTCACCGTTAGCGGTAGGTACAGCGGGCCGAGTTACGCTGTGCAAAGCGGGACGTTCGCCTCCCCACTCTCCCCACTTCTCAAGCAACTTTATGTAAGCTAGTGCGCAGCGAAGAGGGGGATCATTCTTGTGGCAGGCTCGGCCCGGTGCGCCTGCCGTAGCGCCTAGAGCTATTATCGCGATCTATTTAATTAATTAACAAGCTGTCGGAATAAAAGAGTTGGTTACTGCTATATCTCATACTTTCATTTAATATGTCGGACCTCTGCCTTCAGGTTATTTCATGATGATTATTTTATAAGAAATTGTGAGTGAAATAAAGTGATTGTGCTGTAACTAGTATCTCTATTTTCTTCGACCGACAATCCACGCCTACTTACAAAGTGCAAGTGTAATATCGCTGATGAGGGCCTATCCCGATATACATATACGAAGTATGTACTCGTAGTGTCGTTTTAAAAAGCGTGTCGTATTCCTACAACGACTTTTAACGAGCTACCGAAAAACTTAAGTCAAATCAATTGAAAGTCGTACTTCTTTTCCATCGAAATTATCGCTGATATCACTTTGTCCAGGCCGTCTGGATTATAACAATCGACTATTTGTCGTCACAACGTTGTCTGGGCATCCATGTAGTCAGCCCTACTACCATGGCGGTAGACGGGCTGAGTACAAGGTGGTATTATTTATACCACGGCGCGAATTACTAAGAAGTGACAACAATGCCTAAGATGCAAATCGAAATTCTTTCCAAAATAAACTGTGCCCTAAACCTTTTAAAGTGCCATTTTTTCAACACATTTCCTTTCTCTGATTTCGGTGTCAAACCCAGTAGGTATAACTGTTTCGTAAACAACAAACAAAAAACCTTTGAGAATTATTTATCAAAGGAACGAACAAGGAAGCAACGCTTAATGTGTTCTGAATTAAACAATATCTGTTTATAGTTGGTACGTTCGCGACAATGTTTTTGTTTTCATTTATTTATTTAGCAAGTAACATGGACTCAAATATGTTAGTAACAATATTTCTTAACTACTATGTTAGTAATCTTAACCTACACACTTAACACTGCCATACATATGAATGAGAACCCCTGCTACAAGCTCAACACCGATGTGGAAAGCTTGCTTTTTATACAGAACGAAATATGTTAGCCAGATTGCTTCCTTCAGCCTATAATGGTCCCACTGCTGGGACACAGGCCTCCTTTGAGAGGCAGTGGCCCGTAATCTACAACACGGGCCCGGTGCGGGTTGATGGATGTCACATGTCTTCGAATGTTTGGTTCCAGGACATGCCGCGCCGGTTTCCTCACGATGTTTTCCTTCACCGTTTTGATAGCAGTGGTGATGAAATCAAATACACATAGTAATGTGCCTGCCTGGGTACACACTACCTACAACTCGTAAGTTGGGGCCGTAATTTTGGCGTACTGGAGAAAGAAAAACCTATTAACCTCTGGTTTTAACGTCGCACTAAAGCCAACGTATGCGACCCTATAACGTGTTGACAGCTATTTGTTTCACAGGGACAGATGGAATTGTACTGTCTATCATCAGTAGCGTTCTGACTTAGGGCATTGGGTTTGGCCGTACACCTTAAAAATTACAGACTGTTATGTAGAAATTTTACATTGGGTGACACAATGTGCGGTCTTATCGCTAAAAGCGATCTTTTACAGACAACCTTTGGATGGATTAAAGGGAGAAGGAGAGACAATACTGCAGGTAGTCAGTGGTGTACCATATACATATTCATTAAATGCATACATACATTTATCTACACATATAATTATATACAATAATAAACACGAAACAAGACTCGGGAAACTATATATAATAATGATTAAGGAGTGAGGAAGTGTTTTTTTACTAGAAATTTAAAAGTTTTACTTTCGTATTGTTATAAAAGTATTTGTATAGTTCTGAAATCGCCATTGTTGTCTACTTAATGTAAGTTCTTAAATTCAATGACAGACTCACAGCCTACACCGCTGGGTATAGAAGCATGAAAGGAGATCAGTAGCGTTTCATACAAAGTTGGGCAGAAAACCCAAAAAGCCGGCCAACGAAAACAAATCGAGGGAGTCCTCCTTATCATTATTTACTACTGCGCCGATTCTCTACCTCCCGTTTCTTAAGCTGTTTTTTAACAATTGAAAAATTTAGTTTTGAACAATTTAATCTATAGATAAACCGTCCAAGTGCGAGTTGAACTCGCGTGGAGAGGGTTCCGTACGATGATGTTACCCACCAAAAACATTTCATGTGAAGTAGGTTGACAAGACTTAAATGACGCTTTCACTCTTAAAAAGGATCTAATGAAGAGCCAAGGCCTTAATTCTACAAGGCTTAACACTACATACCTTACATCTTGGTCAAAATGTACAGCTTGGCCGTTTTGCGGCCGTCGCACAGACACTTGTGTCAAGCAATAGTTAAATGGAACGGCAAAACCATACATTTTGACCAAGATTTTTAACAGTGAGAGCGTTATCTAGGCAAGTCTAGTCTTGGCGACCTACTTTACATGAAATGTTTTTCGTTGGATTTCGTTTATTTTTGTATGGTTCTCTATTTCTTTGAAATTTAGAGGTGATATTGTAGAGATATTAGAAAGATATGTTAAAATCACTTACTTCTAGCATAGTCGGGTATAAAGGTATTAAGCACGCCAGCAGTTCCTTAATAGCCAGCGAAAAATTATGTACGTTAAAAAACACGCTTTTGTCACGTACGGACATTATAAAATTATTAAATTGACATGTATTAGTTCTTCTGATAGTTCTAATGAATAAATCAAAGAGCGTGAAGCGCTTTGTCTATATTAATTACAAGTATGCACAACTAAAAAGTGCTTATTGTTTAAATCCATGCAAAACTAAATAAAATCATAAATAAATGCAATTTAGGAAAAAACTTTCAGTCTTAAATGCAGGTACTAGAAGGGTAAATACATTCACTGTTAACTATGTATGTAAGGTCTGAAAATCGAATTCAGCAGCACATCCTTGCTGCAAATGAGTTAGTGGACATGTTTAATTCTAAAGCAGTCAAAGTGGACCTGCTGACTCCCAGCAGCCTACAATGTTCATTGCTAAGGTAATCCGAACTTGGCAAGCTCCAACCTGAGGCAACGGAGAACCCGTCCCAGTCAGGACTTGCTAAGGTCACCATTCCTAATAAACATACACCAGATATTGAACAAGGTCCATTGCAAGTGGTTCAGACGGAAGCAAGCTCGCTCCCTTGTACTAGTAAAGTTTGTTACTGCTCCATTATGTTTTCTGATAGTTTTGGAAAGCGGTTAGAAAAATTACTTAGAAATAACCTGAGTCATTCTTCTCAAAACTTTTGTATGCCACAGACTTCCTACAACCAAATATTATCACCAATAACTAGGAATGAATATTATCCTAATGGCCTTATTACAGTACTTATAGTTAATAGGTCTAATGTAAAAAAAGATGACATCACTCATACCTAATTTCACCAAACTCACAGCATAACATGGTCTAGTGGTGTCAACATTGATGTGTGGAAATATATTTTGGGGCAATGCAACGGATAAAGATGCAGTATTTAAGTGCCAACAAAGATGCATAAGAGCTATCTACAACTTACAGATTACAGACAGTTTCAAACCGTTTTTTTATACGAAAATATTTCCAATGCCTTCGTTGTACATATTAGAAACTTCCATTTTTGTCAAAAATAATCTGCACAAATTTACTAGAGTAAGTAGCCAGCGTCGTGTCGTTTTGACCGGTTACAAACAGTAGGGTCTAAAATAATCTATAGAAGAACAGTGTTCTCGAAATGGCTGCAATGATATAATTTTATTAAATTACCGATATGTTTAAGGCATTTAAAGTATTTTGTTTTTATTACATAAGTAGTACCTATTACTCTCTTGATTTTTTTTTTATTATAAACTATGGTACATTTCCTATACATAATATTAACTTCCCTTGACATGCATGTAAAATTTAATTAAATTAACATATTTTCTTTATTTCATTGAAATTGATTTAACTTTTATTTTTGTTTTAAAATTAGTACTCGTTTGGACTTTTGCTTTTTAATTAGCTACTGTTTCATTTACGATATTAAAACTACTGTTTTCACACCAATTTCATTGATAGAACATAGAGCTCGACTACATTATTATGTATATTTAAGAGCTTTTATGTATACATATGTTTACAAATAAAAATTGATTGATTGATTGAATTATCAAAGTTAAATTGTAAGTACATCATTTTGTGTGCTTTCCCATACTTTGAGCACTTGACAAATGAGCAAAACTACTTTAATCACATGTTAAATAATATGCATTTCTTAGTAAGTGACCATAGTGACAAGTTTTTTTTTTCTGACACCAACATTTTTGTTGTTAAGCTAAGGTCGGACCTAGGGGTACTGTGTATCTGCCGATTAGTTTAAGACGTCAAATATCTATGCTATTTGCTTTTAAATTAACCCAGACATAAGTAGTATGTCGAAGTCAACTATAATTAGCACCACAATTAGTAATCGTACTAATGTTAAGGTTCAGATAGTAACTACACTTGAGAGCAATAAAATCGCACACCCCTTGTAATTTGGTTTATTACTGATTTTTTCCTTAAATCTAAAGATATTGAGTACAAATCATTAGGCAACATTAAAGAATACAAGCTTAGCTTTAAAAAAACACAAAATTAAAATCATTGACCTTCAGGTAACTTACAGAAACCAGCCGTACACCAAATTAGCCAAGTTCACCCGTTAGCATTGACACTACTTGCACCCTTACCCGCAGGTATAAAAGGGTCGGTTTTTTTGGATTTTTAACCCCCTCCCGACCCTTGCTCGAGCCAGCCCGCGCCGCGGAATAAATCCTGATCCAGCTAGTCCCTTGCTGCCCTCTTCCAGCGACGCCCTAAGCCGAGGTTCGTACCCCACAGGGGGTGCCCTTAGCGTTGTCGCTTAGTTTTAGTTAGTATTTAAGTTTAAGTCCTGGCTGGAGGCCTTAATTTATTCGGGCACCACAGGCAAGTCCGCTTAAGCAGACGACAACCTTACAGGTTGACCTGCGAGATGCCATACAAAAAAAAAGGATTTTTAATCAGTTGCATACCGAAGGTCAACGTGAAAACATCTCTACTGAAAAGCACACGGAAAAATATGGATACCACGCCCGCAGTAGCCGCTCAAGTTATTGCCTTGCTCGAAGCAGGCCATAATCAAAGTGAAGTTGCTCGACGACTAAAGAGCTGCTACTCTGTTCGTCGTGAGTACCAGAGGTTTCAAGAGGCTACATTCGGCGACCAGGATCTGGCCGGCGACGCAGAACATCAGAGCGTGATGACCGCTTTCTTGTGTCGAGGTCTTTAAGAAATCGGTAACTGAATCCGGTTCAACTGGGACAAGAGCTTCGAGAAGTTCGCAATGTCAGTATAAGTCGGTGGACAGTTAGAAGAAGACTTGGTGAAGCCAGGACTGACTTCACAAAATTGACCACAGCTCACCGACAAGCCCGACTACAATTTGCCAGGGAACATTTAAATTGGACGTATGACCAATGGCGGTCTGTTATGTTCTCTGATGAGTGCAGAATGACATTACATGGGCATGATGGACGCTCTAGGGCCTACAGAAGGTCATCAGAGTGATTTTCACAATGCTGCATAAGCGAATGTATGGCTTTTGGCGGTGGATCGTTTACGTTTTGGGGTGGCATAATGTTGGACACTAAAACTGACATTGTATTCATCACTAGGGCGAACCGGCCCGAGATCAAGAGGTTTGACGGCTGCACGATACGTCGAAAAGTGCTCGAAGGACATGTGAGGCCGCTTGCGTGGCTTATGGGAGAAGATTTTCTCCTAATGCACGACAACGCCAGACCGCATGTCGCTAGAACAGTTTGCGACTACATGGAAGACGTTGGAATCACCGCGATGGAGTGGCCAGCTCGTAGTCCTGATCTCAATCCGATTGAGCATGTCTGGGATGAGCTATAAAGAAGAGTTCGAGCAAGAAGCCCTGCTCCTACGCGCCTCCGAGAGCTTCAACTTGCCATTGATGAGGAGTGGAACGCTATACCACATGATTTCATGGTAAAATGAATACGGTCCATGAAAAACCGATTAAGAGCTGTAATTAAGGCTCGAGGAGGGAATACACCTTATTAATAAACAATATGATCAAGAATTTTAATTCTTAAGCGAAATTGGGTAATTTTACCCGTGTGTTGGGTTTTGTGCTATAAAACCTCTAATGGGTATTTTTTTACACTGTATTTGATATCATTAGAAAGGTAATGAGGTAGACTTTCAATCAGTGTATGTTTTTCAAAATATTTATTCAGATTCATGAAAAAAACTGCCTTAACAAAAAAAAACACGGTGTGCGAGTTTATTGCTCTCAAGTGTAGTTTGTAAGACAACAGAAGGTACTCGTACCACTAACAGCATAGTTACATTTAAAAACAAAAAGATATTTCTAGAACAACAATAGTTAAGTGTAGAAAAGGGGCTAAGCAGAAATCCTTGAACTTATTTCATCAAAATATTTAAGGTTTTAACTCCAAAGAAATTATTATCTATTAGTTTTCTGTGTGACTGAATCGTTGGTCCTGGGTTTTATTCCCAGGTCGGGCAAAGTTTTATTCGGTTCTTCTTCCATGAATTTCTCAGTAGGGTCCCGGAGTCTGGATTGGTGCCCGGTTGATGGCAATAGGTTTGGCCCTTTACTTCTTATTGTTTATTGTTAATTAAAACGGTAACACCAATTACATTATTTAACATAGAGATTGAATAGTTAGTAAATAAAATATTATAAATACTAACTTTTAATAGAGGATAACCTAGCACACTTACTCTCGCAAAACATCAGACATACACACATAATTCTGCTCCATTCATCAGCAAACAGATCACATTCAGGATTTGTGGTCAGGAGGTCGTTAAGCATCCTTAAGGTACGACACCCAGGGGACTCAGCTCTGGCGACAGTTTTAGATAGTGGCGGTGCAAGCAGCGGCTTTGGCGATGTCTGATCTATTTGTCGGGAACAAATAGTCGACATAAAATATCGTGGAGTTCGGGACTGGCATTGCGTAGGTACACTCTTTCAAGTGATGCCGTTGAAAGCCTCGTCTAAACGAGTTGAGGCCCAAAACTCTTAGTAGGTAATTCGTATGGTACACGAAAGGGAAGAAGTGAAACGTCTTTTTAACGTTTCTTTAAACATAACTGGCAAAATGTAGGTCCTATACCTCTGTCCAGCACTTTGGGAAAACTGGCGTTATGTTATGTTTTCTGGGTATGAATATTTAAAGACTTTAGACAGTTTTATTACAAAATAGCACCATTTACCCCCTTCATAGGTCGACTAGCTTAAAGTTCATTTTAGGGTTTCGTTGTCCACAAGGAACCTTTATAGTTTCGCCATGTCCGTCGATCAGTCTGTCTGTCCGCAGCTTAGCTCACAGGCTCTTAGAAAGCTGTAATTTCGCCACTCAGAAAGTACCTATTGCGAATAAAAGTTTTTATGGATGGGGAACTGGCCAGTTATAGTCTATTTTGAAAATATGATTATTTGTAAGTAAAAATAGATACGTTCCAATTTCAAACTTTCCATCCACTTTGTTTGCGAGCTAATTTAAATTATCGTGTCTCATAAAAAAATGGAAAAATCATAGCGCGAAAATGTTCCCGGCGCAGAAACATTTTCGCGCTATGATTTTTTACGATTTCGAGTGTCGCCTGAAACGGGTTAAATAAATATTTTTAAATAAATAAATAAATATTTCTTTTAATTTTATGCAAACATTTTTTTTTCTTTTGTGAGAAATCTATATAAGGGCCCCCAAACAAATTTTTATACGAGACCCCGCCCAGGCACGCTACTCCGCTGCTGAGACAACATGTTTGTCAACTACAGTTTTAAGTTTGCTCTTGGGATAAATTCATCCAACTACGGAACTCATCATTGTGCGTGGCCCGACACGCACTTGGGCGGTTTTATTACATCTCTAGCGTACCTAACACAGAAGTTAATCATAAACTCATGAATAAAATACTTTCCCAGTACACTCTCTAATGAGTATACGAGTAACTACTAATCCTAGTGAGCTCAAAACATTGCAGTGTTGAAGTAGAAACTAATGCCATTATAAGCAATTTGTTATGCATTACTATGCTATAATAAGTAAGTGTTTGAGTCACTAGGCACTATCACAGTATACATAGTTACAGAAGGTCGACTCCAATCTCCAACCAACAAACAAAATCAGGCGCACACATAGACGCGTACGGCGACCACAAGTACAAATACCAGTCCCGAGTGCGCTTGCACTCGTTGTACGTTAAGTGTGTCCATGTAATAATAATATATAAGCATAGCATAATCAGCTTATAACGTTCACACTGCTGGGACACAGGCCTCCTCTCTATGAGAGGTAGTGAGCCGTAATCCACCACGCGGGCTCAGTGCGGGTTGGTAGATGTCACATGTCTTCGAATTTTTGGTTCTAGGATATGCCGGTTTCCTCACGATGTTTTCCTTCACCGTTTTGAGAGCAGTGATTATATTATTTACACAAAGTAAAGCGCCTGCTTGGGTTCGAACTCACGACCTACATACAACTCGTAAGTCGGGACCGTTACCACTGGGCCACCACAACAATAATAATAATAAATCGTTTATTAACCAAATAGTGTTCTTACATTTCCTTATAACTAAAGTACAAAATAAAATATTCCCAAAATTATAGTAACAAGGTAAACATAATTTATTTTAACTTGTGGACTCCACACTAGGTCGAGCCTGTCTCGTTGAATCCTTGAGAGTTTTCAACAATTTTAAATATCAGGGTCGTTTAATTGTAAATGTATATATTACTAATTAGTAACTAGTGTTTTGACAATTTTACGTAAAACAAAATCAAAAAAGAAGACATTAAAAATGAAATATGCATGACCGTTAAAACAATTGTTTGAACTTTGATGTGTCGAAGTAATGTATTTAACAAATTTAATGTATGTGGTGAGGGTTCGGAGGTAGTGTGAGAGTGATATGAGTGAGTGTGTGTGTGTATGAGTGGTATAAACTGTTTTTTTTTTTTAAATGAAATTACTCTAACGAAGGCTTCGGTTTCTGAGTAGGTTAGAGCTAACAGCCATTGTTTAACAATTTTTAACTTGGTTTGTTCTACAATTTTTGATGTTACAGATTTTTGCAATTTTATTGTAAATGAAACAGAGCATAAATTCATGCATATGTTGTGCAAACGAATTTAGAAATGTCACTCGGATTGGCCCTTCACCATTCGATCGTTGACGATCGTTGACCGAACGCGGTCGATGCGTAAAATCGAGACGGTTAAAAGAAACTCACACTAGGGCCTCAGGTGTAAGCACGTTTTGCTGGCCGAGTTACGTAACAATTTCATTACGTGAATTAGCTTTCTGATTCGTTTAGCTACCAAGTCGATATGAGGTCTGAATGAAAGACGTTGATCTAACAGAACCCCAAAGTATTTGAGAGATTCAACTTTTTTAATTTCCTCATAGGTGCAGGGTGTTGAACTGCAAGTTGAAGGGTGGATTTGAAGCTGTAAAAGAAGTTTTGGTGCTGATGAGAGAGTTTTATGTAAACAGATTTAGTTCGTTTTTTTTAATATTAAGTGACAGAAGGTTAAAGTCGAGCCAGTTTTTGATACTAGTTAAGCCAGTTTGGGCTTCTTCACTGTTACCCAAGATTTGTTATGAAAAATACTAGCCGTGTCATCCAATAGCAGATGACTTCTGCATTTTGTGTAATGGCGTGATGAATATCATTAATATAAATGATAAATAGTGTCGGGCCCAAGACACTACCTTGAGGAACTCCAAATTCTACGCTGCTATGACTACTGATGGTGTCCCCAATTTTCAAACATTGCCTTCTGTTAGAAAGGTAGGTCCAAACCTTTTGAGTGGCAGTCCTCTTATACCAATCGTCTCGAGCTTATTTAGAAGTCTAGGAATGGCAACGGTGTCGAAAGCTTTTGCAAGGTCTAGGGATATTCCTGTGCATTTTTTATTCTCATCTAAATAAGAATTTACAAGATTACCTAAGAGACTTACTGCATCTTCTGTGGATTTTCCCTGTCTGAAGCCAAATTGCTTGTTAGATATTACATCGTTGGAACATAGGTATGAGGTGAGTCGTTTATTTACAATTTTTTCAAGAATTTTGGAGAATATTGCTAACAGTGAAATGGGTCTGTAGTTAGTTGGGTTTTGTTTTGAACTACTCTTATGTACTGGAGTGACCTGTGCCTCTTTCCATTTGTTAGGAAATATGCCTGAGTCAAAGCTAAGGTTTATAATATGTGTGAATGGAATTATGATTTCACTTTTTATTTGTTTAATAAGTGTTGGTGTAAAGTTATCCGGGCCTGGGGACTGTCGTTTCTCAGATTTGAGATTATTTTGTCTACCTCATAAACGTCAGTAGGATGCAGAAAGAAGTTTGTATTTTGAGGCTCTCCTGGTAATAACTGATTCCTGTGTTTCATTAATGTCTGTCAGAACCGGCTAAGTTTTTGCCAATGGAGGAAAAGTACGAGTAATCATTGCAGTTGTTTATCGAAGTATGTGCCGAAGATTCACCTTTAAGCAATTCATTAGGAGAACCTCTGTTGTTAGTCTGTTCACTAATATTTCTGATAGCTTTCCATAAACCTTTGACATAGTAGTTGTTATCTTCTAATGTTTTAGTGTCGTGTTCGCGTTTACGCAGGTGTACGATATTTGTGAAGAAATTCCTATAACGATTGTAAATTAGTTTTTTGGGTTAGGGTGTTTATTTGAATCACGATGAAGTTTTGTCCCTGTGGTTCATACATCTAATAAGTCCGGGAGTAATCCAAGGTGTTCCGATGTATTTAGAGCGGCTAATTGTCTTTTCTATCATGTGTTTTTTTGCTGTACTTGTCAGAATGTTGTGGAATTCATTGGTTGCATTGTAGACATCTAGTTCAGACACCACTCTAGACCAATCCACATCTTTTAGTTCCTCTATCAGTGCAGGGAAATCGATTTTATTTACTTTGCGATGTTGATATTTTGAACCGGTAGGCGTGAGCATGTTGTACCCCATCATAACCATACGGTGAACAGTGATATCAATATCACAAACTAATCCTATTGCAGTCTGTGTGTGTATGTATGCGTGCGGTTTCGCTCGTTGTGGAGCTAACCTTCTCTTCTGCACTCATTTATTTTGTGGCGCTACTGTGGACTTCTAATGAGACTTTCTGAATTATGAATGGTTTAATTTAACAGTCATGTGACTATTTACCCTAACGGTAGTTCAGTTGTGTTTTATTATTATTTTTATAGTTAGAAATTTACAGCAGTACGAATCCAGTCTTTAAGTATAAAGTCTGTGGATTTACCATTGACACATCGAAACCTGCAGTTTAACGAGTACAATAGCAATATTTAACTATTTTTTATATTCAAAGTAACATCAATCAATAAAATATTCCGCCATCGATTTTGCGGTCGTACAAATACGATGCAAATCTGATTAGCGAACGTTTCAGCCGAATAGTTCGGGAATAATTGGGTTTGTCCGGTTTGAGCTGGATTAAAACTAGTCTAAACTTGTATAAGTTCATATAGAAGTATGTAACATCGCGACTTGTGTTTGTGATTATGCAGAAAAGGTTTTTAAACTCAAATACCTAAGCCATATTAATTTCGGAGAAAAACTTTTTGGAGTTGGTCTCTGATGTCAAATGAACTACAGTACCCGGGCGTTAATATGGCTCGAGATTTTGATAGCCTGGTAGGACGCTTGCACCACCAAATATTAAATACAAATGTATTTAATATTTGGTGGTGCAGAACGATGGTTTAAATTAGTGAGCTTAAACTAATTAAAAAAAAATCGTTCTGATTGTGTCAATCTTTTGAAGATGACAGAGACAGAATGACGTTTTAATTAAATATTTAGCGCTAAATGCATTTAGTGATTCGTGTTGCCAGCAAGCCTTTACCCATGGGTATTCTATGTCAAATACCTCATGATTTTTTCGGCTTGACTCAACGTCACTTAAGTGGTTTGAAATTCATCATTGTATTTTTGAGTTTGAGTTGAGGAACAACCAACTGTCAAATATGAGGTCAAAGTCAAAGCATTTATTTTGAAAAGAAAGCCTGAAATTTTAGTAAAAGTAACAAAGATGAAAACATAAAAGAAAAAGGATATATCGAGATTGAATTTCTAGAACAAAACAAAAATAGAGAAATACAAGAAATTTCAGAAAGAGAAGAAGACATTTGGGTAGAAGCAGAAATGAAAACAGGAACTAATAATGATTCAATTTCTGAAGAAAATTAAATTCATTCCGCAGAAGAAGAAGAACTACCTCAGAATGAAATCACCGTAGAGCAAACAGAAACCAGAGCTTTGCGTGATCATTCATTAATACGCAAGCCCTTACGTTTTGATGATTTTGTTATGAACGCTGTTGCAGAGTTAGAAAACAATTATACTGAACCAGAAACACATAATGAAGCAATATCATCGGAAAATAGAGAAAAATGGGAAGAAGCTATGCAAAGCGAGATTCCCTTCAGAAAAATAATACCTGGGAACTTACCGCATTACCAAAAGGTAGAAAAGCTTTACCTAGCAAATGGATATACAAAATTAAGAAAAACCCTGATGGAACCATAGAACGTTACAATGCGAGACTAGTCATCAAAGGTTTCTCTCAACGCGAAGGTATAGACTATGATAAAACCTTCAGTCCAGTTGCACGACTTATAACCATCAGAGCAATATTGGGAATTGCAGCTAACGAAAATTTGAATTTACACAACTGCATTTCTCAACGGTACAGTGGAAGAAGAATAATAATAATAATAATAAGCGTACCGTGTTCGGATGCTCTCTCTTTTTCAGGTGCTTGAGCCAGCTGTCAACGTTTCGGCACAACGACTGTCGGATCAGGTGCGGGTCATCCAACGTAATCATATGTTGGATGACACTGTGCTTGATCACCTGCGAAGTGAAATGCAGAGTAGCCGTGTCATCGCCCCCCCGTCGCAGACTGTTGTGGTACTACCACAGTCCAACACTGATCAAGCTGACGAAGGAAGTGATGATAGGGCTACAAATGTAAGTACCCAGTGCAATGAGGAATTGAGGAATGCTTTGGAGTGTGCGATTCGGGAATATCGGTTCATGTCGCCCGAACTTAGACCACGCTTACCTCGTTTGCCCATGCATAACAAAAATAGGGCGCTGGTGGCGCTCCTGGATTCGCAGTTATCAAACTATTTTGATGATTGCGAAGACCTCACCGATACTCATTCGATTCTGTACTGCGCGGCTGTAGCGGCATGTCGTGTAGCTCACGTCAAATTTCCCAATGACTCTAGAGCTACGCGACCGAAACCAACCGTACCAGCCTGGCAGTGCAGAATTGAACACCGTATTGGTGGGGCCAGAGCGCTCATCGGCAAACTAATCTGCTTCAGAGACGGCAATACTCGTCCAAGAGTGATGCGCTTTGTGAGGCGGGCGTTCTCAGGGACTGATATAAGCTCCCAGAACTATCTGTCCTGCGTCACAGAGCGCATCGACTTCCTGAAGCAGAAAGTGTATGCATGGGCTAACCGTATTCGTAGGTATAAGCGGCGAGTAGAGCGATACACTCAGAATCGCACCTTCCAGAGCGATGAAAGGTGGGTTTATAGGGGTTGGGAGCGACCGAACCAAGGTGTGGCTGACACGTGCCTGCCAGATGATGATGCCATGTGTTCTTTCTGGCGCAGCATCTGGTCGGTGCCTGTCAGTCACACCGAAGGTGACTGGACTCGGGAAGTCGAGCGAGCCTGCAATCCAATACCAGAAATGGGGGCTATTACCATCTGCCCCCAAGATGTAGCTCGTGCAGTCCGTCCGTTGCCTAACTGGAAGTCTCCAGGGCCAGACGGACTGCAGAACTTTTGGATCAAATGGATCACAAGATCGCACGCTCGCTTGGCGGCTCAGTACCAGACGGCTTTGGAGTTTGGTTCGCTACCCCAGTTCCTAACAACAGGAGTTACCCACCTGCTCCATAAATCAGGTAGCACCGCGGAACCCAAAAATTATAGGCCGATCACGTGTTTACCGACGGTCTATAAAGTGCTTACATCCATTTTGAGAGCTAAAATTAACAAACATATAGACACCAACTTCATCATGTCTGCCTCTCAAAATGGATGTAGGAACGGGTCCCGCGGTACTAAGGAGCTACTCCTCATTGATATGGCCATTAGCCAACAGGTTCGTCGTTCCCGAAAGGATCTGTCGACATGTTGGATAGATTACAAGAAGGCCTATGACTCGGTGCCACATACGTGGCTCATGAGGGTGCTGGAGTTGTATAAAGTAGATGCAACTCTGCGCACCTTCTTGATGTCATGTATGGGGCGATGGAGGACGGTCCTTCGCTATCCAGGATGTCGGAATATCCTGAGGAATAGCGAGCCGATAAGGATCGAGCGAGGCATATTTCAGGGCGATAGTTTCAGCCCGCTTTGGTTCTGCTTAGCCTTGAATCCTCTAAGCACACTGCTGGAGGATTCAGGTCTAGGCTATCGGCTGAGGAGAGGTGGTCAGGTTATATCTCACCTTCTGTACATGGATGATCTAAAAATCTTTGCCTCCAACAATTTGCAACTAATGGAGCTACTGAAAGTAACTGAAACTTTCAGTAGCGCCATCAGGATGGAATTTGGTATGGACAAATGTGTGGTCATGCATGTAAAGCGAGGGGAGATTGTGGAATCCGTGGGAACCCAACTCTCGGATTCCATAAACGTCAGAGCCCTCTCCGCATCCGAAACCTATAAGTATTTGGGTATGTCGGAAGCGTTGGGCATCAATGGTACTGACATGAAGCAATCGTTGAAGGAGCGCTTCTTTGGCCGCCTGAAGAAAGTGTTAAATAGTCTTCTGTCAGGCGGAAACAAGGTGCGCGCCGTTAACGGTTGGGTCATGCCAGTTTTGATGTACTCTTTCGGCATACTCAAATGGACTCAAACCGAACTCGACGCCCTGGATAGGAGGGTCCGTACACTGCTGACTGCAAACCGAATGCATCACCCACGGTCATCGGTAATGAGACTGTATATCCCGCGAAAGTGTGGTGGTCGAGGCTTTTTAAACGCTAAGACCCTACACAATCGCGAGATATGCAGTCTCAGGGAATATTTCCTAGAAGCCGACGTGGGGATGCATCGTGATGTGGTCGCGGTGGACAAGGGCCTCACCCCGCTCTCCTTGGCTAAAGAGAACTGGCGCAAACCTGTAGTGCTTGACACTAATGATCGCATGGAAGTATGGCAGAGTAAGGAGCTTCACGGACGCTTTTTCCGGGCCCTACATGGACCCGATGTAGATCTTTTAGCGTCCGTAGCCTGGCTGCGTTTCGGTGACCTCTTTGGAGAAACCGAAGGTTTTGTCTGTGCAATTATGGACGACGTTATGATGACGAACAATTACCGGAGATTTATTGTGAAAGACGGCACGGTTGACATCTGTCGGGCATGTCACCGTCCGGGGGAATCAATAAGACACATTATCTCCGGTTGTTCTCGTCTGGCTAACGAAGAGTACTTGCATAGACACAACCTTGTAGCCAGGATTATCCATCAGCAACTTGCTCTGAAATACAGCCTTGTGGAATCGGAAGTGCCGTACTACAGGTACGTGCCCGACCCAGTTCTCGAAAATGGAAATATCACATTGTACTGGGATCGATCCATCATCACTGACAGGACTATTATTGCCAATAAGCCTGATATAGTGGTGGTGGATCGAGTACAGCGGCGCACAATGATTGTTGACATAACGGTCCCGCATGACTGTAACCTCGTGAAAGCCGAGAAAGATAAAGAAATCAAGTATCTTGATTTAGCTCGCGAGGTTGTCGACATGTGGGATGTGGACTCAGCAATCATTGTGCCGATAGTCGTGACAGCCAATGGCTTGATAGCCAAGAGCCTTGACAAACACCTGAGGAGGCTCTCGTTGGGCAGCTGGATCAAGGGCTTGATTCAGAAAGCGGTACTTCTGGACACGGCTCGCATTGTCAGGAGGTTCCTCTCTCTGGAGCCCTGACCGCTGTAGCTTGGACCCTGTTCCCGATACCGGTGGGATACTATTTTTTATATTTTAATGTTTTTTCAGATTTTTTAAAAATATTTAAAAATGTAATTTATAAGTTTGTTAAATGTAATAAAGGAGATAATAATAATAATAAGATCGTTTATTTATATACAAGGGACACATTTACAATCGATACCATAACAATTAAAAAGAACACAGTTGCTAATATGCCTGAACTAGGTTGAACCTGTGTATCAGCTAAATGAAAACTTAGGTAGATAACAGTATAATAGCATGTTGGTGGATCTATTTGCAAACAACAAGTAGATCTTCTGTGTGTGCATAATCAATGGTTAGTAAATATTTATGTATAATTTGTTTACAGCTATAATGATTTAATTTATAGATACTTAGTTTTCTTGTGAGCAGTGGTGGCCCAGTGGTAACGGTCCCGACTTACGAGTTGTAGGTCGTGAGTTCGAACCCAAGCAGGCGCTTTACTTTGTGTAAATAATTTAATCACCACTGCTCTCAAAACGGTGAAGGAAAACATCGTGAGGAAACCGGCATGTCCTAGTACCAAAAATTCGAAGACATGTGACATCTACCAACCCGCACTGAGCCCGCGTGGTGGATTACGGCTCACTACCTCTCATAGAGAGGAGGCCTGTGTCCCAGCAGTGGGAACGTTATAGGCTGATTATGTAGTTTTCTATTTAATTTATTGTACAGAAATGGGCCTAAGAATGTAAAAAATCTTTCTACAAAGACATGTTTCGAGGTTGCATTAGATAAGCATACTATGTCATTCCGTCTCTTGTTAGTATTTGTAGCGTTGTAGGTAAGCATAGTGTGCTGGTAAGCTGGCGAACCTACCTTGCAGGATTTATATAACAGATCTGTAGGAAAGAAAAAGGGATGGAAGTTTGCCACCTTTAAAATAGCTCTCTGAGCTCTTTCAAGAGGAAGCAAATTGGTTTTTGGTGCGCCACCCCAAGAAGTGATACAGTATTGTATTATAGATTGACATAGGGCCAAATAAACTTGTGCTATTAATTTTGGATCTGAGATTGTTCGCAATTTTTTAAAAACATATATTAGTTTGCGCACTCTATTAGCTAGGCTTTCAATATGTTTTTTAAAAGAGAGTGTATCGTCCATTATTACCCCCAGGTATTTTATGTTGCTCGTTTTGACGATAAAGGGACATTTACACATGTTGACTGTACGGTTTCCACATTGATGGACATATAAATGAGGGTTGGTAATGAGTTGAGGCTTGCGCATGGAGAAGTGAATATATTTAGTCTTGTCGGCATTTATTGTTAGTAAATTGCTTTGGAGCCAATTAGTCACAGTATTAAAACCTAGTTGAGCGATTTCGAACAGTTCGCTACTGGTTTTAGCGGTAAAAATTAACGTCGTGTCGTCGGCATATGATATAATTTTGCCATCTTTAATATGTAGATTACACAGGTCGTTAATATAAATAAGGAATAGCGTGGGGCCCAAAATACTCCCCTGAGGAACACCAAAACCAGTATTTTTCTGCTCATCGCTCGTAATATTATCTATTCTAACACATTGGTACCGGCCGTATAAATAATCAGTAAAAAGTTTCGGCGGCGTTCCCCTTATTCCTATTGTCTCTAATTTATTCAGAAGGATAGAAACAGACACCGTGTCGAAGGCCTTGGCTAAATCGATGAAGACACCCAGGGTCTGGTTTCCTTTGCCGAGTTCTTCTGAAATATAATCAGTCATGCTATGTACCGCATCGGCTGTCGATAGTTTGGCTCTAAAACCAAATTGCGCAGGGGATAAGATGTTGTTTTTTTCTAGGTAATTAACTAGTCTACTGTTTATAATTTTCTCTAGTATTTTTGAAATAGAGGGGAGTAAGGATATTGGCCTATAATTATTAACTACGCCTTTATTTCCCGATTAAAAAATAGGGATTACAACTGCCTTTTTTAGACAATTAGGGAAAATTCCTTTGGAAAGACAGATTCGAAATAAATGTGTTAAGGGAGGTACCAAAATCTGCTTAAAGTTTTTAAGGATCTTATTGCTTATATTATCCCATCCAACTGCAAAGTCATCTTTTGGCCCAGAAATAATTCGGATTACTTCATCTTAATCAATGTCTAACATAGTAAAAGATTTCGTGTTACGGCTACTGCATGATTTTTTTAAATCTGGTATGTCGCAATATTTCGGAATCTGTTCGGCAAGAGTTTTCCCAACATTTACAAAAAAGTTATTAACATTGTTAGCTGATAAGAGTGGTGAAGGATTAGTAAGCAGTCAACTCGAATTTGATTCACGATGTTTAGACATATTGGTGACGTTTTTAATATGTTTCCAAAGTTGCTTGCTGTTTTTACCTGCTTTATTTAATTCGTTTTTATCGTAATTATTTTTTAAATTCCTTAGGAGATTGTTGCAATAGTTCCTGTATCTTTTATATACTGTTTTTATTATTAGATTATCAGGGTATCTCTTAGTTCTCTGATGAAGTTTATCTTTGTGTCTTATACACCGAATTAGTCCAGGAGTAATCCATGGTTTAATATTGTAAAATTTCTTATTTACTGTAGAAACTGTCGTGTTACGTAAAATTGCTTGTTGGACATGTTTTATTAAGTACGATAAAGCCAAATTAGCGTCAGCAGTATTGTAAACTAGGCTAAAATCAAGGTTGCATAAATCACATTCCAGTTTATTCGTGTTTAGTTTGCTAATAGTCTGAGGACGATTTAGCTTAGGCAGCGTAAAATTTACGTTTAGTAGGACAGCGTGATGGTCGGTAATAGTTGAGTTAGTAACAAGCGTTATATATGATAGGCTGGTTTTGATCATCACATGATCGAGGCAGGAACCGCTCTGATGAGTAGGCAATGTATGAGCGGGAAGAAAACCATGGTATAAGCAGATATTAAGGTAATCTAGGGTCCCTGCATCGCAGGTTTCGGAGGCAATATTTATATTTAAATCACCTGTTAGTATAACAGTCTTAAATGGGCTTAGTGCTTGAAAAATATGGTTTAAGGAATTGTTAAAAGGATCTAAGTTTCTAGCGGAAGGAGATCTATACACAGCGATTATCGCTGTAGTTGTACCAATTTTGGTGACCAAACAGTTACTCATACAGTCTTGCAGAGTATGTTCCTCGACTGTGACCTTTAATAATTCTCTAACGAAAACTACCACACCATCATTTTGATTGTGGTTTTTTGTTGTATGCAATAAGTTGTACCCCGGCATTACTGGGAGGTTATCGTAGCGATTTGATAGCCAGCACTCGGTAAGAACCATTATATCACAATCAAAGTTAAGTCTATGAAAAATATGTTAAAGCTATCTATGTTCTTATAAATACTACGAATGTTTTGGGTCAGTACGGTTAGTGAATTGTGGTAGTCGGAAAGATATTTTCTGCAGTCCTCAACGTCACATGTCTTTGCTGCAGTTTTAAACGTGTTATCTATATCGGTAAATAAGTTATCATCCATACTAAAGTAAAAATAAAATATAAAAAAATAACAATAATAAATTAAGTCTAAAATATAACTTAGTATGTGGCGCTCTTAGGCGCCTTCATAATCTATCGAATTAATGTGCCTGAATTCGGCAGCTTTCTTAGCAGGGCAGTAGAAGAAATGGACTTGATGTCTCTAAGGAAAAAAATGTCGACTTTTGAGAAGCCTCTACGCCCTACGGTTTAAAACAGGCACCTCGATGCTAGAATGAGTGCATAAATAAGTTTCTGAAAGACGCCAAATTTCAGAGAAGTGAGGCAGATCCTTGCTTGTATGTAAGAATCAAGGGAAACTCAAAAGTGATTGTACGAGTAGGACTTTATGTCGATGACGGCTTGGTAGCTTCCACTGACAGCTCTGGTCAAGAGTGTCTAAATGAACTTAAAAGAAAATTTAAAATAAAAACGAAGCCAGGGTCTTATTTCCTTGTTATGGAAATAAATAAAAACAATGACGGATCAATAAACTTAAGACAAACAGCCTACGCTAAAAAAATCTTAAAACGATTCGGCATGGAAAACTGCAAACCAGTTTCATCTCCGGCAATTAAGATACCAAAAATGGAAGAGACTAATGAAAATGAAGACATGAAATTTCCATATCGAAATACAAGACTCGACATTTGTTATGCAGTGTCAGTTGCATCAAGGCATTTAGAAAACCCTAGTAAGGAAGATATTGTGGCTGTAAAACGAATTCTTCGCTTTATTAAAGGAACTCTCGATAAAGGTCTAACATTTTATCCCATGAGTAAATTCAAAGCAGATGACTTAATGTGCTACTCAGATATCGATCATGGAGGAGATCCAGAGACTGGGCATTCTACCACGGGCATAGTGTGCCTTTATTGCACTGCTATTGCTTGGCAGAGTCAGAAACAAACTTCAGTTGCTCTGTCAACGACAGAGGCCGAACTTGTAGCAGCAAGCGAAGGCACACAAGAAAAAGTGTGGTTGAAGAAGCTTTTAGCAGACCTGTCTAACACAGACTTTTTAAAAGTTACTCTATGTATTGATAATGAGTCTGCTGTGAAATTATCATATAATCCGCCTTATGAGTTTCACCGTCGAACAAAGCATATTAATTTGAGACACTTCTTCATCAGAGAAAAAGTATAAAAAGGAGAACTACACTTGGGAGCAAATAAATCGAGCCACTACCTTTTTTCACGTAAAATGGTAAATATTTTTGGGAATATGGAACGTATCAATTCTAACTATATATCGCCTAAAAGTTAAGTTAATAACCTTAACAATGAGGGTAAATTATTGAATAATAACCTTATTGAATGATAAATTATTGGCTCTGCAAGAAAAATGGTAATTTTGATAGAAAATTTAGTAGGGCTAAAACAGTCCATAAAAACAATAAAAAACAAAATTATTGCAAAAAAAATATTCTTAATAACTGGTATTACCCCCCCGTGCCCTGATGCATTCTTGTAGCCTATTAGTCATCGATCTGATCAGAGTTACGAAGACATATTGTGGTATGTTCTCCCACTCTTCAAGCACAGCGACTTTAAGCTCGGGAATGGATGAAACAGCGGGAACCCTGGATCGGACTCTCCGTTTTAGCTCGTCCCATAGGTGTTCGATCGGGTTCAAATCGGGACTTCGTGCTGGCCATACCATTTGTTGAATCCCGATCGCAGACAAGTATTCCGTAACGATCTGCGCGGTATGAGGTCTCGCATTGTCATGCATAAACAAGAAATTTTCTCCGACAAAACCAGCATACGGCATTACGTGGTCTTCAAGAATGTCAGTTATGTATCGGTCAGCTGTTAATCCACGTCTACCACTGCCATCGTTGGCGGGGTCGACGAAGACAAGTTCCGTTTTTCCGTCTAGAGAAATTCCTCCCCACACCATACAAGAACCACCACCAAAACTCACAGTTTCTCGAATGCAACATTGGGCAAATCTTTCACCAGGACGTCTATACACTCGGTTTCTCCCGTCATTGCTAAAAAGACAGATTCTTGACTCGTCAGAAAACAAAACTGACCTCCAGTCTTCTAACGTCCAATTAATGTGTTCTCGAGCAAACTCCAAGCGAGATCGGCGATGAGCTACAGTCAATTTTGGGCCAGTTGCTGGTTTGTGTGATGTTAAATTTCGTTCCTTTAGTCTTCGTCTCACTGTCCACCTACTGATTGCGACACCTCGAACGTCACGTAACGCTTGCTGTAGCTGAACAGCATTAAGTCCACGGTCGCGCAACGAATTGGTTGCAATAAAGCGGTCGTCACGATCTGTTGTTGCCCGTGGTCGGCCAGTTCCAGGTCGCCGAACAAAAGCACCAGTCTCCAGATACCTGCGGTATACCCGCTGTACCTTTGAACGACTCAAATGAAGTCTGCGTGCCACTTCACGTTGTCCGTGTCCAACCTCAAGTTAAGCTACAACTTGGGCAGCTTCCGTCGGTGTAGTATCCATTTTATCAGGTTATTTTGATTACACAGACACAGATAAAGACAACAATAACAAGTAATATGGGTATGATTAACAAAAACCTCAAATTTAATCTTTTCTTAACAGAGTACAATAAAAATGTCATAAGCAAATTAAATGCGATAATTTTATTCTACCCTTTAAACTTTAATTAAAATGAAATTTTGACAACTAACTACCCTCATTGTAAAGGTTATTAAATACCCTTTTAGGCGATATATGTTTCGTATCGATGCGTTCCATAATACCAAAAATAATAACCATAATGCGTGAAAAAGGAAGTGGCTCGATTTATTTGCTCCCAAGTGTAGTTGTTAAGCAAGTTGCAGCACAAGTGCAGCTAGCAGACATGTTTACATAACCTCTATACGGACTAAGGTTTAACGAATTGTCTCGTGGAATTGGTCTTCGAGCAAACTCATAAAAGAAGTGTGATTTTAAGAGATTAATATAATTTTAAAGAGATTAATATAAAATAATGACTGTGCCTTCTCAGTATTTTTATGAAAATCTTTTGTACTCGTATGCACATAAAAATATTTAATCTGGTTAATAAATACAGTAATATCCAGAATATAAATACTAGGAACATATACAAATTATTTTTTTCGACTATTTGCAACTAGATAATATAAGATATGTTTCCAATACAACAACATTACAGACATTGTTGTTTATAATACAGAAAAAACCATAACAAAACATGTCATTTACGCTGTAAAAAAGTGCGAAATGCAATTAGCTTAAACTTAATTTTAGGTAAGTATTTTGAAAAAAAAGATGTACGAACCTAGATAAATACTGTATAAGTCCGAATGTTAGCATTATATGATGGAAATATGCTTAAATTGCAAATGGTTTAGGTATTACGTTTGTATGGACCATTAATGCGTCGCCCTGCTCTTAAGCAGCCTACCCAAATTTCCTTTCTTTTGTATTGTTCGTCGAATCCAGACTACTTAGAGATACTACCTATGTCGAATCGTTGAGCGCCTTACTTCTGAGTTGACCTGCACGATGATTAACAAATGCGTGCACTGACTGGACAGGTCCACTCAAATGTGTCCGGTTCTTTCCTCAAAAGACCATTTTAGACACCAGTCTACATGGTCTTCACATGATCTGACCAAGATCGACGTCCGTATGTCACTGCAGGGATCCAGCAGAATATCAGCGTCAGGTATATTTGCCTGACACATACTGAGCGGGACTCAAAGAGTAAAGTAGTATACAGGCGGGACTCCCATTTGGTGCAACCTTGGAATGCACACCGCACTGTGCTATTTTAGTTACTATACTCTATGACTGTGCTCGTTGTCTGATTTGAAGGATGTCATTGTGTCACTTTATTTCTTTGGTTTTTTTTTTTCTGCATATTGGCACCTTATTTATATTTAAAAAGTAACGTTTTATCATTTTATTATGTTCTTGTGTGTTGTGCTGCGTCTTTTGTGTGCACTGAATAAATGTTTTATCTGTCTAAGATTGTCTGGACTTCAAAAGAGACTGTGACCTCTGAGTTTGTTTCGACCTTTCTTCTCAGAGTAGTCAGATAGGAAACGTCGACCTCTTAAAGTTTTTAAAACATGATTGACATGAAAATTTGTTTGTACAAACCTACTTGCAGAAAATAAAACCATTTATCATTTATTGTCCCACTGAAGCACGCCTAGCATGAACACACAATGCACAAAAATGATGACAAAATGATAGCTCAATAAAAGAAATCTTTCATTTTGTCTATTTTATCTGTGATTTTGTCTATTCCTCCGTCGACAAAAATAGGTAATTCTATGCGTGGTAATTCTACGCGTGGGCTTTCCTTTTTCCTCTCAACTCCACCAATCCATCATAAAAGCGTCAAGTTCGTTCCGACACCTACGCCTGGGCCTTCCGCGATGCTGTTGAACGTTTTCAGGACTATCTTTTTATTTTAAATCTTTATAAAACAAAATTTATCATTTAGGGAGGAAAATAAAAGAATAGCTGTGCAATGTTGATAACTCAATATTATTTTATTTAATCAGCCATCTATACACAGAGCATAATGCGTACGTTATACAACAGAGATAACAGAATGTAATAAAATAAATAGTTATTTGTATAGAGTTCACTTAGTATCTAGTAGATAAGCTATATAAACAAAAATACAATGCCAGCTACCTCTAGATAGCTTAAAATAACAATCATGTTTAAAAGCAGGACTAGATGGTCTATTCTGTAAAAACGTCACCGTTAAATGAAGTAAACTGTCAACTGTCTCAATCCACTGTCACAAGCTCACTTCACCTAGTGTTCCACACTGAGATTATTGCAGAATAAACCGGCTGGTGTAGTCGATTTCGTAATTTCTATATCACATCCTAGAATCCTAACTGACATTATAAATGCGAAAGTAAGTTTGTTTGTGTTTGCTACGCTTTCACGCCAAAACGGCTGAACGAATTTGGATGAAGTTTAACATACATGTACACCCGGGTAAGGACATAGGCTACTTTTCACGGGCATTAGCTAGTTTGACAATAATTCCTAGTAAATTTAAACTTCAATAAGGTTGAGACTATCCAACAGTTATAGACATACAGATCTTTAAGTTTTATGATGTGCACGTGACATTAAACCTTAGTATGGTAAAGCTATTAAGACGTCGACTATACATAAACTGACGCCTTCATCCAATGAGGGTATGCAGAAACCACAGAACATACTCGTTTTACTTCGTTTATGTTTAAATATCTGAATGTCGCTTCTGTAAATAACTCACCGTGAAAACCTAAGTGAAGTGAGCGTGGAGTGAGCTAGGGATTGACGAATCATTACATTTACAATCATAATCGAGATTTGTATCACATGTTTATGCTAATTCTATTTATCATTTTATATTACTTCAAAGCTAGTATTCAAGTGTCTTATCATTACTATAAAGTTTTTATTTAAATAAAATAGCAAAACAAAAATTCTGTCAGAAACTCAATTTTGTTTTTTTTTTATTCTCGTAAGTGAGCTACTAAAGAAAATGCGCACGGACATTGTTCGTTATTATATAACCATTGGTTACTAATTATATAAATGCAATCCCCACAAGACTCAATCGGATGGTTGCTATGACTACGAGAATCGGGTGAAGTGATAAGATCACTTTACTCGTGCATCGCACAATAATTAAAAAGCAAAATTGAATTTGCTTTTTTTTTTTTTAAACTTATGTTCTGACACTTGAATACTAGCGTTGAAATAATATAAAATGATAAATAGAATTAGCATACAAAATATATTTCAAATCTCGATTATGATTGTAAGTGTAATGCTTAGTCAATTATTAGCATCTGTGGGACGAAACAGACAGCTCGCACCACGCTCACTTCACTTAGGTTTTCATGGTGATATTTTTATAGAATAGCAATGCTGGTCACGCACGCCGCGCCGGTTGCGAGGACGCACCTGACCTTTCGGAAGATCATTACCAATAAGGTCACCAATATGTCCTTCTAGGGCGCCCCCTCCCGTCGTTTCCACTAAACTGGCGACTCTGGCATATAATATAAATATTATAACATACTAGCATTGTATTTACAAATCACTTAAAACTTTGACACATCTGACACATTTATCACTATCATCTGTAACATTATATTTCCTACATCGCAGACACTGTCCATTTTTACTCTGTGACAACTCAATATGCGTCTCTTTCCCGCCATTTTTTACCGTCAAACTGACAGATGACAGCTCTAAAATCTCACACAAAACACTGTCATTTACGCCATCAGACTTATTTAATTCATTTAATTTATCATACAAATCTGAATTTAATACAATATCGGCTTGAAGCTTCTTTAAATTTTCATTTTTCGCTAATACACATATTTCCCTTTTCAAATCCAATACGGCGTCCATTAGTGATGTTTCCACATCGGTTGGCCGTAAAACCGGCATGTTTTCGGTAAAATAAAACGGTTTTACGTACAGCGGGTGGTGTTGCCAGACTTCTTCGATCAAATGTGGTAAAATAGGCCCTAAAGCTTTGCACAGAGAGACTAAAATGGTATGCACGACTAACTGAGCTGAAACTCTTTCTTCAGAATCTCTTTGAGAGCAATATAACCTATCTTTTATGCAATGACAATAGAGACCGGAGATTTTATTGCTAATAAAGTATAAAATGCTTTGAGCTACTTGGTTATACCTAAAATTATTATAACTATCGTTTATTTGGTTCGCAAAAATCTCTGTCTCTTTGACCATATAGCGATCAAAATAATTTAAAGTCGGGTTTTTGTTAAAATCGCTTTTTTGGACGTCACTGACGACTCCTAGGAGGTATTTCATGATGTTCCTGATTCTGATTACTTCTGCTTGACAGTCGTCGAGGAGTTTCTTGCTGATTATTATTTGAGAATGCTGGGTTGAGTGGCTTGCTACCCACCATCTGGATAAAATAAAAATTTTAGAGTTTTTTTTTTGACATAGCATAATACACCTTATTCGCAGTTTGACAAGGTGTAAATTTGAACAAACATCGACGCAGACTTTAGTCAGCTATTCGTCGGGCGTCATCAAGCGCGCTCGTACAGTCTTATTTGCACCTAAAGACTTTGATGATAAAGTATACAATCTAACGTCATCAGAAAAACCTCTACCATGCGCGTCGTGTTGAAAACCAGCGTCAGGCACTAGTTGTCTGGCATTTTTGCAGAACTGGGCCATTTTGGCACAGCCGTGAGTTACAAAATTATAAGTACGGAAAGTTTTTTTTTTGCTGTACTATTGACGCTTTTAACGTTTACATCTTTTTTACATCGTTCTCAAACATAATCATAAGATCAACATTAATGATGTAACTAATATGTTTGTAAGAATATTATTTAAAAGAGTGTCCATGGAGTTTCTTGCCCTTTCTTCTCCATAGGTACACACTACGCTTTGGAATAGGCAACTAGCTTCATATTTCTGAATAACCGACTCCTTGAAAATTTAAAAGTGCCTGTTAATGGTTAAGTGAAATAAATGCTTTGAGTTTGAGTGTTGTTTTTTGGCAGATTATGTCGTGTTTTTTAGATAAAAATAAAGGTAGTTCGCTTAATACAAGTTTTTTTGTTCTTTCTCTCTTTCGTTATATTACGATTTGTACGACTCCTGAATTGTCCACAACAGAGGTTTTAGGTCTCCTTCTGAATGAAAACCACAGTGGCAGTCTTAAATTATCAAATTAATTCTGCGGAACGAAACTTACCTAAGTGTATCAACGCCATAAGCCGGCTGGTTCTTCTTATCCATACCTCCCAATATGATCGTTGTAGGATCAATCACATTGCCTATAGATTTGGACATCTTACGCTTCTTGTCATCTACGACGAATCCGTGGACGAATATTGACCTGATAAATAAAGAAAGATAAAAATATTGTTTGTTAACATTGAAAAAGAAAACGCTGACGGCGGCGGCTTTTGGCGGGTGTATACTATACTAAGTAATACTATGTAATAGTATGTTATATGTTGCGATTCCACAGACAATTATAATTATCTTATGGACTTGAAATGAGAAAAGTCACGGAAACACCGAAAACAACCGAGTTGCAACCGATTCGGCCTTTGATTTTGTGGGAATTTTACACTTCCTTATTTTACTGGAGACCTGGACAGGTATCCAGGAAAACTTTATAGCATTAGCCCAGGTTTGCACTGACGTGAAAATAACGCTGCGGGAACACGTGCGACCGCTCTACTTAGCGCCGAGTGTTGAAAATTCAACAGTGTGTTTTTGCGACGCGCTAGGATGCATTCTGTAGGTTCTCAACGCTCGGCTCAACACCCAGAGTTGAAAATCCAGTGCGCGATAAATCCCGATGCGATATTTTTAAATCCGTGCGAACTTGGACTTAGAAGAGTGGCGCGTTTAATAATCAAATTTTATTCTTGAGCTATTTCGATCCAAATCGCACACTGATTCGGATCCAAATAGCAACAACCATTCGTATAAGTTAACATGACATTTAACATAGACACACGTTTCAATAGTGCATTGTCATTCGATTTCAGCCTACTGTCGATTTCAGCCTACTGTCGATTTCAGCCTACTGTCGATTTCCGCCTACTGTTGATTTCAGCCTACTGTAGATTTCAGCCTATTGTAGATTTCAGCCTATTGTAGATTTCAGCCTACTGCTGATTTCAGCCTACTGTCGATTTCAGCCTATTGTAGATTTCAGCCTACTGTCGATTTCAGCCCACTGTTGATTTCAGCCTACTGTCGATTTCAGCCTATTGTAGATTTCAGCCTACTGCTGATTTCAGCCTACTGTCGATTTCAGCTTATTCTAGATTTCAGCCTACTGTCGATTTCAGCCCACTGTTGATTTCAGCCTACTGTCGATTTCAGCCTATTGTAGATTTCAGCCTTTTGTCGATTTCAGCCTACTGTCGATTTCAGCCTATTGTAGATTTCAGCCTACTGTCGATTTCAGCCCACTGTTGATTTCAGCCTACTGTCGATTTCAGCCTATTGTAGATTTCAGCCTACTTTCGATTTCAGCCTACTGTCGATTTCAGCCTATTGTAGATTTCAGCCTACTGAAGATTTCAGCCTACTGTCGATTTCAGCCTATTGTAGATATCAGCCTATTGTAGATTTCAGCCTACTGAAGATTTCAGCCTACTGTAGATTTCAGCCTACTGTAGATTTACCTGCAAGCAGCAGTATTTGTAAACTCGTCCAATTTTACGCACAGTCAGGCGTTGAAGACATAACCTTATTCTTAGGTCGGATTAAGAAAGGAAGTTACATATATGAATATTACAAGAGAAGTAAACTCACTTATAGGGCGCCTCGTCTGTCAACGCTAGAGAAGTCAAGAGCGATGCTTGAAACCAGCCTGTCAGTTGGTCCACTCCTTCAGAATAAAGCCGTGCTGTACGACCGCCTAACGTAGACCAGGAGAGGCCGGAGTCTAGCCAGATGTCCATTATGTCCTGGAAACATAAAACAGCAAATAAAGCAGGACTTTTTGTGGGTTTCCATATGAGGTTTTAACATAACATAACATCACGCCTTGTTTCCCCGAAGGGTTGGGCAGAGGTGTACCTATAGCACACCCACATTTCGCCAGTTATGTTTAAGTCCCATGTAATAGGGGGCGAGCCTATTGCCATCTACCGGGCACAAATCCAGACTTCGGGCTGCTACTGAGAAATTCCAGATAGAAAAACCCAATAACACGTTGCCCGACCTGGGAATCGAACCCAGGACCTCATGCTCAGCAGTAGCGATTGCGACCATGCGATATGAGGTTTTTTTAGTGCAATATGAAGTTTTATTGGCAATCATTACAAAGCGCGATGTTTTATTGTTTGTTCTGCCTTTGCGTTATGACAACTTAAAAGTAAGTTTAAAAATTAAAACCCGACTACTGAAAAATCACGCTCCAAAAAGTACAAAACAAGAAAATATTTCAGACAGAAATCAAGACGTAGGAACAAAAATGGTCAGGGTATACCCTGGGGGCAGGGTATAAATGAAATTTAATTAAATTTAATTTATAGCTGTTTTCGCATGCCTGTATACCATGTTGGTACCAGGAACACCTACAAAATTATAATGGCATGTGTTTTTAGTTCACGACTGTACGTCCTCTAGAGAGCACCATATTCATTAATGTGACGTCATATAAGCATATAACCAGCGGACGATCAAGACGCTTCCAACAATAGCTCAATTGTCAAATTATAAGTCAAAATCATAACCCAAGGAGGGTTATGATTTTGACTTATAATTTGGTTTGCTTCGCCGTAGTCGGGTAAAAAGTAGCTGCAGTAACTGGTTTTCTTGATATTGCTAAGTACCAATTCAGGTTTTAAACATTTCTGTTGATCGAACCAACAAAACACAAAGCTCAATTTCCATTGCAACAAAAATCTGTTTTAAGACACTTTTAATAGCCATAATTTCAGTTTTGCCATTCTAAAATGAATTATGTTCATAAATATTAAATAGGTATTCTATTCACCTTTCCCTTGGTAACCTCTTTGGGATCAATCTGATGTTCTTTGATGACGTCTTCGGGCAGCAGCTCAGTGACGTCACACGTCCACCATACGTCAGTACCGCGTGACTCGATTAGAGAGCACAGCTTGTCTATGATACGTCTGGAAATAGAGGTCCAGGATAAAAGTTTTATTTAATTAGCCTACTTCAAACAAAAGGAGGTTCTCAATTCGAACCGTTTGATTATTTTTATTTATCTGTTCGTTCTTAAGTTCTTCACATACATGAAGGAAGATTTGAAGTGTGTTTATATGATTACCTTGCTTTTGCTTGACTGAGAAAAAGACATGTTTATAATCGCAAAATATTTTTAAATAATTGCGCGTGCAGCGTCATACTGTATGTAGTGATAGAAGTGAAACTTCATAAAAATAAACAATACGAGAGATTTAGTGTGAGAAACAGAGATATATCTTTCTTCTCTCTCATGTAACGAAATATGCCAAAACGTGACGCGTCCTTGAAATTTCACTGCCACTTCTCGTCCAATTACCGCATCACCGCCAAAAGCTTCACTTCAAGATAAATCTAGATACTGACAGAATTATGGTGAGGCTGTGAAAACGTTATGTTTCTGGTTGCCTTTCAACCGACTCATCAATCGGCAAGCCGTGACGGTTGCATTTCAGAGGCTTCAAAGATGTATCAGGAGACTTCATTACCTAACTTTCAAAGTTAAAAACTTTATTCTTATCTTATTATTACACTTTAAAGGAAACTATGTTGGTCTGGGATACATCGTCTGCCTCACGGAATAGAAAATACAAGTGGAAGTGCCCGCCAGTTAACCCGCGTCTGTCACAATTATGCGGAAAAATATGTAAATTAATAATAAATTACATCAGTTGTAATAAGCCTTAATTTTGTATGAACAACAAGTTATATTTCGTCAAAGTTGAATTTGTTGTTCATACAAAATTAAGTCTTATTACAACGGATGGAGGTTGTTATTATTTGACATATTTTCCGCATAATTGTGACACGCGAGTTATGGCTGCGTGGGAATTTCCAATTGTTTTTTTCTTTTCCGTGATCTGCCTAACCTTTGCAGCTGAATACCAGTATTTAACATAGAGCGACTGCCCATCGACGTCCCAAACCCAGTTAATACGATACCCCTGGGTATAACTGGTTGTCAGACTTTCGGGATTCTGACAACCCGTAACGGCTGTCAAAGATCCACGAATGACAGGTCTGGGATACATTTGCCTATACAGGGTGGAAGGGACATCGACGCACAACCTCATACCATGGACTCAGTACATGATTCTGAACCCCCCTGCGTTGATATTTTTCATCAGTTATCAAAAAAAAAACTTCTGTTTCATAGAAAAGTGCACTACCTACGCGGCCAAAATGTATGGCAGAGCAATTTTAATAAATTTTAAATTTATTTTTTTAAATAACCGTCAAAAAAATTCAATGGGGGTTCAGAATCATGTACTGAGTTCCATTCCATTCTGTAGTTATTTTTCTGACAACATGGTACTCACTCATCCAGCACAACATTATCCCCGCTATACACGGCGGGTATGGGCACGCCCCAGGCCCTCTGTCGCGATATGCACCAGTACGGCCTCTTCTCCAATTGAGCTCTGAAACCTTGCCGGTATTGATCGCTGCTAGATGGTGGGAGGATCTCCACTTTTTCTAGGGCTGCCTGTGGAGAAATACAAACTCAGAGGTCACAGTCTCTTTTAAACATAGACCAGACATAGTCTTGGTCAGATCACGCGGAGACTGTGTAGATTGGTATCTGAAAAAATCTTTTGAGGAAATAACCACACAGATTGAGTGGGCCTGTCAAGTCAGTGCACGCAATTGTCAGTAATCAGCTCAGCTTAGAACTTAAGAAACTCAACGATTCGAAGAACAGTAACAAAGAAAGGACATTTGGGTAGACCGCAAAAATTACTCAAACTGCCAGACCATGATTAAAACAGAAAAAAAAATCTTCACATTCATAATAATATTAAAATAATATAATTATTTACACAGTAAATCTTCATGTCACCGTATATTATGAAATTCATCAATGTCAATGTGTATATAAAAAAAACGGAAATTTCTTGATTTGAGGACCATGTAGATAGCGTGTCTGAAATGGTCAGTGGAGTGGTAGCGAGTGGACTTTTCCAGTCAGTGCATGCATTTGTCAATTATCGTGCAGTCCAACTCAGAGCTTAAGAAGCTCAACTTTGTAAGCTGTAAGCCGGATAGGTAAGATTGCTAAAAGAGAGTGCAGTTGCAGTATCCTCTGAACCACCATAAAAATTAAACCTAAGGCCTTTGATCAATTTAAGGTAGTAAGTGTAATCACGATTCTTATGTTTTTTATTATGAGCAAGGCCCCGATTCGCTATGACACTCTACATCTAAAGGCGCAACATTAGCATCTCAAGATTGCAATGAAAATCGCATAAGAATTTAGTCAGAATAATAATTGTCTACATTCAGAATTAATATTAACTTTGCTGCCTGCACATTCAGATGTGTCATACTTTCGTGTATTTCATTTAAATGATATACATATACAGGGTATCCAGTAAGTCGATGTCAAGCCGGAGTGGGGTGATACTTATTAGTTCGGGTGGTTCTTAATAGTTAATAGAAAAATATTTCAAAAAAAGTTTAAATTTGTAGCAACATGAGTTAAAAGATCGTCCCAGGCTGTAGATTTTATCTTTTTCATTTATTTATCAATGCCCGTAATTTTTAAAATTCATAGCATTTTATTATCCTGTCCTATTTTGACTTGACCTATCACCCGATTCCGGCTTAACGTCGACTTACGGGATACCCTATATACAACGTGTAACAGAATAAGTGCAACACCTGAAAGTAGTTTGCTCAGAATCAGCTTCTGAATCCATTTCCGTCATTATTTATATGTGTTAATTTTTCCCGGAAAAATCTTTAATTTACCTGAAATTAGTACCACCGCGTCGTAACAAGGTAATACAGTATTTGATTTAAGAAAATTTAAGCTTTATCACAAAGGAATAAAGCCTTTTCAAATGCACGAGCGAATTTGCAACTCTGAGTGAGTATAGTTATCCTATGTGTAAAGCGCGTAAAAAAAAAAGTCAATTTAAGGAAACTTAAACCTTGTTCCAAAGCAGTACGTCTTATTTAAATGCAAAACCGAATTTGTAGTCCGATCATAGCTTTCTTACACACATAAGCATTGCTTTTTACTTTTTATTACATTTAATCTTGTCCTGTTAAAAAAAGAAGTTAATTTAAGGCAATTTAGATCTTATCTCAAAGAAAAAAAGCTTTTTTAATTGCGCGAACAAATTTGTAGATCATTTTACACATTCGTTTGTTTAGAAAAGCCAAAATATTAGAACATTTGTACGAGTAGTACTTCTTTTGCAAATGAAAGATTAATGTGAAAGAGCGAGATGTATTAATTTGCCGACTTACAGCTTTGACGTTTGACATGCAGACGCACGCGCCGCCACTGCCCGCCTCACATCAAAGGTTTAGTTATTCTCCGGCAGCGACAAGTGTTCCCGAATTTAATTTTTGTTGCTGTCACATTTATTTGTTTACGCGCGCGATGGCATTCCAGTACACCAATATTCAGTACACGGAGATGGTGAGGACACTGGCTCGTTGCAACGATAATGTCGAGTTAGCGTGTCGAGAGTTCAACGAACGATATGATACTAGAGTGAACGCCAGGACAATGTTAAGTGCAACTCAGCGTCTGAGGGACTCCGGTACCTTTCGTCCTAACACGGCAATAGGTAGAGGGGCAAATGTGCGCACTACTCGCTTACAAGCAACAATATTAAACTATTTTGATGAAAACCCAGAGAAGAGCACAAGAGAAGCAGCGCCATTATTCGACTGCAGCCACATGTACGTGTGGCGAACGTTACGCGCTGATGGTGAACTCCCGTATCACCTGCGACGTTGTCAGGAGCTGACGCCGAACGACTACTTGCCACGTCTGGAATTTAGTAGATGGTTGTTAGAGAACTGGCAAGGAAACATCATCTGGACGGACGAGAGCACCTTCACGCGAGTTGGCATTTACAACCAGCGTTTGTGGAGACATGAGAATCCACATGCATGCCGTGTTGATTCGTGTCAGCACAGGTTCTCCGTGAACGTGTGGGCGGGCTTCATAGGTACACGCGTACTCGGCCCTGTTTTTCTGCCGTGGTTAACTGGAGATACCTACCTACAGTTCTTGCGGGAAACATTGCCCGAGTTATTGGAGGACGTCCCGCTCTTCTTTTTAAGAGACGTGTTTTACCAACACGAAGGTGCTCCCGCGCATTTCTCATGGAACGTTCGGCAGCATCTTGATGCGGAATATGGGCCCCGTTGGATTGGTCGTGGAGGGCCAGTGCAGTGGCCTCCCAGATCGGCTGATCTAACGCCTTTAGACTTTTATTTGTGGGGTCGAATAAAATCGCTCGTTTACGTAAATGAGGCAACGAGTGTAGAAGACCTCAGACAAAAAATTGAACTCGCCTTTGGTATTGTGAAAAGTAACACTGAAGTACTAAATAAACTAAAATTTAACATAAGAAAGCGTGCAATAAAGTGCATCGAGCAAGGCGGTGGACATTTTTAAAGTTTACTTAAAAGGAGACGAAGAAATAGTGTAGTGTAAATAGCTCAAACCTGTAAGTAATTACTTTTATCTTTACCGAATTTAATTAGTGTAAATATTTATGATTCAAATCATTCATACACGTCGACTCAGAATATGATATCGCAACAGTTAAGTACGCATCAGAGATAAAGGCTCGCTCAAACAGGCACGACGGGACCGTGGGAACGAACCTTAAATGAGTCAGTCTCCGGGACGACCGTGCGGCGAAAGGGCGCGGGCGCACGCCGGAGGTAACACCCTATCGCAGACGGGCGAAAAGTTGCTCGATTTGGTAATGCTTCCCCTTTACTAAACCTAATAACTTAGAACAAAATAATCCAAAGCTTATTTATTAAGGCTCCCACAAACAGGCGCGACGCCACAGCATGACACAGAGGCACCACTCGTCGCGCGACACGTGGTGCCTTTGTGTCGCGCTGCGGCGTCGCGCCAGTGTGTACGAGACTTTACGTGTGATCTATACGTAATGTTCGGTCATTGAACTAACGTACACACATACCTAGTGCGTACTCCTACTCTTGCAGTGCTTACCTACCTAGCCAGCTGGCAGGCACATGAGTGTGCGGTGCGTGCGCTATTAGTGTGGGTACAGATCGAGTAGTGCGCTCAAACGTTTTATGTTGCTAGGTGTGGTTTATCTAAATTAAATTACAGATGTTATTTTAGTCTTATAATTTAATATTCTAATTGGGGTGTATGAGCTCTTGCGTTAATTCCGTCACACGTTGTATAAAGGGTTTTCCAATAAGAGGTGTCATTTTGTTATTCAAAGAAAAATTGCATTTTTGAATATCCGTTCGGATATTTATTTCATTATAAAGAGGAAGGTATGCCGTTAATAGTGGAAAATAAGATCAGGCAAATGACCACCACGACCACGCTTACAGGACCATATCCTTTTCATGAAAATTTCCATAACCAAATCGCAAAGTGGCTGCCCTATGTCCTCGATAGCCTCACGAATTCCATCTGGTAGATAGCTGATGTTATAAGGAGTAAGTAACTTCGGTAACTTTTGTTTTAGAAAAACAATTAGGGATCCTATTTGTTTCCCTAAATGCACGGGAACGAACTCGCTAGTAATTAATAAACATTACAAGGGCTTTGAATACAGCAAGCAACAATAGTATTAAACTAACCAAAGCCTTCTCCTTCAAAGCCGCTGTATCAATGAACCACTGCTGGCTAGCTCTGATGATGACCGGTTTCTTGGTCCTCCAATCCAGAGGGTATGAGTGGATGAACTCGCCCCGCCGCATGACGTCATCACCTAGGCGGGAGATGATGACCTCCTGACCCTCGCCTAAGACGTGAAGGCCGTTGAGGTTAGGGTCTATAGAGGTGTAGCAGCCGGATTCATCTACGTTGCATTCCTGGGTATATTAAAAAGATAAAAACGTTGCTGCACTGGGCTAACGCAAAATAATATGTCGTAGTATAAAAAGAACTACAAACGTTGTTGTGAGAATATGAGTAGATTCTATTTTAAAAATTTTGACTGATGTTCCGTTTTTGTGAAAGGTTTTCTGGCTTAAATCTAGCATGTAATAAAGTAAAAAGCTTAATTTTTATTTACTATACAAGTAAATAATTGACACACTAGACATACATACGTTGTGTGAAAACAGGGAGCTAGCGGAATTTTCCATGGTCCATTCTTCCTTTGTATTAGGAGAGGCTTTTGGCCTGCCCTGCAGCGACAATTAACATAACCAGGGTCTTATATTAAGATAGAATAAATGAATTTCCTTAACCACTGGCAAGTTGAGTTAAGTACAGCGCGTTTAAATGAGAATAAGAATAATTTTTATATGGACACAGTTCGTAAAACACAAAAAACGAATAACAAAATAAAAAAGTGAAAATAATGTTTTAACAACAATATTATACATTTAATAAGAACTTTAACTTTTGTTCGCATTAAGTAAAATATTATTAGCTGCGAACGATTTCGAAAGAACAGCCAGACTATCGTTGACATGTAAGACATCCGTATCTTTTCTATCTACTTTAAAAATAAGAGAAGTGTCATCGGCGAATTTCAAATCAAAAAATTATATCCGATAAGTTAGTCAATATGTAAGGAAACTCATAAATATAAACTAGAAAGAAGAAAGGGCCAAGAATTGAACCATGAGGCATGCCCATCTCCAAGGACCCCGCCCCGTTATCGTTTACTTGAGGCAACCTGTTTGAATGAATTGAATTCTAATTTACACATCAGTGTATTGTGGTCAACGCAGTCAAACGCTTTTGAAAGGTCACAGAAAATGCCAACTGCATCCTGGGACTTCTCTCAGGATTCCAAAATGTGACTGATGAGTTTTACTCCTGCGTCAGTCGTCGACCTTTTTTTCGTGAAATCAAACTGGCGACTTTGTAAAATCCCATTTGAGTTTGATTTGGCAACATCTGGTCTAGCATGTTTTTTTCGTAGATTTTACTCAACGCTTGTAGCACAGATATAGGTCTATAATTAGAGGGATCACTATGGTGGTTTTCTAATGAACCTTTAGGGACAAGTGAAGGAGAGTACAAACAGTTTCAACATAACTAATATATATATAATATTTATACTTATAAATTAATCAATAAACTAGCAATCAAAACAAAAAAAACGAAAACAACAAGAACTATCTCAGTAAAACCTTAGCGATTAGCTAGATTGATCTGTGCGTGCACGACGCACTCACAAAGCGCTAAAGGCCGCCGAGCGCTGCGGGAAGTCCTTACACCGACAGTACCTTTTTATTTTTACGACAAGAAAAAGTTACTGTTACTTAAATGAATATAAAAATTAAATAGTTACAGTTATCTTATTTTTATTCTTAATCAATGGTAAGTTAAGTTCAGCGCGTTTAAATTGTAAATCACACCATGCTGCCTAAATCGCTTGGTCTAGAAGCATGAAATTTTGCACAAGGGTTTCTTTAATAACGAAAGTGAGCACTAAAGACGGAGTTTTGAAAATTCACCCTCTAAAGTAGTTAAATAAAGGATGAAGGTTTGTATTGAAGTTCGTCATTTTGCCGATGGGAAACCCCATTGTTACAATAACAAAAATCCATTTCGAAAGACACTTACCACCGTCATATTATTCTTCAGCGCAATAAGAAAGTCTTCGGGTCCATGCGCCGGCGCCGTGTGCACCAACCCCGTGCCTTTGACCTCTGTCACATGGTCTCCCTCGAGGAACGGCAGTGTTTGGTTCACCAGCTTGTTGTGGTAGGTTGTGCCTTGGAGATTGTAACCTAGAAAAAAGATTGTTGATTGTTCAGAAAACCTACAGCTAGGATAACATTAGTGAAGAATGGCAAATTACAGGTTTTCACTGAAGATTTTGTGTAACTTGAGCTTTAAAAAGACTCTAAATCACATGACTATAATAAGCGTTTTTGTAACATATTCCATTCGTACCGGCGGCGAGTCCGCTTAGCGAGCACATTTTCGACCGCCAATCAATTATCACCTTAGGATCAGACCAGGCAAAATGTTCAAGCAATTTTTCATGAATTAATTGATGAAAAAAAAATGCTCCATGATTTTTTTACATTTTGGCATTTACGCGCATGCTCGAGCATATTATCACTAAAAAAGAACAGCATAGAGAAGGGATGCACTGACTTAAAGAGAATCACAGGGGCCACTGTGGCACATGATGAGGCCGAAGGCGGGCCGCTACAAAGAAAAACAACTAGGTAAAACTAGAGGTCTGCGAGATCGTGCAATAATGGCTGAATACTCCGAGCTTAGCAGAACTATCCAAGCCAGTTGTCGCCAAGACATTATCATCCATCATTTATTCAAATTAGGCTGAGAATCAGAACTTTTCGAACGTCAAAATTACATAAGACAGTCCCCCAAAACGCCCGCCTTTCACCAGTTCCTAGTGCTTTAGCTGGGAAGAAGAAGTGGAGCAACAAACTCCCCAGCAGCACAGCTGTCTGTTCGGTTAGAAGAACTGGATTCTAAACAATTGTAAGTAATTACCGAATCAATAAAATAATTGCCATACGACAGCTAGCCACGCCAAAGCCAAATAAAAAAAGAAAAAAAAAATTGAATGTAAATAACACTTAATACATATTAAAAGCCTCCAGGCCTAAAGGGCATGGCAGCTTACATATGCAATACTGGATTTATTATACAAACAAATAAAATAAATAAATGATAAACTAGGACCATCAAAGTAAAATAAATTAACAGAACAATTACTGTAACAATAATAAAACCAAAGACAGCAAGACGACCAGTCACCACAAGCAGCACCCGTTCACGAGCATAACGCAATGGTCAGCCATTACCCCCCTCGCCATATTTGAGGGAAGGAGGAAACCCGACCCCCGACGCTACCGCAAGCAGTGACATCTAAGGGAGCATGACGAACTTGCTGCCGGTTGCTCAAGCAAGAATAATATTATCAATTGTCGAGGTCGCTAGCTAACCACATATTGCAATACAGCTCATTAAAAAACATTGTAATGAGTAGATCATGTCAATAATAAATAACAAAATAATTGACTTATACCGTCAAATAAAAAAAAACAAATATATGAACTCATATACCCTGTCAGTAGGTAAGCTGATTCTGGAGAAAGAACACGAACATTGTCTTGAGTTAATCACAGCGACCAACAGTTCTTATCGTTTAAGTAGTCGTTAATGGAATAATATGCCTTTGAACAAAAGCTCAGACCCCTCTTTCCCAGTGGGCACTTTGGGCAAGTGCCCAGGGCCCCGCGATCGATAAGGCCCCCCCCTCAGATAAAATAAAAAAGTCCCTAGTTCCTGTCAGATCACCAAACGATAACCAATATTCATGACAAAAAAAAAATTATATAATTCGAAGAAATCGAACCTAAATTACTGACTACAATACCAACTTACTAGATTTTACTTGCGCGAAGCTATTCTACTCTCGCCTGAAAATTAGGCTTTCCGACTTCAGCATGCTTAGATAAATTTAAATATGTAATGGTATACTAAGCACATACACATTTTAAAGAAAAGTCACACAGTCACACAGAAAAGTCAGTAGTACACTCATCAAGCGAAGCATGAAGCTCCAAGTTTGAATTAACCAATTAATTTAATTGAGAAGTTACATAGAAAATTTAAACAATATGTGTTTGACTTTATATTTAAGGTCTCCAGATGGTGGAATGGAATCCCATACAATTTTGGCCCTGGTTTGAATATCGATGTCCAAGAATAATTTATGCCAAATTAGTTAGGTATATCAATGCTAATAATAGGTACATATTTTATTAATTTACAAGTTTTAATAAAACAATGGAATTTGTGATCTGATAGTTTTTTTTGTTGAGAAAAGACTTTTTTATTATTACTTCCGTATAGTTTACATATGAACGCCACCTTTGTACCATGTGCGGGACATTCATTAAACTTAGTAGGTGTACGTGCTGCTGGTGTGTGTATCGGAGGCAACAAAGTTTTTTGAAATGGTTCAGAAAGTGTTCAACTTTTTTTCGGGCTCTACTCGTCGATGGAATTTATTGACAGAACATTTAGGTTCAAAAAAAGTTGTTAAAAGTCTTTCACAAACCAGATGGTCAGCCCGAGCAGATGCAGTAAGGGCCTTGCATCAAGGTCATGGACAAATTACAGAAGTTTGATATGGTAAAGTATAGATCGGGCACGAGAAACTAGAGAAGAAGCCGTTAGTCTGCCCAGAAAAATGGTAAAACTAGAATATATTTTACTAAAGGAAATTTGGAACTGTATATAAGAAACAATAATACTGGACGTTGCAACTAATACTCGTATGTTTACTTCACTTGATGATTTTATTATTAACCTCAGGGATAAATTTGATTCAAAGAACAAAACGCAGGAGTTCTTGCCAGTTTTTTTGATGGCTCTGCGCCGTCAGTCCAACTGAATGGAAGAGAGAAATTTAAAATAGAAACCTTTCTTTCCATAATTGATACCCTCAGCGTTCATTTAAAACAGCTATTAAGATCGTATAAGAATATCAGTAAACGTTTTGATTTATTTTTTCGCTTCAAAACTCTGAATCCTGAAGAGTTGAGACAATGTTGCAAAGTATTTGCTGAATTTTATTATGAATATGTTAATGAGAAAGAGAAATATAATGTATGAATTTAACAGAATACTTGAAAATTGTTAACAGTGAAAATAAGGATTGCGTATTAAAAATATATCAACTTTTGAATGAAAACAAAATCGAAGACACATTTCCAAATGTAGAAATCGCATTGAGAATCTTTTACGCATGATGGTAACTTACTGCAGTGGGGAACGCTCCTTCTCCAAATTAAAAATGAATTAAGAAGTACCAGTACCCAGTTTTTTTTGCAGAATACCGTAGGACATAACGCTGTGGAAATAACTAAAATAGACTAACAGAGCTGTATCAACGTCAGTGTATTGTCTTACTCTCCTGACGGTGTAGGCGGCTGAACTGAGCCTCCCCGCTAGGCTTGATATATATGGGTCCCACTGAAGTTTGGCATCTACCGTTATACCCAGAAAAACCGCCGAGTCTACAGTTTCAAGCAGTTCTTTATCTAAAACGATGTTGGGTCCTAGATTTCTAACATTCGGTAATGCGAACTTCACACATTTCGTTTTCTTGGCATTGAGAACTAGGTTATTTGACGTAAACCAATCCGTAACCATTGAGAGTGCACTGTTCACGTCGTCAAAATATTGTCTATTCCTGTCTACTTTAAAAATAAGAGAGGTATCATCTGCAAACAGTACAACGTCACAGATATCAATTAAATAGAATGGTAAGTCATTGATATACACTAAAAACAAGAATGGACACAGAATTGAGCCTTGAGGTACACCTAACTGAACTGGTAGCTCGGAAGATTTCACACCATCGACATCTACACATTGGACGCTATTATATAAATTAGAATTTATTACGTTGAGAGCTTCGTTTTGGACACCGTAATGACGTAGTTTACGCAAAAGCGTGTCATGGCACATGCAATCAAAGGCTTTAGAGAGATCACAGAAAACTCCTGTAGTCGAACGTCCTTTTGTAAAGCCATATTGTTCATTATGAAGTAGGCTATTTAAGTTAAAATGTCTTAGCAACTGATTAAGTATTAACTTTTCAAATATTTTGCTAAATGCTGGTAAGATAGAAATAGGCCTAAAATTGCTAATGATATTTTTATTACCAGATTTAAATAATGGTATGACTTTACTACTCTGCATGAGGTCCGGAAAAATTCCTAGATCAATACATTTATTAAAAGTAATAGCTAGATAGGGGGCTACGATGTCTATTATATTACTTAAAAGTTTAATGGAGATGCCCCAGTAATCACCAGTGTTTTTAGACTTAAGAGTGTTAAAGACGTTAATTACATCACTAGGCGTTACATGTTCAAAGCTAGTAGCGAGTACATTTTGGCACACTACTATTCAAAAGGTTCTCAGCTTTAGACGGGGACGAATTTAAGGAGCAAGTCGTAGTTATAGGTATGTTGGCAAAAAACTCATTAAATGCCTCAGGTACGTCAGCTGCCTTAATAACTAATTTGTTATCGACCATAATCTCAAGTTGATTTTCTTGTATAATGAGGGCATCTGCAAAGACATTGAGACACATTCAAACAAGCTACAAACTGCAGACCTTTTCAAGAAAGTCAGAGTTCTTTCCAAGCAGTTCAAAGCTAAATCATGAGTCATCGAAGATGCTGATGGCACTGTACATTGCCGAGAGATGGCGTGCCTACTGTGAGCAGTTGTACGCAGCTCCCCGTTCAACCCCCGTAGCTAGCCCGGATTAGACGGATCTAGAACGGGAACCTATGATTGTTCGCTCTGAAATATCTTCTGCTATACAGTTTCTCAAGAAGAAGAAGGCGCCAGGAAGTTACCAAATAACAGCAGAGATACTTAATGCTATGGGTGACGTCTGGGAAAACGGTGATTGGCCGTGGACTTGTCAGAATCCGTAATTCTTCCACTGCACAAGAAGGGATCAACCAAGAACTGCGGCAATTATCGAACCTTGTCCCTCATCTCACATGCCAATAAAATCTTGCTCCATATTCTGAACAATCGCATCTACTACTACCTGGATTGACAAATTCCGCAGGAGCAAGCAGGCTTCGTGAATGGCAGGGGGACTCGAGAGCAAATTCTCAATTTCAGGCAGCTCATTGAGAAGGCATACGAATTTGACACGCCAGTGGTAATGTGTTTCGTCGACTACAGCAAAGCTTTCGACAGTATCAATTGGGGTTGCTTATGGAGAGTCCTGCAAGAACTTGGAGTACCAAATTATCTCCCTACTTCGCACTCTGAATGGCTCAAGTCAGGGAGCCGTAAAAGTTGACAAATCAACGTCTAAAGCCTTTAGATTTAACCAAGGATTACGACAGGGGTGCTTTTTATCGCCCATTCTGTCCATCGGCTATGGAGAATACATTACGAGACGCACCTACGAGAACTGGTAAGGAGGCATCACTGTTGGTGGCGTCAAAATCACCAACCTGCGCTACGCTGATGACACTCTTCTTTTTTCAGCTAATGAGTCGGAAATGGCTGCACTCATAGACCTTATGGAGAGGATAAGCGAGCAGATGGGACTCTCTATAAACAGGTCGAAGACCAAGATCATGATGGTGGATAGATTTGGGAAGCTGGAACTCACTGGCACTTTGGACCTAGAAACAGTGGAAAACTTTATTTACCTGGGTTCCAACATCACCAACAATGGTTCTTGCGAGAAGGAAGTGCGCAGGAGAATTGGCATGGCTAAAGGTGCCATGTCTAAGCTTGATAAAATCTGGAGAGATCGCAACATTTCCGTAAAACTAAAACCAAACTGGTACGGACCCTGGTCTTCTCGATCTTATCATATGGCGCTGAGACTTGGAAGCTGAAAGCTGCTGACCGAAAGCGCGTTGACGCTTTTGAGATGTGGTGCTAGAGAAAGATGCTGCGTATACCCTGAAGAGCATATCCGACAAACGTCTCCATACTGCGATAGGTCAAAATCTCCTCACGGCTGTCATCCGAGTGCCTGCGCAGAATCTTGGAATACTTCGGTCACATTGCTAATAAAGACGATGGCAACCTAGAAAAGCTAATCGTGACCGGCAAGGTGGATGGGAAAAGACCTCGTGGACGCAGCCCAATACGACGGTCTGACCAGATCCGCACCGCCCTTGACACCACAGTCCACAGCGCCCTTCACACATCCAGAGACAGAAACAGATGGAGAACGATCATCTGAGAGAAGGTGATACTGAAGGGAGGTCACGACCCTCAGCATTGAGGAATACGATGCAAGGAGGAGGAATCTAGGTAGGTTTTAAAATAATTTAATTAGGTACCTTCTCCTTATTTCATCACGTTTTCACATCCCAATATTTTTGAATATTTAATGCTTTGAAACTACATTAATTCATTGGTATCTTATGTTTTGAGTTTGCAAATACTCCTTTAACAGAGTTACTAATTCAGATTTACTTCCGATCATAGAAGGAGCTCCATCAGTCGTAATAACAGATAATTTTGATAACATCCATTTTAGTGCACTGTTCCAGAAGAGCTTAAAGCATGTCACATGTCGTCACATGTTGACAAGTGAAACCAAGGGATTGGTTCGAAGAAATCATACCGATCAGCTCTTCAGTGACTTAATTTATTTTTTGTATCAGGTATACCGACAGCGAGCCGCAGTCTTTGCATCGCTGGCATAGCGCATGCACGAGCATTTTGCTGTTCTTTCTGCACTGATGCTTTACAAGATACACATCATTATTGTACTAATATATTGATACAATACGATTACGTTTGTGATACAAGTGTGCTCTTTTGCGAGCGCACACTTTTGCGAGGCGGTTTTATTACGGCGATAAGGAAGCGTGCCACACGACGTTTTTCAACACACTTCCGAGGAAAAAAACAGACTCGTATTGTTATTAGTGAAAGTACAATTATTAAAATTATGCCGAACAGTTTTTGTTGGCATTTTTACAGTTTGTGTTATGGTATTGGTATTATAAATAATTTCGTTGTTTTCATTTTCTTGGGTATATGTCGGAGATGATACAAATATTCATTGTATTTAGACATAAAAACTCTTTACTGAGATGAAAGAAAAAAAAGTTAACTATAAAACACGACTGCGGTAATGTAAAGTAAAAAGCACGCGTGTTTAATACACTGCATTATGAACCTAATACGGTGTTATAATAGCCACTTTATGAGCAACTGTGTTCAAAAATAGATTATTTATGGACATACCATCAAACTCAGCTACAATCTTAACCTCCACTTGTATCAACTCTTTCAACGCTTGGACCAGTCCACTAGCGACAACCAAGTAGTCAGCTCTACTACTCAGTGATACGACGCTGTATTTGAGCTGAGGGTTGTAGCAGATCGCGCGGTTAGCGATCAAAGTCCAGGGTGTAGTGGTCCAGATTATGGCTGAGAGTTTATTTCTGGAAAAGAGAAAGGGTTTATTGGTAAAATTAATCGAGATTCAAAAGATAACAGATTTTGTTGGGCATAGCATATAGCATAGGATAGTAATATATCATGTGTGCACTATCAGCACTATGTATATTGCGGTTATATGCAATATCTATTAAAACATATTATAAACTAGCTTTTGCAGGCAGCTTCGCTCGCGTTGAGGTCGGAAATAGGGATGATGACAACTTTTGTTTTTATCCCAATATTTTTTTGTTTCCCAGTAGTTCTAACAGTATAATAAAAAGTATAAAAGCTTTAAAAAATGCCAAGTTAAAAACGTTTTAAGATAAGTGTTAGACATGGACATCACTATCGTAGAAATGACGTCACGACTATATAACTTCCTTTACCTCAGTAATAAAACTTCTTTTCTTTATGAAAGATACCCTATGTCCTTTTCTGTACCCCTGACCACGTATGTACAAAATTTTATGATGATTGGTTCAGTGGATTAGGCGTGAAAAGGTAACAAAGACACAAACTTACTTTCGAATTTATAATATTACTAGCAGCTTCCCGCGGTTTCACCCGCATAAATCTTGATCCCTTGTGAGTATCGGGATAAAAAGTACTCTATGTGTTAATCCAGGTTTTAAACTATCTGTGTGCCAAATTTCATCCAAATCCGTTCAGCAGTTTTTGCGTGAAAGAGTAACAAACATCCATCCATACTCACAAACTTTCGCGTTTATAACATTAGTAGGATAAGCTTTTCGTGTATGAGTTCACATGTTGTTCTTCTTGACTACGCAATAGATTTTAATGCGGATTTCGCCATCGTTTAGATAATTTATTCCAGAAGGTTTTTATGTGTGTAATACATAAACTTATATATTATAATGAAATTGCGATATTTTATCAAGTCGTAAAAGAAGACACTATTTACAACGGAATAGAAAAAAAACAAGTTAAGTCAGTTAACCCGAGTGTGCCACAATAATGCGGAAGAAAATATGTAAATTAATAACTTTCGTCAGTTGTAATAAATCTTAATTTTATATGAACAACAAATAAGCTTTTCGTCAAAGTTGAATTTGTTGTTCGTACAAAATTAAGTCTTGCCTTATCTATTTTTTTTTTGGATGTGAAATCATCAAATGACTTCTCCCGCTCTGGGTGGAGCGGGAGGGCGTGTCGGACTTTTACTGACTAAAACCCACCAGTGTTCCTTCCGTTGCATGTGCCAGGGCCAAAGTATCTCTTTCGAAAAAAAAAAAAAGGGGGTATATGTTCTTTGGGTGAGTCTGGGTCAGTTCGTAGCAACAGGTCATAGTTTTTCATGCATTTGCTATAATTTCGTAAACTGAAATAAACCTATCTTTGTAGCCTACTTAGTTCAGTTTAGTTTTAGCGAGTAACAAGTAATATTACTGTTTAAAATATAATGAGTGTAGTTGAAGATATAGGGAAAGGGATTGAATTTGGTGGTGTCACATGTGGGACACCACCAAATGCAATCCCACGCATGCGGCAACTACATCAATGCCAACAAACCCATCAGCAGTATCAGCACTCAGCCTTCAGCCTTTTGCCTTTTTTACCCACTCCAGCCACCGACTCAACTTTATTTGGAACAGTTATTGTTGAGTTTTTGCCCGTCCGCCCCTTGTGCCCCTCCCAGAAAAAAATCCTGGATCCGCCCTTGTCAACCGTTGCAGCAAACGTTAAGATATAAGACTCCCAGCGCGTCTCCTGCGGCGAATAGAGGCGTGAGGGCGCAAGGCTCTCCCTCACGCGCTCCGCCTCCTCCTTCGCGAGCATTACTGCTTCGCAGAAGGAGGTAACGGGTTCCCATTCGCTTTCGCTCCGTACCGTGGCCTGGGCCAGGGCCGGACGAGAGAGATCGCCGCCGCTGATCTATCATGCCCACCACAGAATCGACTTTTGACGATGGAAGAATACACAAAATCACAGGAGGTAAATAAAAGGAATCTGACATTTTGTTTATTCTATCTATAATTTTATTTATTCTTCCGTCAATAAACGCTACAGTCGCTGATCTGTTAAAGCAAGTTAGTGCTTATATTCCTTACAAAAACTGAACAAATTCAGAAAAAAAAAAATTGGCTTGAACTACACTAGAAAGATATTATGTGATACATATTGGGGGGGGGGGGACTGAATAGATATAAGAACAGAGGGGCAATTTCCTTCTCACTTGCATTCTAATTTCACTGCCTCGTTGGTCTAGTGGTCGCAATCGCTACTGCTGAGCATGAGGTCCTGGGTTCGATTCCCAGGTCGGGCAACGTGTTATTGGGTTTTTCTATATGAAATTTCTAAGTAGCAGCCCGGAGTCTGGATTTGTGCCCGGTTAATGGCAATAGGCTCGCCCCCTATTACATGGGACTTAAAACATAACTGGCGAAATGTGGGTGTACACCTCTGCCCAACCCTTCGGGGAAACAAGGCGTGATGTTATGTTCTAATTTCAGTCTCATACTGTCAGAAATACAATCAATTAAAATACATTTTTGACAAGTTTTTGACATTAATTGTCGCTGAGATGAGATTGCGACTTGTCTTTGAACGTTTTTTTAGCGAGAATTGGCCTTCTGATGTATTTATTCAAGTGTACCTACCCATTAACTGCATCGTTTACTACTGCAGGCACTTTCTCCAGAGGGAATGTGACATACACTTCTTTACATTTGTATTGAGGATCATATTCCAACTCAGCTTCAGCTAATGCTGTTCTGAAATTAAAAAAAAACTGATAACAACAAAATGATGTTTAGAACAATTTACATACGGTATACTTTATGACAGTGATGTGGACTTTTTTTTTCCTCCAATGAGCTCTTCTCCTTCCCTTATATACTTGTACTGTATATCGTATATAGGTTGACTAGTAATTAGCGACCGATTACACATGATTGTACTGATCATAACTTTTTTTTACCAAGCTCATGACGCCCATCATCGTCACCTCAATAGAATATTGAGTACTTAACAAGAATAATACATCAGCTTTTATTTAAGTAATTTACTTACTTTTTAAAAACAAAACTATTAAAAAACCGTACGGACCACGCACGGATCAGCTGTTATTCTGGGGCATTGACTATATATACTAGTTCTGGGGGTTGACTATATATACTAGTTCTGGGGTGTTTGCGAGTCATGCTTTGGTAAATAAAATAAAACTGGGATGGTTGTTTGTTATGATGAGTACAATCATGTGATTAAGTATCAATCACTAATTACCAGTCATCCTGTATATCGTAAGACACTTCACGAAGCTGAGAGACACTCATACTTCCTGTCTTTGTAATCTTTTCTTTTGTACTGGATCACACGAAAGCAAGTTTTTAATGTGATAACACATCTTTAACGTTACAGGGATCGTGGGGGTTCTCACGAACCCTGTATTGTTGCATGCACCCATAAGCACAATGTATTTGTGGGTTACGTTGTGCACTATCGTAGACAGTGATTTTTCGCACCAATTATGTATAAAATTCGTTTTCCAGCAATTTTTCTGTGTTAGGTTATGTATTTAAGTTTAATTAAATAAATTTCATAATAAAGTTTATGCTTACCTAAGCATGTAAATTCAGAAGAATTAAACTAAGAAAATATTATGTTCCCTGCATGAAATAGCCAGCAATAAACAAATAGAAATCCATTCAATAGAAAAAACATAACTCACTTCGAAGAAGGTGACCAATAAACAGGTTTTAATGCCCGAAATATCAACCCAGACTTATACATCTTATGGAACTGCCTCAACTGATTCTGTACATATCTTTTATTCAATGTTAAGTAACATTGTTCATCCCAATCGGCCATAACGCCCCATTTCCTGAATGCATCTTTCTGTCTCTCCACTGTTTCTAATGCAAAAGTTCTGGCAATTTCTCTTATATGTACTGGGTCTGATATTTGGCTGTTCTTAGATGTTTTCTTTGCCTTTTGTAGAGCTTTGAGCTCTATGGGTAGACCATGACAGTCCCAACCGGGAATGTAGTGGATGCGGTTGCCTTGGAGTACTTGGCTTCTGTTGTTAATATCTTTGATTATCTGCAAAAGTATATTATAATATTGTATACTTACTGTCTTATTCATAATATTTAAAGGCATTCGCTTCCCAAACCTATTTTAGCTACTGAGCTGTTTTGTCCCTTTCTATCAAACTACATTTTAACTTGACAAAAAGGGACAAAACAGTTTGATAGCTAAAATAGGTTAATCGTTTATTTCGGCTGCTGAGATAAAAACTACAAACGCGGTATAAAGTTAACAGCCACACTTTTATTCAACTTTTATAAATATGAGGCCGTAGTATTTAAATAAAATGTGGTGTCTTCACTTCTACAAAAACAAAATTGCAAAAGTCATAAGCTTGTACAATAGTCAATTTAAAAATTATTATACAACTCACTATTTGACCTAGATACTAGATTAAATGACTATTAAACCACATCTATAGTAAGACTGGGAGTTGAACAACACTCATACTTGAGCAAAATATTTGAATTCTTTTTGTTACCATTATCCACCAAAGAATTTACCTTATTTACAGCATGGCCCATATGCAAATCTCCGTTGGCATACGGTGGGCCATCGTGCAGTACAAACTCAGGACCGTTCAGGTTTTTTCTTTGCCAGTTATAAAGCTCACCAAATTGTGCGGTCTATAAAGAATCATAACATTTTGCATGATGATATAAACACTTAAATTAACTAAAGCTGGGTTTCTGTCGTTACTTTTGACCTCGTAAGATGTTTTATTTTATAAATAAACGCATGCTTATAAGTTTTTAAGTTATTTTACCTTTTGAATTTGCTCTTTTATTACATTACTTGATCGAGCTGGGAAATTGGTCTTTGGGGAAAGAATGGTATGTGAATACGTTTTGGTCTTTGGCGCAACTGTGCTTTTCACACGCATACAACTTGTGCAAGTCCATTTTGATACAATTCTTCTGTATTTATAACACAAAATGTTTGAATTTTTCGCAAAATACATTTTTTTAGAGGTTATTTATATTGTTATGACATTATACTGACAGATGACGTTTTAGGTGACGTTTTTTGTTATGATGTTGGTATCCTTTTAAATTATTTTGTCTTTGGGACTGTTAGATCTAGCATGGAATAATTGAAAAAAAAACTTTTCGCATTGTTGATGTTGAAGGTAATTCGTCATCGTCTGTACCTTCTTAACTTAGCTTAATTAAATATTAATTTTACTCCTAGAATATAGGTACTTTACCTACTAGCTGCGACCCTGCTTTTCCACCCGCATAAGAACCAATCCCGTGGGAAATATTGGTAAAATAGTATCCTCATGGTTTACCCATGTGCTCGAAGAGTAACAAAACTAACAAAAAAACAAATATTTTCTCTTACATATTGTTAAGTTCAAATGTAGCAATTTGAGCTATGAAATGAACAAAGTTACCAAAACTCAAAACCAATGTGTTTTTATCTTTTAAAGTTTATGTCTTAGTTTCTGAACTTTCTGAACGGACCTGCGCCCAGTGGTCTGAAAATCGAGTTCCATACTCATAGAAACTTAATATAAGGGATGTCAAAAAATAAAATTGGAATGTCTCTGGTATCTTTATAAAATGTATAATATTATAGTATGGAGGGTATGCACCGCTCCGCGGGTGAGAAAAAAAATGTAATGTATTTTTTTGTATGGGAGAAAACACTTAGAGCTAATTATTTTTGAACTGAAAGGAACTGAAGGGCTGGTGCTCACATGAGCTATTGCACCTCACACGGTGATCAAGATAACATACAATTCATGCACCTTTCGGTGCCGCTTTGCTAGTAAGAAAATTTAGAAATTTATAATTTTCGGTATATGTGATTTTTCCAATCTTTCACATGTTTTAGTTAGTAGCCTGTTAATGGCCTTTTTAATTACAATAATAGAAAATGATATTGATTACATGCGTTTTTTTACAAATTGCATTCAAAGAACTAACTCATTTGGTAATCACGTTCATCATGTCATTATGGTTCAGTTGTAATTAGATACTAATAACATCGAGCCCTAATGAGGTAGTTACTTAAATAAATAGGACGTTTGAGCTTAATTCTCTCAGTAGCGTTTAGCACTATTACGCGCGAACTATACTTTTTACGATCTATTTATTTTCATATTGTGATGGAAGGTTTTGCTACCAATTTGGACATTTTCATGTTTGTGGCATACAATAGTTGTTTTTCACAGCCCAGTGTGTTATTAGAAGTTTTTGTGAATGCCGTTGATTTGTCAGAAAATGAAAAGAAACAATTGAAACAATTCTGTCAGACTTATGTGTGTTCGTTGAGAAATAAATGGATCTCGTGTAATCGCACGAGATATACATTCATAAAGAAGTATGAGACATGGCTGCAGGAAAACATAAAATGGCCTGAAGTCATCAGGGAAAAGATGACACCATTAGTAGCAGTAGAGCAGCAACTTTGTTCTAGTTCTGACTTCGGTGTTAATGAGGATATATCAAAATCCCACAAACCAGAGACGTGCAGTGTTGGAACAACAACATCAGTTGTGAGTCAAAGAAAACCGAGCTAAGCCCGCTACAGAAGAGAAGGAGAGTGGAACAGCTCCTAACGTATAGCACTGAAAGCCTAGCTTATGCGACTGGTTTAAAAGCAGCTATCAAGAATGTAGCAGATATAATAAAATTGGTTACAGAGCATCCTGAAGAGGCTACAAAGATTAAGGAATTGTTGAAGACCAAGAAAACTACGCCCATATATTCGACTGATAAAGCTTTAGGTCTTTTGACCTCGTTGAAGCTTTCGAAGTAGCAGTATATAGCCTTAAGAACTTGTGCAAAAGAAGAGGGAATACCACTATATCCTTCGTCTGCACATTTCATACAGACTGGACTTTAAAACATGGCAAGCCAGAGATGCAAGCAGTAAAGAGTCATTGAAGAGTAGAAAACAAACCATACAACAGAAGTTCCGTGATGAAATGGGCCTCCTAGTAGACATCGTCAAACAAGGCGATTTAAAGTAACAGTCGCTTTTCTCTATTTTTTTTTTGTAATACGCTATTGTACACATCTTTTCGTTACAAAGTCGTTAAGTATTTTTTGTTTGTTTCAGGTTCGGGAACCAAAAATGATGGGAACACAGCCAGGATTTTTTTTAGTGATTCTGCAAAAACTGCAGCTATCACAGGATTGGATTTCAGTTTGATCCAAAGATTTACAACAATTTTACGTGTGTTAGCCTGTGGGGAGCCCATAAATGTTGACACGAAATGTATGTAGACCTCTATGGCTGGTATTACATGCCTTCGAGTGTCCACAAACATTTACTGCATGGCGCTGAAATTATCAAACACTTCAACATTATGCCCGTTGGTAAATTATCTGAAGAGGCATCGGAAGCCAGAAACAAAGACTTCAAGAAAATTCGAGAGCACCATTCGCGCAAATTTTGTCGAAAAGCGACAAACGAAGTCATCTGCAATGGTCTCCTTGTATCGTCAGATCCTTATCTATCCAGCATACTGCATAAGACCTGTGGTAAGAAAATCCACAAAAACAGCTGTTACTGATGATATGAAACCTCTTCTCATCAGTGACGATGCAGGTAGACAAAGAGAACATTGAATTTGTCGATGTTAATGCGTCAATGATAGACTCGGATTTAGAGGACTTTGATGATGGCGAAGATACTACCTGTTAGTAGTAGTTTTTTATGTTGTTTTACTATTAGTCGTAAATAGCTAGACTTAGTATAGTTGCTATAGATATAATAAATGTAATAGTTGTGATATTCACAAAATAATACTATCTTCACTGTTTTTTATTGTGTTAAATAATTATAGTGTATAATAGTTAATGACGTATTTTTGTTGTAATTGTAATGTCTTGGTATTAGCATTCAAGATTAAAACTATTTGTATAAAAACTTGATTTTATTGGACCTTATTTTTAATCATCTATAATAAAAATAATTTAGGTATATTACTTTTCTTTAAAGATATATCTTAATTGTTTTATGAATATCTGTTGTTTCACTAGTATTTTCCCATTCAATGCGTTCGGTAACATCATTCAATTACGTTAAAGATTAGAAAAATCAATAGTGTAACTACCCTCATTACCGCTGAGTATGCCATGTTATTAGTTTCTAATTAAAACTCAACGAAAATGACTGCGATTACCAAATGAGTTCTTTAAATGCAATTTGTAAAAAAAAACGTATGTAATCAATATTGTTTTCTATTATTGTCATTAAAAAGGTCCTTAGCAGGCTATTAACTAACTAAAATATATGAAAAGCGATCGGCAATTTCATTTTATTACGTAAAAGATTTAATAAATCACATAACCTGAACTCGAAATTTTAAATAAATTTTAAAAATTTCCTACGCGCGAAGCGGCACCGAAAGGTGCATGAATTGTATGTCATCTTGATCACTGTATGAGGTTATGAGGTACTCATGTGAGTACCAGCCCTTCAGTTCGAAAATAATCAACTATAAGTGTTTTCTCCCATACGAAAAAACACAAAACATTTTTTTTCTCACGCGTGGAGCTGCGCTTACCCTCCATACTTTGATATTATCTATAGAGACTTAGAGAGTTATTCCAGAGACATTCCCATTTTTTTTTTTTTATCCCTGACATTTAGTTTCTATTTCTGAGTATGGAGCTCGATTTTCAGACCACTGTGCTGCGGAGGAAACATTCTTATAGGTGTGCTTAATGATGGGTCTCCTACACGATCTTTTGTTCCGGGTCAGTCTCCGAGTTATGTCGATATTTCATTATGTTCTTCATCTTTGTTCCCCAGTTTTACGTGGAAACGTTTGAATACTTCACATGGCAGCGACCACTATCCAATTCTCTCAAAAGCCACGTCGAATTGCCGAATTCCACCACTGCCTCCCTTATTAAAATACAAACTTAATAATTGTGACTGGGAATCGTATAGTTCCGGGTTAGATGAAAGAGTTATGGAGTTTCCGCAGGTTTCTCGAGAAAATGTTGAACAATGTTATCATTTGTTGACATCAACAATGTTGACACTAGCAGATGATTTTTTTCCCATTAAATGTCTTAGCTTGAGTCTAGTATCGTTTGACAGGAGTTTTGGGGTAAAAAGGGTTGAAGATGGTAGGGGTGGGTTCCCTGATTATAACGCTACCACTCTTATTACAAGGTAATGCGTATTTTTCGAGAAATTAATAATAAATGTTTCTAACCTCAAATTAGATTACACCGTAACGAAACGTTAAAATCGGCGATTGACAACCAAATCTGCACCCTAATTGCGTAACACATTTTCGTAAACGATTACGACTAATCTGTTTGATTTTGACGGTTCAAGAACATTCATTGCGTTCTATATATTGTTGAGCAGAATTTTTATCGAACTTAAGAAGCAATGGATTAGCAATCTGTTTCAAAACGATTCAGATTCCGATTGATTGTGTATTACGCAATTAGGGTGCTGTACTAGTGTATTGTCTTTGGTGTAAAATGTCGTGCAAAATCGATGAAACGGAACGTAAAAAAAAAACGCTATTTGCGTCATGTGTCAGTGTCATTTGTTTACGTTCATTCTAGCGGTGGGTAATCTTTATTCCGGCAAGTGAATTGATTCACTTATTCCGACTCCGGGTCCGGTACCGGTTCACCTTATTTATTCCTTTGGCACCGTTAAGCACCGGCACTCACTCGCTCATTTTGGTTCCCCGGTTTCGCAGAACATTTTATTCATTTGGTTCACTGGATCATTTGGCACATTTTGAATTGAACAGTTGGTTAGTTAGAGCGATACGACGTGTTCCGAGTACTTCCGAGTGACTTGAGCGAGTGAACGAGAGTGAACAGTGAACGCGCGCTCCGGAATCATTTGGTACCGCGGTGCCGGTAAGGATTGTGAGGAATAAATAATGTTTACGTATCCGCGTTCGGTACCGGCTCCTTTGGATCAGTACCTCCGGAGTTACCCACCGCTAGTTCATTCCGTTTCTCCCAGAGTTGTGAGAAGTTAGTGTACCTCCACTTCATGGTTAAAATAGGTCGACATTGTTCCAAAACCGAATCGGGGCACCCCGACTCCACGTAGTCTTTTGGCTCCTACCCCTAGAGTGTTTATAAAAATCCGGAGGCACTTCCCGCAGCGCCGGAGACGTTGGAAAAGCGACATTTAAGTGTTTTGAGGTTAGGTGACAATAATTAGTTTTTCTCAAGAACGTTGCGTTACCTTTTAATGGGAGTGGTACCAGGGGGGACGGAGCACCCCCCTCCACCCCCCCACTATCTCCCCACCCCCACCTCCTGCCAAACGATACTAAATTTTAACCAAAAGTGGAAAGAGGCAGAGAATTTATGTTAAGATAACCTTGACATGCATTCTTTTTTGCAGTTAAAAAATACAACAGCTGCGACCAAAAGGCTTTTGCGGAAAAAGAAAGTAGAGGGATGGCATAGTTTCTGTTCTTCTCTTTCTCCCGACTCCCCGCTTTCATTAATTTGGAAAAATGTAAAACGTTTCAAATGTTCCAAAGCGATCAGTTCACAATCTTCCTTCTCCCTCGACTGGGTTACGCCATTTATTTCTAAAATTGCCCCTACTTCCTAATTTAGATCAAATCCCCTTCATATCCCCCCGTTTGTTACGCGACCAAAATATGTGATCTGTCAAATATACAGTCAATCTTCCGTTTCTGGGAATAGTCCCTTTTCAATAAATGAATTTAAGCTAGTTTTAAAACGCGTGTCCGATTCTGCTCCTGGAGAGGATGGCATTCCATATTCCTTTATTAGTAACTGTAAAGATGGAACTTTAGCATTTATTTGAGATATTATGTATTAACACTATTATAGACTCCGGGATTATTCCCAGTTCCTAGAAAAAGCATATTCTTATCCCAATTTTAAAGCCTAATAAGGATCGTTCAAATCCTTCATCATACAGACCGGTATCTTTATCTAGCGTGTTTGCAAAACTTGCGGAACACCTAGTTAAAATGAGGCTTGAATGGTACTTTGAACACAATAATATTTTACCCCAGTCTCAGTTTGGTTTTAGAAGAGGAAAGGGAATAGCAGACAATTTAAATATTTTCACTATAGATGTTTTGTTATCCTTTAGTCAGAATAAATCAATGGTAGCGGCTTTTTTGGATATAGCGGCGGCTTATGATAACGTGGATTTGGTCATTTTAAAATTAAAACTGGAAGCATTACAAGTTCCTTCAAAGTTTTCCAACTTTATTTTTAATCTATATTCGGATCGGACTGTAACAGTTCGAGTTGCTGGTTGTCCGTGTCCTTCGAGAGTTTTGTGGAACGGTGTTCCCCAGGGCTCAGTTTTAAGCCCATTCTTGTATGATATTAATACAAAAGATTTAGAAGCAGTTATATATCCATGCTTCTAATCCTACAATAAGCTGATGATATTGTAGTCTACTCCTCTCATTCATCAATTGAAACTGCGGCTAATAATGTCGAAAAATCTTTGACTAGTCTGGTAGAGTGGCTCGATGATCATCGCCTACAACTGTCGGTGAAGAAAAGTGTCGTTGTCCCTTTTACTTGCATTCGCAATATTTCTTCGGTTTTTATAAAAGTCAGTGGTTTTACTCTTCCAAATTCTAACGAAGTAACATTTCTCGGGTGTAAACTCAATTCTAAATTTAATGGTGCCTCGCACATTAAACTTATTATTAGTAAATGTGAAAAAAGTATAAACTTGATCAGGGCTCTTGCAGGTGTTTGGTGGGGGGCTCATCCTTCTACGTTACGACTAGTATATAATGCTTTGGTTAAAAGCACTTTAGATTTTGGAACGGAACGATTTTGGAACTCCAGTTATGGCATTACAGGTTGAATGTGCTGACCCTCCCCTACATCTTAGACGTCAATATCTGTGTGACCGTTACTTAATTAAGGTGTTTCAATCTAGTACTCATCCTCTAATTCCTAAATTTAAAGATCTTTACAAACTAATATCAGATGGGAATCACTTTTGGGTGTCGCGTCCCATACCGAACATCATAGAAGGCTATAAAAAGATTAAACATGTCGAACGCAATATTAAGATGATGACCTAAAATATTTCTGACCACCGGTATAGGAAAAAACAGTTCAGATCCTAATGGTAAACTTGCCTCATTTCTGTTAAAGAATGCACAAGGGGCTGAGGTCTTTTGTACTGATTCTTCGAAATATGAGGCAAATAAGTCAGCGTCAACTATAGGTGCTGCATTTATTCGACATCACACAGGACACTTTAAATTGTTTAAATATTCTTCATTTCTCTCCACTTTTTCCGGCGAGTGTTTAGCCATAAAACATTGTATTGAATACTTATGTATTCAATACAATGTTTTATGGCTATTAATGAAAAAATTCAATTATTTTTAGTGACTGTCTGAGTAGTCTTCAATGTCTTCTCTCTAATCCTATTGACAGGGGAAACTTGTCCCCTATTATCATTTTGATCAAATCCTTACTAAAGAACTGCTACGAATTAGGCTTAACTGTCGCATTGGCTTGGATTCCAGGCCACTCTGGAATAGAAGGCAATATGACAGTGGACCAGCTGGCAAAATTGGCTGCAAAGCAGGGTCTATGGATCCCGGATGTATACTGTGGGGATTTGTTGCAATCAATTCCAGTAACGGCTCTGGTTAATAGTTGATCTCAGGTTTGGGATTGTGAGAAAACAAAGGGTCAATTCTATAAATTACTTCAACCCATCATTAATTTAAAACCGTGGTTCAGCAAGTTAAAACTTAATAAGAAAATAACTTCCATTCTTGCTCGACTAAGATTTGGCCATTGCTCTTCAGCTGTGCATCTTAACAGAATAGGGATTTTTGATTCCCCCCTCTGTGACTGTGGAGGTCTGTCTGGTCGGAGAAATTGGTGATTTAGTCCATATTCTTTTTAATTTCTCGAAATCTAATTCCTTTCCAATAGATGACTTCCTTATTATGTATAAAGCTCCCCTTCCTTGTAATTTATTTATTTAAACTTTTCGAACCCAAAGAGGTACAAAGGCGGACTTAATGCCTTAGGCATTCTCTACCAGTCAACCAAGGGTGGTGAAGAGATTAGATGGCAGGTGCTTTAATTGAAGGGGACGATGATGGAAGAAAAACAACTTAAAAAAATATATATAACTTGTGAAGTGTGATGTAAAATAGATATTGTGTAACTTATAATACACATACATACATATTAAAAAAGTATATACTTACAATACATATATTTAATGGTGAAAGGTGTTGAGCCGACTCTACGCTATTTGTTACGAAAATAACTCTGCAATTTCCGCTTAAATGCATACCGACTGGTGGCCGTCCTGATATCAAGAGGAAGCGCATTCCAAAGAAGAATGGACTGAATATGAAAGGAAGAATGAACAAAGTCAGAAGTATGAGAAGGACAAAGCAGGAGAAGATTGTTGGAAGAACGCAGTCTTCCATCCTTTCTTTGTCTAATAGGTCATATGTAGCATCTCTTAGTAAATTTATTTATTTTCCCAACATTTCCTTATAGTACAATTTGTTATAATTTTATTACATATAAACTGGCGAAATGTGGGTGTACTATAGGTACACCTCTGCAAAACCCTTCGGGGAAACAAGGCGTGATGTTATGTTATGTTTATATAATTATTTATTGCCCATCCTAAAAAAAAAATCCCGTCACATTATGCCAACCTCCCTCTTCCCACGTTTAATTTCCGCAACACTCGACACTGGCAACAATGGCTAAGGCCGCTTGCCACAACCAAAAAAAAAAAAAACATTCTTTAATTCTTTTTAGAGATGGGTAACTAGCCGAAATTTCAATAGCTAAGCTAGCCGGCTATTTGTGGTGGAATAGCCAGCAAGCTAGCCGGCTATTTTGGCTACTTGGCTATTGAATAACGCAAATAGCGAATAGCGCTTGCGGCGGCCGGTTAGCCCGGTAGCTAGGTAGGATTCGAATAATGCTCAACTGCCTTGCGACCCGTGTTCGATCCTCGCCAAAGCAAGAAGTTTTGATGATTCAAATAATAATTTGATGTCGAATTTCGTTTTTTATTTACTTTTTATTTTATTTTATACCCTGACTTGAAATGACTTTCCCTCATAGATATTAACATAAAAAAACAACAAAAAAAATTACACTTTTGATTAAAAGTGTTTTGTTTTTTGTTAAGTAATAACATAACAAATATTTATTTATTTGGTTTAACTTTACATCTGCCGGTAAATAAATAACTAAGCATCGTATTTCGACTATTTCGAAAATTCGCAAACTAAACCAAATTACTAAGAAAAATGCCGTCTCTTTCTCTAAATTATTTTGTGAATATTGTGAGAAAGAGATGTCCAATGCATATGAAGTTCATAATGGCGTCTAGCACTACTCACTCAGTGATCGCGCACACAGCTATTTCAGCTATCGGCTACTGGCTACTCTGGCTAGTCCTACTAGCCGCGCAACCGGCTACCGGGACGGCTAGCGGCTGGAAAACGTTGTGGTTATATCATACTCTGTGGAGGCTACCCGCTGTGCCATAAACTTGTCAGATATTCTAGCTAGCCAGTAGCCAATAGCTAGCTTTCGTGTTGACGGATATCGTAGCCGTGGCTATTTTGTGAATAGCCGCTAGTTGGCTAGTTATTAGAATAGCTACCCATCGCTAATTCTTTTAGTTTTGACGTACGCCATCCATTTCAAAACAACACATGTTTTGTGCGTATTTGATAATATTGCCATAATTTCCAAGCTACAGTTCAAATAAAACTACTTCAAAATGGTAAAGTAGCGTGTTACAGTCTTATTTGCACTTATTTCTTGAATATTCCTTAGCTGTTCTGTTATAAACAACACTTAACCTCATTTCAGCCGAAGACAAAAAAGAAATTCATAGACCGTAAGAAAGCAGTGACGTTCAACCTGGTGCATCGTTCTCAAAGGGATCCCCTGGCGGCTGATGAGACAGCCCCCCAACGTGTATTAGTTCCTGTCAGTGCTAATGTGCCACAGAGAAAGAACAAAGACCCTGTGAGTATGCTATTTGTTTTGAAATGGAAGCATTGATGCACATACGAAATCAATCATCTCAGATGAGAAAGTATGATTGAGGACTGAGCCTGTACGTAGGTACTCTAATTACTCTCTGTTTGTGTAGAGTAGAATATTATTTACTTAAACTATATGAACTCATAAAGGTACAAAGGCAGACTTAATGCCTTAGGCTCTACCAGTCAACCATGGGTGGTGAAGAGATTAGATGGCAGAAGCTTTGGTTGAAATGAACAATGAAAATAAAACTTTACAAAAAAAATTGTGATGAACTATAAATAAAATAAGATAATGGTGCCGATTCTCACAAAAAATCCTTTCCTTTGGCTATATAATAAAAAATAATTTTATTTTTTGGCTTTGCACTGTGGTATTTGTTTGCACTACCCTGTGTTTTTTTTAAACACGAGTTTCGTCAACTGAAGAATAAACAAAATTATTTTATTCAACAGTAATTAAAAACAAAACCTCATTGTGCTTTTTTTTTCTTCACTTTTTGAATATTAAATACAACACTCGACACTGGCAACAATGGCTAAGGCCGCTTTCCAAAATCAAAAAGAAGAAGAAGAATATTAAATATTAAAAAATGTTACCTTCATGTTAAGTTAGGTTAGGTTTAGGGGTTTATGGGTCTTTTAAGACCCAAAAATAATGAAAAATTTGGGGTCTAAACTTTTCATTATTTTTGCGATAGTACGCAACCAGTTGGAACCATGCACCTAGATTCTGATGTTTCATAAGTGGCCATGTAGGTTAAGTGAAATATAATATTTAGATTTAATTTGAGGATTTTTTTTTTTACTTTGCCTTTATTTATAGGATCTAACTCCAGAACAGCGTAGAGAAGAACAAATGAAGTATGGCATATACTTTGATGACGACTACAACTACTTGCAACATTTAAAAGACTCCAGAGAAGTAACACTAGTGGTGCAGCCTGTAAGAATTATTTTTGTATTGCATACAATATAGCCTGCTCTTTCAAACAAAAACAATTATGCTTTCATTTTAATCTATTTTAACTAATGAAATCAAAATAGGGGTCAACAGGCTTCAGTAACAGAGATCAAGATATCTTTGAAATGAAATTATTGATTCTGTAAATAGGATATCTGAATTTACAAGTCACATAAAAAAAAGCTAGATGGAGTCAACATTTATTATTTGACTACCCCTGAGAAGAAATGGCGAAACAAACTCGGAGGTCACTTTTAAAGTCCAGAAATAATCTTGGTTGGATCATGTAAGGACCATGTACAAAAGTGTCTGAAATCGTCTTTTGAGGAATGACACATATTTGAGTGGACCTATGCAGTCAGTGCAAGCATTTGTCAATAATGAAGCCCTAACCACAAGTATCTACTGGTTTCAAAGACATGATTTTTGACATTTTATGAAATGAGTAAGGAATAAATATAACAGTTTACTTTTGTAAAATACAACCCAAAACTTAGTTAACACTTGACTTTCAATGTTATCCCCACGTTTCCTATCCATGTATATCTTTCAGAAACCCGTCCACAAACGTAAGGAGAAATCCACAGAGGCTACAGAGGATGGTCAGACTGTTCCAGTGTCAGAAGCACTTAATCTGCCTAGCTCCGTGTTTGCTTCGGAGGTTGAAGAAAATGTTGGTCTGCTGAACAAAGCTGCTCCACAAGGTACCATAATAAGCCGCCATGTTGGATTTTGTGTGACGTCATATAGCTTATAACCCGCGCAACAATATGACGCTTCCAACGATATCTTGATGAGCAGACATACATGCATAGCCTGTTAAAATCATAACCCTCCTTTAGCTTTGCCGTATTTATCTGAAGTCCTTATTAAGTTTTAATAAGGACTTTAGATATTAAAATATCTAAAGACCTTATTAAATTTACCTTTTTTCTGGTGTTATTTTTACCTTGATTACTGCTACTGCAGGCTTAGCATGGCGTTTTCTGTTTCTACTCTACTGTAGAATAGAAATCGCTTTCTAGGCTCCTCGAAATCTCTTTTTCGCGAGCACGAGGACACACTTAGACTCAGGTTGCTTTATAGACAGTGATTTTCCATAGCAACGGGTTAGTTGCTAGTGATGTGTATAACTACCCATTTTTACCGTACAATTGCGTTTCGTTTCTGTGTAGACAGTAGAAAACTTTCTACTGTCTACACAGAAACGCCATTTTTGTCTACTCTTCCGTCGACAATACGCTTCTCTAGGGCGCTCGTGCTAAGCCTGCTGGACTACTATAGGCTGATTTTAATGATGATGGTGTCTGAAAAACTATTGAGTATCAAGGTTTTTGATAAACCAAGCACAACACAATACTAAGGTGGAGACTGACTTGCAACATTTGTATGTAATGCATCGAGGTTTTTTAACGCGTTACAGTAGTAAGAGCAGCGAGTCGAGCCGCTTGATGCGAGCTTCTCCTTCATTCGACTGTCGGCTTTTTCGTGAATTCCTTTGAAACGCGTTACAGTGCAAGCGCATGTTTGTTTACAAACAAGTGCAGGTTGAAGCGTCGTCGCAAGTACTGTAAGTCCTCCCAGCGAGTGTTCGCCGCGTCTTGTGTATCGCCGTTTTGCAAGGGATCGTTTAGCTCCCTTCAAAATGTTTGAGCTGAAAGGAGCTGATCCATGCGGCACGTTCGTGAACAGGCGCCGTCAGTTGGGACTGATCGTCTCTTAGCTGCCACGTCTTATTTTACTAATTTAATTTTTGGAATGTTTTTTTTTTTGTTTCTATTTGCTGTACTCTGGAAGCTTTTAACGTGTACGTCTTTCTTACGTCTTTCTCACGTATATATAATTATAATTTCAACATTAATGATGTAACGAATATTTTTGTAACAATATTATTTAAATGAGTGTCCATGGAGTTTCTTGCCCGTTTATATCCATAGGTACCTACGACGCTTTGGAATGGGCAACTAGCTCATTCTGACTGAGCGGCGCCTTGACTATTCAAAAGTGCCTGTAAATGGTTTAATTGAAATAAATGCTTTGTTGAGTGTCAGTTCGCCTAGTCACATTACAAACGAACGTTGCAAGTCAGTCTCCGCCTTAACAGAACATATTTGGTATCAAATAAGATAATTAGTCTTTCAGACACTAACTCCTAACAACGGAATAGAAAAAACAAGTGGAAGTGCCCACGCAGCTATCACGCGCGTATCACAGTTATGAGGAAAATATTTAAAGTAATAACAACCTTCGTCCCTTGTAATAAGACTCAATTTTGTATGAACAACAAATTCAACTTTGACAAAAAGCTTATTTTAACTGACGGGCACATCCATTTGTTTTTTCTATTCGTTGCTCCTACAAATGTTTATAAACTTGCGCAACTAGTCTTGTTACTTCCAAATCATTAAAACAATAGACGCGCGCAGTCGCGTCCCGCGTCCCGCACGGCGTTTGCCTCAGTAGTTAGTTAATAATAAGTATCCTAAAACCATGCTTCACAGTATTAATATTCATTTTTATCTTTTTTTTTGTTTTATAGGACTGTGCCTGGATTTGGACCCTGAAGTAGTAGCCGCCTTGGATGATGACTTTGACTTTGATGATCCTAATAATGAGCTGGAAGACAACTTTATTGATCTTGCCATGGCTGATGGTAACTTGCTATATTTATTTGCATCTACTACGGAAAATTTTCACGGGAACATGCTACCCGGATTAAAATAATCCTGTCCTAACCCAGGTCTATCTGCGTGCCAAATTTCATTGATATCCGTTCAGCTGTTACCCCGTCAGAGGGTTTCTTTCGCATTTGTAATATCAGTACGGATTGAAAAGGTGAACGCTAATATAATGATCGCAGTGGCGTGCATTTCATAAAGGCAAAAGCAGTGCCTGCCTCCAAAAATCTCCATAAACCTGTCAATTACATTTCATTATGTGTGCTCCGCAATTTAAGACACTCTAAATTGTCATACGATACCTAACAAAAACAAAAACTTCATACAAACACACTTGCGTGGTGCGTCACGTGGTGGTCAGTAAGCAGTCTGCCTGCTTGTCGCGTGATAGAAGTAAACTTCTTAAAAATAAAGAAAATTAGAGATTTACCATGAGAGATAGTTATATCTTTCTTCTCTCTCATGTAACGAAATATGCCTTTAAACGTGACGCGTCCTTGAAATGTCAAAAAATGTTCAAAGAAATAATGTAAATTTAAAAAATACGATTTTATTAGACATTGTAAAATTAGCTACACTCGCTACGTGTACAAAATGCTTTACTTTCATTGCACTGAGCTGCAACGTCTTAATTATCATCTGTCTTTATATCATGTATATGCTAGTATTTATTTTGAACTAAATCACAACTGAAATAGATTTAAAAATAGCGTGTGAGAGATAATTTCTTGTAGCGTTCATGTATGCTATTTTCAACTCCATTACAGGTGTGATGTAGGTCATAGTCAATGAAACTGGCTCAAGCATTTTGCTGCTGTCTGCGCTAACCCTAAAAAAGGCATGGTAAAATTAGATAGTCGAAAAAATCTGTAAAATCGATGGCAATATGAAGAAGTTACACGTTTTAAAAGTTTTTGGAGGGGACATTACCCGTCCTTGTCGCGCAGAACGGACACTGGATGGCGCTAGTATGAAGTAACATAATCGTGACGTTACTTCTACCATAGTGCTGTCTTCGTGTAACAGGTATTTTTAAATGTTTATAACTTGGCACTTTTTTTTTTAGATTGAACACTTTTTATTATATTGTTTGCACTCTGAAACGAATATTTCTTTATAATATTAAGGTAAAAAAATGTAATCATCCCTATTCAGGTTTAATTATCGCCTTCAAGTTTCACTTAAAAAAATAATTTTCAGGAGGCGCATCTGAAGATGATGAAGACTATGAGGATGAAGATGGTGATAGTTTTGCAGATGATGACAACTCTGACAAAATTGATGAAAACTCCGACAAGGCCTTCGCGTCAGACCTCGATTCTGACGACGACAGTGACTCGGTATGTTCCTGCTAATTAATCAAATGATTCAACAGACAGATGTGTTGCTAGGGAGTTTATTGCGCCACTTCTTCTTCCCAGCTAAAGAAATAGGAAGTGGTGAAGGCCGGGCGTTTTGGGGGATTGTCTTTATGTAAAATATTGTTTAAAAAAGATAAAAGAAACAAGCTTTTATCACGCATTAAAAATTATACAATTTGACTTGTATTCATTCTTCTTTTATATCCAATGATTAAATCCAAGAAGCGTAGAGTGCTTTGTTTAAGTTATGTAATTAAAAGTACACACAACTAAAAAGAGCTCCACGATTTTTGATTTTATCATTGGATTTATAAGACGAACTAATACCTACAAGTAAATTTTATAATTTTTAATGCTTGATAAAAGCGTTTTTTGTTAACTACATTTTTCTTTTCTATTTACTTTTTAGTCTAGTATATTCTTCATGTAGTTAATAAGTCTAAATTGAGCGGTTTACTAAGAGCCACTGAAGAGTTCCACTATCACTTCTTGGCTCTATAATCAGTCCCTCGTTACCAAGCCCAATCTATTAGACTCGTTAAAACGAATCATGAGCCCAAACTCGAGCGTTTCACTAGTAGCCACTGAAGAGTTCCACTATGCACCTCCTGGATCCAACATCAGAGCCTCATTGCCCAAGGCCAATCTATCGGACTCGTCTAAACGAAATATATGAGCCCAAACTCGAGCGGTTTACTAGTAGCCACTGCAGAGCTCCACTATCTACCTCCTGGCTCCATCGTCAGACCCAGGACACCAAGTGCAATGTATTAGACTCATCCAAACTGATATTATGAGCCTAAACTCGCAAAACGCTAAACTTGCAATACCTACGCGGGCAAAATGTACTGAACAGCTCAATTATTTTTTAATAACCGATGCAAACGGTCTATGCTAGAATCACGTGCTGAATTCATGGTAATAGTTTGCGCACTGGTTAAAAACTTACAGGATAAGTTTTTTCGTCATTTCGATACGACAATATTTTTAGAAGTAGGATAGATAATAGGTAATACGGGCTGATGTCCGCAACTACACGACAAGGCGCGTATTTTGCATACGGTGGGGAAATCGATCATTCGATCCACCCTAGCTCCTCAAGGAAGGCCAGCAACGCCTTGGTGTTACTGACAGCCTCGCGTAGGGTACCTGGGTTACCGAAGTACTTTGCCCCGTATGTGGCGACCACCGGGTAGTTTAGAAGCACATGAGTTACTGTCTCATCCTCCTCCATGCAGGCCCTGCACAGCCGACTCTCTGTGACTCCTATGACAAAGAGGTGACGACCAGTTAAAGCTGCCGTTACTATACGCAGCTGTTGTTTGGTTAGTTGGAGAAACTGTTTCGTGAGGCGGCCATCAATAGTAGCCTAGAAGTAGGTTAAAACTGACTCCTAAGATTTTTTTACATTCTTTTGTTTGTTATTTAGTTACAAGTGAAGCTACTATAAAAGCATGTTAAAAAGTGCTCATTCTAAGCGTGATTTGAATAATTAATAAATTTATTTAATTTATTGAATTGTGAAAGCCATGACCACTGCTAACGGAACATACATAACATCACGCCTGTAATCCCAGAAGAGTTTGGCAGAGGTGTACCTATAGTACACCCACTATGCTTAAGTCCCATTTAATAGAGGGCGACCTCGAGATATGTCCTTGAGGTATGCTGTCTGCTGCAATAACGAGCGAGCCTATAAAATTGTTATTTAGTAAATTAAGTGCTAATAACACTGACATAGCATAAGAGCAGTTTTTTATGTACTTAATAAAGAGTATTCTTACTATCTATTATTTTTTTCTGTACTAGGGTGACAGAGAGACCAGGGGTGTCCGCATGTCAAACTGGGATGCTCAAGACAAAGACGACACCAAGTCCCGGTTCTCACAATACTCCATGTCTTCAAGCGTCATGAAACGTAACCAGGGACTCACGCTGCTTGACAACAGATTTGAAAAGGTAAGTTTTACAAACAGGGGAAATATCGTTAAGAAATGGTAAATGTCGTTAAAGGATTCTTACATGATTTGAATTGAAGATTTAAAAAAAAGCCGGCTTTAAATGTAGATCTACAGCCGACAATAATAAAGGTTTACACACGACGTTTACCGGAGTTATAACACTTACTCTACCAATAAAAGATATATTATGGTTAAAATGTACACATCTGTTAGAGCCGGAGTTTCTTTTTGTCATGAGAAGTTAAGCAACTGATACTATTCAGGTCTCAGGCCTTGTTTAGCGAGCGCGTTACCATAGTAACCGGACATCTGGCGCATCTGAAGGCAATTTTACAAAATTTTTGGAACGTTCGCGTTCAAATCTCAGTATCAATGATGGATTATTTGCATTAGCCAGCAATGGTCTTATTTTTGTTGATATTTATTTATTTATTTATAGGAGAACCAACAGCTATTACAAAAGTATAACAAAAAAGTGTATGAGACATAGAGCCAATTACAGGTTCTCACGTGTAGAAACAGTATCAGTAATGAAAATTTTAGGGTCATTGTTTCAGTTTTCTACATATTATGGAAACAAGCTTTCCAATAAACTCTGAAAAGTAAAATGGTCAGTCAGACTGTTCTAAAGTGTCCCAACAGATCGTTTTCTTTTTTTATTTCAACTGGTCACTATTTATGTTATTATTCGCCATTATTAAAGTATTTCAAAAACCAAATGATTTGATTCATTTGAACACTAGTTTGACACTTGAAAGGTGCGTTCTTAAAACTTAGTGACATACTTATAAAGTATGTTTTATTATTTCTTTCGCTTATCCGTAAAAAATCATGATATAAATTTTAAATACATTTCGAAACAATATTTGGCATAATTTGTTAAAAATACAAAATAAATATGCAGTTTACAAGGTTAACGTTTTAAATAACTGTTAGACAAAGACAACACTAACATAGAATTGACGTCACGATTATTAAACTTCATACTAACACCATACATTGTCGGTACCGCGCGACAAGGACGGGCCTAATCTCCTCCAAAAACTTTTAAAACGTGTAAGCTTACTGGTTCCATACGGAACTCCCCGGGCTTTAGCGGTTTGTTCGAACATTTCTAATATTAGTCATCATCGCTATTCCGACTATTAGTTGTAGAGACAAACGTACAAACAATCATACAAACAAACGAAAAAACAAACAATCTCTTCAGCTATACTAATCTATTGAATTAGTTAATTATACTTACAAATACTGTTGCTAGATAAATGATCTTTACCCAATAAATACATGCAATACATTTACTCGAGATTTATATTTTAAGAGGAGAGGTTGGTAAAATAGCCTGTAATTATTTAACAGATGTTCGCTGAATACGACGACACGGAGGTGGGGGCTTTAGACCTGGAAGAGATCGAGGGCTTCATGCCCGAGACACACGACATGCTCCTGCAGGCGGCAGAACACTTCGAGGAGTCGCAGCGGAGGTACCAGCTCGATAAGGAGAAGGAGATCGCCAGGTGAGAGTGATAATAATAATAACGTTTACATAAAAAAGATTCAAATTAAGTATCTCGACTTAGCACACGAGGTTGTTGACATGTGGAATGTGAGGTCGGCTGTCATTGTGCCGATTGTCGTATCGGCCAATGGCCTGATGACTGAAAGCCTCGATCAACATCTCACGAGTCTCTCGTTAGACGGTTGAATCAAGGAATCTGATTCAGAAGGCAGTACTTCTCGATACGGCTCCCATTGTAAGGTTCCTGTCTCTGGAGCTCTAACTACCGCTTGGACCCTGCACCCAATCCCAGTGGACCACTATCCTAACTAAATTTTTTTTTTAATCTCAAAAGAATGTGTGATTCCAAATAGCGCAAACCATACTACAAAAAGTGTAAAAGCTTAAAAAATGGCCAAGTTATAAACGTTTAAAGATAATTGTTAGACAAGGTCAGCACCATCGTAGAAGTGACGTCACGACTATGTAACTTCATACTAGCGCCGTACGTTGTCAGTACCGCGCGACAAGGACGGTAATAATCCCCTCCAAAAACTTTAAAAGCGTGTATCTTCTCCAAATTTACACCGATTTACCGTGTATCTTCTCCAAATTTACACCGATTTAACTGATTTTTTCGATTATCTCTATTTTTACTGAACCTTCTTTGAAATGTCATTATTTTTACGAACATTTTTAATATTAGTCATCATCCCAATTGTCTTTTTTTTTCTTTTTACTCTTTTCGCTTTTAACATGCTCGTCTTATTACATCATTCTCGCATATAAGTACTAGCTTCTACCCGCGACTTAGTCCGCGAGTTATTTCTGATTCCCCCGACCCACACCGTAACATCGCATACCTGCCTGCCCGCGCTTTTACTTCGTTCTCGCTTAGCGTTCATTCTTACTTTTTACTCGGCTCCTCCTAGTGTGATGTTATGCCTATAGCCTTCCTCAAGAATTGAGCTATCAACAGCAGTCAACAGCAAGAAGAATTTTTCAAATCTAAACGGGTGTTTCAGAGATTAGCGCGTTCAAACAAACAAACTCTTCAGCTTTAGCATTAAACTCATAAACAATATTATAAGGAGGTTCTTGCCTGTTTTTCAACATAGGAATCAACTAGGTTTTGACAATCAAAAGTGCTGTAAATGGTCTAACTGAAATATAATGTTTGTTTTAACAGACTAAATCGCCTCCAAGAGATCGAAGAAGAATCAGAGGACGACCTGGTAACTGTGGAGGTGGACCCCAAGGAGAAGTGGGACTGTGAGACCATACTGTCCACATACTCCAACCTCTACAACCATCCGAAAGTTATTCAGGAGCCCAAGGTGAGTAACTCAAGATAGTAAGAAAGAAAGAAAAGTACATATTTTGTCTTAATTTTACTGATTCTTTATTTCTCATAGTCAATTACTGTGTTGTATAGCCCCGTATTGCTTAATGGTGGATACGCTAAGGTAGCCGGCGAAATTCAAAGAAGACCAGTCATGTTATGCATTTTTGACGTCAATCAAAAGTGCCTTTTATGTGCCATTTGAAATAAATGGTTTGACTTTGACTTTGAAAACGGTAGTATGAACTAAGTGATATATTGATGATTTGTATGATTATTATAGGGATGATGACTAAGTAATATAAAATAATCGAAAAAAAAATGTAATTATAAAAGAGATAATCGAAAATATTAATTCAATCGATGTAAATACGAAGAAGCTAAACGCTTTAAAAGTTTTTGGAGGGGATTGTTCCCGTCCTTGTCGCGCGGTACGGACAATGTTTGGCGCTAGTATGAAGTTACATAGTCGTCACGTCACTTCTACGATAGTGATGGCCTTGTCTAACACTTTAAAACGTTTATTTAAAGTGTAAAAACACTTTAAATTATTGTTTGCACTATTTTAACACACATATTTTGTTTAGTTCAAAACATAAAAAAAATGTCATCATCCATAGTCTAAAAATATTTTTTACGGCCGCAAAAAACTTACGATTATTTTAATTGCTTTCACGCTTAAATTCTTATAATCAAATTTTTCTGTAAGTAAAATGTATGGAACTTTGACGAAAGAAAAAGAGTTGCTCTTGCTAACCTACACCTAGTAAAGCTCAGCGGAAAAATCAACCTTGCAGATGTTGAAATACAGGTGAAAATGTGCTTGTGGCATGTTTCATGCGGTTGCGGCTGCTACTGAGAAATTCTAGATAGAAAAACCCAATAAAACTTTGCCGAAACGAAATGGGAAGGGAACCCAGGTCCTCATGCTCAGCAGTAGCTCTTGCGACCACTAGACCAACGAGTCAGTCTCTGGTTTTAACGTCCCATTGAAGGAAAAGTATGTGTCCATAAAGCAGGTTAAATGTTAAATGATTTTATTTCTGCAAACACTAGGTTTGTAGAAACACTTTTACACGTTAATCATTTTTTTAAGTAGATGAGATCGGTGTTTCCTACTCTGAGAAGAAAGGCCGAAACCAACTCAGAGGTCACAGTCTCTTTAGAAGAGACTGTGACCTCTGAGTTGGTTTCGGTCCAGACATAATCTAGGTCAGGTTGACAGCTATTTGTTTGGTTGTTAGCTATTTCTTTGACAGGGACAGATACAATTATCCTGACTATCATCAATACCGATCTTTCTTTCTCTGAAACTTGGGTCGCCTTTTAGTCGAAGCACATGCATTATAACGTTTATAGATATCGACCTGGGTGTCTATGCCCATAAAAAAGGCTTGAATTTACTTATGTAGATGAATGTTTTCTTCAAATATCTTTATTTCTTCAGAAACCCCACAAAATCCAACTGAACGCGCGTGGCTTGCCTAAGGACGTTCTCCGCAAAGACAACAAACTAACTGCGAAGTCTCTTGCGAAGTTCAACGCTATGAACGAAGACAGCGTCTCTAGCGGTGACGACCAGGACGGCAAGACTAATGCCGAGACAGTGTTGTCAACTCTGAGCGTTCTTTCCTTACGGTAAGAGTCATTTTTGTGTGGCAAACAAATTCAACGCTATGAACGAAGACAGCGGCTCCAGAGACGAGGAGGGTAAGACTAATGCAGAAACCGTGCTGTCAACTTTGAGTGCTTTGTCGTTACGGTAAGGATTATTATTGTGTGGCTAACAAACAGCAGCAGTTTTTTTTAATCTATCTATAACTTATTCATTGATACCATTCCAATGAACCCAAACACCACACTTCTGCTGTATGTTATGAGGGAGTTGGGTATCCTGCAACCCCAATGTGCTTCTAATATAATTAAAGTAATAGAATACCAAATTTCGACTCGATCAGCCCTGTGATAGATGGTCACATCTCTTCATCAACTAGAAAAAAGCTGATAATCTTCAAACGGCTGAACAGATATTCTTGAATCATAGCTACAGAACAAAATAATATGGTTCAGCCGTTTGGGAGCTACGATGGCGCAGACAGACACACATATACACCACGTTAAACTTGTAACAGTCCTCTGTTACCGTCGGGGGTTAAAAATGAGACTTGTCGAATTAATAATCAACAGATTGAAATGGTCCCCCAAACTTAGCTGGCGCCTGTATATTCGGAGTCGGAATGTATCCTTGATTTGTCTGCCACAAAATTCTTACCTTCAACTTCGGAATGGTTAAAATAGTACTTACAAAACAAAGATACACTCGCCCCTCGTCCCATATAAAAAATAATAATATAATCATTTATTTCGAGCAACAAGACTCATAGCGTTAGTAACAATATACTTACAAACTATGTTAGCCAGCCGAAACCCTTCAGCAGTGGTTCACAAACGCACAATCAAGCCTGCTTGCTATCATAGAATGAATAATATGAACAAATAATAAACACACACAAAACAAACAATAATAATATGAATTCCATGTGTCTCACTAGTTTTTTTTGTCTATTCCAGGGCTAAAGACGAATCATTAGAAGAGAAAAAAGAACGCAAACGTCTTCTAAAAGAGTACAGGAAAGAAAGAAGAATAGAGAAGAAAGCCAACCAAGAGGCTTTCAAAGAAGAGAAGAAACGCCAAGAGAAGATTATGTTGAACAACAGAAAAAATATACAGGGCAACAGAATATTGTAAAAGAAAATAGTTTTGTAGTCGTCCTCGTAATGGCTTTGTCACTAACCCCTTGGCGACGAGCTTCACGCTCAAGCGACACGCGAATAACTTTAAATTTCCACTAGCCGCCATCCGACGCGTCGATGCTTTGATCAAAACATTACCTACAACTTATATCACCTCAAAGGGCCAATACATATTCCGTCTTATACCTAACTAGCTGCTCTCCGCGGTTTCACCCGCATAAATCTTGATCCCGTGGGAGTATCGGGATAAAAAGTACTTTATGTGTTAATCCAGGCTATAAACTATCTGTGTACCAAATTTCATACAAATTCTTTCAGTAGTTTTAGCGTGAAAGAGTAACAAAAATCCATCCAAACTCACAAACTTTCGCGTTTATAATATTAATAAGATAAAATCCATTCGATGTTTATACCTGTTTTTGCTATCGAACCGTTTTGCCCCTTTCTGTCAAAATTCATTTTGACTTGAGAGAAAGGGACAAAAAAATTATGAATAAAACTTTTTTTTAGGTTTTTTTTCGGGTTGTTTTTTTTACATTTGCAGATTAACTTTCATTTCCTGCTTCTAAACTTAATATATTAATAGTACGGTACGATCGACACGTGTCTCGCGTCTTGCGACAGTAACTGTGGACAAATCAAATGAAAGAAGTTGTTTAGAGCATGCCACGAGTCACCAAGATGCGATTTGCGAAGTGACGGACTGAAGCAAGTGACACGCGGGCGTGTCACTTGACTCAAGTCGCATCGCTCGAGGCCGTGAACTCCTGCCTTCGGTTAAATTTCTCTTACACGTTATAAAGCGATAAAGTATTTATTTGTCTGTGTTACAGCTACATAGTTTCAAACTTAGTTCGATTTCACCAATGAAACTGATCGCGTTCAGCACATAAACTACATAGTTAAAACGTTAGGAGGCTCCTAAACTTTAAGAGCTGTCAGTGTCATTATTTTCTATGGAATATTGACACAGAGCTCTTGAACGCGTTTTAAAAGGGCTGACCGCTTTCAGTTTCATTGGTGAAATCCGCACTTAGTAAAGTTTTGATTTACTGGGAGTAGTTGTCTCAAGTGATATTGCAATTATGAGGTTGACTGTACTGTGTAATGTTATTTATAGGAATATACGATGATAATGTGTAAGTAAATGTGGAGTTTTATTACATCTTGCATAGTTAATCTGTGGGTGCCAAAGGACGAAGAATAATAACATAACGCTACCGTGTATTCTGCTGGGAGTCTGGATTTATGACATCAACTGGGCACAAATCCAGACTCCGAGCAGCTGCTGAGAAATTCCAGATGGAAATATCAAATAAAACTGCCCGACAGATGCTTGACAGTAGCGTATCCGACCACTAGATCAAGAAGGCAGTCAGAGCGAATAATTAATCGGTAAAGTACACTGCATTGATCGCCAACAGATTTGTGAGGGTAAGTGTGGTTTTATAACAAGGGTAAAAACCGTTATCATTGGGTAAGTACTGTTAACAAGGAGTATAAATTTACGCTTAGCTAGTTTCTATGTCCTTACCCAGGTCAAGGTCCCGGGTTTCTGTCTTGTGAAGAAATAAAAATCAATCTGACAATATGTATTAAGATCTACCTACCTAGACCTACTTTCTTCACTCACTTATTTTTCTAAAGAGTATGTAAACTCAAAAAAAAATACTTTTCCGTACGTTTTCCAAATATTTTCTTTCATACAAACCTTGTCCTGACAATGACAAACAACAAAAAAAACAATGACCCAAATAGGTGTAGCCATGAAGTGGTGCGCGGACAAACATTTTTGATAGATAACAAGATTGTTACGATAATACGTTACCGTTGGTTGAAGTTTACGAGTTCCTATTTACAGAAAGTATCAGGTGTGGTCAAATTGAAGGGTGTGGTACAGACCATCAAATTAAACAACTTGCTCCTTGGGGCCTAAATCGACATCGCGAAAAAATTATCAGCCGTCTCATACATTTGGATCGAGTAGGTATTGAATGCTTAATGACCTCAATTAAGCTACGCAATACCTTCTCGCCCCACATACCGCAGTGTCTCAAGACGAAAGTCTTTGACCAGTGCGAGTTGTTCAGCGAGATCTATGGCACTGAAGGGTGGTCGCTCAACAATGGGCCTTATTAGAAAGCTAAAAATCGCCCTAAGGGCAATGGAGAGGGCTTAGCTTGGAGTTTCATCTACGTGATCGAATCAGAAATAAAGAGATCCGCAGGAGAAGCAAAATAACCGACATAAGTGGCAGCGGGCAGGCACATAGCTTGCAGAACAGATGGCCGATGGGGCCGAAACGTTCTGGAGTGGCGACCGCGAACCGTAAGACGTAACGTAACCGTTGAAAGGCCTCCCACAAGGTGGACCGATGACCTTGTGAAGGCCGCAGGAATCCGCTGAGGCACAGAACCGGTCGAAGTGGCGATGCTTGGAGAGGCCCATGTCCAGCAGTGGGCGTCTTTCGGCTAAAATGATGATGATGAGGTATTTAAGTTCTGTATGGGATACATGCTGTATTTCAAACGAAAAAAACTGGGATAGTAAAATAAAACCAACATAAAAATAACACGAAATATAATATTGCTTCTATAAAACTTGCATTATTTACGTATAGCTTAAAAAATTTAATACTTTAAAATAATATTCTTAACATTATATACACCTTAATATTACAACGTGAGATTTTAAATAAAAGATGTTACATTAAATTAATCGGAATGTAGTAAAAAAAAACATTCCATTTACCGACTATTGGCAGTATTACCAATGTTACCATTATTTTAGAATTAACAACAATATTACAGTGATCTTATTTCTGTTAGTAATTTCTGTGATATTTCAGTTGACATTATGAAAATTCATGTATTACAGTACAACATCACAACATTTTAAAGTCGGAAACCTAACCATTTCGATTCATCTCAGACCTCAAATTTTTCGATAATCACACTGCGACTCAATACCACAAAAATCAATCCCTACGCAACTTTTCCACCACATTTAAGCCAGTGTAAGTCCCTCATAACCTAACCCATCAGGGTCGGGCGTCTCCATCCTATTCTTGAGATGCTGCAGAGTATTGTGGAAGTGCTTGGTGATCTGTTCCACCTCTTCTGACTGGTCTAAGTTGGCTAACTCTTCACGGATTTTTTGGATTACCTGTTTTGGAGAAAAGAGTATCAGTAATTGCTAAGAATAAGATATGTTTTAGTTTTTTATTGAAGGAATAATAAATCATAATAATGTACTTTGTAGATGATGTTAGAGAACAGTAGGTATAAGTACCTATAATCGTTTTGGAGAATAAACTAGAGTCAAATAATCTATCATAACATATGTAATACATTTGCACAATTTATATTGTCTTTGGTCCCTGGTCCTAACAAGTGACTTTAATCGATGGACAATTGTAAAAAAAAAAACGTGGCCTTTGGCTTGTTACGTGTATTTTAAGTCATTATTACATATCAAAATTAAATGTATTACTTTCTAAAAAGCTTAGTTTAAGCACCCGTCTCTCACAATATTTAAATGTTGTCTGACTCTGATACCATGTAACATGTATTTTTGTAATATTGTGGTGAGAAAACAAATAAAATATATTTTTGTAATGTGTGTTTTGTTTGTGGAGAATAATCAATTTTTCTTTCTTTCTTTTTTCTTGTTACTGAATTCTCTTTAGTATAAAAGGGTAGTTAATAATGTGAAAAGAATATCGATGTCAAAAGGGAGCCGTTTACGATGTAAATGATGAATATTATTTTTCCATCTGACAGCAATAAATGATCTTAATTTATAATACAGGGAACTGAAAACTGCTTACATTACTTTCATTTGATACCGTTATTTCTTTTGACCAAAATACTTATTAAAAGTTCCAAGGTACTCACGGCGTCTATGAGGTTGGTAGTGAGACTAGCGTTGCCTCGCTCCCGCAGCAGTGCGTACCTCCCCAACAGTTCCGCTAACAGCTGCGCCTGAACTCCTCCGTCCATACATTGCTGAGCGACGCGCGCGGCTTTCTTGAGGCAGTCGAGGGCTCGAGATGCGTCGTTTAGTGGCCACTGAAAGAGAAACAAATACAATTTAATACATTATAATAAAAAGAGGACGCGCGGGCTCGCGAAAGATAAAAGGAGCGGAGGGAGGCCTTTGCCCAGGCTAGTACAAAAAAAAGTATAAGTTAGAATTGTTTGGTTTTTGGTACCTAAATTACTAATATAATATAAATCATTGATGTCTACGAAAATAAATAAATAAATTTTATTTAATTCAGAATATACTAGAATTTTTCGTAGTTATGTCATACCTGTTTCCCGTCTTTAGCAGCTTTCCAGAACAGATGTGCGCACAACGCTACGGCGCGACTCTGATCTGGCTTCTTCAGTAACTTGCTAGCCGCTAGAGCGCACTGTGTACGCATTGGTTCCGCGTTCTCGGCACCTGTGGATGTAAATAGAGAGTTTAAACTTTGTGTGATTGTGTTAGAGTTGATTTTTGAGTGAAGGTGAGATGACAGTATAATGAAAAGCCTGTTTCCACTAGAAATGCAAGGTATGGTTCCCGTAAATAGGGTTTCTATTATATAGGCCAAAAACGGCGTTGTAATTTCTTTTTCCCTTATTGATAGGCCTCCACTGTCCTCACATACCTACCTAACAGTAATCTAAACATATACGAGGCAAACAATAATCTTATTGAATCGATCAGCTGACTCAAATAAAAACCGCCATATTGCCTATTAGCATCCTCTTAACAAGCTACCGATGGTATTTAAATTTGACAGCTACTAATCAATTGGTTAGCGAACTCTTAGCGCTAAACAACGTTTATGAATAAGAATTTGGCTAAACATTTGCTTAACAATTGATTAAAACTTAAGACACGTTTATGAATAAGACTGATAAAGTTACACCATATATAACTCAAGAACGGTTGGTCCGATTTTTATAATCTTTGTTTTGTAGCATTTGTCTCCGCCCCGAACAGCAGAATTACTATTAAGACAAGAAAATTCAGACGATTGAGGCGATATGAAGGGTCAGCTAGGGTAAAATGAAAAGCTAAGACTTCTACAATAAAAGCCAATAATTTTTGAAAGAGTAACTGTATAGTTTCTAGCCGACTCTTCTTCATAGTAACCGACCAATAGGCACCGTGCACCTAGCTTCTGACGTTTCATAAGTGCCCATGTAGGTATAAGTGAAATATGTAAAATATTTTGATATGATTTGACCCGTGCAAACACACAGTTGGTTTTATCAATTATTTTGCTTTTGAATTATCAAACTTCTTTCCCGTGAGTTGTGAGAAGCTCGAGCAACAAATCTGCATTTAACTGCATTATAAAAACTTGCACCGGGAGAAACTAAGTATATATTATGTCGCGTTTTGGTCGAGAAAGTTTGTCTGAGCTTCAACTTTCTGCACTAATATCATAAATCAATATCGAACTTCAATAGGGAGGGGGGGGGGGGTCGGGAGAATAAGAAAATTGTGGCGGCATCTACATCGCTACATGCGAACAACGTATCACACTGACGTCACACAAATCCTGCATCGCGCAATCAGAGTTTACCGCGCACCTAGCATATATACAACTTCCCGACATCAATCGTGGGGCAGTTGCCCACGAGATACGACATCCATGTGGTAAGAGGATCCTCCCTTTTCCAATAGTATGAGTGAACTTTACACCCTGTTCCTCATAACTCTTCATATTTCACGCGGACGAAGTCGCGGGCTAGTCCATACTAATATTATAAATTCTAAAGTAACTCATGTTTGTATCAAGCCTGAACACACTGAACAGATTGCGATAAAATTTGACAAGAATAGATGGCATCCTTACATGTACTGTAAGGATGCCATCTATTCATGAAGTACATGGCTACTGTTTGTTCCGGTAGCACGTTCGCGGAGCATTATTACTGACATCCACGCGGGCAGAAGCTACAAGGATCCTTATACAGGAGCTAAGTATCAATATCATACTTTTCCCTACATTCATCTAACTCAACAATACAACTATTGAAACTTTTTGAAAGGATAACACATTCCTTTCTAAGGGAAATTTTTAATAAAAAATAAATAAATAAAAGTTGCTCTCTGTGACCGTTTCATTATTTTATTGATCCATACATATCTATACTAATATTATATAGATTTGATTGTTTGTTTGTTTTGAATAGGCTCCGAAACTACTGGACCTATTTGAAAAATTGTTATACCATTAGAAGCCGAAAGTAATCCACGCGGACGAAGTCGCGGGCGAAGTGTCAGTTATATTATAAATTCGAAAGTAATTCTGTCTGTATGTTGCCTTGACTAAAGCACTGAACATGAGATTTCTATAAAAAATTGGAAAGACGATACAAGATGGCATCCTGGAGAAGGACAAAGCCTACTCTTTGTCCCGGTACCACGTTCCTTTAGGTAAATGACCGACATCCACTTGAACAGAAGCTACAACATAACACACTATCATGCACGAATTCCCCCAAGGGTTTGGACCGTACTATATTATTTTATGATAAAAATATACTGCCTCGCTGGTCTAGTGGTCGCAAGCGCTACTGCTGAGCATGAGGCTCTGGGTTCGATCCCCAGGTCGGGCAACTTGTTATTGGGATTTTCTATCTGGAATTTCTCAGTAGCAGCCCGAAGTCTGGATTTGTGCCCGGTAGATGGCAATAGGCTCGCCGCCTATTACATGGGACTTAAACATAACTGGCGAAATGTGGGTGTACTATAGGTACACGTCTGCCCAACCCTTCGGGAAAACAAGGCGTGATGTTATGTATGTATGTAATATACTTACCGAAGCAGTTGATCTGTTCAAAGGTAGCGATGATCAAGGTGATGGCGGCCAGCTGTGCCTTGCTGTCTGATATCTCGTCCTCGTACAGAGAGAAGGCTTGGGAGAGGAACTCGTACGCTATCGTCTCATGGTTCGCGAAGCCGATCTCACTTATTGCTAGCGCTCCTTGTAGGTATAGTCTGTAAAAATAATATAATTATATTTCATTATAAGTATATTTTATTATATCCGTGACAGTTAATATAAATATAGTGTGTACCTTCCAGATAATAAAAAATGGAACAGAATTTGTGTCCCCTGCTAGATGATAACCAGTTATGCTGAGACATGCATGAGTCTGGCAATCAACTTAATTTAATGTTTTGGTAATTACTTACAATTGTATAAAATCCAGTTCTTCTAACCGAACAGACAGCTGTGCTGCTGGGGAGTTGATTGCGCCACTTCTTCTTCCCAGGTCAAGCACTAGGAAGTGATGAAGGGCGGGCTTTTTGGGGGACTGTCTTATGTCATTTTGACGTTCGAAAAGTGCTGATTCTCAGCCTAATTTGAATAAATGACTTTTGATTTTGATTAGCTAATAAAATCATGAATGCTAAGCCTTACATGGGCCACAAATCACACTTTTTTTAAACATAACCATAATCAGCCTATTATGTTCCCACTGCTGGGACACAGGACTCCTCTCTGTGAGAGGGAGTGGGCCGTAATCCAACACGCCGGCTCAGTACGGGTTGCTAGATGTCTTCACCGTTTTGAGAGCAGTGGTGTTTGGCTGGTTGCTTTCGAACCTACGACCTACAACTCGTAAGTCGCTGCCGTTACCACTGGGCCACCACTACTCCTGATTTTTTTAGCACGCGAATGAAAAAGAACATCTTAAAGAATGTAACTAAGTGTGGAATTTTCAACAAAACTTTTTGCTTTTGTTTCCTGTCTTAAGATACCGATAGACCATGACCTAGATAAAAACATAAGTTCCTTATCCAGATCATGGTCTATCTGTGTGCCAAATTTTATCAAATCCGATTAGCCGTTTCAGCATGAAAGTATAACAAACTAACAAACTTACTTTCGCATTTATAATAGTAGTTAGGAAGTTAGGACTACTATTTGCTGTTAGTTTTCCTGTCTAAATAAATTAGTATAAAAGAATGATTTACCTCAAAGGTAACTCGGCTAGTTCAGCTTTGACCAGCATGCTGATAGTTTGATGACAGAATTGGAATATTTTCTGACATTTCTTCTCCCACATTTCGTCCTGAAAACAATATGAAAATTGATGTTAGAGGTCATTTCACAGTATCGGCGGGAAGGAGTGCTGTATGTGAGCATGTTACCGTATCCTCTCGCTCCTTGTATGTGTGCGCGAGGCTGTAGGCGTGGAACAGTATCGGCGGGAAGGTGTGCTGTATGTGAGCATGTTACCGTATCCTCTCGCTCCTTGTATGTGTGCGCGAGGCTGTAGGCGTGGAACAGTATCGGCGGGAAGGTGTGCTGTATGTGAGCATGTTACCGTATCCTCTCGCTCCTTGTATGTGTGCGCGAGGCTGTAGGCGTGGAACAGTATCGGCGGGAAGGTGTGCTGTATGTGAGCATGTTACCGTATCCTCTCGCTCCTTGTATGTGTGCGCGAGGCTGTAGGCGTGGAACAGTATCGACGGGAAGGTGTGCTGTATGTGAGCATGTTACCGTATCCTCTCGCTCCTTGTATGTGTGCGCGAGGCTGTAGGCGTGGAACAGTATCGGCGGGAAGGTGTGCTGTATGTGAGCATGTTACCGTATCCTCTCGCTCCTTGTATGTGTGCGCGAGGCTGTAGGCGTGGAACAGTATCGGCGGGAAGGTGTGCTGTATGTGAGCATGTTACCGTATCCTCTCGCTCCTTGTATGTGTGCGCGAGGCTGTAGGCGTGGAACAGTATCGGCGGGAAGGTGTGCTGTATGTGAGCATGTTACCGTATCCTCTCGCTCCTTGTATGTGTGCGCGAGGCTGTAGGCGTGGAACAGTATCGGCGGGAAGGTGTGCTGTATCCGCGCGGCCCCGCCCGCCTGCAGTACCTTGCGCGCGCCCGACAGTATGAGGTACTGACGGTCTGCTGAGTCAGACTTGAAGTGGTGGATTAGTCTGGAACAAGGGATTTGGATTGAAGCTACGCCCACAACGGCTGTATTGTTATAATTATTAGAAAGTCACGCAAATATTCGCGTCAGTTTGAACACCTCCATACTTTATTGAAACAATTAGCACATTGTGGCAAGATCAATAAGTCATTTTGAAATTTTTCACCATGTATTGAAAAACCTTTAGGCACGTCTAAGTCGACTATCCAATGCGGTAATATTCAGGACAGAGAGAAAACGCGCACGTAGTTCGATCCTTCTTCTTCTATGACAATAATGCCAGATTGAATCAACACATTAAGAAGAATAATGCCAGATGCTGCAAAGTTGGAGAAAGGATCGTGAATATATCTATCTGTCTTTTTGTTTTGGTTCACATTTCATTTTATCAAGTGCCTTTGCATATCGCTCATTTGGAGAAACATCGACGTAAACGTAATTAAAAAAAAAAAAAAAAAAATATGTAACGAATGGACTGTCGTATCCGCTGTTTTGCATAACCGCTAGCTGTTTTACAAACAGCTCCGTTATGTAAAACAGCTGAACGACGTTTGGCGTTTTTACATAATTACTGAACTTCATAAACATTTTGCTTTTATCAATGCAGCGGGACAACGATTATGTAAAACATCTTGTGATTAAACTTCAGATTGTAGTTTTTATTTCTTATTTTTTTCAGTCCTGGCTCTGTGTTACATAACAACAATAATGGCGTCAGAAACAGAAATAAATAGAACGAGTAATATGAATAAAAATTACACTAACTCAAATGAAAACAGTGATTTTAAGGTCTATTTTAATATTTAGTTATCTGAGCTTTATGACAGTCAGTCCTAAAATACTAAATAGCCAATAACTGCGAACAATTTAGACTCAGCGCTCGCCAGGCTGTCGCGCGGTTGGTTACAGTTCTAACCTTTCCTAAACAAATTGGTCAGGGTGCCCTAGCTTAGTTACTGCGACCGATTCGGCATTAAAGCCACACCAAACGCTCATTGTGACTGCAGATAAGCAATTCTGCATTACGTCTAAACGTGGGTGTGTGGTTAAACGTAATCATGGCAATCCAGCTGAACCCCTATTGTAAAGTTATGTAAAACAGCGGATTTGACAATCCATCTACGACACACATACATAAACAAGAAGTATAAAACCGAGTTACATCCGCAGTAAGTGCCGCAATGCACCATATTAATTTAATTGGATCTTGCATATTGTGGCACGTTTTGACGATTTTGTTGCATTTTTCGAACATGTCTGATCGACACGTAAAGAAGAAGAAAGCATTTATTATGTATGTTTACATGCACATTTCGGCTATTTTAAGCGGAACATAATCCGGTGTCTACTTATTACTTTGTATAATATACCTTGCCAGCAAGCCCTGTTCCTCCATGAAGTCTTCAACATCGGGCTCTCCAGACGGCTGATCATCCTGGTCTTTGACTAGCACGTCCAGCATTGCAAGTACTGATTCAACCTGAATTTGTAGAAAAATGTAATAAACTGTAATGATAGATGTAATAAAGAAAAAAAAAAACACCAAAGAAAACATAAATAAACTACACACAGTCCCATGTAAATGTTTTAGGGGTGAGATGAACACTAGGGATGATGTCAATTTTTTTATTTTTATAATATTCCAAAAAGTGTAAAAACTTGAAAAAATATCAAGTTATAAACGTTTAAAAGTACGTGTTAGACAAGGACAGCACTATCGTAGAAGTTACGTCACGACTAGGTAGCTTCATACTAACATGGTGTTATATTGCCCGTACCGCGCGACAAGGAATAATCCCCTCCAAAAACTTTTAAAGCGTGGAGCTTCTTCATATTTACATCGATTAAACAGATTGTTTTGATGATCTGATTTTTTCGAACATTTTTAATATTAGCCATCATCCCTATTAGAGCATGGGTTCACAATGTGGGCGATAACGCCCTCTCATGGCATTTACGCCATTTACATGACATTCACGGGAGTAGCAGAAGACCCAGATAAATTTTGGGGTCGTTGATATGGGATCTTATGGCTATATAATATCAAACGTTGAAATATAATCGTGGCAATAGCTGTTTCAGATTCGCGACAGATGGTAAATAAAATATTGGGTTTGCAAAATATAGTTGAGAACCTATGTTAGGCTTTTCGGGCTGTTCATTATTATTTTAAAAGTATTGGAAAGCAAATAACTGGCGTTCTTTTATCAAAATAGACAGACTTATTGCTACTTGGTTTGTTTGAAATATTGTAACGCCTAATTATACTAATGAGCTACATTAAAAAAATCGGAGGGCACGGCAGTGCCCCCGCCAAGTCGAGCGCGAAGCAAACACTGCCGTACCATCCTTTACTGGAACAATTTAGCCGCATTTTCAGGCCTCTCTCAGAACCTGCTGAACCAGACCAGAACGCAGAAATTTTCGTCATCCAGTAAGCTATAATCACATACTTAAAATCCAAAATTTCAAGTCTGTAGGTCATTTAGGTCCGAAGTTAATCGAAAGCAAAGTTTCGCATTTATGACACTCACTCACTCACTCATGATCATTAGAATAGAACTAGTACTTCTCATAAACTCAGACAGCTGAAATTTGGTACAGAGTTAGGGTTAAATGGCCACATAAAGGGAAAACTATAAAAACTAGGATAATCGAAGATCTGGAGTACCTGGTGACCCCGATTAGAAAACACAAGAGCCAAACCAAACTATTAAAGATCGACATACCGCCTTTACAAAAAATACTATAATATTAAAGAAATCGCAGTAAGGAACCTTAGACTTGGCACGACTTTGTCTAGATTTCATTACTTTTTAGAGATAAACAAGCAGCTCCATCGAGACTTGGCTAGTTTTTTACAGATTTTTTTTGGTGGGATTCTTTATCTATTCAACTAACTAAATAGGAAGTCGTATAAGGCTGGGTGTTTTTGCATTTTTTTGCGATTAAAAGTGCTGATTCTAACCCTATGTTGAATAAATAACTGACTTAAATCTTCAGGCTTGGAGTTTATAACAGTCAGTTTCCAATATATGATTGATCACATTGACAGCAATCATAATCCTTCCACTTGAACCACTTCAAATGTTTGATTAAAGGTGCATAGTTTTATAGCTTAAGTACTATTAAACTTTACCTTATCGAGGACCGCCTTAATTAATGAGTACCAGTAATGTAGAAGTAAAAAGTTCTTAAAACGGAACATGAGTATTTTTTCCGCCATTTTTTTCTCATCTAAAATACAAGGAAGTCGTGAAGGAAGCTTTGCCATTCTTAGATGGCAGGCTAACCAGACGGTTATTACACCTGGACAGAAATGGCCTGCGCCTGGTGACGGGGACCATCACAGGACGCTCGCTAAACAAACACCTTCACACAATAGGCATCACGGATAGTCCACTGTGCAGAGCTTGCATGGAGTCGGACGAAACCGTTGCGCATGTGCTCTTTGAGTGCACAGGCGTTACCCAGATAAGAACAGAAATCCTCGGGACACCCGGATCTTTCACAGATGTTCTCGATAGGCCAGAAGCTTTGATCAGCTTCTGGAGGGAGGTGGGCTGGTTGTTATATTAACCACCGACGGCCGCCATGGCCCACGCACAATGGTCCACATGAAGGACTAAGTGCGGAAACCAAACCCTCTAACATAGAACATAGAACCATGTGACTTTTGCTGTTTTGTCATGCTTTTAATATTATTAGACATTATATTATATCTCGTCTTTTCTCAGTGGCAGCCGGGAGTTTCGGTAAGTGCTCGTGTGATATAGGCACGCCCCCTAACCCTTCACGTAATACGACCGTGGTGTATACTTACATCTTCAGGCGTAGAGATCAAACAGTCAGTTTCCAGCACATCATTGATCAGATGGACAGCGATCATAATCCTTCCAGGGTGGTTCAAGTGTTTGATTAGCGGCGCGTAGTTTTGTAGTTTGATCAATGTGAGAATGTTCTTGTAGTGGTCCGCTGGTAGTTTGAGAATCTTCATCAGTTCCTTGAAAACTGGTGTATTGTGTTCTAGGTGGGTTTTGCCGCTGAAAAGATTATTAGAGTTGACTTTTCCAAAACAGGTATGTTTTAGAGATCAAACTTTTTGACACAATTCCAAGACAGGTATGTTGAGGTCAAAGTTTTTTATTCTCAGAGGTCAGATTTTTGTAATTTTTCTGCAATATCTGCATTTTTTGCAATATCAGATTCTTCTTTGATGCAAAACACAGAGAGTAGCTTGTATTTTGTATCAAATAATAGTCTCACGTGGCTTTGGCAGAAAATTAATAATTAAGGTATAACAAATAGTGAAGTCATATGGAAGTTAAGTTTTATGCCTACAAAGATTTCAGTTTTTTTGTCAAATAACTTAACAGTTTGTTGAAAAAAAAACTGCTTTTTCCTGTGTTCACATAAATCAAAAAATGCATAAGACAGCTGGTTTTTTTCTTCCATTTTAAGATAAGTGCCATTGTAAAAGTTGTTTATAAGAAGCAAAAAAAAAAAAAACATAACACGCCTGTAATCACATAAGGGTTAGGCAGAGGTGAACCTATAATAAGCACAACACAAAAGAATCTTGTATAAACGTAATTTTAACACGATATCTGAAACTTTAATCAAGGAATAGTGAATCATCAAATATATTTTTAAATAAGCTACCTAGCTTGGTGTATATCCGCACAAATCTTATCCGTATGCGCCAGTACTCTGTCCACGTAGTTCAGTTTATCAGGGTGGCACCTCTGCGCTAGTTTCAGTAGTGCCAACTGTAGGGATAGCATGTCTTCGGGAGGCATGTCGGTGCGACTCTGGTAACAAAGTAAGAAGGTTGAAAGATGCAGTTGAACTAATATTGTAAATCATAAACAACTATTGGCATGGGAAACTAAGGCATAATTGGGTAGTTTAATACAAAAGTAAAATTACGTTTCTCAAAACAATTAAGTATTTGCATAGAAAAAAATTGAATTAAAATATGAAATACTCGCAGCGCAGTAGCTGGCAGACAATAAATGCTTGTGCATGAGACTGAGGGATTCTTGTCGCACACATAGAGTTTTGTACCACAAGGCAAAAAACTACGAAATAAACACGCTTCTTATGTGGAGACCCCCCTTTAATTTCTAACTTAGATTACTTTTATTGTTTATTATTATAGCGACAATTTGAAATACACACTCTGTTATAATTTCAACTGTCTATCTATTACGGTTCATGAGATAAAGCCCGCTGAAAGAAAGACGAACGGACGGACAGCGGAGGTTTAGTAATAGGGTTCCGTTGGCACCCAGGGCGCACGGAACCCAAAAAAAATATTCACCTGTGTTATAGCAGCGACTTGATCTGAAAACACTTCAAACAGCTGCACTTCCTGTTCCTTGCCGTCTTCTAAAACAACACTCAGGTTTATGTTTCCTTCATTCCTCTGAAACATGGTGAAATTTTAATTCATAGACTATCACAGCGAAGGATTGAAGAGAGCGGGAAGAAATTAAATAGTTCTTAAATACGTAGTAAGATTAAATCTAAAGTTTATAATATTGCAAAGAGTTTTTTTTGTATGTTTGTTGGTTACGCTTTCACGCTAAAACGGCTGAACAGATGAGGGTGAAATTTTCGCACATGGGTAGACCATGACCTGGATTAAGACATGGATACTTTTCATCCCGATATTCCCACGGGATCAAGACTTATACGGGTAAAACCGCGGGGTGCTGGTAGTATATAATATATGAATTTATTTTTACCATATTATTATATTAACTACTGGGCTATATAGATTTTTGTCTCGAAAGTGAGAAAAGCATTTTCAAATGTTAACATAACATAACATCACGCCTTGTTTCCCCGAAGGGTTGGGCAGGTGTACCTATAGTACACCCACATTTCGCCAGTTATGTTTTAAGTCCCATGTAATAGGGTGCCAGCCTATTGTCATTAACCGGGCACAAATCCAGGCTCCGGGCTGCTACTGAGAAATTCCAGATAGAAAAACCCAATAACATGTTGCCCGACCTGGGAATCGAACCCAGGACCTCATGCTCAGCAGTAGGGATTGCTACCACTAGACCAAGGAGGCAGTTTTCAAATGTTTTTCTATGTTTATTACCTGGCTGTAAGTGGCGAGTCTTTCAATCAGCGCTATGATGATGTTCTTGATGTTAACTCCTGGTTGAAGTTCCTCACAAGACTTGAGGAACGGTTGCAGATTGGCCAAGTGGAACTCATCGGGAAACACCTGGAAATAAAAGTAAATAACTTAGATTCATGTTTTCAAGTTGATATCGAGATTCTTCTATGTTTCGATACTTTGTTGTCTGGGAGTAAGTACACTCACGGCGGGGTGGGTTATAACGTGTTGGAGGCAGAGGCGTATTTTTCGGAGGTTTTCCGCACCATAATTTAACAAAAAGAAAGTCTTCGCTACGGCGGGAGTGTTCATGATTAAACGGTTAAAAAAAGCAATAATATGCAATAGCAAGCGAAGCGAGCTCACATATTTTAGAAATTTAATAGTTTTTTTTGAGCATACACATACTTAAAGATAGTTTCTTTTTCAACTTATGCATAAAAGCCTAAGAATCATGAGAATCAAGGATATGTGATCGAGCGAAATTTAAGCACCTAACACATTTTAACATTCATAAAAGCTAAAGAACAATTAAGAGACTAAGATACAAGAGCGAGCGAAGCGAGCTCAAAAATTTAAGTTACGGGTCGGGTGGCTAGAAGATAAGTATAGTCCTTGTATGAAGAAAATAAATCAGATAGCGAGGGGAGCCTCACCGTGCCAAGGCGCTCTCGGCCATAGGGGGGCAACTCTAACCTGTATGATACACTCCATAAGATACTCCTGCGCGATGGCGTCCCTGCAGCTGACGACCTGCTCCAGTATGCCGGGCAGCACCAGGCGCCCGTAGTCTTCCACTGTCACAGACTCCAGTTGTGATAGACGGACGAGGTTCGTTCCTACTAGGATGCGCAGTTCGGAGCGCTCGCGTTCACGACGTTCCTTATCTCTGTGAGATGAGAAAAGGGAATTTTGAAACTAAAAAATTAATGACTGCCGGCAGAAGTGAAAATTTAAAACTATAAAACAACAGTGGATTCTGGCGTGCGTCAGCCTGGTGCCAGAGCAGTAGACTCACTGCTAGCCAAGCGCAACACGGCAAACTCATAGGTACAGATATAATGTTAATATTTGACGAGAACCCAAAAGATAGTACTCTATCAAAAAAGTTTTCAGATTTAAATTATCTTCTAATAAATAATAATAAATGATTGTTTCTTCGTATTTTATGCACTACCATACCGTTAAACCAATTGCGATACATCTTTGTCAACTTATTGCCAGCACACGAAGAAAATACCCCAGCGATAAAAAAAAATTCAATCATAAAAATTAAAACCTAAGGGGGCGTTCAAATATTACGTAAGCAGATTTATTACAATCATTTACCCCCCCATCCCCTTTCTCAGCAAAAGTAAGCAAAGCTCTTACCCCCTCCTCCCATGCTTACGTAAACATTTTTCAATTATAAATGTATTTTTTTATATTGTAATTATAAAGTTATATTTATAATTTTAAAAATAAGAAAATAGATTTAGGATAAAGATTAGATTTTTGAAAATGCGTTTCGTTTTCAAGCATAGACAATGTGAGGGTTGCCATTTGTGTAAACAAGTAAATAACTACCGATGACGTAATCATCATCTAGACTCCCCTACCCCCCCATGTCATCCAAAATAAGCAAAACAAAGAAATAGTGCTTACGTAATACTTGAACGGCCTCTAAAGGGAAAAACTACTAACCCTAACCTTCTACTCCTATTGCAAGACGCGCTATGGAACTACGTTTCCAAAAAACAAAAATTATAACACGCGCACGAAGTCGAGAGCAAAAGCCAGTTTAATATAAAAACAGCTCCCAAATCTACCCGTAACCACATCCTAGTGTTTAAGCTGGAAGAAGTATCGCAATCAACTCAGGCAGCCGTCTCTGAATAGGCATGATAACCTCCTAATATTAGAAATGAAAATCAAACCAAAATGATAGTTAAATCTATTTTTCTTTCTTTTCTTAATGTATATAAAATCGATGTAAATATGAAGCTACATTCTTTAAAAGTTTTTGGAGGGGATTATTCCCGTCCTTGTCGCGCGGTACGGACAATGTATTTCGCCACCGCGCTAGTATGAACTTGTCATGACGTCACGTCTATGATATTGCTGTTTTGTCTAACAGTTATTTTAAAACGTTTATAACTTAGCAATTTTGTAAGCTTTTACACATTTTTATAATATTGTTTGCACTAGTTGCAAGCATATCTTTTTTGATGCCAAAGTAAAAAGATCGATAGTGATTGAGATGTGATTAAGTTGAAAACGAATCTACTGGGCTTTTTTGTATTTAAATTATTAATTACCTTGAGTGTCCTTGATGTTGCATCCTGACCCACAGCTTGTTCATTTCAGCAAAGTTCATTAGCACAAAGTCGATGGCGTCTTTTACCTGAACAAAAACATCGCGCATGAAACGTAGTTTAAGTAAAATGTTGAAAAAAGTGCAATACTTTGACGCGATAAAAACACTTTTATAAAATTGATATGTGATCGTATTGTATGACGTAAAACAGTTACAGCATCGACAATCAATAAACAATAACTACAAGTTAACAGTTATCGACTGTTGCCGTCAATTATTTATACAGTTTTTAAACTAGACCGGTATAGAAATCAATTTTTAAATGCAACACTATCCACCGTCGAGTAAAGAGACCCGTTTGTTTACATGACAATTAAAATGGATTGACACAAAGTATATTAATAATACATAAAATCCTCCAAACCGAATTTCGGCCATGGCAACCAATCTCAGTGGAGACTGGCCATCGGCGCGGGAGATATTATAGTGCAGACGCGTGTGCGCAGACACAGGTGCACTCTCTCTTCCCTCACTCTCATAGTCCGATTAGACGGCAAACCTACACGACCGGAGCGAGATCAGGCGCAGGACCAACGACTACGGGCTTTTCGAGGAACATGGGTATCACACCGCCAACATCCAAACTCCGGGCTGTTACTGAGAAATTCCTTATGGAAAAACCCAATAACACTTTGCGCGACCTGGGAGTCGAACCCAGTACCCAGCGCTCAGTATAGTCGCGCTTGCGACCGCGAGAGTATAGGGGTATTCAACACACACCACAACACAGCTTTTAACAGTAAAACAGTATAGTATAGTGTAGATCTAGGAGTAGGTTTGTACAACCTTTTTACATGTCAATCATAGGAGATCGGCGTTTCCTATCTGACTTACTCTGAGAAGAAAGGCCGAAACTAACTCAGAGGTCACCGACTCTTTTAAAGTTCACACTTAATCTTGGTCAGATCATGTGAAGACCACATAGATTGGTGGCTAAAATGGTCCTTTGAGGAAAGGACCACACAGTTTGATTGGACCTGTCCAGTCAGAACACACATTTGTCAATAATCATGCAGTTCAACTTAAGGAGCTCTGAACTTAAGGAGTTCAAAGATTCGACGAACAATACCAAAGAGAGGAAATTTGGGTAGGCCGCATAAATTACTCAAACTGCCAGACCATGATTAAAAGTAACTGAAAAAAGGCAAAAAGCTTTTTTTAAACACATTGTCTTCACATTCACAACAATTAAAATAATATAATACTTTACAAAGTCATGTTTCATGTCAATGTATATATTAAATCCATCAATGTCAATGTGTATATAAATAATCGGAAATAATCTTGGTCAGATAATTTGAGGACTATGTAGACCGGTGTCTGAAATGTTATCGTGCTTGAACCTCATACTTACAACGCCTTCATTTTCGTTCTGCGCCTCCGAAGTATCGGGCAGGACATTCCTTGTGCACTGCAGGAGATAGTTCCTCAAGAACAGACCTCGGAGAGGATGCTGAACTCCTCGGCACATCTCCACTAGGTCCTGAAAGATAAACTTTGATAGGTAATGAAAAAGAATACATACATGCTGGCAGGCAGAAACTACAGAACGCCACCTGCTATGGTCCTTACTGACTGACACTTACATGAAAAGGAATGTTAAGCGTAATGTATGCCAAATCAGCCAGCCGTATTGTGAGCTGACTAAAAACTTGGTTCTGCCTTTGATAGATGACAAAGAGTAGGATAACCCTCCATTTTGAAGTATAGTTGGCAAACAGTTCATCAATCCTTCGAAAGTAAACAAAGAGTAGAAACCTGCTTATAAACTTTGTAGCAGACAGACAGACGTGTTTTTGGGGAGTTTCGTCTCAACTAAAACAAGAGTTGGTGGCGTTTTTGGAGTTCTCAGCGTAATTTTGACATTCAAAAAGTAGTGATTCGGATCACTTGAATATTGAATTTTAATTTGGCAGAGCATTCAACTGTTTTAATTTACACCTTCTATAAACAGACGTTTTTCGCCAGAGCATTCAACTGTTTTAATTTACACCTTCTTTATACAGACGTTTTTCGCAAGGATTGACATCAAACAATACTTCATCAAAGTGAACCACTTTTTTATTCTTACCTTTAGGAGATCCCTCCTCAAATTGGAGTTAGTCTTGATATAGACCAGCCCCACCGTTATCAGCAGGTACAACCTCGGCACAATGTTGCCAGCATACTGCACTAACTCATACAAGTCTGCTACTTTGCGACCTTTCTGGAATTCTTCGAGGAGATACAGCTCCAAGTGACGGAGCTCGTCTGTTATGGCCATGTCTGTGATGGAGTTAAGGGTCGGAATGTTTGGAGTGGTGGCGTGTACCAGCGACTGCGCAGCGCGGCTTATCATACAGTGTGCACCGAAAGGACGCATAGCACTTCTGGGTCCAAAAACAATATAAATTATGTAATAGACAAGACGAAATTGGAATGTTTTATTAATTCTAGCACTTCGCCCGCGACTTCGTCCGCGTGGATTTCGAAAAAAAAAAATGTTGCCTGTGATCATCAGACATAATTTCGGCTTCTATAGGTAAAACCATTTTTCAAATACATCCAGTAGTTTCGGAGCCTTTTCAATACAAACAAACAATCAAATCTTTCCTCTTTAATATTAGTATATAAAACAGTACTGCTGAGCGTGGCCACCTGCTGGCTGTGGGAGAATGGGAGTCGGGCCTCTGGCTTTAGACGCTACCGCCACCCAACATAGTCACTATTTAGGCTGGACGACACCACTTTCCGGCTCGATACAAGTCTGCATCTGGGCGTTCCTTGCGTGGCTCCACATCGCTGTCAGTGCGGTGAAGCAGTCGACCGCCTCGGACACCACGGCCCTTTCCTGCAGCAAGAGCGCTGGTCGGTTGGCACGGCACGCCAGCATTAATGACATCATCCGTCAGGTTCTTGGCACCGACGGGCTGCTAGCAGTTTTAGAACCCAATGGCTTGGCACGCGACGATGCACGATGGGAAGAGGCTATACGGAAATACCATAATGCCTTGACAGTTGGGTAGGTCTTTGGTGTATGATGCAACCTGTGTCGAAATCCTCGCGTTATCCCATCTGTCTATCAAGGCGGGCTGTGCAGGGGCGGATGCTGCAGTTGCAGAAAGCGTCAACCGGCGCAAATATAGCAACCTTATTCTCGGGAGCTATATGTATGTTTGAGCCGTTTGGGGTTGACGTTTGGGTGGACTGTGGGGACCGAGTGCTCATTGAGTACTTTGGTACACCACTATGCGGTTGGTCGACTCTTCACGTGACCAGAGAGCTGGCCTATTTTTAGGTCAAAGCATTGCCATCCAACGTGGACACGCTGCCAGCCTTTTGGATACTTATCCCACTGACAGCGATGCGGCCAAACTACTAGATGCCCAATGAGCTTGTTCCTTTTTTCTTAATACATATTCTTATACATTTTACAGTTAGATTGTTATAAAGTCAACGTCAAAGTATTTATTTCAAATAGGCACATAAAAAGGCACTTTTGAACGTCAACGTTTACATATTTTTTTTTTATATGATTCTAGGCCCCCTTCCAAAAGGTAGTTTCGTATGGAGAATAAGGGGCAAGAAACTCCACCGTTACTCTTTTAAAATGTTTTACAATATTTTGTATACATTAGTAATATTTTTATATGTAAAGACGATGCACCAAGAATAAAAATACTATAAGTAACGCATTTGGTAAAAAGTTTAAGTTAAAGCAAAGACAGATACATAGTAGATTGTTAATGTGACGACAAAATTATAAAACAGTTCCATAGAATGTTTTTTTTTTTTTTTTTTAAAGTAGATAGTACATACAAATAGGTTGTAGTTATTGTTACTAACAAATGAATGGACTAGGTATGTTCCTAAGCTCCAGTGAGGTCATTTGAAAATACCACTACATAATTATATCACAGTCTGAAATACAATACGGTTTTAGGTATCATATTTCATCTGTATGGTTAGTGTTACAGTTGGTTCCATTACATCAAAGCCAAAGTGAAAGTAAACTACTCTACATTCTAACTAATATTGTAAATGCGAAAGTCGGTTTTTATTGTTACCTTTTCACGCCTATACCACTGAACTGATCATCATGATTTTTTTTCATTTACGTTGTCAGGAGTAGAAAAAAGGACATAGGCCTTGTCAAGGGTACCTTTCATCCCGAAAAGAGTACTGTGCACTTGTGTGCTACGTAAAAAGAACAATAACTTTCGACGGACATAATTGCTTAGGATGCTAGATGGACTCCAACCGAGGAAAAAAAATATAAATAATGCGACTACGCACGCTACGCAATAAGTTTTAGATGGCATACGTAAAATAGACTTAAAGAAAACAGCTGTAGGAATGGTCACAGAGATTTGGTGCAGTAGTGAAAATTGCTTGGGTGGACTTCCCCTCACACAACCTTTTTTTCGTTGGCTGGCAATCTGGATATTGGACATAACCTGGATTTACACATGGGATGGTATAATTTCCGACATTCACGCGGGCAAACATTTGTAATTCAATTCTTATTAAAATCTGATTTATTAATTTACAACTTGTTTCTTTCTTTTTTGCTTTTGCAGAAGGTGAAGATCATCGTTGCAGCATAATATGATCTTCAAAGGCAGCTGCTGAGTCACCAATAAAAAATAAGTTTTTTTTTCACATCTAACCAAACAGTAAAACAACAGCACATTGCCATAACATTGATTTAAAAAGGATACAAAGCTCATAGTAGCTCTTTGGGGATAGCAGAGAAGTCCTCAACTCTCCGAGCATTGTGGAGGCATGCTTCAAGGCATCCATCAGCTTTGACTTATCCAGACATCTCTTCATTTGAAATGCCTGCAATAAATAAATAAAGAATAATGGATTAACTTAATACTTTGTCTACATTTATTATTCCTTTCTCCTTTCGCAGGTCGCAAGAAATTGCTTAAGAAATAAGCAGAACCTACCATTGTGCTCAAAAGTAATGTTATATCTCCATATATTTTACAGTGTGTCCAAAATAATAAATAAACATAAATATATAACAAAGATTTTTATGAAACCTTTGATCTGTTAATAGTACTACATTATAATGAGTTTGTGATAAGATAATCTTCATTTATATAAAAATCAATAGCTGTTAGTTAGCCTTGCTTAAACTCAAAAACGGCTTTACAATTTGAGTTTTTTTTTTGTCGCTTTTCGATTCTAGGTGCCCCTTCCAAAAGGTAGTTTCGTATGGAGAAGAAGGGGCAAGAAACTCCACCGTCTCTTTTTTAAAATGTTTTACAATATTTTGTGTACATTAATTATATTTTATATGTGAAGACAATGCACTAAGAATAAAAATACTATAACACAATTGGTAAAAAGAATTGAAAATAAAGCAAAGACAGATAAATCAATCACGTGATAGGAACATGGTGCTCACATATTTACAAACATTGTAAAAATATATGATTTTCCTACAATATTAACTTGGAATAAGTCAGTGTGTGAGTTGAGTAAAAATATACACTTAAATTAGTGATCAGTATGATTTTGTCTAGACTGGATTGTCCTATGGAGCTGGACCATCATGTTTCCAAGCATTCATATCTTGTATATAATCCTCTAATTTGTAATATGCTTGTTTACAAAGTGTACTTTTTTTTATGAATTTAAAATTTTCTTTCATTTAATTGCAATACATCACAAGGTATTTACAGGATACACAAGGTATTTACAAGGTACATACAGGAGTGGTTTAAAAAAAGAAGTGGCATTGCAATGCATGCCGCTATTGAAATTAAAAGAAAACACAATACTACACTGGACTATACTATTAACAATAAAAAGGTTTATAATTCCACACACAACACCATACTTTCAATTGATTTGAAAACAAATACCAATGAAGAAATATCTTCTAAACTTCACACATCAATATCGCTAGAGACTGAGATTTTGTTTTGTTGATTGTGAGACTTTATTTGGTTGATTTTTAGATTTATGTGTTATTGCCATGTTTATGTTTAAGGTTTAAATTAAATTCTTAGAACAATATAAATGTATTTTATTTAAGGAATAGTGTTTTAGACAAACAATTTATTTTGTGGGTTGTTTTAACTAAATTAAGACTAGAGCATGCTCTATAAAAACTCTAATTTTACAAAAAAGATCCAACCGTATAGAGTTACAAAAAAAAAACTTAAACTTAACAATACAATATTACGCTGGACTATACTAATAACAATAAAAAAACGTTTATTATTCAACACACACCATACTTTCAATTGATTTGATAACAAATACCAATGAAGAAATATCTTATAAGCTTCAAATGTCAATATCTCTAAAGTGAATTTGTGGGTTGGATTATTTATGTGTAACTACAGTGGATTTTGGGTATAACGACAATGAAGGCACCACTCTATTTTTGTCGTTATATCCAGAAGTTGTTACAGGCAAAGGTAAAGAGATACAGACACGTACACATGTGTAGTTTATATTCATTTATTAATCAGCATTGTTTTCACCGTTTTTCAATTTTGAAATGATTTCCGCCTTTTCTTTAACAGTGAATGTGCATCTAGCAGCCATACTTATTCAAAAGTTTACTAAACCCAGTTGCTACTCAGAATATCACTTTGTAACTGAACCATAAAAGCTCCGAAACGTATATGCTTCCCTACCTACTTAGTTGATACCTATAAACAAAAGGTAAAGGTCTCCACACTTGCTGACCATCTGTGTGCAATGGATGTAAACAAAAGATAAGAAATGTTTGTGAAAGAAAAAAATCTTTGTGTCTTTGGCGGCCGACTCCGGTCGCAATATCTGCATGGGATTTCTAGGAATTTGTTACAAATGATTAATTAAAAACAGTTGCTACACCCGAACTCGGCGTTACATCCAAAGTCGCTATAGCCACATGAATTTTGTACTAAAGTATGCTTTAAATTCAAGGGACTTAGATTTAACGTCGCTATAGGTAAATGGTCGCTACAACCAAGGTCGTAATAAATGATATCCACTGTATGTCAATTTTAGGGTTCATCAATGCTGTGTGCATTAGCAGTATATGATGAAAAGTTACATACAAAAGTTTATTCTTGAAATCTTGACTACAACTATGTTTTCTGAACTCATTTAAGAACTTGTTTACTTTGTGACTTGGCATACAATTTCCTGAACAACAAAAAACAAGGTTTGATTAAATTCAAAATATATTATAATTCATGCGGCAAGTTGGATCAACGTGATAAAAACAGAAACCGCGTACCGCCCATAAATTGTTGAGCAATTAGATAATATTATAAAAACAAACCTGCACTTTGACTATATTCAAGGCCTCATCCAGGAGTTTCTCCTGCTCCTCCACGGGGGACGCCTGGTTCGTCATTTGTGCCTAGAAAACATTACCAGTTAAAGAACTGCTTTGAAAACTACGATAAAATTAAAATACCTACAAACATCAACTACTAACACTGGACCAAATGTACAAAAATGGATGATTTATTTGCTCCATACGAACTGTTTAACGTGTAAATTGACGACGTATCATTTCACAACGCACCTGAGTAATGGACTGAGGACAATTAGAGCCACCGTTATGATTTTCAAAGTAGAAATTATTCAATTTTCTTCTGTGTAAGATTATCGTAAACGATTTCGACTATTTTCGACTTGTCAAGTTTGACAACTTGTATAATTTTAGGCCGCATTCCGAGTTAGACCATAATTGCTGACAGCGCTCACATCGATAATTTGCGTGCCGATTTAGATATCACGATTATGACAGCTGAGAACTGTCAACATTTCGCTCACAGTGATATTTCTAAAGGGCATGGTCGGCATTATCGCAAGATGGCGAATGTCATGACGTCATCTATGACGATTCACATGACATCGTTATCGCGCTCACGCTAATTCGGTACGGACGTAAGCGCGCTCAAATCGATTACAGCTCAATTCGGAAAGCGGCCTTAGGGTTGTTATTTGTCACATGTTGAGTTATGTATAGATTCCCCCCCGGTGGGTTCCCGCATTGACGCTGGGTTGTGTTAGTAACCGTGGTTTGAGCCCCACGGTGAAGCTAAGAGGAACCAGAGGAGAGGCCGCTCGTCAGGGCTTTTGCCGAAAAGCCGACAAGTAGCGGCCACAGAGAACTATTATACATATGGAATAGAGGTACAACTCAGCGTCAAAAGAGAGTGGAGTAGTAGGGTAGTGGCCAAGGTTGCGATGCCGCTTGGGCGTGCCAGGAGAGGAGTGCCTGTATTGCGTTGCACCGTTCTCCCTACCTTCTGCGGCCTTAACGGGGTCGCCACCGTTTGATGGCGGACGCGGTGGGGCCGCAGGGGAAGAGGAGTGTTGGTATGTTGTTGGCCGCTCTCTCTATCCTCTGCGGCCGAAAATGGTAGGCGACGCGTCCCCGTTAAGGCCGCAGAAGGTAGGGAGAACGGTGCAACGCAATACAGGCACTCCTCTCCTGGCACGCCCAAGCGGCATCGCAACCTTGGCCACTACCCTACTACTCCACTCTCTTTTGACGCTGAGTTGTACCTCTATTCCATATGTATAATAGTTCTCTGTGGCCGCTACTTGTCGGCTTTTCGGCAAAAGCCCTGACGAGCGGCCTCTCCTCGGGTTCCTCTTAGCTTCACCGTGGGGCTCAAACCACGGTTACTAACACAACCCAGCGTCAATGCGGGAACCCACCGGGGGGGAATCTATACATAACTCAACATGTGACAAATAACAACCCTAAAATTATACAAGTTGTCAAACTTGACAAGTCGAAAATAGTCGAAATCGTTTACGATAATCTTACACAGAAGAAAATTGAATAATTTCTACTTTGAAAATCATAACGGTGGCTCTAATTGTCCTCAGTCCATTACTCAGGTGCGTTGTGAAATGATACGTCGTCAATTTACACGTTAAACAGTTCTTAAGGAGCAAATAAATCATCCATTTTTGTACATTTGGTCCAGTGTTAGTAGTTGATGTTTGTAGGTATTTTAATTTTATCGTAGTTTTCAAAGCAGTGCTATATCTGTTAATGTTTTCTAGGCACAAATGACGAACCAGGCGTCCCCCGTGGAGGAGCAGGAGAAACTCCTGGATGAGGCCTTGAATATAGTCAAAGTGCAGGTTTGTTTTTATAATATTATCTAATTGCTCAACAATTTATGGGCGGTACGCGGTTTCTGTTTTTATCACGTTGATCCAACTTGCCGCATGAATTATAATATATTTTGAATTTAATCAAACCTTGTTTTTTGTTGTTCAGGAAATTGAAGAAGGAGCTGCTATTAAACTGCAAGCTTTACTCAACTTGACGTTATCTAGGCTTTTAGAAGTGATTACTTTAGATTTGGATTCGCCAACTGAGTTACTGCTAATAAGCAAATGGGGTTTTGATGGAGCCTCAGGTCAAAGTAATTATAAACAAAAGACTGAAGCAGAGTTTGATGACTCAACTATCTTCATGGCCAGTCTAGTTCCTATAAGGCTTCAACAATGTGATGGAACAATTGTTTGGGAAAACGATCGACCCTCATCAACTTTCTATTGCCGTCCGATAATGTTCAAATTTACCAAAGAAACGCAGTCAACAGTGGTAACTATAAAAGCTAGCATAACCGAAGAAATAGAAACACTTCAGCCAATCAAGTTCAATCAAGTTGAAGTTAAGCATCAATTGCACTTGACGATGATAGACGGCAAAATATCGTCATATTTGTCAGACACATCTTCAGCTGTCTGTGATATCTGCAAAGCAAAACCGTCAGAGATGAACAATTTAGAGTCACTTGCTCAAAAAGAGAACAACGAAGAAGTGTTCCAGTATGGAATGTCATCTTTACATGCCTGGATAAGAAGCATGGAGTGCTTACTTCATATCGGTAAATATAATTTTATTAGTTCATAATTTTTTTCACGTTATATAGTTACTTGTGAGATTTTTATTTAAGTGATATTTCTTTTTGTTTGCAGCTTATCGTTTGGACTTCAAAAAATGGAGTTGCAGGGGCGATGACAAAGAAAAAATGTCACTCAGAAAGAGCGCTATACAGCAAGCGTTTAAGAAAGAATGCGGTTTACTTATTGACGTAGTCAAGCAAGGAGTAGGCACAACCAATGATGGCAATACTGCCAGAAGATTTTTTAGGGATGCAGAAACAACAGCTCGCATAACAGGAATAGATAAAGATTTAATAGAAAGGTTTCATGTGATTCTTCAGACGGTTGCATCTGCAGAGAGCGTGGATCTTTCTAAGTTTTCCGAATTTTGTAGAGATACTGCACAATTGTACGTTCACTTATATCCCTGGTATTATATGCCTTCCAGTATACATAAATTGTTAGTACATGGGAGTGATATAATTAAGCACTTTGGTGCCATACCTATAGGTAAACTGTCGGAAGAGGCAGCGGAAGCTCGTAATAAAGATTTCCGGAAATATAGAGAGAGTCATTCTAGAAAGGTAAGTAGAACGGCGACAAATGAGGATATTATACACAATCTTCTTTTGTCTTCTGATCCAAAGATCACAAGCCTAAGACCTCGAATGGTGAAACAAAATATAATGGTTCTCTCTCCAAAAGTCAAAGAGCTTCTGCTGATTTTTCCCACAGAATCCGATATAGATTTTATTGATGTAGATAATTTACAAGATAGTCATAGCGATAGTGAATAAGATTTTTTGGTAGTTTGTAAGTTTCTTGTTTTTTTTATTAGTTTATAAATGTCAAACTCATAATTGAAAGGAAATAGTAATGTTTGATGTTGTTTATAGTTAGTTTTTAGTTTGCTTGTGTTAGTTGTAGTAATGTTAGTTTACCTTTACTAATTTGTATTATTATGTACCTATCTTCATAAACATGTTAAAGTCATTAAAACAAAGAAATTGAAATTCATAGATCCCTAATTAGCTTAAATTTACTACTACTACATATATTAGTAAATTTAAGCTAATTAGGGACCTTTTAAATGTATTATGATTAGTGTGATTAGCTTTAAATTTACTAATACTACATATATTAGTAAATTTAAGCTAATTAGGGACCTTTTAAATGTATTATGATTAGTGTGATTAGCTTTAAATTTACTAATACTACATATATTAGTAAATTTAAGCTAATTAGGGACCTTTTAAATGTATTGTTGTTAGTTGTTAAGTAACTATGTGTATTATTATGTGCTTTTACTTACTATTCCATATCAAATTTAACTTAAAAGAACTTACGAAAGTAAAAAATGTAGCTTTTTATTCTATATATTTTTTCATTTTTTTCGATCCATTTATTTGGCAGAGTTGCAACTTTATGCACACGTTAATAGCATCAAATGATAATAGACTAGACAAGGTATATGAAAAATAAAGTTTCAACGCGGGATCACACGCTACTTAGCAGGAATTTAAGGTTATTTGATCCGCTCCATACAAAAAAATAACAAAACACATTTTTCTACCCAAAGTATAAAGTTTAGGAAAAAATACATCAGAACAATTATTGTTGAGGTTAATGAGCTCTATCCATCCACATGAGGAAAAAAGTAAAAAAGCAAAGTTGAGCCCTAAGTCACTAAAATCATAGTTTCGACCCACTGTGCGACGGGGCCATTTCTCTGACTCGTCGCAAGGGGTTGGTCGTAGGTGGAGGGCGGACAACGCCCTCTTCCAACCCCTCTAAATGGGCCCAGGGACGGCGGACTCCACCCCCCATACATCAGGACCCGAGGTGGCGGCGCGTAGTGTTCCACGAGTGCTCCTCTTAGACGTTGCGGGGGGAGTCAAACACCTCACTCCCCCTCCCAACACGAGGAGGCCCACTGAGGCGGGCCTTCACCAGTCGGGGTTGCGGAAGAATCATATGTTCCCGCGACCGCAACGTAGGTGTGAGATGTGGAACACCGGGGTGGTTTTTAGTCAGGAAGATTCTGACAGACCCCTACGTCCGCCCCCGGGGCGGAGGACATCCATGAGGATTTTCTAACCCGGTTTTTTTTTTTCTAAATTGTTTACCCTTAAATCTTGTTAAATTGGGGAAAAGGTAATTACCGAACCCAAATGGGATCGACGGGACGTGAGCGGGTAGTGATAGTAATCTACATTATTTACAAAAACTACAAAAATACACATCTTGAAACAATTTTCTCACTATCACTAAACTTTGATTAGAAACCAAAGGTCCCCGATTTATAAACTCACATAATACCTCGTTTGCTCTAAGTTTGAGTCACAGTCAGCAAAACTAACAAATATCGAGAAAACTGAAGAATACCGAGGTGCCAAATAAATAACAAACACACGCGCTAGCGATGACGCGGCTTATCGCAACAGAACAGTAACATAACAATTTATTTGTTTTCGAAAAGACTTCTTCTCTAACTTGGAAAACGTGGAAAAGTTTCAAAAAAGTTCATGTCTACCACGTAAGAAATTCTACACGGAAGACGAGGCGGTATGGTCGACAGACTATAGCCTGCCCTTTGGGCGAATGAAAAAAAAAATTAATGTCAAGTCAACAGTGTCAATGTCATTTGTTATCTACGAGGAATTTTAATGATAAAGGCGAATTATAAACAGGCAAAATGGATAATAAACCATCGCTGAGTCAATATTTCGGCGATAACGAAGTTCCTCCCGCCTCCCAGTTTTTCGACGAAATCGGGACATCGCCGTCAGACATGATACAAAGCATTTATTTAGGTGAACCGGAAGGTAATGTTTCACTTGCGTTTATTAAATATTGTTCTATGAAAACTGATTTATTTAAGATTGAGTTATAAATTTTAAGAGTAACTCTGTGTTATTTAGGTAACCAAACAACAACAGAAAGCGTTTTCCCTCAAAATATGACTGCTTCATTTACACAACAGAAGATGACTGAGGAGATGACTTTTACAAATCTTTTGCCAACTGTGAGTGGTTCTGCTGCCGTGCCAGCGACGAGTTTACCTGACCCATCGACGTTCTTCGACACAATTGGGCCTGAACCACAAATAGTGCCTGCCAAAAGTGGTATAGCCAGCCCAACTATACTTACTGAAGCTATGGATGGGTTAAGTATAAAAGTAAGTAAGAAAATCTATTTTGAGTAAATAAACTACAGCTTTTACTTTTATTTAATAATCCGCCCGACCCTGGTGACCCTTGCTCAAACCAGCCCGCACCACTGAGCTTTAAATTCATAATACAGTTAACCCTTGCTGCCCTCACCCAGTGCCGCCCTAATCCGAATTCCTTACCCTATAGATAATGCCCCAAGCGTGCAGTCACTTAGTTTTTAACTTAAAAAAAAACCTTTTAAGAAAACCTAGGTTGACCTATGAGATATCATATGAAGAAAAAAACATAACTTATGTTCTCCAAGAGTTGACGCAGACAGCTGTAAAAAGTAACAAGGCTGATGAAAACAAACAAAAAAGATAGTTTAGGCAGGAAGATGATATTAAAGTTTTTTTTGTTTTTGTAGAATCAGCCTGTGGATAAAGAGGCTGATAGAAGGAGAGATGCTTGGATACCAAATGATGAAGCTAAGAAGACACTCATGAAAGTAAGTTATAAATAAAAAAAGTTATAAAACAATGCTGCCCTATGTAGGTTAGATTTCAAAATGTCACTGAGCCATATGTGGGTCACTCAGAAAGTTTTGCGAAAATTAAAAGAAATGTTCTATAGGTAAATGTTTTCAAAAAACATTAGACTAGCCTCTATACAAAGTTTCATGCGTCTGAACCAGTTTTCCAGTCCACTGTAGACACGTCGTTTACAGCCTGTTGGAATGCTGACAGTGCATCTTCCGGCGACGAAAATTGTATTTTTGAGCTGTTTTTTTTTTTCGGGAATAATCTGAAGTCACACGATGCTGGGTCAGGGCTGTAAGGGGGGTGACCCAGGAGTTTGACCGGCGTGCTGTCTATGAAGTTACTCGTTTTGAGCGCGGTGTGCGAAGGCGCGTGGAGATGCAGTAGCCCGCGGCGCCCTGTGTTTGGTTGCTTGTTGCTCACAACAGAGAAAACTTCTGCCAAGCATTTGGTAGTATAACATTCAGCGTTGATGCATCTTTGGTACCATAAAGGAATTGACACCAAGTAGCCAGTCAAATTGAAAAAGCTCTCGATCAAAATCTTCCCCCCGCTTATAGATCGCTTCACTTTGGTAGGCGTTGATTCGTTTTGATACACCCAAACCGTCGACTGGCTGGCGCTTCGTTTCTAGATCGTATAGATAAATCCAAGACTCAACCTGTAATGATGTTGTAAACACGCCGAGACGAGCCAACTTCAAATTTGTTTATCAAATAACGGCACCATTCCACCCGGGCTTGCTTCTGAGCATCGTTGAGGTTGTGCGGCACCCAGCGCGAAACTATCCTCCTCACGCGACGATGCACCTGTAGAATTTCGAGAAGGCTTCCCGATCCAACGTTTGCGACCACAAAGGGCGACCACTTCTTTCTTCTTCCCCCAAAGTTAGTGGACTGCGCTTGAATTCGTTATACCAACGATACACGGTTGCTTTAGAAGGTCCTTCATCCATGAATGCCATTTAAAGTCTATCGTACGATTCGTCCAGTTTCAGGCGACACTTGAAATCGTAAAAAATCGTAGCGCGTAAATGATCCCGGCGCAGATCCACGTACTTATTTTACTTACAAATAACCATATTTTCAAACTTTTGTTCGCAATACTTTCTGCGTGGCCTGGTATTCATGCATATTTTTACCGTACACTAATTCAAGACTCTGGATCCCTATAACAAACATTTCCGTGGATTTAGTTGGAAAATTCACATTCTCATTAAAATATAACTACTACCTACACAACAACTAGAAATGCATCAAAAACACATGTACTTCTGGTTTTAATCCTTACTATTATAAAAGAAATAGTTTAGTTTAGTGTTGTGTTTAGTTTTTATAAAATAAATATTATAACAAGTTTTTCTGACATACGAAAAAACGCTCTGAATATGAATTCAAGGACATTATATAATTTTGTAAAATCTGCAGATTTTAGTTTTAGAACTGCAGGTGTCTACTGTTATTTTAAGAAGTAAAACAAGCTTGTTTTATATGAATGTCTATTGACACAATGATGAGTTCATACGGTTACTAGGTACCCAGAACTGCAATGTAGATCTTACATCAAACCCAAATCAACGCAGAGAGCCTAGTGGATACTATAATCATGTTCACGGGAACGTTGCAAAGATGAACCCTGAGTTTTCAAAATATTGAGGAAATTACATAGGTAGATTTTTTTTGACACCACGAAAAGTTTAGTAGACTTTAAAGTCAAGTTCCAACGCTCCACCCTGGCTTGAAACCCACTTTAAATTTGTTTAAAACGGTTTAAAACCACGACCACGTGTGCCGTAATTGAAATCATTCTACATTTTTATGAATATGTGTGTGTCATACTTTTACTACTTCTTACGATTAGACGGACTGAAAACAATCTTGGTATGCGTATTTATTAAAATATACATTTAAAAAAATCTGATTAGGTTTTTACTCAGCCGCAGGCATATTTTGAATACTTACTGCTATTCTGAACTTGACGTTTTACACCTAAAGTTTTGATTGTCTAACTAAATCTGTATATCAGTCTGACTATTTTTAATCGCGATTAAAAAGGTGTGGAATAAAATTTATTGTCGTGAACTAAAATTTACACAAACACCTCGACAAGATGCAAAAACAGAACGGTTTTTTTTTTCTTTCTTTAGGACACACCACTTTCTTCGCGAAAGTGGTGTGTCCTATCGCAAAAATAATGAAAATTTCGACCCCCTGTACGAAACTCATAAACTACTAAAACCCTACATAGGTATTTTTTTTTCCATATGATGAATGAGGATTTTCAGTAATTATTTCTTTCACTTTTGCGATGTTAACTTCAGTTGAAGACGTTGATGGCCTGTCAGAGCTAGGAAAATCTTCTTGTCTTGAATTGTAATTGTGTTTGGTCGATTCCTGCACGTCTCCGCTCCGCTCCGCCCAGCTGCGCTTCAGTGGAAATGCACCCTAACGATTAAAACCGTTTAAAAATAAAATAAGTTTTTTATTTGTTGTTTTCTGCCCACAGGCTCAGTCTTCACCAAAAGGCTCCTTCTTTCCTGAGAGAGAAGTTCTCACAATGCCTGGTCTAGTGCTTGAAGAAGAACTGGTAAGTTTCCCTACACACACTATATTTATTTTCATCACAAAAAATATAATACTCTGCATAAATTAGAATTGTAGGGTATATTTCATTATGATTATATTAAGTCATAATTATATTATGTTATAGTCATGATTATATTATATTAAGTATATATTAAGTCTTTCAAAAAATTAAGTATCTTTCAACAAGCCACAATTTTGATTATTTAATCGATTCATAACAATAGGAACAGAATTAGAACTGTTATGAACGTGAGAGTAATGTTTATAAAATATACTCAGAATAGAAGAGGAATCTTAAAAGAAAATCATGCAATAATCAAATATTGCCCAACCTCAGGATTTCTACAAATTACTTCATGGTCTTACATAAAAATTACTATCCAGGCAGATGCTCTTCAAGAAGTAGCAGTAAAGTACCTTGGAGTGAGCTCAGCGGGCAGCCGAGGTGTGGTAAGAGCTGAACACGTTAGCCGCGACGAGGCGGGATTGCGCGAGTTACTGCGCACTGGCTACCTGCGCGCAGCTGTCAACCTCACACACGTGCTTATCAGTGCCGCGGGACAAGGTTAATACTCAAACTCAATGCATTTATTTCAATTGCAGGCACTATTGAACTGTCAAGGGGTCGGTCAATCAAAAAACTTAAGCTAGATTCCTAAATATAGCTATTCAAAAGCGTAATAGGTTCCTATGGAGAAGAACGAGCAAGAAACTCCATGGACACTCTTTTCAAATTCATTTATTTGCAAATATGGGTAAACAATATGCAGATGTTTAACATTCATGTATTATTTGTGTATCACAGTTTTGGTATCACCATATTTTACGTTTCGGCATGCAAAGTACATAAATAAAGAAAACACAGAAACGAAAACTAAATAAAATAAAATCACGAATGAGATCAATAAAACTTTTAAAATAATGTGTAACAAAATTCTTATTTAAAAATACATTCTATATTCGTAGTTTATCCTGCAAATATTCAGATAAACAACAAAAAAAAAAAGTTTTTTTTGTTGAAAAACATATTCGGCGATGAAGCCTCGATTAAATATTTAGGTGTAGGTGATTGTAAACAAAAACAATCTATTATTTAAAAGAGCCGTTTTATTATTAGGACAAAAATTTTTACCATTATGTCGTTTAATGTTATATTTTTCAAAGAAAGAAATGTTAGATCTTATAAAATAAATAATTTCATAAATGTATATACATGGAAGTGTCAGTAATTTGAGATTTTTAAAATATATTCTTTGTAACTATCTGTTTGTTTACGTTTACAGATAGATCGGACACATATCTTCTGAGCCTTAAAAGCATCATCCTTATGTACAGAATGTCCCCAGAACATTATTCCATATCTTATTATGGATCCCACATAGCCATGGTATGCTGACAGTACAGTCGATGTATCGGCCATTTTAGAAAGCATGCGATTGTTGATTTAATTTTAAGAATAAATTCTCAATATGTGTTTTCCAATTTAGTCTACGTGCGAGACTTTTTATCTGAGTATTTGATGTAAATGTCACTAATCTGTGTAACTCGATTGCAAAATATCATTATGTTGGTTTTATCGAAATTTAATTTTAAATTGTTTGATGTGGTCTATTGTATTATTATTTCTATGACTTCGTTAATATCTTTTTCAAGTGTATTTCTGTCTTTACCGTTAAATACAATGGTGCAATCATCAGCAAAAAGAAATGTTGCTTGGTTTATAATTTTTGGTAAATCATTGATGTAAATAATAAATAGCAGCGGTCCCAATACACTTCCTTGTGGGACTCCTAAGTTCACATACCGGTTTTCTGATATAAAATGAACCTCTTTATTATTTATTTATGGGCATATTCGAGTGATTTGGGTAAACTGTTACTATTGCTAACATATGATTCAATAAGTTTAAGAACATTACCACGAACTCCACACATGGCTAACTTCTGCAAAGTATTTTATGGTTAACACAATCAAATGCTTTACTGAGATCCATGTAGAGTGCACAGACTGTGGTTTTGTTATCAATATTAATCATTACTTTCTGAAGGATTTGTAGACTGCTGTGTTTATGGTTTTATATTTACGGAATCCAGTTTGCTCTTCGGTAAGAAGTTATTGAAATTTATAAAGAAAAATGTATAGTTTGTCGTGAATAACTTTCTCAAAAACTTTAGATAATACTGGAACTAAAGCTATAGGACGGTAACAGGACATTGAAATCAAACTACGAGGGCGGCACTGAAAATTTCGGGAATCAAGGAAGTGACACAACATTACTATTTAAAAATGTATTTATTGCTTTTCGAAGTATTCTCCGCGAACTTTGACACATTTTTTCATACGATGGAACCAATCATTGAAGCAACCATTCCATTCGGAAGTTGGGGTCTCCAAAATGGTCGTTTTGTAAGCGTCCACAGCTTCTTCAGGTGATGAACATCTCTGTCCACGCAATTTATTCTTTATTTTAGGGAAAGTATAGAAATCATTAGGGCTTAGGTCGGGGCTGTACGGCGGATGGTCTAATAATTCTGTGTTTTCTTGCTCTTAAAACTCTTTTGTTCTGTGTGAGGTGTGAGAACTCGCATTTTCGTGATGGAGGATGATGCGGCGGCGGTTGCAGTTCTCTTTACGGAGTTCAGAAGCGACCTGTGGCAAACAAATGCTAGCATACCATTTTGCATTAACCGTTCTTTGTCCCTCAAGAGGAATAGTCGTAACATGGCCGGTTTTGAAGACAAACGTGGCCACCATTTCTTTTGCAACACTCCGTGAACGAACAATTTTTGTTGGCTTTAACTCATTTTCGAACACCCAAACTCGTGACTGGTTTTTTGTTTCGGGTTCGTACGCGTATATCCAGGATTCGTCACCTGATACGATGTTGTATACAGCATTTGAGGATCCTGCGTAGAATTTTCGAGAGTTCTGATGCACCAAGTAACGCGAGCCGCTTTTTGCTCTTCACAGAGCGAATGCGGTATCCATCGGGAAAATAACTTTTTTACACCTAATTGTTCATGCAAGATTATTTGTATTTGACTCATGCCAATGTCTAAAGTTGCCTGGATTTCGCGGTATGTCACATGTCGATCTTCCTCACTCGGCTTACGCACAGCATCAACGTTTTCTTGGGTGACTGTAGTTTTTGGACGACCTTGACGGGGATCATCACTGAGCTTGACATGCCCACGTTGAAATTCAGCAAACCAGCGATAAATTGTGGTTTTGGATGGGGCTTCATCACCAAATGCAGAAATCATCCGGTCAACACACTGCTTTTGTGTTAAACCACTTCGAAAGTCATAATAAATCATCGCTCTTGAATTTTCTCGAGTCAATTCCATTTTCTCAACGACTAAACAAGTTTGACAAAACCTTGTGACAAGACCGAGTTTCTTTTTTCAATTAAAAAGATTTTAATATAACAGGAACAGTGGAAATATTCCATTCCCGATACTTTTAGTGCAGCCCTCGTATTGTTGACAATAAAATATACATGTGCGAACGATGTAGAAAAACGTACACGTTAAAAGCGTCGGTAATAAAAAATAATGAGAGGTTAGCAGTGTCATCGGGTCTCAACTTAAACAAATTATAATTAGTCTTGAAAAAAAACATAGATGGCAGCATAGGTAACCATTATGAAATTAACATTCTTTAGAAGGCGATAAACAGCAGAATTTTGGCTGAAGTAAAATCAGTAAAAATCAAAACTTCCTTGATATATGCTGATTTATTTATTTACACTCATACTGCACGTATTTTCAACAAAAAGCAAACGAATCCTTTAACTTCAATTCGAACCCATAAAATGATAAAAGTAGTCTTCTGTCAATCATTTTGTTTAGAATTCTTTGCAACAGATGGCGTTTTACTCAAAATGTCCTGTGATCACAGTAACCACTTTATCGTTACTAATTTAAATCAAACAACATTTCATCATCTATTAATTTACAAAGAAATATAAAAGAAATCTACTTACATGTTTTTTTTAATCCGGAACTATAAAACTATACAAAAAGGATTGCACGAAACGTTTTAAAATTAGGTCGACTCCTAGATGGCGTTGTAAAACTACAGTCTCTGGCAATAAGTGAGTAGCTGATGCTGCCGTCATCTGTTGAAAATCTGGACGAATTAAAACAAGCCAGCTCAATAGCCAGACTTAGGGAGGTGTCATTTAATTGTATGGGATTGGGTATCTGTATGTAGTATTGTATTATCTGTGGCAGTGTAGCACTAACAATCATGTAAAAGAGGGATTTACTGCGAACTGGGTACCTGCGCGCAGCTGTCTACCCCACACACGTACTGATCGCGCGGGAGAAGTTTAGCAGCATCCTATATGGTCCAGAAACCTACAGATCAATGACCACTGGTCAATTAGGCGGCAGATTTCATGAGCACAATTGATATTCGTCAATGACAGACTTACACTCAATATTTTATTTCTGTATGTACCTATTTGATTTTAAACACTGGATATAAATAATACCAGCCTATTATTGCCCCACTGCAGGGCAAAGGCCTGTTCTCATACAGGAAGGCACGAGCATTGATCACCACGCTTGTTCAAGACGGGTTGGCGATTTCAGATTTATATTAACTATGACTCCAGGTTTCCTCACGATGTTTTTCCTTCACCGATGTCAGTAATTTACAAAAAATCTCAGAAATTACATATGAATTGAAAAAGTGAAATTGGTACTGGCCTGGATTGGAACCCACAACGTGCATGAGAGGCGAGGCTTTAACCACTGAGCCATCACGACATTAAACACGGGAGCTCCTAAAAATTGTTAACAAAATAGATTTTTGACCCACAAGAATATAAATTATGGCAAAAACTATTTATGTTGCATACAACTCACGCCTTCTTCTCATAGGCAGAAACCACAGAACGCCACCTGCTACGATCCTAACATAAACCTGTTTGTCTCGATTCCGTTCATACATCTGGTCATACACGCACGCCGGTTGCGAGTACTATGCACCTGACCTTTCTGAAGAACCTCACTAATAAGGTCACTATAATAATATGTCCTCCTAGGGCGGTCCCTCCCGGCGTTTCCACTCACATTTGTTTGTAATCTGTCTTGTAAATACAATACATTACAATTTGGTCCAAATCAACTCAATTGAATCGCTTTCCTTGTTACTGTTTTAATTCATAAATGTGTTTTCTGGCTACTAACATACCTTCATGCATGTTTTCCTCGAAAGCAGAGGTATATCTATAGTAAACTCACATGTCGTCACTTATAAAATTCTGGCTGCTGCAAGAGCAGAAAACCTCAAACGGCGCAAGTAAAACAACCTTATTGGGAGCTATATGTTTGAGCCGTTTGGGGTTGTAACACTAGGATCTTGGGGTCAGAGTGCTCATCGGCAATTTCGTTACCAGAGGGTTGACCTATTTTTTGCCCAAAAGAATCAGCATCGCCATCCAGCGTGGCAATGCTGCCAGCCTTTTGGACGAATTTTTTGATCTTTCCCCCTTTTTTATTATACATTTGTACACTATATATATATGTAATAGTGTTAGCTTATATACTGTAAATTATTTAAGAAAATTGGTATATCAATACAACATATTCTGGCTAGTGTAAGGATAAAAACCTCGTTGTTAAAAAATCTTTTCTTTCAAACAGCTATCACTCAGTAGTGCTATTCTGTAACCATCGTTCATCACCGTGAAAACTAAGGTGAAGGGAGCGTGGAATGAGCTGTCAGTGCCACTGATGCTAGGGATTGACCAACACATGATGACCGTTTTGCTTGGATGACGAATATTTTCCACGAACTTGTTTTGTTTGCTTTTTGTGTTTGTGTTATTCTTTGTTATTCATATTTACCCCAAATAAATTTATTTAACTTATTTTTCCTTTAGGAGTAGGCCGCATGCACCGTCCCACGAAGCATACGCCTCGCTCCCTACAACTTTGGCTGACAAGGTTCGCGGTCATGCTGAGGATCAAACTCAATGATCCATTGATGAAGGAAGCCGAGCCATTTGGAGATTTTAACAAGCCAGATATGTTTTATGAGGTAGAATTATGTTTCTTATATTATGCTTGTTTTGGTTTAATAAAGCAGTATATTACGGGCCCGCGTGGTAGATGTCGGCCCACTCCCTCTCCGAGGGGAGGCCTGTGTCGCAGCTGCAGAACATTATAAGCTGATTATTATGCTATTATACACGCTAAATTTGAAACCAGTGCGCAAACTGTAACTATGAATTCAGCCTATGATTCTAGACTGGCGTAGAATTTTTTCGTCAGTTATAAAAAAAAAACAATTTCTGTTCACTACATTTTGACCGCGTAGGTATTGCATTATTCTATGAAACAGCAGTTTTTTTTAAACCCACGAAAAATGTCTACGCTAGGGGAAATTTGTGGGGGGAGGAAATGTGGGTGTACGACTATACTTCGGAGATGACCGAATTAGAGCTGAGAGTGGCGCTACATAGGCTTATGGGTACACCTCTGCCGAACCCTTCTGGGATTACAGGCGTGATGTTATAACATACATTTTAGCCTCCACTTAAGTAAGGGGGCTATTTTAAAAATAACATATTGTGGCTTATTCTTACATTCACACTTTCAATTAACTAGTGACCCGATCCTGATTCGCACGGTTTTAACGGCTTGACCAAACATCGACATTTTTTTCATTTTTTTTTCAATTTTGGCAACTTTGTCGATGTCGACTATTCTGCCAGCGTCATGTGGTGACGGCAACGCAGAAAGGTGAGCCGTCGAACTTTGCACTTCGTGGTAGTTCTAGTTATGATTATGTTAGTAGTTGAAAAGACAAGACAATTTTTGTTACTAAATAAAATATTGTTTTCCTTTTCAGTTTTATCCCGACACATACGAGAATCGTACCGGCAGTCTAGTCCCGTTCTCTCTCCGACTATTAGTCGCAGAGCTGCCGGCACACGTCGGCAAACCTGATGAAGCTGTCGACAGACTGTATGCTATGCTCGATACAATACAAGCGGTAAGGTATAACATTATGAAGAATGTTAAAAACTAAATAAAAATTTATTCGAACGAAAAAGTACATTTTACAGAAACTCTGTGTTCGATAACAACTGCATTAATATAGTACTGTGTCGCAGTCATAAACGCTCACTTGCAAAAAGTTGAGACAAAAGCAAAACTAAAATAAATTTAATTTAAAATAAGAACCTAAAATTAAAACGGAACAAAATTTTCACTGTGCAATTTAACGTGATATTGTGTGTTTGTGTGGAATGATTGTGTAGTTTTGTGCGTGGAGTGTTTAACTGTGTGTGTGTGCGTGTGTGTGTGTGTGGGGAGAGAGGTGTCAGTTTGTGCAGGGTGTGTGTGTTTGCGCATGTTAAACATATAAACGGCAAATGGAAAGAGAGTTTAACTTTTACATATGTTTCTAATTCATCATAAGTAAGTGTATGAAGCGACTTATCCGTGATCCTTAGACATTCTCGTAAGGTCAATAGATATATATTGAGCTGTTTATTTACTCGATTATAGAACTGTTATACATCCGGTACGCGGTCGCCACACCAGAACCTTTCGTTCTGCGAGCAATGTGCCTGCCCACTGCCACTTAAGTTTGGCAATAGGGATGATTAATTTTTTTTTTACTGAAAAAAAAAATGTTTGCTAATAGTGCAAAAAACAATAATAAAAAAAGTGTAAATGCTTAAAAAGTTGCCAAGTTATAAACGTTTTAAAATAACTGTTCGACAAAGACAGCACTATCATAGAAGTGACGTCCCGACTATGTAACTTCATACTAGTGCCATACGTAGTCCGTACCGCGCGACAAGGACAGGAATAATCCCCTCCAAAACCTTTTAAAGCGTGTAGTTTCTCATATTTCCATCGATTTTACAGATTTATTCGATTATTTCATTTTACTATGCTTCTACTACTACTACTCTCATTTTAGGAAGCCTGTGTTATTTTTATTTACTTTTGCATGATAATAATACCAGCCCATTATTGGCCCACAGCAGGGCAAAGGCCTTTTATACAGAGAAGGCACGAGTATTGATCATTATGCTTGCTCAAGACGGGATTTCAGACTTATCTATACATATAATACAATAACGAATTCAGAACTGTACATTCAATGTCTTTGAAAAAAAAAACATTTTAATTGCTACGAGTCTGATGCCATTTTTTCTGTTTTTCTGCCGATCAGATTCGAAACACAATCCAATCTTATTATTATTATTCTTTTCAGATGATATCAAACCTTCGCGAAGGTAAATCAGAAGATGGCACTGCCACAATAGCGGAGCAGGACAAAGCAGAGTCTATTCGTCTATGGACGGGCAGAGAGACTAGAGTGATGCATTCTCTAGTCAACTGTGCCATAGCTATGAAGGTAAACAATTTAAACTGTTTTTAATTTTGAGCCCTAATAGGACATTTACTCGGTGAAATGTTAATGGTTGTTTTCCCATGGCAGAACAATTTGGCATCAGTAGTACTATCGAATCATAGAGTTTCAAATAATTAAAAAAATATGCATCAACTCGAAAGCGTATTAAACAATAGTGAACCACTAGACGTAAGACGACGACGAGAAGTTTTAGGATCTCGGTTCGAATTTGTTAAGTTCTTGTTAATGAATTAGGTTTAGGTTCTCTGTTTTTTTTTTTGTTTTTTTTTTTAAAGCCCTTGACTAAAAAGTCGGACACGCCCTCCCGCTCCACCCAGACCGGGAGAAGTCATTCGATGATTTCTAACCCAGAAAGAAAAGTGTTCTTTGGATTAGAATTAGATAAATCATATAATACTTCATACTTCACCGGCAAGTCAAAACAAGTTTTGACTTGCCGGTGTCGTGACGCCGGCAAGTCACGTGTTTGATGTGTGTAGCCAACGCCCTACAACTTCTACGTAACTATATCTTTTGACGTGACTGATCGGTGACATGTCGTTGACGTGACTGACGTGTGTGCATGAACCTTAAGTGATTTGTAGTTCAAGTCTTAGCATAGAGTATGTGGTGGCATCTACATCGCCACTTGTAAACTACGCATCATACTGACGTCACGCAAAATCCTGCATCGCGCAAGCAGATTTAACCGCGCGACTAGCATATACACAACGTCCCGACTTCAATCTTTGGGCAGTTGCCCACACGACTGGCTGTTCGGAGGATCCCCTTTTTCTATGAAGGATGAGTGAACTTTACACCCTGTTCCTCAAACCTCTGTAAGTACACAACACAAACGTCATTAAACAGTAGCCAAGGAGTCTTTCCGGATCTTATTAAACACAGTAAAGAGATCCCATTGTTCAAATCCGGTGATAGTAAAGAGCTCAATAATTATTGGTCCGTGTCAATTCTGCCAGTTCTCAGTAAGGTTTTTGAAAATTTGATGCTCAATCAAATATTACGTCACTTTAATAAAAACTCCATCTTTCATGAACATCAGTACGGTTTCACTAAAGGGCGTTGTACCACTGACGCCGGTGTCACCCTAATAAAGATCATTATTCCTGGGAGGAATCACAAGATGCTGTTGGAATCTTTTGCGACCTCCCTAAGGCGTTCGATTGCATAAACCATGAGACACTTCTGCTGAAACTAGAGCACTATGGGATTATGAACGCAGCTCTTGATTTGCTAAGATCATACCTGAAAAATAGAAAGGTTAAAGTATAAATAAACGGCATAAACTCATAAGGGTCTGAAATGACAATGGGCGTTCCTCAAGGTTCGATATTGGGTCCATTCCTCTTTTTAGTTTACATTAATGATTTACCCCAGTTACTTCAAAATCAACCGAAGATGTTGTTATTTGCAGATGACACTTCATTGATTTTTAAAATAGACCGAAGGTCACAAAATCTTGACGACGTGAATAACTCTATTCTTCAGGTCCAAGATTGGTTTACGGTAAATAATTTGGTACTAAATGAGAAAAAAAAACAAATACATTCGATTTAAATTACCTAATTTTAGAAGTAGCGAATGTGACATCATATTGAATGGAGAAAAACTGAAATTTATTAATCAGACGGTTTTCCTAGGAATCACGCTAGACGAGAAGTTACAATAGGGACCTCATATAACATCTCTCGCGGGGTGACTAAGCTCGGCCGCGTATGCATTTAGAAAGATAAGACAGTTAACAGACGTAGAAACCGCGCGTTTGGTTTATTTTAGCTACTTCCGCAGCATTATGTCATACGGCATTTTAATGTGGGGTCGGGCTGCGGACATTGAATCCATTTTTATTTTGCAAAATAGAGCTGATAGAGCCATTTACAATCTACGTCGCCGCGAATCTCTTAGGGTACTATTTAGGAAGATTAATGTAATGACGGTACCTTGCCAGTTCATTTATGAAAATATGTATTATGTATGTAAGAAAAAATCTGCACTTTTTAAATAAAATAAGTGATAGACATAATATTAACACTAGAAATAAAAATTAAATAGATCAACCATTTTGCAGACTATAAAGTACATACATCTTTTATGAGGTACTGTATTAAATGTTACTCGTACAACAAAATACCTTGTGATATATTGCAATTAAATGAATGAAAGTTTAAAAATCATGTTAAAAGTACACTTAGTATACACGCATATTACAAATTAGAGTATTATATCCTAGATAAGAATGCTTGGAAACTGCTGGTCCTGCTCCATAGGAAAATCTAGAGGCTGGACAAAATCATACTAGTTGCTTATAGAATTGTATAATTTGTTATTTTTACTTTACTCACACACTGACTTATTAATAGACTAGTTAAAGTTTTAGGAAACTCATATACTTTCGCAATGTTTGTAAAAATGTGAACACAATGTACCTCAAGTGATCGATTTATCTGTCTTTGCTTATTTTAAATCATTTTTACCTATTTGTGGTATAGTATTTTTATTTTGGGTGCATCGTCTTCGCATATAAAATATAATTAATGTACACAAAATATTGTTTAATATTTTAAAAGAGTAACGGTGGAGTTTCTTGCCCCTTCTTCTCCATACGAAAGTACCTTTTGGAAGGGGCGCCTAGAATCAATTCTATTTCAATGAAAATGTTGACGTTCAAAAGTGCCTTTTAGTGCCTATTTGAAATAAATGCTTTGACTTTGACTTTGAATTTCAGCAACTCCAACAGTATTTCAAATGTCAATTAATTAGTTGTGGTGTGGAGCAGGACCAGCATTAAACCAGGCATTTTTATCAGTGATGTAATCTAACTAATAATATGCCTGCCTGCACAGTGTGCGTTTTGCAAAGGATTTGAATTTCGTCTCATTCAGTTGAAGTATGGGTATACTTCAACTGAATGAGACCCCCCAACGACGCAGGGGTGCTCTGAGTCATGTACTGAATCCATAGACACACCCTGTATAGACTACAAGTCCAGGTTTTCTTCCGATGGTTTTTCTTCACCGATGTCAGTAATGTCCAAACTCTTTCTCACCCATTAGATAATTTAAATTGAATTTCATCAGTCCTTGAGACCGAGGCTCCTAGACCCATAAACGTTTCATCTGGCATCGTTATTGACAGGTTTATATAATGTGGATCTCCATCGCCATCCGGGAAATATAACCATTAAGTTCCATAGCCTTCACCGTGCTCACTTTTAATTTTTTTTTTTTCACGGTAGAATTGTTAAATAATACAGTTTTTAACAACCTTATTTACGACTCACCATAGGTGGCACCTATTACGTTAGGCAGACACTACATAGTGCCGCCATTACTTAAATTCGGACGTAATTAAACTCCGCTAGAATATTCGTGTTTTGTAAGATTGAACCAGTGGTGCATCCATGCATACGTCCTACTTGGAACAGCTTCATGGGACTCCGCTATTAAGTCAGAACGTAACAGACTTATTGTCATACTTTTGGGCTGGAGGACCCCAATTCCCTTCCTTCGTCCCTCCTGGGAAAAGGTTGCGAGAATTTGTCCTAAAACTACGTCATAACTAAATAAATTCCTTGCCTAAATACTTGGGACTTCTACTTGTGCCGGAACTTGTGACGACATCCCTTACAAGTTTTAAATATTCATAATATCCAAAATAATGTCTTGTATGTATTGTAGCTGTCTTGTGTGGATCAGAAGTTTGCGGCACAAAAAGAATAATTGAGAGGCAATCATCGCATGCAGCTGAGTTGAGAATGCTAAGAGGGATGTGTAGTTTTACTGGAATGGATACGAGTTGTAGGTCGTAGGTGCGAAACGAGATAGGCGCTTTACTTTGTGTAAATTATTTCAACACCAATGCTCTCAAAACGGCGATGGAAAACATCGTGAGGAAACCGGCAAACCGGCGCATGTCTTAGAACCAAAAATTCTAAGACATGTGACATCTACCAAACCGCACTGGAACCGCGTGGTGGATTACGGCCCACTCCCTCTTACAGAAAGGAGGCCTGTGTCCCAGCAGTGGGCCCATAATAGGCTGATAAGGCATAGGAATTGATAGAATAAGAAATAAGTTCTTATTTAGGAAGTCTGAAAGTGGCACCGGTAACAGAAAAGTTTTGTGGAAATCGGGTGTCATGGTATGTATGGGCTTGTGATACGGAGTAATGAGCCAAATGTCGTGAGGAAGGTTTTGAGTATGAATTTCGATGGCTATAAGACTAGTGGAAGACTGAAGAAACGATGGATGGACTGTGGGAATGATGATATGGCCCTTTCTATAAGGAAGTACAATACATGTTGCCCCTGACCCAATGAAATTGGGAATATTGCAGGAAAATGATGATGAGGACATATTTCACATTGGAAAAATCAAATAACACTTTGTTAGATCTGGAAATCGATCTGGATAGCGCTTAAAAGAAAAGTTGGCGTTGTTGGATGTCGGTAAAGATGCCTCAAAGAATTTTCAGTTTTTCTTCAAAAGATTCGGGAGAGAACTGAGTGAGAACTTGAAAGAGATGAGACCTCTAGAGAGAAATCCAGAACCAAATATTACAAGAACCAAGTCCAGACTACTGAACTCCAGAACAGCGAAACTACTTTCTTTCCGACAATGTTACTACAAAAAAGTCACTTTACTTAAAAAAACTTAGTATTAATAAACGAATGAGTGTCAATCTTCTGCGGAAAATCTTAACACCGCGATTCTGAAAATGACGACATTTGCTCAACGTTATCTACCGATTACTTACACCACTGTAAGACTCGCTCTTCATACAATAAACATTTTAAATCAAACTGGACCCAATTTGGTAAAAAAAAAGGTGTTATGATTTAAACTAATAAATAATTATCTAACATTGCATTCTCTAGCACTCAGAAGTCCAGAACACTACATCATTATTATTTTACATTATCACCACTTTTTATTTGAAATTCTTTTACGCCACTAATCAACCGCCAATCTAAAGCGATTTTTATAACAATAATTAACATTACTTTTTTAAATAACACAGTTAACTTAATGCGGTTTTGTTTAATAGAGGTACGGCAACTGTATACACATATATATTCGTTTGGCTGCTGAGACCAAAACTACAAACGTATACATGAAAGTTTTATTAAAATGTGTCTGTTTTTAGTAAATTGTGATGTCCAACCGACTTCCACGCGAACGAAGTCGCGGGCAGACGCTAGTACCATATATAATGTATAAATGTTAGCTGCTGGTTCAGCATTCAGTTGCTAATCAAAAGTCTTTATACCGGTACCGGTTTTAGTGGATTACCTATATTGTATGTAAACTTTTCGGAAAATCCATAAATTATGGTGAACATCACATTAAAATCCCTTGCGTAGTTATGAAGAACAACGCGCGCGGTCCGACAGACAGACACGAAAAGCAGCTTTATAGTATCGGTTGTTATTGAAATTAAACACAGAAAAGTGTTTTTAATATCCAAGAATTTGGCTTTATTTCAAAGATATAATTTTTCTGTGTTATATTTCAATGTTAAGCATCCGCCTCTAAAAAAAATTATTGCTGACATGTATAATTTAACCGTAAATAATTATAAAGTACTGTGAAATAATACTTTTTTCAGGACTACAGACAAGCAGCCAGAATCCTGCTCACATTACAACAGCAGGCTTCATCAGCAGGACAACGTCGGGCCATCTGCAGCGCCTTGTGTAGGCTGTGGCTGTTAGCAGGACATGTGAGAGCCGCCATGTCCTGCCTAGACATCGCTCGGGAGGCGAGGCATCATATGTGAGTATGTTACCATCAGCAGGGCGTGACATCTGCAGCGCCTTGTGTAGGCTGTGGCTGTTAGCAGGACATGTGAGAGCCGCCATGTCCTGCCTAGACATCGCTCGGGAGGCGAGGCATCATATGTGAGTATGTTACCATCAGCAGGGCGTGACATCTGCAGCGCCTTGTGTAGGCTGTGGCTGTTAGCAGGACATGTGAGAGCCGCCATGTCCTGCCTAGACATCGCTCGGGAGGCGAGGCATCATATGTGAGTATGTTACCATCAGCAGGGCGTGACATCTGCAGCGCCTTGTGTAGGCTGTGGCTGTTAGCAGGACATGTGAGAGCCGCCATGTCCTGCCTAGACATCGCTCGGGAGGCGAGGCATCATATGTGAGTATGTTACAATCAGCAGGGCGTGACATCTGCAGCGCCTTGTGTAGGCTGTGGCTGTTAGCAGGACATGTGAGAGCCGCCATGTCCTGCCCAGACATCGCTCGGGAGGCGAGGCAATTAAATGTGAGTACAAAGTGCGTTATCAGACAACGACGGGCGATCAGCACTAGCGAATATAATTATTTGAAATATTCCGCCATTCAGCAGATATTAAATAATTTTCGATCTCTCAGCTAGTCATATTCAGTCTATCATCAGGACATATTCGATCAGTCAGCAGGACATATTCAATTACTTAACAGGACGTTTTTGACCAGTCAGCAGGACGTGTTTCTACAATCAGCAAGACAGTTGTAAGCTGCAATACTTAAGTCCACATACATAATTAATTATTCTTTAGCATCTCTGTAGACATGAAACTGTTTGTCCCAAAATTCCACTACGGATAAATATTATAAAATGTAAAATCTTATTATTTTTATCTAATTCCCCCAGATGCCCTACGCCTGATGTCCGTGAATACGTGGACCTGGGTCTGATCGATATAGCACATGGGAAGTACCAGGAGGCCTACAATAACTTCGCGAGAGCAGCTGATCAGGAACCCACTAATATTATGGTGAGAAAAGTCATGGTAGTTTTTAAATACCAATTGGTAAATTATTTAGCAAAGAAAGAAATAATTCTGCACAAATAATACACACATCATAAAATAAACATAAAAAACACCAAATCCAAAGTAGCCTAAAACCTACAATTCAACAAAATGAGAGATACAGATATTATTACATTTCCCTCCTTTGGGGTTTCTCCACAGTCGATTAACAGCAGGAAGCAAAGTAGTATACTGTGAAAAGCTTTTCTGTAAAAAGGGAAATGTCAACTTTCGTTACTACATAGTTTATCGTGACCAGTAAAATCAATCAATTGTCACGGTAGCTTAACCTTTTAAGCAAAATATGAAATTATTATATTTATTTGATGCTTCCCACGTACAAGAGTAGACTAGAAACTAGAGTATAGTTGTTTTATCATCAATACAACCCTCTAAGTTCATATAATCCTATTGATTCCTATTACAAGGATGTTTTGGCGCTTGACCAATATCGGAACTAACGCCGCCATCTTGTTTTTTTTTCTACAACAGCGCCCCCTGTCAATGTCATTCAAGCTTAAAAGATCCTTATACGGACTATACAAGGATCTTTTACGCTTGAATGACATGAAGAAATGACGAAATGTGGGTAGGTAGGTACACCTTGTAACATAATAGTGGTTCCTATCTACAAAAAAGGATGAAAGTAGACTTGGAATAGAAAATTTAATGGGTGAGATAAAAAATACAGGTGGGACTATAAAAACACGGTTTATACGACACTGAAGTTAATATAGAAGGCTTGAATTGAAGTCCGGAGGAGGAGGATGAAGATTTTACGTAGATTGGCTTCGTGAAGGAAAGAAGAGGAGGTGGAGAAAAAGGGTATTCAGGTGTCGAAGGGACACTTTAGTGCCAGTATCCTTCGACAAAGCTCGACGAGTCTCCAGGCAGAAGATATAGAAGAGTGCAGACGTAGAATTGATGGATGAACAGATGGTTTGTTCCCCAATCCAGAATGAAATCCAGGCAGATGGTTAGTGAAACAGGCCCGGACGCCGAATCCCCATCAAATGCTTCAGCCTTTTCTTTTATAGGCAAAATATTCCTTTTCCAGAATTAATTTTATACGATTTTTTTGAAGTTTTCAAAATTGGTTTTTCTTCATTCTGACATCTCATCTGCCAGTCATATAACCAGCCTGTGTGTTCGGCCAAGATGTATTAAAACCTCCACGATCGAGTCTGAGCGTGTCCTTATTAATTATTTTAGATGTCGAAATTCAGTTAATAATCGGTAATATAGAAAATACAATATTTCAGCAAGGTTGAATTGATATAATTGACTGCCTCGTTGGTCTAGTGGTCGCAATCGCTACTGCTGAGCATGAGGTCCTGGGTTCGATCCCCAGGTCGGGCAACTTGTTATTGGGTTTTTCTATCTGGAATTTCTCAGTAGCAGCCCGGAGTCTGGATTTGTGCCCGGTTGATGGCAATAGGCTCGCCCCCTATTACATGGGACTTAAAAAAAACATAACTGGCGAAATGTGGGTGTACTTATAGGTACACCTCTGCCCAACCCTTCGGGGATACAAGGCGTGATGTTATGTTATGTTTTTATGTTATGTTGAATTGATAAAAATAATTCAAGTTATATACCAGTTTGACAATTGACTTGTGTCAATTGTCAAACTGGTTACTGTTCCTCTTTTTACAAAAAGTTTATCTCTCAGAAAAATCAATCAATAAAAATCAAAAATCAACAATCATCCGTCTTAAGAATTTTCGATCAGGTCACGTGTCCTCACGCGAGTTTAACTATTTTTACCCATTACAAAAAAATTGTACAACGTCGCTAAAGAAGTTTTCACTTAAAAAATTGACCATAATGAAAATAGTAGAACATGGGAGCATCTGCAGCAGAAATAGGTGAAAAAGCTGTATCTCAGCATACAGCGCTATACCTCTCTGATAATAATAGACAGAAAAATTCTTAGCCAACGAGTAATCAAGTAGACGGGGAACTTCTTCAGAAGCTCGACATATCTATACAAAGTTTTTTATTTAATGAATGTAATTAGGAACTTTTTTTTTAACATGTCACCTCGCGCCCCAAAGCACGTGCCTAGTTTACCCTTAGGATGATCCGCTACTGGCCAACATTTACATTTTCATCATTATCATGTTTTTATTAAAATAGAGAAATTTATTACACTTAATGAGTTGTAGAATGCGGATGGGAGTGAGTAAGTCGGTGCGTGTGTGTGTGTGATGTGTTGATATATGTTGAGAAGGTAGTAAAAATCATAACGTCTTCAGATTTAAAATTGCCTAAATGAAACCTGGTTGCGCTGGTACGATTAAGTTTTTCAGACTTATCATAATAGTGTCAAAAACGAGTCCACGTATCACAGGTCAGATTCCCTCAGTCGTCAGTTTCGTTGATTCGTCGTAGGTTCCCTGATTGGTCCGTTTTGCCTATTAGACAGCTGCGTCAAATCGGCATTTTCCAGTATTTGCCAGTTTTCGTCGATTCGTCAGATTGGTACACTCAGGGAAAAAGTTTTACGTGTTGAATAAACACACGTGGATAATTAAATCCACTTTAAGGATTACTTAACCATAATAAAATCCAACTTCAGTTTTTATTTTTAACATAACATAATAATAATGTAGGTTATATAACAAATAATTTATTTATTTATTTATTTATTCACTCTAAACATACAAATATCCTTACAGGCTAGACCCAATACGATATTGTAGTACACTGAAAATTTAAATAGTTCCACTGTTTTAAACATAGCTAATTCTAAAGGTAGCTGTTCTTGTAAATTCACCCAATGTGCAACAGAATATGTCCAAGTCAACAGCAATGAGGTTGAGAGTGCGGAGTGCACTCGTGAGCGGCGCCTCGCACAGTAAGTTAGTTCGCGCGCGCGGTTCGGCCAGCAACCGCGGCTGACGACGACGACTCACATACCCGTCCGGCACTACTAGCTCCACCCTTCGCAATATAACAGCATTGTGTATCTTCCCTCTAATTACTTTAAAGATATAAGTCACTAGTGTGAGTTGCCTCCTGACCCTCAGTTCATTATATCCGACCATACCCAAGACAAATAGAGTTGGATACATCAATTGATAAAATGGATAAACCCCGTATTCCTTCATGTATTTGAACCTAATAAATTTATTTTGTACTCGCTCCAACATGAGACTATACTTAGTTTCATGTGGAGCCCAGATACCTGCATTACATTCTAGTTGGCTTCTTACTAAAGCATTATATAATGCCATTATAGCTTTAATATTTGTGAAGTTTTTAACCATTCTAAGCACAAATCCTAGGTTTCTATATGCTTTTTTGCATACCTTAACTATATGATCACGAAACGTGAGACCAGTGGTGAAACGAACTCCCAGGTCCCTCACTTGAGTGACCCTATCCATCGGCACCCCGTCCACCGTATAAGTATATGTGATGGGTGTATGTGCGCGCGAAAAACTTATGATCACACACTTAGATGTGTTAAACTGCAGGAGATTACTCTTGCTCCAAGCTACTACTCTGACTATATCTCTCTGCAGTCTTTCGCAGTCATTCAGGTTTGTGATGGGGAGATAAAGCTTGAGGTCATCGGCAAACAGTAAGCACTTAGCATCTTGTACAACGTTTGGTAGGTCGTTAATCATTAAGAGAAACTCCAGAGGCCCTAGATTAGTTCCTTGGCTTACCCCAGATCTAGTGTAATATGCGTTTGATTGATATCCAGCAAAGTCAACATACTGTTGCCTGTTACTTATATAACTTGCAAAAAACTTAAGTAAATGCGGGGTGAAACCGACCCCTGCTAATTTTTTCAGTAACACGTCATTGTCGACTAAATCAAACGCTTTTCTAAAATCTAAATATGCAGCATCGGTTTGTCCTCCACTGTCTACTACCGGTACTACATCTGCCATGTAGTTGAGTAAATTACTTGTTGTATTTCTAGTTGGCCGAAATCCATGCTGCACGTCTGTAAGTTGCGATTTGACTTGCTCAAAAACGCTCCTATGAATAGCCGATTCTAATACTTTAGCCATTGATGACAATACTGCAACCGGTCTGTATTCTTCAACTTTAGTTCCCGAACCTCCCTTCGGCACCGGTATGACCCGGGTAATCTTCCACATCTCGGGAAACACAGCTGATTTAAGGCAAAGATTGTAGATGTGCAACAGCGGTCTCGCTAATTCCATTCGACAATCCCTAAAAATGTACGGCGGAATACCATCAGGCCCTGACGATTTCTTCGGCTTAAGTTTCAGCAGGGCGCGTACCACGTCATCAAACTCCAGTCTATCAAGATGAACCCACCCTGCTCCGTTTTGACTGCCCGCTTCCACTATCGCCACATAATGTTAGAACATAACTTGTAACATTAGGTACCTAACTGAAACCTGAATATAATACTTAACCACATATCGTAAAATCAAATAAAATAAAATAGAGTAAATTAAATGGAAGTGAATATGATCGAACCATTTAAAATATCTCTGATTTCAATTTATTCATTATTTTTAAAATCTTTCTATTCCAATTTATGAGATCTTTTTTTTTCTCTTGCGTTCGCTTAAATAAATAGGTTTGGTTGTCTAATTTTAAAATGGGGGTTCCTTTGCCCAATTTTTATTTGTTAATCCGATTGTACCATGCTTCAACCATGTTAATAGTGTGATGGTGGCGTTCTTGGTAACAGCTTAAGTAATTAATATAAGTTTTCATCCAGGTATCTGTGACGTATGTGGTATACTGATTGTACAATCGCGAGCAAAAGTGTGGAATCACCTACTTGTGATTTGCTACGAGCGATCTTAAGAATTAAATGACTAATGGAGGTTAATGAAAATGGTACCATTTTAAAAATTATACTGTAACCTTTAAATAAATACCATTTTCATTTAAATTCGATGCGTATTTTAGGTGATATCCTGGTTTAAGTGAAGGAGTAAGGAAAAAGTGAAAGAATAGGGAAATGGGGATCTGGAAATAAAAAATAACGAAAAATCTTAATTGTTCTTGATTATTTGTATTCAATATTTTGTTTTTCCTACTCTAGCCCTTATAAAAGCTCGAAGATGATTCCTCATGGACCTATCAGCTTCCTGATAGAATCTTGTGTGATACTTGTTTGAAAGTATCCCTCTATCAAAGCCGATTTCATCTCATCAGCACTCGAAGGAGCTGGATTTCTGGATCGAACCCTCCTTTTCAGCTCATCCCACAAGTGATCAATGGGATTCATGTCGGGGCTGAGCGCTGGCCAGTCTAATGTGGCGATACCGACTTCACCTAGGAATTCAGCTGTGGCACGTGCAGTGTGACAATGGGCGTTATCAGGATGAAGTTATTACCGACATATCCCGCATCAGGATCGACATGTTCCAGCAGAATGTCGGAGATATATCGGTCTGAAGTTAGACCACCTCCTCGTCCCCCACCACCGTAATCTACCCCGGTCACCGGGGAGAGTGGAACCGGCGAGAGATGTCGTGCGGTGTCCCACAGGGATCGGTCCTGGGGCCGCTTCTGTGGGATATCGGTTACGACTGGGTGCTGCGCGCCGACCTCCCGAATGGCGTCAGCGTGGTGTGCTACGCTGACGACACGCTGGTCCTGGCACAGGGGAGGTCGCACCAGGAGGCGGCCGTACAAGCGACACTCGGGGTTGCGACAATCGTCGAGAGGATCCGGCAGTTGGGACTCGAAGTGGCCCTGCACAAGTCCGAGGCCATGTGTTTTCATGGTCCTCGGAACGCGCCACTGTCGGGTTCCCAGATAACGGCGGGAGGGGTTCACATCGGCGTCGAGTCGACGATGAAGTACCTGGGACTCGTCCTCGACAGCCGGTGGAACTTCGTGGAGCATTTCCGACGTTTGGCTCCCAGACTGGAGCGGGCTGGGGCTGCCTTGAGGCGGCTCCTGTCCAATCTAGGGGGTCCAAACGCCTCCTGCCGGAGGCTCTACGCGGGAGTCGTGCGGTCCATGGCTCTTTACGGGGCACCGGTGTGGGCGCGTTCTTTGAGGCGCCGACCGGCCCGCAGGTTGAACGCGTCCCAAAGGGTCATGGCCATCCGGCTGGTCCGGGGATACCGCACGGTCTCATGCGAGGCGGCGAGCCTCCTTGCCGGATTGCCGCCATGGGATCTGGAGGCAAAAGCCCTCGCGCACGTATGGGAGTGGCGCGAGGAGGCAAAACGCCGGGGTGTAACTCCGCTGCCGCGAGAAATCACGGTACAGCGGACAGAGCTCCGGCGGGATCTCATGGCGACATGGAGGGTGCGATTGTCGCAACCCAGTGCTGGGCACGCCACAATAGCGGCGGTAAGTCCCCTCTTTGAGGAGTGGTTGGAGAGGCGCCACGGCGTCCTCACCTTCCGCCTGACACAGGTCCTCACCGGACACGGTTGTTTCGGGAGGTTCCTGTTTCGCATAAGGCGGGAGGAAACGCCCGGGTGTCACCATTGTGTGGATCGCCCGGAGGACACGGTGGAGCATACGGTGGAGGTATGCCCAGCTTGGGCGGAGCACCGCAGTGTCCTCGCGGAGGCGATTGGCGGCGGCGATCTCTCGCGTCCGGCCCTGGTCCAGGCCATGGTACGGAGCGAGAGAGAATGGAAAGCCGTCACCTCCTTCTGCGAAGCAGTAATGCTCGCGAAGGAGGAGGCGGAGCGGGTGAGGGAGAGAGCCTTGCGCCCTCACGCCCCGACTCCCGACGCCCAGGGCGTCGGGAGTCGCCTGCAGATTCCCGGCCACCGTAGGCGCGGGCTTGCGGACGGCGAGCAATGGGTAGCTCGCCGCCGGTAAGGACCAGGCCCGGGTCGACGGCGCGTTGTGTTCCACGCGCGCCTCAAAGAGATGTCAGCACAAAGTGACGGGGTCCGGTAGGGCCGACGCCTCAGGGTCGCGGGTTATTCTACAGAGAAAACCGTGGCCCTGGCACAGGCAACTGAAGGAACACGGGTGGGTTTTAGTCAGTAAAAGTCTGACACGCCCTCCCGCTCCACCCAGAGCGGGAGAAGTCATTTGATGATTTCCCACCCAAAAAAAAAAAAAAAAGGCTACTGTTTCAGCGAAACAATCGCTCTCCAGGCCGCTTGTAGACTGGGCACGCCACAGTAGCGCAATGGGTAGCTCACCGTCCGGTTAGGACCTGGCCCGGGTCGACGGCGAGTCGTGTTCCACGCGCGCCTCAAAGAGATGTCAGCACAAAATGACGGGGTCCGATAGGGCCGACGCCTCAGGGTCGCGGGTAATTCGAAAGAGATAACCGTGGCCCTGGCACAGGCAACTGAACGAACACGGGCGGGTTTTAGTCAGTAAAAGTCTGACACGCCCTCCCGCTCCACCGAGAGCGGGAGACGTCGTTTGATGATTTCCCACCCAAAAAAAAAGGCCGCTTGTAGACCCGGCCTCTTCGGTCGCTACCGTGCGAGCACATTCTACTCTCGTCTAAGAACATAGTCATTTAGTTCTTAAGATCGCTCGTAGCAAATCACAAGTAGGTGATTCCATAGTTTTGCTCGCGAGTGTAGTCGGTCACAAAGACCCATTAAAAAACAAAATCTTTTAAAATTAAATCATTCCCTTAGAAAAGAACGTGTTATTCTTTCCAAAAGTTTAAAGAGTTGCACTGTTGCGTTAAATGAGTGTAGGGGAAAGTATGATATTGATACTAAGCTTCTTTATAATGATATTCTACACAAGGAGCACTTGCTGAAGGATATTTTTGAGAAATATGTGACATCACAGCAACAACTGAGTGAGCGATTGTTTGAGGCTGGGGAATTACTAGAATTGGTGAAAGGCGATGCTGAGAGATATGAGTCTCTGACCAATAATCTATCATGCAGCTGTGCCAACCAACCACCACCTCCTCAGCCTGAGCTTGACTTATCTCCACCGGTGTTGGCTCTTCCAGCAGAGCCCCGTGTTAATACAAAGAAAAATAAGTCCATATTCTTTTGTGACGAAATAGGCTCAGGCTTTGGAAAAATGTTACACAATTACCTAAGCCATAGTTTTACCAACCATAGTTTTCATAACATACGTTTTGAACAAATGATTAAAAGAATAGCAAATACAAACCTAGATAATTATTCTACAATGGTTTTGCTATTAGGTAATAGTACCGGTATTACCAGAAAGGACATAGTGGATGGTGTGGACACCTTATTAAAGCTAAATATAGGGAAGCTAATGTTGTGTGCTTTACCTTATTCTGATACTTTATCAGATAATGAAAACAATTATATTCATAAGTTGAATAATACTATACACATGCTGACATGTTGTCAATGACAACATGTCAGCATGTTGCAGCAAAAAACAATAATTTGTCACTATGACAACTTGTCATAGTGACAAATTATTGTTTTTTGACACTAACAAGTTTGTTAGTAGTTTTAAGTTAACTCAGAGAAGTTTATCTCTGTCTTGGAAATGTAGACATATGATTGCTATGTTGATAGCATATAACATTAATGAGGTTATAGCTAATATAACAAATTGTAGGAGTCTGATTGACGAGTCTGTGTTGTCTGCTTATTCTAACAACATAGTGAGCAATCATGAATCGTCATGTTGTACGAAGGAGGAACCACCTATAAAACCAACATCCTTGGAGGCTACTACTAGTCAGGAAAGGTGTTCTCTTCCTTATGGAACTGAAAAGGGCATTCTAGACTCTTCAAAAATTGTAGTTGTGGAGGTCACTCCGGATAACTTTTTAAACTAGTTAGTAAGACAACAGAAGTTACCCCTACAAATAACCAATTATTATTAGACAATAGTAATAAAGTATCTTCTGGCAATTTAACTCATAATGATAAGAAACCAAAGGGAGTGCAACACACTTTAAAATTACTTAATCAGAATATTCAAGGTTGCTCTTCCAAATTACTAGAAATAGAATTGTTTTTGGAAAATACCAAGTTTGATGTTTGCCAACAGATGTTTAACAGAACATTGGTTAAAAGATTATCAAGTACGGTCAATTAACTATGAAAATTATTGTGTAGTTAGCCATTTCAGCCGAAAACGTATGATACATGGCGGGTCATTAATTTTAGTTAAAAACACAATTAAATCTAAAGAACGAAAAGACATCACTGGTCTGTCTGTTGAACACATCATTGAATTGTCCTGTGTTGAGCTTGATAAGCATGTGATAGTATGCGTATACAGACCTCCAGGTTACCAGAATCTATGTGTGTTTGAATCAGTAATGGAAGATGTGCTGAAGAAACTTAGTGCTAGTAGTAAGTCAATAATCGTATGTGGTGATTTCAATATTAATTTATTAGAAAATAACTTGAATACTGTCAGATTATTAAGTCTTTTTGGGTCATTTGATTTATCAAATGTTTTTATTGAACCAACCCGAGTGACAGCTTCTTCTGCCACTTGCATAGATAATATTTTTTGTAACTGCGATTACTTACACAAACAAATTGTAAATATGCTGTCATCTGATCACAGTGGACAAACAGTAACATTTTGCTCATACATGCCTATACAAAAAATTCAAATAAGGTTTAGGCCAATTACATGTAAAAATTTAGAGAAATTAAATAACTCTTTGGCCAGTAAATTATTTGTTCAAAGTTTTTATAATTTATGTGACCCAAATGAGTTCTATGCCGAGTTCTTTTCACTATTAAACACACAATTTAATGAAATTTTTCCACTTAAAACCAAAAGTATTTACACAAAGTTCTTATTTAGTGATTGGACGACTCCAGGTATTCGTAAAAGCAGGGGAAAACTTTTTGAACTTTAAGGTCTAAAGCAACATATGAATAATATAAGCTTTAATATGTATGTTGCAAAATATTCTAAAATTTTTAAAAATGTGTGCAAAGTTGCTAAAGCTCTTTATATTAGCAATAAAATAAAATCAGCCGATGATAAAATAAAAACTACCTGGCAAATAATAAATACCGAAACAGGTAGGAAAAAACAGCGTAATACTGAATTTAATTTAAAAACTGCACATGGCCCTATCAACTCAGATCTAGAAGTAGCTCAGTCATTTGAAAACTTTTTTGCTAATATTCCCTTAAAAACTACTGAAGCTTTAAATTCCTAACCCGAGTTCTCTGCTGCCTTACTTAGAAAGAATGTAAATGCATGCCCTTTGGAGTTTAGGTTTCAACATACAAACCCCCAGGCTGTAATAAAAGCTTTTAAAGATCTTAAAATTAAATCAACAGAAGATCTCTGGGGAATGTCTGTAAAAGTCTGTAGAACTTTCATCGAAACCATTGCGCCCTATTTAGCTGTCATATTTAACACCAGTGTAGACCAAGGTGTCTTTCCGGATCTCATGAAACACAGTAAAGTAGTTCCTTTGTTCAAATCCGGTGATAGTAAAGAACTCAACAATTATAGGCCTGTATCAATTCTACCAGTTCTCAGTAAGGTGTTTGAAAAGTTGATGCTCAATCAAATGGTACGTCACTTTAATAAAAACTCCGTAGAAAGATAGAAAGGTTAAAGTTCAAGTAAACGGCATAAACTCATTAGGGTATGAAATGGAAATGGGCGTTCCTCAAGGTTCGATATTGGGTCCATTCCTCTTCTTAGTTTACATTAATGATTTACCTCAAGTACTTCAAAATCAACCGAAGATGGTGTTATTTGCAGATGACACATCATTAATCTTTAAAATAGACCGACGGTCACAAAATCTGGACGACGTGAATAACTCGATTCTTCAAGTCCAAGATTGGTTTACGGTAAATAATTTTGTACTAAATGAAAAAAAAACCAAATGCATTAGATTTAAATTACCTAATGTTAGACGTAGCGAATGTGACATCATATTGAATGGAGAAAAACTGGAATTTATTAATCAGACGGTTTTCCTAGGAATCACGCTGGACGAGAAATTACAATGGGGACCACATATAACATCTCTTGCGGGGCGGCTAAGCTCTGCCGCTTATGCTGTTAGAAAGATAAGACAGTTAACAGATGTAGAAACCGCGCGTTTGGTCTATTTTAGCTACTTCCACAGCATTATGTCTTATGGCATTTTACTGTGGGGTCGGGCTGCTGACATTGAATCCATTTTTATTTTGCAAAAGAGAGCTGTCAGAGCCATATACAATCTTCCTCGTCGCGAATCTCTCAGGGAACTATTTAAAGGGATTAATATTATGACAGTACCTTGCCAATTCATTTATGAAAATATTATGTATGTAAGAAAAAATCTACATCTTTTTAATAAAATAAGTGATAGACATAATTTGAATACTAGAAATAAAGATAAAATAGATCAACCATTTTTCAGATTAGCTAAAGTACATACATCATTTATGGGGTACTGTGTTAAATGTTATAACAAAATACCTTGTGATATATTGCAATTAAATGAAAGAAAATTTAAAATTCGTATAAAAAGTACACTTTGCAGACAAGCTTATTACAAATTAGAGGACTATATACAAGATAAGAATGCTTGGAAACATGATGATCTAGCTCCATAGGACAATCCCGTCTAGACAAAATCACACTGGTTGCTAATTTAATTTTTCATTTTTATTTTTTTTACTTACTCACACACTGACTTATTCCTAGTTAATATTTTAGGAAAGTCATATATTTTTACAGTGTTTGTAAATATGTGAGCACAATGTACCTATCGCGTCATTCATTTATCTGCCTTTGCTATATTTTTAGTTCTTCTTACCACTTGTGGTATAGTATTTTTATTCTTGGTGCATCGTCTTCACATATAAAAATATAATTAATGTATACAAATATTGTAAAATATTTTAAAAGAGTAACGGTGGAGTTTCTTGCCACTTCTTCTCCATACGAAACTACTTTTTGGAAGTGGCGCCTAGAATCAGTTATATTTTTATTGTAATTTTTGACGTTCAAAAGTGCCATTTTATGGGACTATTTGAAATAAATGCTTTGACTTTGACTTTAGTTTACACTATGTGGTATTTTTTCTTTAATCGTCATCCAACCATCAGGAATATATTTCTTTGGCAATTATGCCAAAGCAGAAATAGTTCCAAAGTACCTAACGTCCACACTCGTGAGTTATTTTCAACTCTTTTGCTTTTCGCAGAAGGCATTGTTGGTAGTGGAAGAAACATCTCATAACGAGAGCTGAAGGGAATACAGCCTCCAATGCATTAATTGCTCATTCATAATCAGAATGTATTTTTTGGGGTTTTAAGTAGGGATTTTTTTATTGTGACACGCTGAAAACGTGATAAATACGTGTATTGTTTTTTGTCCGATAAAACGAAATAAGTAAGAGGAACAACATTTGTCTCGTCTGTACTAGCCTTGTCCGCATGAATAGAGTAAAGCTTTGTAAATGGCGATGGATTGCACTTAAATGTACTATCGCAAAATATAACACTGGCAGCAAATTTTAATGCGTATGGTGTCATAAAAATTAAAAATAAAAGAAAATCCTTTGATAGCTTTTCTGGTATTACGACGTTTTTTACGGACGTGAAAGTTGTTATTACAAAGCCTACCTCGTTGCATCGAGTTTTGCAAAGAATTTTGAATTGAATTCAAGGTACGTCATCGATATCGTCGTCATCTGAGAGTCTGCTGCCTTCAGATGGCGCCGTTCTCTTGGCGTACACGCGACTTGCATGCGTCGATGGTTTTTTGTACAATATTGGCACCATAATCAAGAATACACACGTGCACAGATTCTCTTATAATTGTGGAAGCATCTGAACTTAAGCTATATACTACTTTTACTCGATGACCTTTTCCCATAACGCCACCACGAACAGCCGTTTATATTGTTTTGCGCATGGTTATAGCGGTGACCGTTTCATAATAGAACTCCTCGCACTCTTACACTTTGAATGAAACTAAAATTCTTCATTCATTTTAACAACAAAATATTGTGTTTAACCAGTATTATGGACACGAGAATCCTGTCCCGTATAATTATAGTACTCTTTGATCCCGTCAGAGCTCTAGAAATAAAAATATACATGTCAGTTCGATAATTTCACAAAATGAGTTTGTATTTAAAAATATGGCTCAAAGTATCAAATAGATATTAATTTAGATTTAAATTAGAAGACGTGTGTGCAGTTTTCTGACGACTGTAATTTGTCGTTGTCGAGTTGACGCACTGTCTAATCGGAAAAAAATACCAATCCTTGAATCAACGAAACTGGCGAATGTCATCAACTGATGACTGAGGGAAACTGACTCTCAAAAAGTACTCTTTCACCTTTTTTACACTAGCTCTTGTTAAGAGAATTATTTTACTTCTGACGACAGCAACCCAACAGCAACCTTATTGTAACGAGGGTTAAGATCACTGTGATTTTGAGATAGCTGAGATTGATAGCAACCGAACAACAACCTAAGGTGACGGAAATAAAGATCACTGTGGTTTTGACACTGATTCAAAATCTGAGTTAAAGTAACTGTGAATGGACGGAAGTACTTTATTTACTAATTGCTCTTGATTCCTATAAAATCGTTTCCAGCCACATGGCAAAACCACCCAACTCTTTCAATCAGAAATATTATTATTATGTTTACCTCTTTCCCACAGGTGGCAAACAACCTGTCAGTCTGCCTACTCTACATGGGTCGCCTAAAGGAAGCCATTTCAGTCCTCCAGAAAGCCATCAACTCAGACCCTGAAAGAGGCCTCAACGAAAGCCTTCTCATCAATCTCTGTACGTTATACGAACTAGAATCTTCGAAAACGAATGAAAAGAAACTTAATTTACTAAGAATGTTGTGTAAATATAAAAGTGATACTATACCTAATGTTTTAGAATGTTTGAAATTGTAATTTTGTATTGGCAACTTTGATAATCGCGCAATTTTATGCATTAGTATTAATTGTTAGATTATTAGCAATTTTTTATTTTTACATTTTTGCCCCAGATTCTAGATGATTTAACCTCTTTCTCTACTTGTATCAAATGTTGCCAGCAATATGTTTCCCATAACTCAAAAATATGTTGCCAAACAACGCTGTGCAATTTTTGTAACCCTTAAGTTTTGGATTTAGTGAATTTTGATGAAAAAGTATCAATTTAAATATTTCTGTTAATTTCCTGACTAAAGGCAAAACCACAACAACAATACGCCTATGCCAATAGCCAATGTGTGCCAGTAGCAAATGAGTACACATGTGGCGTGGCGCCACTTAAAAAAAATGTGGCAACACCTATCTTTATAACTCTTAATGTTACTGAGGAGATGTACATTTTTATTATGTATATATTCGATGTATTGTAAAGCTTTTTGTTATCCTCAATACATAGTGTTTAATTTTAAAATAAGGTAATTATTTATTTTGTGTATAATCTTGTATGTATAAAAATAAATTATAAATCCAATAAAAGTCAGACCTTGTAATTTTGGAATATAATTGACATAAGGAATTATTGTTTAATCTGTGATTATTTTGTTTAATTTTATCATGTATTAATTAAATAATATTTCATGTTATGTGTAATAAGTTTAAGCAATAAATATTTTTAGTATTTTCTGTTTTTACGTGTAACATAATTATTACGTATAATATACCGGCTGGCATTTTTTGGCATGTGGACAACAATATGGTTTGTTGTTGTGTATGTGGAATATAGCGCATATACGCCAACATTTGCCTGGTAGCATAGATTTAATAAAAGTTCCTAAAATGCTTAAATTACATGAAAAACATCCTAAGGCGCTCGCGTAAAACTAATAATAGTCAGAATAGGAGATAGTAAACAGCGTAGGCTGCGATCGCGCATGAATCATGATGGAAGTGTGAGCGAGACGCTAGCATTAATTTCGCTTTACATCTTTGCGCGACTGCGCACAAGACGATACCGCCTGATCCCACTCACAGCCACGCTCATGCACACACTTGCGGGTACTTAAAATTTAGAAGTTTTTAACTTGATGTGAAATGAATATATAATTATTATTTTAATCTAAAGAAATGAGCGATTTGCCCAAAAAAAAAACGGAAATAATAGGGTGCTCCTCCTTGGAGTCTTTTGGTGTCGCTGGAAATATTCAGGATTGCTTGTTCGACGTGTATGGACAAGGGGGGCCGGCCTCTGCCCTTGGCATGACCGGGTAGCTAAAACTGGCCATGGTCGAGTAACCGCTGGCAAGTGCGGAGTATCAAGTCTGCTGGGGATCCGGGGAGCCCGTTCCGTCTAACGGATTCTAAGTGTTCCTCGTCGGCGAATACATTCGCCTGGCACTATTTAAATTTTCACCAGATAAGAAATCGCAAGGTACTAAGTTGACGTTGGAGTAAGGAGTGTTTATACGTCATTATGAAAACAATCACTGGGCGGCTGATGCACACGCGCAAACGTCACGCTATGACGAACTAATCGCAATTTACTGGAGCGCGGGCGCGAGAAGCTGCCGCTTCCTAGATTGGTTGCTAGATGACCGTCACGCGTTCTCCCCAAACCTTCCTTAAAATCCCCCCAAAATGCAGGTTTACTTACAGGTTTAGAAGAAGAAATCCCCCACACATGGCATAATATTTATATAATAATGAAATACAATTTTATACTATTTCAGCAAAAGCTTCCTCTCAACCTTTCCCGAAATCCCCCCAAAATTCAGGTTTTGAAAAATAAAATCGGTTATCACTGGCTGTTTTTAAAACGTCATTATTTTTAAGAAACGGGTCCTTTTAGTATAGAAGAACATCGATAATATCATGAAGAATGTTATTGATCCAAAATCGACCAACCTATAAGATTACTTACTTTGACCTATGACTGACAAATAAAAAATAAAATAAAAACATACAGCGGATCTCACATCTCGCAATTCTTACATCACAAAATGCCACGCTACGGGGCGCGGGAAATGGAGCTAAATGTCATAGGCACAGAACACTATTACTCCTAGTGGTATCATAGGTGGCCTCAATGTCAATACAATTCTATTTTTGATCTCAAATGTCTTAATTTTATATTTTAAGATAATTTGAACTTAGAGTTATAATGATGATTTCAATGATTATGATTCTGTAAATAGGTACATATTTGTTACGGTCGCAAATCATGTTTGATCGACAATTACTTATTACTCTTTGTTGATCGACATACAACCGTCACTGACCTACAAATTGCAAAAAAAACGTAAGTAAATTTAAATTTCGCGGGCCACCCTAGCCCATGGGTTAAGTGCACAGAGCATCATTATAACCATTTATATATATTAGTCTATGATTATAATGTTGATGGGAATTTGGACACAGGAAGAAAGACTGGTTTTACTTTAATAATACCTTTTATTAGTGTTCACCATTATTTTTACAGTACACCATCTTCATTTTTTATTATATCCACAGAGTAGCACATAATTACCACAGACTAAAAATATTAATATGTTAACACCTTCTCCTATTTTTTAATTTTTTTCATTAAAAAATAAAAAAATACACACATCAATTTAAAACAGCTTTTACAAACAAAAAAAAATGTATTTTACTTTAATAAATTTTTACTTTACATTAATCACTTTTATTTTCCTTTATAATTTTCTCACAATGAAATTGAAACTTCTCTTTGCACAAAGGTTTTGTAAACATATCAGCAATTTGTAAATTAGTAGGACAATATTTTATATCAATATAACCTTTCTTATAATTTTCATGAATAAAATAGTATCTTACATCAATATGTTTTGACCTTTTACTAAATGAACCTGTTTGTATTAACTTAATTGCGCTTTGATTATCAATATTCAAATTTGTTTTAATAATTTTTCCAGTTAACTCACTTATCAATAATCTTAAATATAAACATTCCTTCACACAATCTGCAGCTGCTATGTATTCAGCTTCAGTTGATGATAAGCTTACTATAGGCTGTCTCTTTGAGCACCATGATATGGGTCCTCCCGATAACATTATTATAAATCCAGTTGTACTCCGTCTTGTTTCAGTACAGCCTGCATAATCTGAATCACAGTATGCATGTAACTTTGTAATATCTTCTCCAGTATTGTACATTATTCCTGTAGATCTCGTCCCATTCAAGTACTTCAATATCTTTTTTACAGCTAATATGTCTTGTTTAGATGGATTGTCTAACCTTTTACTGGCTTCATTTACAGCTTGACTTATGTCTGGTCTTGATCTGGTTGATAAGTATAATAGTCCTCCAACTAATTCTCTGTAAGGAAATTTAGATGTTTCCATTACAGATTCAATCTTCTTGTCAGTAATACATGGTGTAAATGCTGGTTTAGAATCGAACATATTAAATTTTCTGAGTAATCTTTCAGTATAAGTTTTCTGATGCAATAAAATTCCTTCTTCACTTCTTATAACTTCAAATCCTATATAATTTGTGGGTTTTTCATAAACTTTTATTTTAAATTCCTTCTCCAGATGATTAAGTATTGTTAACAATTTCTCTTTATCTTTAGTTATAGCTAGTCCATCATCCACATAAATAGCAATTATTATTGTTTTGTCTTCTGTTATAAAAACACACTGATCTTGTTTAGTAGGCTTGAATCCAAGTTTTAGCATAGTTTCAGTAAATTTCTTGTTCCATGTTATTGGAGCTTGTTTTAGTCCATACAATGCTTTCTTCAAGTGACATACTTTATTACGCTGGTTTTCATATCCTTCAGGAATATTCATAAATATGTCTTCAGTCAACTCGCCATATAGAAATGCTGTTTTTACATCAAATGTAATCATCTCATACTCCTTTGAAGCAGCAATTGCTAATAATGATTTTAGTGCTGATTGACTTACTACAGGGCTATAAATTTCTTGATAATCAATGTCTTTTTGTTCAAAACCTCTTGCTACGAGTCTTGCTTTGTATGTACCATTTTCTTTTATACAAAATACCCATCTATTTGTCAGTATTTTATGTCCCTTTGCTTTTTCTAAATCAACTATTTCCCATGTATTGTTGCTTGCCAATGAATCCTTCTCCGACTTTATGGCCTTCTCCCAATTTTTCTTTTCAGCAGACTTCATGACCTCACTGTAGGTAAGTAATACATAATCTTGCAGGTAAGTTGGTTTCTTCTTTTGTCTTCTTGTTCTAGTAATTTCTACTTCTTCTTCTTCTAAATTACTTTCTGTATTTTCATTCATTTCAATTTCTTCTTCTATTGAAGCTGAAACATTTTCTTCTATTTCACTACTTTGCATTTCTAACTCCTGTATTTCATTATAGTTTTCATCATTTTCTTGTTCATCTATACTTGTTTCTACATCACTGTCTGATATTATGTCTGTAGTTACCAGTCTTCTTATCATAATACCGTCTTCTTTTCCTTTATTCTTGTTATTATCATTAAATATGACAATATCCCTTGCTATTTCAATTTTTCCATCTTTTTCATTCCATAGTCTATATCCATTATTAGTATATCCAACCATTATTAACTTCTTACTTCTTGGATCTAGTTTCTTTATGTTTATATTTAGTTGTTTTGCATATACTTTTGAACCAAATTTCTGTATGTTAGCTATGTTAGGTCTTTTACCGTAAAACATTTCATATGGTGTTTTGCTTTCCAACGATTCACTTGGTAGTCTATTTATTATGTATGTAGCACAGTACATTGCCTCACCCCACATTTCTTTTCCTAATTCAGAATCAAATAGTAAAGCTCTGGTTTTATTTAGTAATGTTCGGTTTAATCTTTCTGCCTTACCATTTAATCGAGGAGTGTATGGTACTGTCAAATCTAGTTTTATTCCTTTTTCCATGCACCATTGTCTAAAATCATAGCTTGTGTATTCACCTCCATTGTCACATCTTATGGTTGATACTTTTTCATTTCTTTCTCTTTCAGTTTCTTCAATGTAATTTCTTAGTTTATATTTAACTTCACTTTTGTATTTTAGTAGGTAGATTTTAGTAAAATGGGTGTAGTCATCCATAACTGTTAATACATAACTGTAATCATCATATGTTTTATTTTCAAAAGGTCCACAAACATCAGTATGTATGATTTGCAATGGTCTTTTGGCTCTAGCTCTTATTGTGTCAAATGGTAGTCTCGTTTGCTTAGCTTGTGTACAGATTTCACATTTATCTAATTGTTTTATGCCTTGTATTTTTATTCCATCTACCATTTTTGGTAAAATTTCTAGTGTTGTTTTTCCTGGATGTCCCAATCTTGCATGCCATTCTAGGGCAGTTCCACTTTCTTTCATTAATAAGGTCTTTTCTTCTGTATTGTTTTTTCCTATGTTTATTTTATATAAACCATTTTCTTTTTCTCCTGTTAGTACTAACTGTGACTCTTTGTAGATTTCAACTTTATTTTTAGTAAACACAACAGTTCCTTGGTTATTTGTGACTGCATTGACTGACAACAAGTTCTGTGATATGTCAGGAACATATAAAGTGTTATTCAAACAGCAACTATTACCCTTCACTGTTCCTTGACCATGTACTTCAACAGATTGGTCATTAGCTGTTAACACTGTTGATACTTTGTTTTCAAGATTTGTCAATATTTTTATATCATTTGTCATATGAGCTGTGCAGCCTGAATCCACAATAAATTCCTTGTTTTTTAATACTTCTTCTGGTTTAGTAAAAAATGCCATATCTGGTTTTTTAAATAACTTATCTGGCTTATTATTTTTTTTTTTATTAAAGAAACAATTTTCTTCCAGGTGATTTGTTTTCTTACATATTGAGCATTGTTTTACCTTATATTTGCAATCTTTTTCCTGATGGTTATACTTTTTACATATTGAACACATTTTGCAGTCCTTCTTGATATGTCCTTGTTTATTGCATTTGAAACATTTTATGCTTAAATTCCCCTTTTTTACAGCTTGAAACGCCAGCTGATTTTCTATTTTTTCTTCTTTCTTTTTCTCAAACCTATTTTCTTCACTCAACAAGCGGTTAGTTAAATTGATTAGTGTCTTTTTATCTTCTGATGTAGATTCCCAAGCAGTAATAAAGTAATTTAGTTTGTTTGGTAAACAGGTTAGAATTTTTGACATCACCATTTCTTCATTTACTTTCTCTCCTATTTGGTTTAAGCGAAACTGTAGGTTTTCTATGTCGGTGATCATTTGAGTGAGAGACTTATTTTCATGTTTGTAGTTAAAGAACTCCTGTAACAATGATGACTTATTTCTTTCTTCTTGTCCTTCAAATATTTTGCAAAGTTTCATATACATTTCCTGGGCATTCTGACAACTCAAAATATTACTTTTTAGCTTCCTATCTATAGTGTTTATGATGATCTTTTGTACCTTAGCATCTTTCGTACTAAATTCTTCCGTTTTTCGTACTTGCTCATCCGTTTCTTGTGATAAAACGTCACTTAGTTTTGCCGCCTTCACATAAATGTTGAATTCGAATTTCCATAGTAGAAAACTCTCCCCGTCTATTAACTTTTCAATCCTTATTTCTTCTTTATCCATTTTTAAGTAGTTTTCCGGTTTTTACTTGTTTTCAAACAGGTTTTTACTTGTTTTACGGCCACGCCGTCACTGGTTTTTAATTTTTAGTTTTTTTTTTTTTTAGCACTGTTTTCCTGTGTCTGATTTCCACAGGCATTTCTGGGAATCTGGGCCCATAACCTGTTGATGGGAATTTGGACACAGGAAGAAAGACTGGTTTTACTTTAATAATACCTTTTATAGTGTTCACCATTATTTTTACAGTACACCATCTTCATTTTTTATTATATCCACAGAGTAGCACATAATTACCACAGACTAAAAATATTAATATGTTAACATATAACACTGGTATACAGTGCCATCTCAAGGGATTTTTATGCCAACCTGTCACAAGTAGCGCCACCTGGATTTCATGTTCCATAACTAACCATACTATTATCCTTTTATATACCTAAATTACTTGTACTCTATACTATTTTCATTTCATTGCTTTTGCATATGTTTTCCGTGGTTGTAGATTGATTCATGTAAAACAATGTTTGGTAGCTTGAAATTAATTTTACAGTAGTTTGTAAATAAAAACTGCTCCACAATGCAATCAATGTACAAGCATGGAAAATGTGCACATTTATTCTTTTAGATAGTTTGTAAAGGTTAATTTAGTTTTTATGAAACAAAGTTGCTTAAGAATATTCAATACGAATATATATTCACGTTTGCAAATTACAAAACGTATCGGGAATTTTTTGCTTTCTTTTGACTGTTTCGAATTTTGACATTTGGATTTTTTAATAGCAATCGATTAAATGAATCGAAACACCCAAAAAGATGCATCTGCCCGTAATTTAAATTTAAGTCTTACATTTAACTTAACAATTACAATTAAACTTACTGAAAATAAATAAGAAATCAAAATAGCAATTTTAAACAACAAGTATAAGTCGTTTTGTAGAGACCTCTATTGAGTGCTTTGTGAATTATTTGGCTTAAATTTACAGAACCAGATTACTAGATGGCGCACAAAAAAAAGTTGCTGTGTACGTAAAGGCAACTTTACCCCCCCTGGTTAAGTGTAAAGAGTACTTTGTCGTCCAGAAACCGTAGACTTTCAGATTCAATTTCACATTGAGATAATCCACAGACATGTAAACAGTACTATAAAAGTATGTGGGACAATCAAAGTACCTCCACTTGATTTTATTTTACCAAATACACAAACAAAACTTTAAAAGCATTTTGTATTATAAGCTTTTTCGCAAAAAAAAAAGGGAACAAAAATTTATGACGACGGTTAAGCTTTTTGTCTCTTAATACAATGTTTTTTATTTATTTATGGAGTTTGTTCGGATAAAAGTAAAAACGCTATTTAAAAATCTGGTTTTATTTCGATTATTATAACTTCGGAATAGGCTGTATCTGATTTATCTGTGCGTTGCTACAGTTCGCGTAAAAAAGTCAAAATAAAACAGCACGCTGCCAACCATAGACAAAAGAGGGAGGAAGTTTGTGAATGATCGATTTTACGCCGGGCTCCTCAACTTCTCAACGACATTTTTCTTTGTTTGCCGTAACGCGTGTGGACAATATCAACTTTAGCCGCGAGTCCGCGTACACATTAATAAAATGGCGAACACGTTTCGCGCGGTGACGGTGTCGACGGTGAGTGGTGAGGGTATACTCACAGCGCGCTTCAATTTTCCAACAAACGTAAACGTGGATTACGACCCGCAGGGGTTGAGTGTAAAAGTGATTCGTGCGGACCCGGTGCTAGCACAGGAGGTGCTTGAGTTCCCTGTGCACAGTCAGAGTGAGTGTTCGCGCGTCGCGGGTCAATCGTACATCTTCACGATTGACAATGAAACGCTATTCTTCAAGTTCGCGTCAGATGCTGATTGTCAGGCCTTCCACCTACTTGTTACAAAGTGCAAGGCAGGCAGGTCGTCGTCGGTGTTCACGGTGCGCACGGAGGACTCGTCGGCGATGCAGTACTTCCAGTTTTACGGTTACCTGAGTCAGCAGCAGAATATGATGCAAGACTACGTGAGAACGAGCACGTACCAGCGCGCCATACTATCCAACATCAACGACTTCAAGAACAAAGTTGTATTGGATGTGGGAGCAGGCTCAGGTATTCTGTCTTTCTTCGCTGCTCAGGCGGGTGCTCGTAAAGTGTACGCGGTAGAAGCAAGTAACATGGCTCACCACGCACAGGCGTTAGTGAGAGCAAACGGACTACAAGACCGCATCTCCGTGGTCGCGGGAAAAATCGAGGAAATTGAGCTCCCTGAGAGTGTAGATGTGATAATTTCAGAGCCTATGGGCTATATGCTGTACAATGAGCGTATGTTAGAAACGTATCTTCACGCAAAGAAGTGGCTGAAACCAAATGGTAACATGTACCCAACGAGAGGAGACCTACACATAGCACCATTCACTGATGATGCTTTGTTCATGGAGCAGTACAATAAGGCCAACTTTTGGTACCAAACATGCTTCCATGGTGTAGACTTAAGTGCATTGCGCACAGCAGCCATGAAGGAGTACTTTAGACAGCCTATTGTAGACACATTTGATATTCGTATCTGTATGGCACGGTCAGAAAGACATGTAGTGGATTTCTTGAATGCACATGAGACAGACTTACATAGGATTGAAATTCCCTTTAGATTTGAACTCACACAGTCAGGTACATGCCATGGACTGGCATTCTGGTTCGATGTACTGTTTGCTGGTGCCACACAGCATATATGGCTATCGACTGCGCCCACAGAGCCTCTGACACATTGGTACCAGGTGCGATGCCTGTTAGAGACACCTATTTTTGCTAAGCAAGGTCAGGCACTTACTGGCCGTGTGTTACTATTGGCAAACAAGCGTCAGAGTTATGATGTTACCATGGAGATCAACCTAGAAGGTACTAACATCTCATCATCAAACACTTTGGATTTGAAGAACCCCTACTTCAGGTATACGGGTGCGCCAGCTGCCCCCCCTCCTGGTGTGAACAGCAGCTCACCTAGTGAAACATACTGGAATTCTATTGAGTCAACTGCCTCATTGAGCAATGGACAAGGAGTGATGCTTACAGACGGAGCCCAGCAGTATTGCTCAACCCCAGACCAGACTATTGCTTATGGTGCCCACCCCAACATGATCAAAACTGTGATGCTGCAGGAGGAGTTCATCAAGAGGATCGGGATAAGTCAAAATGGTGACATATAATCCGAGAGGTTGCGCCGAGCGCGCCTTAGGGCAATAAGGAACCGCCGTAATCGGTTGTGAACTATCTTCCGTTCAGACTTTATAGTGCTTAAGCGGACTTATTTATTACGATACATCACAGTGACACAATCATGTAACTGGAGACTCTGCCGGCCTTGTAAATTACGTAAAAAGTAATCAAAGGCAATGAGGTTCACCTCCTTGGTGAAATGTTTAGTTATGGCGGTACCAACACTTATTAGTGTAATTTGAACACAAAGAACTGTGAAATTCTGATGTAAATATTCTATAGTAGGACGTGAATCAGCAACTGGCTGGGCCGACCGTCTCCAGCAAGGCAGCTCTGCGGCTAGTAATTGTACTATTAATTTAGTCCAAGTACATTTAGGATAAGCAATAAGTGCTGAATTTAAATGATAATGCTTATCATTGTCAATACTCATTTATCATTATTGGAGTCAGGCTCAATCATTAGTTAGGTAGAAGCCAGTGTTACAGTCCATGATACCTTCTGTCTGCCAGTCAACACTAGAGATCGCGAATTATGAAACTTAACTTCCGTCAAATATTTTTTATACACTGCACTTTAGCCATAGATTGTGTAAAAATCCTTTTTGTAAATATAGGTTAAAGTGATCAATTTTTTTCAGGAACATTAAATATTGAGCTAAATATCAGTATTGTATTGTTCTAACTTCTTGATAAACTTATGAATATTATGAATTTTTGTATTGTAAGTCTTAACATTATAGTAATGTGGGCAAGGATCTGCTATTTTTCATTGTAGTAACATGGTGCTGGATCCTCTATTGCACAAAAATACAGACAACATGACTACCTCATGATTTGGCAGACAATTGGATCTCGAAAGAGTGCCGAAATTTATTGCAAGCAAAATCATTCTTGACAAACAATTTGCATGAGACATCAAAATGACTTAGATGAAGATACCATACTGGTAGTTGAGTCGCGATTTTGCTTGCAGAAGCCTTGGCTTGATAGAAAATAATAACATGACAATTTTGTATAAAAAATAACATTGAATTGCCATAACAGCTCTGTTTAAAAGTGGAATGAATGATGTTCAGCAATATTACGTAGACTGAAATACAATTTATTAATATGTAATACATATTTTTTTATGAAAAGCGACCCGCCCCTGCTTCGCAGTTTTTTTTCGATTTGACAAAACAAAGAGATTTCTTTATTATGAGTAGTTTAATACTAATTTATTAAATACATAATCCTTCCGGAAAACTGCATCAAAATGCGTTGCGAAGTTTATAAGAACAACCGGTCACACCTACAGTCACAAACAGCGACGTTAATTTTGTAATGTATAGATATTTCTATTTAGAATTGTTATTTGGAAGCGCAACCATTATTAAAACATTTCAATCTATCTCACTGATTTCTCTTTGAGCTATGAGAGAGCTACATAGATTGAATTCTGAATTTAAAATGATTAGCTTTCCTTAAAACCTTGCAAAATAGGAGTATGATTAATATACCTATACATTTTTTCAAAACCTGGCAAGTGCGAAGAGTTTCGTAGGTGGAATGAATATGTATGCATGCACAGTAAAAAAATAACTTTGTATTTCATAGTTTTCTCTGTCTAATTATTCCTATATTAGTACTAAGCTTTGTATAATAAGCATGGCATACCTATAAAAGTGCCTAAACACGGTTCATTCCTCTTGTATTCAGAGCAATAAAAAAATTATTTCAAATTAGATATCCTGGCGACATTTTAAAGTAAACGTTTCGCGCGGGCGGGGTGATCAAATGTTAAAATGTTAGTGCTTTTAATGTCTTGTAGTTAATCTACTGTATGACTAGGTGCTGTCATAAAGATAGCTGATTGTAGCACCCGAAAACTTTAAATTGGGTCTTGTAGGTCCGTTGCTACATGAAAACTTTGTGCGTTATAATCTGTCTTTGGGTAAAACCTACCCTATAATAAAAAAGCGGGAAGATACAAAGGACCATAATTAAAAAATGTGAATCACATTATGTTTTTATTTAAAATGTTGCCATAGTATAATGGCGTTTCACCCCGTCCCGCGACATTGGTGTATAGTAAGAAGCCAATATCACTTGCCATTTTAACGAAATTCACTTTTAGTTTATGAATATCATAGAGTCTATATTCCCTTGGCTAATTAGGTGTTAGGCCACTAATTAGAATAACACCATTGTTAGATCAGTGAGCTAAAAATGAAAATTTAATGGATTCAAATTGAAATCAATTTGTTTCGATGAATTGGGTCTGTCATGGTGATACTATTTAATCAGTATGAATATATTGTTGGCACTGAATTAACTAAGTTCATATATTCACGCCCATAAACTGTGAAAGAGGCGGCATAGGCAAAATTACTGAAATATTCAGTGATTCAAGTTGTATCATAGATTACTCCGTATAGTATAAGAGTGATACTTGTAGTCATAGTAATGTATCTTCATTACGAAATAATGACTTTCCTTGGTCAGCCAATTAGGCTTAGGTAATAATGATAGATCTTTTAATACCATTTGGTATAACTTATGAATTATATGTATCCTTACTATAAAAGGGACGACCGCGGTATACGGTGACCATCGATAAAAAAACCCCAGATATAAATTAAATAACAAATTGAAATAGCCCACTGTTACCAAGCAATTTTACACTTGGGATAAACAATTAAATTTTCATTTCTAGCAACACCTAGAAATACAGATTATGTAAAAAAGAACAATTGTAACATTTTCGTTCATTTTTTTTGCGAATTGTATTACGGTTGTGTAATAAAATCATTTGTTTATGAGAATAACGTGGCGTTTGTAGAAAATAAACTAATTTTACGGGTTACTTTTAGGCTGCAATAAAGCTCAAATCTGATATGTGGCTTAACCATAGTCAGTATGCAAACCGTGCAGTGCGTCTGATCCTAACAATTCTAGAATCAAATTAACAGCGATACATTATGCTTTTCGCTTTTAGTAAGTCACCTATCAGTGGATAGTGGATGCTATACTACTTAATACTACGAGAGCGGTTCCTTTGTTGTGGTTGAAGCAAACATGGTTCGCACAGACGTTTTTTTTTAACGCGACGGTTTTTAATCGCGCTCTGGTTTTTAACTCGGTGTCGAGCCGAACATTGAAAATCCAACAGAGTGCGTCCCAGCGCGTCAATAGATACACTATTGGATTTTCAACTCTCGGCGCTAAGCAGTGCGTTGAAAATCGTTAATAAATTGGCCGTGGGTACAAGGGCTAAGAATAGGATTGCACCATTTTGGCGCTTTAGCTGTGAAATAACTTGGTAGTCGTGTTAGGTAAGGTAATTTATATGGAAAGTGTTTACCTATTCATAAAAAAAAAATTGTCTAAGGTGCGTTCCATTTTTATTATGGTCTTATAATTAATGCAGCATAGCAAATCCCGAATCTGTAAAGTTGGTTTATTTTCGAGGATATCAAAGTGTTAATTGGTCAATTTCTATGCATGCTAAAATAAAATTGTATGCGGTATTTTAACTCTTTGAATTTTAACGTTATTAAGACTCGTTCGATCTAAAATACAACCTCCTTTTTGAAGCAAGTTAAAAAAGAATAGTATGAAATTCGCTTTAACTGTGAAAAATATGCTACTTGGCTGGGTAGTCTGTTTTCCAACGCTTAAAAATTCAATAACTGTATCTAATTTTATAACAAGAATACCTTATTCATTTCAATATTTACAATTTTTTTATTCAAGAGTTAAAAGACTGTTCAAAAATAATTTTAAATGTAATTTTTGAAAGACTGGTAAAATGCAATAATCTGAAAAAAGAGGATGAATGTTGTTTGAAAATGTGGCGATGTCATCTTCAATCTCCTCAAGATTGGTACTTAGGATATTACAAGGATAAAATTGAGTTCTAGCAGACGTACGCACGGACGTAAATATATCGCGGTGGGATTTTATCGCTCGCTGGATTTTTAAACCTTTGCTTAGTGCCGAGAGTTGAAAATCTAACAATCTGTTTTTTCGACGCGCTTGGATGCACTGTGATTATCACGTTCGGCTTAACACCGAAAGTTGAAAATCCTACCGCGATTTTTTTTCTTCCGTGCGAACGGGGGCTTAACTCAAACTCAGCTCTATTAAAATTTTGAATAATAGATGGCGCCATAAGCAAAACGGAATGTCTGTAAGGAATGTTAGAATTATAATGAAATATTGTTGAGATATTATTTTGCCAATCTTCCAAAAGTTACATAAGGAGTTGATTTATTTTTTTATCAGGAATCTGATTTGTAATGTAAGTAGCCTGTATGACAAGTATAGAACAATTTAGTTTCATATTTCTTTTTCGTGACAACAACAAATTATGTTTTGGAATATCGTTCCTATTCATACTGCGAAAACGAACCGAAGGAAAGTCCAAATAAGCTATAAAAGTCAATAATCTGATAAGCATGATAAACTGATTTTTATAGAACCTTGAATCACCGAATTTTCGATTTAACGTTAGCGAGCTTTTAAAATGAAGTAGTTTTTTTTTCATTTCGTCACTTGAATAAATGGTCTAACTCCTTAAAATATTAATATTTTTCTGGACTTTCCTCGGTCCGATTTCGTAGTGCCTCAAAGTGGGTGCAGGATAAAGAATTATGTGAATTTTGTAATCATATGGCGTGTAATAAGAGCAAAACTTAATGGCGCATTGTATTGCAGTCAATTCGTGGCCGAGCCATGGCTTATAGCCCGATAGTTGTGGCCTCAAATATTTAAAGTCCCTAATCTAAAAATATTGCTTTAAGTGTAGGTACTTTAGAATGGTTTAATTTTGTTTTGGGCGCTAGAGACGATTTGTCACATCAATTTAGTAATATTTCTTAATAAAAGGTAGTCGTGATGTTAAAAATAAGCGTGGCTTAAAAGGAATTTAAGCAATAATTAATTTTAAGGCGACATTCACGCGGGAAGCATTTTTGTCGATTTTTCAGGCCATAAAATATGTGGCCTTGCCAGGCCACATAATGCATGGCCTCGCCGGACCAGATATTGTATGGCCTCGTCAGGCCACCCTCGCGTTATAAGTCGTGGCCTGCAGCTCTTTCAATAAGTATTATTGTTTTTTTTTCACTGCACGTCCACATTAGTTTGTGTATACAATCAAAATGAAATGTACTTCCTAATTTTTATTATGACGACAATTATATATTCATCATGAAAACAAAAAGTTTGGACGGCAATTTTCGGTAATTATATCAAATAATTCTAATCTATTATTTTGTTTAATTCCTACTTAAATCCAAGTAGTATCTTGTCATAGTATATCTACGTTTTTTATTCAAGAACTTTGCACATTCGCAAACTATCTTTACTTTGATGTCTAATAACCGATTCCTATGTCTACTGCTAGTCCCTGACAAAAAAGAACGTAGCTATATCTTCAGACAAAAAAACACACACACACACACATCAACGGCAAAACGGACAAAAAATCATGTAATTTGGTTTTATGTAGGTACGTATTCAATGATTAATTGAACGATATCAATAACTGCCCTAAAACCTCAGGGTCAGACTTCAAGAGATAACGATCCTACTAGCTTTTTTTTAGTGGTCGTAAATCATCAAATGACTTCTCCAGCTCTGGGTGGAGTGGAGCACGAGGGCGTGTCAGACTTTTACTGACTAAAACCCACCCGTGTTCGTACAGTTGCCTGTGCTGGGGCCACGGTATCTCTTTCCAACAACAGGCGACCCTGGCAGGATCCTACTAGCCTGTATATTCTATTGTTAGGTGTGAGGCATCTGTCCCAATGCCGGTGATAAACGAGAAGCAATTAGAGCTAGCAACTTAAATCTCTTAGCGAGCAGTGAGTGAGCGACGGCGACGACCAATTTCTCGCTGGTATGCGTACATACCAAGCGTGAGACAGGTGAGACTCTCAGCGAGTTTTCTGCCCAAGCGAGCGTCGCTGAGCGAGTACCTAATATCTTATAGCTATTGTCGCTGCACCAAACGAGTACTCGCCGGAGGTGTAGAAATGGTGCTATAACTTTTAAGTACCTATCTCATATATTAGTACGAGACCTACAATCTTTTGTACGTTTCTTGAGCGGGAAAAACGTTGATAGTCGCTTCCTCCGTGGGACAGGTTCCCTAGACTAATAAACTTATTAAGGCCAACCGCAGATAATAATAGCGAGCGCTAGGCTAACTTTGGCCGTCTGCCAAATCGCCGATTTCAAATATATTAGGTAAACATGTGAACGCTGTACCTACTATCTTTTATCTCATATGTTTATCGCTAAATACTTATATAAAGTGACTGTTCTCTTAATCAGCAGATATGATAATAATCTCATGATGAATTGCATAATTGATTTAATGATGTATTTTTTATTAGATAACGTGACTCCCTCCTCGTGTGTATACTAATATAATCTTTTTACGATCGATAGCCCAATATTAGATATTAATAATTAAACATAATAATGACTATAAAGTATATAGTCGTCGGCGTATACAGTAGCCGTCGTAGACTTGTGTATATATATTGTAGACTTGTGTATAGATATCTGTAAGTATGTAGTATATATCTATAAAGACTTAAACATAACACTAAGACCCATAAACGCCGCGTAAAAAGAATGCGAAGTGAAAACGAAGTTAAAGCCACGCACGGGCAAAAAATTAACAATAACTGTTAGATAGAAATAAACTTGAAGTATCATACTTCAAGTTTATTTCTACAAGTTCAAGTATGTCTACGCAGGTTTATGAAATTGTCAAAACAATAGAAAAATTAAATGTTTAGTAAAGACAGTTTTCTTATATGTTTCCTGCTAAAGATGTCCAGCACTTAATTAGCGCCCATTTTTGCCGCAACGTCTTGGTGGATCTCCACAGTACACAAAATAAATCCGCCCCTGCTTCACACCGTTGTTTGCAAAGTGCTGTGTCATGCCCGAAGAGTTGGTACTTTTAACATTTGGAAAGTCACGTCCATTATTTAAAAGGTACTAACTTAACAGTGTTGTTATTATATGAATAAAATAATCTCATTTTCTTTGGGGTTGATAGACTGTCCTACCAATGAATTAAAATAGGTACCTACCTAAATTGTTACATACTTTTGTTGGTCATTTGTAGATCTTTGACTGTCTTTACGGGTAGTCAGAAGTCCGAAAGTGTGACAACTAGTCTTAGATCTTAATAAGGGGTATAGTGTTACCCAGTTGCATCCGATAAAATTCGGTTAGACTTGAAGTCGACCTCAACACTTAGGGCTGATTGCACCAATTAAATTGAACGCGTTCGGCACATAAACTACGTTTCATCACTAAGTGCCGATTTCACCAATGTTACTGAACGCGTTCAGCACATCTAAAACGCGTTCAAGAGCTGTCATTGTCAAAATTCCATATAAAATAATGACACTGACAGCTATAAAACGAAGTTTAGGTGCTGATCGCGTGCTAAATGCGTTTAGTCAGTTATATATATTAGAAAGAGACAGAGAGAGAGAGAGTTTTAATGGTTTTCGAGGGTGCTAAAGCCGTTATTCAGGCCAAAATAAAAATTCAAGATCGCGGCTGCGAACAATGTCAAGGTTTTCATAATGGGTGTCGTTTTCATGGTTTTCGAGGATGCTATAGCCAATAGTGCTATTTCATTCGGAGTTGAATAAAAAGCGTAAGAAACTTTGTTCTACGCTTTTTTAAATATTTTTTTTGTAGTCCCCCTGCTGGGACTGGACTCTCCTTTTTCCATCTAATCCTCCCTGTCTTGTGCGGTCTCTGGCCACGTTCGCCCTGCAACCATGATCAGAGCGCCTAGACAAAGCAACATTCGTAACATTCGATTAGCGATGACGCTAGTAGAAAACCCAAACAATGTACCATGGGGTTGACATAAGCTATCAAAATGTCACGTGATCATACGTCTATCGTAGTATCATACTGAAGCGACAGCGATTGTAGAAATGGAATCGCTCCGAAGCGAATGCCGTTTGTCTAGGTCCTTAGATCGTCACACCACCGTCGCCGTGGTGTATCTCGACGGCGACGTCCTCCTTCAGGCGTCCAGTGAGTGACGATCTTTACCCATCTCTGATGATGACTAAAATAAATTGTTACTGCAGCTTCAACACAAAAAAAAAAATCAACAGACTTCCAAAATTAAAGTCATTTTTCTCGTTGTAGTGCTTTTTTAGAAGGTAGTTGTTTCTTTTTTGTAAAAAATTTTTATTTTTCGCTTTATATTATTTGTACCTACCTCACACAAATTCGTACACTACTTGCTATGTAAATAACAGTGACAAGAAGTTATTAAAACATCATCAACATACTTACACTAAGTGACTAACATAAGTGGAAAAGTACGTATTATTGAAGCTAATCGAGAATTTTCGAAATCGATCCTCAATTGCCGTAGATATCACGTGAAATACATACAAAAAAAAAACATACAGACTAATTGAGAACCTCCTCCTCCTTTTCGGTTAAAAATGGACCGAGCGGTGGCAAGCTCCAGCGAATGAGCCAAAAATGGCCTCCGACACACGACACCCTATGAAGGACTTACTCCTTGTTCCATACACCTAGGCTGATAAACCGAAACAGAGCGTCGTCCCAATCACTGGCGAACGGTCAAAGAAGACTGAAGCTGTGGCGTCACAGTGCTTCCTTACACAAAACATTCGTTCTACCCGCTTACCCGCTGAAGATCTGGACATGAGTTGCCTTGGATAACCTGGAAGTCTTTAAACAGACTTCGGACCCAGGTTGGCCGAAACAAGGAAAACCTGGTGAAGCGGAGATCCTGCGTGTCCTGTCAGCTGCACGTTACTGGAACTGATGGCGGCAAACATGAAGCCGAATTCTGGGCCGAGTCCATTTAGACTGCCTTCGAAACTCTAAGAAGAACACTCGAAAAGCTGAGCTTTGGTGAATTGACTTCATGATTGACAAGAAAAACACAGCATTGAGAAGTGTCCTGTGTTCTTCTAATTGCAAACTGCGACCACAAATCCTTTTTCTACACTTTCACAAGTCTCTTCTTCCCAGCTTAAGCTCTAGCAAGTGGTGAAGGGCGGACATTTTGGGGATCTGTCTTACGTAATTTTGACGTTCAAAAAGTGCTGATTCTCAGCCTAGTTTGAATAAATTGCTTTTGATTTAGATTTTTCTTTCGGAATTTTGTGTAAGAAATAGCAATATCCTCTGTTCTGCTATAGGTTTGTAGTTTCAAGCGAAAATTCGTCATTGAAGTACTCGTAGTAGGTATTGAAGAAAATAAAAACAGACAAGTGATTGATTTGAAGTATAATTAATCAGTAAGACTTACTGTATTCATAAAACATTTTATTTTTTCAATTTTTTCTGAAGTTGTAGTAAAGGCGCGTTCTTACTTTTCCTCTTTTCTTTTTTCTGCTGGCCGGATTCTATCGCGTTTTTCATTACCTGTAAAAGAATATTTTTTTTAAAGTCTTTCCATAGAATAAAACCCCATTAACCAAGAAGATAGGAGGCGGAGCGCGTGAGGGAGAGAGCCTTGCGCCCTCACGCCCCCACTAGCCGCCGCAGGAGACGCCCTGGGCGTCGGGAGTCGCCTGCAGATTCCCGGCCACCGTAGGCGCGGGCTTGCGGATGGCGAGCAATGGGTAGCTCGCCGTCCGGTAAGGACAAGGCCCGGGTCGACGGCGCGTTGTGTTCCACGCGCGCCTCAAAGAGATGTCAGCACAAAATGACGGGGTCCGATAGGGCCGACGCCTCAGGGGCGGTAATTCGATAGAGATAACCGTGGCCCTGGCACAGGCAACTGAAGGAACATGGGTGGGTATTAGTCAGTAAAAGTCTGACACGCCCTCCCGCTACACCCAGAGCGGGAGAAGTAATTTGATGATTTCCCACCCCAAAAAAAAAAAAAAAAAAACTATGAAAGTTTTTTGACTGTGGCATATAATACATATTATATTAAAAATTATCCCACGGTAACGTGCTACCGGGACCAATAGTAGCCTATATCCTTCCCATGAAGCCCAGGAACCATCTATCTCCTCGCCAATTTTTATCGAAATCCGTTCAGTGGTTTAGGCTTGAAAAGGTAAGATACTGACAGAGTTACTTTCTAATTAATAATATTTGTATGGAAGTATTGTAGCAAAAAATGACTTGCATCGTCAAACAAGCAGACTTTGGAAGAGTAAGAAAGTTAAAGATATAGTGCAATTATATTTTACTTTTATGTCTGGCGACCTAGTAAAATATGAACTCAAAGAAGTAAGGCGCTCCTTTTAAAATCAATACGTAACTAATTCCCATAACTCCACTTTAAAAAAAATCCAAACACTACCGCTAGACAGCAGCGATCACGTCATAAGAAAAACAAATCATCTTTTCTAAGGAAAGTCTTATGTCTTGGGCTCTGACCACGCTGACGGGATTCACTCGCGGGATGCGACTGCGCACAGCGGTTATATATATCACTAGCTGTGCCCGCGACTTCATTCGCCTGCATACCGGAAAAAAAATTGGATTTCATTTGTTTTAATTTCTTTGCGCGCAACCCTAATTATTTTTTCTAAAATAAAGTAACTTTAAAGTTAGTTATAACATCAGCTATCTGCAGTGAAAGTCCCGTCAAAATCAGTCCAGCCATATCAGAAATTAGCCGTAACAAACAAACAGTCAGTTTTATTTTATTTTTATAAGTATCTTAGGTAAGATATAGCTAGATATAGCTATACTTTCATAAGCATTTAGTAAAAAAACTGTTATTTTCACAATACAAACAGACTTCAATTTTATTTATTTGTATAGATCAGAAGGCCAGGTCCCGTATTTAAAAACCTTCAAAATCACACACACAATATAATCTCCGCAACGATCAATTTCAAAACTTGTCAATTGGTAGGACATTTGGGTAGGCCGCATAAATTACTCAAACTGCCAGTGGTGTCGGCACTGTTGTGTGCCGTTAGATGCCGAGAATTTGGCAGCATTCCGAATTGCGCTGTAATCGATTTGAGCGGGCTTACACCCGTTCCGAATCAGCGTGAGTGCGATAATGATGTCCCGTGAATCGTCATAGATGACATGCGCCATCTTGCGATAACGCTGACCATACCCTAAATTTAATATTATCTAAGAGGAAATTTGTGGTGTATACACAAAGAAATACTGTAATCCAACCATGAGTATTCAAGTGAATATAGCCGACGAGCCTTACGGGCGACAAATTTGTGTCATGCTCAAATCAGAGCATTACGAGATGGGAGTGTCAATGTGTGAACTTCTTTATTCATAAAAAATATCCAATCGGTCTTTCTTGTGCCAGATTTGGGGTCATGTTATAAGTTTCGACGTTGAGCGAGTTCACGAGCGTTCCGAATTGTTGACAGTTCTCAGCTGTCATAATCGTGATTTCTAAATCGGAACGCAAATGATTGATGTGAGCGCTGTGAGCGATTATGGTAGACCATAATAGCTCTCAGCGCTCACATCAATATTCGGAATGTATGCTTTGATTCATACGGTCTTATCCCAGCGCCGAACTAACTCCAATAAATTCTATGCCCGCATCCTAACGAATGTGGAACGAAACTCGAATGTGGAATCGCCTTACGGTTTTGCGAAGCGAATATTTTCAGTTAGGTTGCCAAAAATAAATAAACCACCGCACCTGCAAAGCATTCTCCTCGCTCCCTCCGAAGGCGACGGTCTCGTTCAACGTGGGGTATTTGAAGGAGAATCCTCGCGGGTATATCGGACGAGACAGTAGCGACTCCAGCTGCCGGCGCTTTGCTTTCAACGCCTTTTCTATTGATGCGTCTACCTGCTTCACGGGACTGGGCTGGAGTTAAGGGAAATAATGTTTGGCTTATTAAGATATTTTTTATGCAATCTATTCAGGATCGATTATTAACCAGTGCGTAAACTGTAACCATTTCAATTCAGCACACAATTCTAGAACCCCTAGTATAGACATTTTAGGTCGGTTATTAAAAAAATAACAGCTGTTTCATAGAAAAATGCATTACCTACACGGTCTAAATGTACTGCACAGCTACTTTTTTTTGTTAATAACCGACGAAAAATTTATTTGCAAGTAGCGTGAGGAAAATGGTCTGAATTAAATCATCAATCGTATGATTTTTACCTTGTTTCCTACCGTTAGGTTTTACAAAATCCTGAAAATAGTAAGTTCATAATTAACTGCTGTATCAATTTCAGTAACTTTCATATTTTTTTATTTTAAATTATGTATTTTGCTATACTGACCGCCGATTGAGTCAAAGAAAATTAAATTTTATTTCAAGGCTTTAAGACTCAATTTTAAATACATAAAGTAATGCTAGGGTCAACAAGATTTTCTTCATAATAATAGTCAGCATTAAAACGAATATGTTTTGGTCATTGCATTATACTTTCAACTCAATAGTCAAATTGGTGTGTATGAGGTCCTGCGTAAATTATGTTACATTAAGAATTCAAGTGGCAGCACGAATATGTGACATCGAACGAACCTCAAAAATATCTGACAAGACAAGCGACGAGGCCTTTGCCCGGCATCGATACAATAAAACCCTCATATTATAAAAGGATACACATCATCATCATCAATAATAATGTCCATCTCCCTAGCCGCCCGTTCCTTCCAGCCCTGCGCCTGCGCCGCGCGTCTCTTCTTCAGCTCCAGCCCGTCCAGTTCGCGCGCTATCACCATCAGCTCCTTCAGCGGGGCCAGGACTTGCGGGTCTACGGGGAACGAGGGGACTTCGGAGGCTGTGGACAAAAGTCAAAGTCAAAGCAAGGCACATAAAAGGCACTTTTGAATGTCAACATTTATTTACATTAAATTAGAAATGATTCTAAGCACCCTCTCCAAATGTTGTTTCGTATGGAGAAGAATGGGCAAGAAACTCCACCGTTACTATTTTAAAATGTTTTACAATATTTATCATAACATAACATCACGCCTGTAATCTCAGAAGGGTTAGGTAGAGGTGTGCCTATAGTACACCCACATTTCGCCAGTTATGCTTAAGTCCCATGTAATAGGGGGCGAGCCTATTGCCAACAACCGGGCACAAATACAGACTCCGGGCAGCTACTGAGAAATTCTAGATATAAAAACTCAATAACACTTTGCCCGACCTGGGAATCGAACCCAGGACCTCATGCTCAGCAGTAGCTCTTGCGACCACTAGACCAACGAGCCAGTCAACGTGTGAGAATATAACATACCTATTTTATTTCATTTTAAAGGTACACGAACGACCTATTCAGTTTCACTAGAAAACTATACACAACAAAAAATAAAATAGCATTGAGTTATGGTGAATTAGTCACTTACAGGCGTACACAGCACTTACTTATAAAAGTAGCTTCAATATACGTTTTAACTAGCTTTTTTACTCGTGGAGAGGATAGAAAAAATAATTGCAAACAAAGAACAAAACATTAAGTAAATCACAAAAAATTAAATCAAAATTATTATTAGAGTAAAAATTACGAGTAACAGTTTAAATTAAATTCAAAACGGTAGAACTTGGTAACGAGTGCAACATTCCAAAATTGTTAAAATGACAAGCAGTGGCAAAAACCATTTTTTTTATACATACAAATAAAGAAAATAAATTACATATAAGTACTTAAATAAATACATAATGCGAAAATAACGCGCTCCGATTGGCCGTTTCCAGTCGATGCGTAAGGTCGAGATGGTTAAAAGAAACTCACACAGGGGCTCTGGTGAAGGTCGTAGGAAGGGAGAATGTGAGAAGAACAGGACCAGTCGATATTGCGACTCTTAGGGGAGGCCTATGTCCAGCGGTGGACGTCTTTTGTCTGAATAATGATGGGAACCTTTACAGAGTTACCCCTATTGCCTACAATTGGGATGATGACAATATTTTTGTAAATCTCAAAACAATATTTGTTTCCAAATAGTGACAACCCACAATATCACAAAAAGTGTAAAAGCTTTAAAAACGCCAACTTAAAAACGTTTTAAAGTAAGTGAGACAAGGACAGCACTATCGTAGAAGTGACGTCACAACTATTCAACTTCATACAGGCGCCGTAGATGTGTGCCCGTACCGCGCGACAAGGACGGGAATAATCCCCTCCGAAAACTTTTAAAGAGTCTATCTTCTTCATATTTAGGTTTTTCGATTATCTCATTTTTACTATGCCTTCTTTGAAATTACATTATTTTTACGAACATTTTTAATAATAGTCATCATCCCTATTCAGAAGATAAATCCTTCACTTACTTCTATTCAGCGTCCTGCACATCTTGGCATACAGATAGGCCTCAGCCGGCTCCATCATCAGTATGGCCAGGCCCTCCCGCTCTGCCCGCGCCGTGCGTCCACTGCGGTGCACGTAGTTCTCTGCCGTGCGCGGCACCTGGTAGTGTATGACGTGCTCCACGTGCGGGATGTCCAGGCCACGCGCGGCCACGTCCGTGGCGATCAGTACGCCGTGCGGGTCGTCACGGAATCTGAAAATGTTGAAGGTTAATATTAGGAAGATAAAAAAAAGGCAGACTTTTTCTGTTGTTTATTTAGAACTTGTGGTTTTTACGACTTGACAACACAATTTTTTTTTAAAAACTATGTAATGTAACTTAATATTGATGTTTTACACACATAAACCTTTCGGAATACATTCTTATAGAATGCATTCCGAAATGTAGAATAACAACTTTATCACACAGACACGAAGAGCGACTTTATTTTATTACTAGCTGACCTGCCACAGACATTGTCCTGTCCAATTTCAACAATTGATACAAAATCCCATAGAAAAAAAAACCACATTAATTATTTCTAACTTTCCGGGCAACTTTTCCATGTTTTCTTTCCCTTAAAACTTTATTCGGCGATTAAGAACCTTTTAAAACAACAGCCTAATCGATCCAGCCGTTCTTAAGTGATGCGCTTACCAACACGTGGCATTTCATTTCTATTTATATAGATATATTGTAAAGATATAGAAAATAGAAGTGGAGTATCGTTACCGTGTTATCCGTGTTACAAGTTAATAAGTCAGTTACTGTTACAAGTTAATAAGTTTGGGTATGGCATCTCGCAGGTCAACCTATGAGGTTGTCGTCTGCTTAAGCGGACTTGTCTGTCAATTGTGTTTGTGTTTCATCCCGAAATATCTAACGCATGCTAGACTATATCATGCCACCAAGGGCGGATACAGGATTTATTTCTGAGGGGGACAGACGGATCGGATAGACTGTTTATACTGAAATAGTAGTTGCTTTGTCGACGTAAAAGTTTGAGAATCTAATGAATGTTGAGAACAGCGAGCGAAGCTCGAACGTATAAGACCCGCCTTGAACGTACAAGTTAGGTATATTTAGCTAATAAGTACCTATTATGAATGGTAAAAAGAAAAGCTAATTAAAAGACCCCCCCCCCCTTGGTCCACCCTTGCATGTTACTACAACATTTGAATTAAGATTAGACATTTAAATTATTCATATTACAGTCCGTTCAACCGATTTTGACTTCTATTTTAGGTATAAATAAGGAAGACATTAAACGCAAAAATGTGGTTACAATATCAACTGTTTACCGCAGCTGCCGAGTCATCTTATCAAATGGAGTATAGTTGCCAATGGTTTGAACACAGCATTTCAAAAGAAATAAAAAAGGTTGTTTGAAATCTATGATTTATTGAGTGACTAGACTTTTATACAGGCTTAGCATGAATACAGGGTTAAAGTAACCCTGGATACAAAAATAAAAGAGTGTGTTAAAATGAGTTATCATTTCTGAAACTTTTGTGAGACTCACCTCTCCAAATTCTTTATTCTCTGCCGCTGTGGCATGCTGGCGTGCAATGGTAGAGGGCGACACTTGAGTAAAGTAAATAATTGAGCAAGCCTGTAAAATAAAACAAAAACATTATCATATGAATTGCCTGTTTAAGAATCTAGAGTATTTTTGTCCTGAAAAAAAAAGAAGGAAATTAACGGTAAATTGTAATTTGCTCGATGAAAAAATCCAACGGAAACAGGGTCGATTTGCCTCATTTCCTAAACACAACATAAAATAATATGAAAATTGTATGTGCTCTGAGGTAATTGTGTTTAAAAGGGAGTTTAACGGTTGGATTTCTGAGTTTAATATTTATTTATAATAAACAGAAAAATTGTAAATCGGGTTATATCGCCTCGCGTTCAGAGTCCTGCGGGACGTCATCGAGGGTAGAACTGTGTATTTTTTTTTATTATGTGCATTTCATCCATATTATTATATTCACTCTCCATCGAACTGTCTTCGCTACTATCATATCCTACATTGATTACACATAGCATAAAATGTGTCCGATTGTCGATTGTATACTAATCATAATTCTTTTAATAACTTTCACACTGTCAACAACAATGAAACAGGAAAAAAAATCCGTTTCAAACAAAAGTGTGATACTGACACGACCAAATGAACACTATAAAATCGTAATGATATTTCTCGAACAGCGAAGCTAGCAACACAAGACCTTTTTCTCGAATCCGATTTTATCGTATTGGACCTGTGTGAACAATTTTCAGTTTTGAATACTGATCACCGTCACTACTACTTTATACGATAAAATATCGTATCTTATATACTTGAAAAATTGCGCCGTGGGAACGTAGCCTGGTTAGGCCGTTACCGTATAACTCGGTGCCCATGTTCCAAAGCAAGTTTGTCGATGACGTATAGTTTGTTGGTTTGTTAACTTTCAACATATTTAAACTTGCATCCATATCACTTTTGTTTTGGTAAATATTCCGATGGGCCGGCAATCTGACATGACCGGGGTTATAACATGACGGTAAAAAAATGCACTAAATAAATTTTGATGATAAAATTAAATAATAAAAAATAATAGATTCGATCAATTGTTGCTGCAGCAGTAGGTATGGGATGATGACTACTATTGAAAATGTTCTTAAAATTAATGTAATTTCAAAGAAGGCATAGTAAAAATGAGATAATCGAAAAAATCTGTTAAATCGATTTAAAAATGAAGAAGCTACACGCTTTAAAAGTTTTTGGAGGGGATTTTTCCTGTCCTTGTCGAGCTGTACGGTCAATGTACGGCGCTAGTATGAAGTTACATAGTCATGACGTCACTTCTACGATAGTGCTGTCCTTGTCTAACACTTATTTTAAGACGTTTATAACTTGGCTGTTTTTTAAGCTTTTACACTTTTTGTAATACTATTTGGAAATAAACATTTTTGTGATATAAAAATTAAAAAAATTGTCATCATCCCATTGTTCCTTCATAGGTAGCTGTCAATGTTTACAGATTTTCATGAGCGGTGGCAAACATCAAAAGAATATGGTTACAGTTTAAGCGAAACAGTAAGACCATTAAAGACCATTATTCAAAATATTCAATTCAGGATTTTGGAATATTCAGCTACTAAAGGGGTTAATAGGGATACAAGTTCGTATAGATATTCGCCGTTTTTGTTGATGGGACATACCATACTGGCGTGTCTGCTTGATAAAATTCTTAAATTCACTGACAGACAATGCACAGCCCAAACCGCCTGGGTCTAGTAGCATGAAATGTTGCGTAAGAGTTCCTTTTACAACGAAAAATATGATTTTATTTTTCGGGCAAAGCGGGGTTTTGAAACCTTTTCAGTAAAAAGCGAGATATTTTCGTCGAAAGAAGATGTCGAGTTCTCGCGCTGCATGAAATATAATATTTTTTTTCCTGGTAACAGGTATTTCCACTACTGATCGTGATATCGGCGATATTATGTAAAAAAAAACGAGTCAGCCGCAGAAATAACATCATCATCGGCTGTTAAACTACAATAGTATGAGTTGTTTTCATGAGTGGTTACCCCTCATGTACGCCGATTCCAAGATGGCTAAGATTATTAACTTGCTGCGCCGCGCCGCATCGTCGAGTAATCACCGAAAAGCGGGTCTTTGAATTTTTGGCAAAAAATCGGGACGTCTAGCAACGCTGCGGTCGTTTGGTGTGTCGCAATGGTCATCGATATTCACATATAATAATAGGGATGACTGATATTAGAAATGTTCATAAAACTAATGTAATTTCAAAGTAGGCATAGTAAAAATTAGATAATCGAAAAAATCTGTTAAATCGATGTAAAAATGAAGAAGCTACACGCTTTAAAAGTTTTTGGAGGGGATTTTTCCTGTCCTTGTCGAGCTGTACGGTCAATGTACGGCGCTAGTATGAAGTTACGTAGTTGTGACGTCACTTCTACGATAGTGCTGTCCTTGTCTATCACTTATCTTAAAACGTTTATAACTTGGTAATTTTTTAAGCTTTTTCACTTTTTGTAATTTTGTTTGCACTATTTGGAAACAAACAATTTATTGAGAATTTTTTTTAAAAAATTGTCATTATCCCTATTATATCGGTAACAAAGATGGGTATTGCTGCCGACATATCGGTATCGGGATGGCGTCGTTATCTGATAATGTGAAAACGCCCATTAGGCGCACAGGGGGCCTAGACAAAATCCAAGCGTTTTACGTTCACGCTAAGGACTTGACGTAAGCGTGTGTAAAATAGTAGACAAGTTACACATGGAACGCAGAAAGCCCATTCCGCAGCGTTGCACGAAACACTATAATTAGTATAGGGAATAGTGTGTAGCAAGTGTCACTATTGCGTTCAGTGTTCCTGTCACTGTCAAACGCAATAGCGCGCTAACAATATAATTCAAAAGTGGTGTGTGTGGTGAAACTTTGAAAGTAATTGAAGAGTGTTTTATTATAAATAAAGTGAGTGAACGGCTTTAAATAGTAGTTCCAGTTAATGTAAGAACTGTGATCTAAACAGTATTTTTGAAAAAAAAAAATAGTTTCTAATAAATATTTTTGAATTTTAGATGGAATCTAGACTTCGGGCGAGTCCCGAGCCATTTAGTTTGCTGAAAGAATTTATGGGAAGCCAGGTTTTTTCCGATACTTTATCATTTACTCCAAATTTGACTACCATTTTTAACTAGTATGGACTTGAGATTATGGAATGCACAATGAAAACAACCGCACAATGGTGCGCTTAAATGATTGTGGTCCTTACTTTTGTTATTCATAAAAAGCCAAACTCGATTCCAAACCTTAATACTTCTTTCTTAGATAGGGTATTAGAATGCTAGTAGTAAACTGTGTGTTTACTGTCTCTTATCCTCAATGTACACTAATCATAACAAAAGTATCATTGTTTACTTTTTTTGCATTGGCGTCAGGGTGAATGTGTGATGAACTTTTTGTCGTTAACGGAATACTGACTTTGTCTACAAATTTAGCAGCAATCACGTGACATAGCAAATGTCAGCTCCATACAATTTGAGTTTTCCTTTGGCGGTAACGCTTACAGAAAAGGGATTTTGTCTAGGCCCCAGGGCATTTTAAGTTATAATTTTAGTTCAGTACACGTAAACCATAAAATGTAAACATAAATAGAAAAAAAACTAAATAAAATAACGAATTCAGTTGATCTACTGCAAATATTTTATACTGTGGCATGGGTTTCGCGCGAAATAGTCGGTGGCGTAAATAAGTAGGTCACGTGGGGGGGGGGGGGTCGTTTCATAGGCCTACAGGCCCGGAAAACACCGCCTCAAAGGCCAATTTCACCTAACTTTTATACCTAGAATAAGTCTTATCCAGAGAATAAATTTTGAATTTTTGACAGTATTTCCACACTAGAACTGTCAGACGTAAATTTTATGCCACGAATAAAAGATATCCGACTTTGATAAAATGAACCGTTCCGTTGGCACCCTAGTACGGAAACCTAAAAGTATCAACCTACCTTTTTACACTTCCTATAGAGTTACAAAACACTATGGTCCTCCCAGGATGCCTCTTTACAATGTAGTACAGGTAAGCGTCCTTATGTTCCAACGCGCATGTGATAAGGGACTCGGTCAGCGTTTCTGCTGTACCTGCAAGTAACAAGGGATGATGGTTAATAGCACGGTACGATCAACTAACAACTTGTAACATTATGAAACGCTACATGAGTTTTAAAAAAAACGAATTCTGTTGATCAACTGCAAATATTTTATACTGTGGAATGGATTTTCCGCGAAATGGTCGGCAGCGCATCGTGAATAAGTAGATCGCGCTGCATTTGGGGGAGGCGGTAGCGTTTCAAAGGCCTGCAGGCCCGGAAAACACCGCCTCAAAAAACAATTTCGACATTCGACTTCGACATCGGCAATATTGTTCAACGCCAGAACGTTGATCACTTTTAGATTTCGTCATATTAAACTCTTTACTTACTTATTGAATTCTGTCAAATTCCCTGCCTGATACCTGTGTCCTGTGTGAGTGTGTCTGTTGTGTGTGTGATTATCATTGTCCTTACCTAAGTTCTGTGTGGTAATGTCAACGACCTTGGGGTCACTCATGCCTATCATCTTAATGAGACGGTTCAGCTTCTGCTCGGGAGTCATCTTCTCGACTCTTCTGTTTATTATCTTGCCGCGTTTGGTTACCTGCAATTTTATAAGAAACCGTAAGACACTTTCGGGCTTAACACAGGGTGTAACTAGACCCTTCACATAGCAGCCAACTATGCATTCTGTACACACTAAGTAACATTGCACAATTTTTTTTGCGGGAAACGACTTTTTGGTGTGCAAATTTGATATTTGCGATAGTGACCAGTGTAACACACGCAAAACATTGCGCTTATGGGTGCATGCAACGGTACAGTGGTCGTGAGGGTATTTAAAGTTGTGTTTTAAAAAACATGTTCTACTTGTTTTCGTAAAAAAACATAAGTAAAAGTTGGAATTTCAACTTTCAATATCTGCGTAACCAGAAGGTTCCCAGGTATGGTCCAGTACGAAAAAATAATTATAATGACAGGGAGCACAAGTGACTCTTGGTTTCGTTAAGTGTAGTTTAACACCCGTTATACTTAAAGGCATTGTATTGTTTACATTGATTCTACGGTCGGTTATCTTAATAAAGTCTGCTGGTTCCTATAAAAGTGAATATTATAAACTCATATAAAAAGTCTAGTTTGTAAACAAGCATATTACAAATTAGAGGATTATATCCAATATAAGAATGCTTGGAAACATGCTCGTCCAGTACCAAAGGACAACTAATGACTACTAGTATTACCGACTAGATTTAGTCTAGACAAAATAAAACTGGTTGCTAATTTCATCGAATGAATGAATGAAATGCACCGACTCCAGCGTGGTTTGCGTGGTTCAGCTTGGTGGACCAGACTCAAACCGAATGAACCCCAAGATTTGCATTAGCTCCTGCCTCATGCCACATGGTGCTTTAACGACCATTGCATATCAAGAAGTAGACCGGTTGGCGCTTTAATGGTAGGGAAGACGTGCCCTTAGGATAGGAGGGATTTATGATAAGGAGTTGGACTAGTGGAGAGGCGGTTGATATTTATCTATGGGCTATCTTATATCGGCTTTCAACGCATGAGGATCCAGAATCATGTACTGAATCCATGGTAACAGGTTGAGAGCAGTGGTGGCCCAGTGAAACGGCCGCGACTTACGAGTTACGCGAGAGACGATATACTTACAATTATCAGAATGCGTAGCTTTGTGGCAGCATCCAAACCACCTCATGCGAACTACGCATCACACTTAAGTCACACAAAATCCTGCATCGCGTAAGTAGAGTTTTCCGCGCAACTAGCATATATACAACGTCCCGACAACAACCGTTGGGCAGTTGCCCACCAGACCCGACACCCGTACTACTCACGGACGTCGTACTCACGACAATGTTGCTAAATTCATTCCTTCGACATTCGTTTTTTTTTCTGCAGTAGCATCGAAATTTAAACCAACTGTTCTCAAAAGTATAGCGATAAGAAAATATGGCACCGAATTACTGGGTAGGTTTTCGTTTTATTAATCATGACACCAATATCTTAAAGAAAACCATTAAAAATATGTTAGTTCATACCTTCTTCCCCTTCATATGCGTGGGCAGGTCATGGACCATGGTGAGGGTGGCCGAGAACACAAAGTTCTGTCGCGCCGCGCGTCGCTCGTCGTCTGCGTTCAGGCGTTCCAATAGAGGCGTTAGTTCGTCGAAGTGACCGCGCTCTACCATGCGGTCTGTTTCGTCTATTGCGAGGAATCTGGTTGAATTAATAATTGAAAAGCTAGTAAATTTGATTACAAAATATTTCGGTTTGTCATGAGCCTTTGTTTGTAGTGAGACTCATTGACAAATGACAATTTATTATCCGGTTTGTCTGAACGAATATTAATTAAAAGAGAAAATATTTGATTTTTTGTATGTTTGTTTGTTATGCTTTCACTCTAAAGCGGCTGAACGGATTTGGATGAAATTTGGCACATGGGTAGACCGTGAATTGGATTCGGACACTGGATACTTTTTATCCCGATATTCCCACGGGATCGAGAATTATGCGGGTAAAACCCCTGAGCGCAGCTAGTGGATTATAAGATGGGGGTAAAGAAATCGAGTGAATTTTCATGACTCACCGAATACTTGTCAATATTTGACTGGCAAAACTGATGGGATTTTTAGGTATTTTCTGTATAACTATGAGGTGGGGAACTATTACGGCTATAGCGACTAAGGGTGTAAATAAAACTGACCCTAAAGAGGATGACAGACTGTAATGGTCATAGGTATAAATTGCTGTGCACCCCTGAGGTGTTGTTGATTACGACTTATTTTCGGAACGGCGAAAAAGCGTTCTCAGAAGGAGACTCTTTTATCAACTGACTAAGAGAGAGCGAGAGGTTTTAGTCAGTACAATATTATGAGAATACCACAAAGAGTAGATAAAAATAAAAAGGCAAAATTGAGGGTTCTGGTGACCTATGCCTAAAGGTTAAGGGGGATTGCAGATTTGCAAATGACGCGGCTTGAACAAGATACGATTCATGAATCCTAATTTTGTCAATAAGATTATGTAAAAATGATTGTAATGATTATAATTCCGTAAATAAATACATACATGCTACGGTCGCGAATAATATCTTGTTCAACATACGACACTGACCTGCAAATTGCAAAAAAGCGTAAGAAAATTTGAATTTCGCTGGCAACCTGGCGAACCTTAGGAACATGGTAAAACCAAGACTGAAAGTTAAAAGAGCAAAGAAACCAAGCGAGCCTTACTTGACCATATCCAACTGCTGCAGATGCGGCTGCCCCTGCCCGATGAGCTCCCACAGGCGCCCGGGCGTCGCCACCACTATCTCGGGCCCCGAGCGGAGCACCCGCTCCTGTTTCACAGCCGCCATGCCGCCCACTATTGTGGCTACTCTTATACCTGGTGAGATATGGAGTTATTTATTGAAGATTAACATTTTTGGGTGAAACTCAAAGGACTCTAAAGAATGTAGTATGTTGGTAGTTAGTTTTGAACTTGCTGATTTCATTAGATTCCACTGCACAAAACCGCGTTATAGCAGTAAAAAAAAAATCTCTAGGAGTCATCATCATCAACCTACAGCTGTCCACTGATGGACATGGCCACTCCAATTGCTCGCAATAGCGGATCGAGCGGAATACAGCTCGATTCTCGGCAACTCTCATCCAGCTGCTACCTGCCACCCTGCGAAGATCGTCGCTACACCTAGCCACAGATAATATAATACTTCGTACAGATACCCAATCCCATACAAGGAAATGAAACCTCCTGAAGTCAATTGAGCTGGCAATTTTTAGTCTTCCAATTCTTCAACAGATCGCAGCATAAGCGACTCACTAATTGCCAGAGACTGTAGTATTACAACACCATCTAGGAGTCGACCTACTTTTAAAACGTTTCATGCAATCCTTTTTATATAAAGTTTTACAGTTCCAGGTTCAGAAAAACATGTTAATAGATTTTTTTTTTATTTCTATGTAAAAAATAATAATAAAAAATGTGGTCTGATTTAAATAAGTAACAAAATTGGAAAATTATGAGGCTGGACCAATTGAGTAAAACACCATCTATTAATACAAAAAGATCTAAACAAAATGATTAACAGATGGCTAATTTTATCATTTAAAGGGTTCGAATTAAAGATAAGGGCTTCCTTTTAATTTTATTTTTAAAATACGTGTACCTACTATGAGTGGAAATAGATAAATCTGCACTAAACTGGGAAGTTTAGGCTAACTGAAACGGCTACACCGACTTTCATCTAATTTGGTATGGCGATACTTTGATCCATGGGGAAGGACATAATTATGCCATTTTCGGTCGACATACCAAGAGGGCGAAGCCGCGGTCGGAAGCTAGTCTAAAGTAAGTAAGTTATCATGTTAATATGTGGTAACTCACACATAACATTAATAAAATACCTGTATACTTAGCAGCGGCTATCAAATGCCTGCTGATCTGTATGGCCAGTTCCCTGGTCGGAGTCACGATGAGAGCGAACAGCGGCTTGCCGGTCTTCATCGACACGTGCCCAGGTATCTCTATGTTGTCGACCACCTTCACACAGCCTATTCCTGCAATTTAATATTTTTTTAATGGTTTTAAAAGAAGAACTTTAATTATGAAATGGAGATGTGTTATACGCCCTCGGCCTTCACAAATACATACAGGTGTGATGTTATCTTAAAATGCATGTAAAGATGTTTCTTTTGGACAAACATATGTGATTCCAGTTGGTACAAATCTTTGACATTTGCTTATGCAACATCGCGTGTTGATTTGTAGCTTTTCTGCATAATGAGCTCACGATTGTCACTAAGTCGCTCTTCGAGTTCGAAACTATGTAGTAATTTTTCAATAAAAGTCTTGAAAATGATGAGTCTTAAATGCTACGAAAACTATCTACTATATACTCGGGCAGATTTTTCAATAGTCAGATAACTTTTATCTGATGAATAAATCTGACAGTTTGACATGTTTTCTATACGTAAGAGCTGCAAACCACAATATTTATTCACAAGGAAAAAAAACAGACTTTTGAAAAACAGCCTTAGTAAAAATAATCTTACCTCCTAGTTAACTGGACTTAATTTGTTGCCAATGACCTCTAGTTATAATCTTTTCAAGGACTAAGTCGAATTTCCCTGTCACCCTGTATACCGAAAGTGAGCACTAAGGAAGGATTTTCGATAATCTATCTCCTAAAGGAGTGAAATAGGGGATGAAAGTTCGCATGATGTTTGTATGGAAGTTTATAATTTTTGCCGATGGAAAAACCCATCTGCTTGTACATGTACTACGTACAGATCCCCAATCCCATTCAATGAAATGTCACCCCCCTAAGTCTGGCTATTTTAATTCGTCCATATTTTCAACAGATGGCAGCATCAGCGACTCACTTATTACCAGAGACTGCCTTTTTACAACGCCATCTAGGAGTCGACCGACTCGACGAGTCGACGACTTTAAAATGTTTCTTGCAATCCTTTTTATAGTTCTGGGTTCAGACAAACATGTTCATAGATTTTTCTTATATTTTTATGTTAAGTAATAGATAAAAAAAGTTGTTTGATTTAAATTAGTAACGATAAGGCTTCATTTATGTTTTTGTTGAAAATACGTGCATTAAGAGTGTTAATAAATAAATCAGCATTAAACAAGGAAGTTTTGATTTTTACTAATCTTACTTAAGCCAAAATTCTGCCATTTGTCGTTTTCTAATTATTGTTAATTTCATAATGGTTACCTATGCTGCCATCTATGGTTTCTTTTCAAGACTAATTATAATTTATTCGAGTTGAGTTGCTTAGGGAACTTACATGAATAAGTCTCGCGAAAGTAATACTGTAAAAACAGGCTCACATGTGTGATATTTAATAACTTTATGTTACCTTGTTCACTCTCATTGCCTTCATCAGGAACTTCTTCATTCCCTTCACTCTCTTCATCACCCGCCTCACTATCGTGTTCATCACTGTCTTCTTCATCATCATCATCACTATTAGCATCGTCATCAATCTCTTCAACACTGGCATTTTCACTGTCTTTCCCTTCTTTCTCGTCGTCACTAGTTTCAACCAAATCATCAGAGTCCAACATGTCTGATAGATGAATATAATTGTCATCATCATCACTGTCATTGCCTTCATCAGCTGAATTCTCTCTTTTTCTTAATGGAACTTCAATTTCTTCTAGATAATCATCATCAGTATAATCGTCGTTCTTTGATTTAGTGTCATCAGCCTCATCATTGCTTTCAGTTCCACTGCTGTAACCATCTTCAGAAGACTCTTTAGCTGTAGGGACTTCAACTACATCTTCTTTGTCTTTTTTCTTTTCAATAAACTTCCTATCTTTTCTTTTAAACCGTTGTTTTCTGTCTTCTTTTGCTTCAACATTCTTTTTCTTGGCTGAAGATTTTTTGTATGGTATGTCATAGACGTCTAGGCCTTTCAAAAGCGCTTTTTCTTTTAGTTTTAATATTCCACATAAGATTGGAAGGCCAAATGCTAGAGTCTTACCACTCCCGGTTTCAGCTGCGCCTAGGATGTCTCTTCGACCTGTACAAGAAAAATAAAATAGTTTAATTAGTATTTAACCAAATAAAGTTCATTTGTACCATCCGGCCGATGAACCAGGGCGGCTCTGAAGTTTGCACAGAAGGCTGTATAGATAGTGCAATCCACGAAGACGCGCCCCACTATTCCTCCTAAACGTTTATAGTATATGTGTGCAAGTCAATGTTTGAATGTTATCAGTACACACTAATTACCTATGAGTGCACACGCACACTACAATGAATAGACTAATCAGGAGAGAGCGTCAAAATTTAAATAAATTGAAATTTAAAAAATTGGTGGGGCGCGTCTTCGTGAATTGCACTATCTAAACAATAGAAAGAAAGAAAAATAGATTGAATTTTTACAGAAACATGAAACAACACAACAACATTTGTCATTAGCAGTTTTAAGTATTAAGGCACCAAATGGCCTCATTTTCAATCTAGCCAGTTCCGACCGAATCAGGACAGATCTGGTTGGGTTGATTGACTGACCAGGATAACTTTGTTTTCCTTTTTTCTTTCAAACATGGATCTACACTAATATTATAAAGAGGAAAGATTTGATTGTTTGTTTGTATTGAATAGGCTCCGAAACTGCTGGACCGATTTGAAAAATTGTTTTAACATTAGAAGCCGAAATTATGTCTGATGAACATAGACTACTTTTTTTTTTCGAAATCCACGCGGACCAAGTCGCGGGCGAAGTGCTAAAAAACGAGACGTATACATATGAAATCAACTTATTATTACTAAATTTAAAAAGTGAAACTAATTTAAGTCCCAGTGTCAAACCAAACAAAATCACAAATTAAAAGTCAAAACATCTGAAAAAAAACAGCGTCTTCATCTTTAACGTAATGTAACTGGAAGTTCAGTCTTCTAAGGTAGATTTCAATATTAAAAATCACAATAATTATAAATTAAACATGATATAATAATTCTTCTTGTAATGTGAAATCTTTTCAGTAATTGTGAATCTAAGTTCTTCTCCACTATTTCTTCCATGAGTACTATGAATTTGTTAGGCGCACATACAAACACCACAAGTTTAATGTCATGTCATGACAAAATATGCAACCACTGGACCGAGTCACAAGATCCGGTAAGTGTATATTGACAGCGGATCCACTGGATTACCGGAGCCAGTTTTACGGATTGCAATGGTAGTAGTAGTAGAATCCAAACTTTTTGGTTGAAGAAACCAATACCAGTAATTGTTTTTTCTGCCAAAAGTCTGAATTTGCCAGCCAGAACAACATAGCATCGAATCTAAGTATTTTTTTAAAGACCTCCTCACCAAGTGCTTAGGATATTTTTTACTTCAGAATTATCTGATGTGAGAAGACAAAAGATGTTATAACAATATTAATCTTTTCATAATTTTAGAGATTTATTTGTATGTGGTCATATTTACCATGAATAGCAGCCGGTAGCGTCAACTGCTGGATCTTCGTAGGCTGTTTGAAGCCCAATTCTGTCAGAGCTTTTATTATTGGCTCCTGCAACTTGAACTCAGCCCATGTCAGCATATCTTCAGGCGTCAAGTTTGTTGTTGACTGTGGCAGGTCCCCTAACTTCTGTTTCAGTTTCTTAGGAATATTTTGAGTATTATCTGTGTTTTTTTTGCCATCTTTCTTTTTATTTTTATTTTTAGATTTCTTATTTTTGTTTTTAGTAGGATTTTGTGTGTTTTCATTATTTTGGGTAGAAAGTTCAGTGTTGTCATTATTTTCCCCAGTGTTAGAATTTTTTGCATTTTTATTTTTCTTATTTTTACTTTTATTTTTATTCCTCTTTTGAGTATTATTAGCTAGTGATGGTTCTATGGAGTTGCATGATTCTACAACAAAACCATTGTCTAGTTTAACTTTTTTGGTGGGAACCTCTTTGGGTTCATTTTCTGACAATGTCCGCTTCTTCTTCTTTTCTTCTCTCCTCTGTTTGATTATTTCTTTCTGTTTACTCTGGAACAAAATTATTAATTTTATTTAACACTTTGCGGGCCACTTAACACCCCCAGATATAGTTAGAATAAAACTTCTCTATTGTGTCTCATTCAATGTCTTTCACCTGATTAATAGACATTGGGATGCACCAACCAACATTATTGTGAGAATAGTGGTTCCGATTTGATAGTATCCTTCGAAAAACATGTCTCCATTATCAATTCTGGACATCATGTTAAACTTATACAGTATGGCCAAAAATATATTCAACGGATTCTTACTATTCTCACAATAATGGGAACCACTGTACTTTAGCGCCCATCGCTTTTTTATAGTAGGTATTTTTTTTTGGGTAGAATATACCCTTTTGAGTATTAATTAGAAAACCCCAAACCTAGGAAAACCATAGGTGCCGAGAATTTTTTTTTTTTTTTTTTTAAGTTTTCAATTTATTTAGGCGTAGTCGACGGAGCCCCGCTACGCGGGGCTCCTTCTTCTGGGTGGTTTAAAAAAAAATAACCAAGAAGAGGATGGCGGGGTCTTTGTTCGCTCGCTTCGCTCGCTCACTAGACCCCGCCATCCTCTTCTAACCTAACCTGTCCGAGTCGGGGTGCCCCGAATCCCGAGCTCGCTTCGCTCGCTCTTGCATCCTAAGTTGTCCCGACACCTGCACAACACTCGAAGCCTCGATCCGTGGTGCAACGGGCACAAGCGGCTCTCTAGAGTCCAACACTTGTACGACACTTAACACTACAGAGTTTGGGATCGGGAGATGAAGCAGCAAAACACGAAGCCGGTGCTTCGGGGACGACATGCTATTGTGTCAATCAATCGCTCGACTGTGAAATGTGAGTACGACGAGTGACAACTGTCAAACGTTAAAGTCACTTACATTCGATTATTTTTCGTTACCAACGATCTTTTGAGAGTACAAATAAAACTTTAATTATGTTAATATTTAATTATATTTTTTGCTTCATAATTGAGTTCATGGCAGTAGCAGACATTTAAAATTGAATTAATGTTAAAAAGTAACAATTATTTTACACAAAACCATTAAAATCCGCTGTTACCATGTCTCAACGTAAAACGGAACAACTTGAAAGTGAAATTTTTAGATTAACTGTGGTAAAATGTCGATTTTACTATGTAAATAAGTTGAATTTTCTGAAACTTTAGGAATTTTTTTCTCAAAAACTAGGCGTCTCCTAGGTGTAATATTTTACGCTAGTGTTTAACTTAAAGACATGTATACGCTATAAAATTGTGAAGCTTCGCACGAGTAGGCGCTAAAGTACAGTGGAGCCACGGTATTTTCACTGCAAATTGATAGATATTACAATCGACATAAACAAACCCTTTTAGTCTGCTTCTTCTCCTTATCAAAACCATAGTCGCTGCACTCTTCTAAACCCACAAAACCATGGAATTTGTCTGTCATGGACGCCGGGAAACCATCCATGGCCACCGACTCCCATTTCATATTGTTTAGTTTCTTACTCATTTTAATAGTTTTATTTAAAAACTCGTAACAATCGTGTTATTTTGGCTATCATAACCTCAAAACAATGCAATGTGACTTTGACGTTGTTTTTGACAGTTCAGTTCACTATTTTCGTTTGAAAGTTGCACATTCGTTCAGAAATATCAAATTATTATAGTGCTAGAAGACTTTTCGTGGGTAGTGGTGAAGGCTTTTATCACATCTGTGGCGGTCAAAGGGTTACACTGGTTATCTCAAAAATACTACTAATAAAACTATAAACAAAAAACATGTCACAGTCACGGCACTTGCTTTCATTTGTATTACGTATTTAGTAGATTTTAGTATCTAATCACTGGGTTTTTGTTGTATTTATAAGTATATGGTTTATTTTAACGCTAGCTTTTTACATTTTAAAGATTTACCCCGTATCCACCATGAATTCAAAAAAACCGCCTGACTCCCCTGATCCTTTTGATAACACTCCGGTGTAACAGTTTCGCTCCCCGATGACAATGTGCTAAGTGATCAAATGGATTCCGAATCTGCAAGTAGAAAAAGACTGGCTACTCCTTCCCCGAATATTGCTTCGAATCTCCAAAGATACTCAAAAAAGAAAAAATGGAAGACACTTACACGATAAAGGATAATACACCATAAGTTGTTCACTTTTCCTTAAAAGATGGCGAGACCCCTGGTACAGTTCTACACCCGTTTAAATTTGGAATGTTTTTGACAAAAAACAACTATAGCAATATTCTCAGAAGTAGTATCAAACGGTTAGGAAGAAACCGTGTTTCGGTTGAGTTCAAGCCTCACCAGGATGTCATCAGTTTTTTAATCAGTCCCATTTTAGTAATAAATAATTTCATTGCTTCAATCCCCCAATTTAACATCACTCGCCTAGGTCTTGTCAAAGATGTTCCCACTGAATGAACTGAGGAAGAAGTTATAGAGAACATCAAGGTTCCCACTGGACACGGCCCTGTTATTAAGCTAGGAGAATGAGCCGTAAGATGACATCTCTGGGTGTAACCGAATGGAAACCCACTCAAACGGTTATTCTAACCTTTGACAAGTTTTACCAAAACGTGTTTTTTGTTTTTTACTCTGCTCTTTCGGTTGAGAAATACATGTACCAATCTATCCAATGCTTCAATTATTGTCGGCATGGACACGCACAGTGTCGCTCGAAATCCCGCTCTTTAAATGTGGTCAAGACCACCCAGGATATGGTTGTTCTGGCAACCCATAGTGGTTGCCAGAACACGAACAAATGATTATACCTGTCCTGAATTGGGTCGACAGAAGGGTAAAAAAGCTCTTATGGCAGAGAAGTCGGTCTCATTTATGTGGAAGCAAGTCAGGTCTTTCCTCCAGTTTCAAGATCATAAAAATGCTAAATGTCGAGATTATCTCAAAAGACTACATCAGAACCCCGTCCATCTTATTGCCCCAGTTCCCTTTCCCAAAATCCAGAATCTTACCGTAAAACGTTTTGCTTAAACCAAAATCCCATGCCCCACTTACACCTAGCTATAATAAGCAGGCTCATCAAGCCGTCACTCAGAACTACTCCTTTTCTCATTTTCAAAACTTTTGCGCTTTCCCTAAGGAAGGTAAACCCTTCTGAAACCTGTGACAACTTTGGTATTGGCCTAGTGGTTATATTAGATTACACACGTAGGTTTGCGCCAGGGCAGAACAGCAGTTGCGTTGACTTAACATTCTGTTCATCGAGTATAGCCAGCCTTTTAATTGGAGTCGCTTGAATATGTCGATGGGAGTGATCACTATCCCATCATGGTTGAAATCCCTACCAAGACTGTTCCTGACAAAAAGTCCCCTCCTTTGTTAAAATACCAGCTGAACTCAGCGGATCGGGACCTTTACTCAAAAATCTTAGACTTGCGTGTCTCTTCCCTCCCATCCAACAATCCTGAGTCTGCTCAGGAAAGCTTTTCTTCATTTTCCAACAATATACCCTACACAGCAGATGATTGCTTCCCTCCAAAAAAATCGCCAACAGGCAAAACTCCATCCCCGCCGTGGTGGGATAGGGACTGCTCTGCCGTGATCAGGGCCAGGAATGAGGCCGAAATGAACATCAACTCCGACATGAACCTGGAAAACATAATTCCTTTTCAACATATCTTGGCTAAGTCCAAGAAATTACTCAAAAATGAGGAGAGATATGGTTGGCGGAAATATTGTGGCTGACTGCATCCTTCCACTCCAGCGGCAGCTGTGTGCCGTAAATTGAAGTCTTTTAGAAGTAGTTCGAAATCCCCCTCCGGGAGCACACTATCTGCGGAACTGGAGTTATGTTACGGCGAAAGAGATAAAAAAAAAATTAAAACAATGTCTATTGATTGAAATGTTCTAAAAGACTAATTTTACAATTATGGTTTTTCTAATAACTAAACCGTATTACTAAAATCTGCAATTCTGCAATTGAGCAGTTTATTAATGACGCACGAGCGCATCCGCTGCACTAGTCAGTGATTACGTTACTCAGGCGACTCCTCCCTCCTTAAGATGGAAGCGCGTCCCGCTGCTTTCTCGGTGCAAGGTTGATCCTGTATCGGTCGTCGCTGTTTCAATCTCCTCTGGAATCACGGCTTTACTGGGAAGTGGTATGATTTTGTCTGCTGCGACAGTATTGCTGTTTGTCGTTAATATTTGGTTATTTAAAAAGATTTGTGCTATTGCTAAATCAAAATTCTTAAGCGATTCAATTAAAAATTCCAATAATAAACTCAAAACCACTAGGAAAGTTATTAACAATGAAACGGGTAAGTCGGTTAAACCAGAAAATCAACTTGAGATTATGGTCTATAACAAATTAGTTAGTAAGGCAGCTGACGTAGCTGAGGCATTTAATGAGTTTTTTGCCAACATACCTATAACTACGACTTGCTCCTTAAATTCGTCCCCGTCTAACGTCGACCATAATCTCAAGTTGATTTTCTTGTTTAACCGACTTACAGGTTTCATTGTTAATAATTTTCCTAGTGGTTTTGAGTTTATTATTGGAATTTTTAATTGAATCGCTTAAGAATTTTGATTTGGCAATAGCACAAATCTTTTTAAATAATTTTTAATATTTTTTTACATACTCTAGGAAAGGAGTTTCAAACCATGTTATACTCAAAACCAAATTTCCAGCAACATGCTTGGTAGCTGAGACCTTCCTTACTGATCATAATAGTGTCATTATTTCTGTTGATGAGTCGCTTCCTTCTAAGCAGCATGCAAAAACCTTAAAGCGAATTGATTATGGTTCACACGGAAACAAGGCGTGATGTTATGTTATGTCAACGCTAATCAAATGTTACGAATGTTACTTTTGTATGGGCCCTCTGGAAACAAACTTGACCCTTGCATGACTTTTAATTTACAGAAAGAGCAGTACCTACTGTTCAAAAACTTACCAGTTATGATAGTTAATGCAAGAAAATTAAATATTTAACAAAAAATGTTAAAAGTGTATGTTCCAAAACAATGTAACACCTAGCTAGATAATGATTTAGAATCTTAAGAAGCCTAGTTATAAATATTCTGTTTTGCTTTTACCGCTATCAATAGCGGTCTTTGTACACCATAACACTTATCGAATTATCACGATGGCAACGGATAAGGTGCTAAATATTTGTTGAAAGTATAGATAGCACTCTATTTATATCAGATAAATAATCTTATTTACTTTGCCAGTGGTCGACTGCTTATCTCCATTAAATATGCCCCCTATTTTGAATGAGATAAACCTTCGACAACTGGTCTTATGATCAGCAAAGCTTGACTGGGTGGGACCGTAATCCCACTAATCTCTTTGGAGTACCTCGTCGGGGAAAGTACCATTGCCATACCAATTTCTACGGCTAAGCATCATTGATTTAGCAAAGCTAAATGCCTCAGAGCTGGTATAGCAGTTCGCCAGTCTACAGGCGTTGGAGAACACTCAGCATTACACGAGCCACATGCTTGTTTCCTGTCTAATGTAAAACTCACTCCGGTTAGTTCGGCTTTTGGGCTAAAGTTCGGTTTGATTTGCGGTCTCTATAAAAATATGCTGCGTGCGAAAATCAAGCTTGTTTTTAGGGTTCCGTATGCAAAGAGTGTCAAGGGGACCTTATTACTAAGACTCCACTGTCAGTCTACCTGTCACATCACTGGGTCAGGCACATCTTTTGAACCGTATTAGGTAGACACTTCAACAAATCATGGCCACTATAACAACATATATTATGTAGTACGGTGGTACGGAATCACACTTGGCCGCATTTTAACTTCTAAAGTTTATAAAAAAATTGCTTGTATTTATTCCACAGCACTGTACTAGCTGTGTCATGGTGCGCTGACCTATCGTTTCCACCTGGGTTCAGGTTTGGAGCCTCCACTGCTGCTTACCAGGTCGAAGGCGCCTGGAATGAGGGTGGTAAGAATATGCTCCTTTAATATTCTATTTTTCTTTTGTTTTAAGAAGAAATTCTTCAGGGAAAGTGCCGAGTCCAAAATAGACATCCAGCAGAAGTATGTGAAAATAGGAAAAGAAAATGTTTCTAAAGTGATACCTACTTATGAAGACTTCGAATAAGTCATCGTTATTAATTCAAGCACTAGAATAATCAAGTCACACAGTCAGAGGAAATTTTTCGCATAATAGCCATAATTACTGCAGAAAATCACCCATATAACTCCCAATGTCCTTTCTAGGTAGAAGTGAGAGCATCTGGGACCGGTATGTCCACGAGGATCCACGAAGAATCTCAGACCTGTCCAATGGTGATGTCGCCTGCGACTCCTACCACCAATGGAAGAAGGACATCGAGCTGGCAGAGGAACTAGGGCTCCATTTCTATCGGTAAATATTAAATTGACAATCTTCCCATGAAAGCAGCCGAGGATCGAGGATGTGGCGTGTGATAAGAGACGCATTTGTCTAAAAGTGAACTGCTATAGGCTGACCATGATGTCTTTGTAAAATGCTAATCTAATAGTCTTGGTGATGGTCCATTCATGCCTCTCCAAACAGCATTTCGGTGTTACGATTTGTAGGGTTTACGTGGCGTTGAATGTGAAATACAACTTTTTGGATTTGGCAAAGTATCCGTATCTACTTTTGATTATATTATGACAGATTATCTTTAAGGGCACTTGCTTGTCAAGTACTTTGTTTCCTACTATCAGAGTGATATGACGTTAACACAATCGTTGTCATAATATTGTTGTCGTCCATTGTCTGCCTCTTTTACACTAAACCATAATATACATTACTCGTACTACAGATTTCTGATCACGTGCTCTACATGCACTACCTACATTTGACTTATGTATTTCGAAGTTTGTTTATATAAATTTTCTCAACTTCCAGGTTCTCAATATCCTGGACTCGTATCCTTCCATCTGGTTTCCCCAACCACATCAATAAAGATGGCAAGAACTACTACAACAACCTGATCGACGGTCTACTGGAGAAGGGCATCGAGCCGCTAGTCACTATGTACCACTGGGACTTGCCACAATCACTTCAGGATCTTGGTAAGACAAACTCGCATTTAGACAACTCCAATACCAGAAATATATCGGCTAAGGGGTATTGCATAGGCTTAACTAAGTTTCGTAGATCTGAGTTGAAAATTACAGGCTGTGACAAAAGCCTGCGAAAAATAAAGACTAATCAGCGGCTTACTTGCCCGCAGTTAGTTCCGCATTTCAACTCTGCCAGTTGTAATCTGCACGTACGTGGTGGTTTACCTCTACGACTTCATGGGAATATATATAGGTATGGTACCAGAATAGATACGGCGTTGCCGCAAAACAAGAAGTGAAACTGAATTTAACTATTTATTTCAAGAGAACGTGTTTACTTTACACGCCTGAAAGTTACATTTTACAATTTTGAAGCTGATTCTCAATTCGCTTGAGTGGGTTACTGCAACCACAATCATTTTCATACCAGCCTTCATGATGTAAGGTTCCTTTTCGCAGACAGCCTTTACAGTTTACTTTAGTGGTTTTTATAAGCTGTGCATTGTCTGTCAGTCCATCACGGAACGGTTTTAACTTAAATTCGTATATACTATTTCAACTGTATCTTTCAGGTGGCTGGACGAACCCCCTTATAGTAGACTGGTTTGTGGACTACGCGAGAGTATTATTCAATCTCTTCGGCGACCGTGTGAAGATCTGGCTGACTCTCAACGAACCGGTCATCATCTGCGACGCCGTGAACAACTCCTGGCTCTTCGCCCCAGCCATGTACAGTCCTGAGGTTGGCACTACTTGTGCAATAAGTATGTGTTGCTGGCCCACGCAAAGGCCTGGAGGTTATACGATGAAGAGTTTAAACCTAAATATCATGGTGAGTGACATTAACTAATAAACTAACTAGCGTTAAGAAGCGTTAAGAAGAACAACGCGGTCACGCAGCCAGACACTAAAAGCGACTTGAATTTATAATATGTGTCGAAGTAGATTAACAAATTGCCGAAGTTTTCCGTCCGCTTTCTTGCGAAAGAGCATCAAATAGTTGTTTGTAATTTAATTAATTTTTACCTACCTACATGAAATATTACATAACTAACTTCTAATAATTTACAGGTAAAGTGTCAATAGCGAATCAAATACTGTGGTTTGAACCTAAAACAAAAGAAGATGAGGATCTTGCGGAGCTGGCCAGAGAGAACGTGTAAGTGTGACAACCATCGTATGTAATAACTATCTGGTAAAAATATGGGCTGAGCAACACAGATCGATATAGAATAGAGTGCTACAATGATGTGTTAGGGTCCTGAATGACATCGTCAGTTGCTTAACATTTGTGAAATAATTGTGTCACAAAAATAGTAATCTTAGATCTGATTCATGCGCCAAAATAACATTAGCAGCACGTATCTTCTTACGTCCACTTTGCACCATGGCAACTGAGAATATGGGTTCAACAGCACTCAAAAGGATAGGAAGCAAGTTTTGCTCGCATAGCTGAATTAATTTACCATACTTGCGTTCATAGTTTGCGGTCTACTCACAAATATTTAAAGCCACACACACATACTCTGTGAAAACACACACTGACGATTCAACCCCGGTGTTGAGCTGAGCATTGAAAATCCATGACAGTGTCCAGCGGGTCGAAAACAGTGCTTTGAAAATCCAGAGCGCGATAAAAATCACCCCTGAGCATGAGGGCAAACTTACTCGTACCTTATCTCTTAGTCTGCAACCAGTTTGATGGATGGTTAATATTTACCTTTGTCGTTGAGAACAACCTTAAAATAAAAATGAACATCATCACATTTGATTTTTAGGCAGGCAGATACGCTCATGCCATATACTCCAAAGAAGGGGGATGGCCACCTTCCATAGAGAAACACATGAAGGAACTGAGCTTAAAGAGAGGATACCCCAAGTCTACGTTCCCGGCCTTTACTCAGGAAGAGATTGAAACGTTTAGAGGTAAATAGCATTGGCACACCCAATACAGTTTGCAGAGAGCATGGATACCAAATTTTGCCAACTATACTTTGGCTTAATGTCGTGATGACCCAGATGTTAAGGTAGGCGTCGATTCTCATACATGAGGTTATTCGAATCTGTAGCCATGAGCTTTTTTACCTTTCTGTCGACCCAATTCAGGACAAGTATAATCATTTGTTCATCATAGCACAGTCAGAGGAAACCTGGCAACCATACCCTGGGTGGTCTTGACCACATTTTAAGAGCGGGGTTTCGAGCGACACTGTGCGTGTCCATGCCGACAATAATTGAAGCATTGGATAGTTTTGTACATGTATTTCTCAACCGAAAGAGCAGAGTAAAAAACAAAAAACACGTTTTGGTAATAAAACTTGTTGTAGTCGATTTCCTACAGATCAACTAAAACGCACGTCTCTAGTTACGGTTCATGAGAGTGCCCTCCCTTAATCTTTCAAATTCCCACCACGTCACTCGGTGTCGTGGTATGGATTGCGCTATAAATATCACTGCTGCAGGCTTAGCACGAGCGCCCTAGAGAAGCGTATTGTCGACGGAAGAGTAGACAAAAATGGCGTTTCTGTGTAGACAGTAGAAAGTTTTCTACTGTCTACACAGAAACGAAACGCAATTGTACGGTAAAAATGGGTAGTTATACACGTCACTAGCAACTAACCCGTTGCTATGGAAAATCACTGTCTATAAAGCAACCTGAGTCTAAGTATGTCCTCGTGCTCGCGAAAAAGAGATTTCGAGGAGCGTAGAAAGCGATTTCTATTCTACAGTAGAGTAGAAACAGAAAACGCCATGCTAAGCCTGCTGGACGCCTAACGTCCCCCCCCTCCCGACCCTTGCTCGAGCCAGCCCGCGTCGCTGAGCCTGTAGCTTTAAATTCGTCCCAAAATAACACTGATCCAGCTAGGATTGGCTTGTGGTCGTCACGCAAGCTTGTCCTACGAAATATTCCATTCCGTTAAGTTTGTTCCGCGCGGACCGTCATTAATAATTTAAAATTATCTGACTACCCGGTTTTTTGTACCGACGCGGTCGCGGAGACCATACCCCTGCGATGCCGAAGCCCGGCACGCGCGGCTCGTTGGGCTGCTATGCCGGCTCACCGGAGTCCCGCCCGGCGCTGGATAGGACGTCGTCGATGTCGATCATCGGTGTTGCGTCGTCCTGTGCACCGCCGGCCGGCCCCACAAGGAGCGAAGAAAAGAAGAAGACGTCCAAGAAGAAGAAGGAAGAGAGAAGAGGAGGGGGATCGAGCGCCGCTGCTGCTGCCGGCCCACCGACGTCACTGGCGCCTGCGCGCGCTGCGCCTTCGCCGTCGTCGAGCCGACCGCACGCGGTAGTGATCCGTCCCGCCGCGTTCCGCCCGGTGCCCATTCAGGCCCCGGGGCCTGCCGCTAACCCAAGCCGCGCGCCGCATGCGCGCGCCGCGGCACCGCCCGCGCGTGCTCCCGCACCCGCGCCCGTGCGCTGCGCTGCGTACGCCGCCGCTTACGCCGCGCAACTACCCCGCGCGCCCCCGCACACCGCCCGCGCCCCCCCGCGCGCCCCCTGCACGCACCGACGCGCCGCCGCGATTCGCGACTCCGCCCGCGCCTGCCGCAGCGGCTACAGTGACCACGCAATCTGTGACCAAAGCTGTGCCAGCTCCGCGCACCGCCGTGACCGGCGCCCGCTTCTCGCTGGCGGGACCGGCAATGGCTGAGCGAGAGCGGCCAGCACAAAATTCCGCCACCACCAAGACAACAGCAAGGTCAGTGACTAGTGCTACATACACGCCCGACTCACCGGCGCCTCCTCGTGCATCAGCCTACGGCTCGCCCGCTGTTATGTCGCCGTGTTCGTCCATAGGATCGAACATGTCGCTGGCATCCGCGGGCTCGACCGGCAATGGCTGTGCGCGTGCCTGTTTCGAGTCCCGGCTCGAACCCAGAGGCCAAAGACTACGTCGACGCAGGAGCTCGAGTGAGACCGCAGCGGAGGAGGGGAAGCGGCTCTGCCCCGACTCGCCGCGGAGTCCGGACCCGCCAGCGTCGCCTACTTTCGCCGACGCGGCGCGCCGCTCACCCCCGCCACCTGCGTCACCATCGCCGCCACCGTCACCGACCGCGGGGGTCAGGCCACCCCCCGCCCCCGCTACCGCTGCCAACACCCCCGACGCACCCCCCGGCGTCACGACAAGAACGTGGCAACAAAAGCCGGGGCAAAAGAAGCCCAGGTACCCGCCGCTGGTAGTTGAGAAGCTGCCGAACTGGGCCGCCCATTTCCGGGCCATCAGGGAGAAACTGGGCCGGCCTCCTAACGCTCGTCCATACGGAGGTGGAGTTCGCTTCACCCCAGACAGCGAGGAGGAGTATAGGCTGGTCCAGCGATACCTGACTGGCCTAGAGAAGGATAGCGGCGTCAGCTGGTTCGCTTACTCACTGCCAGCAGAGAAGAGCCTGAAGATCGCCATACGGGGACTACCGGCGGATACGGACCCGAAGGAGATAGAGGAGGAGCTCCAAACGCTGGGATACCAGCCGGAGTATGTGCGACATATCAAGGCCGCACAAGGACGACCCGGTTGCGTATTCCACGCGATCTTAAAAAAGACTCCGGACGTCCGGGCCATCTATGACACTACGACGTTCATGTTGATGCGTGGTGTCAAGATAGAGGCCTGGCGGGGAAAACGAGGACCCGCCCAGTGCCACCGATGCCAACTGTTCAGACACAGCTCGCATCAGTGTCACCGCCCGCTCGCCTGCGTGCGCTGTGGAGGGGAGCACGCGGCGAAAGACTGCCCGCGCCCGCGGGAAGAGCCGGCCACCTGCGTGAACTGCGGTGGCCCGCACCCGGCGTGCAATATCAAGTGCCCGGTGTTTCAAAGAGAGATCCGGAACAAGCGGGCGGGCACCGCCGCCATAACGGCCACATCACGCCGGCCCAAAGTGGCCTTCGAGAGGCCACAAGAGATGCCAGAAGAGGCCTAAGGCACGACGCTTATGGCGGCGGCCAACGGGCCCTCAGCAAGACAAGATACCTCCTCTGGGCGGAGGAAAAACAAGAGACGCGGGGGAAAGGGCAAGGGGAAGAAACCCGACCCTCCCCAGGCGACCCAAGAAAACCCAATTGCCACCCCTGCCTTCAGCGAGGCACAGGTTGTGAACAAGAAGCAACCTACCGCTAGCGCCGCCACGGCGCCGCGGACAAACAAGGAACTAACAAGGGAAAAGTTCCTAAAAGAAACCAGTGGCGGCGCTACCGACGCCAAAGCAGCCACAAACAAGTCGGATTTCACAACCTGTGCCATCAAACTACTGATGGACCTGATAAAGGCCATCAGGCAGGGACAGGATGTCGAGTTGGTCATCCTGGATGGCTTGGCCGCACTACTGACTCTGTACCACGGCTAGGTCACCCAGGGCGGCCCAAAATGGGACGCCGGCGGCCTTCTGGCACAAGGCCGCCCCCCCTCCGCCACCTCCTTCGGGACACGGAAGACGTCACAAGACAAACCCGGATCGTCCTCCAGATAAGCCGCAGCCAAGTTACACGCGACTTATCTGTGACAAAAAGACTCCACACTCACAACACACACACCCACTGCGTAACGTGTTCTAGGTTAATATAGGCACGTTACGTAGATGCAGACAGACATACATGTCTATACAGGCACCCAAACTCACGCGTGTACGCGCGGCGCGGGCCGCGAGTCACGCAAACATTGAACGGTGTTACACAATTACAATACCGTTCACACCCACATGTCGGCCCCTTAGCCCGGACAGTAACGGCTAGCTCTGTGATCTGGACGGGCGGGGACCACTCACCTACTCTGTAGGCGCGTCGAGTCGGCATCTTCGTCGCTGGTCGTTGTCGCCGGGCCTCTCCTAGGTAACTAGGGCGAAGAAAGCGGCGCTTCACAATAAGCGCCGCGGCGCTCCTACAGAAACAAAATAGCAATCACTCACACGGGCACTGAAGCAGACAAAAGGAGAGGCCCGTATTTACGGGTCGCCGTATGGCTTCTGCGGTCGGGGGGTGAAGCCCCGGCACCGCACGCAACGCCCCCTTACGGGGGCGCCGCGATATAGGTCCGAGCCTGATCCAGCTAGTCATTTGCTGCCCTCTTCCAGCGGCGCCCTAAGCCGAGGTTCGTACCCCACAGGGGGTGCCCTTAGCGTGTAGTCGCTTAGTTTTTAGTTAGCATTTAAGTTTAAGTCCTGGCTGGAGGCCTTAATTTATTAGGGCAACCACAGGCAAGTCCGATTAAGCAGACGACAACCCAATACGACAACCTAATGCACAGAGCGACACAATAACAAAAAACTGTACCAACATAAACCCACAACTAGGTGACAAAATTGTAATATCTGTAGGTGAAAATGACTACAATATGGGACATGTACTAATATCAGTTAAAAATTATATTACAGACATTTTCTAAGAATAGTATAATAATATTAAACGTTTTAAAAAGTAGCCATTTAAATGTTGACAAATTGAATTATCGCATCAAAAATATTTGTAAACATTACAAAAATTGTCATTTCATGAATCCCATACACCACAACGTATCTGACATTTGCAAATCAATAAATTACCTATTAGACTGTGAATATTATACCCAAAAATATTTAAATCCAGCCGAGCTCAGGAAACACCTCGCAAGTAGCAAACCAAGGCTAAGTTCTTTGCCAAAAAGAGAGACAAATCTACCCAAAAAAGGAACTATTCCCTTTTATTTTAGAAAAAGGAATAGTAGTGGAACTGAACAAAACGTAAATGATCATCTTCCTTCTGAAGAGCACAGAAAAGGCACTATACCATTTTATTTTCCCACACTTAAAAAAAACGATACATTTTTTCGTACCTATGAACACAACACCTACATCACACAACTTTAGGATACTCCACCAAAACATTGCAAGTGCTTTATCTAAACACGAACTGCTAGAGTTAACGTTACAGGAAATGCGTGACTTACAGAATGAACCGAATGTGATTTGCCTCTCCGAAACATTTATTAAAAAAGGTCATGAGAACTATCTCAAGTTATCAGATTTTGAAATGGCAACTAATTTTTGCAGAGAAAAAAACAGAGGTGGTACTTGCATTCTAGTTAAAAAGGGTCTACACTACAAAGAATTACAGTTTATAAAAACATATGCGTCGGTAAATACTTTCGAGGCATGTGGCATAGAGTTCGAAAATAAGAAATTAGTGATTATTTGTTTATACCGTACACCTCAATCCGATCCTAACGAATTTTTAACTAAGTTAGATAGTATCTTACATGATTTATACAAGAAATACAAATCTAGAACGCGGATAGTTTTAACCGGTGACTTTAATATTAATACCTTGAAAAGAAGCAAAATCACTCAAGACTTTCAAGACTTAGCAAACGATCATAATTTAAAAATTCATATTGAGGCAGCTACTCGGAAATTATCTTGTATAGACCATATATTGAGTAATATACCTGACGCGATCCCAGCAGTGCTACCACTCTATCTTTCTGATCACGACACAGCACAAATGTTAAGCTTCCCTTTAAGACTTCAGACAACAAAAGCCGCAATATACCATATTTACAAAAGAGACTACAGTCTAGAAAATGTTCATAAATTCCGTGAATGCTTACAGGATCTATCCTGGACAGATATTTACCTGACAAACGATGCAAATACAGCATTCAGCGCTTTCCATGAATTGATATGCTTATTTTACAATCTCTGTTTTCCAAAAGTTAGGGTTAAGGTTAATTTAAATAATAAAATAAAGCGAACGTGGATAAGTAAGGGTCTAAAACAGAGCTCTAAAATGAAGCGTTTCTTACGATATAAATATTACAAAACTAAAAATACAATAAACAAGAGTAGATACACCTCATATTCAAAACTATTACAAAACTGTATCTACAATGCTAAACGTAATGCTAATATAAAGTTTATGAATAATAATGACAACAAATGTAAAGCCGCATGGACAGTCATTAAAAGCGAAATACACACGGACCCCAAAGACAATATTGAACACATTAAAATTGACAACACCATACTTACCAAACCAGCGGAAATAGCCTCTGCCTTCAATAGTCATTTCACAAATTATATTACTACTCAAAGTTGTACAAACAGTTTCCGCAGTGATAACCTGACGGCTAACTCGATGTTCCTCATACCTATATCCGAAAATGAGGTAACGAAACACATATTATCGTTAAAAAATACCAACTCTGTAGGCTATGATGAACTTAACACCAGAATTATTAAGACATGTGTTAGTGAAATAAGTGGGGTGATGACTTATCTCATTAACCTGTCATTTTCACAAGGAGTCTTTCCTAGCGCTTTAAAAATGTCTCTTGTCAAACCGATATTCAAAAAGGGTGAAAAATGCGACATGAATAATTATCGCCCCATAACACTGATACCCATCATGTCAAAAATCTATGAGAAGTGCATGTTTCAAAGAATAGTTAACTACTGTGAGAAGTTTAATATTATAAAAAAAGAGCAATTCGGCTTTCAAAAACATAAGTCCACATCCTTGGCCATCTTTTCACTTTTGAAAGAAGTATTGACCAATATTAACAACAAACAGCTTACGACAGGGCTGTTCTTTGATTTGCGAAAGGCATTTGATTTGGTTTCACATGACATATTATTACGAAAACTAGAGACTATTGGTATTAGAGGACTGCCGCTTCAGTGGATATCGTCGTATTTAAGTAACAGACAACAGAGAGTCACTGTCACTAAACTTAATGAAAGTTGGGACATGAAAGAATATTCGTCTGATTATATAAGTAATACATGCGGCGTCCCCCAGGGTAGCATATTGGTCCCTATATTATTTATACGCTACATAAACGACATTGTTAATGTAACCAATCACAAATGCTTTCTTTTTGCTGATGACATTTCCATAATTGTGACTACCGATAAAAAATATAATTCAATTACGGATCATGAAGCGGACATCAATAAAACAATAGACGATCTAATTAACTGGTTGAATAATAATAATTTATCTATTAATCTTAACAAATCAATATATGTACAATTTAATCAATCTTATAATAATACGTTTAATTTTAAAATGGATATTCCGAAAATTACACAAGTGGCACGAACTAAGTTTTTAGGAGTAGTAATTGACGAACATTTAGACTGGAAAGCACAGGTTGATGCTGTAAGTAATAAAATTAATAAATTTGTGTATGCTCTGAGACAAATAAAAAAAGTCACTAATATGAAAACGGCTGTGATGTCATATCGCGCATATGTTGAGTCCTCACTACGGTATGGACTAATGATGTGGGGAAATAGTACCTACCACAATAGAGCATTTGTCGCCCAAAAGAAATGTTTACGAGCTCTATACGAGATTCCATCTGACGAATCATGTCGACCAATATTTAAAGAGCTTGGTTTGTTACCTTCATTATATGTTTATGAAGCATGCGTGTTCGTTCAAAAACACAAGGAACTATTTAAAAGAGCAGAGGAAGTAAGCTCTCGAAGTCGGCGTGACCAATACAGACTTGTGCTGGATGTGCTGCCTCGATCAGCGAAATATAATAAAAACTCTCTGGCTATGTGTGTACGTCTCTATAATAAATTACCAAAAATGTTTAAAAATTTAAATTGTAAATTATTTAAAATCCAATTATATAAATGGCTCAATAATAACAATTTCTATAGCATTAATGATTTTTTGTTTTTTAATACGAATTCTATGTAATGTAATGTAATATATTTCAATGTCATAACGTATCTTTAGTAAGTAAGTTTGCATGCTTTAGTACAAAGCAAAACATGTACGATCTAAAAAAAAAAATGTTTAACACCTTGTATACCACGTTTTAAGCAAATAAAAAATCTTATCTTATCTTATCTTATCTTAATAGGTTGACCTGCGAGATGCCAAAGAAACAAAACCTAACGTCCCCTTTCCTTTGCATCAAGCAGATCAAGCAGTAAGTTTAAATAACCCCGAAATAAACGGGTAAGTGCTCAGTGTGATTGCCTTTACTCTTAATTGTGTCCTGTCAGATCGCATTCTCTATGTATTTCTGTCTGCGTGGTCTAGCAGCTAATGTGTTCTCGGCAGCCGCCCTATGACTGTCGAGAAAGCTATTTACCGATAGTGGCTTCTGCCACATCACCTGTCACCATTACTGCATCTCTGTGAATACGTGCGCATGCTTCTCGCATTCTTCGCTATGCTTGTCTCGCCGCGCTGCACTTTGCTTTTCGCTTAAATCGCCTGGCCACGCGGCGAGGGACCTCCGAGAATGCCCGCGGCATGTGCACGGCATAACCTAACATTGTAAGCCGCCACGATAGGTGAGTCTTCCTACATCCACCTTGCTTTGGGCTTACGGCTGGGAGACGCACACATCGACGGAGGTTTGCAGTCCTGGCACAACGCTTACGGAAGCACCCGACTTGCGCTGATTCCAGGGTTCCAGTATTAGGCTACCCAGCTATTATCCTGCCCACCGCGGACTGACGTCATCGCTGCTTCCGCCCTACCAGTGGAGAGACGCCAGACACGCGGACTACTCAGGCGGCTGCTACCGTCATCTGACCAGCCACGTGGCTCGTGGGTGCCGAGACCCCACGCCCGCCACGTGTTGAGGCCCCTGCCGAGCGGACCACGTGCCAACACGCGGTCGTGCATCCCTGCGTGGTGCCGCCCGCGTGGAGAGATCTCTGAGGTCGCTCCCCAACACTGCTGCCTGCCCTGTGACCTCGCGTCGGACCACGTGCTGCGGCGTAGCCAAGCCCAGGGCAGTAACGTTCTCTTCTACTAACTACAGTGACCAGTGAACCAGTACTCGACCTTAAAACCCACTTCCCTGAATTCTGTGTCTTGTTAAATAAATGTGTAAAGTGACATTTGGTTTCATTCCCTATCTACCACGAAACCCACTTGCCACAACGGTGAGATTTTCACAGAATCGACATGCTGGTAGCTTTGATAATTGCCGCCGTGATTTTGAAGTCTTTTTTAAAACGGCCATATAAGGCCTCGATTACCCATCGACACATTGTAATCAATCGAGACTTATTGGCATCTGGCGTCGTCAATTGAACGAACGCCAACTTATATTTAATAGTAGTACCTACTCGATATTTTGAATAAATATATTATTGTTTCTAACTTTGTTCTCCCATGGATTCTAAATAAAATAACTATTTATAATGCTAGGTGAATTTATACTCTTTCATTTTATATCATTTTCATTTATGGACATAAAGCGACCGGGTCGGATTGCGCCCAGTGACCTTTGGATGTATAACTAACATTTGGTGTAATACTGATCTTTTCCCGGTACTTTCATGACAGAGTTAGTAGTATGTATGATTTAAAATGTCGAGAACACCAAATTAATTTGTTGCTTTTATATATTTAATAAACGTGATAAAAAAAATGCTGATCATAACATAATATAAACTTTTTAAACGCCACATCATATCAACCACTACATCTATACGCATCCACTATATCTAACCCCAAGATTTGTTGGAAAAGTGGACCCCCGCAACAAACCTGCATCTTGACAGACAAAGAGCAAGCAAGCTGCGTCTTATACGAGTACCTTCACACCAAAATAATTTTCTGCATCAACTGCAACTCCTGTAATCTTAAATCTTCAGAGGCTGAACTAGGAAAATGACAAAATACGAAACGTGACGAGCCCTATTAGCCATAGTTTGTTAAACATATAAAATAATATGTTAGCTCTAACATATTTTTTATATTATACGAAATTCGGTCTGTAGGACTACCTGCAGACCAAAGTTCGGCCATGGCGGCAAATGCCATCGGAGGCTAGCGATCGTCGCGGCAGATATGACAGTTCACAAGTGTGTATGTAACACAGTCTTCGGCGACCAACGGCGTGGCGATCTTTTCCGGGGCACGGTGTTGTCACACTGCCAACTTTAAGAATGTACAAAGATTCAAGGTACATCGGAGTAAAATCTATTTATTTATATATATTACAAATTAAAGCTGATTCCGTGTAGTAGGTACATCCAGAGAGTGACTCTTTATAATGCTGGCGTAGTAATGCGCAGATGCACGGGCGGTGCGCTTGCGATTGGGATCGGAGAAGTCCACTTCGTAGAGACCAAACTTGACCCTGGAAGATAAAAGTAAGGTCTGTTATAAAATTTTCCAATTCCAACTCCAATATGACTGTTGACAGAGAACAATAATAGGTGAAAGGCTACAAATCACATTTCTATTTTGTCAGGTACAATAGAATATAATAAACCTGTGGAGCAGAGTGACACTTTGCGTTTGAAAGCCTGTATCTTCAATTCAATCAATTGCATAACAATACTTTAGATTGTTAAAGAAATTCCTAGTGGACTAGAAATTTTTTCAGATGTTTGAAAAATTGGTCTGCTCGAACGTAAATAATGCAATTGTTGAGTTGTATAAATGAAAGGCATTGCAGTTGCAATTGTGTGAATAAATTATCCTGCTGTTTAATTAAGTAATTTTCTTTGTCAAAGCTCGTTTTAGTTTAGACATTGCTATTCTAGAAAATTGTTTTTATCAAATTTAACAGCGGATTCATTGATTAAATGTGAGGGATTTTGTAATTAAAATATACGCATTGCCAAGATATCTCCTTTTGACACGCCTGTTATTACGTATCTAAGGAAAAACAATAAACGACATGCAGTGTCAATTGGTACTGGATGGCCAGTACTCACACTCCTCTTCACGGCATTGTCGTAGTCATCAGGAGTTTAGGAAACTCCCAAGCTGCTCCGCAATTTCAGCAGCCGCGGGCCGGCTAGGGCTTTTGTTAGGATATCTGCCTCCATATCTTCGGTTCGCAGATACCTGACCTGTATCGCTCCGTCCATTATACAATTCCATATAAAGTGCATTTTTAAGTCAATATGTTTGACCATTGTGTACTGACTTAACTTGAGGGCGGCTTGGTTGTCGTTTAATATGAATATGCTTTCATAGTTCGCCCCAAGATCTTTGAATAGACTTTTCAGGTGGATAGCCTCTTTTCCGGCTTCAGTTAAATTAAAGTGACATATTCCGCTTCGGCAGTCGATCGCTTATGGCCGTTCCAGCATATTTAAAGCAACAGCCCGAAAAAGACTTCCAGTCGAGCTTGTATGCGCTCCAATCAGCGTCAGCCATGCCATGTAATTCTTGGCAAGTTTTTCTGAATAAAAGACCAAAGCTTTTTGTTCCCTTTAGGTATCGCAGCACTCTTTTTGCACACTTGAAATGCTCTTCTCCGTAACAGTCATTAAATTGGGAGAGATACCTTATGGCAAACATTATATCGGGTCGAGTTGCCACTGCTACATACATGAGAGTGCCAATAAAATTTTTGTAGGGCAAATCGTTCTTTCATCTCTTCCTCCTTTTTCTAGTCTAAGACCTGGTTCTATGGGTGTAGACGCAGCCTTGCAATCTTCCATTTTAATTTTTTAAATTGTGTCTTCTATGAACTTCTCGTGGTTCAGTTTGATTTAATTTCCCATAAAGGTAACATCTATCCCTATTAACCTTTTAGGTTCTCCTAAGTCTTTTAACTCAAATTTCGTATTTAAGAGGTCTTTTATTTCGTGAAGCTTTCTGGGACACGAATAGGCAATTATCAAATCGTTGACATAGATTATTATTGTGACTTTAACTCCTCTTTTCTCTAGTAATTATAGACATGGGTCAGCTTCCGGTGCTTTGAAACCTATGTTCTTTAACTCTGTGTCGAGTTTCTTGTACCATTGCCTCCCTGCCTGTTTGAGTCCGTATGAAGCTTTTATGAGATGACAAACTTTCCCTTTTGGATTGTTTTTATGTCTTTTAGCATACTCATGTTTTGTTGTACAAAGTTAAATTTTCTTGTTTGCATTCTTCAACCATGATTTCAGTCAGATATACTTCTAAATCATCACGATACTTCATTACTATAATTTCTTCTAGTTCGCCGTTCAGGTACGCCGTTCATGTCCATCTGGTTCAATTTCAAGCCTTCTTCCATGGCTATTCCAACAACAGATCTTATCGAACTCAGTTTAGCTACAGGAGCGTATGTTTCATTGTAGTCAACGCCTGGTCGCTGAGTGAAACCCCGTGCTACAAGTCCGGCTTTCCTTGTGATACTGTTGTCAGGTCCTATTTTATTTCTAAGAACCATTTTGTAGTCCACTTCTTTCAAGGCTTTGTTCTTCTTTTCTATTTTCCAGGTTCCATTTGTAACATGTGCTCTTATCTCGGCTTTTATAGAATCATGCCAGTATTCATCATCTTCATTCTCATCGGATATGCAGGATATCTCCGAGAGTAGGTGACTGTCTTCAATCTGGTCCAGTATGAAATCTCTGGTCCACGCGGTCGGACGCCTCTCTCTTTGCGGCCTCCCATTTTCAGGTATTTCTATATCCTCCGATGCGTCATCGTAAGACTCTATTTCTTCTACCGAAGATACTTCATCTTCTTGCTCGTTGAAATTTTTTAACGTATTTTCCCTTTTATTTTCTGTTACTTTTACAATTACAATTTCTATTGGTTTTACCCTTTTATTTTTCTTATGATTGTCTTTTACTTTGTTTTCTTTTTCAGGTATCTGAAAGAATACCTTGTCTATAACTTTTATGTCCCTGCTTGTCACTACATCATCGTCTTCGGGTATGCACTCTCTGTAAGCCTTTGAGGTCATCGAATACCCCATGAATACGCCTTCTTTGGCATTCTGGGTTAGTTTGCCTCGTTTGTTCTTTTTCAAAATAAAGGTCTTCCTGCCATACACGTAAAGATGATGTCCACATGGTATTCGGCCTAGCCATTTCTTGAACGGAGTTTCGCCATTCAAAGGGCTACGATTTATATGGTAGTTTGCGGTTGCTACCGCTTCCACCAAAAGCTTTTTAGGTGCCTTGGTCTCGATTAACAGACATCTGGCTTTGTCCAGCAAGGATCTGTTCTTCCTCTCGCTAATCCTATTTTGTTGAGTGGTGTAAACTGTGGTCAATCTGCTTCGAAAGCCATGCGATTTGAGAAAGTCATCAAATTCCTTGTTGCGGTATTCTGAGCCATTGTCGATCTGCAGGTTCTTTATCTTCTTATTATGGAACGTCTCAACTTCATTTTTATATTGTTTGAAAACGTTGAATACGTCACTCTTTCTTTTAATAAAATTGATGTGACAATAACGACTATAGTCGTCGGTGAAAGTAACATAATATTTTGATCCTGCTAGTGTATCGCATCCAAAAGGTCCACAAACGTCGCTATGAATTATTTCCAGGTTATCGGTTGTTTATTGATCCTTATATCTTATAAACGGTAACCTGGACATTTTGCCTTTTATGGAGGTCTCACATGTTTCCATGTCTTCATCATTTAAGATTAAGCCATCCTTAGCCACTTTTTACCTTGAACTTTTCTCGTAAATTTGTCTGATGCCTACTTTAGGATGCCAATTTCAGGGGTCATGGGAGAAAACATAGATTTTTCACCGCAAATGTGTGATGAGCAGCCGCTATCTAGACACCAGGCAATTTTACCAGCATCTGAATTGTCGGTGCTCAGACAAACGTTAAAATTGTATTTTCTTCTGTTGTCTTTTTCATTCGTGTTTTTGTTCTTGCCCCAACATTTCTCGATAGTGTGGCCTTTGTTTTTACAGCTCTTGCTGTACATCCTTTGCCTGTTTTTCTTGATATGATATGCTTCTGAAGTTTCTGAGCTTTCAGGCTGTTCATTTCCACTCCTTGCTTGGTATTCTTCCAGAACCTTTACTTTTGGATCTTCAGGATTAAGCAGGGTGTCTCGAGATTCAATGGCTATTCTAAAGTTCTAAAAATTTGTCGGCAAACTTTAGAGAAGCATTATGCTAAGCAGTTCTGGAGGTACCTTTATGTCCATATCTGCGAGTTTGTCCACGATGTCCATGAAGTTATTCATGTGGTCACGTATATCTTCTCCTATCGTCATTCGCTTTAGAACCAACTGTTTTAAGAAGGTAGCTTTCCTCGCTGGCCCAGTGCTTTGGTAAGTAACTTTTGGTTTTAACTTGTCCCATACAGCTTTAGATGTCGTGCAGACATTAATTTGTTTTAATTTAGACGGTGACAATAAAAGTAGGATTTCAGCTCTTGCCTTCAAGTCCTCTTTGTTGAACGCCGATCCCGCCGCCGCATCCATTGCTGGTGGTAATGTTTTCTCGCCGCTCACTATGTCCCAAAAATCATTTTGATCAGTACCGCTTGTGCTTGCAAATACCACGTATTTTGATGCCATTTTTCATAATTGCAATCAACCACGCTCCTGCTACCAATTTGTGAGGCTAAGCAAGTCAGCGTACGTACTTTATAACCTGGCAAAAAAAGTATGCATCCGCACCGTGCTAGAAGCTTATCATGGTCTAGTTGCGTCTGTTTTCAGATTCAGAGTTATATTCTGGGGTAACTGTACTGAGAGGGAGAGAATATACACTTGAAGTTGCAATATTTGTCAGAACTAACAAACATATTTTTACCCTAATGGACGCTATTAGAACACGTCCGGGATCTGTTAGATCACAATATAAAAATCTAATGTTTACAGGTAGGCATAAAACAGCAGTATTAAGAAAAAGCTTACTGTCAATGGGGCCCATCATCTATAATAAATTACCTCATGCCTACAAAGAAGAATCATTAAGTGTATTTAAAAAGAGGATAACATCCTTACTAATAGATAAATGTTACTATTCTATTCAAGATTTTTTGATTGACAAGAGTTTATAATGTTATATTTTTTTTATTTCAAATTTCACTATACACCTTGTTTTTTTTTGTTGTTATTGTAAGTAAAATAATCAATTTAATTAATCATTTAAGAGGTATAGAATTAAGATTGTTGTTTTTGCTGTTTAGTTTATGTAGGAAGGCCGCAGTAGCTCCTCATTACTGTATTTTTTTGTTTTATTTACTCGTAATTGGTTGTTTTAGTAGACAAAAATATTATTGTTTATACTTTTGCGTGCCGTAAGGTAGAGTGTGTTGGAACTGCTTTTACAATGTTAACATCTTATTTTGTACCCACATTCATTGCAAAATAAATGATTTCTGATTTCTGATCTCCTTTATTTGACTCGACTGTTATAACGTTTCTAAGGTAAAAATTATAAACGACATGCAGTGTCAATTGGTACTGGATGGCCAGTACTCACATTAAACTTGATCAGACTTTTAGTAAAACTGAAAAGATACCGATTAAATGATTTTGATGCCATCAATTTCTTTGATAGCGCCTGCTTATAGACTAAGATTAAAGTAAAATACATATAAAACAAAAGAGTTAAAAGGACGTACGTATAACCATCGTTCCACTCGAAGTTATCGATGAGCGTCCACGCGCTGTATGCCGTCACATTGATGCCATCTTCTTTAATTGCCAGCAAAATCTGGAAACAGAGGATCGGATGGAAGTTTACTTTAAGTTAACGAAGAACATGGTAGCATTAGAACAGAATAGAATATATTTGTAAAGGAATTACGATATGTGTATAACTTCTAACGCTAAGCACTTGGTATTGCCTTTTCCCTAGAGGTGGCAAATTAAATTGTGTCAGACTATAACTTGACTGCGATAATACAATTAATAGTAACACCGCATCATAGTTGCGACAACCAAATACGCAACAAATGTTAGGGCGGCAGAACGATATGTCAACCTTCAGTGGTGCGACAGTACATCAGTTCGACGTAGGTACGCTAGTGCGACTATAAATTATAAATGATTTTATTTCTGTAAGTGGGTTCGTACAAATACTTTTACGCGTCAATCATATTTTTAAAACTAGAAGAGGTCGGCGTTTCCTATCTGACTCCGAGGTCACAGTCTCTTTCAAAGTCCAGACATAATCTTGGTCAGATCATGTGAAGACCATGTAGATCGGTGTCTGAAATGATCTTTTGAGAAAAGAACCACACAGATTGAGTGGACCTTTCTAGTCAGTGTTCGCATTTGTCAGTAACCGTGCAGCTCAACTCAGAACTTAAGGAGCTGATCGATTTGACGAACAATACCAAAACGGCAAAATGGCCGCATAAACTACTCGAACTGCCAGACCATGATTAAAACTGAAACAATGGTACATAGATTCAGTTTTAATCATGGTCTGGTGGTAATCATGGTGGTTTTTTCGACAAACAACAGGACGATGGAACTTTCACTCAACAAACTAAAACCCGAAAAACGTTTCTATTTTTGTCTTCTTATAGAAATAAAATAAAGATATTAAAAATATGTCAAGTTATAGGTACTTAGTATCCTCACGCTACTAACGGTCCTACGGCCAGATCTACAAGACAGGCCCGTCCGCCACGTGCAAGAAAAGACGGTACCCTTTTTTTTTTTGGAAATCATCATTTGACGCTCTCCCGCTCCCACCCAGAGCGGGAGAGCGTGTCAGACTTTTACTGACTAAAACCCACCCGTGTTCCTTCAGTTGCCAGGGTCACGGTAACTCTTTCGAACAACGCGCGACCCTTCATTCTGTGTGGGAGTGCTCAGAACCGACTGTGACCATTACTTGGACCTAGCCTTCCGCAAATCATATTTTAATCAACACATGACCTAATACTGACCTGCAATTTGCAAAACACGTTAGGACATTTGAATTTGCGGGATACCCTGACTCCTTCATCTTAGGAACTTAGGAATGTTGGTGTAACAATAGATAGTTTAAGGACTGGGACAAACCTGCTCCAAATAATCCCTGTAATACTGAATCCTGTTCTGATCATCAAGTCCGCCGAACGTAGAGAGTCCGTTCTCCGTGATCATGATCTCCATGTCGCCGTACCTCTCTTTCATCCAAACCAGCTGCTTGCGAATACCTACAGGGTTTACCTGCGGATTTGAGATTGATATTATATACCTCATGATTACCCATCATCTACATATTCTAGGCTTTTGGGGATGTTAAAGCCCGTGGCGTACATGCATCAGCAACTCCACCTCACTGCTGGGACACAGGCCTCCTCTCTACGAGAGGTAGTGGGCCATTATCTACTACGCGGGCATAGTGCGGGTTGATGGATATGGCTTATAATATGGTGGTGCATTCAAATAACCTCCAAGAGTGGCCACTTTTAGTTCTAACTGAACAGACAGCTGTGCTGCTGAGGAGTTTGTTGCGCCACTTCTTCTTCCCAGCTAAAGCACTAGGAAGTCGTGAAGGGCGTTTTGCCTTTTGTAATTTTGACGTTCGAAAAGTGCTGATTCTTAGCCTAATTTGAATAAATGACTTTTGATTCGATTTGATTTTGACTTTAAAAAAATTACATCTAGCGCATCCTGGGCACCTCGCTGTTCTGGCCAGGTTCTGCTTGGCTAATAATATTTTCATCACGGTGTATGCTATTCCTGTTGAGTTGTTATCGATTCGAGACAGGAACAATATAGTTTACTGTAATATGCAAGCGAGCTAGAAAGCTAAATAAAAGAGCTCTTTTGCATTATAACAAAACAGTTTTTGTGTTTTAAAAACACATAGCATTGGTTGAAGAAGCGTTCTAAATAATTTTAACATCAATTTTCAACGTACCTACCTTGAATTCACCATTCGTTTTTCCCTCACAAACTCGCGATCTGTGGTTTCAACAAGTTGAATTTGTCACTTGCCAAGTTTAATTCATAGAAGTCTTCAAAACTCAACATCAAGCACATTGCTCCAATGCTATGTGTTTTTCATAACATAATAACTGTTTTGTTTTAATGCAAAACAGCTCTATTATGTTTCCTTCAAAACACGTAGCATTAGTTGAAGACCTGTTTGTTATCTACTGGTGAAAGAATACCTGAAGGATACATCACACGCCGCCGCCGCCTTCTACAGACGATAGCGTCAATCACATAACTCACACTCACTCACTCACATTTTTTCAACTCTCGTATATAACTCACATAGGTGAGTTATATATTATATGGAATGAAAGAATATTTCAGCCTTAGTTCAATATTTATCGAAAATGCGGAAATGAAAACATCTTCCATACAATGTTATGGATAATTATGAACTTGGAATATAAAGCTATCATAACAATTTATCACTGAGATCTTAAATTAATTAAAATACCAATCTCATTACGAAAGGATTGGATCACTCATATCCTTAATACAAATTAGGCAATCTAATTGGAAGTTATGAGATCAATCAAAAGTACAATATAATTGATAATTTTATGAATCAGTGGGAAAATAAAATTAATGTCATACATGAGAAAGTTGAAGTTCCATTGTAACTGGCATTATTATAATGGTCAAAAGATTAACATGTAGGTTAAAACTGAAATAGATCATTTACTTGTGAGTAAGTGATCCATTTCAGTTTGTATCTTTATTTGTCAATTAAATTGACTTAGAATAAATAGGGAATAAATAATTCTCATATGATAAATCACTCCAAATTCCCTTGAGAGGCAATGCTCTCCAGTGCTACTCTACAAAAGCAACCATTCTGTAAGCCTAGTGGCTCTTCAAGTTTAATTTCATCTGGTGAACTAATCACCAGTCAGCCTCCCGAAGGCTACCACAGACATCATACCTCCTGGAGGCTCCTCTATCTTACGATTGTTTAAAAATCTTTCAAACAAGCATAGACGCACCTATTATTGTAAACCAAACCACTAAAAGCGATATTTTAAAGACATCCTTTGGACTATGAGTCCATAAATGTGGCCTACTTACCCTTCCTCCACAGCATGATGGACTGGAACTGAGTATCCTTACTCATGTGTAGAGGAACTGAACTGTGGTCTATCAGTAACCTCTAGCCACCACATTATCTCTTGGAAATCTTACCAAACTTAGATTTATCAAACCAGTGGAGCAACCATTTTTCATTTGTGTCTACGCTTCTCGAATATTTTTCTAACGAGAAGCACCTTACTTAACCCTATCTATCCTTACCTTGGATGGCCAAATTTTGGTGTTAGTTAGCTTTGAACTTGTTTCAGGGAACAAAAGCTCTTTTTTAGAAGTGTTGATATTAATATCTGCAGGCAGGTCAATTAGTATCAGTGTACCAAAGAAGGCCAACATGTTATAACTTCTGATTGAGGTTTATAATTGACTTCGGAAATTCATTTGTCACCTAAGCTTTACTAGGACCACAGTCACATTTAGAAAACATACTCCAAGACAGAAATCCAAAAAAAATCTGTTCCTACAGCACAACAAAATAAACAAGCATGCAAATAACACAGGCTCGCAAATTCTCTGCCACTCAGTTGGCTACTGCAATAGTTCAGGGAACTCAAGAGAAATCACACGGGTGTGCTGTCAATTCCCATGTTTTAGCTTAAAGACTTTCCGGAGTCGTTGGTATGAACTATATTTCATTACCCGCTACCCTTCAATAACATATTGTTACTTCAGTTTCACTTTTTAGTAATATTAGAGTGTACACAACAGGCTATTTGATCATTTTATCATAATGTTAGTTAACTACCAATGTTAACATTATGGGTTTGATAGAAATTTGCAATAATTATTTTAAATAAAGATACTTATCTCAAAACAGAATTGTTCTAAATATAAATAGCAGGTATCAGTATTTGGCTTCCTGTCTGAAACAGCAACAGGTTTGCAGTCTTTCTTTCTCAAGCTTTTACATGGTTCTATAAGCAGCCTGACTCTTGTCAAAACCATGAATCTTGGCCTAGTTAATTTTGCTATGATTCTCATATATCATGTTTTAAAAATTAAAGAACTATTTCTTATACGTCTTTGAATTGAGCTTTGAAAATATATTGTCAGTTTTAAATTGTGTAGTGGATTTTTTTCTCTTTCCAATGTAGATAGAGCGAATAAATAAATAAATATACAGTATAATAAATGTACAGTAGATATGGCATAATAAACTATAATGCTGTTTAAACATTTAGCATTTCTTAATAGTTATAAAAGTTTAGAAAATTAACGAGAGAAAAAAAAACTCCGTACGTTGGCGGCAAATTTTTTAATCACTATGAACCACAGATCGCGAGTTTCCTGCTTGTGAGGGAAATATTACCGGTAACGAATGGCGGTATGTTGAAAAGTAATGGTAACATTATTTCCAACCAATGCTATGTGTTTTGAAGGAAACTTACTCAGAGGTTTTTTTTTTGGGACGCGACTAGTAGGTAAGTTATTCTAAAATGTCTAAGTGAAACATTATACTTACAAAAAACCAAGAAGAAGCAGTATTGGCCCAACCCTCCCGTTTCTCTATTATACCGTTGAGATCTACAGCGTCACCTAGCGGCCAGGGTGAGAACTTTTCTCCTTCCTTCGCCTGGCGAATCACTCGGCTTGTGTAGTGATTCAATGCGAAGAAATCATAGGTTCCTGCAGAAGTTCAGGTTTTTTGAGCAATTGTTATTTTAGAAAGGGAACCAAACTGCACAGGCAAAGGCCTCTCTCTCTTTCTTCACAAATTTATCTTCTTCTAGTGCGGGCCAGTCCTTACATTAGGAGTCATGCCAAAGTATATTAATAATAGCAGCCTATTGTTTTTGCATTGTAGGGCAAAGGCCAGGCAAGAGACAGGCATCTCATACAAAGAAGGCTTAAGTATTGAGCACCACGCTTGCTCATGGCGGATTGACATAGCTTTTTTACATAAATTATCTACAAGGCATGAATGATGTAATGCCTTTATAATTATAAATTCAGGTTTCCTCATGAGGTTTTTCTTCACCGATGTCAGTGATATCCATGATAAACTTAGAAAGTACATAATACATATGAATTAAAAAAGTCAAATTGGTACCTGCCCAGATTCGAATAACCTCATGTATGAGAATCGACGCCTACCTTAACATCTGGGTCATCACGACATTAAGCCAAAGTATAGTTGGCAAAATTTGGTATCCATGCTCTCTGCAAACTGTATTGGGTGTGCCAATGCTATTTACCTCTAATCGTTTCAATCTCTTCCTGAGTAAAGGCCGGGAACGTAGACTTGGGGTATCCTCTCTTTAAGCTCAGTTCCTTCATGTGTTTCTCTATGGAAGGTGGCCATCCCCCTTCTTTGGAGTATATGGCATGAGCGTATCTGCCTGCCTAAAAAATCAAATGTGATGATGTTCATTTTTATTTTAAGGTTGTTCTCAACGACAAAGGTAAATATTAACCATCCATCAAACTGGTTGTAGACCAAGAGATAAGGTAAGTTAGCTCTCATGCTCAGGGGTGATTTTTATCGTGCTCTGGATTTTCAACGCACTGTTTTCGACGCGCTGGACACTGTCATGGATTTTCAATGCTCAGCTCAACACCGGGGGTTGAATCGTCAGTGTGTGTTTTCACAAAGTATGTGTGTGTGGCTTTAAATATTTGTGAGTAGACCGCAAACTATGAACGCAAGTATGGTAAATTAAGTCAGCTATGCGAGCAAAACTTGCTTCCTATCCTTTTGAGTGCTGTTGAACCCATCTTTGCATTTGAAGACATTCTCAGTTGCCATGGTGCAAAGTGGACGTAAGAAGATACGTGCTGCTAATGTTATTTTGGCGCATGAATCAGATCTAAGAATACTATTTTTGTGACATAATTATTTCACAAATGTTTAGCAACTGACGATGTCATTCAGGACCCTAACACATCCTTGTAGCACTCTATTCTATATCGATCTGTGTTGCTCAGCCCATATTTTTACCAGATAGTTATTACATACGATGGTTGTCACACTTACACAGTTCTCTCTGGCCAGCTCCGCAAGATCCTCATCTTCTTTTGTTTCAGGTTCAAACCACAGTATTTGATTCGCTATTGACACTTTACCTGTAAATGATTAGAAGTTAGTTGTGTAATATTTGATGTAGGTAGGTAAAAAATAATTAAATTACAAACAACTATTTGATGCTCTTTCGCATGAAAGCGGACGGAAAACTTCGACAATTTGTTAATCTACTTCGACACATATTATAAATTCCAGTCGCTTTTAGTGTCTGGCTGCGTGACCGCGTTGTTCTTCTTAACGACGCAACGAATTTGGATACGGTTTCCACCATCATTTAGAGACCTGCATTCTGGAAGGTTGCTAGTTAGTTTATTAGTTAATGTCACTCACCATGATATTTAGGTTTAAACTCTTCATCGTATAACCTCCAGGCCTTTGCGTGGGCCAGCAACACATACTTATTGCACAAGTAAGCGCCAACCTCAGGACTATACAGGGCTGGGGCGAAGAGCCAGGAGTTGTACACGGCGTCGCAGATGATGACCGGTTCGTTGAGAGTCAGCCAGATCTTCACACGGTCGCCGAAGAGATTGAATAATACTCTCGCGTAGTCCACAAACCAGTCTACTATAAGGGGGTTCGTCCAGCCACCTGAAAGATACAGTTGAAATAGTATATACGAATTTAAGTTAAAACCGTTCCGTGATGGACTGACAGACAATGCACAGCTTATAAAAACCACTAAAGTAAACTGTAAAGCCTGTCTGCGAAAAGGAACCTTACATCATGAAGGCTGGTATGAAAATGATTGTGGTTGCATTAACCCACTCAAGCGAATTGAGAATCAGCTTCAAAATTGTAAAATGTAACTGTTTCAGGCGTGTAAAAGTAAACACGTTCTCTTGAAATAAATAGTTAAATTCAGTTTCACTTCTTGTTTTGCGGCAACGCCGTATCTATTCTGGTACCAGAGCTCGTACGAGCCAAAAAATACAATATATATTCCCATGAAGTCGTAGAGGTGAACCACCACGCACGTGCAGATTACAACTGCCAGAGTTGAAATGCGGAACTAATTACGGGCAAGTAAGCCGCTGATTAGTCTTTATTTTTCGCAGGCTTTTGTCACAGCCTGTAATTTTCAACTCAGATCTACGAAACTTAGTTAAGCGTATGCAATATCCCTTAGCCGATATATTTCTGGTATTGGAGTTGTCTAAAAGCGAGTTTGTCTTACCAAGATCCTGAAGTGATTGTGGCAAGTCCCAGTGGTACATAGTGACTAGCGGCTCGATGCCCTTCTCCAGTAGACCGTCGATCAGGCTGTTGTAGTAGTTCTTGCCATCTTCATTGATGTGGTTGGGGAAACCAGATGGAAGGATACGAGTCCAGGATATTGAGAACCTGGAAGTTGAGATTTTTTTTATAAACAAACTTCGAAATACATAAGTCAAATGTAGGTAGTGCATGTAGAGCACGTGATCAGAAATCTGTAGTACGAGTATTGTATATTATGGTTTTGTGTAAAAGAGGCAGACAATGGACGACAACAATATTATGACAACGATTGTGTTAACGTCATATCACTCTGATAGTAGGAAACAAAGTACTTGACGAGCAAGTGCCCTTAAAGATAATCTATCATAATATAATCAAAAGTAGATACAGATACTTTGCCAAATCCAAAAAGTTGTACTTCACATTCAACGCCACGTAAACCCTACAAATCGTAACACCGAAATGCTGTTTGGAGAGTCATGAATGGACCATCACCAAGACTATTAGATTAGCATTTTACAAAGACATCATGGTCAGCCTATAGCAGTTCACTTTAAGACAAATGCGTCTCTTATCACACGCCACATCCTCGATCCTCGGCTGCTTTCATGGGAAGATTGTCAATTTAATATTTACCGATAGAAATGGAGCCCTAGTTCCTCTGCCAGCTCGATGTCCTTCTTCCATTGGTGGTAGGAGTCGCAGGCGACATCTCCATTGGACTGGTCTGAGATTCTTCGTGGATCCTCGTGGACATACCGGTCCCAGATGCTCTCACTTCTACCTAGAAAGGACATTGGGAGATATATGGGTGATTTTCTGCAGTAATTATGGCTGTTATGCGAAAAATGTCCTCTGACTGTGTGACTTGATTATTCTAGTGCTTGAATTAATAACGATGACTTATTCGAAGTCTTCATAAGTAGGTATCACTTTAGAAACAATTTTTTTTCCTATTTTCACATACTTCTGCTGGATGTCTATTTTGGACTCGGCACTTTCCCTGAAGAATTTCTTCTTAAAACAAAAGAAAAATAGAATATTTAAGGAGCATATTCTTACCACCCTCATTCCAGGCGCCTTCGACCTGGTATGCAGCAGTGGAGGCTCCAAACCTGAACCCAGGTGGAAACGATAGGTCAGCGCACCATGACACAGCTAGTACAGTGCTGTGGAATAAATACAAGCCATTTTTTATAAACTTTAGAAGGAAAAATGCGGCCAAGTGTGATTCCGTACCACCGTACTAAATAATATATGTTGTTATAGTGGCCATGAAAATTTCAAGTGTCTACCTAAAACGGTTCAAAGGATGTGCCAGACCCAGTGATGTGACAGGTAGACTGACAGTGGAGTCTTAGTAATAAGGTCCCCTTGACACTCTTTGCATACGGAACCCTAAAAACAAGCTTGATTTTCGCACGCAGCATATTTTTATAGAGACCGCAAATCAAACCGAACTATAGCCCAAAAGCCGAACTAACCGGAGTGAGTTTTACATTACACAGGAAACAAGCATGTGGCTCGTGTAATGCTGAGTGTTCTCCAACGCCTGTAGACTGGCGAACTGCTATACCAGCTCTGAGGCATTTAGCTTTACCAAATCAATGATGCTTCGCCGTAGAAATTGGTATGGCAATGGTACTTTCCCCGACGAGGCACTCCAAAGAGATTAGTGGGATTACGGTCCCACCCAGTCAAGCTTCGCTGATCATAAGACCAGTTGTCGAAGGTTTATCTCATTCAAAATAGGGGGGCATATTTAAAGGAGATATGCAGTCGACCACTGGCAAAGTAAATAAGATTATTTATCTGATATAAATTGAGTGCTATCTATACTTTCAACAAATATTTAGCACCTTATCCGTTGCCATCGTAATAATTCGATAAGTGTTATGGTGTACAAAGACCGCTATTGATAGCGGTAAAAGCAAAACAGAATATTTATAACTAGGCTTCTTAAGATTCTTAATCATTATCTAGCTAGGTGTTACATTGTTTTGGAACATAAACTTTTAACATTTTTTGTTAAATATTTAATTTTCTTGCATTAACTATCATAACTGGTAAGTTTTTGAACAGTACTGCTCTTTCTGTAATTGGTTCTGGGTGGTCTAAATTAGTGTAGTAACCGTGACTTGCTTTTGTTTTTTTTGTGGGTTTCTTTTATTACTATTTTCCTAAATAAATTAAAAGTCATGCAAGGGTCAAGTTTGTTTTCAGAGGGCCCATACAAAAGTAACATTCGTAACATTCGATTAGCGTTGACATAACATAACATCACGCCTTGTTTCCGTGTGAACCATAATCAATTCGCTTTAAGGTTTTTGCATGCTGCTTAGAAGGAAGCGACTCATCAACAGAAATAATGACACTATTATGATCAGTAAGGAAGGTTTCAGCTACCAAGCATGTTGCTGGAAATTTGGTTTTGAGTATAACATGGTTTGAAACTCCTTTCCTAGAGTATGTAAAAAATTATTTAAAAAGATTTGTGCTATTGCCGAATCAAAATTCTTAAGCGATTCAATTAAAAATTCCAATAATAAACTCAAAACCACTAGGAAAATTATACTCAGCTTCGTCCTCGAGATTAGCATTAACACAATGTAGTAACACGTACGGTGTTGCCTTTGCGCACTGAAAGTTAAAAGCCCTATACCTAAAACTAAAAAAAATAAGCGTTTATTATAACATTTTTAGGTGAGGGTAGACATATTTCCTTTGCTCGATGCCCTGTTCTATTGCCCATTTCACAGTTCAGTGCTCTGCCGGAGCGCACACAATTTTCTTGAATAATTATTACCAGTGTTTTTAAAGAATTTAAAAGTGTCATGGGGAAACGAAAAAGACATTTAGTACAAAAAAGCTAAAGAAAGGGGAGAAGAAACTTCAGCATGAGACAAGATCGAAGACGAATTCCAGAGGTTAGTCAAGTGTTATATACTACGTAAAATCGTTGTTATATTAACGTTGCATAATCACAAAGTTTTTACATTGTGATAAGTCGTTGCGGTTAGCTTTTGGGGTTAACACTTCGGACTCGTGTCATAAACGTTATATGTAGCGTCTTTGGTTTATATCACGTGCAAGGCTAACATTGCGATCAGTTATAAGAACTGTTACCTTGTTAGTATACATGAAGCTATACGGATGATGCGGACAGTCTTTGGGATTGTCACTTCACGGTAGATTCTAAGCCGCACGCGGTAGCTATCTATATCCATATCCACAAGTACTTCACAACCACAGCTCCCTTCCTCGGAGACTGATGTCCTTATTGCAGTTGAAACACCTCCAGGCATCGAGCTGGACTCGAAAATTTTAGAAATAATTGGAGAGGAGCCGTCTGTGGAAAAGATCTACGGCAATTAAATTCAGACTGACCTGGCTATCGGCTACAGCATGTGGCTACTAAGGGGTTGACCAACGAACTTCGTAAGGAGTTGATAGAAAAATACTTACCTCTTAGTAATTTCGCTAGCTAATTGACTCGCCGGAATATAATTTGGAAATTAAAGCAGCCATATCTGAAGTGGTCTTAAAGAGAGATAGGGGTATTGAGATGTCACAGGTTGTGCCATTTCATGCTTTACATTGCATGCAAGTAATGCTATTACTCTTATATTTGTTAAAGAGGACACGGAAATGGAATTAATACAAATGAACACTGTACGCCTTCTTTGTGATAAACAACACTCGGACTCAACACTCCGCCGGAACTTTATTTTACATAAATCAGACTTCAATCAGACGATTAAAATTGCAAAGATAAGAACTACAAAAAAAAAAAAAAAAAAAAAAATTAGCAGAATTAAAATCGACCATATCTCGGCCACCCATCAACAAAACGAAGACAGTGCCGCCCCCGCCTCATTCGACGTTCTAACAGCGGAACAATTTAAACTGGCGGGCTCCTCCCCCGAGTCGCAGGCAAATGGTGACCCAGAGGACGAGGGGGCCTGCACAGAGAAATCCGCCCTCGAGCACTTAGCGCGGGTCATATCGAGGTCGGCAGCAGACAACGCCCGCAACACGGTCAAGCTACCGCAGTCGTCGCTAGATGTACCGGGGTAAGCAATTATGGCACTCTTTTATGACACCTGGTCAGAACTAACTTCTGACCTGACCGTTTTATCATGGATTTCTGGATATAAAGTACCGTTTTCAGTTCATGTCAAACAGTATTCTATGCCCAGTAAAAGAAACCACTCTACACCAGAAATACAACATTTCAAAAAATGTATTGACGAGTTGATTTACACTGATGCTATCTCTCATTGCAACCCTTATCAAGGGCAGTTTCTATCAAGCATAATATGTATATTTGTATTCCTAAGCCGAACGGCAAACATAGATTCATACTTAACTTAAACTTATACTAATCTTAATCAATTCATAGAATCACAACATTTTAAGCTCGAAGATTTACGCACAGCAATTAAACTTGTATCGGAAAATAATTTTAGGGGAATGGGAGATTTAAAAGACGCTTATTTTTTAATAAAAATTCATGATGATGATAAAAATAGTATTATCTTAGATTCGAATTTGACAATGTTTTGTATGAATTTAATGTGTTCCAGTTCGGCTAAACATTGCACCTTTTGTATTCACTAAGATAATGAAATGGGTTGTCGGGCTGCTCAGATCCTGTGGTTATACTCGTATTTCTAGTATTTATTTAGATGGTTAGTTGCATAGTGGCAATTCTTATGTGTTTAGAAAACATAGCGGTGACTCAGCAACTATTGTCAGCTTTAGGGTTTATCATAAACAAAGATAAATGCTACTTATCGCCACGACATCATGTAAATATCTTGGTTACATAACCGATACTAAAAATTCAAATCAGTACAGAAAAATCTATAAAAATTAAAAAATAAATAGCTAAACCTTTCGAAACACGGTGTAAAATAAGAGATTTTGCAAGTTTAGTGGGTTTATTGAATTCTGCTTGCCCTACCGTCGAATACGGATGGTTATACACAAAAGAATTTGAAAAATGCAAATTTTTAAATTTCAGAACATTAAACTACGACAAATAAATGAACATACCGTCATGTTATACATATCGTCAGATATTGATTGGTGGCTTAATGCATTAGATAACCCTAGTTATAACCCTAGTAAAATTAAATATGATGAGTACTGTCTAGAAATTTTTAGTGACGCTTAGACTACGGGGTGGGTCGCGGCGTGTGGAAAATAGGCAGCTAGTGGGGCATGGACAGTTGAAGAACGATCACGAGAAATAGTCGCTGCCTTTTTTCGGTTTAAAAGCTGTTGCTGTAACAATGAAAAGTTGTCAAACACTGCTTCGCATTAACAACAATCCTACATAAATCGGATGGGAGGCATACAATATCCACATCTAACACGCATAACAAAGGAATTATGGGAATGGTGTCAATCTAAGAATATTATTGTGTATGCCATCATACATTCGTGAGGCAGATAATATAATAGCCGACGCGGAATCACATAGAATTCATCCAGACTTTGAGTGTGAATTGAGCGACTCAGTTTTTTACAATATAACAAACACGTTTGTTTTTCCTGATATAGATATTTTTGCAAGTTGGGTTAACAAAAAATGTCGTAGCTATATTTCCTGGTTCAGAGATCCAGACGCCATGGACATAAATGCATTTACCTTATCATGGTCACCCAACCTTGGTACCCTCTATTCAGGAAACTTTTTGTTACATGTGTTTTGTATTTTGATCCAAATAAACAAACAATTTTACCAACTTCCAGCAACAACAATGCACACCCTCGGTTTACCCGCGTCGGGCTCTTGTCCGGGACTCGTTGCTGAGAAAAAATGTCCAATCACCTGCAATTGGCATAATGTAAGATAACATTATGCCAATTGCAGGTGATCCCTCTCCGGTACATCGATAAACAATACGACACGTGTCTTAATTAAGAAATTGTATAATAATTTTTGTTTAACTAAAAATATTAACATTTTCGTGGCATCAGTCAATGATGCGATTCTATTTCTGACAACATTGTTTGAGTCAGGTGCCAAAAATGGGACTTTAAACAGTTGTCGATCGGCGTAGGCCTTAATTCTGATTGAAAAAGTCAGCGATAGTAAAGTGGTAAAACGCTTCTTTGATGGTGTCTTCAGACTTCGACCACCCTTACCCAAGTATAGCATAACTTGGGATACGTCTAAAGTCTTAAACATTTTGTCCTCTTGGTATACTAACGATAGCTTAGGTTTAGATAAACTTTCACGGAAATTATTCACTTTATTGTCCTTGGTTACTCCACACCGAATGCAAACTTTAGCAAAAATATGTATAGATAACATTAAATTTCATGCTGATAAGATCACTATTAAAATACCTGATATTATAAAAACATCAAAGATAGGAACCGTGCTACCAAATCTTATTTTATATTTTTTCCGCGAAAACCCCAGTCCTGACCGTTTTTAGCTTATCTAGAATTGACTAGACCACTTCGTGGTAATGTAAATAGCCTATTTTTCGGTGTGAGGAAACCACATAAATTTATTGCTGCACAAACATTGAGTCGGTGGGTTAAGACTACGCTGGGAGAGTGTGGTATAGGTAGATATATCTATCTTCACAGCTCACAGCACCCCACATGCTGCCACATCTAAACTCACAAATTTGGAATTACCTTAGAAACAATTACAAAAACCGCGGGATGGAGCGGTTTGTCTCAGGTTTTTATAAAATTCTATAAAAGAAATGTACAAATTACAGAGGAAGATTATTTATTTGCAAGTTGAATAATCAACAATTGGAATAACAATTAAGTATTTATTACCGATAATTATAGTACATATGTTACTCATCTCTTCAGCCGAAAGACGTCCTCTGCTGGACATAGGCTTTTATGTTAATTAAGTACATTTCAACTGAGCTTGTTAAAATTCTATTATAAGCAGAACTATTTATTTAATTAATTTCTATCTTTAACGAATGTGTAATACTTTATTTTAAATAATCATCATTTTAAACACATACCTAATGATTAAAATTGGTTACCTTGTTACACTAAAGTGTTTCAATGATATTTCAGTAACTCTCAAATTCTACATTGTGTTAATGCTAATCTCGAGGACGAAGCTGAGTATAATTAATGATTAAACGAACTTACCTGTACGTGAAGTTCGATCATAATTATACGATGGCTTCGTCCGAAGAGATTAGCAACCCACCCTCCCTTATTTATTTTTTCCCCAAAAAGAAATATCCCTTGGCATTCCCTGAAATATCAGAAACAGGAGATGAGGATCTATACTCTGAACTAAATGAGCAATAGAACAGGGCATCGAGCAAAGGAAATATGTCTACCCTCACCTAAAAATGTTATAATAAACGCTTATTTTTTTTAGTTTTAGGTATAGGGCTTTTAACTTTCAGTGCGCAAAGGCAACACCGTACGTGTTACTACATTGTGTTAATGCTAATCTCTTCGGACGAAGCCATCGTATAATTATGATCGAACTTCACGTACAGGTAAGTTCGTTTAATCATTAATTATTAACAATGAAACGGGTAAGTCGGTTAAACAAGAAAATCAACTTGAGATTATGGTCGATAACATATTAGTTAGTAAGGCAGCTGACGTAGCTGACGTATTTAATGAGTTTTCTGCCAACATACCTATAACTACGACTTGCTCCTTAAATTCGTCCCCGTCTAAAGCTGAGACTCTTATGAATAGTAGTGTGCCAAAATGTACTCGCTTATTTAGCTTCGAACATGTAACGCCTAGTGATGTAATTAACGTATTTAACACTCTTAAGTCTAAAAACACTGGTGATTACTAAACTAATAATTACTAAATCTCCATTATACTTTTAAGTAATATAATAGATATCGTAGCCCCCTATCTAGCTGTTACTTTTAATAAATGTGTAGATCTAGGAACTTTTCCTGAACTCATGAAGAGTAGCAAAGTCATACCATTATTTAAATCTGGTAATAAAAATAACATTGGCTATTTTAGGCATATTTCTATCTTATCAGCATTTAGCAAAATATTTGAAAAGTTAATACTTAATCAGTTGCTAAGACATTTTAATTTAAATAGCCTACTTCATAATGAACAGTATGGCTTTACAAAAGGACGTTCGACTACAGATGCGAGTGTTGCTCTGCTGAAACACATATTTAATGCATGGGAGAAATCGCAAATTGCTATTTTCTTTTTCAGAGTTTACTGTGATCTCTCTAAAGCCTTTGATTGCGTGCACCCTGACACGCTTTTGCGTCAACTACGTCATTACGGTGTCCAAAACGAAGCTCTCCAAGTAATAAATTCTTATTTACATAATAGGTTCCAATGTGTACATGTCGATGGTGTAAAATCTTCCGAGCTACCAGTTCATTTAGGTGTACCTCAAAGCTCAATACTGGGTCCATTCTTCTTCTTAGTGTATATCAATGACTTACCATTCTATTTCAATGATATCAGTGACAATGTACTGTTTGCAGATGATACCTCTCTTATTTTTAATGTAGACAGGAATAGACAAGATTTTGACGATGTAAACAGTGCACTCTCAATGGTTACGGATTGGTTTTGTCAAATAACCTAGTTCTCAATGCCAAGAAAACGAAATGTGTGAGGTTCGCCTTACCGAACGTTAGAAATCTAGGACCCAACATCGTCTTAGATAAAGAGCTGCTTGAAACTGTGGACTCGGCGGTATAACTGTAGATGCCAAACTTCAGTGGGGCCCACATATATCAAGCCTAGCGAGGAGGCTCAGTTCAGCCGCCTACGCCGTCAGGAAAGTAACTGACGTTGATACAGCTCTGTTAGTCTATTTTAGTTATTTCCACAACGTATTGTCCTACGGTATTCTGCTGTGGGGCAAAGCTGCTGATATTCAAAAAATATTCGTCCTTCAAAAACGAGCTGTCCCAGCAATTTATCAGCTAGGAGCCAGAGTTTCTCTTAGAGATTTTCACGGTGGCATATCAATTCATCTTCGCCAACATCTTATATATTAGGCAAACATACACTTATACGATAAAAACAGTGATTTTCGCAATGTTAACACCAGAAATAAAAACAAACTACGTGCTCCCTTTCACCGGCTTCATAAGGTTCATAACTCGTTTGTAGGGCTTGGTATAACCTTTTAATAACAAGTTACCCTCTTCGTTACTAGATTTACCTTGTATGCAAGTCTTCCCTTTGCTGAGGTTTTACACCTATAGTAGCAGCTGCGGCATCCAGTATTGACGACGACAGAATTTCCCAAACAGAATCAATATCAAGAGTAACAGGGATCGTCGGCACAACATTATTAGCTACAGTCTCCGCAAAAGCCCTCCTCGTCTCGAAGTCAGCAAGCTTCTCTACATTTAACCGTTTTGCTTTGCTCTGACTGGCTCGGCAAGGGCGACGAAGGCGGAGACGCAACCTAGCAATGACAAGTCTATGGTCCGTCCAGCAATGTGCACCACGCATAACACGGGTAACAAGGACCTGGGACACGTCTCTTTGTCGTACGATAGCATAATCAATGAGATGCCAGTGCTTAGATCTTGGGTGCTAACTAACGACTACTTAAACGATAAGAACAGTTGGTCGCTGTGATTAACTCAAGACAATGATCGTGTGACAAGGGTCGTAGAGCAGTGGTGGCCCAGTGGTAAAGAGCAGTGATGGCCTAGTGGTAACGGTCCCGACTTACGAGTTGTAGGTCGTGAGTTCGAACCCAAGCAGGCGCTTTACTTTGTGTAAATAATTTAATCACCACTGCTCTCAAAACGGTGAAGGAAAACATCGTGAGGAAACCGGCATGTCCTAGAACCAAAAATTCGAAGACATGTGACATCTACCAACCCGCACTGAGCCCGCGTGGTGGATTACGGATCACTACCTCTCATAGAGAGGAGGCCTGTGTCCCAGCAGTGGGAACGTTATAGGCTGATTATAATGATCGTGTTCTTGCTCCAGAATCAGCTTACCTACTGACATGGTATATGAGTTCATATATTTGTTTTTTATTTGACGGTATAAGTCAATTATTTTGTTATTTATTATTGATATGATCTACTCATTACAATGTTTGTTAATGAGCTGTATTGCAATATGTGGTAGCTAGCGACCTCGACAATTGATAATATTATTCTTGCCTGAGCAACCGGCAGCAAGTTCGCCACTTTTTTTCAAGTTCGCCCTTAGATGTCACTGCTTGCGGTAGCGTCTGGGGTCGGGTTTCCTCCTTCCCTCAAATATGGCGAGGGGGGTAATGGCTGATCTTTGCGTTATGCTCGTGAACGGGTCCTGCTTGTGGTGACTGGTCGTCTTGCTGTCTATGGTTTTATTATTGTGACAGTAATTGTTCTGTTAATTTATTTTACTTTGATGGTCCTAGTATATCATTTACGAGTATATATTTTATGTGTTTGGACATTGTCCAGTATTTCATATGTAAGCTGCCATGCCTTTTATGCCTGGAGGCTTTTATTTATGTATTAAGTTTTATTAACATTTTTTTTTGGTACTGGCGTGGCTAGATGACGTATGGCAATTAATTTAATTTATTGTTTTGGTAATTACTCACAATTGTATAAATCAATGCACTCTCACCTCAAAACGAGTGCCCGATTCCAATCCATGATAACAGTGACTGCTTCAATCCACTATCTTTATAGCCCGAAACTTTTCGCTGTATCGCTTCCTCTCGTCGCAACGCATCTGCTTCTACCAACATGTATGGCTCCACCAGAGCATTTTATACACTTGAACCACTTGAACTCAGAAACTATTTATCGGGTATCGATAACTTTATCCATATTCTTCTCATACGATATTCTAATCGAAAATGTTTTGTTTGCGATGCGGTTAACAGATAGGAAAGTTGAAGTATTTATGATAAATATGTTTGAAGAAGTGTTTTTGTTTTGAAAAAGTGTGTTTGTTAATGGAAAATTTTTGATGGGAGTTACCTACAAATAATGTTCATTACAAACATAATAAATGTTATCAAGTCATGTGTGAAATTATATTATTAGAATTGAATAGTATACTTACACATTCTTTAATGTATGTACATAGGTACACTATCCTAACTAACTATTAACCCATTTTAACTAGTGTTTATAATATATTATAAATGCGAAAGTAAGTTTGTTTGTTATCATTTCACGCCTATACCACTGAACCGTACATCATAAAATTTGCATATACGTGGTCAAGGGTACAGAAAAGGCCATAGGGTACCCTTCATCCAGAAAAAAAGTACTGTGTCTGAGGGAAATAACAATAACTTTCAACGGTTACAATTGCTTAAGGATGCCACGTGTCTTTCGAATCATGATTGAATTATATTTTTTAAACATAAGTAACAAATTCTGTTGAGTTTATAACCTGGATTAACAGGATACTTTTGATCCTGATATTTTTAAGCCGTGGGTAAAAGCTAGTTAAAAATAAAAATCATAATACAGGTAAATGATATTAAAAAAGCGTGAATAATTTTAAAGCTTTGATTATGAGCTTTATCATGAAAATTGAGTCAGTAGTTTTTATTATTATTGGGGTATGAATAAAAGTATGAGATATGTTAAATGCAAGAAATGAGTTGATGACAGATAATCCTTTAGGTAAAACCAAAAATTGTAACAAAAACCAAAAACATAAATTGAATCATTATGAAGTGTTTACCGGTTCAAACGATATTATTCGTCGAACCCTTGTCACCGCCGGCGTAACAGCGGTTTTGGGGAATGTGAGCTCGGCTGTCATTGTGCAGATTGTCGTATCGGCCAATGGCCTGATGGCAAAAAGCCTCGACCAACATCTCTCTCGAGGCTTTCGTTAGGCGGTTGGATCAAGGGCCTGATTCAGAAGGCAGTACTCCTCGATACAGCTCGCATTGTCAGGAGGTTCCTATCTCTGGAGCCCTAACCACCGGTAGCTTGTACCACCGGTGGACCACTATTTTTTATATTTTTATTTTTAAGTTTAAAATATTTAAAATGTAGCAAAATAAGCATAAAAATAAATATACGACATAATAAAAATGGCAACACCGTGTCAACAAACGTCTATATTTCCAATTTTGCTTATTAATATCAGTGAAAGTAATTTTGACCAAGTCTTACAATAGTTTTTCAATAGAAACCAAACCTGAAACTTGAAACTTAATTTAAAAGCAAAAAAGAGACCTTATCACATAAAATGTAACAAATTTAATCAAAAACTGCAGAATCGGAGGTGACATGACAGATGTCACCTCCGATTAAAATAACATGAACACGAAATACACTGACGAAATTGAAAAAATATGATGACAAGATCAGCCGCACGTCGAGCACGTCCACCACCTCCGGACTCATCGCTCAGCTCCGCCTCGCCGCCGCCGGTACCCAGCAATACTGTGAGCGCTGTGACGACATCAGCCGCGGTAGTTGCGTCGAGCTCGAGCGACGGTTATTTCTCCCCGCCCACGACACCACCACCTGCTCGTCGACGAGGAGGACGCCGGCCACCGGACGGCTTAGGACCTCGAGGCCCACCGGCCTCTGTTAGGTCCCAGCTCCCGGCGGAAGTGTGCAGCGCTGTATATAGCTGTTTATAGCTGTTGTATGTCCTGTTCGTCCTTTTTCTTACTTCACAGTGGACGAGACTCTAACTCGTAACCGTTAAGTTAAAGTGGGCAATTTTGCATAAACATAATTAAAAATATTAATTATTTTGACCGGCCGTCACACTGCTTGCTTATGCCACATGAATAAAAACCGAGCAGAAGGAAAGCTTCCTAACAGAGCTCAAAATTCATACCTATTTTCATAGGGCTGTCACTCGTTTATTTAAAATAAAAATAAACCGGGCAAGTGCGAGTTGGAATTCGGCAATGAGAACGGATGGACGGACGGACAGATGGACAGACGGATGGACAAACGGACGTGACTGAGGTGCTCCCATAAGTTACCGTTTTCTAATTTTGAAACGGAACGCCGCTGATCTAACGCATAGATCGTGCTCCGCCCACCTGAGGAAGCAGGACAGTTGCCATAATTGCCATCCCGGTTAGTATCGCTTCATGCATCCCCAAGCCTATTATCATGTGCTACGGTCTACATTCGATTGACTCGCTACATACAATGCCCTGCTTCAACGGCCGCCAACGGCTTCGCCATCGCTGAGCTCCAGTGTAAAGTCCGACTCGGATATTCCCCAAGCGGTATTGAACAGCCCATTTGATAGTGTCAACACCACGTCACGACATAAACATCCTCGCCCGGAATTCTCGCCTGGTAATGAACTTCACGCGAAATACTTTGTAGGAACTACAGGTAGCAACGATGCTAACGTTGCTAAATGCGAGGCCCGACATGCATAGAGCATAGCGGCCAGTCGTCTTCCCCGCGCCGTGCCTATAACTTGTGTACATATAAGTTATGTAAGAAACGTCATTGTACCTACTTGTGACTCAGAGGTTTATTAATAGACTTTATACTGGACTCTGATATTTCATTCCTCACCTTCTCTAACCACACTAATTAAGGTTCCAACATTGGTGACCCCGACGTGATCTTAGAGAGGTGGTTATAGAGAGAATATTACGGACAGTATTTGTGTTAGAAGTGATTGTGTGAACGGGCAGAAGGCGACTCCCCGTCGACTCGGAACCTATCGGCGGGAATATAAAAGGGTTCGAGATGAATCAGCCACCAGCGCCACCGGTACCTCAACTGGCTAGCATCAGCGCAACGGACAGGATTCCAATGTTTTGGACCGATATGCCGCGGTTGTGGTTCGCGCAGTTCGAGTCCGCTATGGAACCACAGAAGCAAGGGGATGCATCGAAATTTCATTTGGTGATATCAAGGCTGACCAGAGAAGCTTTACAACAGGTTAGCGATCTGATTTTTAAGCCCCCTATCGAGAATAAATATGGCACATTAAAAGACAGGCTACTGACAGCCTACGAAGAAAGCGCCGAAAGGCAATTTCAAAAATTAGTGAGCGAAATGGATTTAGGATCCCAACGACCGTCGCATCTACTACGGCGCATGTCGGAGTTGGCACAAAACACCGAGATAGCACCGGCGACCTTACAACAGCTGTGGATTGCACGTCTCCCAGGATCCTTAAAAGCTGTTCTGTCAGTGTGTGAGGACCAAAAATTGGAAAAACTCGCGGAAATGGCAGATAAGGTCATGGAAAATTTAAACAGTGGAGAAGTAGCCGCCATATCTTCGGCAGAGTCATCATCAAAGGGGGACATGGCGACCGTAATGAACGAGTTAACTACTGAGTTGAAAGAACTACGGAGGGAAGTTAATGAGATCCGTGGACGCAGTAGGGGACGCGAAAACCGTGGGAACTGGCGCAGTCAAGGTCAAGAGGTCCACGTCGCACGCCCTCTGGCGCATAATGGTAGCTGCACAGCCAATCTGGACTCTCTAGTCCAGATTGGCTGTGCAGCTACCATTATGCGTATGGCAAGGAGGCGCGAAGATGTACGAAGCCGTGCAATTGGAAGGAGAACAAAACGTCGGAAAACTGAGTGCGGTGCAGTCTGAGTCGGTTGAAGACTGCACCGCACCAATAGGAAACCACCGTTTGTGCGTAATAGACCGGAAGTCAAGGATCAGCTTCCTCGTAGATACAGGTGCTAATGTGTCAGTTTTACCAGTGAGTAGTGTAAAAAATTGTGCGCGTTCTGAAAGCGGTTATAAGCTGTACGCAGCAAACAACACGGAGATAAAGACATACGGTGTAAAATCCCTAGTACTCAATTTAGAATTGCGCAGAGATTTTAAGTGGCAAGCAATTTTAGGTGCAGACTTTATTGAGTCGCACAAGCTAGTTGTAGATTTACATAATAAGAAACTAGTAGACAGTGTAACTAATTTAAGGACGAATGGGTCAATCATACAGTATGACGAAGCGTCCGTAAGAAGTATCCAAGACGATAATACCTATCGTGAATTGTTAGAGGAATTCGCAGATATCACAAAACCGGTGTCGTTTAAAGAACCGCCAGCACATGCAGTAGTGCATCATATAGTAACAAACGGTCCCCCGGTACACGCGCGTCCAAGGCCGTTACCACCAGACCGTTATAATAAGGTAAAGGACGAATTTCATTTAATGCATGAGTTAGGAATATGTAGGCCATCACAAGGGGAGTGGTCTAGTCCATTGCACGTGGTCCCTAAAAAGGACGGGCAATTGCGCCCGTGCGGTGATTATAGGGCGTTGAACGCAATAACGAAACCTGATCGTTATCCTATCCCTAGGGTAAGTGATTTCACATACATATTATCGGGTATGACTTGGTATTCGCGACTAGATATAAATAGAGCCTACCATAACATAGCCATATCAGCAGATGATATTGAAAAAACCGCCATAGCAACACCTTTTGGTCTGTGGGAGTTCCCACGCATGACGTTTGGACTCAGGAATGCAGCGCAAACTTTTCAGAGATTCATGGACCAACATGTACTCAGAGGTATAGAACGCATGGAGAACGAAAATGGTAAGTCAGCACTTTTTTGTTACATAGACGACGTCATTTTGGCTTCTGACAACGAAGGCATACACAAGGAGCATCTGCGTAAACTGTTTCAACGTTTCAGTGAGGTAGGTATAACCATTAATTTAAGCAAAACGGAATTAGGTCAAACGAAAGTAGAGTTTCTAGGATTTGAAGTAACACAGGACGGAATCAAACCATTATCGGACAAAGTAAGGGCAATTACAGACTATCCAAGACCGGATACAGTAGAGCAGCTACGTCGTTTTTTGGGTATGGTTAATTTCTATAGGTCACATTTACCACATGCGGTGGTATATCAAGCAGAGCTCAATAAGTTTTTACACAACGCAAAGAAAAGAGACAAGTCTAATATACCGTGGGATAACAAAAGTATTGAGGCTTTCGAGCAATGCAAAATCAGCTTGCAAGAAACTACTACATTGTTTCATCCCAGTGTAAACACGCCTTTATCAATAATGGCTGATGCGTCAGATTCATGTGTAGGAGCAGTATTACAGCAAAAGGTAAGCGGAGCGTGGAAACCAGTCGGATATTTTTCAAAACAACTGTCGGAAGCACAAAAAAAGTATAGCACGTACGACAAAGAGTTAACCGCGGTGTACATGGCCATAGTTCATTTTAGGAATTTAATAGAGGGACGACAAATAACTATTTTTACGGATCATAAACCATTAATTTACGCGTTCAGTAAGGTAGGTAACGATAAGGAAATACCAAGAAGGGCTAGACAATTATTGTATATTAGCGAATTCACAAGCGACATACAATATGTAAAGGGGCCAGAAAATACAGTTGCGGACGCGTTATCACGTGTTGAGTCTATTGTTTGTCCGACAGAGCTCGATTACAACGAATTGGCTCAAGCGCAGGTGCGCGATCAGGTTACGGCAGGAAATAACGTCAGCAGTAGATTGGCATTCAGGCACGTAGTCAGGCCGGACGGAGATAAGCAAATATATTGCGAAGTTTCGACAGGTAGTGCTAGGCCTTATCTTACAGGCAAGTTTAGGAAAATAGCGTATGAAAATATTCATAATATCAGTCATCCTGGGGTTCGTACTACGCGCAAGATGATTGCTAAGAGGTACTTTTGGCCAGGAATGAATAAGGATATTAACGAATGGACAAGATCATGTATTCGGTGCCAGAAAGCAAAAGTTAGTCGGCACACAGTTTCAAACTTAACTAGTTTTCTACCATGTAGCAGGTTCGAACATATACATACAGATATTGTAGGTCCGTTGCCAACGTCACAACACGGACATCGGTATTGTATAACTATAATAGATCGTTTTACGCGTTGGCCTGAAGCAATACCAGTTTCAGACATTACAGCTGATACGGTTTCCAGAGTTATTTACGAGCATTGGATATGCAGGTTTGGTTGTCCAAGAAAGATAACGACCGACCAGGGTAGGCAATTTGAAAGCGACCTTTTCAGGAGTCTTATGAAATTTTTAGGAATACAAAGAGTTAGGACAACCCCTTATCACCCGCAGAGCAACGGGCTAGTAGAGAGATGGCACCGCTCGCTGAAAAGCGCATTAACCGCACGTTTGACAGGTAGTACGGATTGGGTGGACGAACTGCAAACGGTAATGTTAGGGCTTCGCGCAGCGTGCAGAAGCGACTCAGGTTTCAGTACGGCGGAAATGGTATATGGCGAAACGATTAAGTTGCCAGGAGATTTTTTCCACGTGCAAAACCAACAGGCTAGCGACCCGAGCATGTATGTAGGACAGCTTCGTCAAGCAATAAGCAAGTTGCGAACCCCGTCACGAGAGATTAGCGATTCACGTAAGGTTTTTATAAGTAACGATTTAAAGTCATGTACACATGTTTTTGTAAGGAATGAGATGATAAAAAAATCACTTTGTCCTACCTATGATGGCCCATATAGAGTTTTAAGTAGAAATGAAAAGGTGTTTAAGATTAAGTTAGCTAATAGGGAAAGCGATTTATCTATAGACCGACTAAAACCAGCGTACATGTTGCAAGACAGCGATCAGGATAGTGTCACAGATTGTTTGCAGACAGAGACGGAAGAGCAGGTTAAAGAAACAGTCGAGGAAAAATCGCTTCCGCTTATAGGTCGTACCACGCGCAGTAGCCGGCGTGTAAAGCAACCGGTGCGATTTTTGCTACCATAGATAAATGTTTATGGATATGTGGATTTTATTTATTGTCGAAAGAATAAACAAGGTGGTACCAATTGTTTAAATAACCAAATAAAAATGGGAAATTATAACACCAAAAATGAAGAAGTTATTATTGCTCAGCAAGGTGCTAATAAGGCGAAGCAAGTTGGCGACATAGAAAGCAAACTGGAAAATTTCGCCATAATGGTTACAGTGATCGGCATCGCCCTCATGCTATTGTGTATGTGTCTAGGCGGAAGACAATGCTGTTCCAGCACGAAGAAATGGATCAGGAAGGAATTGACATCGTTATGGCCAGCGGGACCGGCAGTCGCAGCGAACCAGCAGTCTACCATACCGCAAGCTTCATATGCGTAATCACATAGTGTAACAAAGTGTAAATGCAAAATAGGGCACAGTGATTTCAGAGAAATAGGTAATTAGAGACAAGAAATAAGTATTGAAACAAAGGATATCGTAATACAACTATGGTATTCAGAAACAATGTATTTATTCACACGTAGGCAAGACGAAGGGCAGCAAAAGGAGGCATGTGATTTGTATTGGCGTCATCCTGGCAAATACTGTGGACCCTACTGGGGCGTTCAATTATTGTAATAGCAGAGTAGTGTGTCAGGATGACTACCCTTAAGTTTATAACCTTAAGTAAGTTTTTTTGGTATTAAGTTTTTTTTTTTTTTTGTTTTTGTCATTTTTTTGTAAGGGGGGGAGGTATGTAGGAACTACAGGTAGCAACGATGCTAACGTTGCTAAATGCGAGGCCCGACATGCATAGAGCATAGCGGCCAGTCGTCTTCCCCGCGCCGTGCCTATAACTTGTGTACATATAAGTTATGTAAGAAACGTCATTGTACCTACTTGTGACTCAGAGGTTTATTAATAGACTTTATACTGGACTCTGATATTTTATTCCTCACCTTCTCTAACCACACTAATTAAGGTTCCAACATACTTTAACTGCATTCGACCTGAAAAAAGAACAAGAGGAACGCCTTACATTATTTACGGCCCACCTAAGCACTTGACTCTCTAAGTTGGTCTCTGAAATAGCTGAAATGAAACTACAGCATATTGCGATACAGAAGTCTAACAGTGAGATAGTTAAATCTGTAACATTCATCAATGAGCAGTATGATGACTTGGCAAAGCAAGTTGATGTTTTGAAAATAGGAGAACCAAGCCTACAGAGACAACATAAATATTTTGGGAATGATGATACATGACCTTCAACAGCATTCTCGGACGTCATGCGTCGAGATCCGCAATGAGCCCTTATCGGGGAACGAGTGAGCGATCGGTAGACTTATCTACGGTAATTCAGGGCGGGTAAACAGTGAACACGGTACGTACAGTGTGGAATTGCTAGTGTAATTAATTTGATTGTAAATTATAATTTTATTTGAACTGCAAACGGTTTTTTTGTTGCGCAAAAACAAACACTCGAGCTTGCGCTTGTGCTCACTCGTCTAAATGTGTGTATTTTGTAAATTCTATTTCTTGTATTTCCGATTCCAGGTCCATTTTATATACTATCGTTTAAATCCTTGTACTGTAATTCCATTATCTATTTATTAATCTGTTTTTATACGGGGTTAGGATGGATATTTTATAGGACTACTCTTTTTTTTGTGTAAGGTAATCTCAATATCGCCTTTAAAGCTTTTGTGGTGAACTTTTTTATCATCGTCTTCTTTTTTGTCACGATTTTAGAATTTTGAATCCAGATGTTTTTGTAGAATTCCTTTAAGTTAGTCTTATCAGCCCCAAACAGGTTGCGCATTTGGCGTGTTAAATGCTCACTAACATATTGTAACGAGTTTTTACAACCTTTACATGTCATTGTACAAATTAGTCGAAATTCTGAACGACTTCTAACAGTCATTTTTAATCTATGGTAGATTCTGCTTTAGAAATGTCAAATTTTTGATGTGTCACTTTGCGACCCATATTTGTTTGAAGTATTGGCTTCTAATTTTTAATAAATTAGAAGCCATTACTTCCAATAAACTTAATCCTGGTTGGATCCGTGATAATTTTTGGCCTTAAGATGCCATATCTATAATCTAAAAGCCCAGGAAATGGTGAAGATGGACTATTCGTTCGGATTTCCTGGCGAGTTTCGATTCTTCCGGACAAATACTTGGCTTTCATCTTTGGGTGTGCGTTACGATTTGAAATTATTGTTTGCAGATTCTATTGTGGTACTCCTATAGTGACTCTGTCACCCGAACTAAATTTCGTGGTGCAATCGATACTTTCCCGCGTGGTTGAAAATTTCGGGAGAACGTCTACTTATCGTTTCCGTATTTCTTTTGCAGCCTGTTACGTTGGCGTTTTATTTTTATTCCTAGAGATTAAATTTTTCCGGTGGAAGTAACCTTTTTCCTCGTGGAATATCCACGTGTCTGCATTACCACCTTCGACGCTTCGCCGCGACCTGAGTTCACTTTTGAACATTTATTTTGAGACAGCCTTCTACTGAATAACCTATTAGTTAAACTACAAGATGCAATAATAATAATAGACCATACCACATAAAATGTAAGAAATTGAATCAAAAACTACAGAATCGGAGGTGACATGACAGATTTCACCTCCGATAAAAATAACATGGACATGAACGAAATACAGTGACGAAATTGAAAAATGAGGACTATGTTGACAAGATCAGCCGCACGTCGAGCACGCCCACCACCTCCGGACTCATCGCTCAGCTACGCCTCGCCGCCGCCGGTACCCAGCGCTACTGTGAGCGCTGTGACGATACCAGCCGCGGTAGTTGCGTCGAGCTCGAGCGACGAGTATTTCTCCCCGCCCACGACGCCAACACCTGCTCGTCGACGAGGAGGACGCCGGCCGCCGGACGGCTTAGGACCTCGAGGCCCACCGGCCTCTGATAGGGTCCCAGCTACCGGCGGAAGTGTGCAGCGCATGAGATGGACACGATCCATCAATGAAAACGTCATACGCTCATACTATGGGGCTACAGAGGGGGTCAACAATCTGATCGCGTACCGTGTTCGGATGCTCTCTCTTTTTCAGGTGCTTGAGCCAGCTGTCAACGTTTCGGCACAACGACGGTCGGATCAGGTGCGGGTCATCCAACGTAATCATATGTTGGATGACACTGTGCTTGATCACCTGCGAAGTGAAATGCAGAGTAGCCATGTCATCGCCCCCCCGTCGCAGACTGTTGTGGTATTATCACAGTACAACACAAATCAAGCTGACGAGGGAAGTGATGATAGGTCTACAAACGTAAGTACCCAGTGCAATGAGGATTGAGAGAATTGTGCTTTGGAGTGTGCGATTCGGGAATATCGGTTCATGTCGCCCGAACTTAGACCACGCTTACCTCGTTTGCCCATGCATAACAAAAATAGGGCGCTGGTGGCGGTCCTGGATTCGCAGTTATCAAACTATTTTGATGACTGCGAAGACCTCACCGATACTCATTCGAGTCTGTACTGCGCGGCTGTAGCAGCATGTCGTGTAGCTCACGTCAAATTAACCAATGACTCTAGAGCTACGCGACCGAAACCAACCGTACCAGCTTGGCAGTGCAGAATTGAGCACCGTATTGGTGGGGCCAGAGCGCTCATCGGCAAACTAATCTGCTTCAGAGACGGCAATACTCGTCCAAGAGTGATGCGCTTTGTGAGGCGGGCGTTCTCAGGGACTGATATTAGCTCTCAGAACTGTCTGTCCTACGTCACAGAGCGCATCGACTTCCTGAAGCAGAAAGTGTATGCATGGGCTAACCGTATTCGTAGGTATAAGCGGCGAGTAGAGCGATACACTCAGAATCGCATCTTCCAGAGCGATGAAAGGTGGGTTTATAGGGGTTGGGAGCGACCGAAGCAAGGTGTGGCTGACACGTGCCGGATGATGATGTTCTTTCTGGCGCCTGTCAGTCACACCGAAGGTGATTGGGCTCGGGAAGTCGAGCGAGCCTGCAATCCAATACCAGAAATGGGGGCTATTACCATCTGCTCCCAAGATGTAGCTCGTGCAGTCCGTCCGTTGCCTAACTGGAAGTCTCCAGGGCCGGACGGGCTGAAGAACTTTTGGATCAAATGGTTTACATGATCGCACGCTCACTTGGCGGCCCAGTACCAGACGGCTTTGGAGTTTGGTTTGCTACCCTAGTTTCTAACAACAGGAGTTACCCACCTGCTCCATAAATCAGGTAGCACCGCGGAACCCAAAAATGCCGATTAGGTGTTTACCGACGGTCTATAAAGTGCTTACATCCATTTTGAGAGCTAAAATTAACAAACATATAGACACCAACTCCATCATGTCTGCCTCTCAAAATGGTAGTCTTGTGTAGTTCATGAACGATGAACGAATAGGAAACGTGTCTTCGCACTGTACTAAAAGAAACGTTTCCGAACGCTGACTCGTAATCGGTCTATTAGGTCTAATAGGTATTTTCGATCTCGGATATTGTAAACCGCGCGTTCGTTTGTGCGAACGAGAACGAGAAATTATAAACAGTCACTGATTGTTTGACAGATACGTTCGATGTCTGTGAATGAGAACGAGAGAGAATAGCCGACGAATGACGATGCTAACCGAACCCGACCGACCGAATCTGCAAGAATGAGATCCAGATGCTGACCACCGAGAGCGAAGACCGAATAGAGCTATTAGAACTAATAGAATGAACTAGTTCACTGTCCGAAATGAACTAGTACGGAGCGATCTTAAAAATGACCGAGCAGGCACAAGACTACAAAATGGATGTAGGAACGGGTCCCGCGGTACTAAGGAGCTACTCCTCATTGATATGGCCATTAGCCAACAGGTTCGTCGTTCCCGCAAGGATCTGTCCACTTGTTGGATAGATTACATGAAGGCCTATGACTCGGTGCCACATACGTGGCTCATGAGGGTGCTGGAGTTGTATAAAGTAGATGCAACTCTGCACACCTTCTTGATGTCATGTATGGGGCGATGGAGCACGGTCCTTCGCTATCCAGGATGTCGGAATATCCTGAGGAATAGCAAGCCGATTAGGATCGAGCGAGGCATATTTCAGGGCGATAGTTTGAGCCCGCTTTGGTTCTGCTTAGGCTTGAATCCTCTAAGCACAGTGCTGGAGGATTCAGGTCTAGGCTATCGGCTGAAGAGAGGTGGTCAACTTATATCTTACCTTATGTACATGGATGATCTAAAACTCTTTGCCCCCAACAATTTGCAACTAATGGAGCTACTGAAAGTAACTGAAACTTTCAGTAACGCCATCAGGATGAAATTTGGTGTGGACAAATGTGCGGTCATTCATATAAAGTGTGCAATGCGATGGGAGATTGTGGAATCCGTGGGAACTCTCCGCATCCGAAACCTATAAGTATTTGGGTATGTCGGAACCGTTGGGCATCAATGGTACTGACATGAAACAATCGTTGAAGGAGCGCTTCTTTGGCCGCCTGAAGAAATTGCTAAATAGTCTTCTGTCAGGCGGCAACAAGGTGCGCGCCTTTAACGGTTGGGTCATGCCAGTTTTGATGTACACTTTCGGCATACTCGAACTCGACGCCCTGGATAGTAGGGTCCGTACACTGCTGACTGCAAACCGAATGCATCACTGACGGTCATCGGTAATGAGACTGTTTATCCCGCGAAAGTGTGGAGGTCGAGGCTTTTTAAACGCTAAGACCCTACACAATCGCGAGATATGCAGTGTCAGGGAATATTTCCTAGAAGACGACGTGGGGATGCATCGTGATGTGGTCGCGGTGGACAAGGACATCACCCCGCTCTCCTTGGCCAAAGAGAACTGGCGCAAACCTGTAGTGCTTGACACTAATGATCGCATGGAAGTATGGCAGAGTAAAGAGCTTCACCGATGCTTTTCTGGGCCCTACATGGACCTGATGTAGATCTTCTAGCGTTAGCGTATCTTCTAGCCTGGCTGCGTTTCGGTGACCTCTTTGGAGAAACAGAAGGTTTTGTCGAGGTTGACGACATGTGGGATGTGGATTCAGCAATCATTGTGCCGATAGTCGTGACAGCCAATGGCTTGATAGCCAAGAGCCTCGACAAACACCTGAGGAGGCTCTCGTTGGGCAGCTGGATCAAGGGCTTGATTCAGAAAGCGGTACTTCTGGACACGGCTCGCACTGTCAGGAGGTTCCTCTCTCTGGAGCCCTGACCGCCGGTAGCTTGGACCCTGTTCCCGATACCGGTGGGTTACTATTTTTTATATTTGAAATGTTTTTTTTTATGATTTTTCAAAAATATTTAAAAATGTATTTTATAAGTTTTTAAATGTAATAAAGGAGATAATAATAAAAATTACCTATAACTGTTTGTTACATTTAGTTCTTTATTTTCTGTTATTTCTGTAGTGTATGCGCACGTTGGTAAATCGAATAATAAAAAATGAATAAATAAATTTATCCAAATGATAGAGCAGTGGTGCCCCAGTGCTTATGGTCGCGACTTACGAGTTCTAGGTCGTAGGTTCGAACCCAGACCAGTAAATTATTTCATCACCACTGCCCTTAAAACTGGGGAAGGAAAACATCGTGAGGAAACCGGCATGTCCTAGAACCAAAATTAGAAGACATATGACATCTACCAACCCGCACTGGGCACCCGCAACCCGTGTGGTGGATTACGGCCTCACCGAGAGGAGGCCTGTGTCCCAACAGTGGGAACAATATAGGCTTATAATCTTTCTGGATTTACCTACATCAGGATACATGACAGTTTATTACTTTTGGTTCGCAGGGACCAGCAAAAATTACGTTGTATATTATATGGTAACAATTTGATTACAGGTAAGGTATCACTAGCCAACCATCACATTTGGTTCGACCCTTTGACGCCAGCAGTTGCAGAACTTGCAGAACTGGCTAGAGAGAACTGTGTAAGTTCCACTTTTGTACCTGCATTTTAATTTTGCTTTAGCTACGAGTACTTAGGTACAAAACTTTCTCTTCCGCGACTGAACTGTCTCATCCATAAATCTATAATAAGTTTTATTAAAGAAAGTCACTTTTCGTTTCTGTTTCTATGACCACGTTGTTTCTCTAAACTGCTCGATGGATTTGTACAATTAATTCCGAAATGTTTCCGTGTATAATACACTAAAATTGAACTTACCTATAGTAACCAAATCTCGATGATTAGTCAAGTTGTTGTTTTCTTGAAAACATGACGAATTGATGTTCTAGAGTTACAGTATCTAAAACAATCAAACATACATACTCACGCCTTCTTCCCATTAGGGAGAAACGACGATCTAACATGATTCTTTTGCCTCGTTTACGTTCGCAAATGACGATGCTTGAACTGATAGCAAATTGGTGATGTCACCACTACGGTCCTTCTAGGGCGTCCTTCCCCGGCGTTTCCACTCACATCTGAATTGTAAATACATATTGTTAGTCACCTTTCATTAATTCTCTCAACATGAGCAAACCATCTAAGTACACTATTGCTTAACTATATCATTCCTCAGTTTCTACAACTCTTTATTAATGCCATGTTATTGTACATATATTGATCATCAATCCTTTCAGTTAACACGAGTGTTGTAGCGATGATGATGGAAACATGCATTAATTAAAACCTGATGTTTTCAGGTCGGCAAATACACCCACCCAATATTCTCCACAACAGGTGGATGGCCGCCATCTTTAGAAAAACACATGGAGCAGCTCAGCAAAAAGAGAGGCTGCAAAGAATCCTCATTACCAGCGTTTACCCAAGAAGAGATTGCGTTGGTTAAAGGTATAATACAAAACGGTTTTATATTTACCTGCCTCCTTGTTTATTTGAGATAAGAATGATAATTTAAATTTTGTTAGGATAGTGTCATCTCGGTATAATAATAAAGATAAATGGATGACTGCAACGAACAACCTTGAGTGCCTCGTGGATCTAGTATTCGGATACGCTACTGCTCTGTGTGGGGGTTTTGGATTCGATACTCAGGCAAAGTATTATAGGGTTTCGCATAATGACATTCTTAGTGGCATCTTGGAAACTCGATCTTGATCTCGTGCCCATTTAAGTAATACTATTACTCAGTGCTATATTATAACTGAGGGTCCCCCAAAGCTATAATGAGTGGAAGCCTACTTGTCACAGTCTCGACGTGCATCTGCCGACTTCAACTTTGTTGTGCTCGTGATTATAGTTTTTTTTGCTATTGTTTTTCTTTTTAAATTATATTGTTGTATGAACATGTTTCTGTGACAAATAAACTTATTTCCCTTTCTTTTTGTCACTAAATTTGATGTAGGTATGTATACAAAAGACGATTTTTCAACAGTCGGTATGAATGATTACTGCACCTGAGGAATTTACAGAGGTAAAACTTTCTAACACTTTTCCCAACCTGACACCACACAGATCTTATTCATGTTTATTTATTCAGGAACCTACCTTCCTTCGCAATCCGCCAGGCAAAGGGAGGTGAGACCTTCTCAGCCTGGCCTCTCGGGGACCTGAATGGTATTGTGAAGACACGGGAGGACTGGCACGTGTCGGCTTCTTTTTGGTTCTAAGTATTGACTGTGAGTCTTGCTTCTGTCGATATAAATATTTATTAAAATAGATTTTTCAAAAATCATGGGGCTATATTTATCTTGATTACCTAAAAATTACCTAAAGAATGTTCTATTCTGTAAATTCTCGATCTTATCTGATAGGAAGTAATTGATCAAGCGCGCCTAGCTCAGTTGTTCCGAATCCTAGGCCGAATATCATTTTAGCGACGTTTAGATGCTGAAGCCCAAGAACCTGAAGCCAAGCGAGACGGCGATGACGGAGAGATTCAGTGGCAGGTGTCACTATTGTGGATTGGCTGGTCATACGAAGCGACGTGACGATATTGGATCAAAGTCGCGAGATACTTCAAATTCATCACATAGTACGGAAAAGAAGGCTGCTGTGACCTGCTGAACGTGTGGCCAACTTGGGCACGTGGCGACTGTATGTCCGGACAGGAAGAAGGAAGTACATCAATGCGAGCACCGCCCTTCCAGGGGTACTTTGATGGCATCTTCCGGTGAACAGTCTGTTTTTTATTCGATAGCGGGTCATCTTGTTCTCTTTTAAAGGAAAGCTTCTCTGACAAACTTTTGGATGTGACAATTGACGAACTCACAGTAAATTTACTTTTTACTGCCTGAGCACTATGCCCTTCCACGTATTGAAGAGCAAATAGATCAGCTTGATCATTTCTCATCGTTAGTTATGGCATCAGGGTTCAATCAAATATTGTTGCACCCTGATTCTGTAGAGAAAACAGCATTCGTCACACCCGAGAGGCAATATGAGTACCTTGCTATGCTCTTTGGGCTGCGAAATGCTCCATCAGTATATCAGAGGCGCATCACTAAGGCTCTGAATCATCTAAAATATAAGCCACTGATCTATTTAGATGACGTTTTGTGCTACTCTGTTGACGTAACTGCAGCGCTTAGACAAGGTTGTGGGTGCTTTAGCAGAAGCTGGGTGTACATTTAATCCCCAAAAATGTAAGTTTATGAAGCATAAAATACAGAATCAGGGATATTTGCTTCAATCTGGTGAAGTAAGGCCCAACTGTCGGAAAATACAAGCGTTGTTAGATTCTCCTCAACTAAAAACAGCCACTCAGGTCCGGCAATTTCTTGTACTTGCCTCCTACTTTCGTAAATTCATTCCCGATTTTACACGTATCGTGGGGCCGTTATATTCCCGTACGAAATTAAAAGGTCTCATTATCTGGACTCAGAGGCACGAGGAAATACGTAACGCGATCATACTTATACTAACATCTGAACCGGTACTAAATATCTTTTACCCAGAACTACCAGTAGAGTTGAATGCCGATGCAAGCTCAGAAGGGTAGGATGGTGCGATTCTCATACAGAAAAAGAATAATCTACCGCATGTTGTGGAGTATTTTAGCCGACGCACTTCGGAAATAGAATCACGCAACCACTCGTACGAAATAGAAACGTGAGCAGTTGCACGAGCCGTAGTACACTTTCGGCATTACCTTTACGGTCGACGTTTTGTAGTTTTTACGGATTGCAATTCCCTAACACACATATGATGTTAGAGAAGGTATTCTTTACAGAAAAAGCAACCGAAACAATACCGTTTCTTGGTTGCCAGTAGTTTCACGGTCTTTAATTTGGACGCTAATTAACCACACTCATAATGAGTACTGGTTTGACTTTATGAGCAGTACTGGTTTCCCGAGATGTCGAAATGCGTGCGTAGGTTTATTGACTCGTCTTTTACTTGCAAATCGTATTACTTCAAAGTTATGTATATGTGACATCCGGGTTCGCTAAACGAGGAAGGGTTCACTAGTCCAGTCCAGATGTGAGGTAGTCTATCCTGGTCAATGTGTGTCGTCCGGGCCAGAAGTAATTAAAGTTGTCTATCCTAGTCGAGGTGTGTCGTCCGGGCCGTTCCTGAAAGGTTCGTTTGAAGGGATGCACTCGCTCGGTCCAGATGTATTGCGTTGTTTGACTGGTTGAAGGGATGCACTCGTCTGGTCCAATTCATTGCGATGCTGGTCTTGTTCAAGTATTATTGCGTTGATTTCGATGACGATATTCCCTTCAGAAAAGTCATGTTTTTTCAGGATGATCGATCGAATGTCCTAGTGATTAGAAAGTTGTTTTTAACATTTGATGTTCTTGTGAAGTTTTTGGTTTAATTCACCGCCAGATTGCCCTCCTGCGCCTTCATATACTAAATTCAGGGCTATTTTTAGTTAGATCATATCTAGTGTGTATTGCGAATTTCATAATGGACAAAAACATCTATTAAAGATTTTCTCTTAAATTTTGCATTGCCAATGGAATTACGTATTCGGAGACAATGTTACAGAAGGCTTACGGTGAACCGACTTGTATCAAAAACACGTACTAATGAGTGGTACAAAGCGTTCAAAAGCGGTCTAGTGACTGAAAACCCTTATTCGAGTTTGAGGGAGATAGAGCCGCTGATGTTCCTGTGTCTCACGAGTCGATTCGTACCATTTTAAAAAATCCCTAGGGTTGAAACATGTTGCCGCTCGGCTAGTTCCAAAATACCTGAAATTTCTCCAAAAACTCAATCGCATAAGAGTAGCTGCGGACATGCTAGAACGAGTCCATTCCGACCCAACATTCATGAAACGCATTGTTACTGGTGACGAGACGTGGGTTTACGAGTTTGGCATGCAAACAGGGTTTTTTCTAAAAAAAAAACACGCCAAAGTCGATCAAAAGTCAAAGAGAAAACAGTCAACATGGACTGTTTTCTCTGACTGTCGCGGTGTTGTGCACTAGGAATTCTTGCCGGAAGGTCAAACGGTTCATAAAGAATATTATTTGAGCGTTATAAGGAAATAAATTAATAAAAAGTAAATTCGACGAATAAGGCGAGATTAGTAGAAAGAAAATTCTTGGACTTTGCATCACGATTATGCGCCCTTGCACAAGACCAATATTGCGAACGAATTTTTGACAAAAACCCAACAAATACCATCGAGCAAGCATCCTATTCACCAGATATGTCTCCGGAAAAAGCATTATAAAATGTTTCAATAATTCGTTGACGTAAGTGTATCGTTTCTAAAGAAGCATACAAGACTTTCAAGTAAATTTGGATGAATAACTAACATTTGGTGTAATATTGATCTTTTCCCGGTACTTTCTTGACAGAGTAAGTAGTATGTATGATGTTAAATGTCGAGGAGACAATATGAATTTGTTGCTTTTATTTATTTAATAAAGCAGATTATAACATAATATTTTTTTTAAACGCCACATCATATCAACCACTACATCTATACGCATCCACAATGTCTAATCCCAAGATTTATTGGAAAATTGGACCCGAAACAATCCCGCATCTTGACAAACAAAGAGCAAGCAAGCTGAGTCTTCATACCTTCTCACCAAAATAATTTCCTGCCACTTTAAGTCCCATCCACTGCAACTCCTGTAATCTTAAATCTTCAGAGGCGACGAACTAGTGAAAGTGCCAAAACACGAAACGTGACGAGCCCTTTTTGCCGTAGTTTGTTAAAAATATGAAGTAGGTAATTTGTTAACTTTGTTAATATTACGAGTATACGACATTCGGTCTGCAGAACTGTGTGTGCAGACCGAATTTGGGTCATGGCGGCAAATCCCTTCGGAGGCTAGCGATGCGCGCGGGAGAAATGACAGTTCACAAGTGTGTCCGTAGACAGTCTTCGGCGACCAACGGCGCACAGTGATCAATTATTGAAAGTTAGCGTCCCAAAATTGTTTTTGGTCAATATGTTGGAAGTTCGAAAAATGGTTTTATATCGACTTGAAGGAAACTTGTTTACATTATACTTCAACATCAGCATTATGCAGTCAGTAGTTTAATGTATATGCCATGTCAAAGTTATCTCGAAAGCAAAACTATTATATCAAGACTGATTCATCATTGTTTTGCGCTTTTATTCAAGTTCAGTTGGTTATGTTTTCAGTGTAAACTGTGAATTGAAAAAAAAATGGCACATTAAAGAAAGTCGGTATTTTTTATTGGTATATTAACAAAAAATAAAATCGATCGTTTTATATAAATAAAAAAATATATTCAATAACGTACTGATTTTTACTAACTTTTCTAAGTTTGAATTGTGTTACGTTTAAAAGTTCAAATTAGTAGACTATCATTTCGATTCCAGTATATAGCAGGGACTATGAGTTATATAAAAAATATGCTGATTTTATCGGTGGTTACCGGTTTCTATAGTAAATTAGTGTTTTTTTTAGGCCTAAATAAAAAATATTGATTTGTTCAATATTTTGTCCTAACAGCGACTAGTAAAGCCAAAGACCAAAGTGAAGTTTAGTGAGATCAAAGGACAATAAAAATAAAATACTTAGTTATATTTTGGTTTCATTATAAGTATCGATCGAAGTATCGAAAAAATTGTAGCAGTCAGAAAAAAACGCATACAGACAGAATTTCGAGACCAACTAAGGTTATTTGTTGATATCCCTAAATCGGAATTTGGAAATACCAATGTCGGCAATACGGCCAGACGCTTCTTTGCAAACCCTGAGATTACATCAAATAATTACAGACATAGATAAAACATTAATGAAAAGATTTAGTGTCATTTTAAAAACATTGAGTTTTCTGTACAAAATTAACAGTGACAAATTTGCAGAATCTGCGAAAGAACTGCTGCGCTTTATATTGAATTATACAGGTGGTATCGTATGACACCAACAGTCCATAAGGTTCTCATATACGGCAAGGATATCATCGACAACTTTTTGTTGCCGATTGCCATAAAGATCTTAGATATAACAGAGAGCATACCACCAGGAATATGACCAGGAATCAAACTAATGAAGATTAATGAATATTTTGCTCATATCTTCAGATCCTGTAATATCTAGCATCAGAATATAACCTGAAAAACCTGAAAGAGATATAATGGCAATTGAGGTGCTTAATGTTTTACAAGAACCAGAAGTTGTTTTAGATGAGGAGTGATGTAACAAAGTACATAAAATAATAGTTACTAAGTTAAATTATATGAAAATACTTTTCGATACTTTTTTTTTACCTTTGTTACACGTTCAGTATTTAATAGTTTCGTACCCCTATCTTTTGGAAATTGATCACTGTGCGGCGTGGCGATCTTTTCCGGGTTTTCACACTGCCAACTTTAAGTTTCTACAAAGATTCAAGATACATCGGAATAAAATCTTTTTAATTTTTTTATAAAAAAAAACAAAATAAATTTTATCTACATGGTCTACTATTCAAAATTAAAGCTCATTCCGTGTAGTAGGTACATCCAGAGAGTGACTCTTTATAATGCTGGCGTAGTAATGCGCAGACGCACGGGCGGTGCGCTTGCGACTGGGATCGGAGAAGTCCACTTCGTAGAGACCAAACTTCACCCTGGAAGATAAAAGTTAGGTCTGTTATATGACTAGGATTGAAGTGGATTCTAATAAGACTGTTGACAGAGAAAAATTATAGGTAAAAGGCTACAAATCACATACCTATTTTGTCACGTATATTGAATATAATAAAACTGTGGAGCAGAGTTACAATTTGCGTTTGAAAGCGTGCACCCCAATTGCATAACAATACTATAAATTGTTAAAGAAATTCCTAGTGGAAAAGGAATTTTTTCATATGTTTGAAAAATTGGTCTGCTCGATAACGTAATGATAATGACAAAATTATCCTAAATAAAATAACTTAATTAAAATTAAGTAATTTTTTTTCAAATTTTTTTTCAAACCTCGTGTCAGTTTAGATATTGCTATTCTGGAAAATTATTTTTATCAAATTTAACAGCGGATTCACTGATTAGACTTGATCAGGCTTTTAGTAAAACTGAAAAGATACCGAATAAACGATTTTAATGCCATCAATTTCTTTGATAGCGCCTGCATAAGGGTAAAAAAAAAACAAAAGAAATAAAAGAACATACGTATAACCATCCATCCACTCGAAGTTATCGATGAGTGTCCACGCACTGTATGCTGTAACATTGATGCCATCTTCCTTAATTGCCATCAAAATCTGGAAACAGAGGATCGTTTGGAAGTTTACTTAGAACGAAGAACATGGTAGCATTCGAATATAATATAATTTATTTGCAAAGGATTTACGATATGTGTACCCATAACTTCTAACACTAAACAGCCTTTTCCGAAGAGTGGTGGCAAATTAAATTGTGTCAGACTATAACTTGACCGCGATAATACAATTAGTAGCGACTCCGTATCATAGTTGCGACAACCAAATACGCAGATAAATGTTAGGGAGACAGAAGGATATGTCAACCTTCAGTGGTGCGACAGCACATCAGTTCGACGTAGGTACGCTAGTGCGACTATAAATGATTAATGATTTTATTTTTGTAAGTAGGTTCGTACAAACACTTTTACACGTCAATCATATTTTTTTTTAACTAGATGAGGTCGGCGTTTCCTATCTGACTACTCTAAGTCTTCTTAGAGTAGTCAGATAAGAAACGCCGAAGGAGCTCTTTCAAAGTTCAGACATAATCTTGGTCATGATCATGTGAAGACCATGTAGATCGGTGTCTGAAATGGTCTTTTGAGGAAAGAACCACACAGATTGAGCGGACCTGTCTAGTCAGTGCTCGCATTTGTCAGTAACCGTGCAGCTCAACTCAGAAGTTAGGAGCTCATCGATTCGACGAACAATACCAAAGAAAGAAAATTTGGGTAGGACGCATAAAGTACTCAAACTGCCAGACCATAATTAAAACTGAAACAATGACCCACATGGTCCAAACGTTCACAATAATTTAAAAAAATATCATACTTTTTACAGTTACTATTCAAGTCTGATTATTTTTTCGACAAACAACAGGACTACGGAACTTTCACTCGACAAACTAAAGCACGACAAACGTTTATATTTTTTTTCTAATAGAGATATAATGAAGATATAAAAAAGTATATGAAGTTATAAATACTAAGTAACTTCACGCTACCAAAGGTCCTACGGCCAGGTCTACAAGACAGGCCACCCCGTCTGCCACGTGTTTACAAGGACGGTTTTTTTTTTAAACATCAAATGACTTCTTCTTCTTCTACGCTCTGGGTGGAGCGGGAGAGCGTGTCAGACTTTCACTGACTTAAACCCACCAGTGTTCCTTCAGTTGCCAGGGCCACAGTAACTCTTTCGAACAACCCGCGACCCTTCATTCTGTGTGGGAGTGCTCAGCACCGACTGTGACCGTTACTTGGACCTAGCCTTACGCAAATCATATTTTAATCAACACATGACCTAATACTGACCTGCAATTTGCAAAACACGTTAGGACATTTGAATTTGCGGGCTACCCTGACTCTTTCATCTTAGGAACTTAGGAATGTTGGTGTTACAATAGATAGTTTAAAGGCTTGGACACACCTGCTCCAAATAATCCCTGTAATACTGAATCCTGTTCTGATCATCAAGTCCGCCAAACGTAGAGAGTCCGTTCTCCGTGATCATGATCTCCATGTCGCCGTACTTCTCTTTCATCCAAACCAGCTGCTTGCGAATACCTACGGGGTTTACCTGTGGATTTGAGAATGATATAATATACCTCATGATTACCCATCATCTACATATTCTAGGCTTTTGGGGATGTTAAAACCCGTGGCGTATATCAGTCACTACCACCACACTGCTGGGACACAGGCCTCCTCTCTGCGAGAGGGAGTGGGCCATTATCTACTACGCGGGCACAGTGCGGGTTGACGGATGCGGCTTATAATATGGTGGTGCATTCAAATAACCTCCAAGAGTGGCCACTTTTAGTTCTAAATGAACGAACGTAATTTCGACGTTAAAAAAGTGCTGATTCTTAGCTTACTTTGAATAAATGACTTTTTATTTGATTTGATTTTGACTATTAAAATAATTTACATCTAGCGCACCCTAGTCACCCCTACTGTCCAGGTTCTGCTTGGCTAATATTTTCATCACGGTGTATGCTTTTCTTGTTGAGTACAGATTCGAGACAGAGACGCTAGAAAACTAGATAATAGAGCTGTTTTGCATTAAAACAAAACAGTTATTATGTTATAAAAAACATATTGCATTGGTTGAAGAAGCGTTCTTAATAATTTTACCATACATTTTCAACGTACCTTGAATTCGCCATTCGTTACCTGTAATCTTTCCCTCACAAGCAGGAAACTCGCGATCTGTGTTTCAGCAAGCTGAATTTGTCACTTGCCAAGTGAAGTTCAAAGAAGTCTTCAAAACTCAACATCAAGCACATTGCTCCAGTGCTATATGTTTTTCATAACATAATAACTGTTTTGTTTTAAAGCAAAACATCTCTATTATGTTTCCTTCAAAACACATAGCATTGGTTGAAGATCTGTTTGGTATGTGAGTTAAATATTATATGGAATGAACGAATATTTCAGTCAGTATTCAGTAACTGTTCAAACCAAAAATCAAGAGTTTTTAATCTAATATAAGGCAACAGATGGCTCTTGAGAACCATCATGAAGCTGACAACTGCGAAGATAGCAACGAACGGGCGCCGCGCCTAGGTGGCATATTGCACCGAGGTGGACGTTCTCTTTTTCTCGCGGACACCGTCGACTTAACATCTACCCAACATCTTGTTGTACTACATTATTGTGTATTTTTATTAAATAATTATATTAATCTCTTACCTTGTTTTTCTAAGCTCCTACAGCGCAGAAGCGGGATAGAACTATTGCAGCCCTCGTAAAGTGTTTTAAAATAATAACTGTAAGAGCACTGATCAGGTATCGTGTTTGACTATTGCTTGAGTTTATTTTACAGTTGCATTTCACTTGACTGTGTACCCTATCTATTGTGATTATACTACAGTAATGGGCACCATAAAAAACATCGTAAAAATAAGGACGGCAGTGACAATGAAAGATCATTGCGTCGCCGTTTAGTCAAAGATGTTAATACGAGTACATTACTAGAACGCGTAGTTTTATTGGAAAATCAAGTCTTGCAAGGCAGGATTAGCGTAACACCCGCCTTGGGGGGTAGTTCTGGCGCCGCTTCAAATGCGGAAAATCAAGGCAGAGATGCTCAGTCTGATGAGCGTTTCTATACGCCGCCGTCAATACCCGCGGTACCCTTCGCGAATCTATTTCCACCAGTACCTAACGAAAATCTGTTAGCGCGTTCCGGAGACGAGTCCCCATTGGCAGACACTGTAGCAAAGGATCACTGCGTTTGATATACCTCTCGTGAAGTAAATTCTGAGACTTCCGTGCATTAAGTCAACCGCATTACCATCATAATATTCATGCATCGTGCTCAACTCCTTAAGATATGTCGGTCGTAGCGATCCAATACCGGAATTCGATTCTCATGTTTCTTTAATTACACAGGAACAATGGATTAGAAAAGTTGAGGGTATTTCAAAACACTACGGTTGGACGAAAAAACTGCCATATATAATTGTTCCTCTAAACTAAAAGGCTATGCGAGGTGAGGGTATGATCAACTTAACGACGTCAATTTAAATTGGTTAGATTGGATACAACGTCTAATGCAGCTTTTCCGTCAAATCAAAGTCAACCATGATGCGTGATCTTGTAAACGAAGTACGTCGTCCTGGACGAGATAACATTCAATTTTACTATGACAAATTGGCGCATGTTGAATACCAGACCTCCTTATCACTGAGGCCATCATAGGTACGATCGGAAATGACTTAGTAGAAGCCCCACGGCTATTTCCGCGGGATGTCGTGACCCAATTAGCTTATTAAATTACTTGTCATCGTTTAGGCGCCTAAACGATGATCTTGATATTGCTCGCAATAAAAAGTAAAATAGGCATGACGACCAATTAAAGTGTAATATTTGCAAACGGCGAGGCTATATTGCAAATAAGTGTAATATTAAATCTTGGAAGCAAGACAGAACGATTTTGGTGTGTGTATTTTGTAGCAAGTGCGGACATGACGAAACTAATTGTTAAAAAAAAAATTGTTACCGTGGTCATTTAAAAGAAGAACGTCTTAAACTTAAAAATCGACGTCCAATATCGTAATATATAATGACATACTATGCGCGTTATCACTGATGCGTCGAGTAGTTCGAAATATTACATTACCGTAAAAAATTATGATTTCTCTGTGTATGGTTTTATTGATTTTGGAAGTGCTTTCGTCACAATAACAGTAGTTAATCGTTTAAAATTAGAAGCGAGTCCTTGCAAAAATATTTTTTTTGCGGATTTGATGGAAAACCAAACCGATCGGTGTGGTAGTTGTTAATAAGATTCAAGTTGAAGAGGCTACTTGCGGTTGTAAGGCATTCATAGTACCTGACTCTGCTAAATATATCGGCACTATAATAAACCAGCCATTGACAGAGCATTCTACCGTACACGTGATTAAAACACCGACATCTTTAAAGATATTTAATGCAAATCTATTCCTCGAACTACCTACTGCACGTAGTGAAATTGAGCGCGTCAAGTTGGTTACGGATGACGAAGTAATTTTACAACCCGGTGTTAATAAAATACTATTATCTTGTTTTGATTTTGTCTCTGGTTCGATAACACTGCGTGCTACTGAATATAATACGCCGAGGGCAGATTGTACTATTACCGAATGCGATACCGAGTTTATTGATGAAAAAGTTTTCTTAAACTTGTTTTCTTTTCTTTTCTATACTGTCCATTTAAAACTTGTTAACTTTTAACAAAATTTTACCATTTTTATTATTAGTACTCTAACAAATTGCTTAGTTGATTACTTTATTGTGCATGCTGTGGTCTCCTATAAGTGAAGCAGTACACCTGTATAATATCTTATGTTTATCTTTTCTTTGTGTAATGTATTGTGTATTTTTTTTTTGGTGATTCTAAATATATAAATAAATAAATATTAGTAATGAGGTCATAAAATTACCGCGCAAGCGATAAAAAATACAAAATAGGTGATTACCTGGAACCAAATGTCGTGACTAACCTTGAATCTTTCTTCTGATTGTTTTTCAGGTAATAAAATTGGAAAATGTTCCGTCCAAATGGAAATTGAATTTACTGATGCGAATCCTATTTATTACCGTCCGTATCGAATGCATTTAGGACACCGGGAGAAAGTCCGTGATGTTGTAGCAGACTTAATGAGTAAAGGAATTGTGGAGGAATCAAATTCCTCATCTGCCAGTCCCGTCATACTGGTCCCCAAAAAGTCGGGTGAAGTACGCATGTGCGTGGATTACCTTGCATTAAATAAAATTACTAAAAAGGAACGGTATCCTTCAGGATTCAGAGTTTTCAAGCGAAAAAATAAATCTAAACGTTTACTGATATTCTTATACGAACTTAATCGCTGTTTTAAATGAACGCTGAGGGTATCAGTTATGGGAAGAAAGGTTTCTATTTTAAATTTCTCTCTTCCATTCAATTGGACTGACGGCGCAGAGCCATCAAAAAAACTCTGGCGAGAACTTCTGCGTTTTGTTCTTTGAATCAAATTTATCCCTGAGGTTAATAATAAAATCATCAAGTGAAGTTAACATATTAGTTGCAACGTCCAGTGTTATTGTTTCTTTCTGAAGATAATTCCTAATTTTGTCCATTCTTTCCAATATACAGTTCCCAATTTTCGTTACTAAAATATATTCTAGTTTTTCCATTTTTCTGGACAGACTAAGGGTTTCATCTCTAGTTTCTCGTGACCGTTCTGTATTTTTTTCGATAGATATCAAAGCTTCTATAACTTGTTCATGACCTTCATGCAAGGCGCTTACTGCATCTGCTCGGGCTGACCATCTGGTTTGTGAAATACTTTTAACAACTTTTTTTGAACCTAAATTAAAAAACGTTCTGTCAATATATTAGCCCGAAAAAAAGTTGTACACTTTGTGAACCATTTCAAAAAACTTTGTTGCCTCCGATACACACCCAGCAGCATGTACACACATGTTTAACGAATTTCCCGCACATGGTACAAAGGTGGCGTTTTTATGTAAAATATACGGAAGTTATAATAAAAGTATTTTCTCAAAAAAAAAAACTATCAGATCACAAATTCCATTGTTTTATTAAAACTTATTGTAAATAAATAAAATATGTACCTATTACTAGCATTTATATATCTAACTTATGCCCATAAATTATTCTTGGACATCGATATTCGGCAAACTTGTATTTGATTCCATTCCACCATCTCCTTAAATATAAATTCAAACACATTTTGTTTCAATTTTCCATGTAATTTCTCAATTAAATTAATTGGTTAATTCAAAACTTGGAGCTTCATGCTTCGGTTCGTTCGCTCAATTTAAATGGAGCGAGTCACACTGATGAGTGTAATAATGACAATTCTTCGTATACCATTACATATTTAAATTTATCTAAGCATGCTGAAGTCGGAAAGCCTAATTTTTGGGTGAGAGTAGAATAGTTTCGCGCATGTAAAAGCTAGTAAGTTGGTATTGTAGTCAGTAATTTAGGTTCGATTCCTTCGAAATATTTAAGTTTTTTGGTAATAAATATTGGTCACGTTTGGTGATCTGACAGGAACTAGGGACTTTGTATTTGAACTGAGGGGGGCCCCTATCGATCCCGGGGCCCTGGGCACTTGCCCAAAGTGCCCACTGGGAAAGAGGGGTCTGCCTGTCTGCAACAGCGACAGATACAGGTTTGCAGTCTTTCATTCTCAAGCGTTTACATGGTTCTATAAGCAGCCTGACTCTTGTCAAAACTATGAACCTTGGACTAGTTAATTTTGCTATGATTCTCATTTATCATGTTTAAAAAATAAAAACTATTTCTTATATGACTTTGAATAATATATTGTCAGTTTTAAATTGTGTAGTGGCTTTTTTCTCTTTCTTATGTTTATAGAGCGAATTAATATATAAATATACAGTAGCTATGGCATAATAAACTATAATGCTGTTTAAAATGTAGCATTTTTAATAGTTATGAAAGTTTAGAAATTTTCTTAGGAAAATAACGACAGAAAAAGAAACTCCGTACGTTGGCGGCTAATTTTTTAGACGCCATGAATAAAACACTTGACAAGTGACACGTTCAACACGCTAAAACCACAGATCGCGAGTTTCCTGCTTGTGAGGCAAATATTACAAGTAACGAATGGCGAATTCAAGGTATGTTGAAAATGTATGGTAACATTATTTCGACTCTTTTTCAACCAAAGCTATGTGTTTTGAAGGAAACCTTCTCAGAGGCTTTTGTTTTTTTTTTGCGACACTACTAATAAGTTTTTCTAAAATGTTTAAGTGAAACATTATACTTACGAAAAACCAAGAAGAAGCAGTATTGGCCCAACCCTCCCGTTTCTCTACTTTACCGTTGAGATCTACAGCGTCACCTAGCGGCCAGGGTGTAAACATTTCTCCCTCCTTCGCCTGGCGAATCACTCGGCTTGTGTAGTGATTCAATGCGAAGAAATCATAGGTTCCTGCAGACGTTCAGATTTTTTTAGCAATTGTAACAGTAATGTGAGTATAAGTCAGGGCCAAAATCGGTGCAAGAGTCATGCGACTTATTACTTTTTGTTATGTGTCATTTTGTGTTTATTTATTTTTATTTTAGGAAGATTTACAGGCTAATCACATTATAATAACAAAGTAGCACGATATTTGGGTTACTGAAACCCTCAGACTCTGGATAAATCATCACAACAAAGCTAAAAGTACTGAAAGTATCTAATCTAACCAAATTGCATAGGCAAAGGCCTCTCTCTCTTTCTTCACAATTTTAACTTCTTCTACGAGTAGTGCGGGCCAGTACTCCTTACAGTAGGAGTCAAGCCAAAGTATATTAATTATACCAGTCCATTGTTTTTGCATTGTAGGGCATAGGCCAGGCATGAGACAGGCATCTCATACAACGAAGACTTATGCATTGATCACCACGCTTGCTCATGGCGGATTGACATTGCTTTTTTTACATAAATTAATAACAAGGCATGATGTAATGCATTAATAATTATAAATTCAGGTTTCCTCTCCCCCGATGAAACGAGGATTTTCTTCCCCGATGTCAGTGATGTCCAAGATTAACATAGAAAGTACATAATACATATGAATTAAGAAAGTCACATTGGTACCTGCCCAGATTCGAATAACCTCATGTATGAGAAGCGACGCCTACCTTAACATTTGGGTCATCACGATATTAAGCCTAATTATAGTTAGCAAATGTTGATGTCCATGCTGCAATTGCAGGCTGTTTTGAGTGTGCTAATGCTATTTACCTCTAATCGTTTCCATCTCTTCGTGAGTAAAGGCCGGGAACGTAGACTTGGGGTATCCTCTCTTTAAGCTTAGTTCCTTCATGTGTTTCTCTATGGAAGGTGGCCATCCCCCTTCTTTGGAGTATATGGCATGAGTGTATCTGCCTGCCTAAAAAATCAAATGTCATGATGTTTATTTTTATTTTAAGGTTGTTCTCAACGACAATCATTCACAAAAAATTAACCACCCATCAAACTAGTTGCAGACCAAGTGATAAGGTAAATTAGCCCTCGTAGTCAGGGTCGATTTTTATCGCGCTCTGGATTTTCAACGCACTCTTTTCGACCCGCTGGACACTGTCATGGATTTTCAATGCTCGGCTCAACACCGGGGGTTGAATCATCAGTGTGTGTTTTCACAGAGTATGTATATGTGGCTTTTAATATTTGTGAATCTTTATCCTGCAGGGTCCAAACCGCAAACGTTTTAGGCCACTGGCTTTCAAAGCGAAATTCCTTTACTCACTATGCTTGGCAGATAGATTGGTTATGTTGTTTTCACCGAAAATAGAATATGTTGCTTCCTATCCTTTTGAGTGGTGTTAAACCCATCCTTGCTTTTGAGAACATTCTCAGTTACCATGGTGCAAAGTGGACGTAAGAAGATACGTGCTGCTAATGTTATTTTACTACTCTATCTCTATATTACTCAGTCCATGATGGTTGTCATACTTACACAGTTCTCTCTGGCCAGCTCTGCAATATCCTCATCTTCTTTTGTTTTAGGATCAAACCACAGTATTTGATTTGCTATTGACACTTTACCTGTAAATTATTAGAAGTTAGTTAGAAAATATTTGAAGTAAGTATGTAGTAAAAAGGATATAACTTTTGTTCTTAAATAGATACAACTTTTGGTATTAACACCATACAACCATTTGATGCTCTTTTGCAAGAAAGTGGACGGAAAACTTTGTCAATTTGTTAATCTACTTCGACACATATGGATGTGTATTATAAATTCAAGTCGCTTTTCGAGTCTGGCTGTGTGACCGCGTCTCTGGTCTTCTTAACTACTTAACTGGTTTGGATGCTTTTTCCACCATTAGAGACTTTATTCCGGAAGGAAAGAAGTTTCACATTAACTAATATACTAACTAGCAATAGTTAGTTTATTAGTTAATGCAAAACTTCTCCTCACTCACCATGATATTTAGGTTTAAACTCTTCATCGTATAACCTCCAGGCCTTAGCGTGGGCCAGCAACACATACTTATTGCACAAGTAAGCGCCAACCTCAGGACTATACAGGGCTGGGGCGAAGAGCCTGGAGTTGTACACGGCGTCGCAGATGACGACCGGTTCGTTGAGAGTCAGCCAGATCTTCACACGGTCGCCGAAGAGATTGAATAATACTCTCGCGTAGTCCACAAACCAATCTACTATAAGGGGGTTCGTCCAGCCACCTGAAAGATACAGTTGGAATAATATTTACGGCTTTAAGTTAAAACCGTTCCGTGATGGACTGACAGACAATTCACAGCTTAAACCATTGTGAACTGTAAAGGCTGTCTGCAAAAAGGAGCCTCACATCATGAAGGCTGGTATAAAAATGATTCTGGTTGAATTAAATCACTCAAGCGAATTGAGAATCAGCTTCAAAATTGTGAAATATAACTGTTTCAGGCGTGTAAAAGTTAACACATTCTTGTTTTGCGGCAATGCCGTATCTATTCTGGTACCAGAGCTCGTACGAGCCCTAAAATACTTCATATATTCCCATGAACGACTTCAGACTTCAGAGGTGAACCACCGCGCATGTGCAGAGTTGAAATACGGAACTAACTGCGGGCAAGTAAGCCGGTGATTAATATTGATTTATCGCAGGCTTTTGTCACAGCCTGTGATTTTCAACTCTTTCGAACTTTGCTGAACCTATGCATTATCCCTTTGACGATATATTTGTGGTACAAGAGTAGTCTAAAAGCGAGTTTATCTAACCAAGATCCTGAAGTGATTGTGGCAAGTCCCAGTGGTACATAGTGACTAGCGGCTCGATGCCCTTCTCCAGTAGACCGTCGATCAGGTTGTTGTAGTAGTTCTTGCCATCTTCATTGATGTGGTTGGGGAAACCAGATGGAAGGATACGAGTCCAGGATATTGAGAACCTGGAAGTTGAGAAAATTTATATAAACAAACTTCGAATAAATTAAGTAAAATGAAGGTAGAGCATGAAGAGCACGTGATCAGAAAATTGTAGTAATTATTGTTTTGTGTAAAAGTGGCAGACAATGGACGGCAACAATATTATGTTAACGATTGTATTAACGACGTATCACTGTGATAGTAGAAAACAAAGTCCTTGACGAGCAAGTGCCCTTAAAGATAATGTTTCATAATAAAATAATTATATAATATCACATAATAAAAGTAGATGCGGAAACTCGAAATCCAAAAAAGTATATTATACACTCAACGCCACGCAAACCCTACCAATCGTAACACCGAAATGCTGCTTGGAGAGTCATGAATGGACCATCACCAAGACCATTAGATTACCATTTTACAAAGACATCATCGTCAGCCTATAGCAGTTCACTTTTAGACAAATGCGTCTCTTATCACACGCCACATCCTCGATCCTCGGCTGCTTTCATGGGAAGATTGTCAATTTAATATTTACCGATAGAAATGGAGCCCTAGTTCCTCTGCCAGCTCGATGTCCTTCTTCCATTGGTGGTAGGAGTCGCAGGCGACATCTCCATTGGACAGGTCTGAGATTCTTCGTGGATCCTCGTGGACAAACCGGTCCCAGGTGCTCTCACTTCTACCTAGAAAATACATTGAAAGTTATATGGGTAATATTCTGCAGTAATTATGGCTGTTGTGCGAAAATGTTCTCTGACTGCGTGACTTCATTATTCTAGTGCTTGAATTAATAATGATGTACTAATTCGAAGTCTTCATAAGTAGGTATAACTTTAAACAACATATTTTCCTATTTTCACATCCATCTGCTGGATGTCTATTTTGGACTCGGCACTTTTCCTTTATTAAAGGAGCATATTCTTACCACCCTCATTCCAGGCGCCTTCGACCTGGTAAGCAGCAGTGGAGGCTCCGAACCTGAACCCAGGTGGAAACGATAGGTCAGCGCACCATGACACAGATAGTACGGCGCTGTGGAATAAATACAAGCCATTTTTATAAACTTTGGAAGAAGAAATGCGGCCAAATGTGATTCCGTACCACCGTACTACGTAATATATGTTGTTATAGTGACCATGAAAATTTCAAGTGTCTACCTAATACGGTTCAAAAGATGTGCCTGACCCAGTGATGTGACAGGTAGACTGACAGCGGAGTCTTAGTAATAAGGTCCCCTTGACACTCTTTGCATACGGAACCCTAAAAACAAGCTTGATTTTCGAACGCAACATATTTTTCATGGAGATCGCAAATCAAACCGAACTATAGCCCAAAAGCCGAACTAACCGGAGTGACTTTTACTTTTTTATTAGACAGGAAACAAGCATGTGGCTCATGTAATGCTGAGTGTTAACGAACGCCTGTAGCCTGGCGAACTGTTAAACCAGCTCTGAGGCATTTTGTTTTGCCAAAGCAATTATGCTTAACCGTAGAATTTGGTATGGCAATGGTACTTTTCCCGACGTTCCGTACTTTTTCCAAAGAGGTTAGTGGGATTACGGTCCCACCCAGTCAAGCTTTGCTGATCATAATAACAATTGTCGAAGGCTTATCTCATTCAAAATAGGGCATTTTTAATAGAGATAAGCAGTCGACCACTTGGAAAGTAAATAAGATAATTATCTGATATAACTAGAGTGCTATCTATACTTTCAACAAATATTTAGCACCTTATCTGTTGCCATCGTAATAATTCGATAAGTGTTATGGTGTACAAAGGCCGCTATTGATAGCGGTAAAAGCATAACAGAATATTTATAACTAGGCTTCTGAAGATTCTAAATCAATATCTAGCTAGGTGTTACATTGTTTTTGAACGTAAACTTTTAACTTTTTATGTTAACTGTTTTATTTTTTGCGTTAACTATCATAATTGGCAAGTTATTGAACAGTACTGCTCTTTCGTATAAAATATTTTTCGTCCCGTAATTGGTTTTGGGTGGTCTAAATTCGAGTCTTTTTGCGATTTCTAGTGTAGTATCAGAGACTTTTTTTTAAATATTCAACTGAAAGTGAGTTTCTTTTGTTATTATTTTCCTTACTAAATTAAAAGTCATGCAATGGTCAAGCTTGTTTCCAGAGGGCCTAAACAAAAGTAACATTCGATTAGCGATGACGCTAGTAGAAAAGCCAAAAAATGTATCGGGTTGACAAAAGCTACCGAAATTTCACGTGATCATATGTCATAGCGTAGTATCATTTAGAGCAATAGCGATTGATGTAATAGAGTACCTACATACATAGCAATCCTTTTCAATTTTTCGATGTTTAAGATGTCGGGGGCTAGGTCTACTTTGGTTGTTTTTTTTCAAATATAGTTTCACAATTTGAGGCTCAGTTTCTTTATGTAATTTTGATGTTAGTTTCGCCACTTTTTTGACGGCATAGTATTATTCTTAACTGCATTTTTTTTGTACCTTAGTTGAGTGAGTCTGGTGCGCATAAATATATGTAAATGTGCGGACGAAGATGTTTGTAATAATCTTCATGGTTTCATTTGTATCATAATATATCCTTGTTTTTGTGTTCGTATCATTTATTTCGAGTATACCCACCATTATGAAATTTTTCTCGCGCCGCTGGCGCTCGCGTAATTCGAGTAGTGTGTCTTCACAAGTAGGCGGTAGCGATTTTAATTGCAATGGTTCGAATCATATTTTAAAGATTGCACATTTTCTTTCGCATTGTAGAATTTAGTGATTTCAAGTCGTCTAGTTCGTTTTTTATGTTGCTTTGTTCCTATACTAATGTGTCCGAAATAGTTTTGACATTTTTAATTTCGTTTTTTTTTTTCTGATATAGTTATGTTGATGAGCTTGTGTGAAATTTTCTTTTTGCGACTGCCTTAAATCTTGGCAAAAGGACATTATTGCATGCTTAAATTCCTCTATATCTGACTGGATATCGTATCCGTATTCAAGGTACTTTCTTTTTCCTTCCGTTACATATCCTTCTAAGGTCCGTAAACCCGGTGTTCTTTTAATTTTCGCTCTTCGGTGATCGCATCGTCATCATCCTTATTATTCGTGCACGATGATTTGCAAAGAGGAAACGAGTAAAAAAATCCCAGCTTTCTCTTTTATTTGCGGGTGTGAGGGGTCAACGCACCGCTACGTCGAAACAGGTCTGTACTAAGAGGTAATAACCGGAGGACGCACATTCACTCACAAACTAAAGTTTATTGTTGTTTACAATCATACGTTCAAATAAAATGCACACATCTTTAAAGGTCTGTTCCTTATCATTATAAAAACATTCAAGTGTGTTTTTAAGCGGTATTTCACGTAAGTGGTTAATAAGATTCAAACATTATTACTTACATAACACAACATCACCCCTGTAATCCCGGAAGGGTTAGGCAGAGGTGTCTCTATAGTACACCCACTTTTCGCCAGTTATGCTTAAGTCCCATGTAATAGGGGGAGAGCCTATTGCCATCAGCCGGGCACAAATCCAGACTCCGGGCTGTTACTGAGAAATTCTAGATAGAAAAACCTAATAACATTTTGCCGGACCTGGGAATCGAACCCAGGATCTCAAGCTCGGCAGTAGCTCTTACGACCACTAGACCAACGCGGCAGTCAAACATGATTATTTTAAAATAATCAAATCTCTAGAACATACGTCTTGTCGTTCCGAGACACAGAGAGAACACTCAATAATTTTCCTTAGGCACATTGAAGATAGCAAAAACACCGGGCCTAATGAATAAACATAGAGTCAGTTTTTGAGGGTATGTTAATTAATTTTTGTCAATCAATTTAGCCTACACTACTGTAAAAAACCTTGCACTCTCACCTCAACACGACTGCCCGAATCCAATCCATGATAAAAGTGACTGCTTTAATCCACTATCTTTACTTAAACCCGAAACTTTTAGCTGTATCGCTTCCTCGCGTCGCAACGCGTCTGCTTCTATGGCTGATCCTACTCTAGTATGGCTCCACCAGAGCATTTTATACACCACTTGAACTCAGTAACTATTTATCCATAATATTTTGGGAATGAGCATACAAGACCTTCAACAGCATTCTCGTACGTCATGCGTCGAGATCCTCAATGTGCCCTTATCGGGGAACGAGTGAGCGATCGGTAGACTTATCTACGGTAATTCAGGGCGGGTAAACAGTGGACACGATACGTACAGTGTGGAATTGCTAGTGTAATTAATTTGATTGTAAATTATAATTTTATTTGAACTGCAAACGGTTTTTTGTTGCGCAAAAACAAACACTCGCGCTTGCGCTTGTGCTCACTCGTCTAAATGTGTGTATTTTGTAAATTCTATATCTTGTATTTCCGATTCCAGGTCCATTTTATAAACTATCGTTTAAATCCTTGTACTGTAATTCCATTATCTATTTATTAATCTGTTTTTATATGGGGTTAGGATGGATATTTTATAGGACTACTCTTTTTTTTTGTGTAAGGTAATCTCAAAATCGCCTTTAAAGCTTTTGTGGTGAACTCTTTTATCATCGTCTTCTTTTTTGTCACGATTTTAGAATTTTGAATCCAGATGTTTTTGTAGAATTCCTTGTTAGTCTTATCAGCCCCAAACAAGTTGCGCATTTGGCATGTTAAATGCTCACTAACATATTGTAACGAGTTTTTAAAACCTTTACATGTCATTGTACAAATTAGTCGAAATACTGAACGACTTCTAACAGTCGTTTTTAATCTATGGTAGATTCTGCTTTAGAAATGTCAAATTTTTGATGTGTCATTTTGCGACCCATATTTGTTGGAAGTAATGGCTTCTAATTTTTAATACATTTTAGAAGCCATTACTTCCAATAAACTTAAACCCGGTTGGATCCGTCATAATTTTTGACCTTAAGATGCCATATCTATAATCTAAAAGCCCAGGAAATGGTGAAGATGGACTATTCGTTCGGATTTCCTGGTGAGTTTCGATTCTTCCGGACAAATACTTGGCTTTCATCTTTGGGTGTGCGTTACGATTTGAAATTATTGCTTGCAGATTCTATTGTGGTACTCCTATAGTGACTCTGTCACCCGAACTATATTTCGTGGTGCAATCGATACTTTCCCGCGTGGTTGAAAATTTCGGGAGAACGTCTACTCATCGTTTCCGTATTTCTTTTGCAGCCTGTTACGTTGGCGTTTTATTTTTATTCCTAGAGATTAAATTTTTCCGGTGGAAGGAACCTTTTTCCTCGTGGAATATCCACGTGTCTGCATTACCACCTTCGACGCTTCGCCGCGACCTGAGGTTACTTTTGAACATTTATTTTGAGACAGCCTTCTGCTGAATAACCTTTTAATTAAACTACAAGATGCAATAATAATAATAGACCATACCACATAAAATGTAAGAAATTGAATCAAAAAGTACAAGTACAGTAAAGTCACCTCCGATAAAAATAACATGGACACGAACGAAATACACTGACGAAATTGAAAAATGAGGACTATGTTGACAAGATCAGCCGCACGTCGAGCACGCCCACCACCTCCGGACTCATCGCTCAGCTACGCCTCGCCGCCGCCGGTACCCAGCGCTACTGTGAGCGCTGTGACGATACCAGCCGCGGTAGTTGCGTCGAGCTCGAGTGACGAGTATTTCTCCCCGCCCACGACGCCACCACCTGCTCGTCGACGAGGACGCCGGCCGCCGGACGGCTTAGGACCTCGAGGCCCACCGGCCTCTATTAGGGTCCCAGCTCCCAGCGGAAGTGTGCAGCGCATGAGATGGACACGATCCATCAATGAAAACGTCATACGCTCATACTATTGAGCTACAGAGGGGGTCAACAATCTGATCGCGTACCGTGTTCGGATGCTCTCTCTTTTTCAGGTGCTTGAGCCAGCTGTCAACGTTTCGGCACAACGACGGTCGGATCAGGTGCGGGTCATCCAACGTAATCATATGTTGGATGACACTGTGCTTGATCACCTGCGAAGTGAAATGCAGAGTAGCCAAGTCATCGCCCTCCCGTCACAGACTGTTGTGGTACTATCACAGTCCAACACAAATCAAGCTGACGAGGGAAGTGATGATAGGTCTACAAACGTAAATACCCAGTGAAATGAGGAATTGAGGAGTGCTTTGGAGTGTGCGATTCGGGAATATCGGTTCATGTCGCCCGAACTTAGACCACGCTAAACGAGGTATCGTTTGCCCATGCATAACAAAAATAGGGCGCTGGTGGCGGTCCTGGATTCGCAGTTATCAAACTATTTTGATGACTGCGAAGACCTCACCGATACTCATTCGATTCTGTACTGCGTGGCTGTAGCGGCATGTCGTGTAGCTCACGTCAAATTAACCAATGACTCTAGAGCTACGCGACCGAAACCAACCGTACCAGCTTGGCAGTGCAGAATTGAGCACCGTATTGGTGGGGCCAGAGCGCTCATCGGCAAACTAATCTGCTTCAGAGACGGCAATACTCGTACAAGATTGATGCGCTTTGTCAGGCGGGCGTTCTCAGGGACTGATATTAGCTGTCAGAACTATCTGTCCTACGTCACAGAGCGCATCGACTTCCTGAAGCAGAAAGTGTATGCATGCGCTAACCGTATTCGTAGGTATAAGCGGCGAGTAGAGCGATACACTCAGAATCGCATCTTCCAGAGCGATGAAAGGTGGGTTTATAGGGGTTGGGAGCGACCGAAGCAAGGTGTAGCTGACACGTGCCGGATGATGATGCCATGTGTTCTTTCTGGCGCCTGTCAGTCATACCGAAGGTGATTGGGCTCGGGAAGTCGAACGAGCCTGCAATCCAATACAAAAAATGGGGGCTATTACCATCTGCTCCCAAGATGTAGCTCGTGCGGTCCGTCCGTTGCCTAACTGGAAGTCTCCAGGGCTGGACGGGCTGAAGAACTTTTGGATCAAATGGTTTACAAGCTCACTTGGAGGCCCAGTACCAGACGGCTTTGGAGTTTGGTTCGCTACCCCAGTTTCTAACAACAGGTGTTACCCACCTGCTCCATAAATCAGGTAGCACCGCGGAACCCAAAAATGCCGATCAGGTGTTTACCGACGGTCTATAAAGTGCTTACATCCATTTTGATAGCTTAAATTAACAAACATATAGACACCAACTCCATCATGTCTGCCTCTCAAAATGGTGGTCTTGTGTAGTTCATGAACGATGAACGAATAGGAAACGTATCTTCGCACTGTACTAAAAGAAACGTTTCCGTACGCTGACTCGTAATCGGTCTATTAGGTCTAATAGGTCTTTTCGATCTCGGACATTGTAAACCGCGCGTTCGTTTGTGTGAACGAGAACGAGAAATGATAAACAGTCACTGATTGTTTGACAGATACGTTCGATGTCTGTGAATGAGAACGAGAGAGAATAGCCGACGAATGACGATGCTAACCGAACCCGACCCACGGAATCTGCAAGAATGAGATCCAGATGCTGACCACCGAGAGCGAAGACCGAAAAGAGCTATTAGAACTAATAGAATGAACTAGTTCACTGTCCGAAATAAACTAGTACGGAGCGATCTTAAAAATGACCGAGCAGGCACAAGACTACAAAATGTATGTAGGAACGGGTCCCGCGGTACTAAGGAGCTACTCCTCATTGATATGGCCTTTAGCCAACAGGTTCGTCGTTCCCAAGGATCTGTCGACTTGTTGGATAGATGACATAAAGGCCTATGACTCGGTGCCACATACGTGGCTCATGAGGGTGCTGGAGTTGTATAAAGTAGATGCAACTCTGCACACCTTCTTGATGTCATGTATGGGGCGATGGAGGACGGTCCTTCGCTATCCAGGATGTCGGAATATCCTGAGGAATAGCGAGCCGATTAGGATCGAGCGAGGCATATTTCAGGGCGATAGTTTGAGCCCGCTTTGGTTCTGCTTAGCCTTGAATCCTCTAAGCACAGTTCTGGAGGATTCAGGTCTAGGCTATCGGCTGAAGAGAGTTAGTCAAGTTATATCTTACCTTATTTACATGGATGATCTAAAACTCTTTGCCCCCAACAATTTGCAACTAATGGAGCTACTGAAAGCAACTGAAACTTTCAGTAACTTTTAAGCCATCAGGATGAAAATTGGTGTGGACAAATGTGCGGTCATGCATATAAAGTGTGCAATGCGATGGGAGATTGTGGAATCCGTGGGAACTCTCCGCATCCGAAACCTATAAGTATTTGGGTATGTCGGAACCGTTGGGCATCAATGGTACTGACATGAAACAATCGTTGAAGGAGCGCTTCTTTGGCCGCCTGAAGAAATTGCTAAATAGTCTTCTGTCAGGCGGCAACAAGGTGCGCGCCTTTAACGGTTGGGTCATGCCAGTTTTGATGTACACTTTCGGCATACTCGAACTCGACGCCCTAGATAGGAGGGTCCGTACACTGCTGACTGCAAACCGAATGCATCACCCACGGTCATCGGTAATGAGACTGTTTATCCCGCGAAAGTGTGGAGGTCGAGGCTTTTTAAACGCTAAGACCCTACACAATCGCGAGATATGCAGTGTCAGGGAATATTTCCTAGAAGCCGACGTGGGGATGCATCGTGATGTGGTCGCGGTGGACAAGGACCTCACCCCTTGGCCAAAGAGAACTGGCGCAAACCTGTAGTGCTTGACACTAATGATCGCATGGAAGTAAGGCAGAGTAAAGAGCTTCACGGATGCTTTTCCGGGCCTTACATGGACCCGATGTAGATCTTCTAGCGTCCGTAGCCTGGCTGCGTTTCGGTGACCTCTTTGGAGAAACAGAAGGTTTTGTCGAGGTTGTCGACATGTGGGATGTGGATTCAGCAATCATTGTGCCGATAGTCGTGACAGCCAATGGCTTGATAGCCAAGAGCCTCGACAAACACCTGAAGAGGCTCTCGTTGGGCAGCTGGATCAAGGGCTTGATTCAGACAGCGGTACTTCTGGACACGGCTCGCACTGTCAGGAGGTTCCTCTCTCTGGAGCCCTGACCGCCGGTAGCTTGGACCCTGTTCTCGATACCGGTGGGTTACTATTTTTTATATTTGAAATGTTTTTTTTATGATTTTTCAAAAATATTTAAACATGTATTTTATAAGTTTTTAAATGTAATAAAGGAGATAATAATAAAAAAATACCTATAACTGTTTGTTACATTTAGTTCTTTATTTTCTGTTATTTCTGTAGTGCATGCGAACGTTGGTAATTCTAATTAAAAAAAAAAAGAATAAATAAATTTATCCAAATGATAGAGCAGTGGTGCCCCAGTGGTTATGGTCGCGACTTACGAGTTCTAGGTCGTAGGTTCGAACCCAGACCAGTAAATTATTTCATCACCACGGCCCTTAAAACTGGGGAAGGAAAACATCGTGAGGAAACCGGAATTTCCTAGAACCATAATTAGAAGACATATGACATCTACCAACCCGCACTGGGCACCCGCAACCCGTGTGGTGGATTACGGCCTCACCGAGAGGAGGCCTGTGTCCCAACAGTGGGAACATTATAGGCTTATAATCTTTCTGGATTTACCTACATCAGGATACATGACAGTTTATTACTTTTGGTTCGCAGGGACCAGCAAAAATTACGTTGTATAAATATATGGTAACAATTTGATTACTGGCTAGAGAGAACTGTGTAAGTTCCACTTTTGTACCTGCATTTTAATTTTGCTTTAGATACGAGTACTTAGGTACAAAACTTTCTCTTCCGCGACTCAAACTCAAACTCAAATCATTTATTTCAATTAAACCATTTACAGTCACTTTTGAATTGTCAAGGAGTCGGTCAGTCAGAAATATGAAGCTAGTTGCCCATTCCAGAGCGTAGTAGGTACCTATGGAGAAGAACGGGCAAGAAACTCCATGGACACTCTTTTAAATAATAATGTTTTTACATATATCTTAGTTACATCGATTAATGTTGACACTATAAGTGAGAACGATGTACAAAAAACCGTACACGTTAAGAGCGTCCAGAGTGCATCAAAACATAATTAAAAACAATCCAGCTAATTAATTATTAAAATAAGCCGTGGCAGCTAAGAGATGGCCAGTCCCTACTGACGGCGACCGTTCACGAATATGACGCATGGATCAGCACCATTCAGCTCAACCATTTTGAAGGGAGCTAAATGATCCGACACACGCGCCACCGTCAACGAGACATTTGAGTGAGCATGACATACTATCAGCCGCCAAGGCACATTCAAGTCAATCTATGACATTACCCGGTAAATGGTAGCTCTATAGTACAAAGTACTCACATCTGTGCAATGCATCTATATAATAAAAAGGAGATTGAGTTTATATAATGCAAATAAATTCTTACTATCTTCAGCAGCTTCAACAGTGTTTCAAATGTCAATTAATTAGTTGTGGTGTGGAGCAGGACCGGCATTAAGCCAGGCATTTTTATCAGTTATGTAATCCTCCAACCTATAATATGCCTGCCTGAATAGTGTGCGTTTGACAAAGGATTTGAATTTTGTCTCATTCAGTTGAAGTATGTGGGCCCACTCCCTCTCACAGAGAGGAGGCCTGTGACCCAGCAGTGGTAACATAATAGGCTGATAATGCAAATGTGGGGAGGTATTTTATTATAACATTTTAGACAGTACCCCATGAAAGATGAGTCTACTTTAGCCAGTCTGAAACCTGGTTGAACTAATAGGTCCCGATTTCTAGTACTATAATTATGTCTTTCACCTCTTTTACTGTAAAGATATAATTTTTTTCTTACGTACATGATGTTTTCATAGATGTATTGACAAGGTTCAGTCATGATGTTAATATCCTTAAACAATTCCCTTAGAGAATCGCGCCTGCGGAGATTACATATGGCTCTGATGGCTCTTTTCTGCAGAATAAAAATAGACTCGATGTCTGCAGCCCGTCCCCAAAGTAAAATACCGTAAGACATGATACTATGAAAGTAACTAAAATAGACCAGCCTCGCGGTATCTACATCAGTAAATTGACTGATTTTTCTGACAGCGTAAGCTGCTGAACTTAGCCGTCCTGCTAGAGATGTTAAATGAGGACCCCATTGTAGCCTTGAGTCGAGCGTGATCCCCAAGAAAACCGTTTTATCGACGAATTCTAGCTGCTCTTGATTCAATACTATCTCACAATCACTACTCTTGACGTTTGGTAAAGAAAATCTTATACACTTAGTTTTATTACCATTTAGTAGTAAATTATTAGCCGTGAACCAATTTTGGACCAGCAGTAGGGCGTTATTTACGTCGTCAAAATTTGAAGCACGTCTATCTACCTTAAAAATTAAGGAAGTATCGTCAGCAAATAACACCATTTGTGGTTGATTTATTAATAAATGGAGTAGCTCATTAATATATACTATAAAGAGGAAAGGACCCAATATCGAGCCTTGTGGAACACCCATTTTTACCTTTAAACCAAGTGAATTGACACCATTAATTTGAACTTGCTGTTGTCTATCATTTAAATAAGATTTTATTAAACTGAGCGCAAGTTTTCCAAGTCCGTAATGCTCAAGTTTCAAAAGCAGGGTTTCGTGATCGACGCAATCAAATGCCTTGGAGAGGTCACAAAAGATTCCTATGGCGTCTTGAGACTCTTCCCACGCGTTAAAAATATGTTTTAATAAGGTAACACCAGCGTCGGTCGTACAACGCCCTTTGGTGAAACCATACTGTTGCTCGTGAAGGATTTTATTAGTATTAAAATGATTGAGCATCTGATTAAGTATTATCTTTTCAAAAACCTTGCTGAAAACCGGCAACACGGACACAGGTCTATAATTATTAGTGTCTTTACTGTCCCCGGATTTGAAAAGTGGTATTACCTTACTGTATTTCATTAGATCCGGGAAGACTCCTTGATCCACACACAAATTAAATATTAAGGCTAAGTAAGGTGCTATAGTTTCAGCGACTGAACTGTCTCATCCATTAATCTATAATAAATTGTATTAAAGAAAGTCACTTTTCGTTTCTGTTTCTATGACCACGTTGTTTCTCTAAACTGCTCGATGGATTTGTACAATTCATTCTGGAATGTTTCCGTGTATAATACACTAAAATTGAACTTACCTATAGTAAACAAATCTCGATGATTAGTCAAGTTGTTGTTTTCTTGAAAACATGACGAATTGATGTTCTAGAGTTACAGTATCTAAAACAATCATACATACATACTCACGCCTTCTTCCCATTAGGGAGAAACTACAGAACGCCGCCTGCTACGTTCTAACATGATTCTTTTGCCTCGTTTACGTTCGCACATGACGATGCGTGAACTGATAGCAAATTGGTGATGTCACCACTACGGTCCTTCTAGGGCGTCCTTCCCCGGCGTTTCCACTCACATCTGAATTGTAAATACATATTGTTAGTCACCTTTCATTCATTCTCTCAACATGAGCAAACCATCTAAGCACACTATTGCTTAACTATATCATTCCTCAGTTTCTACAACTCTTTATTAATGCCATGTTGTTGTACATATATTGATCATCAATCCTTTCAGTTAACACGAGTGTTGTAGCGATGATGATGGAAACATGCATTAATTAAAACCTGATGTTTTCAGGTCGGCAAATACACCCACCCAATATTCTCCACAACAGGTGGATGGCTGCCATCTTTAGAAAAACACATGGAGCAGCTCAGCATAAAGAGAGGCTGCAAAAAATCCTCATTACCAGCGTTTACCCAAGAAGAGATTGCGTTGGTTAAAGGTATAATACAAAACGGTTTTATATTTACCTACCTCCTTGTTTATTTGAGATAAAGAATGATAATTTAAAATTTTGTTAGGATAGTGTCATCTCGGTATAAAAATTAAGATAAATGGATGACTGCAACGAACAACCTTGAGTGCCTCGTGGATCTAGTATTCGGATACGCTACTGCTCTGTGTGGGGGTTTTGGATTCGATACTCAGGAAAAGTATTATAGGGTTTCGCATAATGACATTCTTAGTTGCATCTTGGAAACTCGATCTTGATCTCGTGCCCATTTAAGTAATACTATTACTCAGTGCTTGCTATATTATAACTGAGGGTCAACTAAGGTTATTTGTTGATATCCCTAAATCGGAATTTGGAAATACCAATGACGGCAATACGGCCAGACGCTTCTTTGCAAACCCTGAGATTACATCAAATAATTACAGACATAGATAAAACTTTAATGAAAAGATTTAGTGTCATTTTAAAAACATTGAGTTTTCTGTACAAAATTAACAGTGACAAATTTGCAGAATCTGCGAAAGAACTGCTGCGCTTTATATTGAATTATACAGGTGGTATCGTATGACACCAACAGTCCATAAGGTTCTCATATACGGCAAGGATATCATCGACAACTTTTTGTTGCCGATTGCCACAAAGATCTTAGATATAACAGAGAGCATACCGCCAGGAAGATGACCAGGAATCAAACTAATGAAGATTAATGAATATTTTGCTCATATCTTCAGATCCTGTAATATCTAGCATCAGAATATAACCTGAAAAACCAAGACATATAATGGCAATTGAGGTGCTTAATGTTTTACAAGAACCAGAAGTTGTTTTAGATGAGGAGTGATGTAACAAAGTACATAAAATAATAGTTACTAAGTTAAATAATATGAAAATACTTTTCGATACATTTTTTTTTTACCTTTGTTACACATAACATAACATAACATCACGCCTTGTTTCCCCGAAGGGTTGGGCAGAGGTGTACCTATAGCACACCCACATTTCGCCAGTTATGTTTAAGTCCCATGTAATAGGGGGCGAGCCTATTGCCATCTACCGGGCACAAATTCGGACTTCGGGCTGCTACTGAGAAATTCCAGATAGAAAAACCCAATTACACGTTGCCCGACCAGGGAATCGAACCCAGGACCTCATGCTCAGCAGTAGCGATTGCGACCACTAGACCAACGAGGCAGACCTTTGTTACACGTTCAGTATTTAATAGTTTCGTACCCCTAACTTTTGGATATTGATCACTGTGCGGCGTGGCGATCTTTTCCGGGGCACGGGGTTTTCACACTGCCAACTTTAAGTTTCTACAAAGATTCAAGATACATCGGAATAAAATCTTTTTAATTTTTTTATAAAAAACAAACAAAATAAATTTTATCAACATGGTCTACTATTCAAAATTAAAGCTCATTCCGTGTAGTAGGTACATCCAGAGAGTGAGTCTTTATAATGCTGGCGTAGTAATGCGCAGACGCACGGGCGGTGCGCTTGCGACTGGGATCGGAGAAGTCCACTTCGTAGAGACCAAACTTCACCCTGGAAGATAAAAGTTAGGTCTGTTATATGGCTAGTATTGAAGTGACTGTGGAGCAGAGTTACAATTTGCGTTTGAAAGCGTGCACCCCAATTGCATAACAATACTATAAATTGTTAAAGAAATTCCTAGTGGAAAAGGATTTTTTTCATATGTTTGAAAAATTGGTCTGCTCGATAACGTAAACAATGTTAAGAATGTTGTTGAATTGCATAAATGAAAGGCATTGCAGTTGTAATTGGATGACAAAATTATCCTAAATAAAATAACTTAATTAAAATTAAGTAATTTTTTTGTTAAACCTCGTGTCATTTTAGATATTGCCATTCTGGAGAATTATTTTTATCAAATTTAACAGCGGATTCACTGATAAGACTTGATCAGGCTTTTAGTAAAACTGAAAAGATACCTAATAAACGATTTTAATGCCATCAATTTCTTTGATAGCGCCTGCATAAGGACGAAGAGTAAACGTTAAATCGTAAAAAGACCCTTCAAAAGCAAAAAAAAAACAAAAGAAATAAAAGAACATACGTATAACCATCCATCCACTCGAAGTTATCGATGAGTGTCCACGCACTGTATGCTGTAACATTGATGCCATCTTCCTTAATTGCCAGCAAAATCTGGAAACAGAGGATCGTATGGAAGTTTACTTAGAAAGAAGAACATGGTAGCATTAGAATAGAATATAATTTATTTGCAAAGGATTTACGATATGTGTACCCATAACTTCTAACACTAAACAGTAAGTATTGCCTTTTCCGGAGAGTGGTGGCAAATTAAATTGTGTCAGACTATAACTTGACCGCGATAATACAATTAGTAGCGACTCCGCATCATAGTTGCGACAACCAAATACGCAGATAAATGTTAGGGAGACAGAACGATATGTCAACCTTCAGTGGTGCGACAGCACATCAGTTCGACGTAGGTACGTTAGTGCGACTATAAATGATTAATGATTTTATTTTTGTAAGTAGGTTCGTACAAACACTTTTACACGTCAATCATATTTTTTTTAAACTAGATGAGGTCGGCGTTTCCTATCTGACTACTCTAAGAAGACGCCGAAGGAACTCTTTCAAAGTTCAGACATAATCTTGGTCAGATCATGTGAAGACCATGTAGATCGGTGTCTGAAATGGTCTTTTGAGGAAAGAACCACACAGATTGAACGGACCTGTCTAGTCAGTGCTCGCATTTGTCAGTAACCGTGCAGCTCAACTAAGAAGTTAGGTAGCTCATCGATTCGACGAACAATACCAAAGAAAGGAAATTTGGGTAGGACGCATAAACTACTCAAACTGCCAGACTATGATTAAAACTGAAACAATGACCCACATGGTTCAAATGTTCACAATAATTTTAAAAAATATCATACTTTTTACAGTTACTATTCAAGTCTGATTGTTTTTTCGACAAACAACAGGACTACGAAGCTAAAGCACGACAAACGTTTAATTTTTTTTTCTAATAGAAATATAATGAAGATATAAAAAAGTATATGAAGTTATAAATACTAAGTAACCTCACGCTACCAAAGGTCCTACGGCCAGGTCTACAAGATAGGCCACCCCGTCTGCCACGTGTTAACAAGGACGGTTTTTTTTTTTTTAAACATTAAATGACTTCTTCTTCTTCTACGCTCTGGGTGGAGCGGGAGAGCGTGTCAGACTTTCACTGACTTAAACCCACCAGTGTTCCTTCAGTTGCCAGGGCCACAGTAACTCTTTCGAACAACCCGCGACCCTTGATTTTGTGTGGGAGTGCTCAGAACCGACTGTGACCGTTACTTGGACCTAGCCTTCCGCAAATCATTTTTAAATCAACACATGACCTAATACTGACCTGCAATTTGTAAAACATGTAAGGACATTTGAATTTGCGGGCTACCCTGACTCTTTCATCTTAGGAACTTAGGAATGTTGGTGTTACAATAGATAGTTTAAAGACTTGGACACACCTGCTCCAAATAATCCCTGTAATACTGAATCCTGTTCTGATCATCAAGTCCGCCAAACGTAGAGAGTCCGTTCTCCGTGATCATGATCTCCATGTCGCCGTACTTCTCTTTCATCCAAACCAGCTGCTTGCGAATACCTACGGGGTTTACCTGTGGATTTGAGAATGATATAATATACCTCATGATTACCCATCATCTACATATTCTAGGCTTTTGGGGATGTTAAAACCCGTGGCGTATATCAGTCACTCCCACCACACTGCTGGGACACAGGCCTCCTCTCTGCGAGAGGGAGTGGGCCATCATCTACTACGCGGGCACAGTGCGGGTTGACGGATATGGCTTATAATATGGTGGTGCATTCAAATAACCTCCAAGAGTGGCCACTTTTAGTTCTAAATGAACGAACGTAATTTCGACGTTAAAAAAGTGCTGATTCTTAGCTTACTTTGAATAAATGACTTTTGATTTGATTTGATTTTGACTATTAAAATAATTTACATCTAGCCCACCCTAGTCACCCCTACTGTCCAGTTTCTGCTTGGCTAATATTTTCATCATGGTGTATGCTTTTCTTGTTGAGTACAGATTCGAGACAGAGACGCTGGAAAACTAGATAATAGAGCTGTTTTGCATTAAAACAAATCAGTTATTATGTTATAAAAACATATTGCATTGGTTGAAGAAGCGTTCTTAATAATTTTACCATACATTTTCAACGTACCTTGAATTCGCCATTCGTTACCTGTAATCTTTCCCTCACAAGCAGGAAACTCGCGATCTGTGGTTTCAGCAAGTTGAATTTGTCACTTACCAAGTGAAGTTCATAGAAGTCTTCAAAACTCAACATCAAGCACATTGCTCCAATGCTATATGTTTTTCATAACATAATAACTGTTTTGTTTTAAAGCAAAACATCTCTATTATGTTTCCTTTAAAACACATAGCATTGGTTGAAGATCTGTTTGGTATGTGAGTTAAATATTATATGGAATGAACGAATATTTCAGTCAGTATTCAGTAACTGTTCAAACCAAAAATCAAGAGTTTTTAATCTATTATAAGGCAACAGATGGCTCTTGAGAACCATCATGAAGCTGACAACTGCGAAGATAGCAACGAACGGGCGCCGCGCCTTGGTGGCATATTGCACCTAGGTGGACGTTCTCTTTTTCTCGCGAACACCGTCGACTTAACATCTACCCAACATCTTGTTGTACTACATTATTGTGTATTTTTATTAAATAATTCTATTAATCTCTTACCTTTTTTTTCTAAGCTCCTACAGCGCAGAAGCGGGATAGAACTATTGCAGCCCTCGTAAAGTGTTTTAAAATAATAACTGTAAGAGCACTGATCAGGCATCGTGTTTGACTATTGCTTGAGTTTATTTTGCAGTTGCATTTCACTTGACTGTGTACCCTATCTATTGTGATTATACTACAGTAATGTGCACCATAAAAAACATCGTAAAAATAAGGACGGCAGTGACAATGAAAGATCATTGCGTCGCCGTTTAGTCAAAGATGTTAATACGAGTACATTACTAGAACGCGTAGTTCTATTGGAAAATCAAGTCTTGCAAGGCAGGATTAGCGTAACACCCGCCTTGGGGGGTAGTTCTGGCGCCGCTTCAAATGCGGAAAATCAAGGCAGAGATGCTCAGTCTGATGAGCGTTTCTATACGCCGCCGTCAATACCCGCGGTACCCTTCGCGAATCTACTGCCACCAGTACCTAACGAAAAGCTGTTAGCGCGTTCCGGAGACGAGTCCCCATTGGCAGACACTGTAGCAAAGGATCACTGCGTTGGATATACCTCTCGTGGAGTAAATTCTGAGACTTCCGTGCATTAAGTCAACCGCATTACCATCATAATATTCATGCATCGTGCTCAACTCCTGAAGATATGTCGGTCGTAGCGATCCAATACCGGAATTCGATTCTCATGTTTCTTTAATTACACAGGAACAATGGATTAGAAAAGTTGAGGGTATTTCAAAACATGTAACGAAAAAACTGCCATATATAATTGTTCCTCTAAACTAAAAGGTTATGCGAGGTGATGGTATGATCAACTTAACGACGTCAATTTAAATTGGTTACATTGGATACAACGTCTAATGCAGCTTTTCCGTCAAATCAAAGTCAACCATGATGCGTGATCTTGTAAACGAAGTACGTCATCCTGGACGAGATAACATTCAATTTTACTATGACAAATTGGCGCATGTTGAATACCAGACTCCCTTATCACTGAGGCTACTCATCATAGGCACGATCGGAAATGACTTAATAGAAGCCCCATGGCTATTTCCGCGGGATGTCGTGACCCAATTAGCATATAAAATTACTTGTCATCGTTTAGGCGCCTAAACGATAATCTTGATATTGCTCGCAATAAAAAGTAAAATAGGCATGACGACCAATTAAAGTGTAATATTTGCAAACGGCGAGGCTATATTGCAAATAAGTGTAATATTAAATCTTGGAAGCAAGACAGAACGATTTTGGTGTATGTATTTTGTAGCAAGTGCGGACATGACGAAACTAATTGTTTAAAAAAAAATTGTTACCGTGGTCATTTAAAAGAAGAACGTCTTAAACCTTAAAATCGACGTACAATATCGTAATATATAATGACATACTGTGCGCGTTATCACTGATGCGTCGGGTAGTTCGAAATATTACATTACCGTAAAAATTTATGATTTTTCTGTGTATGGTTTTATTGATTTTGGAAGTGCTTTCGTCACAATAACAGTAGTTAATCGTTTAAAATTAGAAGCGAGTCCTTGCAAAAATATTTTTTTATCCGGATTTGATGGAAAACCAAACCGATCGGTGTGGTAGTTGTTAATAAGATTCAAGTTGAAGAGGCTACTTGTGGTTGTAAGGCATTCATAGTACCTGACTCACACCGACATCTTTAAAGATATTTAATGCAAAACTATTCCTCGAACTACCTACTACACGTAGTGAAATTGAGCGCGTCAAGTTGGTTACAGATGACGAAGTAATTTTACAACCCGGTGTTTATAAAATACTATTATCTTGTTTTGATTTTGTCTCTGGTTCGATAACACTGCGTGCTACTGAATATAATACGCCGAGGGCAGATTGTATTATTCCCGAATGCGATACCGAGTTTATTGATGAAAAAGTTTTCTTAAACTTGTTTTCTTTTCTTTTCTATACTGTCCATTTAAAACTTGTTAACTTTAAAAAAAAAAACTATTTTTATTATTAGTACTCTAACAAATTGCTTAGTTGATTACTTTATTGTGCATGCTGTGGTCTCCTATAAGTGAAGCAGTACACTTGTATAATATCTTATGTTTATCTTTTTTTTGTGTAATGTATTGTGTATATATTTTTTGGTGATTCTAAATATATAAATAAATAAATATTAGTAATGAGGTCATAAAATTACCGCGCAAGCGATAATAATAAATACAAAATAGGTGATTACCTGGAACCAAATGTCGTGACTAACCTTGAATCTTTCTTCTGATTGTTTTTCAGGTAATAAAATTGGAAACAGTTCCGTCCAAATGGAAATTTGGACGGAACTGTTTATTACCGTCCGTATCGAATGCATTTAGGACACCGGGAGAAAGTCCGTGATATTGTAGCAGACTTAACGAGTAAAGGAATTGTGGAAGAATCAAATTCCTCATATGCCAGTCCCGTCATACTGGTCCCCAAAAAGTCGGGTGAAGTACGCATGTGCGTGGATTACCTTGCATTAAATAAAATTACTAAAAAGGAACGGGATCCTTCAGGATTCAGAGTTTTCAAGCGAAAAAATATATCAAAACGTTTACTGATATACTTATACGAACTTAATCGCTGTTTTAAATGAACACTGAGGGTATCAGTTATGGGAAGAAAGGTTTCTATTTTAAATTTCTCTCTTCCATTCAATTGGACTGACGGCGCAGAGCCATCAAAAAAACTCTGGCGAGAACTTCTGCGTTTTGTTCTTTGAATCAAATTTATCCCTGAGGTTAATAATAAAATCATCAAGTGAAGTTAACATATTAGTTGCAACGTCCAGTGTTATTGTTTCTTTCTGAAGATAATTGCTAATTTTGTCTATTCTTTCCATTATACAGTTCCCAATTTCCGTTAGTAAAATATATTCTAGTTTTTCCATTTTTCTGGACAGACTAAGGGTTTCGTCTCTAGTTTCTCGTGACCGTTCTGTTTTTTTTTTTTGATAGATATCAAAGCTTCTATAACTTGTTCATGACCTTGATGCAAGGCGCTTACTGCATCTGCTCGGGCTGACCATCTGGTTTGTGAAATACTTTTAACAACTTTTTTTGAACCTAAACGTTCTGTCAATATATTAGCCCGAAAAAAAGTTGTACACTTTGTGAACCATTTCAAAAAACTTTGTTGCCTCCGATACACACCCAGCAGCATGTACACACATGTTTAACGAATGTCCCGCACATGGTACAAAGGTGGCGTTTTTATGTAAAATATACGGAAGTAATAATAAAAGTATTTTCTCAAAAAAAAAAATAACTATCAGATCACAAATTCCATTGTTTTATTAAAACTTATTGTAAATAAATAAAATATGTACCTATTATTAGCATTTATATACCTAACTTATGCCCATAAATTATTCTTGGACATCGATATTCGCCAAACTTGTATTTGATTCCATTCCACCATCTCCTTAAATATAAATTCAAACACATTTTGTTTCAATTTTCCATGTAATTTCTCAATTAAATTAATTGGTTAATTCAAAACTTGGAGCTTCATGCTTCGCTTCGTTCGCTCAATTTAAATGGAGCGAGTCACACTGATGAGTGTAATAATGACAATTTTTCGTATACCATTACATATTTAAATTTATCTAAGCATGCTGAAGTCGGAAAGCCTAATTTTTGGGTGAGAGTAGAATAGTTTCACGCATGTAAAAGCTAGTAAGTTGGTATTGTAGTCAGTAATTTAGGTTCGATTCCTTCGAAATATTTAAGTTTTTTGGTAATAAATATTGGTCACGTTTGGTGATCTGACAGGAACTAGGGACTTTGTATTTGAACTGAGGGGGGCCCCTATCGATCCTGGGGCCCTATTCTCAAGCTTTTACATGGTTCTATAAGCAGCCTGACTCTTGTCAAAACTATGATGCCATGATTCTCATTTATCATGTTTAAAAAATAAAAACTATTTCTTATATGACTTTGAATAATATATTGTCAGTTTTAAATTGTGTAGTGGCTTTTTTCTCTTTCTTATGATTATAGAGCGAATTAATATATAAATATACAGTAGCTATGGCATAATAAACTATAATGCTGTTTAAAAATTTAGCATTTTTAATAGTTATGAAAGTTTAGAAATTTTCTTAGGAAAATAACGACAGAAAAAGAAACTCCGTACGTTGGCGGCAAATTTTTTAGACGCCATGAATAAAACACTTGACAAGTGACACGTTCAACACGCTAAAACCACAGATCGCGAGTTTCCTGCTTGTGAGGCAAATATTACAAGTAACGAATGGCGAATTCAAGGTATGTTGAAAATGTATGGTAACATTATTTCGACTCTTTTTCAACCAAAGCTATGTGTTTTGAAGGAAACCTCCTCAGAGGCTTTTGTTTTTTTTTGCGACACGACTAATAAGTTTTTCTAAAATGTTTAAGTGAAACATTATACTTACGAAAAACCAAGAAGAAGCAGTATTGGCCCAACCCTCCCGTTTCTCTACTTTACCGTTGAGATCTACAGCGTCACCTAGCGGCCAGGGTGTAAACATTTCTCCCTCCTTCGCCTGGCGAATCACTCGGCTTGTGTAGTGATTCAATGCGAAGAAATCATAGGTTCCTGCAGACGTTCAGGTCTTTTTAGCAATTGTAACAGTAATGAGTGTAAGTCAGGGCCAAAATCGGTGCAAGAGTCATGCGACTTATTACTTTTTGCTATGTGTAATTTTGTGTTTATTTATTTTTATTTTAGGATTACAGGCTAATCACATTATAATAACAATATATAACAAAGTAGCATGATATTTGGGTTACTGAAACCCTCAGGCTCTGGATAAATCATCACAACAAAGCTAAAAGTACTGAAAGTATCTAATCTAACCAAACTGCATAGGCAAAGGCCTCTCTCTCTTTCTTCACAATTTTAACTTCTTCTAGTGCGGGCCAGTCCTCCTTACAGTAGGAGTCAAGCCAAAGTATATTAATAATACCAGTCCATTGTTTTTGCATTGTAGGGCAAAGGCCAGGCATGAGACAGGCATCTCATACAACGAAGGCTTATGCATTGACCACCACGCTTGCTCATGGCGGATTTACATTGCTTTTTTTACATAAATTAATAACAAGGCATGATGTAATGCAGTAATAATTATAAATTCAGGTTTCCTCTCCCCCTATGAAACGAGGTTTTTCTTCCCCGATGTCAGTGATGTCCATGATTAACATAGAAAGTACATAATACATATTAATTAAGAAAGTCAAATTGGTACCTGCCCAGATTCGAATAACCTCATGTATGAGAAGCGACGCCTACCTTAACATTTGGATCATCACGATATTAAGCCTAATTATAGTTAGCAAATGTTGATGTCCATGCTGCAATTGCAGGCTGTATTGAGTGTGCTAATGCTATTTACCTCTAATCGTTTCAATCTCTTCCTGAGTAAAGGCCGGGAACGTAGACTTGGGGTATCCTCTCTTTAAGCTTAGTTCCTTCATGTGTTTCTCTATGGAAGGTGGCCATCCCCCTTCTTTGGAGTATATGGCATGAGCGTATCTGCCTGCCTAAAAAATCAAATCTGATGATGTTTATTTTTATTTTAAGGTTGTTCTCAACGACAAAGGTAAATATTAACCACCAGAAAAACTAGTTGCAGACCAAGTGATAAGGTAAATTAGCCCTCGTAGTCACGGTCGATTTTTATCGCGCTCTGGATTTTCAACGCACTCTTTTTGACGCGCTGGGCACTGTCATGGATTTTCAATGCTCGCCTCAACACCGGGGGTTGAATCATCAGTGTGTGTTTTCGCAGAGTATGTATATGTGGCTTTTAATGTTTGTGTCTTTACCCTGCAGAGTCCAAACCGCAAACGTTTTTTGCCACTGGCTTTCAAAGCGAAATTCCTTTACTCTCTATGCTTGGCAGATAGATTGGTTATGTTGTTTTCACCGAATAGAACATGTTGCTTCCTATCCTTTTGAGTGGTGTTAAACCCATCTTTGCATTTGAGGACATTCTCAGTTGCCATGGTGCAAAGTGGACGTAAGAAAATACGTGCTGCTAATGTTATTTTACTACTCTATCTCTATATTACTCAGTCCATGATGGTTGTCATACTTACACAGTTCTCTCTGGCCAGCTCTGCAATATCCTCATCTTCTTTTGTTTTAGGATCAAACCACAGTATTTGATTTGCTATTGACACTTTACCTGTAAATTATTAGAAGTTAGTTAGAAAATATTTGAAGTAAGTATGTAGTAAAAAGGATATAACTTTTGTTCTTAAATAGATACAACTTTTGTTATTAACACCATAGAACCATTTGATGCTCTTTTGCAAGAAAGTGGACGGAAAACTTTGTCAATTTGTTAATCTACTTCGACACATATGGATGTGTATTATAAATTCAAGTCGCTTTTCGAGTCTGGCTGTGTGACCGCGTCTCTGGTCTTCTTAACTACTTAACTGGTTTGGATGCTTTTTCCACCATTAGAGACTTTATTCCGGAAGGAAAGAAGTTTCACATTAACTAATATTCTAACTAGCAATAGTTAGTTTATTAGTTAATGCGAAACTTCTCCTCACTCACCATGATATTTAGGTTTAAACTCTTCATCGTATAACCTCCAGGCCTTAGCGTGGGCCAGCAACACATACTTATTGCACAAGTAAGCGCCAACCTCAGGACTATACAGGGCTGGGGCGAAGAGCCTGGAGTTGTACACGGCGTCGCAGATGACGACCGGTTCGTTGAGAGTCAGCCAGATCTTCACACGGTCGCCGAAGAGATTGAATAATACTCTCGCGTAGTCCACAAACCAATCTACTATAAGGGGGTTCGTCCAGCCACCTGAAAGATACAGTTGGAATAATATTTACGACTTTAAGTTAAAACCGTTCCGTGATGGACTGACAGACAATTCACAGCTTAAACCATTGTGAACTGTAAAGGCTGTCTGCAAAAAGGAGCCTTACATCATGAAGGCTGGTATAAAAATGATTCTGGTTGAATTAAAACACTCAAGCGAATTGAGAATCAGCTTCAAATTTGTGAAATATAACTGTTTCAGGCGTGTAAAAGTTAACACATTCTTGTTTTGCGGCAATGCCGTATCTATTCTGGTACCAGAGCTCGTACGAGCCCTAAAATACTTCATATATTCCCATGAACGACTTCAGACTTCAGAGGTGAACCACCGCGCATGTGCAGAGTTGAAATACGGAACTAACTGCGGGCAAGTAAACCGGTGATTAATATTGATTTATTGCAGGCTTTTGTCAAAGCCTGTGATTTTCCACTCTTTCGATCTACGAAACTTTGCTGAACCTATGCATTTTCCCTTTGACGATATATTTGTGGTACTAGAGTAGTCTAAAAGCGAGTTTATCTAACCAAGATCCTGAAGTGATTGTGGCAAGTCCCAGTGGTACATAGTGACTAGCGGCTCGATGCCCTTCTCCAGTAGACCGTCGATCAGGTTGTTGTAGTAGTTCTTGCCATCTTCATTGATGTGGTTGGGGAAACCAGATGGAAGGATACGAGTCCAGGATATTGAGAACCTGGAAGTTGGGAAAATTAATACAAACAAACTTCGAATACATTAAGTGAAATGAAGGTAGAGCATGAAGAGCACGTGATCAGAAAACTGTGGTAATTATTGTTTTGTGTAAAAGTGGCAGATAATGGACGGCAACAATATTATGATAACGATTGTATTAACGTCGTATCACTCTGATAGTAGAAAACAAAGTCCTTGACGAGCAAGTGCCCTTAAAGATAATGTTTCATAATAAAATAATTATATAATATCACATAATAAAAGTAGATGCGGAAACTCGAAATCCAAAAAAGTATATTTTACACTCAACGCCACGCAAACCCTACAAATCGTAACACCGAAATGCTGCTTGGAGAGTCATGAATGGACCATCACCAAGACCATTAGATTACCATTTTACAGATACATCATCGTCAGCCTATAGCAGTTCACTTTTAGACAAATGCGTCTCTTATCACACCCCACATCCTCGAGCCTCGGCTGCTTACATGGGAAGATTGTCAATTTTATATTTACCGATACAAATGGAGCCCTAGTTCCTCTGCCAGCTCGATGTCCTTCTTCCATTGGTGGTAGGAGTCACAGGCGACATCTCCATTGGACAGGTCTGAGATTCTTCGTGGATCCTCGTGGACAACCCGGTCCCAGGTGCTCTCACTTCTACCTAGAAAATACATTGAAAGTTATATGGGTAATATTCTGCAGTAATTATGGCTGTTGTGCGAAAAATGTTCTCTGACTGCGTGACTTGATTATTCTAGTGCTTGAATTAATAATGATGTACTAATTCGAAGTCTTCATAAGTAGGTATAACTTTAAACAACATATTTTCCTATTTTCACATCCATCTGCTGGATGTCTATTTTGGACTCGGCACTTTTCCTTTATTAAAGGAGCATATTCTTACCACCCTCATTCCAGGCCCCTTCGACCTGGTAAGCAGCAGTGGAGGCTCCGAACCTGAACCCAGGTGGAAATGATAGGTCAGCGCACCATGACACAGATAGTACGGCGCTGTGGAATAAATACAAGCCATTTTTATAAACTTTAGAAGAAGAAATGCGGCCAAATGTGATTCCGTACCACCGTACTACGTAATATATGTTGTTATAGTGACCATGAAAATTTCAAGTGTCTACCTAATACGGTTCAAAAGATGTGCCTGACCCAGTGATGTGACAGGTAGATTGACAGCGGAGTCTTAGTAATAAGGTCCCCTTGACACTCTTTGCATACGGAACCCTAAAAACAAGCTTGATTTTCGAACGCAGCCCAAAAGCCGAACTAACCGGAGTGACTTTTACTTTTTTATTAGACAGGAAACAAGCATGTGGCTCGTGTAATGCTGAGTGTTAACGAACGCCTGTAGCCTGGCGAACTGTTAAACCAGCTCTGAGGCATTTTGCTTTGCCAAAGCAATTATGCTTAACCGTAGAATTTGGTATGGCAATGGTACTTTTCCCGACGTTCCGTACTTTTTCCAAAGAGGTTAGTGGGATTACGGTCCCACCCAGTCAAGCTTTGCTGATCATAATAACTTTTGTCGAAGGCTTATCTCATTCAAAATAGGGCATTTTTAATAGAGATAAGCAGTCGACCACTGGCAAAGTAAATAAGATAATTTATCTGATATAACTGGAGTGCTATCTATACTTTCAAAAAATATTTAGCACCTTATCTGTTGCCATCGTAATAATTCGATAAGTGTTATGGTGTACAAAGGCCGCTATTGATAGCGGTAAAAGCCTAGGAATTCTTGCCGGAAGGTCAAACGGTTCATAAAGAATATTATTTGAGCGTTATAAGGAAATAAATTAATAAATAAGTAAATTCGACGAATAAGGCGAGATTAGTGGAAAGAAAATTCTTGGACTTTGCATCACGATTATCCGCCCTCGCACAAGACCATCATTGCGAACGAATTTTTGACAAAAACCCAACAAATACCATCGAGCAAGCACCAGAAGCCATAGTATTCACCAGATATGTCTCCGGAAAAAGCATTATAAAATGTTTCGATAATTCGTTGACGTAAGTGTATCGTTTCTAAAGAAGCATACAAGACTTTGAAGGCGATAAAGTAAATTTGGATAAATAACTAACATTTAGTGTAATATTGATCTTTTCCTGGTACTTTCTTGACAGAGTAAGTAGTATGTATGATGTTAAATGTCGAGGAGACAATATGAATTTGTTCCTTTTATTTATTTAAATAATGTGATTTCTAAAAAAAGCAGATTATAACATAATATTATTTTTTTAAACGCCACATCATATCAACCACTATATCTATACGCATTCACAATGTCTAATCCCAAGATTTATTGGAAAATTGGACCCGAAACAATCCCGCATATTGACAAACGAAGAGCAAGCAAGCTGAGTCTTCATACCTTCTCACCAAAATAATTTCCTGCCACTGCAACTCCTGTAATCTTAAATCTTCAGAGGCGACGAACTAGGGAAAGTGCCAAAACACGAAACGTGACGAGCCCTTTTTGCCGTAGTTTGTTAAAAATATGAAGTAGGTAATTTGTTAACTTTACCATATTATAAGACATTCGGTCTGCAGAACTGTGTGCAGACCAAATTTCGCTCATGGCGGCAAATCCCTTCGGAGGCTAGCGATCGTCGCGGGAGAGAATGACAGTTCACAGGTGTGTCCGTAGACACAGTCTTCGGCGACCAACGGCGTGGAGATCTTTTCCGGGGCACGGGGTTTCAAGGTACATCGGAGTAAAATCTTTTAAATTTTATTTATTACAATAAACAATCAATAATAATATCAACATGGTCTACTATTCAAAATTAAAGCTCATTCCGTGTAGTAGGTACATCCAGAGAGTGACTCTTTATAATGCTGGCGTAGTAATGCGCAGACGCACGGGCGGTGCGCTTGCGATTGGGATCGGAGAAGTCCACTTCGTAGAGACCAAACTTGACCCTGGAAGATAAAAGGAAGGTCTGTTATATAACATTGTATGGCTAGGATTCAAGTGGATTCCAATATGACTGTTGACAGAGAACAATAATAGGTGAAAGGCTACAAATCACATATCTATTTTGTCGGTACAATAGAATATAATAAAGCTGTGGAGCAGGGTTACAATTTGCGTTTGAAAGCGTGCACCCCAATTGCATAACAATACTATAGATTGTTAAAGAAATACCTAGTGGACCAGGTATTTTTTCATGTTAGAAAAATTGGTCTGCTCGATAACGTAAACAACGCAAAGAATGTTGTTGAATTGCATAAATGAAGGGCATTGTTTAACCGTGAACATGCAAGACCAATTACAGCGTCAGCATTTAGAGCGACATACATTCGTTCCACTTGCCGGCAACACCGGCACACAGTTAGCGCTAAGAAGTGACCTACTGAGATCTTCGCTTTATCGGCTCAAAACACACACAACGTGTGTAACATATACGTGTCAACCTATTATTCAGTTAATTATCATTCGAGTTTGATTCACCTTCCGGAACTCCCATCACTGTGGCCAAGAAACCTTTAGCCATCATCGATCCTAAGAGTCTGCGGGATCGGCAGTGAGAAAACTATTTCCTGTGGACATTGCACGGCGTACACAAACCTCTATTCCTAACCAACTTCCGTCTTTTACCGTAGGTCTCATTGTAACAGATTTCACCAACGTAACCTTCGTTTGGTATGGTTTGTATGGTAGGTGGGGCATTAGGAGAATTAGGGTGCTAGCTAATTGCTTGAGGGCTAGGTTAGTAGTCAGTAGGGTCGTAGGTAAATCCATAGGTGCCAGGCTCAATTGATTGCACATAGCCGACTGTACGCATTTGGAATAACGGCAATACCTACTAAGCTGTGATAACCGTTGCGTACAGGCATTACAGTTGTAATTGTATGACAAAATTATCCTGCTGTTTAATAAAGTTTTTTGTTGGTCAAAATTCGTGTCAGTTTAGATATTGCTATTCTAGAAAATTACTTTTATCAAATTTAACAGCGGATTCATTGATAAGACTCGTCAGTCTTTTAGTAAAACTGAAAAGTTACCGAATAAACGATTTTGATGCCATGAATTTCTTTGATAGCGCCTGCTTATGGACAAAGAGTAAAGGTTAAATCGGAACAAGACCCTTCAAAAGCAAAATACATATAAAACAAAATAATTAAAAGGACATACGTACCTATAACCATCCATCCACTCGAAGTTATCGATGAGCGTCCACGCGCTGTATGCTGTCACATTGATGCCATCTTCTTTAATTGCCAGCAAAATCTGGAAACAGACGATCGTATGGAAGTTTAGTTAGAACGAAGAACATGGTAATATTAGAATAGAATATATTTGTTAAGAAATTACGTTATGTGTATAACTTCTTACGCTAAGCAGTAGGTATTGCCTTTTCCGGATAGAGGTGTCAGGCTATATCTTGACTGCGATAATACAATTAATAACGACTCCGCATCATAGTTGCGACAACCAAATACGCAGCAAATATACGGTGACAGAACGAAATGTCAACCTTCAGTGGTCCGACAGCACATCAGTTCGACGTAGGTACGCTTGTGCGGCTATAAATGATAAATGAATTTACCTATTTCTGTAAGTAGGTTCGTACAAACACTTTTACACGACAATCATATTTTTAAACTAGATGAGGTCGGCATTTCCTATCTGACTACTCCCAGAAGAAAGGCCGAAACAAACTCAGAGGTCACAGTCTCTTTCAAAGTTCAGACATAATCTTGGTCAGATCATGCGAAGACCATGTAGATCGGTGTCTGAAATGGTCTTTAGAGGAAAGAACCACTCAGATTGAGTGGACCTGTCTAGTGCACGCTGTCAGTGCTCGCATTACTCAATACTCAATATCTTTATTGCTTTACCATAATGTGTACTTAGGTGGTAACTATATAATAGAGATCCTTATGGACCCTGTAGCACAGCAAAAGTTTAGGAGAGAGGAAGCCCTGTTTCAGGAGACAAAGGAGCAAATTTTAACTACAATATAAACAAAGTCAGGAGGTCGCGAATAAGATAATAACATTTCGCTCCATTATTTTGTACTTTATCTGCAAAATGTACTACAATATTTTAGATTATTTTTAGATACCTGTACATGTATTATATCCTGTTTATTAATTAATTTATATTATTTCCTTTGAATAGTTGTTATGGCTATATTATTTAATTATTATTCTTTAATTATAAAATTTATTACTAATTGCAATATTATGATTTTTTTATTTATTATTATTATCTTATTTATTCATTGTTACCCTATCACTAATTTATGTTAACTAATGATAATCGCGTAATCTATAGGATTACGCGATTATCATTAGTTACTGTTATTAATTATTATTCATATATAACTTTTTATTATATTAGTAATTTCCTTAACATAATTATATACCTTTTTTTCTATTATTTATGTTAATCATATAAATATTCGTCTACGGATTAATAGCATTTGTTTATAGTAGTTTTTTAAGTTTTGTTATAAATATATTATGCTTTTCTTCTTTCTTTACTATGTCTGGTAGTTTGTTGTATATTTTTATAGACATTACATAGGGACTTGTAGAATGCATTTTTAGCTTGTATGTTGGTATGTTAAGCCTAGATCCGTACCTAAGTGTGTACTGTGATTGGATGTCTTCGCGTTTTGTGTATAACTCTTCCTACGGTATACCGCTCTGGGTGGGGCGGGAGAGCGTGTCTGACTTTTACTGACTAAAACCAACCAGTGTTCCTTCATTCTGTGTGGGAGTGCGTGTGTGGGAAATTTGCGGGCTACCCTGACTCTTTCATCTTAGGAACTTAGAAATGTTGGTTTAACAATAAATAGTATAAAGACTGGGACACACCTGCTCCAAATAATCCCTGTAATACTGAATCCTGTTCTGATCATCAAGTCCGCCGAACGTAGAGAGTCCGTTCTCTGTGATCATGATCTCCATGTCGCCGTATCTCTCTTTCATCCAAACCAGCTGCTTGCGAATACCTACGGGGTTTACCTGTGGATTTGAGATTGATATAATGAGGTATCTCATGATTTTCCAGCATCTATGTATTCTAGGCTTTTGGGGATGTTAAAACCCGTGGCGTATATGCATCAGCCACTCCCACCTTAGTGCTGGGACACAGGCCTCCTCTCGGTGAGAGGGAGTGGGCCATTATCTACTACGCGGGCACCGTGCGGGTTGGTGGATGTGGCTTATAATATGGTGGTGCATTCGAATAACTTCCAAGAGTCGTGAAGGGCGTTTTGTCTTATGTAATTTTGAAGTTCGAAAAGTGCTGATTCTTAGCCTAATTTGAATAAATTACTTTTGATTTGGTTTGATTTAGACTTAAAATAATTTACATCTAGCGCACCCTGGACACCCCGCTCTTCTGTCCAGTTTCTGCTTGGCTAATAACATTTTCCTCACGGTATCTGCTTTTCTTGTTGAGTTCTTTTCGATTCAAGACAGGAACAATAAAGTTAACTATAATATGCGAGCGAGCTAGAAAGCTAGATAATAGAGCTGTTTTTGTTGAAGAAGCGTTCTAAATAATTTTAAAATCAATTTTCAACGTACCTACCTTGAATTCGCCATTCTGTACCTGTAATATTTCCCTCACAAGCAGGAAACTCGGATCTGTGGTTTCAGCGAGTTGAATTTGTCACTTGTCAAGTGTAATTCATAGAAGATTAAAAAAAAAAACTCAACATCAAGCACATTGCTCCAATGCTGTGTTTTTCATAACATAATAACTTTTTTGTTTTAATGCAAAAGAGCTCTATTATGTTTCCTTCAAAACACAGAGCATTGGTTGAAGACAGACCTGTTTGTTATCTGCTGGTGAAAGAATACATAAGGATACATCACACGTCGCCGCCGTCGTCTACAGACGCTATGTGAGTTATATATTATATGGAATGAATGAATATTTCAGTCAGTATTCTGAAACTGTTCAAACCAAAAATCAAGAGTTTTCAATCTATTTATCTAAAATGCGGAAATGAAAACATCTTCCATACAACGTTATGGATAATTATGTCTTATCTATTTGACTTATTTAAGGTGAACGTGGAATATAAAGCTAAAGTTTAAAATGTAAAATCACCGAGATCTAAAATTTATTAAAATACCAATCTCAGTACTAAAGGATAACTGGATCACTCATATCCTTAATTAATACAAGTTAGGCAATCTAATTGGAAATTATGAGATCAATCAAAAGTACAATCTAATAGATAATATTATGAAGCAGTGGGAAAATAAAATCAATGTCATACATGACAAACTTAGTTCCATTGTAACTGACATTATTGTAATGGTCAAAAGATTAATATTTCGGTTAAAACTGAAATGAATCATTTACAGGTGTGTAAATGATCCATTTCAGTTTGTATGTTTATATCACAAACATATTTCAGTATTTTCATAGGGAATTAATAATTCTCATATGATAAATCACTCCAAATTCCCTTGAGAGGCAATGCTCTCCAGTACCACTCTACAAAACCAACCATTCTGTAAGCCTAGTGGCTCTTCAAGTTTAATTTCATCTTATGAACTACTCACCAGTCAGGCTCCCGAAGGCTACCACAGACATACCTCCTGGAGGCTCCTCCATCTTACGTCTGTTTAATAATCTTTCAAACAAGCTTAGCGCACACCTATTATTGTAAACCAAACCACTAAAAGCGATATTTTAAAGACATCCTTTGGACTATGAGTCCATATATGTGGCCTCCTTACCCTTCCTCCACAGCATGGTGGACAGGAACTGAGTATTCTTACTCATGTGTAGAGGAACTGAACTGTGGTCTATCAGTAGCCTCTGGCCACCACATTATCTCTTGGCAAACCAGTGGAGCAACCGTTTTTCTAACGAGAAGCATATCCTTACTTATACAAAATTTGCCTACTCTTACCTTGGATAGCCAAATTTTGGTGTTAGTTAGCTTTGAATTTGTTTCAGGGAACAAAATCTCAATTGCTATCAGTAGTGTTCCAACGAAGTCCTACTACATATTCTAACTTCTGATTGACATTTATTAATGACTTCGGAAATTAATTTGTCACCCAAGCTTTGCTAGGACCACAGTCACATTTAGAAAACAGTCTCCGAACAGATAGAAATCCAAAAATTTACTTTTCCTAGAGGGCCAGCAATAATAAATAAATAATAAAATGATCTTTACAAAATAAACAAGCATGCAGATAACACAGGCTCGCAAATTCTCTGCCACTCAGTTGGCTACTGCAATAGTTCAGGGAACTCAAGAAAAACTACAAGGGTGTGCTGTCAATTCCCATATTTTAGCTTAAAGACTTTCCGGAGTCGTTGGTACGAACTATATTTCATGAACCGCTACCCTTCAATAACATATCGTTACTTCCGTTTCACTTTTTAGTAATATTAGAGTTTACACATCAGGCTATTTGATCATTTCATCATAATCTTAGTTAACCACCAAGGTTAACATTATCATCATCATCATCAGCCTATTTTAGTCCACTGCTGGACGTAGGCCTCCCCTAATGAGCATTAACTCCCCTAATGAACATTATGGGTTTGATATAAATTTGCATTGATTATTTTAAATAAATCATTTTGTTTTCTTTCGATAAGAGCAACGTCAGTTCGTCGTCCGTCCGTTGCGCCGATGCAAATTCGTTGAAATCGAACATGTGATAGTTTCAACCCGAGACAGTGCATCCGCTACTGTATTATCGCTTCCGCTAATATTCTGTATATTTGTTGTAAACTCACTGATAAGCATGAGTTGTCTAACGCGCCTAGTTGTCTCTTTGTCACTGGCTTTTTTGGTGAACGCATAAACTGAAGGTTTGTGGTCCGTGTCAATTACACCAGATCTGCCTTCTACCATATAACGAAAATACTGTACCGCTGAATAGATAGCTAGAAAGTCCCTGTCATATGTGCTATAATTCAGTTGCACATCACTGAGTTTCTTAGAATAATAACCTAAGGGGCACCAGTGTGAGTCAACCTTAATTTGTAACGGCACCAACACAGTCGTTCGACGCATCCGCCCATATAGCAAGCTCAGCGTTCATTACCGGATACGATAACATAGTTGCGTTCTGACTTCTGTAGGCTAGTTTTGCATTTCGCAAACGCCATGTCTGCCTCTGGCGACCAGTTTATTATAGACTTATCATTTTTTTTGTTAACCTTCTGTAAATAAGTATTCAACACAGATTGATATTCCGCTGCTCTAGGTAAACTGAACCTATAAAAAATTACCATGCCCAAGAAACGCCGTAACTTTTCTACAGTTTTGGGTTTTGGGAAATCGATTATTGCCTGAACTTTGTCTGGTATTGGTTTGATTCCTGATGACGTGACCTCGGAACCTAATAATTCTAGCTTTTCATTTCCAAAACTACATTTCGCAAAACTGAAATTTATACCGAAACGGTTGAATCGGTCAAATATCGCCTATAAGTGTAACTTATGAAGCTGGGGCGTCTCATTAGCTACGATGATGTCATCTATGTAACAAAAGTAGAAACTAGACTCTGGTTGACCTTCTGAGCCTATCTTGAATTGTGCATCTAAGTCATGTAATACCGCGTTGTTCATATATCGCTGAAACGTTTGAGCTGCATTCCGTAGACAAAAGGTCATACGCGTAAACTCATACAACCCAAATGGCGTTGGTTATTGCCTTTTTTTCTGTCTTCAGGTGCAATCACAATATTGTAATACGCTCTATTTAAATCTAAACGCGAGAATATGTACTTATTGCTTAAAATATACGTAAAGTCATTTATCCGCGGGATGGGATACCTATCAGGTATTGTTAGCATTCATGGCCCTATAATCACGGCAAGGACGTATCTGCCCATCCTTTTTGGGTACCACATGCAGTGGACTGGCCCAAAGACTTTTTACGGCCTGCAAATTCTCATTTCCTGCTTGCGCCTAAACTCCTCCTTAACCTTGACATATTTTTCTGGGGCTAATGGCCTAGCTCGAGCGAAAACAGGTGGTCCGTGTGTCTCAATGTAATGCAACACCGCATGTGGGGGTTCCTCCCTAAAATATCAATAAAAAATCTCACACTGTTTCCTTATCACATACTACTACTGTATATCGTGCAACGTCCCGCCGTCGGCTGCACCAAGCCTAGTTTCCCGCCGACTTCTCCTGGTCTTTGCTCCAATTACAGGGTTTCACACAATTTGTTACCCTCTCGGTGTAACGATCGTGGTAAAAACACAACCAATTAGCACTTTTTCTCTCGCCGCCCGTATCACCATGCTTCGATGCCGATCTCGATCTTCGGCTGCCATTGTCCCAACGTTCTCTGCTTCTGCTGCGCTCCAGACTTGCAAGACGCAGGTTGATCTTCGCTAGCTCTCCCAGGATTTGGCTGTTTTCTGATGAACCATCACTCCTTTTTCCTAAAGCCTTTCCCTGGACCTTCGCTTTTTTTACCTCTGCCACTGTTGTCGAGCCCTCTCCCGTATTTTCTAGCACCTTGCAAGAGGCAGGTTGATCTTCGCTCACCTGTTGTATAGCGGCCTTGCAAAGATTCGTAAAATCCAGATTTTGTTTGGCTACATCACTCAGTTTTTGGTTTTCTATCGCAGCCTCAAACTGGACAAACCAGAGTCGTGTTTGGTCTGTCCAAAACTCAGGAATACGTGAAGAGACGGTTATGCTGGCCAGCGCCTTTTTGCCGGCATTGCCGGACACGTCATCTTTCACACCTTGCGTACGCGGCGAAACACCTTGTTGAGGATTCATTTCTGTTTCAGGCTAGCCACACACCTCACCCAAAAAAATGTTCACAGAGGTCACCACTTTAGCTATTATACTTTAAATTACTTGTTTTATATGTTAACTAGTTTTATGTTGAGGGTGCAGGTTAAATAGAAACGACCTATTACGTCTGTAGTTTATTTGCGACTGAAGTTCGAACCTCTCTGTATCACGGGCGCAGCCTTGCGTCAAGAAGAAGCAATTCGCTGAGTGCGTACATTGTGTCCGTACAGATACTTATCTCAAATCAAAATTGTTCTGAATATAAATAATATCAGTATTTGACTTCCTGTCTGAAACAGCAACAGGTTTGCAGTCTTTCATTCTCAAGCTTTTACATGGTTCTATAGTTGGACTAGTTAATTTTGCTATGATTCTCATTTATCATGTTTTAAAAATAAAAGAACTATTTCGTATATGACTTTGAATTGAGCTTTGAATAATATATTGTCAGTTTTAAATTGTGTAGTGGATTTTTTTCTCTTTCTAATGTTGATAGAACGAATGAAAAAATAAACATACAGTAGGTATGGCATAATAAACTATAATGTTGTTTAAACATTTAGCATTTCTTAATAGTTATAAAAGTTTACAAATTTTCTAAGTAAATTAACGAGAGAAAAAAATACTCCGTACGTTGGCGGCTAACTTTTTAAACGCTATGAATTAATAACACTTGAAAAGTGACACGTTCAACACACTGAAACCACAGATCGCGAATTTCCTGCTTGTGACGGAAATATTGCAGGTAACGAATGTCGAATTCAAGGTGTTGAAAATTTATGTTAAAATTATTAAAAACGCTTCTTCTACCAATGCTATGTGTTTTGAAGGAAACTTACTCAGAGGCTTTTTGGTATTATTTTTTAGGCGACGCGACTTGTTAGTTATTGTAAAATGTCTAAATAAAAGAGTATACTTACGAAAAACCAAGAAGAAGCAGTCTTTCCCCAACCCTCCTGTTTCTCTAATTTAGCGTTAAGATCTACAGCGTCACCTAACGGCCAGGGTAAGAACTTTTCTCCCTCCTTCGCCTGGCGAATCACTCGGCTTGTGTAGTGATTCAATGCGAAGAAATCATAGGTTCCTGCAGAAGTTCAGGTGTTTTGAGCAATTGTAGCAGTAATGTGTGTGTAAGTCAGGGCCAAAATCGGTGCAGGAGTTATGCTTGGACTTATTAATTTTTGCTGTGTATTTTTTTTTTAATTTTGTTTTACAGACTAATAACAATAATATTTATCTAAATTGCACGATATTAGGGTTACTGAAACCCTCAGACTCTGGATAAATCATCACCTCAAAGCTAAAAGTACTGAAAGTATTTATTCTAACCAAACTTCATTGGCAAAGGCCTCTTTCTTTTACTTCACCATTTAATCTTCTTCTAGTGCGGGCCAGTCCTTATAGTAGGTAATAAGTACATAATACATAATATGGATTTAAAAAGTCACATTGGTACCTGCCCAGATTCGAGCTCATGTATGAAAGGCGACGCCTACTTAACTTCTGGATCATCAAGACATTAAGCCAAAGTTTAGTAAACAAAATTTGGTATCCATGCTCTCTGCAAACTGTATTGGGTGTGCTAATGCTATTTACCTCTTATCGTTTCAATCTCTTCCTGAGTAAAGGCCGGGAACGTAGACTTGGGGTATCCTCTCTTTAAGCTCAGTTCCTTCATGTGTTTCTCTATGGAAGGTGGCCATCCCCCTTCTTTGGAGTATATGGCATGAGCGTATCTGCCTGCCTAAAAATCAAATGTGATGATGTTTTCTTATTTCAAGGTTATTCTCAACGACAAAGGTAAACATTTACCATCCATCAAACTGGTTGCAGACCAAGAGATAAGGTAAGTTAGCCCTCGTACTCAGGGGCAATTTTTATCGCGCTCTGGATTTTCAACGCACTTTTTTTGACGCGCTGCGCACTGTCATGGATTTTTAATGCTCGGCTCAACACCGGGGGTTGAATCGTCAGTGTGTGTTTTCACAGAGTATGAGTGTGTGGCTTTTCAAATTTGTGAGTAGACCGCAAACTATGAATACAAGTATGATAAATTACCTCAGCTATGCGAGCAAAGCTGAACCTGCTTAGCTCTTAGTCAGCAACCGGCTTCACGTTGGCCCAAAGTCTTTACCCTGCAGGGTCCAAACCGCAAACCTTTTTAGGCCACTGACTTTCAAAGTGAAATTCCTTTAATTATTATGCTTGGCAGATAGATTGGTTATGATGTTTTCACCGAATAGAAGATGTTGCTTCCTATCCTTTTGAGTGGTGTAAAACCCATCTTTGCATTTAAGTGGACATAAGAAGATACGTGCTGCTAATGTTATTTTGGCCATTCCATATTTTTATCAAATAGTACATACACACGACATACATACCTAAACACGAACACATGAAATACGATGGATGTCATACTTACACAGTTCTCTCTGGCCAGCTCTGCAAGATCCTCATCTTCTTTTGTTTTAGGATCAATCCACGGGATTTGATTCGCTATTGACACTTTACCTGTAAATTATTAAAAGTTAGTTATGTAATATTTGATGTAGGTAGGTAAAAATTAATTAAATACCAAACAAATATTTGATATTCTTTCGCAAGAAAGCGGATGGAAAACTTCGACAATTTGTAAATCTACTTCGACACATAAGTATGTGTATTATTAATTCAAGTCGCTTTTCGTGTCTGGCTATGTGACCGCGATGGTCTTTTTAACTACAGAACGAATATGGATGCGGTTTCCACCATCATTTAGAGACATCCGGAAGGTTGCTAGTTAGTTTTTAAGTTACTGTGAAACTATTACTCACTCACCATGATATTTAGGTTTAAACTCTTCATCGTATAACCTCCAGGCCTTAGCGTGGGCCAGCAACACATACTTATTACACAAGTAAGTGCCAACCTCAGGACTATACAGGGCTGGGGCAAAGAGCCTGGAGTTGTACACGCCATCGCAGATGATGACCGGTTCGTTGAGAGTCAGCCAGATCTTCACACGGTCGCCGAAGAGAGTGTATAATACTCTCGCGTAGTCCACAAACCAGTCTACTATAAGGGGGTTCGTCCAGCCACCTGAAAGATACAGTTGAAATAATATTTACGACTTTAAGTTAAAACCGTTCCGTGATGGACTGACAGATAATGCACAGCTAAAACCAATGAAGTGAACTGTAAAGTCTGTCTGCAAAAAGGAACCTTACATCATTAAGGCTGGTATATAAATGATTCTGGTTGCATTAAATCACTCAAGCGAATTGAGAATCAGCTTCAAAATTGTAAAATAAAACTGTTTCAGGCGTGTACAAAAAAACACGTTCTCTTGAAATAAATAGTTTAATTCAGTTTCGCTTCTTGTATTGCGGCAACGCAGTATCCATTCTGGTACCAGAGCTCGTACAAGCCCTAAAATACAACGTCTATTCCCATGAAGTCGTAGAGGTGAACCACCACGCATGTCCATATTATCCCGAACCAACTGCGGGCAAGTAAGCCGCTGATAAGTACTTATTTATCGCAGGCTTTTGTCACAGCCTGTAATTTTCAACTCAGATCTACGAAACTTAGTTAAGCCTATGCAATATCCCTTAGCCGATATATTTCTGGTATTGGAGTTGTCTAAAAGCGAGTTTGTCTTACCAAGATCCTGAAGTGATTGTGGCAAGTCCCAGTGGTACATAGTGACTAGCGGCTCGATTCCCTTCTCCAGTAGACCGTCGATCAGGTTGTTGTAGTAGTTCTTGCCATCTTCATTGATGTGGTTGGGGAAACCAGATGGAAGAATACGAGGCCAGGATATTGAAAACCTGTTAGTTGGGAAAATTAATACAAACAGACTTCGAAATACATTAAGTCAAATGTAGGTAGAGCATGAAGAGCACGTGATCAGAAAACTGTAGTAATTATTGTTTTGTGTAAAGAGGCAGACAATGGACGATAGCAATATTATGAGAACGATTGTATTAATGTTATATCACTCTGATAGTAGGAAACAAAGTCCTTGACGAGCAAGTGCCCTTAAATATAATCTATCATAGTATTATCAAAAGGAGATACGGATACATTGCCAAATCCAAAAAAAAGCAACACTCAACGCCACGCAAACCCTACAAATCGTAACACCGAAATGCTGTTTGGAGAGTCATGAATGGACCCATCACCAAGACCATTGGATTAGCATTTTACAAAGACATCATCATCAGATAGAAGATATCCTCGATCCTTGGCTGCTTTCATACTACCTTGGAAAGATGGTCAATTTAATATTTACCGATAGAAATGGAGCCCTAGTTCCTCTGCCAGCTCGATGTCCTTCTTCCATTGGTGGTAGGAGTCGCAGGCGACGTCTCCATTGGAAAAGTCTGATATTCTTCGTGGATCCTCGTGGACATACCGGTCCCAGATGCTCTCACTTTTACCTAGAAAGGACATTGGAAGTTATATGGGTGATTTTCTGCAGTAATTATGGCTGTTATGCGAAAAATGTCCTCTGACTGTGTGTGTTGATTATTCTAGCGCTTGAATTAATAACGATGTACTTATTCGAAGTCTTCATTAGTAGGTATCACTTTTGAAACAATTTTTTTTCCTATTTTCATATCCATCAGCTGGATGTCTATTTTGTACTCGGCACTTTCCCTGAAGAAATTCTTCTTAAAACAAAAGAAAAACAGAAAATTAAAGGAGCACATTCTTACCACCCTCATTCCAGGCGCCTTCGACCTGGTAAGCAGCCGTGGCGGCTCCGAACCTGAACTCAGGTGGAAACGATAGGTCAGCGCACCATGACACAGCTAGTACAGCGCTGTGGAATAAATACAAGGCATTTTTTATAAACTTTAAATTTTATTTGTTGCTAAAGTGGCCACGAAAATTATAAATGTCTACTTAATACGGTTCAAAAGATGTGCCTGACCCAGTGATGTGACAGGTAGACTGACAGCGGAGTCTTAGTGATAAGGTCCTATTGACACTCTTTGCACACGGAACTCTACATAAAAGCTTGATTTTCGCACGCAGCATATTTTTATAGAGACCGCAAATCAAACCGAACTATAGCCCAAAAGCCGAACTAACCGGAGTGAGTTTTACATTAGACAGGAAACAAGCATATGGCTCGTGTAATGCTGAGTGTTAACCAACGCCTGTAGACTGGCGAACTGCTATACCAGCTCTGAGCAATTTAGCTTTGCCAAATCAACGATGCTTCGCCGTAGAAATTGGTATGGCGATGGAACTTTCCCCGACGAGGTACTCCAAAGAGGTTAGTGGGATTACGGTCCCACCCAGTCAAGCTTTGCTGATCATAATAACAGTTGTCGAAGGCTTATCTCATTCAAAATAGGGCATTTTTAAAGGAGTTAGCAGTCGACCACTGGCAAAGAAAATAAGATAATTAGCTGATGTTATTAGACTGCTATCTATACATTCAACAAATATTTAGCAACTTATCCGTTGCCATCGTAATAATTCGATAAGTAAATTATATGATAAACATAGTGGTGTTGTCACGGTAAGCATTAACAAATTAAAGATTTAGTCTAAAGTAAATTTATTGATTCTATGCAGTATTTGCACACAAAGATTGGTGCACTAGACTTTTGATCGCTTATCAGAAAATAGGTTCAGCCACCTGCGCGAAAAGTGAACAATTGCGTGCAACAAGAAGACATAAAAAAGAAAGACATGAAGAGATATGAGGAACAGGGTGTAAAGTTCACTCATACTCTTGGAAAAGGGAGGATCCTCCGACCAGATGGATGTCGTATCTGGTGGGCAACTGCCCGATGATTGTTGTCGGGAAGTTGTATATATGCTATCTGCGCGGTAAACTCTGCGTGCGCGATGCAGGATTGATGCGTTTTTGTTCGCATGTGGCGGTGTAGATGCCGCCACATCACTCCCCTCCGAAGACCGGAGGTCGATAGTGGACTAAGTCTTGTATCTTGCGATGCTTGCCAATGCCAGTTGGGTTCCAGTGGGTTGGAACCGGGTGTCGCATAGTTCGCGGTGAGTCGGAACTGTCTGCTAAGATGCCCCAGTGAATCCGGGTGGCTGACTGCTCGTGTCGACCAGGAGAGGGATTAAGCGCTCTGCTTGTGGACCGGCCGAATGTGCAGTGTGCTGTGCCAATGTTGCTGATGAAGCTGAAGGTGATGACCAGGTATGCGCTTGCGCTGCATGCTGATTGTCAGGACAACCGTTCAAGCCGTGGTTGCTGGCTGGCTGTGTGACTTGCGGGAGTGATGATGATGACGTCACGCTGAAGTAGTTGCACGAAGGCTGCGCTGACGTTCATACTCGGGGTCACCAGGGAAGAGATATGGGGAACAGGGTGTAAAGTTCACTCATACTCTTGGAAAAGGGAGGATCCTCCGACCAGATGGATGTCGTATCTGGTGGGCAACTGCCCGATGATTGTTGTCGGGAAGTTGTATATATGCTATCTGCGCGGTAAACTGTGCTTGCGCGATGCAGGATTGATGCGTTTTTGTTCGCATGTGGCGGTGTAGATGCCGCCACAGACCAAATAAATTTTGATATGGGCGAGAAAATTATGGTGACCTCAGACCGAAATTACACTGCGCTTTGGAGCATAGTCTTTAAAATAAGTAATTTTATCGCCAAAAGACGGTTAAACAGATGGACCTATCTTTAACGCCACCGTTTGATGGCGGACACGGTGGGGCCGCAGGGGAATAGGAGTGTCGATATGTTGTTGGCCGCTCTCCCTATCCTTTGCGGCCGAAAAATGGTAGGCGACGGGACCATTTACCTGACTCGTCGCAAAGGGTTGGTCGTTGGCGGAGGGCGGGTAACGCCCTCTTCCAGCCCCTCTAAATGGGTCCAGGGACGGCGGACTCGGGACGTCCGCCACCACCCATACATCAGGACCCGAGGTGGCGGCGCGTAGTGTTCCACAAGGGCCCCTCTTAGACGTTGCGGGGGAGACAAACACCTCACTCCGCCTCCCAACACGAGGAGGCCCGCCGAGGCGGGCCGAATCCAGTCGGGGTTTCGGAAGAATCATATGTTCCCGCGACCCCTACGTAGATGTGAGATGGCACACTGGGGTGGTTTTTAGTCAGTAAGAGTCTGGCAGACCCCTCCGCCCGGCCCAGGACGGAGGAAATCCGTGAGGATTTTCCACCACGGAACAAAAAATAAAGGCATTTCCATCTAAGGTGTGAGAAGTAGCAAAGCGGTGCCCGAAGAAATAAACAAGCAATAGGCTTACTTAATTTTTCTAGCTTCACTCAGTGCAGATCTGGTGAATTTGTACATGCCAAACAAGATAGACGTTTGCCGACTGACGCGTGCGAGGGAGGCGTGCGAGGAATTACTGCGAAGTTCATTAAACTAACTACCGATGATCAGTCAATGTACGTAAGCACCCGATTGCTTGCACTAAGTTCGGAGCACACCGCATCGCTTCCTTGGTCAGCATTGGTAAAATAACCCTCAACGTTTCCTTGCAGAGTTTTGCTTCGTCATACATCTCTTGTGGAAACCAAGCCTTACCGGGTGTCCTAATTGAATTACATTGTGTATAAAAGATCGTTTAATGTAAAATAAATAACTCATTTTCAACAGCATTATGTCCTGTTGTTATGAGCCACAACAAATAAAAAAATACAAAAATCAAGAAATTAATTAAACGGTCACAGAGAGGAATTCAAAAAACGAAATCTCTTAATATTAAATCTTGCGCTTAAAAAGGAACGTGTTGTCCTATCGAAAAGTTTAAATATTTGTACAATTGAGTTAGATAAATGTAGGGAAAAGTATGACACTGATATCCAGCTCCTGTATAATGATATATTACAGAAGGAGCACTTGCTGAAAGAAATTTTTTAAAAACATGCGATTTCGCTACGGCAACTAAGTGACCGCTAGTTTTAGGCTGGTGAACTTCTGGATTTGGTGAAGTGCAATGCTGAGAGATACGAGTCTCTAACTAATATTTTTTTAATTTTTATTTATTTATTCATAATCTGTACAAACTTATCATTATATATCGTCTGCCAAACTGCATAACAGTTTGTCGGCATTTGTTCACGTCTAACAATAAATTACAAATTTTGAAGATAATGTGCTTGTGGAAATAACTTAATTACGCTAAGTAAATAAACTATAGCTAATAAGTATACAATCACATAAAAAATTATAAAACTCACATTTTACAAATAGTCAGTTGTGGCGCATGCAGCGGTGGATCATGTGAATTGGCTGAGCATAGAGTTATACTGGACAATTGGTATGAACAGATTGTTGAAATCCTATGTGCGGCGGCTAGGCAATCTAGAAGAACACTTGAGGGGGGGACGAGTCGAGGTAAGCGAGTGTGTGGGTGATACTGAACAATCGTCCTTCGTTGGGCCTGGTTTATGACGAAATGTATGAGAAGCGAAAAGTTTTGAAAAGTCGACTGAAATTTTGTCAAAATCACGCGGAGCAGATTGTTATGGATAGGCTAGCAGAACAACGAGCTAGTAAGAATTTTGGCAAATTCTGGAAGTCCACTAGTAATTTGGATGCGAAACCTGGCCTCTCTGCGTGTGTGGAAGGGACAAGTGATAAGAGGGGAATTGCTAATGCTTTCAAGGACCATTTCAAAGTTCAGTCCCCTCTCGGTCCCTCAACCTTGGTGAATGATTGTGAGCCCATCCGTCTTGGTGCGAAACCTCTGATACGTTTCTCAACTAAGCAAGTATGTGCAACCATTAACAACTTGAAATGAGGCAAATCTCCAGGGCATGATGGGCTCAGCATTGATCACCTGAGGCACGCAGGTGTTCATTTGCCACGAGTATTATCTATGCTTTTCACAATGTGTATTAGTCACACGTACTTACCTGCTAATTTAATGAAGACTATAGTACTTCCCATTGTGAAGAACAGGACAGGTGACATCTCGGACAGAGGTAACTATCGTCTCATTTCTCTTGCAACTATAATAGCCAAGGTGTTGGACGGTATGCTTGATTCTTGTTTAAGTAATTACATATATCTTCATGATGCACAGTTCGGGTTTTGCCCCGGACTATCAACTGAAAGTGCTATTTTAAGTCTCAAGCATACCGTTCAATATTACAAAGATCGCGGTACGCCGGTGTACGCCTGTTTCCTTGATCTCTCCAAGGCTTTCGATCGTGTTTCATACGATGTGCTCTGGAGAAAGATGGGGGACAGGGGTATTCCTGTGGAAATATGTGGGTTATTCCAGTATTGGTATGGTAACCAAGTCAACCAGGTGAAATGGGATGATGCAGTCTCTGAGCCGTATAGGCTGGAGTGCGGGGTGAGACAGGGTGGTCTGACGTCTCCCAGGCTCTTCAACCTCTACGTGGATGGCCTGATAGTAGCACTCAGCAGCATGCGTGTCGGATGCAGTGTTGCTGGGGTTAGAGTTACCAACATCAGCTATGCAGATGACATGGTGCTGCTGGGTCCGTCGGCAGGAGCAATCAGAGAGATGCTTAAAATGTGTGAGACCTACGCTGCCGCACATGGGTTAAAATATAATGTAAATAAGTGTGAGTACATGGTCTTTGAGGTCAGCGGCAAGCGACGGGGGGAAGGACCCGAGTTGCTTGTCACCAGTCACCAGTTAAAAGGGTGTCATCTTTTAAGTACCTAGGGCATTGTCTTGATGCTGACCTCAGGGACGATGTGGACGTTGAGAGGGAGCGCAGTGCTCTAGCGGTCCGGAGCAATATGTTGCCCCGTAGATTTGCGCGGTGTACAGACCAAGTAAAAGTAACACTTTTCAAGGCTTATTGCCAAAGTTTGTACACGGGCAGTCTATGGGTCCATTATACTAAGAGATCGCTTGATGCCCTGCGAGTCCAATATAATAATGCTTTCAGGATGTTGTTGAGGCTGCCTCGTTACTGTAGCGCGTCGGAAATGTTTGCGCAAGCCCGAACCGACGGCTTCTTTGCAATTATACGCAAAAGAACTGCGTCGCTACTGAGGAGAGTGAGGGGAAGTCAAAACAGCAATCTGAAAACTGTAGCCGAGAGTCTCGGTTCTCCGATTATACGACAGTTTGTGCGGAGGTTGATTGTTACTAACACTAGACAATAAGTTATTTTTGTATGTATACTAACACTATATGGATATGTTGTGTCCGAAATAAAGTAATTCTATTCTATTCTATTCTTTAAGTTGGGCCTTAGATTTAACATGCGAGATCAGTTTTGGGGGTAGCTCATTGAATAACGTTGGTACGACGTACCTTCTTGTGCGCTTACCAAAATAGTTTGCTATTTTTGGGACAGCAAGTGTCTTCTTCTTAGATAAACGAGTTGGGTACATATGCTTACGTTCTACTTTGTGGTTTTTTGATAATATTTAGTTTACTTTTAAGATGGATCGGCAGTACTTTACAAATTTTGAACAATTCTTCGTAATTTTTATTTAAGTTCTTCTAAGTTTTTTTTTATCTACAAGAAGTTTTAGTAACCTTACCTGCAAGATCTTAATCTTCTTTAAGTGTGTAAGGAATGTAAGACCATATCCACCCAAGCCTTCCATTTTTCCTGCTAACAACATATCTGAGATTTTTCAGTTTACCCAAAATAGAGCGTAGCCTATTACAGACGGTGTTAACATGCTGATTCCATGTGAATGTGTTATCTATCACTAGTCCTAGGTATTTATAAGAGGCAACTGTTTCTAAACATAAACACTGACAAAGTTGCTTGTTGCTATGCAGACATTATACGAATGACCGTTTATTTGCACTAACAAACTATTTTTATTTTTAAGATAAGGCGAGTGAATAAGCATGCACTTAGTTTTACTTATGTACTTTACGTAAGGGAAAAGAAAGTACTTTTGAACTCTGAGTACCTTTATCAGAAAAAAAACTAAACGAAAAATGAAACCACGAAGCTTATTATTAAAATCTTGGTCCGCACATATACATATATATATGCGGACCAGCAGCCTAACTGCGTAACACATTCTCGTAAACGATTACGACTAATCTGTTTGATTTTTACAGTTCAACAACATTCGTTGCGTTATTTACATTGTTAAGCAGAATTTTTTATCGAACTTATGAAGGAATAGATTCTTTCAGGTATAATCTTAGCAAATCAAGAGCTGCATTCCTGAACCCATAGTGCTCTAGTTTCAGCACAAGTGTCTCATGGTTTACGCAATCGAACGCCTTAGAGTGGTCGCAATGGATTCCAATGGCATCTTGTGATTCCTCCCAAACGTTAAAAATGTTCTTTATTAGGGTGACGGTGGTACAACGCCCTTAAGTGAAACCGTACTGATGTTTATGAAAGATCGAGTTTTTATTAAAGTAACGTAACATTTGATTGAGCTATCAAACACCTTACTGAGAACTGGCAGAATTGAAAAGAGCCTATAATTATTGAGCTCTTTACTATCACCGGATTTGAACAATGGGATCACTATACTGTGTTTCTTAAGATCCGGAAAGACTCCTTGGTCTACACTGGTATTAAATATGAAAGCTAAATAGGGCGCAAGGGTTTCGATGAGAGATCTACAGACTTTAACAGACATTCCCCAGAGATCATCTTTTGATTTAATTTTAAGACCTTTAAAAGCTTTTATAACAGCTTGGGGGATTGCATGCTGAAACCTAAACTAAACTACAAAGGGCAAGCTTTTATATTTTCTTTAAGTAAGGCAGCAGAAAGCGTGGGTTAGGAATTTAAAGCTTCAGTAGTTTTAAGTGGAATATTAACAAAAAAGTTATAAAATTCTTGAGCTATATCTACATTTGAGTTGATGGGGCCACATGCAGTCTCTAAATTAAATTCAAAATAACGCTGTTTTTTCCTACCTGTTTCATTATTATTATTTGCCAGGTAATTTTTATTTTATTATCAGCTGATTTTATTTTATTGCAAAGGTTTTTTGTAAAGGCGTATATGAGCAAAACGTTATTGTTTGTCCACTGTGATCAGATGGCAACTTATTTACTATTTGTTTGTGTAAGTAATCACATATACAAAAAATATGATCTATACAAGTAGCAGAAGAAGCTGTCACTGGGGTTGGTTCAATAAAAACATTTGACAGATCAAATGACATAAAAATACTTAATTATCTTACTCTACTAGAGTTATTTTCTAATAAATTAATATTCAAGTCTCCGCTGATTATTATTGACTTACTACTAGCACTAAGTTTCTTTAACACATCTTCCATTACAGAATCTAACACAGGTAGATTCTGGTAACTTGGAGGTCTGTATACGCATACTATGACATGCTGCTCAAGCTAAACACAGGACAATTCAATGGCGTGCTCAACAGACAGTCCGATGACGTCTTTTTGTTCTTTCGATTTAATTGAATTTATAACTAATATTAATTAATAACCCGCCATGTATCAAACTTTTTCGGCAGAAATGGCTAACTACACAATAATTTGCATAATTCATTGACATTCTGTTAAACAAATGACATCAAACAGTAGAAGCGCAACCTTGGGTATTTTGATTAAATAATTTTAAAGTATGTTGCAGTCCCTTTGGTTTTTTATTACTATGAGTTATATTGCCAGAAGATACCTTATTATTAATGTCTAATAATAATTGGTAACTTCTGTTGTCTTACTGACTAGTTTAGATAATTATCCGGAGTGACCTCCACAAATAAAACTGAATAGTTTTAAATGGCGGTATGGGTTCCAGCAGGAAAAGTATTACCTATCTGACTGTTAGTGCCCTCCAAGGATGTTGGTATTATGGTTGGATCCTCCTTCATATAACATGATGAATCATAATTAATCGCTGTTGTTTGTATAACTAGGCGACAAAGACTCGTGACTAATACTACAATTTGTTATATTATCTAAAACCGCATATAATATTTATAAGCTACCAACATAGCTATCAGGTGTAATTTGCCAAGACAGAGTTAAGTTGTTAGTGTCAAAATACAATAATTTGTCTCTATGACAACATGTCAGCTTGTGAATAGCACTATTGAACTTATAAATATAATTATTTTCGTCACCTGATCAAGTATTATTATAATATATATTATAAGGAAAAGAACACAACATCAGCTTTCCTATATTTAACTTAATTAAGGTGTTCACACCATCCACTACGTCCTTTCTGGTAATACCAGTACTATTACCTAATAGCAAAACCATAGTAGAATAATTTTCTAGGTTTGTATTTACAATTCTTTTAATCATTTGTTTAAAACTTACGTTATGATAACTATGGTTAGTAAAACTATTGCTAAGGTAATTGAGTAAAATTTTTCCAAAGCCTGAACCTCATCACCAAAAAATGTTGACTTGTTTTTCTGTGTGTTAACACAGGTCTCTGCTGGAAGAGCCAACACTGATTGTTTGGTGATTGATTCAGTGATTGGTTGGCACAGCTGCTTGAGAGATTATTCCTTGTTGCAGGCTATGAATGAATGTGGCATAAGGGGCCCCAAGAATGCATGGTTTTACAAGTACCTAGAAAACAGAATACGAGTATGCGTCCGTGGGACAGAAAGTGTGCAGGGCGACATTAAATTCGGAGTTCCGACCGGTTCAGTATATGGCCCATTAGGATACCTAATGCACGTCAATAGCATGTCTAATGTATTAAAATAATGTAGGGCATTTATGTACGCTGATGATACTTGCCTGGTTTATAGTCATACTAATATCAATCTCATACAGCAAGCTATGCAAAACGATTTTGACAAGGTGGTTCAGTGGGCACATGATAACGGCATTATAATAAACATAAGTAAAACTAAGTGCATGCTTATTCACTCGCCTTATCTTAAAAATAAAAATAGTTTGTTAGTGCAAATAAACGGTCATTCGTATAATGTCTGCATAGCAACAAGCAACTTTGTCAGTGTTTATGTTTAGAAACAGTTGCCTCTTATAAATACCTAGGACTAGTGATAGATAACACATTCACATGGAATCAGCATGTTAACACCGTCTGTAATAGGCTACGCTCTATTTTGGGTAAACTGAAAAATCTCAGATATGTTGTTAGCAGGAAAAATGGAAGGCTTGGGTGGATATGGTCTTACATTCCTTACACACTTAAAGAAGATTAAGATCTTGCAGGTAAGGTTACTAAAACTTCTTGTAGATAAAAAAAAACTTAGAAGAACTTAAATAAAAATTACGAAGAATTGTTCAAAATTTGTAAAGTACTGCCGATCCATCTTAATAATGATAAGGAACAGACCTTTAAAAATGCGCGCATTTTGTTTGAATGTATGATTGTAAACAACAATAACTTTAATTTGGGAGTGAATGTGCGTACTCCGGTTATTACCTCGTTGTGCAGACCAGTTTCGACGTTGACCGCCCCTCACACCCGCAAATAAAAGAGAAAGCCGGGTTTTTTCACTCGTTTGCCCTTTGCAACTTTGCGATCACCGGAGAGCGAAAATTAAATGAGTTACAGCGGAGGTGGTTCAACACCGGTTTTACGGACCTAAGAAGGAAATGTAACGTAAGGGAAAAGAAAGTACCGTAAGAACTTGTGTGAAATTTTCTTTTTGCGCTGCCCAAAATCTTGGCAAAAGGACATTATTGCATGCTTAAATTCAGCTTAATCTGACTGGACATCGTATCCGTATTGACGGTACTTTCTTTTCCCTTACGTTACATTTCCTTCTTAGGTCCGTAAAACCGGTGTTGAACCACCTCCGCTGTAACTCATTTAATTTTCGCTCTCCGGTGATCGCAAAGTTGCAAAGGGCAAACGAGTGAAAAAACCCGGCTTTCTCTTTTATTTGCGGGTGTGAGGGGCGGTCAACGTCGAAACTGGTCTGCACAACGAGGTAATAACCGGAGTACGCACATTCACTCCCAAATTAAAGTTATTGTTGTTTACAATCATACATTCAAACAAAATGCGCGCATTTTTAAAGGTCTGTTCCTTATCATTATAAAAACATTCAAGTGTAAGCACCATTCGAAGAAACTATGTAGTAAATCAGCCTTTGTTTACAAACATCTAGCAGCCGGCCGTCGCCCGTAGTGATGACGTAATCTGACCTACAATGAACCGATTTTTAAGCGGTATTTCACGTAAGCGGTTTTATATAATTCAAACTTTATTATCTAACATAACATCACGCCTGTAATCCCAGAAAAGTAAGGCAGAGGTGTCCCTATAGAACACCCGAATGTCGCCAGTAACGCTTAAGTCTATTGTTTAATCATGTAATAGGGGGCGAGCCTTTTGCCATCAGCCGGCCGCAAATCCAGACTCGGGGATGCTACTGAGAAATTCTAGATAGAAAAACCCAATAACATTTTGCCCGACCGTAGCTCTTGCGACCACTAGCCCAACGAGGCAGTCGAACTTTATTATTTTATTTAAATGGCTTATTTAAAATAATCAAATCTCTAGAACACACGTCTTGTCGTTCCAAGACACAAGATCAGAAAACATGAGATTAATAAAACAAAAAATCACTCAAAATATTTTCCTACGGCACATTGAAGATAGCAAAAACACAGGGCCAAATGAATAAACATCGAGTTAGTTTTTGAGAGTATGTTAATGATTTTTTGTCAATCAATTTATCATACACTACTATAAAAACAATGCACTCTCACCTCAACACGACTGCCCGAATCCAATCCATGATAAAAGTGACTGCTTCAATCCACTATCTTTACAGCCCGAAACTTTTCGCTGTATCGCTTCCTCTCGTCGCAACGCCACTTACTTCTACCAAGATGTATGGCTCCACCAGAGCACACACATACACCACTTGAATACAGTAACTATTTATCGGGTATCGATTACTTTATCCATATTCTAATTATACGATATTCTAATCGACAATGTTTTGTTTGCGATGCGGTTAACAGATAGGAAACTTGAAATATTTTTGATAAATATGTTTGAAGAGCTGTTTTTGTTTTGAAAAAGTGTTTGTTAATGGAAAATTTTAGATAGGAGTTAGGCACAATAATGTTCATTACAAACATAATAAATGTTTTCAAGTCATGTGTGAAATGATATACCTTCATATTCTTTAATGTATGTACATAGGTACACTATACTAACTAACTGTTAACCTCTATTACCTATTTTTATAATATTATAAATGCGAAAAAAGTTTGTTTGTTACCATTTCACGCCTATACCACTGAACCGATCATCATAAAATTTGCATATACGTGGTCAAGGGTACAGAAAAGGCCATAGGGTACCTTTCATCCAGAAAAAAAGTAGTGTTTCTGAGGGAAATAACAATAATTTTCAACGATTACAATTGCTTAGGAAATTATATTTTTAAACATAAATAAAACATTTTGTGAGTTTATAACCTGGATTAACACGAAAATTTTGATCCGGATATTTTTCGACGTTCACGCGGGTGAGCCATTGGCAAGAGCTAGTTAAAATATAAATCATAATACAGGTAAATGACAAATAGAAATAATAGAAGCAAAAAAAGACACAGAAAATACACTCGCATGAAGCCTAATCGACTCAACCCCCAAGCGCGCATACATGCCCGGTTTTCTCAAATATGGCGTAACTGATATTAAAAAAGCGTATATCATTTTAATACTAAGAACAAACACAATACTAGGAACAAACACAAATTTGTTGTTCCCACTACCAGACTCAAGAAAATAGGCAGCTCGTTTAAATGTCAAAGTATTCGTTTTTATAATAAACTTCCTAGCCACATTCAAGAACTAAGCCTTAATAAATTCAAATCTTTTATAAAGCGGAAATTATACCAGAATGCCTATTATACTGTCAAAGGCTATATTGAGGACAAGAAGGCTTGGGATTGAGCTGCTCCAATAAGTTTACGCAGATATTGTCGATGTTTAATTTGCTGTTACTTTTATTTAAACTTTTATTTTTGATTTTTTAGATAAACAATGACATCTTTATCTTTACTGTTTAAAGTATAAAATTGTTTTAATTTTTGAGAATGTGAGGACTATGTGAGTCATTGTTTTTTTGTTCTTTCAGTTGTTTTAATCACGGTCTGTCTGTTTGAGTACTTAACGCGGCCTACCCAAATGTCCTTTCTTTTGTATTGTTCGTGGAATCGTTGAGCTCCTTAGTTTTGAGTTGAGCTGCACCATGATTGACAAATGCATGCACTGACTGGACAGGTCCACTCAAATCAGTGTGGTTCTTTCCTCAAAAGACCATTTCAGACACCAGTCTACAGAGTCCTCATATGATCTGACCATGTTTATTCTCGGATTTTTACACTTTGACATACTATACAATGACGTGAAAATAAACTTTGTAAAGAATTATAATATTTTAATTATTGTGAATGTGAAGGCAGTGTGGATTTGTTTTTTTTTTTATCTCAATCTATTTTTAATTTTTAAAATTAGTTTTAATCATGGTCTGGCAGTTTGAGCAATTTATGCGGCCTACCCAAATGTCCGTTCTTTGGTAATGTTCGTCGAATCGTTGAGCTCCATATGTGTTGTGTTGAGCTGCATGATTACTGACAAATGCGTGCACTGACTGGACAGGTCCACTCATTCTGTGTGGTTCTTTCCTCAAAAGACCATTTCAGACATCAATCCACATGGTCTTCACATGACCTGACCAAGATTATGTCTGGACTTTAAAAGAGACTGTGACCTCTGAGTTTGTTTTGGCGTTTCTTCTCAGAGTAGTCAGATAGGAAACGCCGATCTCATCTACTTTTAAAATAGTATTGACGTGTAAAAGTGTTTGTAAAAACCTACTTACAGAAATAAAATCATTTATCATTTAAAGCTTAAAAATAAGACCATAATCATGAAAATTGATTCAGTATTTTTTTTAATATTGGGGTCTGAATGAAAGTATAGGAGATATGTCAAATGCCTGCGTTTTGCCTCCTCGCGCCATCGGCGCTGCCTCCCAGACGTGCACGAGGGCTTTTGCCTCCAGATCCCATGGTGGCAATCCGGCAAGGAGGCTCGCCGCCTCACAGGAGACCGTGCGGTATCCCCGGACCAGCCGGACGGCCATGACCCTTTGGGACGTGTTCAACCGGCGGGCTAGTCGACGCCTCAATGAACGCGCCTACACCGGTGCCCCCTAAAGGGCCATTGACCGCACGACTCCCGCGTAGAGCCTCCGGCAGGTGGCATTTGGACCCCCTAGATTGGGCAGGAGCCGCCTCAAGGCAGCCCCAGCCCGCTCCAGTCTGGGAGCCAAATGTCGGAAATGATCCACGAAGTTCCACCGGCTGTCGAGGACGAGTCCCAGGTACTTCATCGTCGACTCGACGCCGATATGAACCCCTCCCGCCGTTATCTGGGTAGGTATTTGACCTGGGGCGCCCACTCGATTTCGGCTCCTTGTAGTTTCAAGGCTGGCGGGAGAGGCGCGGACCCAGTGACCATCGCCTGCGTCTTACCTACGTCCACGGACGTCTGCCACTTTGACAGCCACTCCGGAAAAAAGGAACCAGTTGGGAGATAGACGTTATATGTCCTCTTCGTCCGTTTTCTTACTTGAGATTGTACGAGTCTGTAACTAGTAACCGCAAAGTTAAAGTGGGCAATTTTGCTTATACATAATTTAGCATTTGCAAAACCATTACAAAACCATTAGCATTTGCAAGTAAAAAGCTAAAGGAAACACGAATGAAATACCCGATTTTAGAGAAAGAGGCATATGCCATAATATTTGGAATCAACAATTTTTATGACTATTTATTTGGAACAAAATTTATTTTACAAACAGATAATGAAGCATTATTATATAAGGAATACCAAAAATGGCAGCAAAACGGTTGCAGTATTGGTTAATATTTTTGAGTGGTTTTGATTACGAAATTCAACATATTAAATCCAAAAACAATCCAGCAGATTACCTGTCACGCGTAGTAACCAGTGAAAAATGTGAAGATAATAAATATAAAAATTCTGAATGATTAAATAAAACATATGAAAAGATTACAGTTAATTTAATAAATAAATCAAACTGAAATGCATTTAGAATTGAATTGGAAAACTATACAAAATTAAACAAAGAGGGATAATAGTATATTTGCTGTCATTGCAAAGAGTTCCGACAAATGTCTACCCGAGCCGAGGCGCAGCCGAAGGCGAGGGTTGACAGTCGGAACAAGTTGCAATGACGGTTCCGCAGGTGTACTGAACGACTATTTTTAATACAGTTGCGAAAAAATGAAGCAATTTAATAAAATTATAAAAACACAATAAACTCAACTAACTAATCATTTATTTCTTATAAAAGTTATAGTACACATATACATTGAAATTGGTACAGTTTTTTATACTAACTGGGGAAGTTTTAGGTTGCATGTTTACTGTTTGAGACAAACTATAATTAATTTCTTATGATTGTTCATATATATTTGGCATACAATGGCGTTTGCTAATTGATGGAATTGGATCTGATGAATTATCAACGAAGGTAGATGGACGAACGTTCTCTTCAACATGTGAAGGAGACGGACTGGACCTTAAATTAATGGATTGTGTAATTTTTTTCCCAGTTTCTAGTTTGTTGTTTAATGAATTACCAATTTAGCTTTCAGCAACTTTGTCTGATTACCAACCTCCTAGTCGCTTAAGGACGCCAATTGGCTCCTGAATCTGCCAATAATGTAGCTGTGGTCCTCCTGAAGCTGTGCCCAGTATAATACTCAGCATCAGGCAGACCAAGAAACGTAGCTATTTCTTTTGGCAGTTTATCCCGATTGCTTGAGCTGTACACTTCCCTTTTTGGTAATTTTGAAAAAAAACGGTCGTTTTTCCTTTTTGGGACCGCTGATTCATATATTTTTGCACTATTCTAAGAAAATCTCCTTCAACAACAAAGCTTCTCGGTATCTTATTTTTTGTGTTCGGAATCTTGATTAGTAGCATTTTTCCATGGGCTTCAATATCTTTTAAAGTAATATTGGCTAACTCCTCTCTGCGGCAAGCTCCAACAACGCCAAAAATCAGAGCAACCAACAAAAAAAGGGATTTGATTAATATTTTATTAAATAATGTATTGACTGTATTTTGCGATTTTGTAAACTGTATACTAAAGAAAAATATAAGTACTTATTAATAAATTACCTCTATGGCTAAATAACGATCATCGGGAGCTTCGTTCAAAAACCTTTCCACTTCACTGGATGTTAAAATTTTCGACTTTTTACTTGTAAAACCGTCTGATTGTCGTTTTAAGAAAGCATTTAATTTTGGGTATTCACTTATATCCACGTTGTTCCTTATTTTCAGCATACTTTTTTATCATCGAAAACCTCGACCATAACGTATACGGTTTTAATTTTGCTGAGAGTTCGGAGAAGTATGCCAACATAACATTTTCTGAAAAACTATTTGTTTTTTTTCTCTTCTCTCCACGCAATAAATTCGTCGTATGTAGATCTGTTACGACTTTTTGACTTTTCCGGTAAAATGTTCTCCGAAGCATTCTGTGCAATTATACTGAGTTCCGGTGGTGTTAATTCAAAAAACATAGGGTAGGCTCATTTTGTGAAACAAACAACTAAACTCGCAAAGAAAATATCTGGAAAATGGCGCCAACCGTAGAATATAAGCAGAGTTTTTTTTTTCTTCAACCATTTTGGTAGGCAAAGGGAACTATGCCCATACAGCTTAGTCTTCAGTAGATTTTTTTTATTGATATGAAATGAAAATGAAATTTATTGAGATGAAATGAAATGAAACCTAACCCATTCAATTAGATCATTAAATCTGATAATGAAATAAATTAGTAGCTTCTTTTTAGAAATATACGTTTTTGCATGAGTCACAAAAACTCTTTAGTAAAAACTTCATGGTTGGTTTTTCTTTTTAATAGACATTATTTTGACAGTTGGGAAAGGGAACGCACGAGTTCGGGAAAGGTAAAAAAAGCACTAGTATGTAATAGCCCCCATCCCGAACGCTATACGTCCCTGCAATACACCACTTTTTGAGCAACTGTATTAAAAGTAATTAACGACATCCTGAGATATTGTAGAGATGGCTGGCCACAAAAAAAATGATCAAGGCGAAGAATATGAACCATATTTCACTCGAAAAAATTAAATAACAATTCAAAAGGAATGTTTGTTAGGGCGTACAGGGAAGTAATTCCGAAAAAAATAAGGGACGAGTCATTTGGGCATTACGCGAATGAAATAAATATCTAGGTCATATTTTTGGTGGCCAGACATGGATAAGGAAATTGAAAATATAACAAAAAATTGTGTAGTATGTTTACAGAATCATAGGAACCCAGAAAAAACTAAATTAACTGTTTGGCCTAACCCTCTTACGGTCTGGCACAGATTACATGCAGATTTTTTGAGACCACTGTATTCAAAAATGTATTTAGTAATTATTGATGCATATTCCAAAAGCCCAGATTGATGTATATTCAAGAAGCATGTGTTATGAATAATATAACGGCCCAGAAAACAATACAAGTATTTAAAAGTATATTTGTGACGTATGGGTACCTATTACACTTAGTTAGAGAAAATGGTCCCACATGGACTAGTGAAGAATTCAGGCTTTTTTGTAAAATACTCCCGCGTAAATCAAAGCTTCACCCCACCATACTATCCACCCACCAATCCGCTGGCCACAGAGTACTTTTATATTGCCGCTGGCTGAGCGGTTTGTGTCATCTTTCAAGTCACGTGTGGTAAAAATAGTAGAGAGCGGTCATAGAGCAGCTAATATTCTTGTATGTTAATTCTTTAGGATCATAGAAGTACAGTGCATAAAACAACAGGGCAGAGCCCGGCGAAATTAATGTTAAATAGAGAGTTCAGAAGTCGATTTACTACACTACTACGACCAATACCAATCAACAATAAAATAGATTTTGAATAAATAAATAAACAATTTATGCAGTAAAAACGGTAATGAAATAAAAAAAGGTAATGGTGAAAGATCAAAGAAAAAACATAAAGAAATGGTCACTTGGTAAAATTATTGAAATCTTAGTACCTGTTACTTATACTGTTGAGGTGGATGGTCTTAAGTGGAAACGACATGTATACCAGATATTAGATTGTGGACAACAATTATAATTGTAAACAAAAAGTAGGGAAGAGTGTCAGGGCATTGGAAAATGTGCCCATCTCTAGTAAGCAAACAAACTGGGGCAGCACTAGCGCCGCCATGTTAAGAAAAAGGTTAGATTTTAAGATTGCGATTTTGTATGCTCGTTGTTAGAAAATAAAGTTTATTTTATCAGTGGTATTAATTAATTACCTTGATAAATGATATAATATTTTGGCGACGAAACTGGCGAAATGTGGGTGTCCTATACTTACTTCTGGGATTACAGGCGTGATGTTATGTGCTATGTTTAACGACCTTTAAATTATTAACAGTTAGAATTCCTAAACACAAAAAAGCTCATTAGCACGTAACGTATTTATTTTTGTTGTCAAAATACGCATTACAACGTCCCCTACTTGCACCACCCTGCAAGGGTATAAAACGGGCGACCCGTGTCAAATGTGAGTTCCGCCCGATCATGACACATGCCAGTGCAGTCTTTGCACACGCCAAGCCCCATCGCTTCAATAGAATGCAGACCCTCCAGAGAATGCAGAGGCTCCCCCTGGTACGTTCGCAACGAGATCCTTCACGTTGACCTCAAGATTCCCACTATCCGCCAGTTCATGAAACGCATTTCAAAGCGTTTCTTCGAGACCGCCGCGAATCACCGCAACCCTCTGGTTGTCAAGGCCGCTAGCTATATTCCCTCCTCCATTAGTCATGTCCGCCGTCCCAAGCATGTCCTCACCGATCCCGATGACCACATAACTCTCATTCAGCAGAGCAGTAGGGCCACCAGTACAGTGCACAAACACAGACCGACATTCCGACCTCGCCGCCGAGGTTCCTCGCGAAGATCCCGACGTAACTGTCCCCCCCGACCCTTGCTCGACGAAGTGCCAGCCCGCGCCGTAGCTGAGCCTGTAGCTTTAAATTCCCCAGATAATAATAATATAATCCAGATCCAGCCTGTCCCATCTTGCTGTCCTCCCGTCAGCGACGCCCTAAGCCGAGGTCCGTACCCCACAGGGGGTGCTCTTAGCGAGCGTTCGCTTGGTAATGTAAGTAGTTTTACGCCCCTGGCTGGAGGCTTTGAGTCCGCTTAAGGCAGCCACAGGATAGTCCGGTTAAGTAGTCACGACCTCTCAAGGTCAACTACGAGATGCCATACAACAACAAAAAAAAAACAAATGTGAGTTCATAAACCGACAGTCCGACCTCGCCGCCGAGGTCGCTCGCGAAGACCCTGACTTAACTGTCCCCCCCGACCCTTGCTCGACAAAGTGCCAGCCCGTGCCGTAGCTGAGCTTGTAGCTTTAAATTTCCCCGATTTATCTATCCCCCTCCAGCGACGCCCTAAGCCGAGGTCCGTACCCCACTGGGGGTGCCCTTAGCGAGCAGTCGCTTAGTAATGTAAGTTTTTCGCCCCGGGCCCGAGGCTTTGAGTTCGCTTAAGGCATAAAGGGCGTGACAGCTCACAAATGCAATATTGGATTAATTGTACACACAAATGATAAACTAGGACCATCGAAGTAAAATAAATTAACAGAACAATCAGTATAACAATAACAAAACCATAGACAGCAAGACGACCAGTCACCACCAGCAGCACACGTTCACGAGCATAACGCAAAGATGATTTCTAGTTATAATTTGTAAAGACGTATACCATATAATTAAATGTGATTTTATTTATTTTAGTTTAATTCGATTTTTTTATGATAACAATACTTAATTCTTATTTACTTTATTTATTATGAATGCTACTCATATTGTATTAAATTGTTGTGCCCGACAGGGTCCATGTGAACTGTATAACTATAATAAGACCTTGTAAACATATGTGATAAGCAATACAGATTTGAATTTGAACGTGAGTTCAGCCATTACCCCCTCGCCATAATTGAGGGAAGGAGGCAACCCGAACTCCGACGTTACCGCAAGCAGTGACATCTAAGGGAGCATGACGAACTTGCTGCCGGTTGCTCAGGCAAGAATAATTTATGATCAATTGTCGAGGTCGCTAGCTAACCACATATTGCAAAACAACTCATTTAAACATTGTAACGAGTAGATTATGTCAATAATAAATGAAGATAACTAAAAATAATTGACTCAGATAGTCAAATGAAAAAAACAAATATACGAACTCATATACTCTGACAGTAGGTAAGCTAATTCTGGAAAAAGAACATAAAGATTGGCTTGAGTTAATCACAGCGACCAACTATTCTTATCGTTCAAGTAGTCGTTATTTTCTTATTCTGATTGGCCGCTGGAGGTAGCTCGACCCTGCGCACCAGGAATGTGCATTGCGTAGTAGAATATAAACAATCGACTTGCGACTCGGCGAACATCCCTGATGCGCTGTAAAATTTGGGCAGCATCTGAACGTATTACTATATTGCACACGAAGGGCGTTGTATTCTCGCCGGCGATCTCGCGCGTCCGGCCCTGGTCCAGGCCGCTCCGCCCTGAGCGGGAGAACTCATTTGATGATTTCCAACCCTAAAAAAAGGTCGTCGTATAGTCTGTGTGAGACCCACAGGCTGCTCGTGAATTTAGATGTACAACATGCTCTGAGCAAAGACGCTGTTAATCGAGCACAAATCCAGGCTCCGTGCTGGTAGAGCCTCGGAACATCGGAATCGAACCCAAGACATGAACCTGTCCAATCTTATAAACTGTTGATCTTCAAATTTACGTATTAAATTCTATCTGAAACCATTGAATAATAATTTACTTCTAAAACCCAGTACACACGAATTAATATAACTTATAAATGAATCAGCGTAAAATTAATTTTTCCTTCATGACCGGTTAGACACAGTCGCAAAACAAGGAAAAATAAACAAGTTGTTTTGTCATTAGGTATAGACGGTCCACTGAGAACGCCAGCATCCATGTTTTTGCTTAAATTGTGCGAAAATCATGCAAAATAACAACATTTCTGTGGTTAGTGATGAAAACACTCGTTTTTCGGGTAAGTCTGTGATAGCTTCTTCATGAAAACACAAATTTCAAACCAGGATACCAAATCCATGTTTGAAATTTGTGTTTTTATAGTAGTTATGGTTAAATAATTAAAAAGAGCTAAGTATTGAAGTGTGCAGTGTCTAGTATGTGTAGTGAAATTTAATAGAAATCTTGCGTTTTATATGAACGAAACGCTTCGTCAAAAGTGTAGGTATCATCATAATAATTGCCTATTTATTTTTAATTTGTGGATACTTATGTAAGTGGTGACTCCTGTACTCCATTGCTGCGTTACCTATTGTCAACACGTGACGGCATAATTATGTGCATCATGTATAAGTAAATAAACGAAGTCACTTTTCGTGTCTGCCTGTTTGACTGCGTAGATCTTGTAAACTACACAATGGATTTAGATGCGGGTTTCACCATCATTTAGTAAATTTATGCCGAAAGGTTTGTTTAAAAATACATTAATATTAAACTTAATTAAAATGAAGAAATTTCGATGTTGGTGTTATGCGTTTGTCTGTGTATATATTATGTGTTAGTGTATGAAGCAGCGTGGAGCCTGGTTTGTGCCAGCTTTAATAGCAATAAATAAGCTTGCCTCCCTTAACGTGAAACTTAAACATGTATGGATGTACTGTATGATACTTACACATAGTAATAGGTTAATGCAACTAGCGCCTATTTATAAATTATGAATAATAATAATACCTGCCTTTAATGACCTACTGCAAGACAAAAGGCCTCTTTTCACACAGAGAAGGCATGAGCATTGATCACCAGTTAACCACGCTGCGCTGGTTTAAAGCTGGTTGGGGATTTCAGACTTATATTAATTATAAGTCCAGCATTCCTTACGATATTTTCCGTCACCGATGTCATCGATGTCCAAAATAAACTAAGAAAGTACTTAATTATGAATTGAAAAGTCACATTTAAGGATTACACAGGTTGTGGTTTCAAATCCGGGCAAATACTAATGTGATGGCCCACTGACCATCACGACCATTAATATATAATATATTTAAAAATTAACAAAACAAGTTCAACAAAGTGAACGAGTTAACTTTAATCATTTTAGTTGCGTCACGAAGTACCGCAAGTCCATTAATAGGTCACGATATTATCGCACCATTTCGTAACAGGCTCTACTCAGAAAGTATTGCGAAAAAGTTCTTATGTATAAGAGACTGGCTAGTTTTACTCTATATTGAAAATATGATTATTTGTAAGTAAAAATAGGTACTTTCCAATTTCAAAATTTCCCTCCACATTGTTTGCGAGCTTTTTTCCCCTTCAAGACTCATTCGAGATAATACTGCGCCTAATCCCGTTGGTGACGCGTCTACAGTTAATGTTAACTTTGCGTTCGGGTCGAAATGCGCTAATGTGTTATCGGATGCTAAAATGTTTTTTATTCGAATAAACGCGTCATCGTGATTGCGAGTCCATTCCCACTTTGTGTTTTTGTTTATTATAATAATGGGCTTAGTATGGATGACGGGTCCGGCAAGAAGTTCCGGTAATAATTAGTTAGACCTAGAAACGACTGCAACTGTGACACGATATTTGGCTTATGAGCTTGTAAAAAGCTTTGACTCTAAACGACTTGCGACGCGACATTATTAAGCATTATATTTTAAACGGGCCAGCCAGAAAAGTTAATGACGCAGGCTTAAAACTTGTTTACAATTGTCGTACACAGCTATCTTATGAAAAGGATATCTTGATGCGTGGACATAAAGTCGTTATTCCATCAAATTTGCAAGAAAAAGTAGGTTGTATGTAGGAAATTACATAGTTTGCATTTCGGAATAATGAAGATGAAGGCAGAGGCTCGCAAGCGGCTGTGGTTCCCTGGAGTAGACGCGGCGCTGCCTCTGGAGCGAGTAGCGGGTGCTTGTGGTGTGTGGTATGCGCTGCGCCCTGCGCTCCCGCATGCCCCTCTCGCGCCTTGGCCGCCGCACCCTTTTTACCGAATTCACATAGATTTCTTGGGCACGTTCCATGATTACATGTTTTAAATTACTGTAGATGCGTGTAGCAAATGGGTGAATATTATGACATGTCCTCAACTTATAATATAAAGGCCGTTTTAAGTAAATTAACTACCTATACAAATTAATATAAAAAATACTCAGGCGTCGAAGTACTCGTCCGCATCGCTGTCATCTGGAAAAGTGCCCAGAAGACTGGCAGCATTGCCACGCTGAATGGCAAAGCTAATTCTTTGTCCAAAGAACAACCCAGCCCTCTGGTCACGTGAAGTGTCGACTAGTCGGTGAGAAATTTGTTTAAAAATAAATTAGAAGATTTTTCACCACACTACCTATTATTTGCAATTTTTACCCATCGATTTCCGAGGGTAAAAGCCTTTTTTGTTATCTAGAGTGTAAAAGTGTTTTATAATGGGGAAGGTCGGGCAAAGCTAATTGTAGATGACGTGACCATAGCTAGGTCCCTACGGTCTTCAATAAATTTGACATTTCGTTCATTCATTCCATTTTGTGTTCATTCATGAGTTTGATTTTATTTCACTATTTCGTTATTTTCGGTGATTTCAGTATTATAAATCAAGTACTCGACATGGAACGTGTCAGAATTTTAAACCTTGAAACCTCCTCGTAATCACTTTCTCCAAAATGTTTCCGACTCAAACTCGAACTCAATAAAATCTCTATGAATAGCTTTAAACCACAATCTTCTAATTTTAGGTTCTTTGGGCAATGGTGCAATCCAATTTCGGAGTATCTAGGAACACAATAACGCGTCAATTTTCTCTAAAATAAAATAAAACCACATCACGCCTTGTATTATTAGCTTGTGTTGGGAACTAGCTACGACAGCGCCATTTTGACAGTTGACTTCCCCATTCGAAGGCTTCCGATTCAATATTTACTCAAAGTTTTAAATAAAACCAAAGAGTTAGGAACAAAAACGTTTTTAAGACAAAAGTTAGGAACGTTCAAAACCTGTCAACCGAAAATACCTGGTTATTCAGAACCGATTTTTTTTAATTTTTTTTAATAAACAGATTCTATACGTACTTTACTGATTTTCTTTCTTTTTTGCAAGTTCCTCGTAGTGTGGTGAAAATTGTTGTGTTTCACTTATGGGTAAAAGTTTTTAGCGTTTCGTGATTTAAAACCTTCACGACGCACTATGTGGAGATTGAGTCGGTTTCGGGTCATAAATCCATAACTTCCATGTTTTCATAGATTTGCTGCAGATTTTTTTTTGTGTATTCTTGAATAAATGTACTTTTAAATAATATACAATTAATGGATATAATCATATGTTTATTGTCTAAAAAAAATAGTAAACTTAAAATGTTGAAAAATGTTCAGAAATTTATGACTATATTTAAATAATATGACCTTAAATGCTATAATAAACACAAATTAAACTCTTAAAATGATTTCTGCTATTATTATGTACCAGTACTTTTAACTAAAAAAAAAACACTGTATTATTCAACTAACTCTAAAGCTTCATCTATAAGTTCCATAGACTTTTTACTAGATGGTTTTCTTAAACTTGTTATGTAAGGGTCCGAAGTATACAAAAGTGTATGTAGAACATCTTCATTAGTAGCTATTCTAGAGCATTTCCTAGCATGATGAAGTCTGAATCGTTTATAGTCTTTGTTCCTTGATTCCTGCGCATCTTCGGAAAGTTGTCCTACGGGGTAACACTGAATAATGCCGAATGACGCTTTCACCGTGAATTAGGACTTTATGGACAGATGATGGCATATAATACCACATATATTTATTAACATATCTTTGTGCTGTATCCAAAGCATACTGACCGAATTTTGTAGCGTTAATAACTTTTCCACTTGACATAACATGAAGTAAAACATAAAATCGTTTAATCAATTCCTCGTCCACACCAGTAATTTCTGCACTGCACTGATAATTTTGAAAAAATCTTCTAGCTGTATTACCGTTATTGCTGTTACCAGTACCTTGTTTAGGTTTATCTATATTTAAACCAAGTTCTTCTCTGAACCTTCTTTGTACATATGCCTTCTTTTGATTTTTCAAATCTTTGTTTTCGTTTGTTGTAGCAGACCATTTTTCGAAGCCTAGATTATAGGATACATGTAAAATTAACTCCAGAAATCGAATCCAGCAATGCAATGTCGATAACCCAAATTGATAAGCATTTTCATCAACGGGTTTATTTTGCACTTTTTCTAAATTATTCATCTCTGTTGGTCTTGCACCACAAATAGTGCACACAGCACCTGATGAAGTTTCTGACAAAACTTGAGCCACTTTCCCGTCAACCATGGTTAAAAATAATGTATGTTTAATTTCGATACCTTCTCCATTTATATTGACTGAAGTTGGTGTAAGAGCGTCCTTTTGAGCTTCAATTTCATTAACTACACTTCTTGTCTTTTCAGGTGTCTCCTTTGAAAACTCTATTAAAATGGGCCTACAAAATCTTACTGATGATGGAACAGGGTTTTCCCACACAGTTTCATTTGTATTAATATTTATAAGTTTCAGAGGCACTAATGAAGCTATAAATAAATTAGTGTCAGAAATTAACTCACTTTTTTCAACTAAGACTTGCTTGTATTCACTTTGTCCGCTTGAACCATCACAGCCCCATTTAGAATAAAGCATTAAATTTGTTTTGCCAACTTTGTATACACCATCAATTTGTAAAATTCTTGCAATAGTGTGATCCAGCAGATCTTGAAGTTTCACCTTTGCTTTAATATTATTAATTTCTACGCTTGATCTTGGTGGGTAGCACTTTCCTTTAGCTTCCTGAATTGATTTGTATGATGGAAATAATAAGCAATTCTTCGCGATTAAGTAACTCTTCATGTTTTCATACTGTGCCATATTAAGGTCCAACTCGATGAAAATACTGAGAGCTTCGTCTTTAGAGTACGCTGTTAAATGTACCGGTTCGTTTAGGAGATTTTGACGTATATCACTTTTTTTTTTCCATGGGCAATACTCGTAAAATTTCGACAATGAATGCTTCTTCGGTTTCCCCTTGAGATCTCAATCCCTGAAGATATGAATTCAGTATAAAATCAAGGCCACATGTTTCAAGCAACTCCTTGTTTTTTCGTCTTTGTGTTCTATCGGAACTGTCTTCGTAGGTTTTCGAAGGGCGTCCTCGCTTTCCTGTCGATGTCGAAGGTTCGGATTACAAGTAGGTTCTTCCAGATTCACAGTCAATATGACGTCCAACCAAACGCTATTCTTGTGTAAAAATATTTGCTTATTTCTGCCAGATTTTGTGTAACGTTGACGAAAGTTTGTAATAAGATTTTTTTGCACACTTGCTACAATCTTAGCGATATTTGCCTCGGAAAAGTTGGGAAAATTATTCCGTATATAACTTGTTAAAGCAACAACATAATTCCCGTCACTTTCAATTAAAACAAGACATAAGTCACGTCTGGTACAGTTGAATTCACTCATTGTTGCGAGAAGGTAGATGGTTAGGTTACTACACTTTAAGTAACGACAATGACGAACGAAAAACAGTATGTAATTATTGAGTATTCAGAATCCCTATTTTATATAAAAATATTGATTTGAAACGTGTGCAAAATTGTGGTAGAAAGAACGAATTATCATTGTGTGGTTATGCGGTTTACGATATGTATAATTGATTGAAAAAATGGTGGGAAACACTCGATACATTATCTTAACGTAAACCGCAATTAATAAAATGTCACAAATAAGACCTATAATAAGCAAGTAGTCAAATAGCATCACCTACGTATTTGTAGGATTTTTTTCTCTTTTATGCTATAATAGATTAACATATGTTGTGCAACGAAATTGCAACTTTTCTTTTCTTATTTTATTATAATATTAAATTTCCTATCAAATAACATAATTTCCAGACCTTCGGCAAATTTCGGCAACTGTCAAAACTCTAATTGAAAGTTTCAGGTACGCAAAAATGATATGTCACGAGATAAATATTTCTAATAAATATATTTACACATATATAGCATTTTTATGCATATCAGTCAAAAGTACATAGTATAAGCTTTCTTTAATGGTATAATACTTGTATAGTTTTCATTGCTAGGTGGCTAGAAAATAATCTTGAAAAAAATACAAATTCAGATCGTTTTGTGATAGTTTAGGAATGATCGTGTTTAGATCTTTTTTATAAACCAGTACCGACCACATACATAATTTATGTATAATATAGTAGATTAACTTCTTAGCTACAGTTTGAGGTATAATACGAGTACCTGCGCCGATTTTTACAAAATGTATTTATGGCCAGGCCCTCTTAGGCACCTCCACATAGTGCGACGCTCAGGTTTCAATCAAAACACTCACGGCAAAAAACACTTTTACCCATATGTAAAACAAATAACTATTATGTCATGGTTTGGGGTTCCACACACGTTGGTGAGAAACAATGGTACATCTTTTACTTCCTTGGAATTTAGAGATTTCTGTAAACTTAACGGAATCGAGCATGTCCTATCTCCTGTATATCACCGAGCCAGTAATGGTCAAGCCGCGAGTTTTGTGAATATTGCAAAAAAGGGGCTAAGACTATAATTTTCGAGGGTTGTATTAAAAAATCAATACAAACAAAGATAGCAAAATATTTAATAGATTACAGGAACTCTTAAAATAGCACCACAGATAAACCTCCCGCGAAGGGCGTGCTTTGCGCTCGCGGCTGGATCTGTTGAATCCGACCGCGCCGTCACCTTCGTCCACAGACCTAACTCAGACCGTCGCACGCAGAACAAACTTCAAAGAAAACGATTGGGTATGGACAACAAAAAATACAAGTAGTAAAATACAGTTGGAAACAAGGATTAATAAGAAAAAGAAGGGAAAAATAATGTACGTAACGTTTAAAGCAGTGTGCAACAGGCTAGCGAGTTTGATTGACAAGTGTCACCTTCCTTCCGCATAAATACTTTCTTAGAAAACACTTTCGTATATTTTAAAATTATTGTTCTTATTGCGAACTGTCCTGTGTTGAGTTAGATAAGTATATTGTAGTGTGCGTGTTCAGACCCCCTAATTATCAGACCTTTTCTTTATTTGAGTCAATAATGGAAGATGTTCTAGCGAAACTTGCATCCAGTCCAGTTTGGCGCCCAAAAATGTAACGAAACGTTTAGCCGGCTGTCCAAACAAGTAGTATACATTTAATAATAAACTAAGATAGAAATTAAAATTAAAATTAACTGATGAGATGACGAGAGGCAGCTCGCGTTGGTCGCTCCTCCGGCCCGCAGTCTGTCGCGTGGGAGCTCTCGGTCGCAAAGCAGCTCACGTCGGCCGCTTCACCGGCCCGTAGCCCGTCGCGAGGGAGCTCACGATCGCTAAACAGCTCGCGGTCGCGAAGCAGGTCAGATCGGCCGCTCCACCGGCCCGCAGCCCGTCGCGAAGCAGCTCGCGTCGGCCGCTCCTCCGGCCCGCAGCTCGTTACGAACCAGCTTGCGTCAGCCGCTCCACCGGCCTGCAGCCTATCGCGAACGATATTGCGTCAGCCGCTCCACCACAGCACCGGCCCGCAGTCGATCGCGAGGGAGCTCGCATAGGTTGTGGATCGTCGCGGAGAAACCCGCGAAGTTCTCAATCCTTCACGCACACAAAATCAAGGTTCAAGGATGAATGAATAAACTCAGTTTTTTTTTTTAATTTAGTAGATCTATTAAAATTAGTACATAACTTAGAAAAACGATCACATCAATATTAAAAATATAGGTCAGTGAAGAGGAAGTACGAAAGGAAAGAAGTCAAAAGAGCGAGCCAATAGGGCGAGTCAAAAGAAGGAGTCAAAAAGAACCTGACTTTTTAGTTTTTCAAATATAAATCCAAATACTTCATTTTTTGTTATCGGCCAGAAACAATACAATTGGCTTACAGTGAGAACTTGGCTTTACGCTATTTTGTACAATACCTTTACAATAAAAAGCTGGCCTGTTAACTATATAGCACAGAAAAAGTAAATCTGACAGATGACAATGTAAGATTAAAAATGTCAAAGTATAAAAACATTCAATAAAAGGTATGTTAAAAAACAAATAACAAGAGATCAAATGAAATTAGATATTTGGATGTGAAAACAGACAGAGGCAACTAAAGGTGTGCTTTTCAGCAGTACAATGATCATCAGTTAAATAAATGAAAGTTAAATGAGTGTCATACAATTTTCATAAAGATTTTGCTACTGAATCAGAGAAAGAATTGCTTTGCACAACAGCTCCCTAAGTGTTAAATAGATAAATAGAATAAAAGATGTGATTTTGGTGTAACAAAATATCACATTTCCCCAAAAACCCCGGATTTTTTTTTAACATACAATCCCTTTCATTCTTTCAGCAAACTCTCTCATCCAATCATACGTAGGGGATATAGTTCACAACCTCTTACGCCCCCTTAGTCTAACCCCCTTAGAACCTCTTAAGTCTAACGCTCTTAAATCCTCTTAGGCTAACCCTCTCCAACCCTCTTAGTACATCTTAGACTCTCTTAGTATAACCCTCTCAAACCCTCTTAGTACCTCTAAGACCCTCTTAGTATAACCCGCACTTAACCTAATAGGCTAACTTTGTAATACCATTATTATTTATTTTATTCTTATGATTTTAAATAGGTTATTTAGCCATACTCTTTCGAGCGGTTGGAAACTCTATAAAAAGCCCCTAATGCCATGTAATTTTTATTTTTCTTAAACTTGGTTTTTCTTAAACTCGAGTTTCTCTTCAACTTTTAGGGCTGATTTCACCAATGATATTGAACGCAATCAATACATAAACTAGGTTAAAGAGCTGTCGGTGTCAATATTTTCTAAGGAATATTCACACTGACATCTCTTGAACGATGTTTAGAGGTGCTGAACGCGTTCAGTAACATTGGTGAAATCGGCACTTAACACCGAGTATTTTCTAAAACTTGGTTTTCTTAAGCTCTAAACCTCTAATGTCTTGCACATATTGTAAAAAAAAAGGGTTTTCAAACCGGTGCAGATTACGAAACCTAAATAATAAAATAAGCCTTAGTAATTTTAATTAAATATTTCCTTGTGGAGTATGCGTCACATTTAATATTATGGAAAATAATTCAAATAGCAGTAGATTTATTTAATGTGTTTACAGAAGCGACTAGAGTAACTCCAACTTCTGCTACTTGTGTTGATTGAATGTCTTCTGCGATTTTGATTATTTAGAGAAAGCCATCGTAAATTATCTACCGTCTGATCATAGTGGACAAAGGATAACTTTAGGTTTAAAACACCTTTACAAAAAGTGCAAATACAATTTAGAACAATAACGACAGACAAATTGAATAGGTTCAATGTTCTGGGCCATTATATAGACGATGCAAATAAATTGTATGAGAATTTATTTTCATTTGTGCACACTGAATCTGAAGAAAACTTTTGAAAAGAAAACAAAAAATCTTTGCCCTAATTTTATATTTAGTGACTGGGCAACTAGAGGTAATAGGATAAATAGGCTGTTCGAGCTGTATGGCATTAAGCCTTAAATTGACACTGAAACTTACAATAAGTATGTTGCTACATATCAAAAAAAAAATATACCTGCAAGATAGCTAAAGCCCTTACATTAGCAACAAAAGCAAATCCGCAGAAAATAAAATAAAAACAGTATAATTAACGTCACTAGTAGGAAAAAATACGAAACACTGACTATACATTGGAGACTTCACGTGATGCCATAAGCTCTAACTTAGAAGTAGCTCAAGAATTTGTAAATTTCATTACAACGAGTAATATACTATCTAAAAATACGGAAGCTTTAAATTCCTCACCCAAAGTCTCAATTGATTTATTAAGAGCGAACGTTCCAGGCTGCCCGGTTGAATTTCAATTTAAATATAAACCCTAATATAGTAAAAAAATATATAAATCCTTTTTTTTTTACTAGCATATACTGTCCCAGTCCTGGGCAAAGGCCTCTCTCCACTCCTTCCATCTTTCGCGAGCCCGCGCGTCCACTTTCCAGTTCTTACGGAACCTGTCTAGCTCGTCCCGCCATCTCCTACGTGGTCTGCCGCGACCAGTTCTGTTATTTGGGCCCACATTTTGGTCGGCATTCGGCACAAACATGTCCTGCCCAGTCCCATTTAAGTTGGGCAGCCATTTGAGCCATGTCAGCTATGTTTGTTTTGGAGCGCAGTATTGTTTCGAACACGGTCTGTTCATTTAACGTATAGTATGCTGCGCTCCATTGCTCGTTGGCGGACCTTGAGTTTGGACTTCTGAATGTTAGTCAAAGACCAAGTCTGTGCACCATAGGTTAAGATCTGAAGAATACACATGTCCATGAGCTTGCGTTTTAGTGTCAAAGGCAACTCACCCTTGAATACTTCCTTCATGGACCAGTAGCTCCTCCAGGCGTTTTCCGTTCGTCTTGTGATTTCTTTATCTTGTCGCCTGGAAAGAGACTACTTGGCCCAGGTAAAGGTATTCCTGGACATGTTGTATTGTCTCCCCGTCAACTTTTATGTTTCCAGGTGTTTCGTTGCACATTACTTTGGTCTTCGCCATATTCATCTTCAGTCCAACCTCAAGGCTTGCATTACTAAGTTCTTGGAGCATCCGTTCAAGTTCAGTGGCTGAGGATGAAAAGTGAACAATGTCGTCGGCGAAACGTAAATTTGTCAGTCTCGCTTCACCTAAGACAATGCCTCTTTCCTTCCATTCAGCTGCCAACTTCCTGAAGATTTCTTCGAGGGTACTGGTGAACAGTTTAGGAGATAGCTGATCGCCCTGTTTGACTCCTTTTTGTATTTTAAATTTAGGACCCGTGGTTTCAAGTTTTATTGCGGCTGTACTGTTTTTGTAAATTTTGCGCAAAAGTTTTATATAGGTGGCATCAATGTTTTGGTTGCTTAAGGTGTCAAAAATGGATCTGTGTGAAATGCTGTCGAAAGCTTTGGAGTTATCAACAAAGGCGAGGTATAACGGAATGTTATATTATTTATGTTTTTCTATGAGCTGGTTGACTGCGTGCAAATGATCTGTCGTAGAAAGGCCAGGCCGGAAACCTGCTTGCTCAGGAGGTTGATGTTTATCTAGTTCGCCAGATAATCGATTTTCTATTATTTTGATAAATGTTTTGTAGATCATGATATTAAAATATTGAGCCTGTAATGATTAATATATGAATTATCACCCTTTTTGTGGAGCAGATTAATATTAGAGCGACAAAAATCTTTAGGAAAGTTACCAGAGTGCAGAATGCTGTTAAAGAGCCGGGTGATGTATGGAAGGAGAACAGTTTCGCCATTTTTTTGCTAACTAGTATCACACTGTTATGTAGGCATGCATTAAATTTTCATTACAAAGGTATTAGTACTGGAAGGGCACTGCACATGTTTCTTAACAAATTAAAATTATTTTATTAAATAACATGATAAATCATCGTTTTGTATGTGCGTGTTTCTATGGAAAATAAACTTACTTACTTCCTTTCTTCCTAATATACTACTGATTCTAATTATTATTATATATTTTTCATTAGGTACATAATACATACTAAACATTAATCGATAATTTGTTACATTTTATTTAAATAGTCATTATTATCAAATAATAAATTCCAGCCGCTTTCTCTCAACTTCTTGCTTTAATCTCATCAGTTGTTTGCAGTAGAGTTCAGAATCGATGGTCCTGCCTGGTGGTAACCGCTCATAATGAATAATGCCCTTCTAATCCCACCACACACACAGCATAACTTTGGTGCGAGTTAACCCGGGTTTCGCCACAGTCTGTGAAGCCTGACCGGCCTTTGACCACGACCTTTTTCGCACGTTCTTGTCGTACGTGATTCACAATTGTCACCAGTTATCAGCTTCTTCAAAAATGGTTCGGTTTCATTACGTCGTAACAAAGAATCACAAATGAGTACACGGTTCATTAGGTTTCTTTCAGTGAGCTCGTGAGGTACCCAAACATCGAGCTTTTTTGTGTACCCAGTTTTTTTCAAATGCGCCAAAACTGTTTTGTGGTCGAGTCCCAGTTCTTCAGCTACGTCGTAACTACTGATATGCCAATTTTGCTCCACTTTTTCAAAAATGGCATCCATTTTATCCGTAATGGGGCGACCAGAGCGACGTGCATCTTTGACATCAAAATTTCCGGATTGAAAACGCTTAAACCAAAGTGCTACTCTCTACAAGACAAGAAGTGACAATCGCTTTTAAAAGTTTCATATTTCTACAACGACATTGAACAGGACTGACTTAAGCTTGTCGGTAGCTAATGTCTCATACATTTTTGACTTTTCCACCATCATCGTTATCGTTGATAGAATGTCACTTTGTCTAGGCCCTCTGGTGAAGGTCTTGGGAATCCGCTGAATGCGGGAAGGTTACAGCCGGTAATTGTGGTGATGCTCAGAATAGGTCTTTCTCCAGCAGTGGAAGTATTTCCGCTAAATGGTGATTTTAATCATTTGAAACTAGCCCACTACTCAGCCAAAGATGAGGGGTGCAGTGTGCAGCCGCTTTGGCAGCCGTCAGACAGCGGCAATGATATGCAGTGTCCAGCGCTGCTTCGACCCAGGAGTACAAGCCTCTTCGATATGGTGGAGTAAGTACCATTATTTTTCTTGTCACCTCTTGGTCAGCTCGTGACACGCGCAAGTGATACGCGTCTTGCGACAACAACTTTGGAGAAAACAAATTCAAGAAGTTGTTAAGAGCGTGCCACGAGTTATCCGGAGCGATATACGGAAATAGGTGACGCGCGCGCTTTATGCTTGATGCAAGTTTCGTTGCAAGCGGCAAAGATGCCAATCTTATCAGTGCCTTATTTATAAGATTCATGAATTTTCTAAATTAATTGTGACAGTCATACACTTTAATTTGTGCAAATAAATGTTTTGAAGGCTTAGCAAAATTATTTCATAGTGCAGGTGGGGTGGTGATCAAACTAAGTGCTATAAAAAGGGGGAAATGGTGATTAAAAAGGCTTATAAAGGATGAAACGATGGGATTTCATTAAAATTAATAAATCTTCACAGCTACCAGACGTCTACATAAACCTGATACAAGAAAGACTGTTTTTTCAAAACTGTAATGGACAATAATTATAATTTCAGAGATCGCCAACCCATTCTAAAACTCACAACTTCTGGATCTGGACTGGATGATGATGACCCATCAGAAGATTTGTATTCTGATGATAAGCTGATGGCCCCCGCACTAACCCTTCCCAAGTTTGGCTCAGCCAACAGAAGGCTCACGAGATTAAACACGTTGTTACTAGAAGCAGTCAAGTATCGGGATGTGAATGAAATTGACAGGTGAAGAAATGTATTCTATGCATATACCGGACGCATGACCAGGCCCGAACTGACCGTCATTCATATCATAGATCACGGAGACGCGATACGCTTCGATGGACGCTGCTAGAGGCAGTATTATCAAAATCTAATCTCTTTCACTCGCACTACGATACAAATGATGACAGAAGTTGTGCGCTGAACCACTCATTTTTATTAACACTGCCGTTTTTAGACGCTGTTGGCGTGAAAACTCCGTGGCGTGACTACCACAGAGTAGCCAGCAATATAACTACCATCCAGACACCTATGGGAATTCTTCCAGAAAGAACAGACAAACTTATGCAATACATCCTCATAATTTCGACAGTAATCCTTGGTCTAAGTCCCCCAGATATGAGAAATCCAAAAACACTGTATACCTTGGATATCTAACCCGTAATCAGAAAAGACCACCTCGTAAGACGAGACAATGACTTTCAACAAGCCATTCATGCTTTTAAATTTAATACTCATAAAATGTAATTGTTTTTCCAGACTGATCAAGGCTGGAGCTAACCCCAACGCGACCTGTGGCGTAGGCTGTATATCAGTCTGCCACCTAGCTGCAATGAGGTCTGACGATGCCCTCACTACACTCCTCAATGCCGGTGCAGAAAGGCAGAGGTTGGACAGACTTGGCCGGTCTCCGCTACACTTAGCCGCTTGGGCAGGGAATGTGAGGCAGATTGCCGTTTTACTTGGTTTTTCTGAAGGTTCGTTAACATTATTAGTGCTAATAACTACACTTCTGATGCCTCTTTATTATGGTATGTCCAATAGCCACAAGGATCTTTGTATCGTTCAGCAAAGTATCTCCAAGAGCAGCTTCGATTTGACACCGACTGAGGCTGCTGCTAATAATTTATACGAATCTTTTAAACGACTCACTATTCATTCGAAAGCAATAAAAATCATCAAAATATGGCTCATTCTGGAACGACAGTTGCCTCATACTGCACCCCGTGGTGGTTGTCACTAGTACATACGAAGCTTTAGAACTAAACAAGATCAACAGCAACTGACTATAGACCTCTGCAAAAAGATAGAAGCATGACCCAAATAACTAAAATTTAATACAGACTTGCAAAACCGACTGGATGCGGAAGACATGACAGTAGCAACTGAGGAGGAAGTCAAGAGGCTGAGCCACGACGTCAAGGAGCTAGTCAACGTGAAGTGTGACTTCGGCACGAGCAAGGCAAAGCTGCCGACCTACTGGAAAGATAATGCAGTAGAACATAACTGCAAGGAGTTCGAAAAAAGTGTATGTTTTTTGTTGTTCTATGACTTATAGTGCAGCAAGCAATGATTTGATTTATTCTTAAAAAGTGGTAGACGTTATACTGCTACAAGGATCTTTTGGTGCTTGAATGACATTGACAAGAGGGCCTTGTTGTTATATACATTTGTTAAACTGTTTCGTGTCATTGCATTCTTCTTCTTAGCGTGTCGATTGCAATATAAATGGACTCGGTCCAGAATTCGGGTACGTGTTTGGCGGCAAATTGTATTGAAAATACAAGATGGCGGCGTTAGTTTCGATTGTGGCCACGCGGCATATGAGTCTTGTTTATCAATAGAAATAGAAATAATTGATTTGCTTATAATGGAGATATACCAACAGATAAGATGGAATGTTTGAGTCTATTTCCGAGATTAGACAGAAGAAGACAGATTACAGCATTTGATTATTTTAAAATAGGAAAATAATTAGCAAAACAAATGTATGAAGGATAATTTTTTTCTGTGCCACCATCAGCTGCCGATATTCCAACTGGGTTGGTCAGCTTTGCACGCAGCGAGCACACGTGGTCAGTCTCGCTGCGCGCGCCTCCTGATCGCCGCAGGCGCAGAGCAGTGTGCGCGTGACCTCGTCGGCAGAACCCCCCTTGACATCGCCGGGTCAGCGTACTATGCCGACCAGAATATAGATCTACAGAAGTATGTTTTTAATACGTTTTATTAGCTTGACCTGTATGTATGTAACGAAATCTTTTAACTTCATTTTCACATACTTCTAGGAGTTAAAAAAAAATATCGTTTTTTTATAAAAACACGCTTTAATAGCAAACGAACTAAAAAGTAGAAAAGTTAATGTTATAGTGAAAAAGCGTGAGGTGCTTGATTTCATTAAATCATTTATTCGTTTGCAATCATGGGTAATTAGTACATAGATGGTTTCTTTTTCTGATAGTGCTCCATGTTCTACCGTTATGGGCATGCAAATCGTGTTTAACGTAAACAAATTTAAAAGACATTGTAATTTTAAATAACAATTATAATAATGCCACCGTCCAGGTGAGTCCATCAGACATATTATCTCTGGTTGCTCTCGTCTGGCTAACGGCGAGTACTTGCACAGACATAACCAAGTAGCCAGGATTATTCACCAGCAACTTGCTTTGCAATACAAACTTGTGGATTCTGAGGTACCGTATTACAAGTATGTGCCCGACCCAGTTCTCGAAAATGACCTTGTCACGTTGTACTGGGATCGGTCTATCATTACTGACAGGACTATTATCGCTAATAAGCCTGACATAGTAGTGATAGATCGATTAGCGCGCCGCACAATGATTATCGATGTTACCATTCCACATGATGAGAAACAAATTAAATATCTCGACTTAGCACACGAGGTTGTTGACATGTGGAATGTGAGCTCGGCTGTCATTGTGCCGATTGTCGTATCGGCCAATGGCCTGATGGCAAAAAGCCTCGACCAACATCTCTCGAGGCTTTCGTTAGGCGGTTGGATCAAGGGCCTGATTCAGAAGGCAGTACTCCTCGATACGGCTCGCATTGTGAGGAGGTTCCTGTCTCTGGAGCCCTAACCACCAGTAGCTTGGACCCTGCTCCCGCTACCGGCGGACCACTATTTTTTATATTTTTAAAGGTTTTTTTTTTTAAAGTTGTTTTATAAAAATATTTAAAAATGTATTAGAATAAGGATGAGAATAAATAAACGACATAATAATAATACAAAATGCAGAAAAAAAAAACAAAGTAATGTCAAATCGTTTCAATTAAAGTTAAAATGTCAATAATACAATAATGTCAAATCGTTTGTATTACAGTATAAATGTCATGATAATAGAGAAATGTCAGAATATTAATAAGGTTGCAGTAACATAATAAAATTAAATTAAATTTCAAATGCAATAATAGCATGTCAATCAGTTTAGTGATACATCATTAAGGAATTCGTTAATTGTGTAATAATATTTTTCAATTTGTATTTTGTTAAGTGCCCTTTTAAATTGGAATACAGTCATATTTTTAATCATATTAGGTACGTTATTATAAATGCAATACCAAAAAAACTTTTTTGCATTAATGCGGTTATACATTTCACTTGACACAATTGATTTACATATTGAGTCCGTATAGGATTCTTCCTGACTGCTGACAATTTTTTAAATAGATGTGGATTCTTTTTCACAAATAAAGCCGTTTCCAATATAATAACGACGGAAATGTTAACATACTCAAAGATATTTTTGTTTGCAAGTTTTGTTAATAGGCACTTTAAGTATCTGAGAGATGTATGATCTGAAAGAACCAGATCTACAACTTCAGCTTTACATTCTTTTCGGTAGTTGTGAGCAAAATTGTCAATACAAGTGTGACTACTTAACCTAGTGGGCGTGTAGAGCGCTAGTTTTAAATTGTGGTTCATTAGAAAATATTCGAGTTCCAATGTAGCCTTATTTCTTTTTAAAACATCAATATTAAAATCTCCACTCAGGACTATTTTATTTGAATTTATACTAATTTTATTTACTGTTACTGTTATTATAATATCAATATCAGAATTATTATAATAATATAATTTAGCACCCCATGCTTTTTACTTCAATTTTTACTTTATTTTATCATTTTCTACTTTTTAGTTCGTTTGCTATTAAAGCGTGCTTTTTCAGTTTTTTTTTTAACTTTAATTTATTTACGTTTTACTTTACTGAAACTCAACGCGTATCTTCTCAACTCTTGAACTTAATTAATAATGGACTCAGTATCTTCTATTTTGTGGCATGTAAAGTAAACCGACCGGTCTACAACACTATAATATCCATCAAAGCGTCAATCAGAAGTATTTCATCCCTACAATTAGCCATTTCTTTTTAGCATTTTGAGACTCTGTAGTTCACAGGTATTTTCCCAAAAACATGTTATGTAATACATATGCCTTTCTTTACTAAAGTTACCAAATAACAGACCGTATCGATATTTATTTCACTTATAATCAACACATTATTAACGTTAACAATTGTTACAACTGTATGAAAATATTACCCGATTATAGTTTCGCAGATTTAGTCAATATGCTCATCAGATCGAACTGCAAGAACTTCAGAATAAAGAACAGGAAAACAGTTAACACTCCTCTTCACACTGCAGTAGAACTAGGCAGTTTGGAGGCCATCTTGGTGCTCGTGGTCAACAAGGTGCCTGTGAACTGGCTAAATCGTGCTGGAGAAACCCCACTGCATATATGTGTTAAGAAGAAACTTAAAGAACATTTGCAGGTGAGAACAAGAACCACGGCGGGAAGTGAGGGGTAATTATAGTTTGCTGACTATGACAGCTGCTAAGTATAGTCCACCATCCTTTTGTGCCACGCTTGCTTGCCATGGTCTATGCAAGTCTCATTCAGGTCTTCCCCGCGATTTCCGGAAGGTCGTCCACCCGGCTAATGATTTGCCATCGCTCCTTCCACCGTTTCGCGGAAACCATTCAGTTAGGGCTCTGCTCCACCATCCATCACCACGTCTAGCCAAGTGTTTTGCCCAGCTCCATTTCAGATTTGATGTCTGACTGCTCTGAGAAGAAAAGCCGAAACAGATCCGAAGGTCACAGTCTCTTTTTAATTCCAGACAGAATTTTGGTCAGATCATGTGAGGACCATGTAGATTTGTGTCTGAAATAATCTTTTGAGGAATAAAACACACAGATTTGAGTAGACCTGTCCATTCAGTTTAAACATTTGTCAGTAATCGTGTAGCTCTACTCAGAACTTAAGGAACTCAATGACTTGACAAACAATAACAAAGAAAAGATATTTGGGAAGGTCGCATTAAGTATTCAAAACTGCCAGACCAACATTCAAACTAACTGAAAGGAAAACAAACGAGGATGACCGACAAAGTCCTCATATTGACGTTACACTAGCATTCGTAATCTGCAACCAAAACGTTTGACTTAAAGAGTTAAATATTACCAAAGACATTTGCAATCTCCAATAACACTGTATGATTCGATAAAGCATTTTTCATATAACCTAATCAGTTATTATCTTTCCAGATATTAGCAACACACGGAGTCAGCGATGTAGATATTCCACATGTTGTAGATGTAAAAGACAAGGATGGGAATACTGTACTTCATAAAGCCATCCTGGAGGAATGGGGAGCAGGAGTTAGCGTCGCGATAGAAGCAGGAGCCCGTATCACAGCAAGAGTTTGTAACTTACTGAATCATAATGTTAACTTTTAAATTAAATTAGGACATGAAGTTCGGACACTGGAACCCCATAAATATGAAATAATTATGTCACATTATATTTCAGGACAACAAAGGTGAGACACCAATCCACTTTGCAGCAATGAAGGGCAACGTGGAAATACTAAATGAAATACTGAATGTAGCAAAACAAAAAAACGTTATCGATACAACTAACAGTCAAAGAGAAACAGCTTTATTCAAAGCAGTTATACACGGACACCTAGAATGCGTTAAAATACTCCTTAAAGAAGGAGCTTCAATAACAAAAACACTGACGAGACAAGTCAACATCTTTCATATAGCTTCCCAAAAAGGAAACCTGGAAGTACTTACAGTATTATTAGACCACGACTATACAATTACTAGAAGAATGATTAATTACCTAACAGCTGACGACAAAAAAGGTTATGGGCCTATACATTTTGCTGTAGAGAACAATCATCCCAAATGTGTCAAGATACTTCTAACCAAAAACACTTACAGGAGTCTCAGAACTTCTTACGGAATTCAGAAAGGTTCGACGCCCTTGCACATAGCTGCAATACACAATAATGTGGAAATTGCAAAAATTATCATGTTTAATAATGAAGACACTGTACATATTACAAATGATATGGGCTGGACTCCACTCCACACAGCCAGTCACTATGGAAGCAGAGATATGATCACTCTATTTCTCAAAGAAGGGGCAGATATATCTCGCAGTACAAACGGTCCTAATAAATGTAGGAATACTGCAGTAGAAATGATTATGAACAACTTGTCAAAGCCTACAGAATTTATGGAGGATGTCTTTGATACATGCATTTCTACCAATGATTCAAATCTTCAAGATCCCAAGTGTGAAGTCACAGTGAACTATCGAATGTTAGTACCTAAAGCTGAAGAGAAGGTACAAATGAAGGTTATAGATGCGCTTCTGAAGACAGGAGATAGATATGGACAGAGGCGCCTATTGGTACACCCATTACTAGAAAGTTTTCTATACTTAAAGTGGAAAGCTCTCTTGCCTTTCTTCTATACGATGTTAGCTTTTAATGCTTTCTTTGTGCTATCGTTGACAACGTTTATTATATCAGTGTTCTTTTACAAAGATACAAATAATCCTCCACCACTGATTCTAAATTCTACTGGGTGGGCTGTGGTCTTGTATATTACGATTATCTTGATAGTTGCCCAGGTGAGTCTTTTATGAATATACAATATACAAAAGGTTCATATCTTCTGTTGTTTTGATAAATAAGTTATTGTATTTATATAACCTATTTAAACAATCCAAACAATAAAATAATTGTGCCAAAATAATTCCATCAAAGGAACTTAACTATCATCTGACGTCCTCACCTTATTTAGTTTCACACACAGAACTGCCCCGTTGGTCACGTGTTTGCCAGCGCGACTACTGAGCGTTTGTCCTAGTTTCGATTCCCAGGTCGGAATATTATTATTATGTTTTCCATTAGGAATTCCTTGGAAAGGTGGTCCTGTACCTGATCTCTCTCCGGTCGTGTCGGATTGCAGTCCCATCGGACAATGAGAGTGAAGGAAGAAATGGTGCACCTAGTTATTATAGTGCTCACACTTGTGCACTATAATATCTCCTACGCCGAGGGCTAGTCTCCGTTGAGATTGGCCGCCATGACCGAAACACGGTCTGAAGGACTGTAGTGTTTCACAACACTTCACATGCTACTCAGTATTCTATTTTTACCTATTAAAAATCCCGTTAATTACACTGTGATTTTATGTTCCAGGAAGTCCTCTATATGAACGTTAGCAGCGGATACTTCTTTCAGACTTTAGAAACTTGGGTAAAGTTCAGTTCTGTTTGCTTGGCCGTGATTTTACCTTATTCCACGAAGATGGAAATGGACTGGGCTAGACACGTGGCCACGGGGGCTCTGCTACTGTCCTGGCTGGAGATGATGTTTCTACTGTCCCGGTTCCCCAACTGGGGATACTACGTGCTGATGTTTGGGAAGGTGCTAACAAACGTTATCAAGGTGATCATTTTATTAATGTTAATATTAGAATAATAACATTAGACTATAAACCTCAGAATTATGCCTGTTCTGAAACCTCTTTAAAAAAAAAAATATAAACATGAATATAAAAAAGGTAAAGAATTATAGGGCATCGAAAAATTCGTCCACATCGCATCAGGAAATGTGCCCAAAAGGCTGGCAGCATTGCCACGCTGTATGGCGATGCTAATACTTTGGCCAAAAAAAAGGCCAGCCCTCTGGTCACGTGACGAGTCGACCAACCGCTTAGTCTCGAAAAAACAAGCGGGCACTTGGACTCCATGAAAAAATTGATTAATTGCAATAAATTAATTGGCTATTCTTATTTTCAGATTCTTTTAACTTTTGCATTCCTGTTGATAGGATTCGCCCTAAGCTTCATGATACAGTTTCATGCACAAATGCCTTTTGAGTCTCCCTGGGCTGCCCTCGTCAAGACCATAGTTATGATGACTTCTGAGTTCGACTATGGAGACCTAGTCAAACCAAAAGACTCCACAGAAATCGTTACTTCATTGCACGTAATTCGCTTCATGTTTTTAATATTTTTAATACTAGCATCCATAGTTCTCATGAATCTAATGGTGGGTGTAGCTGTCAATGATCTACATAATTTACAAGTTTTAGGAAATGTCAGAAGACTATGCAAACAAGTCGAGTTTTTAGGATCTCTAGAACATCTGGTCTACAACAGAATATTTAAGAAAATTTTGCCGAATTGGCTAGAAGAAATGTTAACAAATAGGAAGAAAATTTTAAATGTCTTCGTCCTTAGTCCGAGTGTACCAAAATCTAAATGTTACAGATCTCTACCATCACATATAAGGGAGTCTATTTTTGAGAAAGCTCAATCTCGGAAGAAACAGATGGATGATGAATTAGGATCACAAAGTTATAAAAAAAAGTTGGACGCAATATATAAAGCTACAGTTAAAATAAAACAAGACAATTTAAAAATAAAGAATTTGAAAACTGGTATATTACAAAGTAACACAAATAATAAAGACGTTGCTAAACATCTATTAGAACTAGACGTCGCACTTGAGGATATCAAAAACCAAACTAAATCATCTATAAACCAAATCCAGTCATCTATAGATGACCTAAGTTTGAAAATGGACCTGATTTTGAGCAAATTAGATAGTAAAAGTAAAATAAAGTAATAGAGAGTAGTCGAAGTAGTATGGCCGATGGCCGGTGGACCAAACGAGTCCTGCACCCGTAGCGTAACCACCACAGAAACGGGTTTTGAAAAAAAAAAACACCCGTGTTCCTACAGTTGCCTGTGCCAGGGCCACGGTGTCTCTTTCGAACAACCCGCGTCCCTAGCAGGCATCGGCCTATCGGACCCGTCACTATGTGCTGACATCTCTTTGAGGCGCGCGTGGAACACGACGCGCCGTCGACCCGGGCCTGGTCCTTACCGGACGGCGAGCTACCCATTGCTCGCCGCTTGTTCAAGTGGAAACCGCGTATCGTCAAGGGTAGTGTGGGACGTCCCGAACTGGATGGACCGACAACGTTAAATGGTGTCTGGGACAGATCGAATGCGGCATGCGGAGGACAGGGTGTTGTGCTGTAGCCTGGGAAAGGTCTATTACAGATATTGTAAGACTCAACCTCACGTGAGTGGTTTGAAATTCATAGTTGCAATATTACTACTCATCTCAAACAGTTGCCTCAGTCGAGGTGAGTTTGAGTTGAGGAACCAAATGTGAAATGAGTAAGTCGGCATCTACCCGCGGCTTCCTTGAGGTCATCAACAAGGAACTTTTAACCAAAACACACCTACTTTATCCGATTTTCATAATGTCTTTTGAAGAGTTTATTGAATATTGACGTATTTGCGACGTATCACGTCGATTCACACTCATTCGAGGGAACTCATTATTTCCTTAATCTGATGACTATGAATGCCGATTTTTAGGATCTTTTAAGGCTCAACATCATCATGTCTAGCAGTGGACTGCGATATGCTCAGTTGATTGAGGAGTAGTATCAGTTAGTAATTTTGCAAAGGAATAAATTCACCTTTTTTAATAATTAGCATGTTTATACAAATGCACTTTCTGTGTGATTATGAAAGTTTACTGAAGTTTTGTGACTGTTTTGTTATTGTGAGTTGAAATATCGTTTATTTATTTTTTAGAAACGTTAAATGCGACAATTGATTCAATGCCGAAATGATAAAAGTGTGTACAATATAATTTTATGTATAAATAATTCTTATGTTTTTTAAGAAGCAATCATTTATCGTTAGTCTGTGTTTGAATCGTATAATAAACAGAATAGTTTTCTACAAAGCAATCTTTTCTTATTTACCTTAACTACATATCAATTGTTTGTTTTTACATAAAATACACTCATATTTAGCCAGTTATGTCTAAGCCCTATGTAATAAGGGACGAGTCTATTGCCATAAATCCAGACACCGAGCTGCTACTGAGAAATTTCGGATGGTAAATCCCAACAACTCTGCTCGACCCGGGAATCGAGCCCAGGACCTCAAGCTCAGCAGTAGCGCTTGCGACCAATCAAAATCAAAATCAAAAGTCATTTATTCAAATTAGGCTGAGAATCAGCACTTTTCGAACGTCAAAATTACATAAGACAGTCCCCCAAAACGCCCGCCCTTCACCACTTCCTAGTGCTTTAGCTGGGAAGAAGAAGTGGCGCAACAAACTCCCCAGCAGCACAGCTGTCTGTTCGGTTAGAAGAACTGGATTCTAAACAATTGTAAGTAATTACCGAATCATTAAATTAATTGCCATACGACAGCTAGCCACGCCAATGGCAAAAAAAAAGTTGAATGTAAATAACAGTTAATACATAAATAAAAACCTCCAGGCCTAAAGGGCATGGCAGCTTACATATGCAATACTGGAATTATTATACAAACAAATAAAATAAGTAAATGATAAACTAGGACCATCAAAGTAATACACACATCAACAAAATCTAGGGATATTTTATATTTAATCAAATATCTATTAATCTATGAAGAATTTTCTGATATAGTAAATGGAAGAATGATAGGTTATTTTAAGGTCTTTAATAATAATAAAAAACTATTTCGTGATTCTTTTGTTTTAAATAAAAATATATATTTTTAAAATCGCCGTAGAAAATTAGTATGACAAAAACTTCTTTTCTTCTCATAAAACTATTAATTTTAGTTAAAATTTAAAAACTCTTATAAAATCTAATTATTAATAATCAGTGTTGCCACCTCTTACATTAATTATACATCGACATCGATTGTTCATACTTAAAGTTAAATTGTCTTGCTGCGTTATGAGGTCCCATATTATTTGCAAGTGTTCGTAAAGTTGTAGCTCCGTCGTCAAATTTGGCGGGAAATCTCTCAAACCTTTTCGTTGTAGCATGTCCCAGGCATGCTTGATAGGATTTAAATCGGGCGACTGTGCAGGCCAATCCAAAACTTGAATATTGTGGTGGTCTCGGAGAGCGGCCGACACGAGACGCGCTGTATGGGAAGGAGCATTATCGTGCATGAGTAGAAATTCCTGGCCCATTTGGATTCTGTGTGGGACAATAACAGAATTCCTGCCCACACCATGATTGTCCCGCCTTGCTATGAGTGGACCTCCTGAGGGTGCTGTAGACGGCTAACTCTCCCTGGAGATCTCCAAACGTGTGATCTTCGTGAATCCCGATGAAACCCAAACCGGGACTCATTGGTGAACAGCAACAAAGACCATTGTTCGACACTCCATGGTAAATGCTCCCGAGCCCACGAAAGCCGCCGACCGCGATTGCCACGTCACAATGCTGGAACACGGAGCGGTCTTCGAGCATGAAGACCAACTTCATGTAACCTCCTTCGCACGGTTTGGTCGCTTACCAGCAGCTGATGGTCCTCCTGGAGCCTTTGTACTAGTTGCATCGCTGTGATATTGGGTTGTCTTCTGCGGTCATTTGGAGATATCGATCCTGTCTCTGCGTAGTAACACGATATCTACCAGTGTGCCGTTCAGTCACATCCCCAGAACTGCGATAACGTGACCACAACCTTGATATCGTTTTGGCTGGTGTGTAGGGCCTCAGCAACGATGCGTTGAATAGCACCATTTTCTAACATGCCCACGACTCGTAACATTTCATCTCGACACAAATGACGACGTGACATGACTCTTTAAAGCTCACACGACACGTTAAATTAAAAAAGAAAATCAATCTAATCCCTTTTCATAAATTGATATTAATAAAACAATTTTTAACTTTTCTTAGCGTAACGAATTACTAACAATTTTGCCGCCGTAATTTGTTGTTTCTTTTGTTTTATTATTTCCATTTTTTAATTTAGAGAATAAAATAAATGAGGTTTCAATCTGTATATAAACTTTTTATAGAAACTAAACAGATTTTAAACTATATATTCGTAAATAATTTAGGAGTAAGGTATCCCTAGATTCTGTTGATGTGTGTATAAATTAACAGAACAATTACTGTAACAATAATAAAACCAAAGACAGCAAGACGACCAGTCACCACAAGCAGCACCCGTTCACGAGCATAACGCAAAGGTCAGCCATTACCCCCCTCGCCATATTTGAGGGAAGGAGGAAACCCGACCCCCGACGGTACCGCAAGCAGTGACATCTAAGGGAGCATGATAAACTTGCTGCCGGTTGCTCAAGCAAGAATAATATTATCAATTGTCGAGGTCGCTAGCTAACCACATATTGCAATACAGCTCATTAAAAAAAACAAATATATGAACTCATATACCCTGTCAGTAGGTAAGCTGGTTCTGGAGAAAGAACACGAACAATGTCTTGAGTTAATCACAGCGACCAACAGTTCTTATCGTTTAAGTAGTCGTTAATGGAATAATATGGCTTTGAACATAGGTTGGATTTTACTTGAGCCTTAAACGCATTAAAAGGTAAATCTAGTAAAGAAGCGGGCAACTTTTTATAAAAGGTTATACCATTTTTTTTTTTTTTTTTTTCTTATTACTATGTTAACATTGTGACAATCACTGTTTTTAGTGTATAAGTGTATATTTTGCCTAATAAATAATATGTTGGTGAAGATGAAATGAGATGCCACCGTGAGTATACCAATATCTTTTAAAAATCTCTAAGAGAAACTCTGGCTCCTAGCTGATAAATTGCTCGGACAGCTCGTTTTCGAAGCACGAATATATTTTGAATATCAGCGGCTTTGCCCCACAGCAGAATACCGTAGGACATAACGCTGTGGAAATAACTAAAATAGACTAACCGAGCTGTATCAACGTCAGTGTATTGTCTTACTTTCCTGACGGCGTAGGCGGCTGAACAGAGCTGCCCCGCTAGGCTTGATATATGTGGGCCCCACTGAAGTTTGGCATCTACCGTTATGCCCAGAAAAACCGCCGAAACTACAGTTTCAAGCAGTTCTTTATCTAAGACGATGTTGGGTCCTCATAAACCATCGTAATGTATAACAATATCTATGAATCACTTCATTTGTGTTCAAATGGTTTTAATGAGGAAAATAGTTGAATACCTTTATTCAATAACAATAAATAATGATTAACTCAGAGTAAATCTGTATTTGCATGCTTCGAGAGCATTGAGCACGAATTGTGACCATGTTAAGGGCCAAACAAACTAATAGCAGTGAGGCGAAACGTGTAACATACACTCCTCGCGATTCAGGTAATAATTTAATAATAATAATAAAACATTTATTTCAGGCTACAATGGCCCATATACATATACCTAACTAACTAACATATATTATATAAAGTATAAAACAAAAGTTTTGTTAATAAATATAGCTTAAAACTATGTTACGAGTAGTAGCTCTTCCCTAGCTTGTTCTTGTGCTGTCCTGTGGTACATGTCCGTGGAAGCGACGGAACACCACGTCCTGCGACCAAAAGTCTACTTCCATGACGACGGGCAAATAGCAATTCGGTATGCGCGTACCGAATTGCTATGCCACGAACGCCCTGAAGTTGACGGTAACGTTGATCTATATACCTTTGTTTATGGTCTTCATCACCTACGCCTAGCTGATTCCCAACTATGTTGGGGTAGGCTTCCAGTCTGACCAAATGCATCTGAACACGAACCTCCACCGACTGTCGAGGACGAGTCCCAAGTACTTCATCGTCGTCTCGACGCCGGTGTGAACCCCTCCCGCCGTTATCTGGGAACCCGACTGTGGCGCGTTCCGAGGACCATGAAAACACATGGCCTCGGACTTGTGCAGGGCCACTTCGAGTCCCAGCTGCCGGATCCTCTCAACGATTGTCGCAACCCCAAGTGTCGCTAGCTCGGACGCCGCCTGGTGCGACCTCCCCTGTGCCAGGACCAGCGTGTCGTCAGAGTAGCAAACCACGCTGACGCCACTAGGGAGGTCGGCGCGCAGCACCCAGTCGTAACCGATATCCCACATAAGCGGCCCCAGGACCGATCCCTGTGGGACACCGCACGACATATCTCGCCGGTTCCACTCTCCTTGGTGACCGGGGTACATGACGGCCCTGTCCGTCAAGTAGGCCTCGACCACACGACAGAGGTATGTCGGCATCCGGTGATACCGCAATGCCTCACTGATGCAACCTGGAGTTGGCAGGGTATTGAAGGCATTGGCGATGTCGAGAGAACCCGCCAAGATGACCCCACCCCGGGCCACAACAATTCCCCATCGTGATCTGACCTCTACAACCCAGTCACGATACCCCTATCGTTTTGTGGTTATTTTTCAACCCACTGTGTTGTTTATCGTATTTGAATTTGTGTATTCAATTTTGGAGTTTAATTTCTGGCTTTAATAAAGTTTAATTTAAGATTTCACCTACATCGTGCGGTTTTCTTTTTTGAGATACATCGTTCCACTGGTCAAAGATTCGCTTTTTCATCCAATCCCATCTCAAACATCAACCTGTTTTAGCAATTGTTTATAACCTGATTTTAAGGCTGACTTTTACAATGGCTAAAGGCTATACCAACAAGGCCAGAACATAATCAGTCTGTAATGTACCCATTACTGGGACACAGGCCTCCTTTTTGAGAATGGGAGTGATCCGTAATGCACCATGTGGGCCAAATGCGGGTTGATGGATGTCACATGTCTTCGAATTTTCAGTTCTAGGACATGTCGATTTCCTCAAGATGTTTTCTAGACAACAAGTCCATATAAAATGATGATGCTGCCTACTCTTTGGGAACGTTAACAGTTGACAGTGACGCGGATTCTACATGCAATTAGATCTCCCCATTTTTTGGGTTCCGTATCTCTAAAGTCAAAAATGGAAGCCCCTATAGAATCACTTCGTTGTTCGTCCGTCCGTCCGTTCATATGTCTGACTGTCTGTCAACACCCTTTTTCACAGGAACGCGTACAGATATCAAGTTGAAATTAATATCAGATACGTAAGTATACCTACGGTCCCTGAAAGCTCTGAAAAATTTAAAAATGTGACCTATTTTGATACTCTCAAATAAATCAAAAACTAGGATAAAAATTAAAATCTAGGGTACTTCCTGTTGACCTAGAATCTTGACATTTGGCAAGAAGCAAGGTCTCACAGGACTACTAATGGGAAAAGTCCGAAAATCGGTAAGCTGTAGTTTTTGTAGTGTCTGCTTTACACCTGAAACAAAAATACGATTACAAACTTACATTTGCAGTTAGAGAATTGACCGTGACGTATATAGATATTTGAGTGAACATTTTTTCAACTACAAAGTTAATTTTATTCTTGGGATAAATTCGTCCCAACTACAGAACATTGTGCGTGGTCCGACACGTACTTGGCCGGTTTTGCCTTTATAAGTAGGTACTTTAAAACGCAAATTATCAAATATTTAGGCAATCATTGCATTATTACATGTTTAATAATGTTTGTGGTCAATAAATGTGTCATGATTTGAATCTCAGTAAGAGGAAAACAACAAAGTTACCGTTTGATAGACGGCAAAGAACATTATAGTGGATACCTACGCCTTTGTGCTATTTTAACTTGTGCATTACGGTTTAAGACATTTATTTTCTCAAAAGATTACAATAAATACTTACAGAGAAAATACCATAATAATTAAACAAAAATAACCGATTAGTGTTTTTAGTAGGGCAGATATTAAATTTTTTAGTGGAGATTGTTTTAAGTGAGTGCGCGCTTAAGCTGCGGTGCGAACAATGTTTGTTTGTTAAGGCCTATAGGGCACAGTGCGTTTGAATAAGCGATAATTTAACAAGTTCATACATGCTTTTTTTTTTTTTTTTTTCTTGGATATAAAAAATAAAATGGTGCATATCGTAGGGAGTAAGCCGGTTGTATGTTATTTAGTTTAAGGTTAGTCTTCGTAAAATTTACAATTTTATCCTTGTTGTTCTATTAATGAGAGATCCTTCAAGATGTGGCGTTTCAACAGTTTCTTAAAGGTTGATAAACTTTTAGCTGCTTTAATGTTTTTAGGTATTTTTTTATAATTCTGGGTGTCCTTCGTACAGAATGCTCTTTTTTCCGGCGTTAGTTCTAGGCGGTTTTAAACGGATATTATTTGCCTGTCTAGTATTAAGTTTGTGGTGGTCTATATTTTTGGTAAATGTTATTTGTCAGTGACTATCCTTTGTTATAATTTTTCCAATCAAGATGCAGGTGTTGTATTTATAGCTTTGCACTAAATTAATTAGTCTAGTTTCTTTATAAATTTTCATGGTCGGTGTTAGGTAACCATATCGAAATAACGTTTTAATTAGTTTATTTTGTGATCTCTGTAGTTTATTTAAGTTCCTCTTAGCTTGTGTACCGAAAACCGTGTATAGGATCCCTCTTACAGTCTTCGAAAGATTTACTATAGTAAGTGTTTTTGGTATTTTGAATGTTGATGAATGTAGTATTCCTTTTATGAGTAAATTGTTGTTTCAGAAGCTTATTATTAGGTGTTTGTTTTAGTTTTTGCCATAAGTAGTTTCTTTCATTTATCAGGGTAATGAGGTTGAAATTAATCCATTCCTTGCAAGGTGGATTTAGTATCTTGGTTTTTCGTGTCTTGTTTATAGATATTGCATCTATCAGTGTAGCTTCTAGGTCATCATGGTCAAGGATATGCTTGGTTTCAGTAATATCTTCTATGGTTGTGTATAATTTTGAATATTTTAGTGCTTCACACTGTACACGTTTTGTGCATTCAGGCTCAGTCCTATTTATCTCAAGATATATTTGTTTATGGTCAGATGCTGAGGAATCAATAATTGTCATTTGAAATGTATTGTCTTGTAAGCTGGTAGCCACATGATCTATGATAGTTTTTGTAGAGGCTGTTTCACGTGTAGAGTCTGGCAAACGAAAGTAGAGACTGAAAAAGGGCGGTAAATTTAAAAAATATCAGTATAGCAACCCTAAAATTAGTATGACATACACGGAATAACCTAATTTGATACTTTAGAATTATTTGCTTTTTTTTAAATAATAAATGTACACTACTGCTTCACAGCATGTGGACGGGTTCAAAAATGGGAACAAACCAACGGAATAAATCAATACTGCAGTAGTAGCAGCTACTAACCTTACTAGGCGACCTCTTATGAAAACAAAAGAAACTTACCACTAAGTTTGTGGTAATTATATTGCTATAAATTCCAGTGTTTCTTCTTAATATTAAAATAGCTAGCGCTTCTTGTATAAAAAGTCGTATTTTTAATCAGACGAAGTAAACTTCAACAAAAACTAAGTTTTGAAATGTAAAATCATGCTACCTACCTATTACGATCCAAATCAAAGAGACGTTTACGACATTTCAAAAGATCTGTTTCCTTCGTTTGAATAAAAATACGACTTTCGGTTATAAGTAGCAATCTGAATTAAAATAAAACAACAATATTCTATAACAATATTGATTTATTCACTACCACCACTCCATGTGAAAAGATTCATTAGAGTCACTGGAATCACTGTTTCCTACATTAATATTTTTTTAATAGTTTTCACTATCTCATCAACCCCTGCTACACCCTCCAGATTTACTGTAAAAGAAAACAATTTGTGTTAAAATCACAAAGCAACATTTTTATAGGCATGATAAATAACCTTAAGGCGTATGAAGGTGTTTAACGTATTAAAAGAAATAAGAATTTGGATCAAAATAGAGATAATCGTTTTTGTAAAAAGACAAAAATAAATACGAATTCACACAAAGTATCAAATTAATAGCGTCATACTAACCTAAGAAATCTAACACCACACGTAAACAATCTTGTTTTTGTTTGAATTCGGCGTCTTTCTCCTGTTGTTTTTCTATAAATTTCGACATCATGCGAAACAACGTTTCTCGCACTCCACTTTTAATAGTTTTATTCATTTTTGAGTTAGTAAATGCTTTAACAGAATCACGACAAATCACCAACAACACGACATCTTGTTTTGGAAAGTTGAGTTTGACATTATTTTATCATTGCCATATAAAAAGTTTGCAAATAATTCGAGTGTCTACTTTCGTTTGCCAGACTCTACAATATTCTAAAGTAATTTTATTTAGAAAGAAAGAAAGAAAGAAAATACGTTTATTTGCGATAAACATGACGCAGTGATTGAACATGTCGGCGTGATCTATGTAAACGACAAGTGCAGCGGGCCGAGTTTCGCTGTGCAAAGTGGCACGTTCACCTCCCCACTCTCCCCACTACTCAGGCCACTTTATATAAGCGAGTGCGCAGCGTTGGAAGGGATCATTCTTGTGGCAGGCTCGGCCCGGTGCGCCTGCTGTAGCGCCTAGAGCTATTATAGCGATCTATTTAATTAATTAACAAGCGGTTGGAATAAATAAGTTGGTTACTGCTATATTTCATACTTTCATTTAATATATCGGACCTCTGCCTTCAGGTTATTTCATGGTGATTATTTTATAAGAAGTTGTTAGTGAAATAAAGTGATTGTGCTGTAACTAGTTTCTCTATTTTCTTCGCCCGACAATCCACGCCTACTTACAAAGTGCAAGTGTAATATCGCTGATGAGGGCCTATCCCGATATCAGAAGTGGGATTCGAAGGGCAAAAACCTGAAGAAAATAGTGACGACAGTGAAGTGTGGACCAACGTCTAATCTGTTCAAAATATGGAGTTTTTGCTATCACGACTTCCGGCAACCACTTAACCGCAAACTTCAAATTTCACCGCAACTGCGCGACTGATACGGTTTGATCGTGATAATGACAATAGCTTCAATGGCACATCTCATCGTTGAAGCACAACGGACCAACAATCAATTGATTGAAGCAAGTGGCAGTACGAACCTTTGAACGAAGTGAAGAATTCGAATCGAGCACCAGCACCGGAGAGTCGTGATACGAACCGTCTCACCTGTTACGTGTATGGACAACCACATCATCCGGTGAGCTCGTTCCTTTTCTTTTTAATAGATAATGTGCTAGTTCGTTTGTAGCTTTTAGCTTTTCAAAAAGTTCCCGGGCACTATGCGCTGTGATTTAGTTTACCTTACGTATAGGTTACCTTAGGTATAGGTAAAGAAAACGTTAAATATGAATCGCAGAATACTGAGCCGTGATGAAGTTCAACACGTCATCGTCCTTTTTTGTTTCATGTTGTGCCTGTTAACTCAATTACAGAACCAGTAATTATAGGTAGAGATCTATTAGATAGTGGTATCCATGTACGTACAGATATTGACAAAATTACACTATATTCGGGGAAAGAAGTTAACGTTACTGAAGAGATTCATTATTCATAAATAACATTAATACTGACCTACATGGTGAAGGTAAACCCGCATTAGTTCAGATATTGCAAAAGGATTATGATTTCTTTATGGCAGGTATACCGCGTTGCATTACGACTGGTGTTTATGACTTAATAAATTTATTTCTCATTAAGAACTTACAAAGATTTCACTTACTTGAGAACATTTTTAAACTTTCAATATAACTTGGACACACAAACTAAGCTGCTAATCTAATTATCATCTAAGTAGTAATAACATTTCTTTTCGTACTCAAATAACATTATTAACTAACACAAAACTTAAAACTTTTCGATCCACCCGCAAAAGAAATAATTACCGTGCCACAATAAAGCAAAACAGCAGCAGGGCAAGTCTGTTTATTGGAGTAGTATTTGATCATTTAGATTGTGATTTTCTTAAATTAAATTTAGGAAATACCCAACGAGTTTGCATTCTTTACCTCTTTAGGTAGCTTATTATATTATTGCACCTTGAAAAAATAATTGTTCTCTCGCCATTGACTGTCCGCACTCGCGGTAGTAAAATGTGATCCTTCATACGACAGCCGCGATTGTGTCACTGATGTATTTTTGCGAAATGTGACTGTAGGTGCAAGGTAATCATAGTGAAATAACATGTAGTTTAATCATTTTATTTTGAACGATCTGTAGGTCCTTGAGGTTAGTTTTTGGCTCGTTGCCCCATATTTCACGTGTTTTACGTTTTGAACCTTGAATCAAATCAAAAAGGGCCTATCAAAAGGACAGACATAAGATATCCACAAGAAAGTGATCGAATTACTTACATCAGAACCGGTTCTGACTATAATTATTTGACTGTAACGCACTGATGGAATTAAACACCGAGCTCTGAGGGTACGGGGCAATATTGATATAAAGTAAGTTTTTTGTTTCTTATGTCTAGTCTGACTTTAGCCGACGAATAACTGATACAGAATCGCAGTGTTGTTTTTGCATGTTGACCCTGGCCGTCGTTGAAGCTGTTCCAGCGACGGGCGTATACTGTGTTTACAGATCGTAGCTCCGTCAAGGCATCTAGTTCAGTGATCGGCCTCGTTCCAGGTGCTCACGTGAGGTGGGCCTTTTTGTGGGTCTATGACTTCGATAGAATCCATGGGCCGTGGAGTGGCATAGAGCATTCCGGTTTTCTGTTCCCGAAATCGAATTACGGAGTTCCATGGTCTGGCAGGAAAAATTGTGTAGTTTGTTAAATTGCATCTGCGTTGGCTTTCATTGGTGGGGCCGCCGCGACTCTAGATCCATGATATCATGGGTGGGCGAAGCAGTCAGGCTGTGGCTCACACTTGCGACGTTCGTGGGTTAGTATAGTGCAGGAGAATTGAGCGTGGTAAGTGTATATTTTGGCTTCCATTAGTTCCGGGGTCACTAACATGGACTTTGATAAGTCGTGTTCACACAGAGGTTGGATTCCTTGGTGCGGATGAAGCCCTTGCTGGGGTTTGTGAGCAATTCTGGTTCCCTGAGATGGCTAGGTGGGTGCGAAAGTAAGTCCTGCATTGTGTGCTGGGCCTCAAGGGATTGTTTGGGGCTCAATAGGTACGGGGACTCCATCCGATGCTTAGGGTTTCTGCACAATGGCATACTGTACATTTAGACACCGCGGGGAAGTTTAGTGGAGAAATCGATAGCAAGGAGTTTTCTTGTCATTGTTAACTCTTTCACTAAATGCATCCTTTTCGAGTGCACTTCCTAGTTGGATGCAGCTGGTGCAGTTTAAGTTCTAAAGGATGCTGTCTGTTTTTTCGGTGCGACTTCGCGGATCATTTCGGATCGGAGCAGGTATTGTATAGGCGCAGACAGTGCAATGTTATGGTGCCCATGGTGAAAAGTTGCACCTTATTGCTACCGGTTCTGGCAGAGCAGGTAGAGAGTCATGAGAACATTTGGTGCTTACTCGTTATAATCGAAAGTGAATTGGGTGGGACCTGGCGCGGCAAGTTTCTCGAAGTGCAGCTAGCGACGGATTGTGCAAGGTCTATGGTACACACGAACAGAACTTGTGTTCGGCACTCGGGCGCGGCTTTTAAGTCTGGCTTCATATTTTGAGTCTGGGTTTCGGTTAGATTTGGTTGAAATTCGTAAGATAGCATCTGAGAATATTGGGAGAGCTGCTGCGTCGCAAAGGGAAAAATGAGACCGTTTTATAGTGGCGATACCTTCTTCATTGAATGTGCCAGATGGGTCACCTTGCAGGGAGTACCGACTTCCCTTTGTTGTGTGTCTTAGAACATACAAATACAGTCGTGAGCGTTTGCCTGCCATGCCCGGGGAATGTGAGGGCTTGGTGGATGTAGTTACCACCTTGACTGGTAGCTTGAAGGAGGCCAAGATGGCGGCAGTCCGGGATTGACGAGTGGAATGGGTGTCGTCGGGTGGTGGCAGTGATGTATTGTCTATTTGTAGTTCACGTACGTTAACCACCAGCTCTGGAAACCTCTCGGCATCGGAAAAGTAATATATAAGGGACCGACTCATGCGGGTTGACATCCTATGATGTGTGTTATTGGGTGGTCTAAAGAACTGGAATATGCAGGCTGATGTTCTGGATCATATTATAAAGTGATCGTCTAGTCTGAGAGGCTATGAGATCAATGGAGATATGTGTGGGTGGTAATAGTGAGTGTTCGGAGCGACGCTGATGGGTTGCCCGGTCTATGTTATTTGGCGAGATAGCCAGTTGGAGGGACGCCTATCTCAGTTGTCCGGGTCAGCTCCTATAGGTTGAGTTTGTGGGAATATAAAACATTATAATGTGTGTCACTGATGGACGAGCGTAAAAGTAATGTTTCTACCAGTTTTATTCTCTTTACAGAAAAATGGGCCCGCGGTTACTTACGGCGACATATGAGGATGGAGACGCACAAGGACGCGCGAATGTCAGTCTGGTCGTGACGGCGCTTCAATACTAAAATTATTGTTATTTAGATTTCATAGTTGTCGCTGCTAGTTTAGTGTCGTGAACATGTATTATGTGTCTGATAAGACACATTCGGTGACATGACACTATGACACAACACCGAACGCTTATGCATATTGAAGTGACGATTTGCTGGCTTTATGACTTGAGACTCGGTCGGCATTACACACGCCTGCTACGCGTTCGGTGGAGTGTCTAAGTTGTGTCTATTATTAAAATTCAAATAAAAACTAATAAATAGCATATGAGGTAACCCTGTAGAGTCCGCAATGACTGGTCCAGAGAACAAAAAAAAGGAAAAAAAAATGATGAGTACTGAAGGTTCAAAAATGAACGGTCCAGAATTAGTAGCAAGCTCTGAAGGGGTGAACCGGTCCAGATTGCTAAAGTCCTGTAGGCTTAATAACAAGCGGTCCAGAATTAGTTGCAAACTCTGCAGGGGTGAACCGGACCAGATTGCTAGTATTAGGATAAATAACGAAGGCTCGATGTCGAGCGGTCTAGAGTAAGTGGCAAACTGTGAAGGGATGATCCAGACCAGATTGCTAGTCAGGATGAACGAACATTAGTACTAACGTTCTGTCATTTTAGATAATGCTTGATGAGACTACGCGTACGAGGACGTCCGCACGTCAGTATGGCCGTGTCGGCGTGATCTATGTAAACGACAAGTGCAGCGGGCCGAGTTTCGCTGTGCAAAGTGGCACGTTCACCTCCCCACTCTCCCCACTACTCAGGCCACTTTATATAAGCGAGTGCGCAGCGTTGGAAGGGATCATTCTTGTGGCAGGCTCGGCCCGGTGCGCCTGCTGTAGCGCCTAGAGCTATTATAGCGATCTATTTAATTAATTAACAAGCGGTTGGAATAAATAAGTTGGTTACTGCTATATTTCATACTTTCATTTAATATATCGGACCTCTGCCTTCAGGTTATTTCATGGTGATTATTTTATAAGAAGTTGTTAGTGAAATAAAGTGATTGTGCTGTAACTAGTTTCTCTATTTTCTTCGCCCGACAATCCACGCCTACTTACAAAGTGCAAGTGTAATATCGCTGATGAGGGCCTATCCCGATAAACACAAACACCAAAAATAATAATAATATTTATAATATTTTTGTATTATTATCCTTTAGCATTTGTTTACATTCTTTAACAGGCTTTTCAATGCTGAGTAGGTTCAGGTTCAGATCCCCAAAAATAACAGTTCGTTTTCGTTTTGAAAGCTGATGACTGTAGTTCTCAAGAAATTTGGACTTACTTGCTGCCGGTTGTTTATACCGGATGAATTTTTTTACCGTCTCGAAAATAATATGGTGTGTTGTGTAAGTAGAACAGAAGCCTTACACGAGAATATTTGCTTAGAACCATTGAGATTATAAAAGTCCCGAATATCCATAAAAAGTCATGAAAACTGTCCATCCTACGGCCCGTGCGTAAAACTAATAATAGCCAAAATAGGGAGATTAGCTGCGATCCTGCATGAATGAAAATTGTACGTGCGAGCGAGGACGTCGACAGGTCGTTCGGTCGCCCCGTTGCTAAGCAACGACGGCGTACGCGCCTGTTTTAGCGTTCTGCACAAACACGTACAGAGAAACTTGATGTGTGCCAGTTCACCTACGGGATCACGTCGCGTCGACGAAATGTTATGTAAACAAACAATGATTATCCATGCGTGGTGACTAGGTACTCTATGGTCTGTTGGCCGTCACTAACTAAACCATCCAAGGTCGAGGTGACCCGTTTGTTTACATTATTACTTTGTGATTTCGATCATTCCTTCATACTTTTGTGGGCCCTCTAATATGCTATAGTTTCGTAGAGTTACGTACAATTTTAACTGTTTTAGTAGTAAATTGATAAAATATTTCTAATTAGTTTTTTATGTCAATCGTATAATACAACATTCTAGGCGTATTTAAAAGATCGAAATGAACTTATTTACAAATAACACTGATTGATTTAAAAAATATTATATTTACAAAAAAAAAATAGTTACCTTTTTAGCGATATCGCAGTAATTGTTCAAAATGTTCACCGTTTCTTTCTAAACATACACTAGCACGTCTTTGCAAATTGTTTGTTAAACTTCGAAGCGTGTCTCTATCACTTTTTAAAACATTAAAAGCGTCTATTATTCGCTGTTTTAAATCATCAACACTTTGAACTTCTTCGGTATACACTAAACGTTTTAGTTCGGCCCACAAATACACTTAAAAACTTTTTTTTTTTTTTTTCGTAGGGAGTAAGCCGGTTGTATGTTATTTAGTTTAAGGTTAGTCTTCGTAAAATTTACAATTTTATCCTTGTTGTTCTATTAATGAGAGATCCTTCAAGATGTGGCGTTTCAACAGTTTCTTAAAGGTTGATAAACTTTTAGCTGCTTTAATGTTTTTAGGTATTTTTATCATAATTCTGGGTGTCCTTCGTACAGAATGCTCTTTTTTCCGACGTTAGTTCTAGGCGGTTTTAAACGGATATTATTTGCCTGTCTAGTATTAAGTTTGTGGTGGTCTATATTTTTGGTAAATGTTATTTGTCAGTGACTATCCTTTGTTATAATTTTTCCAATCAAGATGCAGGTGTTGTATTTATAGCTTTGCAATAAATTAATTAGTCTAGTTTCTTTATAAATTTTCATGGTCGGTGTTAGGTAACCATATCGAAATAACGTTTTAATTAGTTTATTTTGTGATCTCTGTAGTTTATTTAAGTTCCTCTTAGCTTGTGTACTGCACATGTCTGGGCAAGCATCGAATTATGGGCCGTAGGTTACCTGATAGGGATAATAGTTTGTTTTGATTTTTTCGAAATGTGGCTTCCATGTAAGGCCACTGTCAAGAAGTAGGCCCAGATATTTTTCTGAGTTTTTTTCTTTATTACTTCGCCGTTAATTGTTAATGGACTATAGGTACCATTTTTTTTTGTTTTTTGTTGTAAAAATAATAATTTGTTTTTGAAGCATTTATGGTCAACAAATTTGACTGGAGCCAAGTGTGTAAGATGTCCAAATCATGTTGTGCTTCATTCATAACCACATTGATCGAGTCACCAAAATATAACAGGCTGTTATCGTCAGCGTACAATGTAATTTCTCCCTTTAACCCAATCTCGTGTATACTATTTATATAAATTAAGAAAAGTAAGGGGCCCAAAATTGAGCCTTCGGGCACGCCACAGGTAATAAGTCTAGGTGTGCTTTGATGGTTACCAATTTTAACAGTTTGCGTCCTATTTGTTAGGTATGATTTGAAAATATCGTACGCTATATCTGTAATACCCAAATCTTTCAGCTTTTGTAATAGTATTTCATGGCTGACGGTATCAAATGCCTTTTTAAGATCAATGAATATTCCTAGGCCTATTTTTCGATTATCGATATTGATCCTTATATTTGTCACTAGGTCAACAGTCGCAGAGATAGTATTGGACTTTGGTCTGAAGCCGTATTGTTTTTTAAATAGGAAGTCAGTGTCAGTTAGAAATTGGTTTAGACGGTAATATATAATTTTTTCATAGACGGTTAGACAGCACTGGTAGCACACTAATTGGTCTATAATTACTAGGATCCATTTTGCTTCTCGATTTAAATATGGGACTTACTTTCGCACGTTTCAGAGAACTAGGAAAGAATCCTTCGTTTAAGCATTTGTTGATGCAATTTGTTAGGTTTTTTGCTACTAAATCTTCAACACATTTTATAGTTTTCGTGTTAATACCATCTAAACCAGAACTAGTGTTTGTTTTTAACTGATTCAGTACTTTTAATACTTCATTTGTACTGGCCGGATTTAGTTTTTGTAGTTGATCGTGGTTCGTTTTAAGTTTACTAGTTGTTGGAGTCCACAACGCGTAGTTATTCGAGTTTTTTGGTATTTTGTTAGTTAGATTGCTTCCTATTGTTGAGAAAAAAATATTAAAACCCTCACATATTTCTTTGATGTCTGTAGTTTCACCCGAGAAGGTATTAATATTTGATGGCCCACTGCTGATTTCAGTTTTGTTTTTTGAGAGTCTGTTAATTAATTCCCACGATCATATAGGATCCCTCTTACAGTCTTCGAAAGATTTACTATAGTAAGTGTTTCTGGTATTTTGAATGTTGATGAATGTAGTATTCCTTTTATGAGTAAATTGTTGTTTCAGAAGCTTATTATTAGGTGTTTGTTTTAGTTTTTGCCATAAGTAGTTTCTTTCATTTATCAGGGTAATGAGGTTGAAATTAATCCATTCCTTGCAAGGTGGATTTAGTATCTTGGTTTTTCGTGTCTTGTTTATAGATATTGCATCTATTAGTGTAGCTTCTAGGTCATCATGGTCAAGGATATGCTTGGTTTCAGTAATATCTTCTATGGTTGTGTATAATTTTGAATATTCAAGTGCTTCACACTGTACACGTTTTGTGCATTCAGGCTCAGTCCTATTTATCTCAAGATATATTTGTTTATGGTCAGATGCTGAGGAATCAATAACTGTCATTTGAAATGTATTGTCTTGTAAGCTGGTAGCCACATGATCTATGATAGTTTTTGTAGAGGCTGTTTCACGTGTACAATATTCTAAAGTAATTTTATTTAGAAAGAAAGAAAGAAAGAAAGAAAAAACGTTTATTTGCGATAAACATGACGCAGTGATTGAACACAAACACCAAAAATAATAATAATATTTATAATATTTTTGTATTATTTTCCTTTAGCATTTGTTTACATTCTTTAACAGACTTTTCAATGCTGAGTAGGTTCAGGTTCAGATCCCCAAAAATAACAGTTCGTTTTCGTTTTGAAAGCTGATGACTGTAGTTCTCAAGAAATTTGGACTTACTTGCTGCCGGTTGTTTATACCGGATGAATTTTTTTACCGTCTCGAAAATAATATGGTGTGTTGTGTAAGTGGAACAGAAGCCTTACACGAGAATATTTGCTTAGAACCATTGAGATTATAAAAGTCCCGAATATCCATAAAAAGTCATGAAAACTGTCCATCCTACGGCCCGTGCGTAAAACTAATAATAGCCAAAATAGGGAGATTAGCTGCGATCCTGCATGAATGAAAATTGTACGTGCGAGCGAGGACGTCGACAGGTCGTTCGGTCGCCCCATTGCTAAGCAACGACGGCGTACGCGCCTGTTTTAGCGTTCTGCACAAACACGTACAGAGAAACTTGATGTGTCGCGTCGACGAAATGTTATGTAAACAAACAATGATTATCCATGCGTGGTGACTAGGTACTCTATGGTCTGTTGGCCGTCACTAACTAAACCATCCAAGGTCGAGGTGACCCGTTTGTTTACATTATTACTTTGTGATTTCGATCATTCCTTCATACTTTTGTGGGCCCTCTAATATGCTATAGTTTCGTAGAGTTACGTACAATTTTAACTGTTTTAGTAGTAAATTGATAAAATATTTCTAATTAGTTTTTTATGTCAATCGTATAATACAACATTCTAGGCGTATTTAAAAGATCGAAATGAACTTATTTACAAATTACACTGATTGATTTAAAAAATGTTATATTTACAAAAAAAAAATAGTTACCTTTTTAGCGATATCGCAGTAATTGTTCAAAATGTTCACCGTTTCTTTCTAAACATACACTAGCACGTCTTTGCAAATTGTTTGTTAAACTTCGAAGCGTGTCTCTATCACTTTTTAAAACATTAAAAGCGTCTATTATTCGCTGTTTTAAATCATCAACACTTTGAACTTCTTCGGTATACACTAAACGTTTTAGTTCGGCCCACAAATAAAAGTCTAAGGGTATTAGGTCTGGTGACCTCGGCGGCCAGTTCACAGGTCCACCGCGACCTATCCACTTATTACCGAATTCACTATCGAGATATGCACCTACAGATCGTTCGTAGTGAGCTGGACATCCGTCGTGCTGGAAGTAGATGTCTCGCAGGTAGAGCACAGGAACGTCATCCAGCAAGGTGTCAATGACGGAACGTATCATTTTTAGATACGTTATTCCCGTTAAACGACCTTCTATCCTAACTGGACCAATTATGCGATCGTGAATTATCGCTGCCCAAACGTTGACACTGAAGCGAACTTGATGTGCATGTTCTTTAACTTTGTGTGGGTTTTGGAAGCTCCACCAGTGCTCGTTGTGCACGTTGTAAATGCCAACGCGGGTAAATATGGACTCGTCGCTCCACAAGATGTTGGCCTCCGCTTGGTTCTGTAGCCAGTGACAAAACTCCATGCGGGGTCCGAGGTCTGGTGCATGCAAAGCTTGCACTCTTAAAAAATGGTATGGATTCATATCCATTGAATGTAGTAGCTTCCACACCACATACTGGCTTACGCCAAATCGACGAGCGGCTTGCCGAGTGCTCCTTCTCGGGTGTCTTTGGAAATAATCCAGTATGGCGTCTTCAGTGTGTCTGGCCAAGGGTGGCCGGCCCCTGCTTCTGGCATGACTGGGTAGCTGGAACTGCCCATGATCAAGTAATCGCTCATACGTCCGTAATATGAGACCAGTGCTAGGAATTTGAGGAACAGGGATATCGTTTCTTCGCAACGACTGTAGGTGTTCTTCTTCTGCGTACATTCGCCTAGCACCGTATAAGTTTTCACCGAGCAGGATATAAAATCGCACCATTGCTAGGTACTCTACATTAGAATATTCGTACGTCATGTTCTATCACTCAGGTGATGCACACGCGGAAACGTAAACAATGCGCCGTCACACCGTGACTAATCGCAGATGACTGGAGAGAAAGAGAATTATAATAATTAAATTGAGAGAGCGCGGGGTGCACTCGTGCGCTTGCGAAAGGATATTATTATCAAAGAGGCCGACGGCATGTGCGGCGAGTATACCTACCTACCGGCCGGCTTCAAGAGATAGGATCGCGCTAGAATTTCATTGATAAATTCCGCGCATTTAGTATGATGCGTATTCCGCGCATCAAATCGTACGCACCCTGCGTATGATTTGAATTTCGATATTTTTTCTTTTTTTTTAGTTTCTCTTTTAATTTTTCTGGTATGAAAAGTTTACTTCAAATGTGTAGTATTTATTGATACATCAATTTCTTTTTACGTTATTAAAAAAAAAAAAAATGCAATCGGCTTCTACACCGTTCACCTAATATACCCCATTTTTTTCGAGACGGTAAAAAAAATCAGCCGGTATATAGCCCCTATACCCAAAGCAAGGGTGTTAAAATAAGAAATGGTTTCCGTCTTCACGGTGTTCGTCTATAAACTCATCTTTTAAGTCGGTATGGATGTACATGGATACACCACCACCTCGCGATTTTTTTCTGTAGTTGTAGTAATGTTTATAATGTGGTAATACGAGTCTTTGAGCTTCGTCCTCGTTTTTATCCAAGTCTCGGTTAGCACAATCACATAAACCTTTGTTTGAAATGATTCTATGACATACCTTATTTCATTACCACACTTCGAATATTTGCATAGAGAAATTTTAGTGATTTCTTTTTAACAATTAAATTATCGTATGAGTTACAGATTTTATGGATTATAAACTGGTTTTTGTTGTCACTATCTCTTGCATTTTCTCTTAATTCTAGTTTTTTGGTGATTGTGGATGGTTCTGTTGTTTTATTATTTTAGGTATTCCTTTATGATATTGTATAGTTAAATCCTTCTCTCCATTTGCTACACGTTGTCGTAGCTCTTCTCGTAATTTGAGCATCTCCTGTTTCTGATTTGGGGTATGATCAGAGTAAATTCTGATTTCGTTGCCCTTCAGATTTGCTTTTTTTTAAGTATAGTTTGTGCCGTTTCTTGAGTTGAGAAGCAGACTTTTACCAGACGTTTTTTGTTCTCGTTATATTTTCCTAAACGTATAATTTTTTCAGGTTCAGGGCAACCAGGGTCTATAGCTAATGTGATGTGTTTAACCTCGTTTTTATCATCATCGTTTCTTTTCTCCATGTTACCTGAGTGTGGTTCAGCAATGCCACATATTATTATATTTTTTCTGCGTTCCGTACGCTCCTGGATTTCTGTTATTATTTCGCCGAAACTTGGTTTAGAGTTTTCTGACGATGTTGAACAAGAGTTGACATTACATTGTAGGATATGAACATCGCTTTCTAGGCATTTGATTTTTTCTTGATTATTATCAACAGTAGTAGATAAGCTTTTTATTTCCGATTTCAAGTTCTTGTTTTCAGCATCTAATTGTTCCGTTGTTGTCTTAATGTCACTCAACTGTCCTTTAATAGAGATTTATCTTGCTTTATAGTATCAATAATATCAGCCTGGGATTTTCCAAAGTTGTTAAGTAATCCTATAATTTCCTTTTTGAATTCGCCGAATTGGTAAACAAAATCATCCTATGGTGTTTTTCTCTTTCGTACTGATATATTTCTAGACTCATTCTCTGTAAGCCCGAAAGTTGATAAGTCAGGCTGAGATCTACTAGTTCCAGTATTGTTACTAATGCCATCATTGTTCGTTGTTGTATTTGTAGGCGAACGTAAGAGACTCATGTTCGCAGAGTGCAAAAATGTATTTTCCGCTCCGCTTAGTTAATGCATTTATTATGTGCACAACTCTAAAGATGCTTACGCACACTGATTTAGGCTGGTGTCGTCTCGCAGTCTATCGTTCACTGTCAACATTCACTTGTTCGGAATTAGGCTATGTTCGTTACAATATTAGGTGTAATTTTGAATGACAACTATATTTTTTAACATGCAAAAATAAACGTAAACACGTCCGTTCACTACGCTAGTCGGTCGTATGATATAGCATTGAATAATATTAATGAGCCATTATTCTATACAGCCAAAAACTTGTATTCATAATTCCAAGGTTTAAAACATGTAGGTATTCTATAGGTTATGTGTACTAGTTTCGTTTAAACACCTATTAAAATTAAACAAAAAAACACTTCAAAATAAAAATAAAACTTTAATTTCGGAAGCGTGTCTTTGGATTTGTATTTTCGTATTTTGCCACCGACTTATTTTTCACTTTGTGTTTTGTTTTTGGAAGTTGGTTGTTTTTATTTTATGTAATACCTAAGTATTAGTTTTTCTCTTTTTCATTGTAGTTCCTACCCCACACAAATTCATATACCTTTAATTGTTAAGTAAATAACAGTGACTGGAAGTTAATATAACATCATCAATTTACACTAAGTAGGAAAACTACGTATATTTGAAGCTAACTCAAAAATAACACATCAGAACTTGACCAACAATATTTGTGACCACTCGACAAGTATACCTTTTACAAGTTTACAGTCATACCTTTTATTTGATATAAAGAATAAAAATCAAAACGGTTTATAAATGACGGAGTCTTTTTACTGTTTTTGTTGTTATTCTGTTAGTTTATACATTGTTTGTTATTTTTTTTATTTTTTACCATTTGTATTCCCTGTGCGTGTCCCAAATAAAATATTTTTCTTTCTTTCTTTCTTTCTTTCTTTAAAAACATTTTTTTAAATACAAACGAATTGAGAAGCTCCTCCTGTTTTGAAGATGATGCTACTCCTGTTTTGATTTTAATGACTATTGTAGATGAATTGATTTATTAAGAGCGAACGTTCCAGGTTGCCCGGTTGAATTTCAATTTAAACATATAAACCCTATGATAGTTATAAAAGCTTTTCGGCAAATAAAAATCAAGTTGACCGAAGATCTTTGGGGAATGTCTATCAAAGTTTGTACATCCATAATCGAGACCATAGCACCATACTTAGCTTTAATATTTTATTTGTGTGTAGATCAAGGAGTCTTCCCGGATTTAATGAAATACAGTAAGGTTATACCACTTTTTAAATCTGGGGATAGCAAAGACACCAACAATTATAGACCAGTATCCGTGTTGCCGGTATTCAGCAAGGTGTTCGAAAAGGTAATGCTCAATCAAATGCTTAATCATTTTAACATCAACAAAATCTTACACGAACAGCAATATGGTTTCACCAAAGGTCGTTGCACGATTGACGCTGGTGTCACTTTGCTAAAACACATATTTACAGCGTGGGAGGAGGCCCAAGATGCCATAGGAATTTTCTGTGACCTCTCCAAGGCATTTGATTGCGTTAATCACGAAACTTTGCTCCTAAAACTGGAGCATTACGGACTAGGTAAACTTGCGCTAAGTTTAGTTAGATCTTATTTAGAAGATAGACGGCAAAAAGTTCAAATTAATGGTGTCAATTCACTTGGATTAAAAGTAGAAATGGGTGTTCTACAAGGCTCGATATTAGGTCCTTTCCTCTTTTTGGTATATATTAATGATCTACCCCATTTATTAAAAAAATAACCACAAATGGTGTTATTTGCTGATGATATTTCTTTAATTTTTAAGATAAGTAGACTTTCATCAAATCTTGACGACGTAAATAACGCACTGCTGCAGGTACAAAACTGCTAATAATTTAGTATTAAATGGGAAAAAAAAATGCATAAGGTTTGCTTTGCCGAATGTTAAAAGTACTGATTGTGACATAGTATTGAATCAAGAGAAACTAGAATTCGTTGACAAAACAGTTTTCTTGGGGATCACGCTCGACTCAAGGCTGCAATGGGGTCCCCATTTAACATCTCTTGCAGGACGGCTAAGTTCAGCAGCATATGCTGTCAGAAAAATCCGTCAGTTTACTAATGTAGATACCGCGAGGCTAGTCTATTTCAGTTACTTTCATAGTATCATGTATTACGGTATCTTATTATGGGGACGCGCTGCAGACATCGAGTCTATTTTTATTCTGCAAAAAAGAGCCATATATGATAAAAGAGCCATATATACATAGAGCAATATATGGCCTCCGCAGGCGCGATTCTGTAAGGGAACTTTTTAAAGATATTAACATCATGACCGTACCTTGTCAATATATATATGAAAACATCATGTACGTAAGGAAAAACTTAAATCTTTTCAGTAAAAGGGGTGAAAGACACAACTATGGGACTAGCAATAGGGACCAATTGGTTCAACCGGGTTTCAGGCTAGCTAAAGTAGATTCATCCTTCATGGGGTACTGTTTAAAATGTTATAATAAAATACCTCCCCACATACTCCAACGGAATGAAACGAAGTTCAAAACTTGTATCAAACGCACACTATGCAGCCAAGCATATTATAAGTTGGAGGATTACATCTCTGACAAAAATGCTTGGCTCAACGCTGGTTCTGCTCCACAAAGGCGCCTAAACAATTGATTAGCATTCGAAAATATTGTTGGAGCTGCTGAAGATTGTAAAAACTATCTTTGCACTGTATAAATTCAATCTTTTAGTATTGTAACCTCAGCACTATGTAGTACCTACTATAAAGCTACCCTATACTGGGCACGTCTGTCATTGACTTGATTGTGCCCTGGCGGCTGAGAGTATGTCATGCTCACTCAAATGTCTCGCTGGTGGTGGCGTGTGTGTTGGATCATTAAGTTCCCTTCAAAATGGTTGAGCTGAATGGTGCTGATCCATACGTCATGTTCGTGAACGGGCGCCGTCAGTGGAGACTGGTCATCTCTTGGCAGCCACGGCTTATTTTTTTTCCGATTTTTTATGTTTTTATTACGGGTCTTTCTACATCGTTCTCACATGTATAATTTCAACAAGACGGATGTAACAAATTTTTCTGTATCCATATTATTTAAAAGAGTGTCCATGGAGTTTCTTGCCCGTTCTTCTCCATAGGTACCTACTTTCACATTGGAATGGGCAACTAACTTCATATCTCTGACTGACCGACCCCTTGACAATTCAAAAGTGCCTGTAATTGTTTTATTTGAAATAAATGCTTTGAGTTTGAGTTTGAGTATATTTTTACAAGACTTGTATAAACAAAAATGTCAATCAACCATACAAAATATCTAAACAGCATGTGTCAGAAGGCGTGGTTGTATTTAAGGGTGGTACCTACAGACCATCAAACTGAACTACTTTCATCATAGAAACAACATTTGGGTCGAGAAGTATTGAAGCTTTGTATGGGACAGTTAGTTAGTTTTTTCGCGATTATGATCGAGAAAGTTGTTCAGTTTGATGGTCTGTGCCGCACATCGTCCTTATGTTTTGACTTTTTAAGTGTTTTTTTTTTTTCTGGAAAACAAAACACTAGAACAGTGGTAGATGTACATTATTTCGTAAAGTAATATTTGGATTAGTATCATTAACCAGGGAGAAAACATAGGAATACGTTAGTATGGAATTATGGCTGTACCTAAATTACCCTAGACTAATAAAATTTTCGTTTTTCCTCATTTTGATAATATTATTGTTAAGGGGAAAAGGCCACACTCCACCACGTACGGCCCTGTAGAGCTCGTCTCCAGACTGGACACTCTCCCACCGATAGCGATTGAATGAATTCCAAAATTTATAGAAGCCCGATGCCTTTTCCTATTAATAAGGCAAAGAAATAATTGAAACTAATGGTAAATAAGACTTTGGAATCCAATATTTGGTTTAGTATCATCAACCAGGGATAAAACAGAGGAATAAGTTAGTATGGAATTATGACTACCTAAATTACCCTAGACTGAATTTTTTTCGTTTTTCCTCATATTGACTTGTGAGTAACCCAAACGCTAGCGCGTAACAGGTATTTGATCAGTCGTAACTCACACGATACCTCGCTTCTACACTCGGAGTACTCAGAGATACACTTCCATAAAGTGACGCAAGCAGCTTTTCAGCGGCATGGCGTCGACATCATGATCTTTTGGAGTCATGGTCCCTAGCAGTTCTCTCGAACTGATAAACTTGACGAAGCGGCTTTTCCTGCGGCAACCATGCGACATCCTTGTCTAGCAACGGAGCGGCACTCACAAATTTTTCTAAATTCCTTAGCCTAGCCTTAAAGTATTAGCCGTAAAGCTAAAGCAGTATCGCCGCCACATCTGTGAATCGTGAAAGCCCGTCAGGCAATTGAGAAATAATTGCGTGGCGTGGTCGTATTCAAGGGTATACGACCACGCCTTGAATACGACCACGCCTTCTGAGACATGCTGTATATATATATATTGATTGGTTTTAAGACATTTTTTTTAAGGTTTGTAAAAAAAATATAATGATCCAATAATAATATCTACAATAGTCACAAAAACATGTTAAAAAGTATTTTAAGAAAGTCTTTTGCACGCGTCCCGCTTTGAGGAGTGGTTGGAGAGGCACAACGGCGTCCTCACCTTCCGCCTGACACAGGTCCTCACCGGACACGGTTGTTTCGGGAGGTTCCTGTTTCGCATAAGGCGGGAAGAAACACCAAATGAGGCCTCAGGGTCGCGCAGAATTTGAAAGAGGAACCGTGGCCCTGGCACAGGCAACTGAAGGAACACGGGTGGGTTTTAGTCGGTAAAAGTCTGACACGCCCTCCCGCTCCGCCCAGAGCTGGAGGAGTCATTTGATGATTCCAACCAAAAAAAAAACCCCCATAAAAGGAATTAATGAAAAGCAATTGTATGCAGCCGAAGCCGAGATGAAAATGCCAAGAGGGATGTGTGTGTTACGGGAATGGATAGAATAAGAAATAAGCACCTAAGAGAAAGAATAAAGTGGAACGAATGACTGAAAAGTTTTGTGGAATTTGGTTGTTATAAAAGTTGAGGAAAGTTTTGAGTATTAATGTGGATGACTGATAAAGTAGGGAAAGATCAAAGATACGATGGATAGACTGTGTGAGAGGTTATATGTCTATAAAGTGGGCGACTAGCGAGATGACGACTAGTAGAGAAGTATTGAAGGAAAAGTCATGTTGCACCGACGATTCATGTTGGTGTTGTTGTAATGATGGCAGGAGAATAAAGTTGATGCTTTTGGGTCTACAAACAGCTACAATATAATAAATTGAAAGAGGAATTCGTGTTGATAGTGTTGCTTATTTATGCATATAATAAAATCGTAGTGAATTCAAAACTGTACAACCTTTTTTTATTTGTAAGAGTGCGGGAAATACAATCACTAGAAGAAATTAATATACAAACCAACACACTTACAACATAAATATACTAGTAACATCCTAGAAGAAGCGCTAGCAAAAGTAAATAAATGTAAAAGGAAAATAATGCATTTAGGGTGTTGATGGGGTTGCCGCGCTACTGTAGTGCTTCCGGCATGTTCGCAGAGGCGGGAATAGATGGCTTTCACGCCATCATACGCAAGCGATGCGCCTCCATCATGCGCAGGGTGCGCGCTAGCCCCAACAGCATTCTGAATGCTATAGCAGATAGGTGGGACAGCCCCATACTGGAACATTGGATACGCCTACATGCCACCGTGGCGTAATAAACATAGTTTGTGTATTCTCTGGTAGTTGTAAGTACTAACACTAGTTTCTAAGTCGTTTGTATAATAACCAAATGGACGTTATGGGTCCGAAATAAAATATTTTATTATTATTATTATAAAGATAATGTTGGTGCGGAAGCCAGAAAAAAACTTGATGAGAGAAAGGAAATGATAAATAACAGGAGAGAAAATCGGAAACAAATAACAGAGATTAAGCAAGGAAATTTCAAAATCAATGAGAAAACATAGGAAGAAAAAACGACTAGATACATTATGAAAAAAATAGTTAAAACGGGGAGTAACATAAATATACTCGTAACATTCTAGAAGAAGCGCTATCAAATGTAAATAAATGTACAAGGAAAAGTATAAAGATAATGTTGGTGCGGAAGCCAGAAAAAAACTTGATTAGAGAAAGGAAATGATAAATAACAGGAGAGGAAATCGGAAAATTTCAAAATCAATGAGAAAACATAGGAAGAAAAAACGGCTAGATACATTATGAGAACAAACAGTTAAAACGGGCAGTATTATTTTGAATAACCCCTGTTTACATTACTTGTTCTCTTGCCATTAAACAGCTAAAGGAGCATTCAACATGTTTATCGAAAGCAACAACATACCACAACATCAAAGCGACAAAATAATGACAAAAATTAGAAAGTCCATTATTATCAATGCTTCGATTAAGCAATGCTTAGACTTTTGTTTAGTTTCAGATCACCGTCTTACAAGAAGTTCTACTATGAATCGAGTGAATGTTGAGACCAAGTTTAACACACGACTGAATCGATTCCGGGTGGTGACATCGCAAACATAAAGAGGTCAGTTCTAGTTCTAAAGCAAGCCGGTTCACGATATTCACTGAACTTCTCTCTCTTTCTCATCTTCTCTCGTCTTTGGCCGATTGGGCTCAGTTACTACTGACACTGAGCCCAATCGGCCAAACACAAGGCAATGTATTATTTGTTCGTTATAGATTGATAACAGTGGGTGCTAACCCAAACGCGAAGTGTCGTCTGAACCACGTGTCTGCCTGCCACATCGCAGATATGCACGACAACGACGCAGTAGACCAGCTGCTCAGGTCAGGAGCTGACGGCTCCAGGACAGACAAGCAGGGCAGAACACCACTCCAATTAGCCGCCTGGACAAGGAACACGAAGCAAATTGCTTTGTTGCTGAAGTCTCCAGAAAGTAAATTCATTTGTTGCTTTTGTAACGACCTGACAACCGTAGTTGCTGGATAATTGAACTTATGAAAGTTAAACCCTGAGGTGAAATGTTGAACGCCATCACCTATTCAATAAAAGTGATAGTTAGTTTTCATTTAAGGGGGAAGCGCCTAGTTGCCTGAAACTCCAATTTTCTTAAGTTTTTTGCAATTTGTAGGACAGTTTTAGGTTGTGACAATTAAATAAAATATAATTCCATATGATTATATTGAAGTGAAACACGATCTTGCTAGATAATCACTCATTTATTCCTATGTAAGGTGTCTGTACAAAATATTAAATCCTCGTTGGTCTAGTGGTCGCAATCGCTACTGCTGAGCATGAGGTCCTGGGTTCGATTCCCAAGTCGGGCAACGTGTAATTGGGTTTTTCTATCTGGAATTTCTCAGTAGCAGCCCGAAGTCTGGATTTGTGCCCGGTAGATGGCAATAGGCTCGCCCCCTATTACATGGGACTTTAACATAACTGGCGAAATGTGGGTGTGCTATAGGTACACCTCTGCCCAACCCTTCGGGGAAACAAGGCGTGATGTTATGTTATGTTAGTTACCCTCAATGTATAGTATTAGTATACAACATCTTCCCCTTTTGTAAAAATAAAAAATAACTAAATAAAATTCCGCCACCAATTAAGAAAATATAAATGTACGATATCCGTACAGGCACAACATCTTCCTTATACAAGGCAAATTATTTTCTAAGTATTTATTATTGAAGTATTCTACTTTTAACGCGTATGAAATATGTATAATGATGGTATGTGAGTCTTAGTTACTTTTTAAAAAACATTGCAAGTTTTTCACGTGCCCGTCTAGAAGCTGCACGGGAGTGCTGTACTACAACAGAATCACGGGAAGAACTCGTGGACCTAGTCACTGCCCTGTCATTGTCGCTCAGCCCTTCATCTATACTTTGTTCCGCATCGCTGTACGTGCTCGTGCGCTCGTTTTCTTCACTGTCACTATCCTCCTTTCCCTGTAAGGAAGCAGAATGTGCCGTGGTATCGCCTGAGCTCGTACCCTTCAAGATGTGCCGTCTGTTGCGGCGGTTTCTCCGACCACTGTTATCAGTGAGAAAGTACGATCGCGGCTGCGGTGCTGGTGCCAGTACTTGCATATGTCGCCGACGCTTATCACCATCTGTTACAACTACATTCTCTCCTGGTTTTAATACTGCCAACTCTCGTGAATGCATATCGTAATACTATTTAGATAGTTCACGTTTTGAGAGTAAGTTTTTGTATTCGTCATGATTGTTTCGTTCAGGTCGCAATCTTTCGGTATGTACTGGTAAGCGAGTATTTAGTCGACGGCCCATCAATAGTTGCGACGGTGCACTAATACCATCTCTCGGTGTTGTCCTGAAATTTAACAACCCTAGATAATAATCTGTACTAGTGATTTTTTATTATAGTTTTTACTGTCCTTACAGCTCTCTCGCTCAGTCCGTTAGACTGTGCTTAATTGGGTGATGATGTTGTGTGTTTGAAACACCAATTTTTAGTAAAATTCCTGAATTCACTTTAACTAAATGCCGGACCATTGTCAGTTACTAGTTCCGTGGGGATCCCATGTCTCGCAAACTGATCTTTCATCGCAGCAATTACAGCTCTGGATCCAATATTTGTTAAAGCATTTATCTCGATATAATTGGAAAAATAATCAACTATGATTAAGAAGTTATTTCGGTCGCATAAGAATAAATCAGCGCCAACCTTTTGCCATGGTAAATCTGGTATCGAATGCGGTATCATAGGTTCCTTCACGTTGCGCGCTGCGTGCTCCGCGCAGGTGGTGCAGGCGCGCACGGCCTGCTCCACGTCACGTGACATTCCGCTCCAAAACATGACATCACGCGCTCGACGTTTGCATCGATCAATTCCTAGATGCCCTTCGTGAACGAGGGATATCATTTCACATCTGAGATCACGTGGTATGAACACTAATTGATTTTTTAAGATCACACCATCGACTAGCTGGAATTCTTCTTTATATGCCCAATGCATTTTAATCATTTCATTTAAATCCTTTTTATACTTTGGCCAACCATTATGAATGTAATACTTTAGTAATTTACATTCCTGATCCCTTTGTGTGACCTCTCTGAACATACTGAGTTTACTGTCGCTAAACGGTACGTTTGCTATGAGGAAACACACTTAATCCTCCACCTCAGCAGTCACTCTGTCGTGCATAAGTTCCGGTAAGGCTGCTCTCGATAATGTATCAGCTACGTACATAAATTTCCCTGGTTTGTACACCACCGTGAACTTATAGCGTTGCACGCGCAGCATCATTATTTACAAGCGAACCGGTACTGCATCCAAACCTTTTTTTAAAAAAGCCTCCAGAGGCTTGTGATATGTTTCCACAACCACATCCTTTTTCCCATAAACATATTGGTGGTACTTTTCCAATGCAAATACGATCGCCAGCATTTCCTTTTCAATCTGCGCGTATCGCTTTTGTGTGTCAGTCATCGTGAGGGAAGAAAACTCAACCGAGCGGCCGTCCTGTAATAGCGCTGCACCCAAAGCCGTGGAGCTAGCATCCACCGTGACCACGACCGGCCGGTCGCTCGAGTACAGCGCCAACACCGGCGCGCTGCTCACCGCCTGCTTCAAGTTTTGAACCGCAGTCTCATGAACACTGTCCCACATCCATTCATTGCCTTTTTTTAGCAAGTTTCTAAGGGGGCCTGCCTGTTGCGAATAATTTGGAATAAACTTTGACAAATAGTTTATCATGCCAAGAAATCGCTCCAAAGATGGCCTATCCTTCGGTTCTGGCATATCCGTTATTGCTTTTATCTTATTTGTGTCAATCTGCATACCTTTCTTACTAAAAATATGCCCCAGATACGTAACCTGTTCTACACAAAAATCACACTTCTCCCTATTAAATTTAATTCCTACTTCCCGAGCCCTATCTAGCAATTTTATCAATCTACCGTCGTGTTCTTCCTTAGTCCTGCCCCAAATAATTATGTCATCTACAAATGAATCTACCCCATCGAGATCTTCTAACAGCTGTCGTATTTTCTCGCGTACTCAATAACGCGTCGACCGAGCCTCGTTGCTCCATAGATTTAGTTTTTTCTATATGACGGTTCTCTTCGTTAGATACCTCGCTTGCTTGGCATATCTTCACAGCTTTTTCTAAAGTTAACTCATCTGTTCTGAGTAATCTATCACGTACACCTGTGTCTATTACTCCACAGACAATACGATCACGTATTAAACCGTCTTCTAAATGTTCAAACGTGCAATGTTGGCATAATAATCTTATGGCTGTTACGTAAGCGTCTATGTTTTCACCTTCCATCTGATTTCGTGTAAAAATCGGAACCTTGCCATCGTCGTATTCGATTTTGTACCGAAGTGTTCCTCGAATTTTTGGATCAATACATCGATATCATCATCTTTTCCTTCCACCTTTATTTTGAATGTAGAATATATGTCGTATCCATCAGCGCCTATTAAGTTAATAAGCAAACTGGCTTGTACATCCTTGTCTTCTTTGTACACTCCTGAAGCCTTAAGAAAAACCTGAAATTGCTTGAGCCATTTTCGCCACGCGCCTTCTAAAACTAGTTCTGCTGGAGGTCTTGCGTGTTCCATAATTACACGTACTGTTTATCACTAAAACAAACGAACACCACTTTGTTTTTGTCTAATTACTTCTTCCAAAAGCGTAATTCGAATTTTCCGCTGTCACCATGAAGTGAAACACGATCTTGCTAGATAATCACTCATTTATTTCTATGTAAGGTGTCTGTACAAAATATTAAATACTAGTTACCCTCAATGTATAGTATTGGTTATTCCTGATTCTGTTGTAGTACAGCACTCCCGTGCAGCTTCTAGACGGGCACGTGAAAAACTTGCAATGTTTTTTAAAAAGTAACTAAGACTTACATACCATAATTATACATATTTCATACGCGTTAAAAGTAGAATACTTCAATAATAAATACTTAGAAAATAATTTGCCTTGTATAAGGAAGATGTTGTGCCTGTACGGATATCGTACATTTATATTTTCTTAATGAGGGTTTTCTGAAATTATCTCCGATAGATGGCAGGACTGTAGTGGCAGGTCCAAATGGACTGTCAAAATACATACGCGAATTGTAATTATCTATATATTTTTTGGTTTATTTATTCTTAAAATCATTCCTGTCGGAATATCGTTGTTTAAAATGCCACAGTGTTGTGCAGTGCCTATGTGTGCAAATAAAACAGGAGGACATAAGTTCCCTACGAGAGATAAAACCCGATTAAAACAGTGGCTTGTAGCCATTCGCAGAGATAAATTTACTCCAACGAAAAATAGCCTGGTTTGTAAAAGCCACTTTACGGCAGACGATTACGAGCTACCAAAGGACTCAGTATTAGAAAAATGTTTAAAGAATATTTTCAATATTAATGATAAACTTTAGTTAATCACTTTGATTATCTCAGTGCTGGACCAACCTTCAACATATAGTGTAAACATTTTTAGTTCTTGCCTTATCAAAAAACACTTAACTGTAACATTGTATATTTATTTAATTATTATTTCAGCCAGACCTGTGTTGAAAAAAATTGCAGTGCCAAGTCAATTCCCATGGAATGAACGAAGTATTAGTCATTCAAAGAAAGAGGAGCGATATCAAAGACGTTTGGCCCGAAATGAAAAAAAATCTGTGTACAAGTACACATTAACAATGAAAGTATAACTTTTCTTCTGGACATTCTATCATTTAAAGAATCTGACTTGAGAGGTTAGAGTTTTTTTTTATTTGGTTTAAAGTTGTTGTTCCTGTCATAGTCATTTAGCCTGAAATGTAAAATATACATTAATCAACTAAAACTCACTAAAACACAAATAACTGCAATTTAGTAGTTGAAGAACGAAATCGAATTGTGTAAACCAATTCAGTAAGTTATGTTACCTCCTTTCAATAAGCTTTTCCTTTGTACCAGTGACTTTTGCGCCCCTTTTTTTGAGCTCAATCTTCAGTTTAGCGATCTTCTTCTGACCGTAATCCATAATAAAATCAATAACACTTCCAAATACAATAGAATTTCAATAATTTATGTTCAGTACCTACGACTCTGTGCTATTTGACAGCTGTTTGGACCTGACGCCTACGAAGCGCCGCCTAGTGGCAGAAAAAGTATCGAAAACCCTCATTGGTGGCGGGAATTTTATTTTGTTTTTTTTTATTTTATAAAAGGGGAAGATGTTGTATATTAATTAATTATAATTCAATAAATATATTCTTTTTACGATCGCGAATCATATTTTGTTCAACATACACTGACACTGACTTGACAAATGGCCAAAAACGTAAGTAAATTTGAGTTTCGCCGGCTAGTTGGCGCTTCACTCTTAAGGCCAATCTTATATGTATCATAGTTTAAACTTTTTGCTCTAGTAATAAAACATTACTAAAGCAAAAAGACTTGACAAATGGCCAAAAACGTAAGTAAATTTGAGTTTCGCCGGCTAGTTGGCGCTTCACTCTTAAGGCCAATCTTATATGTATCATAGTTTAAACTTGTTGCTTTAGTAATAAAACATTACTAAAGCAAAAAGTTAGTCTCTATGGGCCAGCCACTTTTAATAGTAAAAGTAAGATTTTTTTAATGAGTCATCGTAATCGTCACGATGAGACTTACGACGCGACTTGCGTCAACGATACGCGCACACGTTGAATTCCTGGTTCTGACTGTCGGTGGCTAGTGACATGCTCTAAACAACTTCTTTCATTTGTTTTCTCCGCTGTCGCAAGACGCGTGTCGCCTAAGCGTGAAGCTCGTGGCCAACGGGAGAAAAGAAAATTGGTCTGACCCGAATAATCAACTTCTTCCTCTTGTTCATTCTGGAATACTTCAATGGACTCTCTCTATGGACTCCTCGTCACTTGCAGTTCTGCATACTTGGCAGCTGTGCTCTTCATCGTCATTGTCGTCATCTCTGCCTGTTTGGCAGATTTGCTCATCATCTAGTGGGTCATCCTGTCTTCAGAAAATATAACAGCATCATTATCTAACATTTCGGCGCCCGCACTATTCAGACATATCTTCTGCGAACTCCTCTTCTTGCACCATATGTGTTGCTAATAATAGCTGTTAATTGTGTGATATCTGCATGCTAATTCAGCTTTCATCTTCGCCACACACCTTCGACATACATCGCCGAAAAACTCATACTTTCGCGGTATACACATTTATGAAAAGCTAGGGCATTGCCCTCAAGATATGCGCTCACTATTAGCACCCAATCGCTTTTTCGCCATCCGAAGCTGGTGGCAAAGTGCTTAAATTCCTCTAAAAAGCTTTCTACGCAATCACTGTAGGTGCCTCCGCGAAGAATTTTTGAGCCATCTCTCTCTCTTTTAATCACAAACTATGAAACCAGTTAGCTTTAACTCCAGCGTCGACTTTGCGTCTGCTACACTTTTCTTTATAATTATATTTTCTTCGCACACAATACCGTCACGTCTGCGGAGTTTCGATGGCTAATTTAATTTGACCCTCTCGTTTAGGGGTATATATGTTCTGTGATCTTAGTCGCCTCCACCACTTATAAGTGTAGATTAAGATCTACAATAGCTATGGGGGTGTTGCGGAGAGAAACACACGATAAATAGTATTAAAAACTTGATTATTTTTTAAATATTGAGACATCTTCGATAAATGATTGGTCTCGCTTCGACAGCGTTTATCATTTATCCAGACCAATCATTTATCTCAGTGACACATGAACGTGTTGTATCGATATAACTTTTCTTACAAACCAAAAAAAAAACTTATATTTCATATACGACATTGGCTCATTCTAAATATGTTTGACTTGTTCGAATATTAACCATACTTAATTTATTACCAGCCTACACAGCATAATGTCGTTACAGTAACTACCTTAAAGTTAAAAAATTGTTGTGATGATAATCCTTCCTGCAACCGGGAGTAAGCACAATCAACTGCACGTCGGTTGCAACACTTTGACTTTGGGCTGGCCTAGCGCAGTATGGAGTTCCAGAGATCAAAAAGCCAGCTAATACTGATGTAGTCACCATTGACGTAAATATGATTTGCTTTTACACCGTCAGGCATAGAAACTTTTTACGTAAGTCTTTCATAACCAACACGATATGACCGACGAGTTGGTTGCATTTCGAATGGTCACTAACACGAATGAGCTCTTGATGGCTGCGACGACGAGCTCGCGGCTTGCGTGGGGGAAAACATCGAGCAGACTAACAAGGTACACCACCACATCTAATCTGAGGTATTCCTTTTGTAAGCTTGGGTTTAATGGGAAAGAGGTTCCGTCATATTAGGACGGCCGTCATAAAATATGTCTTTTCATTTGACGTTTTTTTAGGAATCTAAGCTTTACAAAAGTAACTATGAATCAGCAAAAAAAAAATCCTACCAAGGCAGGAAATTGTCATTAAACCATTTTAATATGGTTGCATGAAAGCATTATTGGCACTTACCTACTTAATATGTGACACTACTCACGGAAAACGTTAACTGAATCCGCTAAACGTTTTATTTTTGATAAGTTTCCTTTCTGTTAAGGGACTTAATTTGCCTTTAAAGGAGTCTGCTCACTACACCGTATCATACCGTGCTAGGAACGTCTTAGGCTAAATAAAAGCTTTACCTATATTGAAAAGTGTGAGACTATGCCCACTAGACCGTTCCGTAACCGACCAACACGGAACAATTGAACAATTGTCGGTGATCATGTTTTCCCGGTGCTGATACGCTACGTGCATGGTACGCGACGTTGTAAAATCGGTGCGCGCAGGAGGCGAAACGGTGAGCATTCGGATTATAACCGCGTATGATGACCTTTCTAAGTCCGTTGCAATCGGGTAATTTAAACGGAAAATTTTGTTATAGAAAAAAAATTTCAACAAAAATATTTACTCGCTCTTCCTGATGCGTCTGCCTCACACGAAAACACAGGTGAACTACTACAACCGAGAGAACGGCAACCGAACGGATGCCAGCGTGTGTCATAAGCGGATGGTAATAAAAACGTTATGCACGGGTATCATATGCTGTTTATACGATCATACGATACGTTCATAGCGAGGTGTAGTGGGCAGACTCTTTTAATGGTATATCTATTTCCTGGTTTAGCGGATCCGGTCAAACCAAAAACATCGCCTGCCAACATTGCAAAAAAAAGTTGAAACAGACGTAGATCTGTTTTGTATTAAGCCCGCGCCGCGCTATGAGTCGCAGCGTGCACGACGCCTTAGCCCATTTGCGCTTTCTATAAAAAGGAGAAGCGAGGTTCCGCTATCTACTCTCCTTCTTATAAAAAGCGCAAGCGCATGTCCTCTTTCCTACTGCGAACGACGTAGAGTACACGATTGTTGCAGAAAGTACGTGCGTCGGCGTTCGTTATCATGAAAATAATTACTAACTTATTGAAAGACACGAGAGATGAGTGGCTGGTCAGAACGGTAAGTAGCAGAGAAACAATTATTTAAGTACAGTGCTACCAGGATCGTTTGACGCTTCAATGTTGTTGCCTGTTGGTTAACATTTCCGAAATTGTTGTTGGAGCCAACAAGAAATCTTTTTACAGTTTAGATAATTTTATTATTCTTCCTTTTAAATATTTCCTAAGTACCTTTGTATTTTTTCATTTCGACCTAAAAGCAAAATAAATATTTTTATGATATTTATATTATTTGTTTGCCTATGTGTAACTTTGGTGCCGAACCAGGGAAAATATCTAATTGGGCCAGGCACCTTTTTTGGAAGGCGTGATCAAATGACTATTTAACGGCACGGTTGGCGCAGTGGTTGAGCGATCGGCTGCTGCGCTGCGTGTCGCGGGTTCGATTCCCGCACGGAACAAATATTTGTATGACCTACAAATAGTTGTTCCGGGTCTGGGTGTCTTGTGTATGTGAGTTTTCATGTTTGTGAACGCACCCACGATACAGGAGTAATTCCTAGTGTGGGGCAACGTTTTTAAAAGAAAAAAAAAAAAAAAATTGTTAATGAATAATAGATATAATTAGCAAAAATAATAGCCAAGTGCGAGTCGGACTCGCGCACCAAGGGTTCCGTACAAACCTGTAGGTATAAAAAACCTGCGTTTTTTATATCAATTTAAATTAAATACCTCTACGCGTTCATGAGGAAAGGGGTAGCAAGATTAAAATTATTAAAAATATTTTTATTATAGGATGTAGATTAAAAATTTACGGTTTTCGCAATTTTTTCTGTGCTATAAGACGTTGCTTCGTACTAAATGTCAAGATTCTGAGTTCACGGGAAATACTCTGTAGGTTTTGATTCCCTTGCGAGTGTCGAAAATTTGCGGTATAAAAGTCTTTATCATTTGATTGCGTTGGCTTAAAGGTTAGATTTTTTCACAGCTCCAAGAGACAGTAGACTTGAGTATTTGATTTAATTTCCAGCTTGATACCTCCACGCGTTCATGAGAAAAAGGGTCTTGACAGACAGACGGACGGACGGACAACAAAGTGATCCTATAAGGATTCCGTTTTTTCTTTTCGAGGTACGGAACCCTAAAAACTACAAAATTTTAAGGAAAATATGGAACACACGACGCACAGACAATGCGCGCGCCAATCCGAACGTGCCGTACAATTTATCGGTCCTCGGGCACGATCTCACGATCGGCTAACTTCAGTGTCGTTCAGCCGATCTATTCTGTGAAAATCTCACCGTGAAAACTAAGGCGAAGTGAGCTTGAATTGTCAATAGTTTCAATCTCTATCATCAAGTAGAATGGCATGTATAGCTGAATGGTGAAAGGTGATGTAAGCACCTTTCACCATTCAGCTATACATATATTCGGATTCATTTATTGCCAACAATGTAGGTGCAGACCTATTCTATAAAAATTTGATTGTATATCATTGAGTTTCCACTACATTCTACATTACTGCTCCGTCGTCTAGCTGGCTCACGCTGTCTGTCGTTTTTAGTTTCGACATAGATCAGCAGTGTTTTTGGGCTTCCCGGCTGTCAATTTTGTATTAAGAATTTAATCTCAGTTGGATCAAGGCAGGACCAACATACAAAACTGGCGGAAGTTTAAAGCTTGGACCAAAGGATTTTAATGAGAGGGTGTGTGTTTTTGCTACTAGCGCCTGTAGTGGTGAAACGTGGTAGTTTACTGTCCCAGATGGTTTGCATGTCGAATGGCAGAATGTACCGAACGAAACATTATTGTCTACCAGTCACCTGCATGCGCAGCATGGACACTACACTGTATAAAGTATATAAAAACTATGTGGGTCATTGCATTTTTTTTTTCTTCTTTTAATGATGATGGTCTGGCTGTTTGAGTACTTTACGCAGCCTCCCCAAATGTCCTTTCTTTTGTATTGTTCGTCGGATCGTTGAGCTCCTTAGTTCTGAGTTCAGCTGCACGATGATTGACAAATGCGTGCACTGACTGGACAGGTCCACTCAAATCCGTGGTTCTTTCCTCAAAAGACCATTTCAGACACCAGTCTACATAGTCCTCATATGATATGACCAAGATACACTTTGACATTGATGCACTTTATATATGCAATGACATTTACTTTGTAAAGGATTATACTATTTTAATTATTGTGAATGTGAAGACATTGTGGTTTTGTTGTTTTTTTTAATGCATTTTTTTAATTATTCGTTTTAATCATGGTCTGGCAGTTTGAGTAATTTATGCGGCCTACCCAAATGCCCTTTCTTTGGTAATGTTCGTCGAATCGTTTAGCTCCTTTAGTTCTGTGTTGAGCTGCATGATAACTGACAAATGCGTGCACTGACTGGACAGGTCCACTCATTCTGTGTGGTTCTTTCCTCAAAAGATCATTTCAGATATCAATCCACATGGTCTTCACATGACCTGACCAAGATTATGTCTGGACTTTAAAAGAGACTGTGACCTCTGAGTTTGTTTCGGCGTTTCTTCTTAGAGTAGTCAGATAGGAAATGCCGATCTCACCTAGTTTTTAAAATATGATTGACGTGTAAAATGTTTGTACAAACATATTTGCAGAAAATAAAATCATTTATCATTTACAGAAACGGAAGACAAAATGATAGATTGTAGAAAGTTTTTTTCTATGGAACGATTTCAAAATACAAGAAAAGAATGTATTTTTAATAAGAAAGTCTTTTTGAATTTTTGTTTAAAACTGGTCATGCAACACGTAGGTACTGTATACCCACATTCAACGCAAATATACATTTTGTATTTCTATTTCACGGGTTTCTGATTTTACTGACTACGCACAGCTTAAACCGGGGACACGGCTCTAGTTGTAAAAATCTGTACACACTTTTTTCCTGACTTCAGACGGACAAAATGAACACATCAAATCCAATTGTAGACAGAATAATGGAGGACGATTCTGTAGAAGGAGTGATAATGACTAACAAAGAAGGTAGGTACGATAAGTTAATAAAGTTATCGGTGCAAATCTTGACAAATACCCCAAAGCCTAAAACCAACTAACTACCCTACTCTGTCAAGAAAGTACCGGGAAAAGATCAATAATACACAAAATGTTAGTTATTCGTCCATATTTATATTTATAAATTTATTTATTTATTAGAATAAATTCAGAATAAATATTAATTGCCTTATTATAATTTAATTTATAAAAAGAACATTCACACACGCACATTCACACACCGAGAGCTGTAAAGTATTTTTTTTAACAGGGCACTTAATCGTTAATTATAATACAGTCAATACATAAGAGACATTTTTGGCAACAAACATTATTATTTCAATGTTAAAATGCCTTTTAAAGTTTCGTTTCCATTCACCCCTGCATCCTTATTCACCCTGTTTTACATTACTGGGGCTGCCTCAATATATGTATGACAAATGTTTCAAGTAAATAATTATTTTTGTATGTTGTATTTGTGTAAAGTATGCTCCTTCAGTAACGTGACACTTACGCCAACGAATAATCAAATCATCAAAACATTTTTTAAACGCTTTTTCCGTAACTGAGTTCAGTCCTCGCCGCGAATTCTCTGAGACACTGAAAGTTCAGTGGATATCTCTCTCAAACTTGAATGTGGATTCTCAGTCACTATTTCCTTCACTTTTGCGATGTTAACTTCAGTTGAAGACGTTGATGGCCTACCAGAGCGAGGCAAATCTTCCATCACATCTCGACCGCTTCTGAACGCTTGACATTCCTAAATACGTGTTTTTGATATAGTCGATTCACCATCAAGCCTTCTGTGACATTTTCAGTGACACCGAACACGAAATTCTATTGGCGATGCAAATTTAAGACAAACTCTTTGTTCGATGTGTTTGTCCATTATGAAATTCGCAATACACAATACACACAAAATAATATAAGATCTAACTAAAATCAGCACTGTATTTCATCTAAATAACAGCTGATGCCACTCAAACTCCTCGTCAAAATGGAAAACAGTTGTGCCAATCTAACAACAACGAAATAAAAATGAATTTCGAGCCACAAACAAATCATTTCAAATCATTCCCGATATTTTTTTAACAGAATGTATATCGACAATTAATTTGACCTGCCTTTTCTGAACTACGCTGGGGTCAGCTTTCAGTTTAACCGGGTGCAGCTGAATACCATTATTTTGCACGGAGCGGCTGCCTATCTGACCTCTACAACCTAGTAACTAGGTAACACAATACCTCTTGGTAAGACTGGTTGTCGGACTTTCCGGCATCCGACTACCCACGACTGTCGATTGATCTCCGAATGACAGCCGGGAGGTCCGTAACGTACTTTCCGATGCACGGAGGGGTCTCGGTATGTAAAGGATGGTCACCCATCCAGGGTTCGACCTCGGCAAGCGTTGCTTTACCTTGAAGATCGACTCGTGCGCCTGTTACTTTAGCCACGACCCCCACTCCAGTCCCTGCATACATCGACCATACCTACCAATTCCCAATATCATCAGCTATTCTGATACGTTACAAAAACAATCCGCATTTCATTATTCACCCGAAGGACGAATGCCTTGAGTTACATTTTCATCTCTGAGAACAATTAAACGCGCAAATCAGACAGAATGATCATTTTGCGAGTATTTATAGTAATATGAAGTCTGTCTTCTATCAGGGGCTCCGATATTGACGAATGTTAGCGTCACGAGCGCTACGAATTATGGAAGAGCTCTTCACAAGTTTGGGGTGCTGTCACAAATGTATGTCAAGGAATTGGTATGATATTTTGATTAATTTATTATATACTTAGTCGTATAGTATATATATTGCGCACCACAAAAATACATATGAAAAATAATCAAACTCTACAAATAGAATATAAACTCTATATATGTATATAAATATCGCTTTCTGCGACCTCTCCACGAAAATCACTGTTAACAGCAGTGTGCAATGTAATGTATTTATTTATTTTCAAAATGTACACTAAGTTGCAGGCTAGACGAAATTACCCTTTTAGGGCGCAGCAATTATTATAACATTTTACCCAAACCTAGGTTAAATACTTAAAAGTTAACATTACAATTGCAAAGCTATTAAATATCAATATCACAACATTTACTTTTACTACTAATACATAAACTATTTCTAACATAATTTATTAAATTTATAATAACTAATGTTATTTGTAATAAATACAGGTACTACAGGGGCTAGTAACAAAGGTTCAAAAAAAAAATACACTTAGAGACGTACATTTGTGCTGTACTTTATTTAGCTTTTTATATTCCGTAAACTCTTTAATACTATAATAACTTTTTTCTAAAAGCAATGACCTAAGTCTAAATTTAAATAAGCAAAGTGTGTTTGTGGATCATATATGTTCAGGTAACTAATTACATACTTGGATGCTTCGGTATTCTTCGGCATATTTAACAAAATGGCTACTGCCATAGAAACCATTTAATTTGGTTAACAAGATTGAGTGTGAAACCTTATCATAGGCTTTAGTCATATCTAGCAAGAGGCCTATTGCGTTGTTTTTGTCCTGTATGTATGTAAGGATTTCTTGTGTGTAATTGTCGACTGCTAGGTAATGTAACGCACGCAACACATTGTTATTTTGGGTGCATGTTACGGAACAGGAAAAAGAGGTATTTAATAATAATAAAAATTGCGTCACAACGTTTTAAACCTGTTACCGATAAAATAAGGAAAATGATGTTAGTAGTGTATAATTGGGGAGTCTGGATCACTTCGCTTCGCTCGTGATCCAGATCGCCCCAATTATACATCGGTTAGTAAGTGACTTCTCACCATCAGAACATAACCTAGACTGAGATATTCTAGTATTTGTTTCCATGTTTTTGATATTATATTGACGAGATCCACTCTGATCCGATCTATTTAAATACTGTCTACTATGATTTGAAATGCAGATACCATCATCACTTTATTTAGATAGCGGGTGTAAATTAAGTTCATGAAAATCGTCTTTTGAATGTGAATCATACAAAATTCGAAGCACTCTTGAACTTCATAATTACTTTACAAAGTCTAAACTAGGCTTCTTATAAATAAAGTTATTATAAAACGATCCAACCATCACATTACACTTGCAAGAATTAAATGCATAAAATCATACTAAGCTATTTATAAGTACTCCGAATCCGTTGATCTCATTATTCGGATTGGTATGTGCTTGCAAAAACGCAAGGTGAAGTTCAGATGACATCTACGCGTGTGTTTGTGATTGTTTTTTTTAAGGTATTTGTGTGTAGTCGTGTCCGAATCTGTTACTAGATACTTACAAAATTAATTTTATTGAAAAGGAATTTAAATAAAAAGCAATTTTACAGTTATAAATATGCATTTATTTATAGCAATTCAATTTTAACTATGATTTACACTGCATACAATATATAAGTCCATGTATTATGAGAATACAACATTCTTCTAATTACTTACAATAAAACAGAAAGGCCAGTACTAAGTAGGTAATCCCAGTAGTTCCAAACAGATAGTCACATAACATCGTTTTTATTTACAGCGTTTGATTGGCTTACAAACTAACCACATTAAAACTTTAACTATTCACATTAATATTTATCTATACTAACTAAATAGTATGAAACTATTTAGTAATAATAACTTTTATTTAAGTATAGTATTGATAGGCTTACATACTAACTACAATAAAACATATTTCCTTAAGAGTTCTCCATGTTTTCCTGAATTTTATTTATTAGTTCCTTAGTGCTAGACAATATGTCATCCATTAAAGTACTTTTAACGACGTGTTGAGCACAAACCTCTGCTTCACAATAATGATTACAGATTGAACTATCCTTCTGATCGAAGTTTTCTGCATCAATAATTTGTATTCTTATGATTTTCGAAGGTCTTGTAACAGGATTTTTTATATAGGAATATGCCATCCGTTTATTCTTCGATATTTTGCGAGATGCTTCAGCAAGACCCAAATATTTTTGATTTACTGCGTGTATTTGAGCAGGACCCTTTTCTAAAGGTATGAAGTTAAATAGCTCTTCTGAATCCTGAAATTATAAAACATTATGATTAAACTATTATTATGAATGGTGACATTTGTCTTGAATTAGTAAAAAAAAAAAAAAAAAATTATCGACATTGTAGACTGCACCGTTACGTACGTACTGAACACTGCAGTTTCGAAAAACGAATGTTGTTTCTTTTTCTTTTTTTTTTTTTTTTTTTTTTTGTGTATGGCATCTCGTAGTTGACCTTGAGAGGTCGTGACTACTTAACCGGACTATCCTGTGGCTGCCTTAAGCGGACTCAAAGCCTCCAGCCAGGGGCGTAAAACTACTACTTATATTATTAAGCGAACGCTCGCTAAGGGCACCCCCTGTGGGGTACGGACCTCGGCTTAGGGCGTCGCTGACGGGAGGACAGCAAGATGGGACAGGCTGGATCAAGTTTAGTTGATTATTATTAATCGGGGAATTTAAAGCTACAGGCTCAGCTACGGCGCGGGCTGGCACTTCGTCGAGCAAGGGTCGGGGGGGACAATTACGTCGGGATCTTCGCGAGGAACCTCGGCGGCGAGGTCGGAATGTCGGTCTGTGTTTGTGCACTGTACTGGTGGCCCTACTGCTCTCCTGAATGAGAGTTATGTGGTCATCGGGATCGGTGAGGACATGCTTGGGACGGCGGACCTGACTAATGGAGGAGGGTATATAACTAGCGGCTTTCACAACCAGAGGGTTGCGGTGATTCGCGGCGGTCTCGAAGAAACGCTTTGAAATACGTTTCATGAACTGGCGGATAGTGGGAATCTTTAGGTCAACGTGAAGGATCTCGTTGCGAACGTACCAGGGGGAGCCTGTTATCCTACGGAGGAACTTGTTCTGGAGGGTCTGCATTCTATTGAAGCGAACGGGCTTGGCGTGTGCAAAGACTGCACTGGCATATGTCATGATCGGGCGGATGCACGCTGTGTAGATACGCATTTTGCACTTAAGTGACAATTTGCTACGAGCATTGAGGACAAAGTGAAGTCTACCTAGAGCGAAGGCGGCGCGCGAACGAGCCGCCTTAATGTGCTCTGAAAACGAAAGGTGTTCATCTAGAACTACACCCAGGTATTTGGCTCGCTTCTCCCAAGGGATCGGCTTGCCGAACATGGTGATCGGTCGAGGGGGGCAGGGGGTATGACGCGGCTTCGAGAATAGAACCGCTTGACTTTTGTCGGGATTTACTTCAATTCTCCATCTCCTAAACCAGGCGCCAAGCTTGTTGACTTGGGTTTGGAGAATGCGAGATATCGAGTCTGGATCGCGGCCGGTGTAGTAGATGGCCGTGTCGTCTGCGAACAGGGCCAACTGCGCCTTGCTGCACTTTGGCATATCGCTGGTGAATAGCGTGAAAGCTAGAGGAGAGATCACAGAGCCCTGAGGGACTCCTGCGCGAATAGGGTGGGAGGAGGATAGCGCTCCTTCGATGCGATAACGGAAGGTGCGGTTCGACAAAAAGTCCCGTAAGATGAGCACGAGACGATCTGGCACACCGAGTTGGTACAGCTTATATAATAAGCCGTTGTGCCAGACTTTGTCGAACGCTTTCGCTATGTCGAAGAAAACAGCACCGGTCATCAAACCTCGTTGGAAACCGAAGTTGATGTGTTCGACTATACGGTGGACCTGTTGTACGCACGAGTGTTGGGTTCTAAAACCAAACTGTTCGTTGGGGATGAGGCCCTTTGTCTCGGCGTAGTCTCTGAGGCGCTTATAAATAAGCCTCTCATAGATTTTGCCGAGGACATTGAGCAGACTGATGGGGCGGTAACTACTAGGCTCTGACTTTGGCTTGCCGAGCTTCGGGATACCGATGACGGTGGCTTCTTTGAATGCCTGTGGGAAGATGTTGTTGCTCAGAGCACCATTGAAGATGGTGGTCAGTAGCATTATCAGGTGGGCAGGGAAAAGTTGGAATACCCTATTGGTGATTCCATCTGAACCGGGGGTGTTGTTTCTAATAAGTGTGAGCAATTTATATAAAAATTGTGTTAAAAAAAAGTGTTCATAAGGTTGAAAATAATACTCGTAGTGGATATTTCTTCTACTATCCAAAAATGGTTAGATGAAATTTAACCCTTGCGATGACACCTACGGTTGCATTGTTTACGTTGCATTCCTAATAATACATTAAGTCTAATATGAATGTCTGTTTGTTCTATTATGCTCATTTACTGATACACTTACCCAATGATAAAAAACACGAATCAAATTTTTATTGTTAGACTAATGAAGTCGGGGTATGTGGGTTATCATACGGACTTATTTTCTAATCTAAGCAATGTTATAGAGCAACTAATATTAATACAGAATTTCTGATTCTTGTTCGTTGTAAAAGTATTTTAATAATTAGATACTTCATTACTAACTTAGTTTTTGCTTTCGTGACTCATTCTGTTTTACACCATACTTATTGTATAAAGCATAAATCAAATGAGTCTGTAATAAAGTAACAAAATCGAGAGGCAACATCGGGTTATTTGATTAATATATCAATTTAGTTTATCATCGCAATATTTTTACATGTGCTTGCGTTTACCATATTTGTGCATGCATCATTGATGCATGCGCATTAGGAAAAAGTATTTAAATCATCGATAGAAGTTCTGGAGCACTATTGCACCCTCATCTTTCGACGAAGATCATCGCAAGGTTTTTAACTACGAGGAATCATCGGATTTATCTACAAAAAAAATGTAAGTGTGTTTTTTTTTCTTCTGTTTTATTAATAATACCTGTATACCTATAAGGGTAGGTAGAAGCGTGCTTTTGTATGAAATAGATCACGGTTGTCACACATTGTTTTTTTTTTATTGTATCGATCTCTGAGCTCATCGTATTGATATTATTTATCTTATTATCTATCAATAAGTTATGCAAGCTTAATACATTATGATTTATCAAATATTTTTATAATTTCAGGTCTAAGACATCCCAGCTCGCTGACGACCTTTTCCTATCAGAGGACGAGTCTCCAAGCGTAGGGGTCCCTGACACGGTTCCTGAGACCGCTTCAGTTGAGGCACCTAAGAAAAAGCGAAGCAAGATGTCAGCAGCGGCTCCATCCACACCCAAACCGTCTAAGAAACCACGAATAAACCCCATAAAGTTGTCGAACCTACCTACAGCTGCTGATTTATTTGGGAGCGATGGCAGCGAAGATGACGAGCAACCTAGCACTTCATCGGCATCAAGGGGAGGTAAAAAAACACCCATATATTCCTATATTAGCAGTAGGATTGCGAACGGTTATAGCAGACAAGCACACACTGCTAAAACTGGTTCACACTATGTGGAAGTAAAGGTGTATAAGTGTAACGATATTGATAAAGTATTACCAGTTAATAGATGGCAGCATTCTGTAATAACAATGAAAAATCAAACCGATGTAGACACTGAGGCATGGGCGCACTTGTCTAAATTTATTAGCGCCACACGCAAGGAATTTAGAGAAATTCCGAAAACTTTTATTAGTACTCATTATTTTTAAATGAAATTGTTTAAAATAAAATATAACAATAAATGTAATCAATGTAATCTTATGTTTAATCAATAGAAATAACGATAAGATTAAATCATTTACTCTACTCTTATAGATTTTAGGATTGTTAATAAAATGTTAACAATGTCGTTTCCTGTTTTGTTTTTTCAGTTGAACCATCGAATATTACATCAACCAATGAAATTTTAATGAAATGTGATACATGCTACATTGAAATACCGAAACATAAATTTAATTATCATATGAGAACTAACTTACACAAATCAAACTGTTTATTGAGAACTGAATTTGATCATATTAAAATAATAGCGACTGCTTTTAAAAACAGAATTGTTACATATCGCTTAAGTCCCGCTCAGGAAATAGATTATCTGACACCTGAAGCGTTCTTGAACGACTCTCAAAGTGATATTAGAAAACTCATTGAAATATCGTTAGAAAAACATAATTGTATTAAAATCAATTTCGAATTATTTGCTTACTTCTTATTAACAAAGACAAATGAACAGTTACTGAAATCTTTTAACACAAAATTGAAAGTAATTTATAAAAACTCTGATCTAAATGATTTTTACAAGAATACTTTAGAAGTGTTTAAGAGGAAACTAAGCGAGTTTGAACAGCGGGACTCTGGCTGGTCCTTTTTTACACTAAGCCATTTAGAAATTAATATAAATAAATACAATCCGATGAGAGGAGGTACCTTTATAGAATTACCACCAGTAATCAAAAATAAAAAATGCTGTTTAAATATTCAGAATAATGATGATCAATGTTTTTTATGGAGCATTGTTGCTGCGTTACACCCTGTTAAATATAATCAATGTAGAATTTCTTCCTACCCACACTATTCAACAGTTCTGAATACACAGGGTATGTCATTTCCGCCGTCAATGAATGATATAAAATTATTTGAGAAATACAATCCTAGTATTAGTATTAATATTTATGGTTTAGATAGTAAATGCACTATAACTGGACCTCTATACTTAACAAATGCTAAGAAAAAATATCACATTAACTTACTTTACATTGAGCGTTACGATAAAGGGCATTATTGTCTGATTAAAGATCTTGTGCGACTAGTTCGACATCAAATAAGTCATCATAAGGGTAAAATACACTTTTGTGATTCATGTTTGCAATTTTTCTCGAGTGAATTGAAATATAGTACCCATCATTGTTGTAATAGCATGATACAATTCAAAAATTATGAGCGCCAACAAAAAATTAATTTTATTATATATGCTGACTTTGAAAGTATGTTACAAAACTATTCTGAACAAAATACTGAGAATCATAATACCCAAAAATTTAAATTACATGTTCCAACATGTTTTGCATATTATATATGTTGCTCATACGATCCAAGTTTAAACAAATACATTACTTATAGAGGTCCTGATTGCGTTGAAACATTTATAAGCTGGTTGGTTAAAGATGTAACTTGGATAAATACTATATTAACCAAAGTTCAACCTATGAAACCATTAACGAATGAACAAAAATCTAATTTTAAAAAGGCTACCGAATGTTATATATGTAAAGAATTATTATTTGGAGATAAAGTTCGAGATCATGATCATGTTACATCCGAATACAGAGGTGCAGCACATTCCTTGTGTAATTTGAGATACAAAATATGTTCATTTATACCAATTATTTTTCATAATTTAGCAGGTTATGACAGTCATTTATTCATTAAAGAATTAGCAAAATATAAAGGTCATATTAAGATAATACCAAAGTCTAAAGAAAAATACATATCTATAACTAAATTAATTCAACTAAGAAATACAGCACGCCCTATTCAAATGAAGTTTATTGATTCATATCAGTTCTTAAGTTCAAGTCTAGATGAATTAAGTAAAAGCTTGGATGTTAAAGATTTTATCAATCTATCAAGTACATTTACCGATAAGATGAACTTACATTTATTGAGACATAAAGGTGTTTATCCATATGACTATATGGATTCATGGTCAAAGTATAATGATAAACGATTGCCTCCCAAGGAATGTTTTTATAATTCAATTAAATTAGAGCATATTTCCGATGATGATTACAGACATGCACAAGCTGTATGGCAAGCATTTAATATACACTCACTGGGGGAGTACACAGATTTGTACTTAAAATGTGATGTGTTATTACTATGCGACATTTTTGAAAATTTTAGAAATACGAGCTTACAACATTACTCTCTTGATCCAGCGTATTATATATCTGCTCCTAGCTTAAGCTGGGATGCCATGTTATTATATACTGGCGTCCGACTTGAGTTAATAAGTGATTTGGAAATATACCAATTGTTAGAGAAGGGTATACGTGGGGGTTTAGCCCAATGTTCTGTTCGACATGCTAAGGCTAACAATAAGTATGTTCCACATTTTGATGACACAAAACCATCTAGTTTATCTAGACTGCAATAACTTATATGGTTATGCAATGACAAGAAAATTGCCAATATCAGAATTTATTTTCTTAAGCCAGAGCGATCTGTTGAATTTCGATGTAATGAAAGTTCCGAATGATGGTGATTATGGATATATTTTAGAAGTAGACTTAGAGTACCCAAATTATCTGCATAACGTCCATAAGGATTTATCTTTCGCATGTGAAAAACCACTCATGAGAACTCTGGTAAAGTATACAATATTTGCATAGCCAATAAACAGTATAAAATAACACCAGGTCTTAAAGAATTATTGCTGCGCAAAAAACCTGACTTAACGGCAGTCAATTTAAAAGATAAACTAGTTTACAAGGAAATACTCCTCACAACTAGTGCTCATAAAAGAGACTTTGACTCTGCAGGTCAAATTAAAGGAGATAAAGGATTAAAATATTCTCAAGTAATCAAACCATTATTTTTGGAGTTTAGTAAGCACTTACCAGAATCTACAGAAGTTAAATCTAAGCAAAAACAAGGTGCTGGTCTACCATATCTTAAAAAATATAAAAAGAATACTGAACTTGTTTATTGGGATGATCCTAATGAATTAGTAGACAGGCTTAAACTTTTGATCGCATCTAAAACTGCAGGTAATACCAATGTTGATAATGAAATCTTATCAATTATTGAAGAATTAAAAGAAGGTGGTATTATAAAAGAATAAAAGAACTCATCAGGCGAATTGTTATTTAGTGTATTTTTGTAATTCAGAAGTGACTGTTTAAGAATGAGCAATGTGAAAAGAGATATTATAGACGAAATTCATAGAAGCGCCAGAATAAATTTTCCTCGAAGACATGTAATATTAAAAGAAATTGATGATCTTTGGGAAGCAGATTTAATGGATATGCAAAATATCTCCAAATTTAACACCAACTACAAATATATTTTAGTGGTTATCGATGGATTTTCTAAGTATGCTTGGGGTATTCCACTTAAACAAAAAAATAAAGAATCTGTATCTAAGGCTTTCAATGCGATATTGAGTTGTGAAAAACGCATCCCTAGAAACTTGCAAACAGACCGAGGAACAGAATTTTATAACAAAAGTTTTCAAAAAATTATAAACAAGAATGCCATCAATCACTACAGTACTTATTCAACCAAAAAGGCCTCAATTGTAGAACGATAAAAAGTAAGCTTTACAAGGAATTTAGTTTAAAAGGGAATTACAAATGGATGGACGGAACGCTTGCAAAAATTATTAATAGATATAATCAAACAATACATACAACAATTGGTTTACCACCAGCTCAAGTAAATCATAGCAATAAAACTAAACTACTAAATACATATTATTTCAATCAACAACAAATAAAAACAAAACGTCGTAAGCTAAAGATAGGTGATTCTGTTCGAATAAGTAAACATAAAGGTTGTTTTGAAAAAGGCTATACTCCTAATTGGTCAACTGAGATATTCAAGATCATTAATGTTAAAAATACAGATCCTGTTACATATTTATTACAAGACATTAAACAGCAGCCTATTTTAGGAGCATTTTATGATCAAGAATTACAAATGACTAAACATCCTGATATTTACCTTGTTGAAAAAGTTTTAAAACGAAAAGACAGAAAAGTTTTCGTAAAATGGATGGGGTTACCATCATCAGATGCAGGTTCTATTCTGTTTGCATACATGAAGGGAGAAGGACTAGTGAATAATTTAATTAATAATTTACCATTTGAGCTCCATTTACCTGGGTATAATTATTGTGGTCCTGGAACTAAATTACAGGAAAGATTGGCTCATGGTGACAAAGGTGTAAATAAGTTAGATGAATACTGTAAACATCACGATATCGCGTATAATAATTCTAAAAGTTTGAAAGATCGTCATAAAGCAGATATAATTTTACTAAAGATGGCAAAGAAGCGCTCTTTGTCTTCAGATGCGAGCGCAGGAGAAAAACTTGCTGCTAATTTGGTTAACAACGCAATGATTTCAAAAGTGAGTTCAGGAAATGGTCTCAATAAAAAATTTAAAAATATAGTATCCTATACAAAAAAATGCATAAAAAAATTAAAGCCAAAGTGTAAGAAAAAAATGATACAATTGGCTTACGCAGCTGCTAAGGAGTTAACTCGTGATTCATCTGCGAAGCTCCCACGTATCATACCCATTCCGAAGTCCGGCGGTGTTTTACCTTTAATTCCTATATTTGCTGGCTTATCTGCTGCTGGAAGTATAGCAAGCGGAATTGCTGGAATCGTCAAAACTATAAACGAATATAAGGTTGCAAAAAAGCGTCTGGAAGAAATGGAACGATATAATAAGAAAGTGGAAGGTGTATATATTGGAAACGGATTGCGCTTAAACCGTTACAAGAATGGGTTTGGATTATATGTAAATTTAAAGAAAAAAAACTAAATCGCAGGCTACCTAATCGTGCTCTTACTAATATAGATATCATACATTTTACAGAAAACATTCCATATTTTCGTGGAGTGTATATGAGAGATACCTTACCAAAATCTCCGTTTTCCCGAGAGTGTGGAATCATTAATTTAGATCATTCGAAAAATTCTGGTACACACTGGGTAGCCTATGTAATTTTAAATAAATATGTTGAATACTTCGATAGTTACGGAAACTTAAAACCGCTTAAGGCATTTATTCGTTATGTGGGTTCTGACGACATCCATTATAATTATAATAATTTTCAAAATAATAACTTATTTAATTGTGGACATTTATGCATACAATTTCTTAAAAAGTTTTGGAATAAACACTGTTTTTAAATCGTTAGATACTTTAAAAAAAGATGTCTTACAAATGAGACAACACTTTAACATTGTCTGTTACAAGAGTCGAATGTCAATTTGATTATAACACAAAAAATGATAGTTTATAATATAAAACCAAGCGACAAAGTGAATAACTTTACTCGTTCTCGTATCGTTAGAAGACGCAGACATATACGAAGTATAAAAAAAATCACTAAAGAGAATAAATTATTTCTTCAAGCTTTGGGATTTAAATTATGAGTATTCTTAAGATACATGATTCACCGCAATTCGATAACTCTATAGTGGGTTACGAATATCATACTTATAACCCATACAGCAACAGTTTTAAAGAAAATGATGAAATACGAATACCTATAAATCAGCAAGACATGTACATACTACCTTCAGCCAGCTATATTTACGTTGAAGGTCGAGCCACTGTGTCTTCTAAAGATGCATCTGGAAAACTTACACGAAAGAATGTTAATTTCACTAATAATCCCGTATCATTTCTATTTCAAGACATTCGATATGAAATTAATGGTGTTGAGATAGATCGAATAAAAAATGCAGGAATTACTACAACTCTAAAATCATATGTGTCTATGAGTGAGGGAGAAAGCAAAGCTGCTGGTGTTTGGGGTTGGAATTTAAATGGGTTTAAAGATAATGATGGTATTTTTAGCACTCTTATACCTCTAAATAAAGTTTTGGGATTTGCGGAAGATTATGCAAAAATTATCATTAATTGTAAACATGAACTAATTCTTAACAGAAGTAGTTCCAGTCTTAATAGTGTTACTCTTGATAATAATGACACGATTGAAGTAAATATAGAGAGATTGCAATGGCATGTCCCTCATATAAAAGTTTCAGATCGGGAAAGATTAACTTTACTGAAGTATTTAGAAAAAGATCGCCCTATTCAAATAGCTTTTCGAAACTGGGACTTGTATGAATACCCTTTATTACCTAAAACTATAAAACATTCTTGGGTTGTTAAAACTGCTTCACAACTAGAGAAACCGAGGTATGTGATCTTTGGGTTACAGACAAATAGAAAAAACATGAAATCTAGAGACAGTTCAATATTTGACCATTGCAAATTAACTAATGTTACTCTTTTTTTAAATTCGCATTATTATCCATACGAATCCGTTAATTCAAAATTTTCTAAAGATAAGAATTGTATATTATATGAAATGTATACAAAATTTCGTCAGTCTTATTATAACACTCGATGTGAACCAATGCTTGATTGGCTTGAATTTAAAGAAAAGGCACCTTTATTTGTAATTGATTGCTCAAGACAGAACGAGGCTTTGAAGACTGGGGCTATAGATGTTAGACTGGAACTAGAAAGTTCTGAAGATATTCCAGAAAATACATCTGCTTATTGTTTAATTATCAACGATCGCCTGATTGAATATAAACCTCTGAGTAGCATTGTAAGGAAATTATCATGAATGCCATAGTCGACCTGCAAGGGTTTAAGATGGAAAATAACGAGTTTATTGTTAAAGAAATAGCAATCGCATGCAATAATCGAATCTTGGTATTGTTAATCAAACCACCATACCCATTTTACAATCTAACAAAAAAAGAAAGATTACAAGTAAGTTGGATAGAGAGAAACAGAAACATTTTTTGGAACGATGGTTATATACCATACTTAAACTTACACCAATACATTGTGCCTTATTTGAAAGATAAAATCATTTATGTTAAAGGTAGTGAAAAAGTTTTGTGGTTAAAACACATAGTAAAACATGACAAAATATATAATTTAGAAAATAAAAACTGTCCTAGTTTAAAAAAAAAATTTGATGATTATGGAACGTCTAGTAATATATTTAGCTGTGTATTTCATTCTAATGTTTGTGCTTTAAAAAATGTTACATGTTTAAAGCAATGGATGGAGAATAAAGATATTTTTAACTAAATTAATGACTTTTTTTTATTTATTTACCAAGACACAACCATATTACTGCGAGAATTAACCCATTGGCATAGTATGTGGTAGGGAGTAAAGTGGTCCATTATTTTAACAAACCTTTGACGACATGTTTGACGTATTGGTTAAGAGCATATCTCGCTACATCACAATGTAAATAGCAGGTTAAACTGATGCTGCTACTTACAAATGTGTCAACTATGGCGGGTTCGATTGATGCATGGAAGAAATAAGTATTTGTTACAGCCTATTTTTACCTTATTAAACTATATACTCGGAGTTATATTCATTATCTCAGACCAGATTACGTTCTGAATAGATGGTGAGAAGTCAGTTACTAACTGATGTATAATTGGGGCGATCTGGATCACGAGCGAAGCGAAGTGATCCAGACTCCCCAATTATACACTACTGATGTTGGAGCTTTGACCTTCAATATCTCCGTAACCAGAAGGTTGCTAAGTATGGTCTATAACAACAAAAAAAACACAATGACAGGGAGTAGGTACGGAAGTGACTATCCGCATCCTTAAATTACTTTTTACTCGGTTATACCTGAAGAGATATGAGGAACAGGTAGTTCACCCATAATCTTGGAAAAGGGAGGATCCTCCGACAAGATGGATGTCGTATCTGGTGGGCAACTGCCCGATGATTATTGTCGGGAAGTTGTATATGTATATGCTAGCTGCGCGGTAAACTCTGATTGCGCGAAGCAGGACTTGTGTGGTTACGTCAGTGTGATGCGTTGTTCGCATGTGGCGGTGTAGATGCCGCCACATACCTTAAAACTTATTATTTTAAGTGTGTTTGACATATCTCGGAACCCGGTCCGGGGGTCCCGGTCCTTTGGAAGGCGTACGAGGGGCCGAAGCCAACTCGCAGATGCCTCTTAGAAAATTTTAAAAGGAATGAGGCATCATCCGACGATCATCACTGTTTGCACTGTGCAAGTGAACCCAAGGACATCCCCCGGTTGGTGTCGGACTATTGCAGGATATGGAAAAATATGTATATTGTAGTATGAGTTTGAGTGGTTAAGATGTACTGGTTACCAAGAACTATGGAAGGACTATGGCCCCTGCCTGACCAATGTTTTAAACATAAAATATACGGATGAAATGGCAGGGGGTGACTTGCACACTCAATAATGGGCCCCGGAAACGGTCGCTAGCACAAAGTGTCGTAGCGACAAGGGGGCAACATGTCCTGAGGTGCTTATGAGGAGTGGTAAGGTATTCCACGGCTACCAGGACAATCCCGGAAGTACGGTCAAGATCCATACCAGCATCCTACTGGAATACTTCCTTCCCCCGAGCACGTTTGCTCTGGCGAATCTCCACTCAAGCCGACCAATAAAGGCAAGAATGAGGTTGGAGCTCTGGTCCTCGTCAGTGTTCACTCTGGCCGGTCAATAAAGGCAAACCAGGGATGAGGAACAAGACTTCACCCGGGGGATAGGTCCGTGGGGTCGCTACTGCCCAACAGCTCGCCATAGGCTGCCCTGTGACCTGTTCCGGCACAGTAAAATCTCTACCGGCACTGACAGACCTAGAGTTCAGAACGCTCAAGCCCTACCACGAAATCAACGTGGAGATACGGCGGTGATAAAACCAGTCCATAAAATTTCAAATACAAATACAATACTTAGCGTAGTTAAATAAAAGTACCTACCGACCATACGAACACTGGTTAAAAAAAACTGACTATTTCATTGGTCTAGGACTGAAGGCTCGAGTGGCTGCAAGCGCAATTGCTGCTGAGCAAAGGTAGAGTAAGGTTTCGATGCCCAGTTCGGACACTGTTTTTGTGTTTTGCCATTCGTTTCTCAGTTTGTAGAAGTTTGACTTTGGATTTGTACCCAGAACAGCAGTAGGTTCTCCTCTATTAGATGTCATGGGACTTAGGATGTTATACTGGGACATAACGTGTTGCAACAAATTATGGGTGGCTGTGCAACCAACCGGTCGACTGGTGGTACCCATCGTAGATCTGTATATATGCCCTGGTGGCGCAACCATGATTGCGACCATGATTGCGCCACCAGGGTGTCCTAGTACAAGCTAGCCCGTGAAATTCAAATTTTCTTTTGTTTTTTGCAATTTCCAGATCCGCATCCCCTTAAATAGATATGATTCACGACAATAACAAATAATACAAAATTATAATAATAAAAATTAATAACACACCTCTCTCAGAAAATAAAATAAATTTTGCAGGCTTCGTTAGCCACGTGCCGTTGACCGTATTAAACACCTCTACCCATTTTCATACATAAAAAAAAAAACAAGCTGAAACAAACATCTCTTTTTTTTTCAGAATCCATTGGAAGAAGTAAAGATAATACGAATCCATACGAAGAAGAACGTAATAATGGTGGCACCAGATAGCGAGTTCAGCATCGTGGTCGTACAACATGCGCGGACGCGTCACAAGTTAAAGGACAAGAAAGGAAAAGAAAAGTGATGAGCGATACAATGTTAAAGCTGACGCACATTAAGGCGGGCTGCACCGCGAGTTTTGCAAAAAAAATGCGACACCTTGTAGCCTTAGTGTGTGCGCTTAGCTCTAAAGGGGCATCACAGCCATGCAGTAATATTTTCTGTTGCCTATCTCTTCAAATAATATAAATTGTTATTACCTAGACCTTTTATTTTAATATTCTCAATCAAATATGACCGAATGTTTGCTGGGCCAATTATATGAAAAAATATGACTAATTAATGAAAACATGACGTTTGTAATCATGAGCTGCATTGAGGTGATTCTACATAAATAACATAACATCACGCCTGTAATCCCAGACGGGTTAGGCAGAGTCGTACCTATAGTACAGCCACATTTCGCCAATTATTCTTGTGTAAAATATGTTCTATGTAATAGGGGGCGAGCCTATTGCCATCAACCGGGCACAAATCCAGACTCCGGTCTGCTACTGAGAAATTATAGATAGAAAAACCCAATAACACTTTATCCGACCTGGAGACCAACGAGGCAGTATACTAATCCTAATTAATATTATAAATGCGAAAGTAAGTTTGTTAATTACACTTTCACGCTAAAACGGCTCCACGGATTTGGAGGAAATTTGGCACATGGCTAGTAAATTTGAAGTTTTAAGCACCTACGTTGGTTAAAAGGGAATCCTTTGTCTTGGTATGAAGCAAATCAAATCAAAATATTTTCTTTCACATAAACCTACATGGGCACTTATGAAACATCAGAAGCAGGGTGCACGGTTCCAATTAGTCGTTTCCTATGAAGTGCAATATATTGATGGCAACATCAGTCCCTTTCGGGACTGGTTAACAAATGTATGTTTTGACGTCTGTCAATTACTGGTGATGTAAAATATTTAAACGTACTCAAAAAGACCTTTAAAAAGGAACTAAATAAAACGAAGAATAAATTAAGTGGTTTTATTGAAATATATTATTGACGTCGAGGATTAACATTGCGTTAATTGGTAGCATCGAACATTTTAATGCAGAGAAACAAGATTTCAAAGATTACAGTGAGAGCATGGAACAGTATTTCATAGTAAACCATGTGAAGGAAGCCATGAAGGTACCAATGCTAATTACCCTAATTGGGCCAGAAACGTATAACATATTAAAAAATCTAGTGTCTCCACACTCACCAAAACTTATGCGGAGCTGATCGAGACTCTGACACAACATTATGTAGTAAAGAAATCTGCGGTAGCCGGCCGGTATGAGTTTTACAAATGTAAACAAAAGAAAAATCAAAGTGTCAACGAATTCGTTGTGGAAGTAAAAAGAAAAGCTGCTCCATGTGATTCGGCACCTTTCTCAATGAAGCTCTAAGAGAAGATGCAAGATAATGTTTATGAACTCCCTCAATATTTATACTAAATATACACACACTCTCTCTCTTTAAAATACCTAGTGATGCCGTTAATGAGTTACCAGTGAAACCACATGTGCAGAAGGAATAATGAATTTCATGTTGTATTCTTTTCTGGGCCATACTTTACATTTATAATCTCCCCAATAACAGTATTTCCTGTTTCTTCTTAAGTTTCTTTTATCACGCTGCTTGGTGTAGTATGGTGGAGGTTACTTATTACTATTCTACAGGGTCGCCTATCATTTCTGTTAAATGTATGCATATTTAGTCCTTTTGTCTAAAAACATCTATTGTGGTTTTGTAGTCCTCTTCATTGACGCAGTTAATTCTTAGTTGGTTCTGGTTATTGGTTTTGTAGGTGAACTCCGCTTTATTTACGACACTCTCTAGTAGCTCAGTTAGCTGGGTAAGGTCTTCGATGCCATACAGGATTATGAATGGTGGCTTTACAACTTTTTTAACTGTCTCAGTGTGTGCTGTTTTTGTGTCTTCTTCCTGGTCTACTGGGAGTCCACTGGGTTGGTAATGATTATTCTTTCGGGCGATGGTGAAGATACGTTCTTCCTTTTGTCATTTCTTAGGACTGGTACTCTCTGCCAGGTATGAGGATTAGCGTCTATGTTGTCCGTAACATTTTTCATTTCACTATGCTGTTTGTTTTTGTTATGTATTAATATTAGTATCCTTTTTCGAGCTAAGTAATAAACATCTTCGTCTAGTCTCAAATAGATCTGGAGCTTGCTGGACCTGCTTCTTATTACTCTTACTCTCTTTAAGACCAGTAGAATATACTGGTAAGGGGCCCGGGTACCCACCCTCTTACAGTCTTCGGTAATCAATTTCTCGGCCACAGGCCCGGGTACCTGTGTGCTAACCGGATTGCATGGCAGAACATTCTCATCATTTTCACTCATTTCATTGCAATGGTTGGGAATATAGTGAAGCACTTTCCCAAGGCACTACTGTGAAGTCATTACAATTAATATATTTTATTTAGACAAAGATTGTTAGAACTATATACAGGGTGTAACGAAAACCCTGTCCGATCCTGAAGGGTATTATTTGGTATCGTAGTGCGTACACAAATACGTAATCATTTAATGGATACGAGATAATTATTTTTCCCCAATGAAAACAATTAATTAAAAAAATTAAAAATAATCATACCAAAGGCAACACTGATCGCTCGACAGGGTTCACCAGAGTTCACCAGAGTTCACCTACAGTTTCGTATCAAAGAAGCCGCCTGAGCGCAGCGATCCTTTGTCGCAAGCCGCCAAAGAAACGTAGGACTAAAGAAATCTACGTTTTGCCTACGCGTAGGTATCAGCTGATATTTTATTGTAGGCTTACGCACAATGACCCCGATTTCTGACCTTCTGTTTATCAAGAAACAATTATTATTGAGTTAATGTGATGTGTATATCAGTTTATTAAAACATTTACTTGTTACATACCTCTATCTATCTAGAACATTAGGACACATTCGACACCTTTTTATTAAATTTGCACGTACTCTACGCAGCGCACATGTGTACGATTTGAGTGACTCGAAAGCTTCCACAATCCGAGCTGTTACTTCGATTTCCGAATCACACATTCACTCACAAATAAAAATTAACATATTCATATATTCCTGATTGGTATACGACATTGTTCGCGATACGATAGCGGCACGTGATACGTACGGACATCCGATCCCAAGCTATCTCCACGTGCGACTGGCGAAGTGTCCAAACAAGTAGCGACCAGTCGGCTCCATCAAAGGATCGAGGACTCGTTATGAGTACCTACAGCGCGGCAAATGCAGGGCGGTGCCTTTTGAAATAAAATATGCAAAAAATAAAGATTTCGCCGGCCGGTGGAGTGTTGTCAACTTATGAAAATTTACCATATTTAGTGTTACATTTCGCATGGTAACTAAAAATAAAAAAATCAATTGCTTTTGGTTTTTATGAGTTAGATTTTTTTTACTATTTTTTCTAGTACGTATGTTAAACCAGGAATACGCCTTTTTTGGATCGGACAGGGTTTTTGTTACATATTGTATATTTGACATAACCTAAGACAACTCTCATAAAGACTATCATTTTTAAATTGGCTCCAAATGATTTAATCTGGGATTTTTCATAAAGAAACTGAAAATGTAACTAACTCAAAAACTACTGAACTTCGGTCGAACATTTGGTGGCTTATTTTGTTGCATTTTAACCCTACTATCGACCCCCGGGGACGATGTACAAAAAATGGATTTGAAAAAAAACTCTAAACTGTACAATCCACTCGAGTGGACTTGAAAACAGCGCACTCTGTTATAATTTTTTAGATTTTTTTAAATGCAGCTGCATCCTTCGTTCTTGTATTGACAGAAAGCCATTGAAATTCCTGATATTTTTGCTAGATGGCGTTGCGTTGAATTCTGCATAGTTTTTTTATTTTTCTGAGGTTGAAATCACTTGTTGAACTGTGCGTGGTTTGTGAAAGTGAACTTTTTGAAAAATATTGGTAAGTAAGATTCTTATTGGTTTTACAAGTAAGATTATATACCGTTTTATTCCTCATTTTACGGCCTTTCGAATGATATATAATGATTGTGAATCCCGAGTCGTAAATTGGATGATGAAAGCAAAAATTTGTTTTTTTTCTGTAGGAAAATAAAAAAATAATTTTTTTATATGATTGAAACTAATACTTTGCTAGTTTGTACTTAAATCATTGCAAATTAAACACATAACATGATTATTTACGAACAATTTGGTACCAATATCATACCATTTAGTTAAGATTTAGTTGTTGGGAAAGTATTTGTTTACGTCGCGAGCATATCTTTTTTTGAAGTACCGGCGCGGGTGGTCGTTTGTACCGATTTATGGCTGGCCATGCACAGAACGCGTGGTAGCATGTAATAAAAGTTCTAATTACATTATAATTTTTTATTTGTTATCCATAATTATACGCCAATATACTAAACCGTTTATGCCGCGTGAATTAAGGTTGTTATTTTTTGTCCTATGTAGACCCTTCGTTTAAATAATAAATCAATGTCATCGATTTACTTTTCAAAATAAACATTTTCAAAGTTGGTATGTGGCCTTTATTGTAATCCTTATCGATTTGAGACCTCCATTCGCTAACATAAACAAAAAAGCTACTTGAGAGTTGAGCTGTACCAATGGACGACCGAGACGTAAACAATATTTTTTGCTAACTCGAGCCGGCGCTCACAGGGTGATGTAACCAGTGCGCACTGCGCACTAGCGGTGGGTAACTCCGGAGGTACTGATCCAAAGGAGCCGGTACCGAACGCGGATACGTAAACCTTATTTATTCCTCACAATCCTTACCGGCACCGCGGTACCAAATGATTCCGGAGCGCGCGTTCACTGTTCACTCTCGTTCACTCGCTCAAGTCACTCGGAAGTACTCGGAACACGTCGTATCGCTCTAACTAACCAACTGTTCAATTCAAAATGTGCCAAATGATCCAGTGAACCAAATGAATAAAATGTTCTGCGAAACCGGGGAACCAAAATGAGCGAGTGAGTGCCGGTGCCAAAGGAATAAATAAGGTGAACCGGTACCGGACCCGGAGTCGGAATAAGTGAATCAATTCACTTGCCGGAATAAAGATTACCCACCGCTACTGCGCACTCAACTGCTTATTTTCCCATGTGGTTAATACTAGCCGAAGCTCGCAACTCCGTCCTCGTAGAATTAGATTTATAGGAACTATTTGCTTTTCGGACCTAATGTAACTCTACTTCCGTTTGGTCGCTATAAAGTAACAAAAATACACATACACACATTTTCACATTTATAATTACTAAGATAGTAAGTAAGATTAACATTCGGCACAACACAAGTACATTAATTTTATACACCGTAAGTAGACATGGGTCGTACTTGCAAAATCTAGTACCTGGCTCGAGATTTAAAGTACCTAGTTTTTTTTATGCATCGAAAATTGCTCCGTATTTATATACAAATAAGGAGTACAATCGCGTATGCAAAAAAAGGATATTTCGAAATTCCAAGCCTTGTTAGGATAAAAATATTTGCATAGAACATTGATCCTTAACCTTAAATAAATAAGAAGCAGAATCGCGTTTACGAAAATAAAAATAAAACTTTACGTAAAAAAATATTTTACAGAGCATCGATCCGTAACTTAATAGAAATTAGAAGCAGAATCGCGTTTACGAAAACAAAATTTAAGGTAAAATACTTTCATAGAACATTGATCCGTAACGTCATAGAAATAAGGATCACAATCGTGTACAGAAAATATATTTAATGTAATATTACCTGCATATATTTTTGTCTTTCATTGATCCGTATCGATAAGAAGCTATATAGTATATAGCTATACATATATACATAAGAAGCAGAATCGCGATTACGGAAAAAAACTTTAAAGTAAAAATACTTGCAAAGAACATTAATCCGTAACCTTATATAAATAAGGAGCAGAATTGCGTCGACGGTCTCGTCGGTGAATATAGTTTATTACTTTGAAGTCTTTAGAGTATTTCGTGGCAGCACATAAGTAAAGTTACTTGCAAGTAAAAACATACACACTTTCTAGAACTATAAGTACATCCAACATAAACTTTGAAGCATAAATAATTATTATTCGTGAATGGCCGGCTTTATTTTGCACGTGACTGGTCAGTGCAATTTGCATGTGCGAAATTTATTCCGCATGATGTTATATTATTTATATTTAAAAACTTTGTTTGAACAATGGTAACTATCATGATGTCATTTGATGCACACTGAATTGGGCTATAGTTTAGGTTAAAAAAAACAAGGGGTTACCGCTTTAGATAGTGAAATAATACGGGTTTTGTTCTTTATTTACGTATTTAAAAAAAACTAAGTACTTTAAAGTTACAAATCAAGTTGTGTAGTGTGGCATGGTCTATCCACTTGAATGAACAGTCGTTCGTTTACTATCAGTTCATAGAAACTTTTTGTTTACAAGCAGAGTTTTTGTAACTCGACACCCCGCCGCGCGGCAAAAAATGTTCAAGGTCGGTTCACATTGCGAACTTTTTTTTTGCGAGCGCGATATAGGCTGACGTCCTGCAAGGAATACGTCCAGTAACCCTGTATAGCTACAATATTTACACTCACACTTCTTTTAAGAATTTGTTCGAAGACCAATTCCACGAGATAAGTCGTTAAACCTTGGTCCGTGCAAAGGTTTTGTAAACAGTCTGCTAGTTCTAGCTTCTTCTATTTCTGAACTTTCTTGTATTTTTCTATTTGTGTTTTGTTCTAGAAATTCAGTCTCGACATATTCTTTTTCTTTTATTGTTTCATCTTTGTTACTTTTACTAAGATTATCTCCTTCTAAACGATTTCATAATAGAATTTCTGCATTATGTTTACATTTTTTATTACAATCACATTTTGAGTTGATGGTACCCAAATCCGGAAAGCCTTGGATATTCCATAGCATCCAATGAAGACTCCAGGTATTGCTTTTGCATCAAACTTATTTATGTTTTGTTTTCCTTTTAAGAGAACGAACGCCTTTGCTTAAAACTTATGAAGGTGCGCAACACATGGTTTTCTGCCAACCCATTTTTCAAATGGTGCTGTTTGGGGTTTGTTTGACAGGTAGTTTGCTGTGTAGATGGCTTCGCCCCACAGATACATCGGTGCGTTAGACTCAATCATCAGGCTCCTTTTTCCAGTAAAGTTGTGTTTTTCCTTTCCGGAATTACATTTTGATGCGGCGTATATGGTGCAGATAATCTTTTGGTTATGCCATTTTCTTTTAAGAAATTACTGAACTCATTGTTACAACATTCCGTGCCATTGTCAGATTGTAGGCACTTAATTTTCTTTTCCATGAATTTCTCTACTTCAGCTTTATATACTAGATTTTTTGTCTTTATGCAAAAACTCGGCTATATCTGGTGAAGCCTTCAATCAAATCAAAATTCATTTAATTTGGACAACAGGTATCCTTATAGTGTTAGTATTACAAAATAACTTATATTCTAGTGTTAGTATTACTAGTATAAAAATAGGTAGGTAGTTAAATTCCATGCAGAGGACGAATTTTTAAAAAAAAATCCTACCTATGCAACCTCCGCATGAAATGCCTCATATTTGGAGTATAGCTCTCCGCCACAGCTCTCAGGATACAGTTGCGACTACCCCGCATTCTGCTACGCAGCGACGCGGTTTTTTTTGCGAATTATGGCATGAAAACCGTCTGTGTGGGTCTCAGCAAACATTTCTGAGGCGCTGCAGAAACGGTGCAGTCGCAACAACATCCTGAAGGCATTATTGTAATGCACTCCCAGGGCATCCAGCGATCTCTTGGTTTAGTTGACCCAAAGATTGCTCGTGTAAAAGCTTCGACAGTAGTCCTTGAAGAGAGTAATTTTTACTTGGTCAGAACACCGAGCAAATCTATGGGCCAACATGTTACCTCTGACTGCTAGTGCCCTACGCTCCCTCTCAATGTCTATATCATCCCTAAGGTCGTCGGTGATGAAGTGTCCAAGATATGTAAAATTTGCCACCCTTTTTAATGGGAGCCCATTCAGCCTTATTATTTCCGGAACAGAATCTGGACACCTACCAGCGGCCTTAAAGATCATCTCACTCTTGGTCACATTACAAATCAGTCCGTGTGAGGCAGCATAAGTCTCACACACTTTGAGCAGTTCCCTGATAGTCCCAGCAGTTGGGACCAGCAGCACCATATCGTCCGCGTAGTTGATGTTATGGACACTAAATGTCAATGAATGTGACAAAATATTTATTTCCTGCAGAAGAAGCTTTTGACAAACTCAAACTCAAACTCAAACTCAAAACTCAAAGCATTTATTTCAAATAAACCAATTACAGGCACTTTTGAATTGTCAAGGTCGGTCGGTCAGAAAAATGAAGCTAGTTGCCCATTCCAAAGCGTAGTAGGCACCTATGGAGAAGAACGGGCAAGAAATTCCACGGACACTCTTTTAAATCAAATTATGTTTACAATTGATTGGTTACATCATTCATGTTGAAACTATGCATGTGAGAACGATGCAGAACGTTAAAAGCGTGCGTTATATAAATACCTCTCTAGCCCCCCGCCCCTGTGTCAGAAATGAACAATTCAAAAATAAAATTTTATTAAAATACGCCGTGGCAGCTAAGAGATGACCAGTCTCAACTGACGGCGCCCGTTCACGAATATGACGCATGGATTAGCACCATTCAACTCAACCATTTTGAAGGGAGCTAAATGATCCAACACACGTGCCACCATCAGCGAAACATTAGAGTGAGCATGACATACTCTCAGCCGCCAGGACACATTCAAGTCAATGACAGACGTACCCAGTAAATGGTAGCTTTAATGCATGTACATAGTACTCACATATGGCTTATAGCAATCATACAGTACAAAAATATTGAGTTTATACAATGCAAATATTCTTGTTTTTAATCTTCAGCAGCTTCAACAGTATTTTCAAATGCTAATCAATTAGTTGATGCGTCCTTGAGGAGCAGGACCAGCGATTAGCCAAGCATTTTTATCAGCAATGTAATCCCCTAACTTATAATATGCTCGGCTGCATAGTGTGCGTTTTATACAAGATTTAAATTTGGTTTCATTCAGTTGATGTATGTGGGGAGGTATTTTATTGTAACATCTTAAACAGTACCCCATGAAAGTTGAGTCTACTTTAGCCAGCCTGAAACCTGGTTCAACTAATTGGTACCCATTTCTAGTGATATAATTGTGTCTTTCACCTCTTTTACTAAAAAGATGTAGATTTTTCCTTACGTACATGATGTTTTCATAGATATATTGACAAGGTACCGTCATGATGTTAATATCTTTGAACAATTCCCTTAGAGAGTCGGCCTGTGGAGGCCATATATGGCTCTGATGGCTCTTTTCTGCAGAATGAAAATGGACTCGATGTCTGCAGCCCGTCCCCATAGTAAAATACCGTACGACATAATACTATGAAAGCAACTAAAATAGACTAGTCTCGCGGTATCTACATCAGTAGATTGACGGATTTTTCTCACAGCATAAGCTGCTGAACTTAGCCGTCCTGCAAGGGATGTTAAATGAGGACCCCATTGAAGCTTTGAATCGAGCGTGATCCCCAGGAAAACAGTTTTATCGACGAATTCTAGTTTCTCTTGATTCAATACTATCTCACAAATAGTACTTTTGACATTTGGTAAAGAAAATCTTATGCACTTCGTTTTTTCCCATTTAATACTAAATTATTAGCAGTGAACCAATTTTGGATCTGCTGTAAGGCGTTATTCACGTCGTCAAGATTTGATACACGCCTATTAATTTTAAAAATTAACGAAGTATCGTCAGCAAATAACACCATATGTGGTTGGGTTTTAAACAAATGAGGTAGATCATTAATATAAACTAAAAAGAGGAAAGGACCCAATATCGAGCCTTGTGGTACACCCATTTTTACTTTTAGACCGAGTGAATTGACACCGTTTATTTGGACTTGCTGTTGTCTATCATTCAAATAAGATTTTAATAGACTGAGCGTAAGTTTTCCAAGTCCGTAATGTTCAAGTTTTAAGAGCAAAGTTTCGTGGTCGACGCGATCAAATGCCTTGGAGAGGTCACAAAAGATTCCTATGGCGTCTTGAGCCTCTTCCCACGCCGTAAATATGTGTTTTAATAAGGTGACACCGGCGTCAGTCGCACAACGTCCCTTTGTGAAACCATACTGTTGACCGTGTGACATATTATTGGTGTCGAAATGATTTAACATTTGATTCAGCATTACCTTTTCAAACACCTTGCTGAAAACCGGCAAGACGGATTCGGGTCTATAATTATTGGTATCTTTACTGTCCCCGAATTTGAAAAGTGGTATTACCTTACTGTATTTCATTAGCTCCGGGAATACTCCTTGATCGACGCACAAATTAAATATTAAAGCCAAGTATGGCGCTATAGTCTCAATAATGGAGGTACAAACTTTAACAGACATTCCACATAGATCTTCTGTTAGTTTGATCTTGATTTGCTTGAAAGCTTTCACTACTATCATGGGGTTTATATGCTTGAATTTAAATTCAATCTGGCAAGATGAAGTATTTGCTTTTAATAAGTCAATGGAACGCAAGGGCGAAGAGTTTAAGGTTTCAGTCGTTTTAAGTGGGACTTCATTGTTAGTGCTTACGAGACCACTTGAAGTCTGAAGTGTGAAATCATTATTGTGACTTTTATTCCTGTTGGTTTCGTCATTGATAATTTTCCAAACCGTCTTTATTTTATCATCGGCTGTTTTGATCTTGTTGCTAATGTACAAGGCTTTAGCTACCTTGCAGGTATTTTTAAAAGTTTTAGAGTAATTAGCAACGTATTTATTAAAAGTTTCACAGTTAATGTAAGGCTTAAGGCCATACAGCTCAAACAATTTTTCCCTACTTTTCCTAATACCCTTAGGTGCCCAGTCACTGAACAAAAAATTGGGGCAAATTGTTTTTGTATTTTTCTTTAAAGTATTATTGAACTCGGTGCTCACTACCGAAAAGAATTCCTCATATAATTCGTTTACGTTGTTTCTAATATGGCCCGGTATACTTAACTTACAAATTAAGTTATTATTAAATCTATTTAGATTGCTGGGCGTTATTTGTCTAGATTGTATCTGAATTTTTTGTAAAGGTGTGTTTGACTTGAAAGCAACGGATTGACCACTATGGTCAAAAGGGAGATAATTTACAATGGCTTTATGTAGACATCTGAAGTAGTTCAGAAGTGCGAGGTCCAGTGCTTGGTTTCCTGATCGAAGCTTTCATTTTGGCTTTAATACAAACTTCACAGTCTTCCGTCTGTTCATTTAATTTGAAATCAAGTCCAATCAAACATTCATTCTTAAGTGCTATTTTCATGTCTTTTATATCCCAGCTTTGAATGCCATTCAGAATTATTATTATTTTGAAGAAAATTTACTTTTTCATCTTGAGCGTTTATCCCAGCCTCGGGTAAATTTGCATAGGGACCATCAGTTTTTCATCATAGATTCAGTTCTCTTTGCTTTCATCACAATGCCGTATTTTGGATTTTTTACTGTAGCTCCATAATTTTTGAAGAGTACTATATTACCAGCATCTGTTATTTTTCCCATAGATAGAAGATTAGTACAGAGATCTGGAATGAAGAGCGTATTGTGTAAATATATTTCCTTATTTGTATTTAGTAAGAGATCAACTCTTCCTTTTCCCCGTATGTTTGTGTTGTGATCTTCAGATGCCAATTTGAGGGTTTTATTAGTTTGTTCTATTTCACTGAAAAAATCTTTGCTATAGCACATATGGGATAATTAAAAATACTAAATAAAATGTATTGAATAAAACTTTTACAAAAAGTGTACATTTAGCCAACACTAGTACCTAGATTTCCCATAAAATTATCGTGCCTAAAATTACTTAAACTAAAATTTGATTACAAGTTCAAGTAATCATGGTTTGGAATTACAATGTAAGATAGCGACCCGCCCGATTTAGGTTAATTCAAACCTGTGTTTCAGGCCATCACTTTACACTTCAATTATTTGGACATTATGGTTTTAAGTAAAGCTGAAATAAATATATTCTATTAACAACTATGAGCTTGAGAAAAGGCATATTAGTACATTAATACCTAAAACTAAGCCTATGGAAACATACAAAAATAAATACTTACGAGGGAATATTATTATATTATCATCATGCCAGAATTTCTAGAAGTTTTTCTGTGTCTGTGTAATTGAGGATGGCTAAATATTCTGAAAAAACATTTTACAACATTTTTTATAACTCACACTATAGAAGCTTAGTGCCTTGTTGAGCCTATTATATAGAAAAGGTCCATAATACACATAATCGATTAGCAAACGCATGTCTAGTTTGAGGGTTTATGCAAACCAGGTCTTTTCTTCTCTTGTCGGAAGGTAATGGGTCATAAGTAAGTGCAGTGTGTTGGTGTAGTACTATGCTTAGGATAAACATTGCCTTACTGATAGTACATTGCATGATAGGTAGAGCTGGTGCGTAGGAAATCTAAAAGGACGAAAGATTGCAACCTTCAGAATTGCTCTTTGAGCACGCTCTAGAGGGAGTAAAATTGTTTTTGCAGTGCCACCCTATGATGTTATGCAATAGGTAAGAATTGACTGACACAAAGCTAAATAAACCTGTTTAATTAGTTTATAGTCGGCAATGTTCCGCAAATTCTTAAAAATATTAATTTGCGCACTCTAGTCCATAGTAATTCGATATGTTTACGAAAATTTAGATTGGAGTCAATAGTGACACCCAGACCCCTCTTTCCCAGTGGGCACTTTGGGCAAGTGTCCAGGGCCCCGCAATTGATAGGGGCCCCCCTCAGATAAAATAAAAAGTCCCTAGTTCCTGTCAGATCACCAAACGATAACCAATATTCATGACCAAAAAACTTATACACTTGGGAGCAAATAAATCGAGCCACTTCCTTTTTCACGCATTATGGTTATTATTTTTGGTATTATGGAACGCATCGATTCGAAACATATATCGCCTAAAAGGGTATTTAATAACCTTTACAATGAGGGTAGTTAGTTGTCAAAATTTCATTTTAATTAAAGTTTAAAGGGTAGAATAAAATTATCGCATTTAATTTGCTTATGACATTTTTATTGTACTCTGTTAAGAAAATATTAAATTTGAGGTTTTTGTTAATCATACCCATATTACTTGTTATTGTTGTCTTTATCTGTGTCTGTGTAATCAAAATAACCTGATAAAATGGATACTACACCGACGGAAGCTGCCCAAGTTGTAGCTTTACTTGAGGTTGGACACGGACAACGTGAAGTGGCACGCAGACTTCATTTGAGTCGTTCAAAGGTACAGCGGGTATACCGCAGGTATCTGGAGACTGGTGCTTTTGTTCGGCGACCTGGAACTGGCCGACCACGGGCAACAACAGAACGTGACGACCGCTTTATTGCAACCAATTCGTTGCGCGACCGTGGACTTAATGCTGTTCAGCTACAGCAAGCGTTACGTGACGTTCGAGGTGTCGCAATCAGTAGGTGGACAGTGAGACGAAGACTAAAGGAACGAAATTTAACATCACACAAACCAGCAACTGGCCCAAAATTGACTGTAGCTCATCGCCGATCTCGCTTGGAGTTTGCTCGAGAACACATTAATTGGACGTTAGAAGACTGGAGGTCAGTTTTGTTTTCTGACCAGTCAAGAATCTGTCTTTTTAGCAATGACGGGAGAAACCGAGTGTATAGACGTCCTGGTGAAAGATTTGCCCAATGTTGCATTCGAGAAACTGTGAGTTTTGGTGGTGGTTCTTGTATGGTGTGGGGAGGAATTTCTCTTGACGGAAAAACGGAACTTGTCTTCGTCGACCCCGCCAACGATGGCAGTGGTAGACGTGGATTAACAGCTGACCGATACATAACTGACATTCTTGAAGACCACGTAATGCCGTATGCTGGTTTTGTCGGAGAAAATTTATTGTTTATGCATGACAATGCGAGACTTCATACCGCGCAGATCGTTACGGAATACTTGTCTGCGATCGGGATTCAACAAATGGTATGGCCAGCACGAAGTCCCGATTTGAACCCGATCGAACACCTATGGGACGAGCTAAAACGGAGAGTCCGAGCCAGGGTTCCCGCTGTTTCATCCATTCCCGAGCTTAAAGTCGCTGTGCTTGAAGAGTGGGAGAACATACCACAATATGTCATCGTAACTCTGATCAGATCGATGACTAATAGGCTACAAGAATGCATCAGGGCACGGGGGGGGTAATACCAGTTATTAAGAATATTTTTTTTGCAATAATTTTGTTTTTTATTGTTTTTATGGACTGTTTTAGCCCTACTAAATTTTCTATCAAAATTACCATTTTTCTTGCAGAGCCAATAATTTATCATTCAATAAGGTTATTATTCAATAATTTACCCTCATTGTTAAGGTTATTAACTTAACTTTTAGGCGATATATAGTTCGAATTGATACGTTCCATATTCCCAAAAATATTTACCATTTTACGTGAAAAAAGGTAGTGGCTCGATTTATTTGCTCCCAAGTGTATAATTCGAAGAAATCGAACCTAAATTACTGACTACAATACCAATTTACTAGATTTTACTTGCGCGAAGCTATTCTACTCTCGCCCAAAAATTAGGCTTTCCGACTTCAGCATGCTTAGATAATATATAATGGTATACTAAGCACATACACATTTTAAAGAAAAGTCATCAGTAGTACACTCATCAGTGTGACTCGCTCCATTTAAATTGAGCGAACGAAGCGAAGCATGCAGCTCCAAGTTTGAATTAACCAATTAATTTAATTGAGAAATTACATAGAAAATTGAAACAAAATGTGTTTGACTTTATAAGGTCTCCAGATGGTGGAATGGAATCCCATACAAGTTTGGCCTTGAATATCGATGTCCAAGAATAATTTATGCCAAATTAGTTGGGTATATAAATGCTAATAATAGGTACATATTTTATTTATTTACAAGTTTTAATAAAACAATTGCGTAATAAAAAAGTTGAGAAAAGTCTTTTTTATTATTACTTCCGTATATTTTACATAAAAACGACACCTTTGGTTCAGAAAGTGTTCAAGTTTTTTTCGGGCTCTACTCGTCGATGGAATATATTGACAGAACATTTAGGTTCTAAAAAAGTTGTTAAAAGTCTTTCACAAACCAGATGGTCAGCCCGAGCAGATGCAGTAAGCGCCTTGCATCAAGGTCATGAACAAGTTACAGAAGTTTGATATCCATCGCAAAAGATATAGATCGGGCACGAGAAACTAGAGAAGAAAATCGGAGCTTTTTTAAAGCTGCTAGAAATCAGTGTAATCAGATGATACGCAACGCTAAACGCCGCCATATTCTCGAGAACATATCTTCTTCTTCACCTGATGATATCTGGAAGTTTCTTGGTACTCTTGGTATCGGCAGATCATGTCATGTGGATTTTCCTAATACAATTGGTCTTGATGATATCAACCGTCATTTTACAACCACTTGTCATTTGGATTCCCAAATGTTGTCCAAAACGGTCGATTTCATTTCTGACCTAGCTAGTCCCATCATAGAACCATTTCACTTCTCTCAGGTCACCATGGACGAAATTAAAAGTTCATCCTGTCCCTTAAATCCAAGGCTGAGGGCTGTGACGGCATCAGTCGTAATATGGTTGTTTGGATCCTGGGTAGCCTTCTCTCTCCGCCAAAATTTCAAATACCTCCCTTCCCAGTCATTTTCGACCCATTTCCATTCTTCCATTCCTGTCTAAAGTGCTTGTGGCCTGCGTACACAAGCAGTTTACGGGGTTTATTCACCGGAATAATATTGTTAGCTCTTTTCAGTCTGGATTCAGGCTAGGGCACAGTACAGCCTCCGCTCTCCAGGCCAGGGCACAGTGCAGCCTCCGCTCTCCTTAAAGTGACTGGTGACATTAGAGAAGCTATGGAGGATACCAAGGTTACCCTTTTGATGTTAATTGATTTCTCGAATGCCTTTAATGCCGTCAGCCACGATATCCTCCTTTCTATCCTCTCTCATCTTATGGTTTCGTCCGAGGCTTTGGAATGGTTTTCTTCTTATCTTCGGGGACGTCAGCAGTCGGTTCGCGTTGATGAGAGCGCGTCGAATTGGCGTGACCTGAGTGCTGGTGTTCCACAAGGCGGTATTATTTGCTATTTTCCATCTTCATTAATTTTATAACTCACTGTCTTCGGTGTTCGTATCATCTGTATGCTGATGACCTTCAATTGTATACAGCTGAGCGGGTGGAAAGTTTGTCGGACGTAAATCGAGACTTAGATGCTATCAAAGAGTGGTCTGATCGTTTTGGGGTGTTAGTAAACCCCTCAAAGTGTCAGGCCATTCTAATTGGAAGCTCACACATGTTGGGTAGGGTGGCGCTCAGTTCTCTTCATCCTCTTATTTTCAATGGTTTCGCCATTCCCATTACCCCGCATGTGAAAGATCTCGGTTTGCATCTTGACTCGACGCTAAGCTGGCAACGCCAGGTCTCTAGTGTTAGCCAAAGGGTCAACGGTACTCTGCGATCCCTGTATCGTCTGAGAAACTTTTTACCCGGTAAGACGAAAACCATGCTTGTGCAGACTTTGATTTTCCCTATCATCGACTATGGTGACGTGTATGTGAAGCTCGACAGATTGCTCAACAATTGTATCCGGTTCATATTCAACCTCAGAAAATATGACCATGTGTCGAGCTATAGGTCCATTCGCCAAAGAAGAAGTTTGCGCGCTTTGACTACTCTTTTCTGTCTTCTCAACTCTCCCACTCCTCCTTCTTATCTTATGTCTCACTTCCAATATCTGTGTTCATCTCACGCTAAGAAACTGCGTTCTTCCAAGAATCTTCTCCTGCTTTGTCCTTCTCATACTTCTGACTTTGTTCATTCTTCCTTTCACATTCAGTCCATTCTTCTTTGAAATGCGCGTCCTCTTGATATCAGGAGGGCCACCAGTCGGTATTCATTTAAGCGGAAATTGCAGAGTTATTTTCATACAAATAGCGTAGAGTCGGCTCAACACCTTTCACCATGCTAGAGAATGCCTAAGGCATTAAATCCGCCTTTGTACTTTTTTGGGTTCGAAAAGTTTAAATAAATAAATAAGCCCTTAGTCTGTCCAGAAAAATGGTAAAACTAGAATATATTTTACTAACGGAAATTTGGAACTGTATATTGGAAAGAATAGACAAAATAAGTAATTATCTTCAGAAAGAAACAATAATACTGGACGTTGCAACTCGTAATATGTTTACTTCACTTGATGATTTTATTATTAACCTCAGGGATAAATTTGATTCAAAGAACAAAACGCAGGAGTTCTTGCCAGAGTTTTTTTGATGGCTCTGCGCCGTCAATCCAATTGATTGGAAGAGAGAAATTTAAAACAGAAACCTTTCTTTCCATAATTGATACCCTAAGCGTTCATTTAAAACAGCGATTAAGTTCGTAAAAGAATATCAGTAAACGTTTTGATTTATTTTTTCGCTTGAAAACTCTGAATCCTGAAGAGTTGAGAAAATGTTGCAAATAATTTTCTGAATTTTATTATGAAGATGTTTAATGAGAAAGAGTTAGAAATATAATGTTTGAATTTAACAGAATACTTGAAAATTGTTGACAGTGAAAATAAGGATTGTGTATTAAAAATATATCAACTTTTCAAAGAAAACAAAATTGAAGACATATTTCCAAATGTAGAAATCGCATTGAGAATATTTTACGCATGATGGTAACTAACTGCAGCGGGGAACGCTCCTTCTCCAAATTAAAAAGAATTAAAAATGAATTATGAAGTACCAGTACCCAGTTTGTTGCTGATGTCCATAGAATCTGATGTGCTAAAAAGCATAGATTTTGAGGAAGTTATTAACGATTTACCATTTACCTCTTACCTCTTTTGTGGACTACATTACATTTATCTATTCGTTTCATGTGATTGTTAATAAAAATAAATATTTAACCTTGTTTATCTACTTTCCACGTCTACACTTACAAAATAGTGTTCTGGCAAACTCATAGGGGCCCCATTATCCTAATATGCCCAGAGCCTCCAATAGGTTAAAGACGGCCCTGGTGACACCAAGATATTTTAAATGGTCAGCTTTACCTAAAGAGGGGCAAGATCATGCAGTGTCAGCATACGAGCTACAATTACGTGCGTGAATGTTTAGATTAGTAATCGGTATGTTAGTATTTCTCATTGTAAATAAAATGTATTTTGTTTTATCTGCATTTCAAGTTAGGACATTATTCCGAGCATATGCATAGACGTCAACTATAGATTTAGCTGAGAACAATAGAGCGGTGTCATCCGCTTAAGCCATTATGACACCATTTTGGACTGACAGGCTGCATAGTTCATTTAAAAATGTTAAAAATAACGTAGGACCCACGATGCTGCCTTGTGGAATTCCGAAACAACTATTTTGAAGTTCAGAACTTGTAAACTGACCAATTTTTACATATTGATGACGATCGCGGAGATAATCAGAAAATAGTAGAAGTTGTAGTGGTCTTATTTATTATTTATTATTATTTATTGATTTCAGACAACAATATGGTCCATTTTGTTAGTAAAACTCCTTAAAACTAGTGTTAGAAAATAAGATAACATAAAACAAAAAACACAGTCACAATTTTTGAGTCCGAAGCAGGTTGCGCAGAGAACGATCACTTCACGGTGGTAAACCCTGATTGACCATCATCCCCACAAAATGCCTCAGAATGGGGGAGTAAGGACTCTCCGCCACTGTTTTCAGGATGCTATTGTTACTGACCCGTGTTCGAAACATCAGTGATGCAACTTTTTTGCGCATGACTGCGTTAAATCCGTCGGTTCGGTTCTGCGAGAACATCTCTGATGCACTACAGAACCGGGGCAGTCTTAACAGCATCCTAAAAACATTATTATATTGGACTCGCAAGGCATCTAGCGATCTTTTGGCATAGCAGACCCATAGACCCCCCGCATACAAACCTTGACAATACGCCTTGAATAGGGTGATTTTGACTTGGTCGGTACAACGGGTGAATCTACGGGCCAACATATTACCTCGGACCGCTAGTACCCTACGTTCCCTCTCGATGTCTACATTATCCTTAAGGTCGTCGGTAAGTATGTGCCCCAAGTATTTAAATTGGTTGACTTTAGTTATGTTCATGCCATTTAGGGTGAAATTAGGTGTATGATCAGAGCACTTACCGGCGGCCCTAAAGACCATGTACTCACATTTCTTGACATTGTAGACAAGTCCATGCGCTTCAGCGTACCTTTCACACACCTTCAGCATATCTCTGATAGATCCCTCAGTCGGGCCCAGCAGTACCATGTCGTCCGCGTAGCTGATGTTGTTAATATTAACACCACCAACTCGGCAGCCGACACGCATACCGCTGAGCTCCTCTAGGAGATCATTGACATATAGGTTGAAGAGTCCGGGAGACGTCAACCCCCCCTGCCTCACACCACACTCTAACCCATATGACTCAGAGAAAGCTCCAGACCACTTGACACTATTTGTCTGATTCGCATACCAATACCGCAGGATTTTCAGAACTTCCTCTGGTACATTTCTGTCCCCTAGCTTTCTCCAAAGCACATCATATGACACCAGGTCGAAGGCTCTGGAAAGATCCAGGAAACAGGCGTACACTGGCGTTTTGCGTTCTGTGTAATACTGGACAGTATTCTTTAGACTCAGCATGGCACTTTCGGTCGACAGTTCAGGTTGAAACCCAAACTGTGCGTCGTGCAAACTTAAATATTTTTTCAAATATGAGTTAAGCAAACTGTCCAGTATTTTAGCCAAGGTAGTCGCCAGGGAAATTGGACGGTAGTTTCCTCTGTCCGAGATGTCCCCTGTCCTATTTTTAACAATAGGTACAACTATAGTTCGCATTAGTTCGGCTGGCAAGAACGAATGACTAATGCACATTGCATAGAACCAGGAAAGAATTCTCGGCAGGTGCACACCCGCAAATTTGAAATGTTCAATGCTGAGTCCGTCGTGGCCGGGGGACTTACCTCTGCTCATGTTTTGAATGGTGGCTTTTATTTGTTTTGCCGAAAAATGTATCAGTGGTTGCCCCGTCTTACGGTCGGACTCAGCATCACCCACTGCAACAGAGGGGCCCAGAGGCGACTGCACCTTAAAATGTTCCATAAACATATTTGCAATCCCCACTGGATCACTGATTCCTCCTACTCTCACCGGTAGCCCAGGCCCAGCATCCAACCTAGTAGTGGATTTCCAAAATTCACCAAAGTTATTTGTGGCTCTTTGCTTTGCTATGATGTCCATTTTGATTTGGTCTTTGTTCTTTTGACACCATTTCAGGCGCCCCTTAAATACTTTACGCGACTCGGTCATTTCGTAAAATACTGTTCCACTTGTCGGCCTGTTAAGTGCTACCCATAATTTGAACTTGTGTCTGGCCTCCCGGTGAGCGTCTCGTACATTACTGTTACATCCACACAACACTTTACCTCTCCTTGGCCTGCACTCTCCCGCAGTATTGGTCAACTCCGCAGCATTACATAAAATACCTATAATATCCTTGTACAGATTATCTAATATACCTTTGTGTGCTACCGAGCTGCAAGACCCATAACTACACTCCGCAAACTCTTTGGGAAAATCAATGTCACGCAACCTATTGGTACACAAGTCATGATAACGTTTGACCTGACATCCGTCCCTTTCCCCCCATATAACCCTAGAGCGCGGTGCATTATGCGTTACTATTTTAGGCCTCACTATATTCAGGTCACACTCAATGTATATCGGTAAGTGATCCGACATATATACGTCTTCCTCTATACCCACCTTAATAATTGTCTGCCAAGCAGAAAAAGACACAACACAGTGGTCTAGCCACCTTCTACATCCGTGAGCTTGTGCAGAAGTAAAGTACAAGAAATAGTGTCGAAGGCCTTGGCAAGATCTAGAATGATCCCAATTATGTGCAAACCATTATCTAGATTGCAAGTAATATAATTTGTTAATTTGTATACTGCTTGGCTAGTTGATCTTTTGGGCCTAAAATCAAATTGACTCTGAAAGAAGTCTGTCATCTTCCAGATATTTTATCAATCTACTGTTGATGATTTTTTCAAAAAAAATTGAGAGGCCTGTTAGCACTGAGATGGGTCTGTAGTTTTTTACACAGTTTTTGTCTCCAGACTTGAATACAGGTGTGACCACAGCTTTTTTGAGCAATTTTGGGAATATTCCTTTCAAATACTTCTTAATTTGTTATCGGCCAGGAACAATAAAGGTGGCTTACAGTGAGAACCTGGCTTTACGCTAGTTTTACGATACCTTTACAATAAATAGACGATTTCTTAGCTCTATACCATAAAAAAAGAAAAACTGACAGATGACAATGTTAGATACAAAATGTCACAACATTCAATCAAAGGAAAATAATAAGAGATCACATCACATGAAATGAGGTTTGCTTTTCAGTAGTACAACAATTATCAGATAAACAAATGTAAGTAGTCACATTTCCTCTTGAAGCGTTTGCACGTCGCACATTGAGAGGGAGAAGATTTGCTGCTACATTCCTTGAAGGAGTGTGTCCAGTTTGTCCACAGTGATTGCAAGTAGGACTAGTTTCTCTGCAACATTTGGCTGCGTGTCCAAACTGCTGGCAATTAAAGCACCTTTTGACTATCGTAAAATCTCTCACAGGGCATGAAGTCCAATTTATCAAAATTCCTCTTTGTATAATAATATTTTTTCTTATGCTAGCGGGTATATAGTTCCAGAATGTAGTTACAGATAGGAAGGTCTTACCCGATTTATGGCTCAGTTTGATGCTCTCAAGGAAGGGCTCAAGGGTTGTATTCGGCAGCTTCTCTGAAAGGTTCTGCTCGTATATACATTCAAATACCTCCTTCTCTAAGGGATACGGGGACACCAATGACAGCTGGATGGTTTCCTGCTTCAACGGTTGGTTTAAAACGGCCATCTGAGAAGTCCCACTTTAGACTTTCCTGCAAAGAGTGGAGACACGAAGCTTCTGATCCGAGTTTATTTTCCCTTCACCGACAACAGAGCAAACTTCGTTCAGAATGGCATCTATATATAACATAACTATTTCTGGATCCAGGATCTGAGGCCAGCACGCCGGCCGGACTTCGCCGTAGTAATTGGCTACGACCAAACGAGCTCGATCCTGGGTTGGACATACTAGAAACACTGTTTTATTGTTTATTAAAATTATTTAGTTCATCTTGCACATGAAACTCGGTAAAAACCTACAAGTCACACGCGACAAACTTTACTTTATACTGACGACGCAAATAATTATTTGTCATAATTGTTTATTCCATTATGTTCACTCAATACAAAAAACACACGTCCACTTTGTCTCAAGTCTCGCAAAGCGATCAATGAATGCGTTTTTCGAATGCTTCATCTTTTGCTTATAATGCAAAGCTATTCACTAATCCTAATTAAACGTTGTATAAAATCAAAAGCTCGTAAAGACATAGTTGAACTATCGGTTGAACATAGCGTTGAACTGTCTTGTGTTGAGCTAGATAAGCATGTTATAGTGTGCGTTTACAGACCCCCAAATTATCAAAACTTCTCTATATTTGAGTCAGTAATGGAAGATGTTATGGCTAAACTTGCAACTGGTAATAAATCTGTTATTATCTGTGGAGACTTTAACATTAATATTTTAGAAAATAATTCAAATACCAGTAGATTATTGAATTTGTTTAAATCATTCAATTTGTCAAATGTGTTTTTGGAACCAACCCGAACAACTACAACTTCTGTTTCATGTATTGATAATGTATTTTGTTGCTGCGACTATTTAGATAAAGCTATCGTTAATTATCTCCCTTCAGATCACAGCGGTCAAACCGTAACTTTTGAGTCCAACATAGCGATACAAAAAGTGCAGATACAATCCAGACCAATAACATTTGTCAATTTAAATAAATTTAAAAGCACTTTAATTTGTAAGTTAAGTAATCAGGACCTTACAATGAATAATGTTAATAGTTTGTATAAAGAATTCTTTTCGGTAGTTCAAACCGAGTTTAATAATATTTTTAAGAAGAAGTTTAAAAGTATCAGCCCTAAGTTTTTATTTAGTGACTGGGCAACTAAAGGACTTAGGAAAAATAGGGAAAAACTTTTCGAGCTGTATGGCCTTAAGCCTTATATTAACACGGAAACTTTTAATAAGTATGTTGCTTCTTACTCAAAAATTTTTAAGAACACTTGTAAGGCTGCTAAAGCCTTATACATTAGCAACAAGGTAAAATCAGCAGACAATAAAATAAAGACGGTTTGGAAAATTATCAATAATGAAACGAACAGGATCAAAAAGCAAAATTCTGATTACACACTGGAGACGTCACGTGGTCTCATTTGCGATAACAAAAAAGTTGCTCAGGAATTTGTGAATTTCTTTACCAGTGTCCCACTAAAAACCACTGAAATCTTAAATTCTTCGCCCTCGCGTGCTTTTAATTTAATGAGGGCGAATGTTTCTGCCTGCCCGATTGAATTTAACTTTAAGCATATTAACCCCTTAACAGTAATAAAATCTTTTAAGCAAATCAAGATCAAATTGACCGAAGATCTTTGGGGAATGTCTATTAAAGTCTGTACCTCCATAATTGAAACTATAGCACCTTACTTAGCCTTAATATTTAATTTGTGTGTGGATCAAGGAGTCTTCCCGGATCTAATGAAATACAGTAAGGTAATACCACTTTTCAAATCCGGGGACAGTAAAGACACTAATAATTATAGACCTGTGTCCGTGTTGCCGGTTTTCAGCAAGGTTTTTGAAAATATAATGCTTAGTCAGATGCTCAATCATTTTAATACTAATAAAATCCTTCACGAGCAACAGTATGGTTTCACCAAAGGGCGTTGTACGACCGACGCTGGTGTTACCTTATTAAAACATATTTTTAACGCGTGGGAAGAGGCTCAAGACGCCATAGGAATCTTTTGTGACCTCTCCAAGGCATTTGATTGCGTCGATCACGAAACCCTGCTTTTGAAACTTGAGCATTACGGACTTGGAAAACTTGCGCTTAGTTTAATAAAATCTTATTTAAATGATAGACAACAGCAAGTTCAAATAAATGGTGTCAATTCACTTGGTTTAAAGGTAAAAATGGGTGTTCCACAAGGCTCGATATTGGGTCCTTTCCTCTTTTTAGTATATATTAATGACCTACTCCATTTATTAATAAATCAACCACAAATGGTGTTATTTGCTGACGATACTTCCTTAATTTTTAAGGTAGATAGACGTGCTTCAAATTTTGACGACGTAAACAACGCCCTACTGCTGGTCCAAAATTGGTTCACGGCCAATAATTTAGTACTAAATGGAAATAAAACTAAGTGTATAAGATTTTCTTTACCAAACGTCAAGAGTAGTGATTGTGAGATAGTATTGAATCAAGAGAAGCTAGAATTCGTCGATAAAACGGTTTTCTTGGGGATCACGCTCGACTCAAGGCTACAATGGGGTCCTCATTTAACATCTCTAGCAGGACGGCTAAGTTCAGCAGCTTACGCTGTCAGAAAAATCCGTCAATTTACTGATGTAGATACCGCGAGGCTGGTCTATTTTAGTTACTTTCATAGTATCATGTCTTACGGTATTTTGCTTTGGGGACGGGCTGCAGACATCGAGTCTATTTTTATTCTGCAGAAAAGAGCCATCAGAGCCATATATAATCTCCGCAGGCGCGATTCTCTAAGGGAATTGTTTAAGGATATTAACATCATGACTGTACCTTGTCAATACATCTATGAAAACATCATGTACGTAAGAAAAAATTTACATCTTTACAGTAAAAGAGGTGAAAGACATCATTATAGTACTAGAAATCGGGACCTATTAGTTCAACCAGGTTTCAGACTGGCTAAAGTAGACTCATCTTTCATGGGGTACTGTCTAAAATGTTATAATAAAATACCTCCCCACATACTTCAACTGAATGAGACAAAATTCAAATCCTTTGTCAAACGCACACTATTCAGGCAGGCATATTATAGGTTGGAGGATTACATAACTGATAAAAATGCCTGGCTTAATGCCGGTCCTGCTCCACACCACGACTAATTAATTGACATTCGAATCACTGTTGAAGCTGCTGAAGATAGTAAGAATTTATTTGCATTATATAAACTCAATCTGCTTTTTATTATATAGATGCATTGCACAGATGTGAGTACTTTGTACTATAGAGCTACCATTTACCGGGTAATGTCATAGATTGACTTGAATGTGCCTTGGCGGCTGATAGTATGTCATGCTCACTCAAATGTCTCGCTGACGGTGGCGCGTGTGTCGGATCATTTAGCTCCCTTCAAAATGGTTGAGCTGAATGGTGCTGATCCATGCGTCATGTTCGTGAACGGGCGCCGTCAGTTGGGACTGGTCATCTCTTAGCTGCCACGGCTTATTTTAATAATTAATTAGCTGGATTGTTTTTAATTATGTTTTGATGCACTCTGGACGCTTTTAATGTGTACGGTTTTTTGTACATCGTTCTCACTTATAGTGTCAACATTAATCGATGTAACTAAGATATATGTAAAAACATTATTATTTAAAAGAGTGTCCATGGAGTTTCTTGCCCGTTCTTCTCCATAGGTACCTACTACGCTTTGGAATGGGCAACTAGCTTCATATTTCTGACTGACCGACTCCTTGACAATTCAAAAGTGCCTGTAAATGGTTTAATTGAAATAAATGATTTGAGTTTGAGTTTGAGTTTGATTGAATTCGTTTTGGTTATTTCTGTTGCCTTTATTGTTGAGAATATTCTTGTTCTAATTATTGTAGTGTTTCCAGCAATTCTTAGTCATGGCCCCCTTTTTCTTGCATATTTTGCAGTATAAATTAGTTTTTGCATAGAACGATTCTTGTTCACTGTAGTAGTAATAGTGCTTGGAGCTGGAGTCCTTGAGTGTTTTTCCGCGCTTGTGATTCATCTATGATTTTTATTCTTAGTTCCGGTTTCGGAAGGTTATCACGGGATTCAATTGCAACTCTAAACGTTTCATATTCTGAGGAAAGACTGTACAGCATCATAATACTTAATAAGTCTTCATGAACCGCGACAATCATTTCTTCCATTTTGTCCACAACGTCCATAAGTTGTTTAGATGTCGTTTCCTTTCTCATATTTTGTGAAAATTAGTTGCTTCAGTAACGTTGCTTTTCTCGCAGGACATTTGCTAGCGTGAGTTTCGTTTAGCTTTATCCAAATTTAATGAGCATTTTTGCAGTTTTTTATTTGTTTTAGTTCGGACGGCGATATTATAAGAATTAACTCGCTTCAATAACCGGCTCACTTGCATTTTTCATGTCTATTTGTTGCTCTGCATATTTCCTTAGTTTTCCTTTTACCAGAACGGCTTTCGCCTGTATTGCCCATGTGTCATAATTTTCTTTATTTAAACTTTCTATTCTGTTCGACATCTTTGCCATTCTTTTTATTTTATTGTTTTATTATGTAATCTTCGCGTTCGTGTTTTTTCACGTTTTACATTATTAACCATGCTCTCCTACCATGTGAAGAAATTAAATTAATATATTTTATTTAGACAAAGATTTTTAGAACTATACGAGTATTATATATATTTGATATAACAAAAGACAACTCTCTTATAGACTAGTACAAGAAGTTTTATTTATGTAGCTACAATCTTTACAACTACAATTCGCAATTTCGGGTTGACGCCCTAATCTTTTGATGATCCATCATCACAAGGCAGCAGTTGCACTTTAGAATCAAAATAATATGCATTTTTCATATTTTCTTAACTAAAATGCTGGATGGATTTGGGCTTCGATACAAAAAAGAGCATTATTCTAATTTAGAAAATAAACTGTGCCATGCTGGCTCTTCAGATGTAGAGAAGGTCGAGCACTGCAATCTATGTTTATTGATAATTTCACTAAGTCGTTAGATATAAAATATATTATTTGTTTACGAATAAATTAATTTCAGTGTTCCCAAATCTGCCCACAGTACTTAGAATTTACCTAACATTGCCAGTCATTATGGCACACAGCAAAAGATCACATTCTAAATTAATGATAACCAACCGTATGGATTGAGGAGCCATGTCTCATGTATTTAAATGTGAGTACTACCAATATTTAGTAGTAAATGTAGTAGCCGAATTTGTAGCCTTCCCTTGAAATTTTAGTAAAACCCTTCTAAAGTTACAGGACGATTAAAATACAGTAAAATAAGACATCTGAATCGAGGAGCCACCTTAGAATTTTAAAACTAGGCGACGGTAGTTTTTGAAAATTTGGTTGGAATTTGTAGTGTTTATGCGTAGATGTATTCGTGGTTCCATTGAGCCTATAAACCTATAAACTAGCCAAAAAAATCACAAACAATTTGTTTAGTCCTGTCAAATGGTGATTTCAGTGACACAATTTAACACTAAGACGGCACTGAGTTATTAATTTAGTGAAAATGGCAATTTTGCTATTCTCAATTCTGAATTTGACGTTTTCCACCATTTTAAGCGTGATTAAAAAGGTGTGGTATAAAATGAGTTGTCTTGAACTAAAATTCACACCAACACCTCGACTTCAGACGTGCAAAAACAGTAGGTACTGTATATTTTTTTCTGAAAATTTACAGTTGAAAGACAAACCTTTCGACGAGAGGGAGGATATTTAAGCTTGACTGCTAACAGTCTATTAGCAGCGTGTGCTAAACGAAACATTGCTTACAGTGTTTGGTCAGGCGCAATTATCGTGACGGTGTGTGTGAAAAACGTTATAAATTGACTTCTTATCTTGCCCACCACATGAGAGGTCGAAAAAAAAACTGTAATTTTATTATAACGATAAAGTAATGAAAAGAAGTTTATCTTTATTATGGAAGAAACCAAAACTTCCAAAAAAACTACTCTATTCGTATTAGATTGAAAGTTGTTGTTACAACTTTCGTATCTGACTGACCTCCAAAAAACCTGAAAAATTGCGATATTTATGGACCTAGTGCAGTGTCTGTGAGAGTAGCACAAAGGTTTAAGCGTTTTCAATCCGGAAATTTTGATGTTAAAGATGCGGATTGAAAGATTACGGATAAAATGGATGCCATTTTTTAAAAAGTGGAGCAAGATTTCAGTAGTTACGACGCACAGTGGTCTGAAAATCGAGCTCCATACTCATAGAAACTAAATGTCAGGGATTACAAAAAAAAAGGGAATGTCTCTGGAATAACTCTCTTTATGTAATATTAAAGTATGGAGGGTATGCGCAGCTCCACGCGTGAGAAAAAAAATGTTTTGTGTTTTTTTGTATGGGAGAAAACACTTAATTTTCGAACTGAAAGGAACTGACGGGCTGGTACTCACATGAGTTATTGTACCTCATACAGTGATCAAGATGACATACAATTCATGCAACTTTCGGTGCCACTTCTCGCGTAGAAAATTTTTAAAATTTCGAGTTTATGTTATGTGATTTATTAAATCTTTTACGTAATAAAATGAAATTGCCGATCGCTTTTCATATATTTTAGTCAGTTAATAGCCTGCTAAGGACCTTTTTAATGACAATAATAGAAAACTATATTGATTACATACGTTTTTTTTACAAATTGCATTTAAAGAACTCATTTGGTAATCATTATAGTTTTTCGTTGAGTTTTAATTAGATACTCATAACATGGCATACTCAGCGTTAATGAGGGTAGTTACACTATTGATTTTTCTAATCTTTAACGTAATTAAATGATGTTACCAAACGCATGGGACAATACTAGTGAAACAATAGATATTCATAAAACAATTAAGAAAAGTTAGGATTAGGAATATTACTTTTCTATATACTATATAGAAAAGTAATATTCCTAAATTATTTTTATTATAGATGATTAAAAATAAGGTCCAATAAAATCAAGTGTTTTATACAAATAGTTTTAATCTTGAATGCTAATACCAAGATACACTATAATTATTTAACACAATAAAAAACAGTGAAGATAGTATTATTTTGTGAATATCACAACTATTACATTTATTATATCTATAGCAACTATTCTAAGTCTAGCTATGTACGACTAATAGTAAAACAACATAAAAAACTACTACTAACAGGTAGTATCTTCACCATCATCAAAGTCCTCTAAATCCGAGTCTATCATTGACGCATTAACATCGACAAATTCAATGTTCTCTTTGTCTACACCTGTTTCGTCACTGCTGTTTTTGTGGATTTTCTTAGCACAGGTCTTATACTGGACAGATAAGGATCTGACGATACAAGGAGACCATTGAAGATGTCTTCGTTTGTCGCTTTACGACAAAATTTGCGCGAATGGTGCTCTCGAATTTTCTTGAAGTCTTTGTTTCTGGCTTCCGATGCCTCTTCAGATAATATTCCAATAGGCATAATGTTGAAGTGTTTGATAATTTCAGCGCCATGCAGTAAAAGTTTGTGGACACTCGAAGTCAAAGTCAAAGTCAGAGTCAAAGCATTTATTTCAAATAGGCCCATAAAATGGAACTTTTGAACGTCAACAATTACATTAAAAATAAAATTGATTCTAGGCGCCACTTCCTAAAAGTAGTTTCGTATGGAGAAGAAGTGGCAAGAAACTCCACCGTTACTCTTTTAAAATATTTTACAATATTTTTATACATTAATTATATTTTTATACATTAATTATATTTTTATATGTGAAGACCAAAAAAAATACACTATACCACATTTGGTAAGAAGAATTAAAAATAAAGCAAAGGCAATAAATGAATCACGCGATAGGTACACTGTGCTCACATATTTACAAACATGTAAAAATATATGACTTTCCTAAAATATTAACTAGGAATAAGTTAGTGTGTGAGTAATTAAAAAAAAAAAAAAAATTAGCAACCACTGTGATTTTGTCTAGACGATCCCGTCTAGACGTGGTGTCCTATGGAGCTGGACCATCATGTGTCCAAGCATTCTTATCTTGTATATAGTCCTCTAATTTGTAATAAGCTTGTCTGCAAAGTGTACTTTTTATACGAATTTTAAATTTTCTTTCATTTAATTGCAATATATCACAAGGTATTTTGTTATAACATTTAACACAGTACCCCATAAATGATGTATGTACTTTAGTTAATCCGAAAAATGGTTGATGTATTTTATCTTTATTTCTAGTATTCAAATTATGTCTATCACTTATTTTATTAAAAAGATATAGATTTTTTCTTCCATACATAATATTTTCATAAATGAATTGGCAAGGTACTGTCATAATATTAATCCCTTTAAATAGTTCCCTGAGAGATTCGCAACGAGGAAGATTGTATATGGCTCTGACAGGTCTCTTTTGCAAAATAAAAATGGATTCAATGTCAGCAGCCCGACCCCACAGTAAAATGCCATACGACATAATGCTGTGGAAGTAGCTAAAATAGACCAAACGCGCGGTTTCTACATCTGTTAACGGTCTTATCTTTCTAACAGCATAAGCGGCAGAGCTTAGCCGCCCCGCAAGAGATGTTATATGTGGTCCCCATTGTAATTTCTCGTCCAGCGTGATTCCTAGGAAAACCGTCTGATTAATAAATTCCAGTTTTTCTCCATTCAATATGATGTCACATTCGCTACTTCTAACATTAGGTAATTTAAATCTAATGCATTTGGTTTTTTTTCATTTAGTACCAAATTATTTACCGTAAACCAATCTTGGACTTGAATCGAGTTATTCATGTCGTCCAGATTTGGTGACCGTCGGTCTATTTTAAAGATTAATGATGTGTCATCTGCAAATAACACCATCTTCGGTTGATTTTGAAGTACTTGAGGTAAATCATTAATGTAAACTAAGAAGAGGAATGGACCCAATATCGAACCTTGAGGAACGCCCATTTCCATTTCATACCCCAATGAGTTTATGCCGTTTACTTGAACTTTAACCTTTCTATCTTTCAGGTATGATCTAAGTAGATCAAGATCTGTATTCCTAACCCCATAGTGCTCCAGTTTCAGAAGAAGGGTCTCATGGTTTACGCAATCAAATGCTTTAGATAGGTCGCAAAAGATTCCAATGGCATCTTTTGCTTCCTCCCAGGCGTTAAAAATGTTCTTTATTAGAGAAACACCAGCGTCAGTGGTACAACGCCCTTTGGTGAAACCGTACTGTTGTTCATGAAAGATGGAGTTTTTATTAAAGTGTCGTAACATTTGATTGAGCATCAACTTTTCAAACACCTTACTGAGAACTGGTAGAATTGATACAGGCCTATAATTGTTGAGTTCTTTACTATCACCGGATTTGAACAAAGGAACTACTTTACTGTGTTTCATGAGATCCGGAAAGACACCTTGGTCTACACTGGTGTTAAATATGACAGCTAAATAGGGCGCAATGGTTTCGATGAAAGTTCTACAGACTTTTACAGACATTCCCCAGAGATCTTCTGTTGATTTAATTTTAAGATCTTTAAAAGCTTTATAACAGCCTGGGGGTTTGTCTGCTGAAACCTAAACTCCAAAGGGCATGCATTTACATTCTTTCTAAGTAAGGCAGCAGAGAATTCGGGTGAGGAATTTATAGCTTCAGTAGTTTTTAGGGGAATATTAGAGGCATGAGAAGGGATGTAATACCAGCCATAGAGGTCTACATACATTTCAGCAGTGAGGCGCGTAAAGTTTGCAAACGCGTCAACATTTATGGGCTCCCCACAGGCTAACACACGTCAAATTGTTGCAAATCTTTGGATCAAACGGAAATCCAATCCTGTGGTAGCTGCAGTTTTTGCAGAATCACTAAAAAAAATCCTGGCTGTGTTCCCATAATTTGTGGTTCCCGAACCTGAAACAAACAAAAAATACTTAACGACTTTGTAACGAAAAGATGTATACAATAGCGTATTAGAAAAAAAATAGAGAAAAGCGACTGTTACTTTAACTCACCTTGTTTGACGATGTCTACTAGGAGGCCCATTTCATCACGGAATTTCTGTTGTATGGTTTGTTTTCTACTCTTCAATGACTCTTTACTGCTTGCATCTCTGTCTTGCCATGTTTTAAAGTCTAGTCTGTATGAAATGTGCAGTAGACACTCCATACATCTGATCCAAGCATGAATAGTAGATAAACCATACTGGTACATTTCTGTCGAAACCGGTTTTCTGGAAAGAAAGTGAATAAATCAATAAAGATAGGTAACAGTACAATAAGATGTCATTAATTAATCAAATTATACTAAACTCACTCTAAGATCTCACACGTCTGCGTTGCGTTACAGATATCACAAGTCTGCGTTGAGGTTTTTGACAATTTCGAAGTGATTTTGCCATCTATCATTGTCATAAGCATTGAGTGCTTAACAGCATGATTTCCCATGATAGACGGCTCCAGTGCTGCGATCTCAGCTTCAATCAGACTCTGTTCTTCAAGCTGCTGCTTCAAGCTGATATTCAAGCTGTTCTCGCTTGCAAACTTGAAATAAAGAGGTCTGCAGAACATTGTGGAAGATGGCTTTGGATTCTCCCATATATTTTCTTCACCACAAACTAAGCGGAGGGGGACAAAGGAACACATAAAAATACTGAAATCGTCGTCGTTTGCCATAGTTTGCATAAACAAACTTTGCCGTGAAGCCCCATCAAATCCCCACTTGCATATCAGGGTCAACTCTTTGCCATCCAGCGAAGACTCCAAACGTAGGAATTTTCCTAGTCTGGCAACAGTTTTGTTCAAAATTGCTTGGAGCTGGACTCTTACCCCTCTTTCCGTGATTTCTAAGGTATCTTTTGGTGAGTAGCAGTCCTTCTTCGCCTCTAGGATGGCAGTATACGAAGGATATAGTGGTATTCCTTCTTCTTTTGCACAAGTTCTTAAGGTTATATACTGCCACTTCGAAAGCTTCAACGAGGTCAAAAGACCTAAAGCTTTATCAGCCGAATATATGGGCGTAGTTTTCTTGGTCTTCAACAATTCCTTAATCTTTGTAGCCTCTTCAGGATGCTCTGTAACCAATTTTATTATATCTGCTACATTCTTGCTATCAGCTTTTAAACCAGTCGCATAAGCTAGGCTTTCAGTGCTATAAGTTAGGAGCTGTTCCACTCTCCTTCTCTTCTGTAGCGGGCTTAGCTCCATGAACGGTTTTCTTTGTCTCACAACTGATGTTGTTGTTCCAACACTGCACGTCTCTGGTTTGTGGAATTTTGATAAATCCTCATTAACACCGAAGTCAGAACTAGAACAAGGTTGCTGCTCTACTGCTACTAATGGTGTCATCTTTTCCCTGATGACATTAGGCCATTTTATGTTTTCCTGCAGCCATGTCTCATACTTCTTTATGAATGTATATCTCGTGCGATTACACGAGATCCATTTATTTCTCAACGAACACACGTAAGTCTGACAGAATTGTTTCAATTCTTTCTTTTCATTTTCTGACAAATCAACGGCATTCACAAAAACTTTTAATAACACACTGGGCTGTGAAAAACAACTATTGTTTGCCACAAACATGAAAATGTCCAAATTGGTACCAAAACCTTCCATCACAACACGAAAATAAATAGATCGTAATATGTATAGTTCGCGCGTAATAGTGCTAAAAGCTACTGAGAGAATTAAGCTCAAACGTCCTAGTTATATATGTAACTACCCTCATTAGGGCTCGATGTTATTAGTATCTAATTACAACTGAACTATAATGACATGATGAACGTGATTACCAAACGAGTTAACTCTTTGAATGCAATTTGTAAAAAAAACGTGTGTAATCAATATCATTTTCTATTATCGTAATTAAAAAGGCCATTAACAGGCTACTAACTAAAACATATGAAAAGAGGTCATCAACTTCATTTAATTACGTCAAAGATTGGAAAAATCACTTATACCGAAAATTATAAACTTCTAAAGTTTCTTACTAGCAAAGCGGCACCGAAAGGTGCATGAATTGTATTTTATCTTGATCACCGTGTGAGGTGCAATAGCTCATGTGAGCACCAGCCCTTCAGTTCCTTTCAGTTCAAAAATAATAAACTTTAAGTGTTTTCTCCCATACAAAAAAATACATAACACTTTTTTCTCACACGCGGAGCTGTGCATACTGCATACCCTCCATACTATAATATTATATAAAGGGAGCTTTACCAGAGACATTCAAATTTTTTTTTGACATCCATATAAAGTTTCTATGAGTATGGAACTCGATTTTCAGACCACTGTGCGACGTAGCTGAAGAACTGGGAATTGACCACAAAACAGTACTGGCGCATTTGAAAAAAACTGGGTACACAAAAAACTCGATATTTGGGTACCTCACGAGCTCACTGAAAGAAACCTAATGAACCGTGTACTCATTTGTGATTCTTTATTACGACGTAATGAAACCGAACCATTTTTGAAGAAGCTGATAACTGGTGACGAAAAGTGGATCACGTACGACATGAACGTGCGAAAAAGGTCGTGGTCAAAGGCCGGTCAGGCTTCACAGACTGTGGCGAAACCCGGGTTAACTCGCAACAAGGTGATGCTATGTGTGTGGTGGGATTGGAAGGGCATTACTCATTATGAGCTGTTACCACCAGGCAGGACCATGGATTCTGAACTCTACTGCGAACAACTGATGAGATTAAAGCAAGAAGTTGAGAGAAAGCGGCCGGAATTAATCAACAGAAGGAGTGTGGTTTTTCATCATGATAACGCTAGACCTCACAGATCTTAAGCCACTCAGCAAAAATTAAGAGAGTTTGGCTGGGAGGTGTTAATGCATCCGCCGTATAGTCCTGACATTGCACCTTCAGATTTCCACCTGTTTCGGTCTCTTCAGAATTCTTTAGGCAGTGTCAGGTTAACATCACGAGAGATCTGCCAAAACCACTTGTCGCGGTATTTTGATCAGAAGTCCCAAAATTTCTATAGCAATGGGATCACGTCCCTACCTACAAGATGGCAAAAAGTTATCGAACAAAATGGTACCTACATACTTTAGTTAAATGTAAATAAAGAATGTTAAAAAATGTTTTGAATTTTCTTACAAAATGCGAAGAAACTTTTTCCCCAACCTAATATAATCTGTGAGTATTCCATTTTGATCACGCGCCTACTAGAGGGCACCAGGGTATTGATTTCTCCCGGGCGCTACATGTAGGGGTTAAATAATACACTCGGCGTCACAAAAATCCGCTTTAAATGACTTTTAACCCTATTTAACGACAAGGGTATAATAACTATGAGGTACCATTTGAATTGAAACTTATTCAGGATTCAGAAAAAAACAAGGGATTTGTGTTGGTATATCAAAACATTGAAAAAATACAAGTTAACCGAGACAGGAGAAAAATCAAGTTTTATTAAAAATATCAAAAATTACATTAAACTTGTTAAAACTAAAATAAAACCTAGTGTTACCCCCCCCCCTTGCTCTGATGACTGCTTCCATGCGTTCTCTCGTATGTAGGTTTGTCTGCAAGTTCGTCATGTTTGCCGATGGGAATTCTCGTCGGGCACGGCATGTTTATTAATAAATTAAATATTGTATCATATGTGTCGCAGTTTGATTTCTGATTCTTTTGTCATAGCTGGAACTTTCAAAAGACTTAAGAAGTTTTGAATGTTCGCCCATCACATAACCAAACATATGCCCGGGTTACACGAGGCACGTTTTTAAAGCTGGGATAGCAAGCAAGTGTGTTTACACATTGATAAGAAACTTTAAGCCAGTAGCATTGCAATGTCTTAGTCCGAGTAACGTGATCCATGATTGTATACTATCTTCGCTGGCCATATGAGGCTGATAGACGATAGCGTAAAAACAGTGTTGGCCCCCCGGACCTCGGCTCCACTAGCTCTAAAATAGAACCCCATCTACTATCACAAAATCAAACTATCACACAAGCTTACTAGCCTAAAACTCAGGATAGTTCCATATACACGAGGCCAGAGTGACTTTTAACTTTACCAGCACAATCTCGCTGTCTGTCTTAACTTCTAACTTAACCCTGCCTGGGTAAACGAGGTTTTTTTAGTTTTTTGAGGAGGTACGAGCAAAAAGTGGCCTATTCAATGTGTTTTTCACTGACACAAGCAAGAACAAAAGCACTGTCCACATATCCTTGTACAAGAGAGTTTTACTTTTTTTTTAACCTTTCGTCACAAGTTAAACTTTCACTCATACAAAGGAAAAGGGTAAGGTTTAGAATCAAGTCGCCTGGTTTAGAGGGGAGGGGGGGGATGAGTCACCCTCCACTTTTACCCCCGCCGGAGATGCTTAGTTTTTTTATATTCAATGTTGAATGCTTACCCCCACACACACCCCCACAGTGCCATAATTCAAATTCAGGCTTCCAAGAAAAATTCCAGTGGATCCTAGTCCAACTATTCTAATGTGGTGTGGTAAGTGGTTAGTCTGTGGGTTAGTCTCTTTTAGTACCAAAGACAATACTGTGATGTTGGTACTGCTTACAGTGCTTACCAATATTCAGAAGAAAATCAATAACCAACAGCCAATCAAAATGTCCTATTTTACCGGATGTCTCTGAAACCGTAGACAGTAAACGTTTATTCCATCTCTCGGCTCTGCTCACCGGTCTCCGCGTCAATTGATTTCTTTTGCATGGCGGACGCTGATCCTGTGTAATTGTGAAATTAATAATTTTTGTGGTACTTGTTGATAGTGTGTAGCTGTAAAGCTATTTAGCTATGGCTGAAAAATACGATAGTAAAAACGGGTATAACAGTAGTGATTTCAAGCGCAATGCGCCGCAAGATGCGAATATGGAAAACGAACAAGATGGCGATGATAATCCTAAAATAAATGAAAAAGCCGGTGAATACATGAGAGAGCTATTGAGTGAGAAGATAAAACTAAATAATGCTAAGTTTCCCATTATTACAAAACTTATTGACCAAGGTAAGCTCGAAGTTGAGAATGTTTTTACTTATTTAACGATTTAAAACGATGCCAGCATCTTGCGAAATTTTGCAACAAACATGAAGCATCACACTTAATTATTCCTTGAGAGTTCTAATAATTTAGTATTCATAGATAATTGTTGTTTTCGTCCTGATTTATGCCTTATTTTATCATTGGTAAGGCACAGATCAATGATGCTTCAGACATAAGTTTGAACACGGTTATTTAACATGAAAATGACAGATAAGATTAGCATTTGGATTTACCATTATTAATTTTGTCAAAATTAATTCGTAAAATGTCCTGTAGCATGATTTAATCATGTTCATTGAACCCATTGGAGTGGTATTTTGCCAAACTATGTTGCAATAGTTATGTGCCAAGCCTCACTTTTCTTCAATCTCGACTTCTCGAGTGGTACAATGGCTAGTGTGGTACTTATCCATTTTACCAACTCAGGTGCTATATTGTGCCGCAGTTTTTAAATCTGTTCCTTTCAAAAGGTCATTGGCACTAAAGTTATGATAAATTTTAAATAAACACGACACAAAATCACGCCTGTTATCCTCGAAGGGTTTGGCAAGCACAATCCAGTTATGACATGGTATAAGTCCCATATAATAGGGGGCAAGCCTATTGCCATTAACTGGACACAAATCCTGATCCGGGCATTCTAATTGAATGCTATGAAAATATATTGTTATTTTGATGTGAACTAATAAATGACCCTGAAGTCATCTTATTCTATTGATAGGGATACTGGAAAGCTATTGGCTCTAACACGTCTTATTATGACTCCAGACGAGGGGCTGTATAGGGAATTATCAAAGCTATTATTGTTTCCATGTGCAAGAGGGTGTTAAACATCCTGGATAGCTCTATCTCTCTGACATGGACATGCAGATAATACAGTTTTGTAGAAGAGCGGTGGCCACCACATATCATTTGCAGTGACCGCTGCCATGAAAATGATGGCAGCAGGGTTTGACTTATGGTGTCAAAAAGGCTTTCTAAAAATACATATTTACTAACTTTCATGAATAAAGTTTCAGTGACATCATTACCCTTAAACCACCGTTCTACTGTCATTTAATAAATACATACATACCTAAACATGTCATATTGCTCCAGATTGGTGTTATTGTAACTTAAATTTAATCACCTTTTACAGAGGTCACAAAAGTCCAAGCGTCTGGTAGGATACCAGGCAAGGACTCTAAATATCTAGATGTCTTCCGTGATAAGCCCACAAAGGTGACGGTTAAGGTCTTGGTACCTGTTAAGGAGCATCCCAAGGTAAGAATTTGTTATTTTTTAATATGAGGGTGGCTGCAATCATTCTTAAATAACTTGTGGCTTGTCAAATAAACTCAGTTTACCACTAGCTAGCTGTTGTATCACTGGCGACAAAGATGGGACACTCCTTTTTAAAAGTTTACCTGAGGAGCATCTTTTGTGTTTATAAGAATGGTATCATTCTGGTATTGGTCTCAATCTGTAGATTACAGCATGTTTAACAACACTTATTGGGCACTCAACCCCAAACATAATAACAATAACACATCTATTGTGACAAAGTCAAAGCATTTATTTCAAATAGGCACTTAGAGGCGTTTTGTAGCGGCAACATTTACATTAAAATAAGGTTGATTCTAGTTGCCCCTTCCAATTAGATCCGGTTCCTACTAAAGATAAAGTTTAAAAAAAAAAACTGACTATGGTTGCTAGATTTGCCAGTTGGGTGTTGATACCCGCTATCAGGGCTTACAGCCCAGGATTTTCT